>CM069535.1:58034011-59234011 GCA_035773235.1 Eospalax fontanierii
TCTGAACCCAGGTGCACTAGTGGGCTGTGAGAATGACCCACAATTTCTTTAACTTGACATTTGCAAAAACTAAAAGCTTTTATTCTCAAAGATTTTATAAAACAATTTGAAGCAGAGAACCAAACTTCAATAATAGGAAGTCTTTTCAGTTGAACCCTAATGCAAAGGCCTACAGTGAGCTTTGCAAAGTCCTGAATGGCTATTGCAAAGGCAGGTCCAACTTCTTGGTCATCAGTCCTACAGAGGTAAAGTTTGTGTTTAGCTCCAGTCATCATAGATTGGCAAATTATTCATAAAGTCAGGGTAGCAGATACTTTAGACTTCGTGGGCTACAGAGTCTCTTACTATAGCTCTGTAGCTTGTTCATTTTAGTATCAAAGCACCAGACATGAGGTAAACGAATCCATAGCTGTATCCCAATAAAACTTTATTGGTGAAATCAACCCATGAACTAGGTTTGGTCTATGGATTGTAGTTTGCCAGCCCCTCTTATAAAAGATTTCAGGATGGTTGAGACTATTTACTCTTCTTAGAACTTTCTGGTAATGACCTGTGCTGGCTGACAGGAAAGCTAATAAGGGTCTAGTCAGATTGAGTGTGAATTCTTAATCAGCAGCCTTTTTGGTAGGTTGACCTAAATGTTCTTATACATCTAAGACTCATGTCCTCAATTCCGTGGAGATGGTAGTATCTACTTTACATGGTTGTTATGAGGATTGCATGAATTAATATATGTAACATAGTTAGGAAAGTGTTGGCACAGTAGAAGTATTAGACATTACTAATTTTTCCTCATCTTTATTTTCTTTCTGTTTTTGGTCATATTGAAACAGGGTTTCCCTGTAGTCCCAGCTGGCCCTGAATTTACTATGTAGATCAGGCCGACCTTGACCTCACAGAGATCCACATGTCTCTGCCTCCCAAGTGCTGGGTTTAAAGGCATGCGCCACCACACCCAGCTCCTCATCTTCATTTTCAAATAGTTGAAGATATTCTGAGTGCTATCTGGACCTCTCAGGTCTAGCCTCAAGCTCTAAATCATTATATTCCTTCAGGGGCAATAGTAAAAAAATGCTCCCCCTGATTTTCTGGGTGACAGCGCTGTTTCACACAGAGTTGCATACTCATTTTCCTCAGGTGATTTACATATTACTAGCTGCCAAAGACCCTTCCTTAGGACCAACTGGCCAGATCCTAACTTCACGTGGCCTCATAGTCCCACGGCTCAGCTGCTTACCCCCAATGCTCTGGTTGAGGTATTGTAGGAATTCTTAGATTTGAGACCCTTGAGCTGAGCTGCTTTTGTGATGTTTGAAGACTAGAAACGGGCAAAATTCTTTTCATTCTAAGGGCCTTTCCACATGGCTCTTTGCCTTTCCTTTTGGTTATCAGAAAGTCTTGCCTATTGTTGATGGGTGGGAAAACTGTTCTCCAGATCACCGAAATGATTGCATGGTTAATGATAGAGCCAGGATTAAAATCACATTTCTTGTCTCCTAGTCCTGACTAATATGGGTGTTGTTCTGCATCTAAGTAATAAGTTCACAACACATTGTTTAGCACATAGTGGGTATTTCCTAGTAATGGCTGCTCCCCTGGGAGAGGAATTGGGCTAGGGTTTGCTCACTGTTACTGGTTATTCTTAACTGTGGGCTAATTGTCTCACTTCCTTTTCTTTCCTCCCTTTTGATTCTTTTCCCCAGAGCTCAGTGCCTCTGATGACAGCTCCCTGTCTGAGGGTCTACTCCTGGAGGAAGGTGAGAAGGACAGTTTGGGGACATTGTCAAGGCTGAGCTCTTATGCAAGAGTGTGGGCATTTATTTGGCAGTGTTTGCTAGTAGGACTTCCAATGAGACTAGAAAGTTTAGGTAATTGGTGAAGGCGGTGTACCAGCTGAGGGTCTCACTCAGGCCTGACGTCAGTTTCTATGTGTCTGGGCACATGCTTAGTCAAGGGAGGGGTGTGCTGAGCATCCCTCTCTCTCAATGGATCCTTTTGATGAAGAAGGGAAAGATAAATTCCAGCTTGGCCTATGAACCCCAGGTATCTCTTCGTCACCCTGAGGCTACATTTCAGGTGGAACCAGTTAGAGCCAATGAATGGTCTGCTCAGTCTTTGGCAGGTTTGGAAAGAAGGTAGCACTGGGGAGGAAATATAAATCCATGGATTAGGAACCATACTTACTAGTGTTGAAGATAACAGGGCCAAAGTGGACCTTGAAGGTGGTGTAGGCATGCCCAGGGCGTTCCCAGGCCAATAAGGAAACAGAGCCTGTAGGTGAGGCAGAAGCAAGAAAACTAGATAAACAAAAGGTTAGTTGCAGATAGGCACCATGAGCAAGCTAGAAAGTGAAGTAGTAGCCAACGAGAGTGAGCTGGCAAGGCTTCTTCAAGGAGACAGGTGTAAAATTGGGCTGAGAGAGAAGGAGGGAGTTCTAAAGAAGAAGAAAACAATTTTTCTTATCTGAGATTGGGGCCGTGGCCTGGAGCACTAGGTCAAGCAAGACACGGGAGGGAAAGCAAGGCTCAGGCTGTGGAGGTTCTTGCTAAGCAGGTTTCCCCAGCCTCTGCGGTTTCTTCTACCCCTGCAGAAGACTCCCAAGTGCCAAAACCTCTTCCAGAGTCCCCAGCCCCGCCTTCCCGGCCTCTCCCACCCCAGAGCCTCGAGGGGCTACAGCCAGCAACACCTGAGCCGGGGGTCTTAGAGCGGGCCCCGATCCAAAACAGTCCATGGAAAGAGACCAGCCTTGACCACCCCTACGAGAAGCCTAGGAAGTCTTCTGAGCCCAATAGCGAGTCCAGGTCAGTGAGAGGAGGGCCAGGAGCAGGTAGGAAATGTCCGGGCGGCCCAGGATGGGCAGGTGGATGGCAAGGTGGGGGAGGTTACTCTTTTCTTAGCATACGATGGTAGAGGTATGAGCACTCGTAGCTCCTGAGGGTGCTGCCAGTTTGACCCACTTTCTTTGGGGTTCCTTTTCACTGTGCCCCATTCTTTATTGCTTGAGCCCTTAAATGAAGCCGGTCCTGTCACTGACATGTCCATCGTCTTTGCAGCAGCCCAGCCACCACTCCACAGGACTGGCCCAGTGCCTCTAGCATGTGGCTGCTGGATCCTGCCTCCTATCACATGGTCCCCATCCATGGTGTTCCTGGCCAGCGGCAGGGCCGTACCAGTGCCCCAGCCACTCCCGAGATGCAGGGCAGGAGGGGCCAGTCACAGTCTCTAAGGTAAGAGAGCCTACTCCAGAAGTTTGGGGGACATCCCATTTCCACCCCAAGCTGCAGTTGGAGGACAGGATCGTCAAAAATACAGTCGAGACACACTGGGTAACACATGGCCAGCATCCTGGGTGTTCCTTTGGATTCCTTTGTGGGGTACCTTGCCACAGATACTACATTCTAGCAGAACCCAAAATATATCATCCCTAAAGACGTTTCCTTTCAATGACTCCAGTTCTGTTTATTTGCATAACTTGATCCAAGGTTTCTATCCTTGCCCTGTTCTCTTGTGCTGGTGAATACTTTCATGATTATTTTATTGTTGCTTACTAACAGTAGATAGTTCTTTTTCCGTTGATATACATTGGTTTTCATTATTCGTGGTAGTTATGGTCTTTAAAATAGCTGCAAACACACAATCTTCCATAGGGGGAATAAAACCCTATATTATATAAACCTTTGGTCACAGTGTTGTTCATTAACTCATCAGAACATATGTCCTTGTTCTGCCTGAGTTTCTGTTTAAAAACACTTGCATATATTTGTGAACACTGAACTCAGCCTGTGACACTATAACTGATGTCTGAATGAAGCTGATCTAGGAGTCTTTCTCTGTGAGGCATATCACAGTCTTCTTGCACTTAGAAACTGTAGACAGCACTTAAACATTCCCGTCGGACCATTTTAAATAGTAAAAGCACCAAACTAAAGCCAAAAAATGAAAAAAAAAAATTCATTGAGTAATACTATAGAATGGACCCTAGTTCACAGTCTGAAAATGAAACAAGATGGAAGATGGAAGCACCTGTTTTTTTTTTTTTTTTTTTAGCTCTCTCTCATTTGTGAGGCAGTGCTAGATGGAGCCCAGGGCCTCATGAATGGTAGGGAAGTTCTCTACATGCCCCCAGCCCTTGTTTTTGGAGATGACATTTGTCTATATAGTCTGCCTTGCCTTAAATTCACTGTCCTCCTGCCTCAGCCTCCCCTGTACCACCAAGCGGAGCACTTAATCTTCAGCCTCTGCTGGAGATGTTCACTTAAAGCAATTCCAGATCTTTGCAGTTCTGAGAATGTCATCAAGTGAGCATGACTACTGCATTAACTTACTTTTCCCATTGCTGTGACAATATACCTGACAAAATCAACTTAGGGAAGGAAGGGTTTCTTTGGGCTCACAGTTTGAGGCTCACAGTGCAGTTGGTCATGGAGGGAAGAAGGCATGGTGGCAGGAGGGTGAGGCAGACTTTTGTCTCCTAAAAGTCTCTAGATCCTGTCAAAGTGGCAGTATTAATCATTACATGTATGCTGTGTATGTTGATTTTGGAATTAGCTAATTTTAGCAAGTAGGTGAATTCACAGGAACTGAATCTAACAATAATTAGAATCGATTGCATATTTCTTTCCAAGCCCCTGGGACCTAGTAATGCTTTTAGTCAGTGAGTTATGAGAGGCCGCATTAGCCACCCTGGGGTACCATCAAAGCGTCTTCAATTTGTTAATCAGGTAGCATAGGACTAGGTATAACAGCTCTGAGGTTAAACAGTATATTTTGTATTTTCCTTACTATCAAGGTCATTTATAAATCTTTGAAAATTAAAAACAATTTTAATGTTTATGCTTATATGTATCCATGTGCACCTGTGCCATGCAGTGCCCTCCAAGGCCAGAAGACGGAATTGGATTCCCGGGAATTAGAGTTAAGGATGGTTGCTGGCCATTATGTGGGTGCTGGGAACTGGACCCAGGTCCTCTGCAAGAGCAGCCAGTGCTCTTAACTGCTGAACTGTCTCTTGAGCCCTTCTTTGTGCAAATTTTTAAAAAGGTAACCCGCAGCCCCATGCCCAGTGTATAAGCAGGCAGGGGTAGGTTTTAGGTCCTCCTCTCATCCTGGATTTCATGTTCCTGCCCTGGACCATGTGGCAGCTTTTCACACTTAAGTTAGATTCCTGACAATATCTAACCACTTGGAGTCCATGGATGAAATGCTACTGAACACAGTGTACCCCAGCTAACTGAAAATATGTGACATGAATGTAGCATAGTGTTCGCCCTCCCTATGTTGGGTGGGATGGACTGAGAAAGCAAAAATACTCTTAAGAAAATCTCATCTTTTTGCAGGACCGGGGATTGAACCTAGGATTTTTCACATGTGAGGCAAGCAACTCTTACCTCTGAGCCACACCCTCTGTCCTTCAGACTTTTCTTGTCATTTTTCCTAAGTAGTGCAATGTGATAACTAGTTACATGGCATTTACACGGTATTAGGTATTCAACCCCAAGGATGATTTAAAGTCTACAGGATGATGTATGGTAGGTTGTCTGTAATAAGTCCCCATTTTATGTAAGGAATTGAGACCTGGATTTTGGGAGCTATGACAGTTGTGGAATCAATCTATCCAGATACGGAAAAGGTTGAAAGGGTGCTGTGCTTTACAGAAGCCAACTGTATGTGCATGGAGCAGGAGCGTCTAGCATGCAGGGAGGGAGTGTGCTCTGTCTCCATATTAGGACGGGTCATGGTAATTAGCTCTGAGGAGGTCTGACCTAAGACCAAGCCCAAGCTCATTGTCTTGGCCTGGGGTAATACACTGGCCTCCAAGATTCTAACTCATCCCTCCAGTGTGGCCCCTCCCTAGCTCAGTACTTCCCTGCGTTGCTTTTCAGGATGGACTCCTTCCGAGCCAGTGCTGAGACTCGTGGCCGCAGTGCCTTTCCCCGCCGCCGCCCCACCCACTACACGGTGACTGTGCCAGACTCCTGCTTCACACCCAGCAAACCCCCGCTGCCGCACCCCGCCTGCCACTCCTGCTCGGAAGATAGCGGCTCTGACATCTCCAGCGTCTCCCATCCCACCTCACCCGGCAGCAGCAGCCCTGACATCTCCTTTCTGCGGCCCCTCTGTCCGCCTGAGCCACCCCGCCACCACGGGGCCTGGGGCCCGGCCTGCGGCAGAGAGCTGACCACCCACTACCCCAAGTTGCTGCTGCCCCCTGGGTACTTCCCAACTGGGCGCTACGTGATGGTGGCTGAGAGCCACCTGCCACCGGGTGAGTGGGAGCTGTGCCGCACGGCCCTGGGCGCTGCCTTCGAGGAGGGTGTGCCCCTGCGCTACCAGCGGCTGGTGCCCTCGCACAGCCGCATTGTGCGGACACCGTCGCTGAAGGACAGCCCTGCAGGCCGGGGGCTCAGCAAGGCCGCTGTCTCCGAGGAGCTCAAGTGGTGGCATGAGCGGGCACGCCTCCGGAGCAGCCGCCCCCACTCGCTCGACCGCCAAGGGGCCTTCCGAGTCAGGAGCCTGCCTGTCGGGAGAGAGAGCTTCGGGCGGGCCCCAGGACCCCGTTCACAGGTATAGTGTTGCTGGAGAGACCTTGCAGTCCACTGAGGAAGACATCAGACCGGCAGCCTAGGGGCCGAGTGATCCCCAGTGGGGAAGATCAGGCCAAAATAAGCATTTCCTCTTGGCATTCTTGACTTCCCCGAGGTGCCTCCTAATTTTGCCTGCTATGTCTAGCCTCAAAGCACATACCGATGTGCCCTGGTAGAGATGATCAGCACAGATAGCAGAGACATTTTTCCCTAATGGCTCTACAGATGATCCACAGAACAGATAAATTTCCTCTTAAGGAAATGTCCAACCCAAATTAACCCTTGCAATTTCCTGACTTTCAGGCCCAGGACAAAGGGAAAGTCTGGAAATGGGTTTTTAGAAAACAAAACCTGTGGTTGTCTCACTGCCAAATTCCTCCCTGACACCCCCTGCAGCACCATGCTGAGAGGCAGGTGGCCTCATGGTTAAGAGCATGGGCCTCTAGTTCAAATCCCAGCCCTGCTGCTTAAACTCTGTGTTAAGTTACTTAATTCCTTTGGGCTTCTGTTTCCCCTACTGAAAGATGATCATGGTACAGGACCCATCTCATACATATGGTGGTTCAGAGGCTAAAAAGATTAGAGCACTGAGTGCTAGATTAGTGAGAGGATGGTCTTCCAAGTCCCCAGAGGCCACAGAGTGAGTTGCAAGGTAGTGTGTAGAATTAAGCACATCCTGACATTGGGTAGAGATGGGTTTATCATTGGTTTCTTTGAGCTCAGTGTCTTCATTGGGGGAGTGAAGAGAGCAGCATGAATCCTTTCTTTATGTTCCCTTCCTGATATAGAGGGCTCCGCAGGGGACATACTCCAGAAGTTACCAAAAGGCTGCTTCTTTGAGACCCCAGATTCCCAGCAGCCCAGCTGCAGTACCCCACCCCCAAGTTCTTTGGGCTGCAGCTGCCATCCCTGGCTGGGCAGCACTCTGGCCCAAACCCAGGCCGCACCCTCCAGCTGACATGCTTTTCCCTTCCTGCGAGCATGGACCTGTCTTTGGCCTAGGTCTGGCTCATCCCAACCTGCCAAACAAGGCGGGTGATGAGATATGAGTCCAGGAAAGGTGGGGAAGAAGGTCATGGTGCCTGTCACACCCCAAAGAACCTGGAGTTGTAAATGGATCAAGGGTGATTCCTGGGAACATGGTGTCTGAGGACGGCAGGGGCTGAGCACCAGGGCTTGCTTCTGCTAGTCTGTGCCTTTAAGCAAAAAGGATGGCGTAACTGGGCTGGCTCTGCTGACATTTCTGTCCAGTTTGCTCACGAACCTCTCCTTTCTCCCTGCCTGTGACAGATGCCCACAGTATGTGTACTCCGGAGATCTCCAGAGGGGGCTCCTGTGCAGGTCTTTGTGCCTGAGAATGGAGAGATCATCAGTCAAGTGTAACTCGACTCTGTAAGACCACTGCTGGAAAAGACTGCTTCATATTGGGGCTGGGGCTGAAACCCCTCACCCTTGAGTGCCTCCTTTGGCTCCCTTACCTCCATCGCAGGCCGATGACCTGGAGCTGAGACGTTTCTTTGTTTTTTATACAAGTGATTTTCAGAAGCCCTATCTGAGGGTTTATATCTGTTATTTGTCCTCAAGGTCCCTCTAATACGATTGTACTCTATCCCCCAGAGTCTGGCCTGGCCTTTTGGACTTAAGGCCTTCCTGGGCTGATTGATAGCATTTGTCTTCTTCTGCAAGACAAGTGGTAAAGAGGATCGCCTTGGGATTCCTCAGACGCTCTATGCTCTGTGTCTAGGCTAGAACAGTTCCTGGTCCTTCTTATGAGAGGCTGGAGGTGGCATACACTCATGTGTAGGACTCCCCCGCATTTCCCAGGTCTCTGGGTGCCATATGCGAGGTGAGACTCTTCCTCCTTTATGTGCTCTGTGATGCACACCCATGGTGTGAAAGGTTAGTATATCCTGGTCTTGTCTTCCTGCTATTTTCCTGACTCGATACATCTTTAGCAACCCCAGTCACTCTTATGTCTCCATACCCTGGGACTCCCAGACCTCTGAGCCCGGAGTTTGAGGCTGTACTGGATTGTCACATCAGGAATCTGGGCTGGGGAGCAACTGACCCCTTGAGGATTGAGGGGGCTAGACATCCCACTACTCCCTCTAAAATCTCTCCGTCATAGACCTAGAAACTTACAAATAGTTTTGGAAAGTACCACTTTTGCGGGATGCTCAGATGTGTGGAGGCAATTACTGCTTCTTCTGCCCAGCCTGCTTCCTTGCTGAGAAAGTCCTTATTTACTCGCAGTCGGAAGCTCATTGCTGAGCCCTCATGGGATGTCGGATTGCCTTAGAGAACACGAATGAACTCCAATAGTGTATTTCTTCTGCTTAGGAGAAAATGGTGTGCCCGACTGCACTGGGGGCGGGGGAGGGGCAGTGTCAGGAACTGGGGAGGCTGAGAGTTCGAGGGGCTGGATACACAAGGCATTTTTTTCATTGTGTTCTTACCACCCCTCTAGTAGTGGTCCCACTGGGATCCACTCGCCATATTGTGTCTGAGTGACTGGTTTCTGAGTTCCTTTACCCAGAATATAGCTGCCCACCTTCCAGTGTGTTCCCCAGAGCACTAAGCACCTGTCACAGAGCTGGGAGGCTTCTGAGTCCTGATCCCTCCCACACCTGAGTGTCCTTCACACTAACTTATTGGTCCTTCCTAACAGCTATTTCATGCAGTTGCACAGAGGCCGTACCCTCAGCCACAAGGGTGGAACTCTGGATCTTTGTGCCAAATACTTCAATAAAGTCTGTGATTTGGCCCAGCTGAGAATGAGGGGGTTTTTCTTTTATGTGTGCCAAGTTTTCTGAATAGAAGTTGTGCCCAGCCCTTCAGGGTGTCTGACCAAAGTCGCCAAGTCACCTGGCCTCTTAAACTGGCCTGGCCAGGTCTCTGGGGAATGGGAGGGGCGGTTGGGTGGAGGTGGGGCTCTCAGGATGCTTCCCTGACCTGAGAGAAGCCAGCACAACCCCTGTCACAGCTCCTGAAGGCCTGAGAGCCAGACTCTGGAAGTCACTTCCTCAAAAGACATAAAGCTTTGTGACAGCTTCAGCCCCAGTTTCAACTGGGCCAGGCCAGGCAGTATTGAGAGGCTTATGAGAAACAAGCTTTCCTGTGAGGAGAGGCTGTTCCCCAAGACCGCTTCCCTCTTCCTCCAAGTGTCCCCAGCCCCTCCCTCCACCAGGGTGTGGGTAGGTGTCCCGCAGCTGGGACCACCCGTGACTGCCCCGTAGGGGGCGCTGTGGGCGTGGGAGCAGGGCGCCCCCTGCAGGTGCAGTGCACAGAGCCGCCTGTGGCCTGAGCTGAGGTAGCCAGTCTGTCAGGTAAAGTGGGCTGTTTATCTGCCTCTCTCCGCAGCCAAGGGAGAGGCTGGTCACAGAGGTTTAGGAAGATAGCTATGCAGGGGTGACTCCAGCCCTGCTCTGGGCGCTCAGCCCTGGAGACTGAGGGAATTCTGGGCTTCAAGGGCCTGGTTTCCTGAGGCCTGTAGGTCACTCCATGCTGGGGGTTGGGCTGAGAAGGGGAACCGCTCCAGGGCTTCTGGGTAAGCTGTGGGCATCCTGACCCTAGACTTTAGAGCATCACCTTAACTGCGAATTGTGGGTAGCTGGGTACTTGATTTGGGATTTTATTTATTTTTTCATGAGTTTGTACTTCATTTTGCTGTGCTGGGGACAGAACCCAGGGTTTCATATATGCTAGGCTAGCATTTGATTTTGTATTTTAGTTAAAAAGTATTTTATTACTTTTATTTTATACGTACGAGTGTTTCGCCTGCATGTATGTAAGCACACCCATGTGGGCCAATGTCTGCAAAGGCCAGAAGAATGGGTCATGTCCCCTAGAACTGGAGATACGGATCGTTGTTAGCTGCCATGTGGGTGCTTGGAACTGAACCCAGGTCCTCTGGAAGAGCAGCCAGTGCTCTTAACCACTGAGCCGTCTCTGCAGCCCCTGATTTTGTATTTTAGCTACTTGTTACATGTTAGGTTCAGGGAAATCTCAGTGAGTTTCCCTGGGGATAACCTTCTAGGAGAAAAGAGCCACTAAATGGATGGAGGACTAACAGAGGGAAGAACAAGGCTCTTTTAAGAGCCGCCAGCCATGAAATTCCCGATTGGGCAGCAGTTTCTATGCACAAGCCGATTTTCCTGGGCCATGACTGGCAAGAACAGACACACAGCACTCTTAGCGCCGCTTCCATAGGTAGAAATAGGATGATGAGTCCCAGGGAACGGGGACAGAGGCTCTGCTAAGAGTCGCTTCAGGATTTGACCTTAAGACATCCAGAGGCAGAGATGGAAACTTTCTGGGAGCCAGCCTGAGTCTGAGATTTCCCCAGGGGAGCTCTCTGGAAGATGCCTGTGCAAGCGATGAGGAGTCAGAGTTCTGGTGGTCCTGCGCCTTCCTCCGGGGGTGAAATGGGAAGCTAACGGAGGGGAGCCAGCACCAGCACTGCTTAGCCAGTTGCTTTTCTTGTAGTTGTGTTTTGTTTTGTTTACCTCTTACTTCCATTCTGGAGATCAGATTTAGAGCCTTAGTGCATGCTAAGCATGTGCTGTATTGTGGAACTGCATCTCCAACCCCACTCTTTTCTTGTAAATGGCCAGGCTGCCTCCTGTAATCTCCCCTGTAAGTGCTGAAGCCAAATCTCTAAGAAGACCTGACTCTCACCAGGCCTGACTGCTGATCTCATCACAAGCTGCTGGGTGCTGTCCTGGGTGTGCAGATGAATCCTTATCCTAATAAGCAAAACCCAAGTAGAATAGCAGTTCAGTCTTCGAATTACAATGAGCTCTTGATGCCAAGTTTAGCAGGTGAGCAACTGGAGCCAGACCTGGCTCTCTCATCTAACTGCGGTGTGGAAGTGGTTCTGATGACTTGGCAATTGTTGGAGTTGTCACTCAAAGAACATAAGCCTGCCTACTTCTGCTTACCCCTTCCACGGTTCCATAGGCTTATCCTTTTCCCAGGCCTCCCTCCCTGAGAAGTCTGGAGCTGAACTGGGCACATGATATTGTCTGAGACTTTGGTGAAAATTCACCTAGAGATACCTAGCTGTTGAGGGGAGCCAGAACTTACCTTACATGCCACCTACATGCCTAATGTCAACAACCTCCTAAGTGACACCTGTAGTTTAGCAGTTCCTGAATTCCTGAAGCTAGTGCCTTTACCTGCTGAGCCATTTTAACAGTCTTTGTTGTTGTTGTTTGTCTATTTTTTAAAATTTTTTTAGGGGGGGACAGAGTCTCCCTGTAGCCCCAGCTGGCCTGAAACTCACAGAGATCCACCTGCCTCTGCCTCCTGAGTGCTGGGATTAAAAGCGTGTTCCACCACACTTAGTGTTTAGGTTTTGTTTTTTTTTTTAAAGACAAGTTCTTGCCAAATTGTCCGGGACTTGTGATCGTCTTTCCTCAGGCAATCTCTTGATTAGTTGGGATTACAGGGATGTACCACTGTGCCTTGCCCAATAATCTATTGATATTCGTGCTCTGATGCCTAGTAAACATTTCAAAATCAACACGTTTTGTACTCCAACCGAACCCTGCTTTTATTGCCACCTTCAGAGCTTCTCAGATCAATGAATGACAACCCATCCTTCTAGTTTTTCAGCCTCTCAATTTATTCATTTATCTTGAGATGGAGTCTCACTATGGACCCCTGGCTGGCCTGGAACTCGCTATGTAGATCTTCCTGCCTCTGCCTCCAGAATGCTAGTATCAAAGGCATGTGCCAATACACCTAGGTATTTGGATTTTTTGTTTTGTGTTTTTGAGGCAGAATCTTGCTATGTACCCTGGATGGCCTAGAATTTCCCTTGTAGATCAGGCTGGCCTCACTCAAATTTGTAGTGATCCTTCTGCCTCTGCCTCTGCCTTGGTTTCTGCCTTCCAAGTGCTAGTTTACAGGTATGTACCTCCACACCCAGATGGGTTGTTTTTGTTTTGTTTGAGACAAGGTTTCACTATGTAGCCCAGGCAGCTTGGGAATCAACTATATCACCCAGGCAGGCCTCAAACTCAAGACTCTCAAGCCTCAGTCATTCAAGTGCTTGGATTACAGGTGTCTGTTACTATGTCTGACTAAAGTTTGCTTTCTTGTGGTGCTGGGGATCAAACTCAGGATCATACCTGAGGTAAGTGTTCTACCACTGTGCCGTACACCCTAACCTGAAATAGTCCTAGCTTCTTTCTCCCTTACTTCTGTCCATCAAGTATTCCTCCTGATTTTCAAAACAGACACCAAATCTGACCATTTGTTGCTAACCACCTCACTTGGTGTGAGCCACCATTTGTCAGTTATAGTCTCTCAGTCAGTCACTTTGAATGATTTTTTTTTTTTAATTTTTGAGAAAGAATCTCATGCAGCCCAGGCTGGCCTTGGCCTTGCTGTATAATTGAGGATAACCTTGAACTCTGCATCCTCTTGCCTCTGTCTTCTAAATGCTGGGATTATGGCTGTGCACTACTGTATTAGGCTGTATGTGGGAAATGAATTTGCTGAAAAACATCCTGTGTACATTTGGGCCCCACAACATGGAGGTTCATCTTGCCTATTGCACAGCTGAGGAAACTGAGGTGAGAGCTTCATTTGCTGAAGGTCACAGGGCTGGTGAAGTGGAAAGGCTGAGCTTTGATGCACCCAAACAATTAGAAGCTAGAGGGCTTGTGTTTGAGCTGTGTTTTGGCTTCAAGCCCTTCCCCTAGGGCCTCATGTCTATAGGTTGATGTGAAAGGACAACAGTGGCCTGAAGTTGCTTTGCCTAAGTTAGCCCATTGCCTAAGTTGCTTTGGGGCTCAGCACTGCCACAGCCTTCATTCTTTTGATTTAATCCTCTGGATTCAACCTGGGGCAATCAGGCTCTTTTCCCAGCCTGCTTCTCAACCTGTCTTCCCCTGAATCACTTCTCATTGTGGCAAATGCTTAATTAAGGCTATGCATCCCTTAAGGCTTATAGGCTATACTGTACTAGATGATAAGAAAAGCTCCCAAGGCTGACTTGGGGCTTCAAGTCCATTCACAACCAGGAATTTGAAAGTCACTGTCAGTTCCAGAAACTGTGGCCACTGAGACTTAGAGGCCTCCCTCTTTCTAGTCAGTCTTCTATCCAAGTCCAATTCTGATGCAGACAATCTTATAAGTTCATATCTGAACGTCTTCCACTTGGGCTTCTGAAGTTCACGTGAGAGGTACTGTGCATGCCCACAGAGCATCTTGGTGGTTTCAGAGTCTTGTTGATGGAGGGTGAGGAAAAGAGAGGCTGCACCTTCCTAAACTTCCCAAAAGAACCACTAATCTCTTCCCATGACCCCCCTTTTCAGGACTGCGTCAATCAGAAAGAGAAGCCTACCATTTAATTATGCAACTTATTGAACCAGGACAAATGGTAAGGAAATTCTTTGAGACTTTCTGAGAACCGATGAGGAAAGAGGGGAATCTGTGAGCTCATGCTCCCCCAGCCCTGGCTTAGAAGCCACCTGAAAGTCAACCTGCTAGCGGTTTCTGATCTGGGGAATCTCTAAGGCCAGGCTGCTAGACCGGGTGGAAGCACCCTTCCTATTGAAGGGTCTTTTGCATACACTTCTTGCCCTACTTCCCCAGATGGCTATAAAGACTCAGGGTCTGGATGAGTACCATCCAGGGCACTGGGGCACAGTCTATAGTCTGGTCTAGTTGGGATGAGCCTGGGTTTGGATGTGAAGGGTAAAATGTGGGTGCAGGTCTCAAGAGCTGCTCAGGGACTGCCAGAAGTCTCTGTCTTCTGTCCTAGTCTCAAGCGGACAAGCTGAGTTTCCTGAGAGCTGTGGAAACTTTGAGCAGTGCTGTACATACCCAGGAAAATGGCAACATGAATGACTACTATCCCAAACCTATGCTGGCCAAGAAAATTGAGGTGAGAAAAAACATAGCTCTTTTGGGAGTTAGTCATTCAGGGTCAAAGGTGACAGTCCCAGACCCAAGGGCTGGTGTCCCTCTCTGAAGGAAATTTGTGTTTCCTCCCCTGTCTTTCTAGACATTCATCCTGGAAGAATCCACTACGGTCTTGGACAGCAACGTGCGTCAGCAAGCTATGCTCTGCATCGTGGCCCTGAGGTTTCTTCCTTCTCACAGCCTCTGGGACTTTGATGCTGAGAACATTTGGGTTGAGAGGAAGTGCAGAGCTTGGGAAATTTATTAGGGTCTAAAGGTGGCAGAGCCCATGGCTGCAACATATCTGCCTGCATTCTGGGATTGAGGAGCTTTTGGAAATCTATTAGGACATCAGAGTAGGGAAGCCTCCCCCAACCCAGGTCCTCCCATCTTGGCAAAGGTCTCTGGAAAGTGCCCCACAGTTTTCTGCATCTCAAAGCAGAATAGGTTCATCCAGAGGGTCCAGGAAATAGACCGCAGCCTCACTAGGACCTGCCAAACCCTTTGTTGTTCTTCAATTCCTCCAGCCAAGTGAAGCCACCTTTCCACTTATGCCAGAAGCTGGACCTGGTCAACGTTAGCATCAGCAGTGTGTTCTCCCTGCCACTCGTCATGCCCAGTATAGATCAAAAGGAGAGTGTTAATCTCTACCTTCAGGTACCGCACCCCCCCACCCCCTGCCACTGCCTCTTGCTGGAGATCTCCATTGGTGTGTGTGGGGGGGTGATTTGTCTTATGGGTCCCCTCCCGTTTGCTCAGCTTCTTGGTCTTCCTTATTCTCTGACTCCTCTTTTAGGAGCCCAGGGTTCCATGGCCTACATTCTGCTTGCTGGAGGCTGCCAGCTTTCCAGGGAATGGCCTGTACCCACATCCTCTCTCACTAAAGCTCACATGCTTAGTCTTGAGAAGACAGTCTAGCAATAAAACCCATGACTCTGTAGAACAATTGGCTGGGAAGCTGCCTAATTTTCCCAAGGATATTTAGTTTTAAAATGAGAAGTATCCTTGGACTGGGAATGCAACTCAATGGTAAAGCACTTGCTTAGTACCCCAAAGGCCTTGGTTTCAATCCCCAGAATTGCAAAAATATAACACAGACGTCTCCCTAATCTGGTAGAAGAACTCTCTCATGCTGAGAATTCCAAATGGACTGACTTAGTTGGGAAAAACTTCCCAGTGCCTACAGTTCACTATTGGCAACAATTTGAGGTGGGCTTGGTTCCACCTTTAGTGAGGTCAAGAAAGATCTACACTAGGAAAGACCAGAGCTGCTATGTGAGCAGATTCGCCTTCCTTCATCCTGTGGGAGAGTGGAAGCAAAGGGAATGTACCTAGGGAGCTGAGCCAGCCCTGTGGCAGCCATCCTCTTCTACATCATGTGTCTCCTCACTTGTCAGACGAACCAGGCCTTAGATGACATGCTACAAGCTCTTGTGATGGACGATATGAACCCCAACATGCTTATACTGCTAAACTTCCTGGAGGTAGGTGGCTATAGAAAGCAGGGGACCAACATCCCATGTCATTTCCTGTGCTATA
Source organism: Eospalax fontanierii (assembly GCA_035773235.1). NCBI lineage: Eukaryota > Metazoa > Chordata > Mammalia > Rodentia > Spalacidae > Eospalax > Eospalax fontanierii. The sequence continues at coordinate 58,050,049 of CM069535.1, forward strand.
CACTGGGGAGGACAGGAAAGGACTGTGACAATCATCTGCATGTCGCTCTAGCTCAAAGGTTCTCAAGGCTCAGCATGCACAAGCTTCACTCAAAGAAATTTCTGTGTTTTCCCCAAGATGTTCCAAGGATCATGTTTTGAAAAGCACAGTCATCAGACTCACAATCCATTTCAATCCAGAATGTGGACATGTGGGGGCATTAGCAGTGATCACATTTGAGTCCAGGTTGGGCTTGAATCTTCTTAGCATATTTTCCTTTACTGTAACTGCTCCTTGTTGGAGGACTCAGTGCTTATCCCTTAGGCTACTTTTGTATTCCTTGAGTCCCTCTGGGAGACTCAAAGCATTACAAAGAAATTTTCTCCCCTTTAACTTATTTAAATTTTCTTAGTTGTGACAAATTTTCATCTCTTCAGGTGAGTTTGAATTGGAGAAATAGCCAATATTTCCCTGAAAATGATGTTCAGGATCAAGGTGGTTATTGATTAGGGCAAGATATTTTGCAGAAAACATTCTGTGTAACTACAAATAAAGAGACCAGAGTGTCCAACAGATATCTTATAAATCAGCCTTGACAAGGGCTGTACCCTGAGGAGATAGTTATTCATGTTTAGACGAGTGAGTGACATAGTGCTTTGGAATGTATCATGGCTGGTGTTCTTGTGGAGAGGCAGTTCCATGCTTTATAGACTCCTTGTGAACCTGAGAGCAAATCCTCGGTCATTCTTGGAGTTTGTGGCTCCAGCTCTAGTCATGGTCAGGTATGGCCCTCAGGATTCATTACTGGGCTTCTGACTCTCCAAAGATAAATGGTGCTAGGCACAGTATGTCCGTAATCATAGCACTGAAATGCAGAAGCAGGAGGATTGTTGTGAGTTTGAGGCCAGACTGGGCTACAGAGTGAGACTCTCTCTCAAACACATAGCAAAACATAATAAAGAAGCACCATGTGAAAGTTTTAACTTTTCATAGAAAATAAATTATTTAATATGCAATCAGTTTTGGATTATACTTGCCAAGTTGTTTAGACACAATTTCTCTTATAAAATTATGCTAGCATGGGAGCCGGAGAGATGGCTCAGTCACTAAGACTCTTCCAGAGGACTGGTGTTAGTTCCTAGCATCCACATAGCAGCTAACACCTGTCCTTAATTTCAGTTTCAAGGGATCAGACACCCTCCTCTGGCTCTACAGTCACTGTACACATTAATATCCATGGGGGCAAAACACTTATATACATAAAAATAAAATCTTGGATTGGAGAGATGGCTCAGCAGTTGAGTAGAGCACTGGCTGCTCTTGCAAAGGACTTGCATTTGGTTCCCAGCACCCACATGGTGGCTAACAACTATTTATAACTCCAGTTCTAGGGGATCCAACGTCCTCTTCTGACCTTTTTGGGTGTGGTACAACATGGGTGCACTTACATACATGCAGGCAATACACTCATATACATAAAATAAAATACTATAAAAAATAAAGTAAAATCCCTGTCTGCTTTGATGAAGTGCCTCTTCAAACCCGGAGAACCTCTTCAAATCTTGCCTCTGCTTATTTTGTTGTTGAGTTTTGAGCATTCTTTATCTATTCCAGATATACATTTTTATCATACACTTGATTTGTAGTTATTTTCTCCCATTTTGTGAGTTGCCCTTTTATTTATTTATTTTTTGATTGTCCTTTGAAGAACAGCAGGTATTCACTGTGATAAAGTCCAAATCATCAATATCTCTTTTTTTGGGTTTTGAATGTTTATTAAGTAAACAACAAACCAAAGTAAAAGAATAAATGACAAGTAGCAAATAGAGAGAATGTGCAAAGAGATAGCAAAACACCATCAAACTGAGTACTCAAAATGTCCAGCAGAGATGACTGGAGCAGCACAACCGAGAGAGCAAACAATAGGTGACTTCATCAAGGTGGGTGCTTGCAATCACCTAGCACAAACTGTGAAAGCTAAGGCAGTCAGCTGGAGTTCCCGATCCAGGCAGTCCTGGGCAGAGGACCCTCTCTGTCTTCTCCATGGATGAGTTTCTGGCTTCTTATTCTGGTAGTGTTGTTAGGGAAGGTTATAGAATCTAGGAGATGTGGTCTTGCTGGAGGAAGCATAGGGGACACTTTGAGAGTTCATAGCCTTGCCCTACATTTTTACAGTTTACAGAAGAAAACTGCTCCCCAATCTCAACATACACATTAGCCATCATTAGCTGACTTGAGGATTTGAACTTCATGAGCCCCTCCCTCATTCATGGTGGAATTTTGACTGGTTTAATCTCGTAGGTCTTGGGCAGGCAATCATAGCAGTGAATTTATGTGTGCGATATCCCTGTCGTGTCTGGAAAACAATGTTTTGCAGCAGTCTTTCATAATCTCTGGCTCTTATGATCTTTTTGCCCCTTCTTCTGCAATGATCCCTGGGCCTTGGGAAAGAGAGTGTAATACAGATGTCAGATTTAGGGATAAGCTCATTCTCTATACTTGGAGCAGTTAGGAGTCTCTGCATTAACTGTTATCTACTGCAAAAAGAAGCTTCTCTGATGATGACTGAGAATTGCATAAATTTATGGGTATGAAGACAAGTGTTTAGAAGGCAGTTTGATACTTTGACCATTTGGCAAAACAATAGTAGTATGTTCTCCCATAGGGTCTATGATTTCTCAAGTCACAGGTTCATTGCGGGGTTTACGGTACTGGGTAAATAAATAACACTAAAGATCTTGAAAAGGCCAAATGCAAACTATTGTTTTAGAAAATTCTTTTAAAAAATGTGTGTGTGTGTGTGTGTGTGTGTGTGTGTGTGTGTGTATTTAAGTGGAGCTACCCTCTATGAAGGGATAATGTCTCTACCAGATGCCATAGGTCATCAGACAAAAAGCCCAGTGCCAGGTGTAGGTTAACTTCTGATGAGTTACTTTTCTGTTGCCGTGATAAAACACCATGATCAAGGCAACTTATAGAGGAAAGAGTTTATTTGGTCTTACGGTTCCAGAAGGGTAAAAGTCCACCATGGCGGACAGGCCTAGCAGCAAGCATGGCAGCAGGAACAGGAAGCTGAGAGATTACATATCCAATGGCCAATAGGATACAGGGAGAGTTTACTGGATGTGGGGCAAGGCTATGAACTCTCAAAGTGTCCCCTATGCTTCCTCCAGCATGACCACATCTCCTAGATTCTATAACCTTCCCTAACAACACTACCAACCGAGGACCAAGTGTCCATATATTTGAGCCTATTGAGGACATTTCTCATTCAAACCACCACATTCTACTCCTTGGCTCTTGCCATATCATAAAGCAAAATGCATTTACTTCAGCTTTAAAAGCTGCAATGAACCCTTTCCTCCCCAAGTTGGTTTTGGTCAGAGTGTTCTATGGCAACAGAGTGTTTACTGACAATAATAGTCAGTAACTAGGACAGGGAGAAAAGTAATCAACAGCTCACCCAGCTGTGAGTCCTGCAAGCAACAGTTAACAACTGGCCCAGAAAGATATACCCAATAGAACAGGAGTTGTATGAATGTCTTGTGGGTAACCAAGAGCGTTCTTGTTGACAGAAAAAACCCACACTTTCTGATTGAGTTTAAGGCCCACTCCGCAGGAAGAAACTCCAATCACTAATATTTGTAATGATTACAGTTTTCTTTTGGTCTTTTTTTGAGTGTATGTGTGTTTTTCTGGGTAGTGCAGGGATTGACCCAAGGCCTTGTTATATGCTAGACTATTTATATTTACATTTAACTCTATGTTAGTTAATTTCTGTTGCTGTGATAAAACATCTTGACCAAGGATAGAAGGAGGAGTTTATTTAGCTTATGGTTCAGAGGATTAGAGTCCATCATGGTGCGGGAGATATGACAGCAGAGGTGGCCAGAGCAGAAAGCTGAGCAACCACATCTTCAAGCAGGCCCAGGAAGCAGGCAGTGCCTGGAGATCTGGTAAGGCTTAAGAACTTTGAAAGCCCAGTCCCAGTGACATGCTTCCTTTAGCAGGGCCTCACCTCCTAAAACCTCTTAAACCAGTGCCACCGACTGGGGACAAAGTATCTAAATACTTGGAGACTGTGGGGGACGTTCTCATTCAGACTACCTCACCCTCTATCAGTGAGCTGTATTCTCTCTCCTTCTTATACTTTGTGTGTGTGTGGCAGCCGGGGGTGGGGGAGGTGGGGAGTGGAGCTGGGTCTCACTAAGTTATTCAGGCTGTCCTTGAACTTTTGATTCCTCTGCCTCAGCTTCCTGAGTAGCTGGGATGACAGGCCAGGGTCACCAGGCCTGATTTGACTTATCTAAGAAATTTCGCCTTACTTAAGGTTTCAAGTATTTTCTTCTGGAAGCTTATAATTCTAGACTGTTGTTATTGTTATTTGAGACAAGGTCTCAAACTGGCCTCAAACTCACAGCAGTCTTTCTTGCCTCTGCCTTCTGAGTGCTAAAGGTTACAGTTGTGAGTTACCAGGCCCAGCTTAATTCTAGGTTTTAAGTGTACACCTGTGACAAATCTGAATTTTTGCATTGGATATCAGGTATGGGTGGTGGTTCGTTTCTCTCTCCTCTCCACCAGTGCTAGGGAATTAAACTCAGGTCCTCAGGAATGCTAGGCAAATGCTCTATCACTGAGTCACACTCCCAGCGCGTCTTTTTCTTCTCTCCACTCCATTTTTCTGCATGACCTTGACTTGTCAGCTGTGGTCCCTGACACCAAAGTGTGCACTAAGCAGGACACAGGCCCCTCCTATCTCGTGGAATCACGATCTAGAATAGTTATAAAAATACCAACTCACAGGACTTCTGGAAAGATGGAGTGAGTTCTTGTCCACAGAATCCTTACCAGCAGCACAGCGGCTCTGAATTTTCAGAGCCTTCAGAGTCTTCAGAGAGAACTTCACTCCTTCCCCTGGCCTAGCAGGTGGGGATCTGAGTAGACAGGTTGTCAAGAAGATGCCATCTCCCACTTCCTCCCACTTCCTCCCACTTCCTCCCATTCCTCCCACTCCTCCTTGCCCTCCTTCTGTCCTTCAGCATTCCTGTGGGAAGAGACTCAGAAGGTGACAGGTGAAGTGAAGAGAACTTGCTTTGCCAAGTTCATGGGGTTCCTGCAATCTGGAGCCCACTGCCCTGTCCTCCTGTTGGTCTTTTTGATTGTCAGGGTTGTAGAGGCCAGACAAGCAAGGAAGGGAGCACGGCTACACAGCAGTGTTGACAGGTCTCGCCCCTTCCCGTACAGATCATCCTACCATGGTTAACACTGTCAGACAAGACACATGAGCAGACCCGGGTCTTGGGCACCATTTCCCGGTTGCTAAGATTCATTTGCAACTTCTCTGAACTGTCGGTGAGTACTTGGGGAACAGTGCAAAATTGACCCAGTGGGCCCTGCTTCTCTGGGTAGGAGCGCTGACTGAGCCCAGGCTCTCTAGAAGGCTCCCACTCTTCTGCATCAGTGCTTTTCTGTTCCTGAGAGACAAAAGGCTTGATTGTTCTTTAGTTTGCTATGGGCCTAGAGACCTCCAGTTAGTCCAATGTCTTGAAGCCTTGTTGGGGACCCTGGTCTACACAGCTGGCGAGAGACCAGCTTCCGGCTGGCTGATGTGTTTATGACTCTGGCTGCCCCTTTCTTTGCATGCTTGTGAGGGAGGCTTTTCTTGTCCGGGATAGTGTAGAGTTGGGGAGGGTGGGAGTACACATAGGCAATGGTGGAGGACATGGGAGAGAGCACACCTTTAGGGTGGGGGTTTCACTGGGGAGAAGCTCTTTTCAGGATGTTGGACAGCTAATCATTTTTCACTTCCTGTCAGCACATGGCATCATTCTCCATAAATGGGAAACTGATGGGTATCTTTGGCCTCTTCTGTATGAACGCCAATCAAGAGATCAGTGCAGGGGCATCAGAGGCTTTGTACTACTTGTTCACAATCCTTGTGCTTCAGAGAAGTAAGTGAGCTGAGTCTGGGTGGCCACTTGATAAGAGACCCACTGAATCAGAGGATATTTGCATTGTTTCAGACATCCTCCAAAAGACTGGTCCCTTTTCTGGGGTTACCCAAGAGGGAACATGGTATGCCATGATGTAGGGATCAACTATGAGCAGATCTGAAACTTTACCTGGATGAGTGCCAACCCTCATTTCTGATACTATATCCTTTTCAATGACGTTTTTGGGGTGGTGAGGAAGCTAAACGTGCACTCCAGTAGGATCCATTTGGGTCTTTAGTAATTCCCAGTTGTCCCATCCTAACTGTTAAGTGTGTCGCTGGGGGGGGGGCGTGTAAGCATCCTTTCTCAGGGAATAAATGTGGGGATCCTTGATCTAACTCCTCTATCCCAGAGAGTCACAATCACAGAGGTGCCAATGGAATTTGTAAACACACCCAAGTCAGTTTCAGAGACTCTGGCTTCTTGTGATTCAGTAGGCATTCATGCTGCTAAGTACAAAGGGATGATCGGGATAGATTCTGGATAGATTCTGCCCTGTTAGAGGGGACCAGCTCGAGTCCCTAGCCACATCTCTCTCTCTCCTGTTTGGGTGCTCAGGAACTCCTCCATTCTTTTGGGTTACTGCTATTTCATCCATTTGTCACCATCGTGCCAAGGATCGGAGGGGAGATGGGAGTATGGATTTTTCATTCTCTGTGAAGACCTAGCCCCTTACTTGCTGTTTTTGAATCGGAGGTACGAGACCGAAGACACAGAGCATCCTGAAGGACTTGCAGAAGCATTTCCGTGGAAATTGGCTGGCCAACATGCAGAATATCACATTGGTAATCTGGCTGTCCATTTTGTACGGGGTGCACAGAGGTGGAGAGTGAGCAGGGGAGAAAGAGGGTTTGGGGATAGGTTGGGAAGGGGACCCCAAACTGAGGCCACAGAAGAGTAATTCCCATAGACTGGGGCATCTACAAATTCCAAGGTCTTGGGGATAGCAGGCTGGAGGTATAAGCTACATTCTCTTAGCCACACTTGAACTATGTGAAGTTTGAGGTCACCAGATAAGTTTTAGAAAACAGTATGATCAACCTTATAGATTGTGCCTTTTATTGTGGCTTAGCTGGAATTTTAGTCATTCAGTTAGGGCATATGGGTTGTCTAGGCGCTGGTGCCCCAGGCTCCGCCAATCCGGATCACCGTAGTTGTAAATCCAGGGCTCATCTTGTTCCTTCCTTTCCCTCTCTTTCCACTTACAGTTCATACCACACCAGTCTGCTCTGCCTCCTGAGCAACTCTTGAATTTGTTCACCCTGCTGTAGCCCCACGCTAGCCATTGGCTAAGTCTACTATCACCCCTTTCTTGCCTGGGTCCCTATTGTTGTCCCATTTCCATGTCTCTGTTACATCATCTCTATGTGTAGACAGAAAAGTATTTCTAAAGTACAAACCTCATTGTAGATCTCCCTAGACTGTACAGGCTCATTTTCCTTATTCTACAATCTGAACTTCCTCACTTGGCCTGCAAGGACCTTTTGCACTCTGGCCTCCGGGATTTACCGGTCGTGCCTCATTCTGATTCAATCTTCTCTTTCCCCTGACCGAGGTCTCTGACGCTGATGCAGGACACCATAGTCTCACTGAGCTCCTCCTCTCAGTGTGAGCTTCTCTCCCAGCCTTTATACATCCTGGAACTTTTATTCCCCATTTTCCCTCAGTCTGGACTCCCAGGAAGCCTTCTCTAGTCTGTCAGGTTACTATTAGTGCCCTGCCATGGGGCTTGTTAACATTTCTCACGTGACACTAGCTTTCCTCCTTCATTGTCCCAACTGATGGTGAGTTCCTAGAAGCCAAAGGCAAAAGGCATCTTATCGACCCTCCCCAGATCCCAACAAGAGAGCCACACACAGACTGGTCAACAAGATTGTGTGAACGCAACAAGTTTCACATGGTAGTGCAGATTCATCCACGAGGCATGTTGGTTTTCTGGAACAGCAGTTCTCCTTGCTTTGGAATGCTATACACTCACGGAACACCAAACTCCTTTCCAATGGACTTCCCCGATGGCATTCTGAGTGCGGCACTGAAATGCTTCTGTCACTGTGCTCTGAATCAGTGTCTGGGTCATTGATTCTTCCTGGGGCCTCACACCACACATACCCAGGTCTGCCTCCCCAGTGGACCCTGTTTGATGGGTGTCTCTGGAAGCCAGAGGCTTTGGGCGCAGTCTTCAAGTGGGATACTGGCAATGGGGAGAGCTCTTCTTTTTCAGTTCTTCAGGAAATACCTGACTCCTACAGAGAGAGCCGATGTGCTCATGGTGGCCATAGAGGCCATGACCAGTGCCAGCACGCAAGATGCCTTTGCAGCTTCTAAGATGTTAAAGATGATCATGAAGTACACGCTTGGAGAAATTGCAAAGGTAGGCTTTCTGGAGGACTCAATGCTTCACAGTCTTTCCATTCTGTTTTAGGGTCTTGTTCTGTTTTATTTCCTATTCGCTTGAGTTTAAGGAATCCCAGTCCTTTAACCAGAGGAGAAGAAGCTAAATACTAAGTAGTTTGCAATGGTCCAACAGGCATTTCTGTGGGAAAGAATGAGATGGTGACTATCAGGACCCCACCTCGACTAGGCAGGCAGAATTTGAATCAAAGCTGTACCATAAGAGTACCATGGTCTAATAGGACCTTAGTCATTTTTCCTGCTTAGTCATTTTTCCTGCTTGCAGACAGTGAGCAAGGAATTGGTTTGTGGCTGAATCTTCATTCAGGTGAGAGAATGTGTGGTCAAGGAGAAGATATAGATGCAGATGTAGATATATGTTATAGATACTTTTGCATTGCTGTCTCCAAAATACCTGACAGAAACCACTGGAGGAAAGGTTTATTTTGGTTCACAATTTCAGAGGGTTTTCAGTCTATTGCAGTGGGGAAGGAATGACAGGGAATCTCAGGATATGGTGGCAGGAATGTGTGGAAGAAGCTGTTCACATGGCAGCAGACCAGGAAACAGAGAGGGTGCTAGAATGGGTCCAGGCTATTGCTTCCAAAGACCCCTCCCCTAGTGACTTACTTTCACTAGTTAGGCCCCACCTCACAAAAGTTCCACAGCCTCCCAAAATAGTGCCACCAGCTGAGGAGCAAGTGTTCAAAGCATGAGAGTGCAGAGTGTGGTGGTGTGGCACTTCTCTGGAGAGATGTGAACAGATGTCTATTCACCTCCCTGGGTAGGAACCTGACAACAGACACAAAACATGATGGCATAGGTGTATACAGTTGCTCCTTGACTTATGATGGGGATATAACCCATTGTTCTAATTTGCGCTCAATTGCTGTAACAAACACTCTGACCAAAACCAACTTAGGAAGGGAAGGGTTTATTTGGCTTACATCTCCAGGGTTCAGTTCATCACTGAAGGAGCCCAAGGTAGAAACTCAGGGCAGGTACTTGGATGCAGGAGCTGAAGCACAGGCCACGGAGGAATGCGGCTTACTAGCTTGCTTCTCTGGCCTGTGCTCAACCTGCTTTCTTATATAATACAGGACCACCTGTACAGGAGTGGCTCTACCCACGGTGGGCTGAGCCCTCCCACATCACTCAACAATCAAGAAAATACCCCCACAGACATGGTGCATAGGCCAGACCAATGGTGGAAGTTCCCCAGTTGAGGTTCTCTCAACCCAGGTGTGTCAAGTTGACAGCTAAAGCTATTTAGCACAGTTGACCCCTTGAAAATTTGACCTACAAGCACATCACTATTAAACTATAAGCTTTCTATTTCTTATCTCCAAAGTATGATGTTACTATCACAACATAGAACACTACAGCTTTAAAAGTCCTACAGCCCTTAAAAAACTCAAACACAAGTTCAAAAAGTCTCTTTTAGAAGTCTCATCTGTGGACTCTTGCAAAATTAAAAACAAGTTAGGTATTGTTTTATTTCAAAGGGAAGAATCAAGCACACTTAGACAAAACCTTAGCCCAGCAAAGTAGCTCAAGGCTGGAAATCTGGGACTCATTCATGACCTTCTGGCCTCCAATGGGTTTAAGAAGCTCGGCTTCTCTGACCCTGCTGTCCCAGCACACACAGCTCATCTTGCAGACCCAGGCTGGCTCCGTTCACCCATGCTGCTTCCCTTGGTGGTCATCCCAGGGTCTTGGCATCTCTAAAAAGTTGGGGTCTCCACTGAAACTGAGGCTGCACCTTCACCAATGGGCTCTTCTGGCCTCTTGGGATAAAAAGCCTCAGATTCTCTCCATGATGCCTTCAATCCTGGGGGGGATTCTTCATGCAACTGAGGCTACACTTTCACCAATGCCCTTTTCTTTTCTCTCATGGGGCCAAGCCTCAGCTGCTCTTTGTGTCTCCTTCACACTTTCAACACCAGAACCATGCAGGAGACTCTTACACATTACCAAGTCCTACTTCTAGCTTGAGATGGTGGCTCAGGCCCCCTCTGACCAGAGCTTCTGTGTGCTGATTCTCAGAAAATTCTTCTCAGAAGATTTCACCTTCTTGATGCTGGTCTCTTGTTACTTACAGCTATCTTTTTTAGCCCCAGCTCACCAGCATCAATTGTCCCAGTAAAACAAAGGTTTCACTTCAGGTTCTGGTCTCTTTTTACTCATAGCTGATTCTTCAGCCCCAGCCAACCACATTCTGAATTCAAGGCATCACACAGTCCTGATAGTCTCTGCTTCCCTTTGAAGCTTCATAAGCTAGGCCTCCATCGTCTACAACTCTTTCAGCATAACTGTTTCAAGCTCCAAAGCAACAAACTCTAAGCACTCAGTAGTTTTTCAAGCCCCAAGTTCCAAATGCTTTCACGATCCTCCCTTAAACAATTAGGTCAGGTTTGTTACAACAATACCCCACAGCAATACTCCTGGTACCAATTTCTTTCTTAGTTACTTTTCTGTTCCTGTGATCAAACACCATGACCAAGGGACTTTATAAAAAGAAGAGTTTATTTAGCTTATAGTTCTAAAGGGGCAAGAGTCCATCATGGCGGGGAGGCATGGTGGCATTGGTGGCTGGAGTAGGAGCAGAAGCTAAACATTCACATCTTCAAGCAGGCACAGGAAGCAGAGAGTGACTGGAAATCTGGCAGGATGTAAGAACTCTCTAAGCTTGCTCCCAGTGACATACTTCCTCCAGCAAGGCCATCTAAGACCTCCCAAAACAGAAATTATTCTTTATTACTTATGGGCCCCAGACTGGGTAAAACCTGCTCCAGAAAAACGGAGGCATGACCAGAAATACTACAGGGTTTTATAAAATTTTTCATCCTTTCGCAGTAATCATATTGGTAGATTTGAGACTTCCGGCACATACATATCCATGCTTCTTAGGTTATTATTGGAAATTTAAACAGTCAGTGTTTTACAAAGAAGAAATTTCAGGCAAGCGCAAAGTTGTGATACTTCCCAAGAATCTACTGATACCAGTACAGGATTCACTATTTTAATAATAAGACACCTGGTAGCAGGTGCTTCCTCAAAGGCAACACTTTCCAAAGTGCTCACAGACTGTGGGTTTTGTGGTTGTCTGCTTTGTCTTATTTCAGTCTGAGAATGAGCTCAGAGTGGCCTTTATGATTTGGGTACAAGCAGAAACTTCCAAGGTCCTGTTACTGCTACATATATTAACAGGCACCCCTATAATTAAGACTGTATAAGGTTCTTGTCAAATACATTTATTTGTACTTAATCATCTACCAGACAGAACAAAGTTCATCAGGTTAATTTTTCCCTTAGTATATCCATGCATTCAATACCCACAGAAGCCAGAAAAGGGCAACAGATCCCTTTAAATCTGGAGTTGTTAACCTCCATGTGGGTTTTGGAAACTAGGTCAGGTTGTCTTTAAGAACAGCCAGTGCTCCTAACCACTGATGCATCTTTCCAGCCCCTATTATTTTATATTTAATTATGTGTATATATGTATGTTTGTGTGGGAGTATGTACAATGTAAGTGTGGGTGCCTGTGGGGTCAGGAGAGGGCATCAGATCTCCCCAAACTGGAGTTATAGGCAGTTGTGAGCCACCTGATGTGTATACTGGGAACTGAACTTGGGTCCTCTGGAAGAGCATAATGCACTCTTAACCTCTGAGCCATCTCTCCAGCCCTTATTATTTTTATTACTTTCACAGTGAGAACATTTAAAATAAATTTTCATTGATATTAGTTGTTATCCCAAGTTGGTTTCTCCTGTCTAACTGGAATTTTGTACCTTTTGACCAATATCTTCCTAGTTCTCCCACTCCTTGCCCCTGCTGTGGATTTGAGTTTTTCAGATTCCACATATAAATGACACCATGGGTCAAGTAATATTTGTCTTTCTGTGTTTGGCTTATTTAATTTAGCACAATTTCCTCCAGTTTCATTTATACTGTTACAGATGGTTGTTAGCTGCCATGTGGGTACTGGGAACCAAACCTAGGTCCTCTTCAAGAACAGCCAGTTCTCTTAAATGCTGAGTTATTGCTCCAGCCCCATGTTATCTTATTTAATCTTATAACAGGTCTATGAGTGATTGCAATCATTTTAGAAATGCGGAAAGGTGGGGTGACCAGTGAGATAGCTCAGTGGGCAAAGGTACTTGCCACCAAACCTAACGACTTGAATTTGGTCCTCACAGGGGTCTTCCCAGGTAGCAAGTGTAGGTCCCTGTCCTCTCCAAGTAGTTTATTCTTTACCACATGGTTTCCTGACATGGTCTAGCCCTCCCTGGCTGCTTTCTATCTCTGAGAGTATGGGGAATAAAGGTCCATGGTCCTCTAGGAGAGTCTGGCCATCGGGACAGTGATGTCCTGAGTCCCGATACCATGTACTATACTGTGTGCAGCCCCACATTTGGTGCTTGATTGTATGACTTCCACTTAGTGGGTGGTGCTCTCCAGAAAGAACCTCCCTCCTTGTCATTTCAGGTGTCAGAAATCATCCAGTTCATTTACTACCACATGAACAAAATCACTGAGAAAACTGCCCAGAATACTGTAAAGAAGATCTTCCTACTCCTGGTCCAGTCCTACACAGATGAAGTTATCCTGACATTGTTCAAGATAAAGGATCAGTCACAAAGGTAAGCCAGTCTGTCAGCTGCACTTACAAGCTACTATCAGCCTTTTTATTAGCTTATTCCTGTGTATATATGGGTGTATATGTTCATGTCAGTGAACATATGTGTGGAGGCTAGAGATGATATTGTCTTTCTTGGTCACACTTCCCCTTATTTTTTTTTTTTTTTTTTGAGACAGAGTCTCTCACTGAACCCGGAGCTTATCAGTTTGGCTTGGCTGGCTGGCCAACAGGCTCCAGGGTTCTGCATGTCTCTGCTTCCCCAGTGTTGGGGTTACAGATGTGTGCTGCTGCACCCAATTTTTTATATAGTTACTGGGTATCCAAACTCAGGTCCTTGTGCTTATGCAACAGACACTTTATCAACTGAGCCATCTTCACAGCCCCTATAACTTAGTTATAAGATGTATTCAATATTTAATATTTTCTTACTTATTTGGGGGTACAGTGATTATAGGAGTAGCCGGTTTTATTGCAGAAAATTTGGAAAGCATATAAAATTTGGAAAAATCAAAGCTTGTTGGGAGTGTCTATCTTGACTGGAAATTAAGTTTATTGCATCTATTAAATAATTATGTGGTTTTCTTTTTCATGCTGTTAATATGGCAAATTGAACTATTTTTTCTTACTAAGGAACCACTTGCCCTTCTGTTCTTTTATTTTTACTAATATGTATCAATATAGCTAAAATAGATTCATTTTATATAGCATATAGTTAAATCTTGTGAGGTATTTTGGTTGTTGTTGCATGTATTTTGTTTATTTTTTTGTGGGAGTGCTTTCTAACTGATATATTTAGACAATTTACAATTAATGTAATTAATGGTATATTTGGATGTATGTTCCATTTATGTTTAATTTCCTGTTTGTCTGTTTTGTGTGTCTACATTCTTCTTTCCCATATCCTTTTGTATTAGTTGAATTCTTTTAGGTATTCCATATTTTGCCTTCATTTCTAGAAATTATTTTCACTGAATATAGAATTCCAAGCTGACGATTCTGCCCCTTTACTATGTTATTCTTTGTCTTGGGATTATTTGAGCCTTATTCTGTTACTGGGCAATTCAGAAGAGGTTTGTAGGGTTTACACTGTCGTCTCAGATATACAGTTAGGGGATCCCTTCCTCTTGCTCTCTCCTCTCTAAGATTTCCCTCACTTGCCCCCCATTCCCCACCGCAGGGATCTCTTCTCAGATTCTCTGTCTAGAAAGCTGGATTTATAATGAATTTAAGGATTCTTTGCTGATACATGGCACAGCTGTCTTCAGAGTAATGAAGTGAAGAAAAGAGCTAGATAACAACAGCAATAACACGGAGGCGCTAGGATACGGCCCAGTTGTAGAAACCTTGCCAGGCTTGTACAGAGTTCTGGGGTTTGATCCCCAGTACCACACATACAAGTTAGAAAAAGAACACAAATCTCCAACAATAGCAAAGAGTTCTTCTTTGCCCCATTTACTGACCACACATCTCTGTTAAGTACCTGCATTGTAGCTGCACTGCTTCCCGTCTTCAGCCCTGCAACTGGAGTCATCCAGACAGGGTTGGGAGAGAACAAAGGAACAAAGACTCCACTCAAGCTGTCTGACTCATAGGGTTCCATTTTCCTACTGCTCCAAGGAGACAGAATTTAGCCAGGGGTTCTGTTGCCCGAGTTTAGTGCATAGTTTTGCTCTGGGGTCACATACAGGTCAAAGTTGGGAGATAAAAGAGAAAAAAAAAATCTGGGACACTTACTCAATAGGAATATTTTTCTACATTTTGACTTTTCTCGCCAGTCTGTCTGCTATTATTAATTTTTTTCAGAATCTAATCTAACTCACGTTTTGTAAATGAGATTAATACAGTTGGTAGTATTATTTAGGCTTCTGTATCTTTATTGATTTCTGTGTATCTATCGATTACTGAGAAAGGAGTAATGAAACCTTTTGTGCTTTATAGTGTTTTTCGTTTTAATCAGTGGGAGAACTAGGTTAGAGTGGGCTTGCTTGGCCCTGGTCAGCAAAGGAAATTAAGGGTTCTTATTGTTAATTTCTAACAGACACTTATAATGCTAGGGAAGATTCTTTCTACTCTACACTCTGAGCTTTTGAAAAATCAAGAATCAACTTTAAATTTCATCAAATACTCCATATATACAATGACATAGCTATAAAAATCTTTAGCAAATTAGTCTCCAGTGGTAGATATTTTGATACCCTTTT
Organism: Eospalax fontanierii; assembly: GCA_035773235.1. Classification (NCBI taxonomy): domain Eukaryota; kingdom Metazoa; phylum Chordata; class Mammalia; order Rodentia; family Spalacidae; genus Eospalax; species Eospalax fontanierii. The sequence continues at coordinate 58,065,255 of CM069535.1, forward strand.
TATTTCTTTCTTCTTAGAATGGTAATTGGACAACTGGATCTGAAAATCTCCTTTTTGGAAAGTATTGAGATTTTGAATGAATGTGTATGGACTAAGAAGGTTATGTTTATCGATTTTGCTATATGTTTAATGAACATTTGAAATAAAATTAATATTTTCTGCTATATGTAAAGTTATTATACCTGGCTGATTAAATGTGTTGGAAAATCCTGCATAAATAAATTTATTTATTCTTATTTGATCTGTCAAATTCCTTTTTGTTTGTTTTGTTGAGACAAGGTCTTCCTGTAGCCCCAACTGGCCTGGAACTTGCTATGTAGACCAGGCTGACCTCTGTTTCTCAGAGATCCACCTGCCTCTGCTTCTGCCTCCTGAGTGCTAGGATTAAAGGTGTTTATCATCATGCCTTGCAAGATTTATGTGTATAAGTGTTTTGCCTGCATATAGGTAAATGCACCACATGTATACATTGCCTGCAGAGGCCAGAAGAGGGCATTGGAACCTCTGGATAACTGTTAGCTGCCACGTGGGTGCTGGGAACTGAACACTGGCCCTCTGCAAGAGCATACGGTACTCTTAACCACTGAGCCATTTCTTCAGCCCTCATCTGTCAAATTCTTGATATTTTCTTGATAGATTTCATCCAGTTTGTTAGAGCTGCAGATCAGCCACTTAAATTGTTTTATAATACTCCAGCATTCAGTTATTACATGCTCTATCCTACCTATTTTTTGCCAGTTGCTGTTTGTTTTCAGTTGTTTCTGTTGTTACAGTGTGGTCATAGACATTCTCTTTTTGTCTGAATTTTTAATTGAATTTTTGTGTATTTCATACAGAACATCTTAGTCATCTTTATATCCCTTTCTTCTTTGGCACCCTCCAACAGGGCCTCTGCCCACTGGAATTCATACATTCTGTTGTTTGTGTTAAGGTCTATTGTGTCAAGTTAGTGTTCCCAAATGTTCCTCAGTGCAAGTTCATCCACTGGACTCTAGTGAGCCTGTCTAGAGTCCCTCTCTTTAAGAAGATCGGTTCTTCCTCACCCAGCAATAATAAGCTGCCAATAATTCTTTGACTAAGATTGGGGCCTGCTGCCCCTTTCCACAGCTCTGTGTTGAGGTTTTGTCTGCTGGAGTTTGCGCGGGTCTTGTTCATGCTGACACCATTGCTGTAGGTTGATATGAGCAGGGTCCCAGGAGCCTGTAGGATTCTATTTTGATATTGCCATGTGCTTCCTTCTTGGCTCTTACAATCTTTCCACTCCCTGTTACACAATGGTCCCTGAGCTCCAGGTAGCTGGAGTTTAGTATAGGAGTCCTGTCCAAGGACCCATACTTTGCAGACTTTATTCTCTACACTTTGGCTGTTTGTGACCTTTTATGTTCCTGGCCCTCTGTCGCAAGAGGGAGCTTCATTGATGGGAAGTGAGAGTTACATTAGTGTTCTCTTTGCCCTTGTTCTACGATCCATGAGCCTTAGTTGTACAGTTTCCACTGTAGATGTGTCACTGAGAGCTGAGCATCTCACAGACACTTATTCTGCATGAGTGACCAGTTGTAGAACTCTGTAATAGTGTCCATCTGTTGCAAAAGAAGCCTCTTTGGTGAGTGGTGACTGGGATACTTGTCTGTAAATATAAGGATCCATATTTTGCACATAGTAAGAAATTATATTTGTCTAAGGATGTGACAGCCTTGGGGTTTTCTCTAAGATCTTCGATCTCTTCAGTCATGTGCATCTGGCTTTTGTTACAGTACCATACATGACTTTCCTTTCATTGAGTGGACCTTAAGTCTGATTAGGTAGCTATTGATTACCTTCAAGATAAAAGTGCCACTACTGCACCAATGTCATTTGCTGTGCTGGTCATTGATGGGGTTATTAGACCTCGAAGCTGGGGTTGAACCATTGATTGATGTTCTCTCTTAGCAGCTTGCATAGTGCTCTCCAAAGCTATGAGAGCTAGCCTTCAGGGCAAGTGGCTTCTAGATCAGTTGCTGCTCCATTGCTCCAAATTCTGTATCTGAAGTATGTCCTGTCTTCAGCAATAGGGTCTTACCTTTCTGGGAGTCAATCAAAGACTGTGGCAGTAGCCTGTGTAATTTTGGGAGTCTCTTGGACTACCCTGGCTAACAACTCAAAGGAAGATTTTCCTGACTGTTACTGTTCCTTGTAGCCTTTAGCTATGCACATGGACTCATGTAGAGATATTGTATATGGAATTTGTTAGGAGGTTTTTAGACTAATATGATTATGATTCACTCTGTTTTTTTACAGTAGCTGAGCATTATTTATCCCTCCTCTCTCTTTCCGACCTAACCCTCCCTCCATGCCTTCCCCGTTTAAAGTGCTCCCACTGCCCCATTTCTCCTGTGATAATACCTGTCTCATACGGTGCCCCTTCTCTCAAGCTCCTTCTTCCTCTTTATCCTCACAGGTTTTTGTATAACCCTCCTTCCCCTCCCACTTAAACCCTCCCACTTTACTCATTTTCCCCTTAGTAACGCCTGTTTTCTACTGTTCTTCTCTCTCAGGTTCCTTCTTTCCCTTTACCTCTCTGGTTCCTCTCCATTTTCCTGGTTCCTGCAGTTGCATCAGGGTACATACTCACATATAAGGATTTGGTGCTGGGATCCACAAATGCAGGAGAACATATGTTGTTTATTTTTCTGAGTCTTTTCTTTACAGTATAACAGTTTCTAGTTCCACTCATTTACCTGAAAATGTCATACTTTCATCTTTCTTTACTGTGAGTACAACTCCATTGTGTAAATGTACCACATTTTCATTATCCACTTGTTAGTTGTGGGACACTTAGGTTACCTCTATCTCTTAGCACCACGTGAGGCCAGATTCAGACCTTCTCAGGCAGTCTGCCAAGGTCTGGGCCCCTGCTAAAGGGCAGAGAAGCCTAGCCCTGGAGCAGTGGGAGGGACTGCAGGTGGTCCCAGTGTAAGGGGCTGGGCATGGCGCAATTTGGGAGCTCGCCACCCCAGAGGCCCGAATTGGGCACTCTCCATAAACATTCTTCTATTAACATCATGTTTAGACTTTTGGGCATCCTTACCATTTTATTCGTGTGCCATCCTTCTTGTATTTCGTACTTTCCTTATGATACTGTTTTTCTTCTCCCTTAATGTGTGTTCTTTAGGACCTTCTCCTCCAGTGAGAATCTACCCATCAGACCATCCGTGCCTCCCTAGAGGAAGTCTGCCTTAAACAACAGATTTCCTGGGAAACCTGAAGGTTGGCTTTTCTTTTTGTTCAACACTTGGAAAGCTTGACTGCTTGTCTTCTGCTTTCTTCTGTTGCTGTTAGGAAGTTACTGTCAGTCTAAATGCATCATTCTTTTCTTTGTCCATTGGACACCCAAGTGCCATGTTGCCAGCATTTTCTCTTTCTCTCTCTCTCCCTTTTTAAATTGTATTTCATTTATTTATTTATTTAGTGTGTCTGTGCTCTCACTTGCTAGTGCTATGGTATGCGTGGAGGTTAGAGGACAACTTGTGGAGTTGTTCTCTCCTTGCACCATGGATTCTAGGCATCAAATTCAGGTCATCATACTTGGTGAAACATTTACCAGCGAAGCCATCTCACCAGCCTCAAATTCTCTTTCTTTGCCTCTTATGTCTCTTGCATCTCTGTGTTGGTCTCTCCTGATATTTCATAAAGGCCACCACCATGCTTCTGGAGGACACTAAATGGATTTGCTTCAAACTTTCTTGTGTTACTTGTAGAAACTATTTTTTAGACATTTGCTTTTGTTTTGTGTGTGGTTTTGTCAGATCCAGATGTGAGAAGGTATTCAGATAGAGGAAAAGACATCTGTGAAAGTACAGAGGAGAGTGTGGGCACAAAGCTGGATGGGTGTTACGAAGGGAGGCTGTCAGAACTGATTTCAAGGGACATGGTTGCCTGGGGCATTGCAGGCCTGAGGGGGATTCTGGAAAACAGATTTCTTTTCTTTTCAATTTTATTTTTTTGATTTATTTATGTGTATGGGTGTTCTGCTTGCATGTATCTAGGTGTATCACATGTGTGCAATGCCTGTGGAGGCCAGAAGAGGGTATCAGATCCCTTGGAATTTGAGTTTCTGATGGTTGTTAGCCGCCGTGTGGGTGTTGTGATCCAACCCAGGTCGTCTGCGAGAGCAGCCAGTGCTCTTAACCATTGAGCCATCTCTCTCCAGCCTTCTTCTTTTGAGATGGAGTCTCATGTAGTTCAGGCTGGCCTCAAACTACCTATGTAATTTGAAGATGACCTTGAACTCTTCTTGCTTCTACCTCCCAAGTACTTGGATTACAGGTGTGGGTCACCATGCCCAGTTCATGGGCTACTGGATACTGAACCCAGGGCCTCATGTATATTAGGCAAGTACTCTGCTAATTTAGGTATATTCCCAGATTCAGATGTATTGTTTATGGGAATAAGGAGAGCTTAGACTTGGCACAAGGTCAGGATACTCAAGGGCCATCAACAGGGCCTGAGATGTTTTCAGGCTCATATGGCTAAGTGAACGTTTTCCTATTGATCTATGTGCAAGTAAACAGGGCACAGAGACGTCTAGAGGTGAAAGGCAAAGAAGTGAGGGATCATGTGGGGGACTCCTGAAGAAGGAAGCAAGCAGGAGGACTGGGCAAAGGAGCCAGAGTCCTTCCCCTGGAAGCCTCGTGGAACTGCAGAAAGTGATCCACCTGTAACTGTGTTGGTGGCTTCTGACTCCGCAGAGGGACGTGCATGCCCTGGGAAGTTCTGGCATCCTTTCCGAAAGGCTACCGAGTAGTCATGGAGTATCTGTTGCAGAAGCTGATTCTATCCAAGGCACCGAGGGACAAGGAGCCCGGTGAAACAGAGATCTCCCCACTGATTGTATGGAGGGCTGGGGTGGAGAGACGGGGCAGAGGATTGGGGGCTGGGCTAGCTTGAGCTTTGTGGACCATTTAGGGACCCATGTTTCGTTGGACAGTCTAATGGCAGACACTCCTTCTTAGGCTAGAGGGAGGGTTTCTAGTCAGTTGCCTTGTCTGGGACAGAAGAACATTGTTCTCAGGGAGTGCATTGAGGAAAGACAAACACTCCAGCCCCTCCTGAGCTCTCAAGGACAGTGAGAGACTAAAGCAGCCACGTAGCTATAGGAGTACATAAAGCCATTGTAGAAACAGCCTGACCATGCTCATAATCCTCAAGTGCTGTCAGCACCAGAGGCTTCACTGGGCAAGCCTGAGAGGGTGAGGGGTTGTGGCCTTCCCTGGTGATAGGACTTATGAGAGACAACAAAGACGATGGCGTCCTCATTCTCCTCTTCACTCCAGGCTACCAAGGCCATCTGTGAAATGTTGCTGGTACCTAGTCAGCAGCTGGAGCTTCAGACCTTCTTCTCCTCCCTGTTCATCACCCTGCTGTTCCAGATCTCCTTCCTGGTGACTCAGAGAAGCGCTGGGACTCAGGACCAGCAGCACATAGTCGAACGTGTGGACACTGTGAGGTACCTTGGGCCCTGGGCCAGTGTGCTAGTGATTGTGCTCCGGGCACTAGCATGTTGGTTCCCTTATCCCGTGTGGCTCCAGCCTGCTGGGCAAAGCCCAGCTTAGTATATTGTTCGTCATCTTAGGAAGGCTTCCTAGACTTTCTCGGAGATTCTTTTTAAATATATAATTCCTTAAGTGGATGCAGGTTCTATACTAAAGTGAAATCAAAGTGGGCCACAAGTTTGAATTCTATTTGTTCCTCCTCTGTAGGTTTCCCGTGTCACCTTGGAAACCATGCAGACCTTGTTTGTCTTGTTTGTGAGATGTACTGGGTCTTTAAGGGTTTTCCCAAGGCCAGGCCAGGAGTTCATGATTTATAGAGGGATGGGAATCCCACATGGGGTCAGGAAGGGACTGGATGGTGATGACTCCCCACCTGCCTCCTGCTCTGCTGGCAGTTCTTTGATAGAAGCCTTGAAGACCTTGCTACGCAGTTCGGGGTATATGGACCACCTGTCTTATATTCAGACGCTTGGTGGTTGGGAGCTGCTCGTCAGTTCTAAGAGGCACTATGATGGAGTCACTCTGCTGGCCAGGTGAGCTGTGCCCGGTCCCTGTTGGAGGGCCTTCATGCTTTGGGTCCTCTCCTGTGGCCTGGGCCTCATTCTGAGCACCTGCTGTCCTCACAGGTCCCTGGTTGTCAAGAACTGTTGGCACAATCGTCCTATCTTCAGCCTCCTCATCCGGGTTCTCCAGGACCCAGACTGTGCCAATTACTTCACAGCCCTGGTGTTCCTGACTGAGGTGACTGGAGCTGGCTGGGCAGAGGGCAGTGGGGACATCTTTCTGTGGAGCAGTCATTTCCAGGGCTTCCTCTAGAAGGCCACAGGGACAAGAGTGGCCTGTCCTGTCCTTACTCATGGAAGGGCTGAGAAACCTGACTGAAAATACTTTGTAGGTTTCCTGGAGTCATAGACCTTGATCCTCCCTGAATCTCAAGACTGTGACTCTGCCCTGACTCAGTGGGGCAGCACTTCTCTCTGTTTCAGTACTTTGGCTTACTTGCCATTTAAATCAGCACCCTTGATTCCCTCTAGAATTCAGGCATCTGACAGGGAAAAATGTGTGGAGAATTAGAACCATATATAGCATTTACAATACCATTAATTATCTCAGCACCCAAAGATAACCACTTTCATGCTTTTGCCTGTATGGAGATATTTATATGTGTGTGCATGTGTTTGTATATGTGTGCATGTGCCTGTGTGTTCTTGTGTGTGTGTGCGTGTGTGTATATGGAGGTCAGAGGACAACTTGCTAGGGTCAGTTCTCTCCTTCTGCCTGTGGGTCCCGAGGTATTGAACCCAGGTTGTCAGGCTTGGTAGCAAGAACCTTTCCTGCTAAGTTAAAAAGAAAAAGGGCTGGGCATGGTGGTGCACGCCTTTAATCCTAGCACTTGGGAGGCAGAGGCAGGTGGATCTCTGTGAGTTCAAGGTCAGCCTGGTCTAAATAGCAAATTCCAGGCCAGCCAGGACCATAAGACCCTGTCTTAAAAACACCAAAAAAAAAAAAAAAAGATAAAAGAAAACAACCAACCAAAATCAGAAAGGAAGTAGATCATGTCTGAATGCTGACAGAGAAATGCTAGAGTATGTTTCAGTGTGTCATCATGTGATTTTATGGGGGTTACAGGAAGGACACTGATATCTTTGTTACCAGAATCCTCAACCAGAGGAATACTTGACTTTGAGAACCCAACAGACCAGACCTGGCCATTCACCACCCAAAAAACCAAACAGAAAAAGTAGTGGTGGGGTGGGAGAGTAACTTATTCAATAGAGCCACAATGGAAAGGACTGGGGGACCAAGGTCTTCAGCTCTACGTTCATAGGATTAACAAGAGCTCTGGAGTTATCAACAAGAGCCTTAGGGTTAGGACAAGAGAGGGAACATTCAAGGTAAGCCATCTTGGTCATACTCTGGTCTTACTGGCCATTAACACATGATGGTTAGTCAGAGCAAGAGAGTGGCTGCTGCCTGGGGGTAGTTTTCACTCTTGGTGGAGCTTTGTCCGTCAGACCTGCTATTCCTGGCATTCTGGTGACTATAGGAGAAGATGCTTCAGAAAGGAAGATGCATCAGAAAGGTAAAATGCAGTTAGTACCTTCAGGTTCAAGGCATCGGTGAAGACTTTTAGGTGCTGCTTTGATGGTCTGGAACAGGTTGTTATACAACCCGTTGACAACCTGTTAATTATGATATCTCTGAAAATCTTGAAACATATCTTAGTTACTTTAATCTTGGTGCCTACAACCTTGAAGAGGGAGTACTACCAGTTTTTAAAGAGATATTCTTTAATTTATTTTTGTTTCTTAAGAATTTTATGTGCAGGAGTGTTTTGCCTGCATGTATCTAAGTGTACCATGTATGTGCATGCCTGAGGGGACCAGAGGAGGGTGTCAGATCCCCTGGAACTGGAGTTGCGAACTATTGTTAGTCTCTGTGCGAGTGTTGGGAACTGAATCTTGGTCCTCTGTAAGAGCGGCCAGTGCTCTTAACCACTGAGCCATTTCTCTAGTTCCTAGAGAGATATTCTTTAGATTTAAAGATTAACATGTCCATATACAGAAATAAGCAGGAATCTGATCCAAAATTTAAGGCAGCAAAGGAGACAGATACAAGATGAAGGCAGAGATACCAAGTTTTTATCCTAATTTTAGTTGCTCATCAGACACCTTCAGGTCCAGGTGAAGGATCAGTGTGTGTGTGTGCTAACCTGTGCCTGTGGGTGTGAGGTGCTGAGATCTGCTTCAAGGGATGCTAGCTGACACTCGCTAAGGATGTGAAGACAAGTAAATGCAGGAATCAGAGCCTTGACAAGCTGGGGATTGGTCAAGCATTGGTGTAATGAAATCACCTAATAGACTATTCAAAAGGAACATTCCTGGGCACTTAACCTAAGAGACCTGGATTCAATAGGCCCCAAAGTCCTCATTTTCTAAAAGCATTCCACTGATTGCTGTAGGACAGGTAGGCCTTGTATTTAATTTTGAGAAACATGATAAGCCTAAGTGACCAGAGAGCTATTCTTTCTAGAACATTAGTTTTAAACCCTGACTGCACATTAGAATCTTCTAGGGGGCTTTAAAAAATGCTAATGCTTAGCCATACACCACACCCTTCCACTACTGGGTACCTAGTTCTTCAGAATTGCTCGGAGATGGGATCCAGGGATTGATTTGCTTTAAACTTCCAAGTTCACAGGTATGTTCTAGGAGCAGTTAGCACTGAGGACCATTCTAGAAATTGCCTCAAATACCGACACCCAACTGAAACAAGCAGACACCAGCACAGGCACCTGCTCAGCTGCTACCTTATTGGAGGATTGGGCTGGTGTGGAGTGAGCATGTTGGTGATAGGACGTGTGAAGCCCATTCTCAGCAACTGAAGAGGAATTAGTCAGTTTTAAAGTGATTAATCCCATTACCAATGGGATTAGGTAATGGTTAAGAAAGTGGGCCAAGAGCTATAGGTGAAAGACCGCGACTGAGAATACTCTGGAATATTTTACAGCCCCTTAAAACTCCATGCCTCCTATCTTCTTATCTCTATCCACTTTCTGGGCTGGTCACAGGCAAAAGCATTTAAAACAGAAAGGGCTGTGTGCTTTACTTCAGAGTGCTTAAGAAACTGAGCCCAAGCACTTTAATTCTCCCTTTGTAAGGACAAAACACAAGCTCAGAGAATTTAAGACATTTGCTCAGCTATTGAGTAAATTAGGATGAATCTGCGTGGTGGCCAAAGACAGGAACACATCTTTGCCAAGAGGGCTGCATAGTAATAATATAAACACAGACAGACACGCCTTCCTACAGTCATGTGAACAGGCAGGAGCATGCATGTACATTTAAAATGCAACTTTTGTCTTTTAAAGTTATTTAAAATGACCTGTATATACATATGATTTTTTACAAATTAAAAAATCATGCACACTCTTTTCTTTTTTAATTGCAGGGTTTTTTCTTTCTTAGCTTTGCTTTTTCTCTCCTGCCACTTGAGTCTACCTTCCCACGCTTTACTCCAGGTATCCCATATGTAAGCAATCAAATATATATTCTTCTCCAGTCTCTCTCTCTCTCTCTCTCTCTCTCTCTCTCTCTCTCTCACACTCACACACACACACACACACACGTACACACATCTGTGAATTCTGTCCCATATCCTTTGCCCATTATCCTATCAAATTATTTGTTTTGTCTAAAGACTTAGCTCTCCTCCATGAATTCTCTTTATCTTCAAGTTCCACTCAAGTCCATCTCCTTCCTAAACTTCCATTTATAATGCTCTTAATTTGTGTCACATTGTTTTTCCTTGAAATTTTCTCCAGGCAGTTCATGGTCACACATCTTTGATCCCCAGTCAAAGCATCAGGATCTGTGAGGGCTGACTGCATTTCTTATTTCTATGTTCTATCATTCCCATTCTCAAAGATGCTAAAGGAAGATTTATAGCATGAATGAATGTTAGGGTGTGGATTTCTCCTTTAACTAAGCTTTGGACACTCCACCAATCTGTCCAAGGCCCTAAGAATATTTATTTACTAACAAGCAGGAATCTAGATTCAGAATTGTTTTCTTGTCCACCCTTCAGTCTTTCTCGGTTTCCCCTTGCCAGCTGCTCCACTGTCCAGATGTGGCAGGCTCAGTGGATGATGTTGCTACCAATGTTCTGGCAAATTGGTTCAGGTGTGAAGAGCCAGCTACGGTGAAACTACTGCTGCATATGACAGAGATCTTCGCAAAGCACCACATCATGGTACAGTGGGGTAGGGGCCAAGGACTATTCTTTCCTGAAGAAGGAACAGAAGGACCTAGAGATGTGGTGTAGCCAGTTATAGATAGGATGGAATTAGAGTATAAGTCCTTGTGAAGCCAGTCCTCCAAGCACAGGCTTGAGCTATTCATTCTTCCCCATTCCAGGAAAGGTCCAAAAGGAAGGTGTCCCATAGGTTACTTCAGAGACTAGGTCCAGCCAATCCCGGATCCCAGATATACCATCCAGGTCTCTGGAGATTGGTTGGGGGCGAGTAAAGCAAAGAGGACGAGAATCTATGATGCAATGGAGATCGAACTTCCTTTGTTTTTTCCCCTCTGGACAGAAGATTCTAGGTCAAGTACGCCCTGGCATCCCGCTGACTACTCCCCAGTGCCAGGAGCACTCCTGCTTCCAAAGTGCAAAGCATGAGCACTTGTGCCCACTAGTCTATCTGAGGGGTGGGGTTGGCCTGAAATGGGGTGGCCAGTGGGAAAGCCTCCTGCCTGCATTTCTGAGCGGTTGTCACCCCACAGGTGAGGCAGCTCTGCATCCTGAAGCCCTGTGTGATAAGCTGCTGCTACTCCGCCAACAGTGAGATAGTGATGGAGACTTTCCTCACGCTGCAGCGCCTCCTCAAGGACCTCACCTGGCAGCGCTCCTCCTCCTTCATCAACCAGCTTGCCTTCATTCTAGTACCCTTCTTTGAGGAGGTCAAGCTGCCGAGGGATCTGGGAGGGTCACTTTCTTGTTCTAGGTGGCTATGACATGATGGAGAAGGGTGGCACTCTCTTAAAAAGCCCTTCCTCCAAACCCAACAGCATTCTTGAGGGACTGATGGATTCTTCCTTCTTGTTTCATGATGGTCAGGGGAGGAAGACAGACCATAGCTGCGTAGGAGAGTCGTGCTGCTCAGTCAGAGTAGACGGGGGATGCACACAGGACCACGTGGTCGGTGGGGGCAGAGCTCAGGATCCTTCTGACTTGGGTGACCAGGGTTCAGGTGCACAGGTGTCTTTCTAAGTGTGTGTCTTCTTGCCTAGGAGTCAGAGCAGCTGCGCTTGATAGCCTTCCAGATCTACAGAAGTATCCTGGTCAAGGTCACGAGGAGGATTCTTGTCTTTCCCTTGAGGCATCAGATCCTTAACTTGCTAGTCCTCCTGGTGTTACACCTGAAGGATGTGAATGCTGATGTAGCGGAGGTGAGAAGTCAGGCCTGGAGCCTGGCATTCAGACCAGTTCTCACTGGAAATCAGTGCTGAGCATGGTAAGCCCTCGGACAGGGATTGTGACAGCATTGTGTCCAACCTTGGGGCTGTTCAGTAAGTGGAGTGGTCTAGTCTGTCCAGCTCCAGTTTGACCCCACTAGCCACCAACTCTAGTAGAAAACTGTGGGTGTGCAAATGCTGATGTGGGATGTCCCAAGGTACCAGCTCCTCTCTCTGCTGCCCTACTCAGGCCCTGTGGTCTTCCTCTAGGCTGTGTTCTGCCCCTGTCTTTCTACTGAGTGGAAGGCTCCCAAGATAGAGGAGCTCCATCTGGAGGTGGCATGCTGGGTAGAGCAGGAGGCCTGGACTATGACAGAATACCAGCTCTGTGCCCAGGAGCTTAGAAGCATGCACTGCAGCTAGACAACTTGAAAACTGCCAAATATGTTTGCCCACAGAGAGGCTACTTTGCTACCTCTGGGGCCTTAGTTGATCTGAGGATGCAAGTACCAGAAAGGGAACTCTTTTAGGGAGGGCTCTTCCTAAGAAGCTCAATGATGGTATTCCTGACAGAGCCAACCCTGATGTAGAATAAGGACTTCTCAGGTAGGGTACTAAGACCTTAAGGCACTCAGGCATGGTGGCAGACTCCTGTGATCCCAGCACTTAAGAAGTTAGGCAGGAGGGTTGTAGCCTGGGCTGTATAGCAAGTCTCTGTCTCAAGGAGTTAAAAAAAGACTTTTTTGGGAAATCTGTTTTCAGAGAGGCTGCTTTGGGGGTGGGAGACCATGGTGGTGAAGCCTGTGATGCAGAGAGCCACACTGCTCTGAGCCTAGCATAGTACCACAGCATCGGAAAAAGCATTACAACTGTCACTTCAGTTTCTTCATGGGAAAAGGGGGTTATCAGTTGAGCCAGATGGCTAGCCAGGCTCATTTTTCTAAGCCTGGATCCTCGTAAGTTCTAAGTATCCAGTCCACCAAGGCCAAATGAGTGGCCATTTATCTCCATCTGTGCCCTTCACTGTCTCTGCCCAGCCTCATTTTCATGACCCATCTGCTGAGCCTTTTATCTCCCCAGGTCTGCCGGCTTAACCTCTACAAGACAGCTACCATCTTGGGCTGGAGCAAACTCAAAGAGGTCTTCACCAAGGATGATGTATTCACCATCCTCAGTGCCCTGGTGAGCCAGCAGTTGACTTAGCCTTCTGCCCTATACAAGGCTATCACGCAGCTATCTGGGTCCTTTTCCTGCAGCTGGGGGTTAGCAGCAGAAATGAGCAGTTCATTCAGCATGTGTCTTTGTACTGGCACCTAGTGGTCTTTCCCTGCCTCCTGCCTCGTGCTTCCTGTCTAAACTGGGAGGTAGGCACATAATTTTGTAATTTTTCAGTACTCTGATAAAGGAGAAGAATGCACTTTCTAATACAAAGGCAAGGCACTCTGCCCAGTTTGGACTTGAAGAAAGGCTTCCTGGTGGAGGGATCATCTTCACCAGGAGGCATGAAGACAGGCGATAAGGCTAGACACCAGGGTGTAGAACTGAGTATACACTGTGTCAGGGATTTTGCACACATTGTGATTCTTGTGGTTTTGCCAATCCAGAAAGGTTTTATGGAGGAAATAAGGTTTCAGGAACTGGGACATGATGGATTTTTTAAAACAGAAAGTTCTGGAGTCCAGTGTGGTAGGTGTGGTGGCATATACCTTTAGTCCCAGCACTTGGGAGACAAAGGCAGGGGGATCTCTCTGACTTCTTCTGACAAGGCCAGCCTGGTCTACATAGTGAGTTCTAGGCCAGCTGGGGCCACAGAAAAACCCTGTCTCAGAAAGACCAAAAAAAAAAAAGAGAGAGAGAAAGTTCTGAAAGATTTTTTACAGTTAAGATAATTTCCATTTATTCTCCTGTTTAGACTGTCTGAGAGGCAAGAGAATTGGTGGTGTATCCCTTCAGTTATACCATCTAACGTCTTTTCTTATAGCTACAGCAAGAAAAAACCAAAGCGCTCTGGTTTCTGAAGCAGTCTATGGCTCTCTTTAAGAGCCCACAGGGCGCCATCCGCCAGGCAGCCGTGTGGTTCACAGGTATGGCTCTCCATCTTCTTAGAGTCACTGACATCTTGATGCAGAGTCCATCAAACAGGCCGAGGGCCTGGCATGCAGCATATAAGGACACAATTACAGGACCCATGGTAATTGGAGTCCCTGGTAACATGTTAGACTGTCTCCACTTGCCTCCCCTCCCTCACAGGGAGCCCCTGGTTGGGCTGGACAATCTTTCTATAGCAGAATGGGCCAACTCATAAACACCAAGTGGGCAAACAGAGCTCCCAAAGGAGTGTCAGGGCTGTGGTGCCCAGTGGAGGAAGTTCAGCGACAAGTGGATACTGCCTCTTGTCACCCCAGAGACAAGCATCTTTAGAGTAGAGGGATATTCACCCCTTCACCTGACCTAATTTGCTTAGAGCCCTTCATAGAATTAGGGGAAGTGTAAGCTTCATGGGACAAGCCCAGTCCTGAGGCTGGTGACCAAGGGTAGAAAAGACAGACCAAGGGAAGGGGTGATGAGTCTTTGGGAAGTGGGCACAGGGGCACCTGTAACCAGGACACATTGGCCCTTTTGGGGGCTGCTGAAGCACCCGTGTGCCTTCATAGGTCAGATCATCCAGACTCTGGGCTTGGCAGAGAAGGAGGAAATCGAGGAGGCATGCACAGGTGAGCAGCAACCCCATCACCCACTGCTTCTGTCACTATCGGGGAGGCTTGGAGATGAAGGCAGGAGGGTGACTAGCATCCAGAAGGAGAGGAGACACATCTCTACGGTATTTAGGTCTGGGGTATTGATCAGAGCCCCTCTGCTCCCCACATTCACTCACTTACACATTGCTGTTTCATCTTGAGGCTCTTTACCTCATGGTGATATGAACTATTCCTAGGAAAGAGAGCCAGCTTCTTCCTTAGGGTAGCTGAGGGTCCCCAGCCCCCACTGCCGGGAACTTCTTCACAGCTCGTGCTATAGTCTGGAGGCCCTGTTCTGAGACATGTCCTCTGCATAATGTACTTCCCCTCGGTCTCCTCTTGCTCCACATTGCATTCATTCTTGACACCGTGACAACCCTCCCCTCGCCCCTCTCCCTCCCATTCCCCGCCTCCTCCCCCCTCCTCCTCCCTCCTCCTCTCCATCTCTGATTTGGCTCCAGCATGGGCTGCGGTTCTCTGGGAGGTCAGGTGACTTCATGCAGCACGTTCTGCTGAAGAGTAGAGTTGGGGAGGGGAAAGTAAACAGACCAAAAGGGCAGGTGTTAGACACAGGATGCAGAGCAACCGGACTGTGTCTCCCTGAGCCTGGGGCAGCTTTGGGATCTTGCTGGTAACTGAGCAGCCTGGACTTCTAGAAGATACGTTTGCTTGTATCCGAGAAGCTTCTGGTCTGCGCCCCTCCGCCCTCTTCCGTCCCCCAAGCAGCCCCAGGGCTCTCCTCCCAAGCCGGGCAGACTTCCTCTGTTCAGACCACTATCCCCAAACTGTAATTTTTACAGCCTTAAGGCGCATGCGGCGAGACCCTGACCCCAGAGTCAGCTGCCTCACCATACAGACCTTCTACGTCCTAGAGGCCAAGGAGAAGGCGCTGCTGGCCAAGGCCCAGTCATCCTGCCTCTGCATGAGAAGGTGCAAAAGGAGACACTTCTGAGCCTGTGTGCTGGGGGTCTCATGAAGGCCTTGTCCCATCACAGTGACAGTGGGCCGCCTCCTGAGTCCTGCACTAGAAATGGTATGTTCCTGAAGAACTTTGCTAATAAAAGAAAAAAAAAAGTGCACTTTTGTGGAGGAAGATGTCCATTTGTGGCCATATAGAGCCATCTGTCCTGAGCTGCCTTGTCTACGGAGAGCAGTGGGTCAGGCTGGCTTCTCTGGCTCTGCTGCCTTGTGCCTGTCTCCCATTTAGCCACACGGTCTCAGGCCAGAGGAAGCAGTTTTCTTTGAATCAACTTGAACTACAAACTGAGTGTTAGGACACATGAGGTATCTAAAATCCATGTGTACTAGGCAGTTCTTAATTTTTTAAAAAAGGGTCTTGTCAGGTGTCCATGGCTTCACATTCCTGCCCCAGCCTCATTCATGAGTGTTGGGATCATTAGTATGTATCACCAAACCCCACTGAGACACTATCTTGCCATGGTTGTTCAGACTGGTTTTGAACTCACCATGTGGCTTGGCAGTATTTTTTTCTTTCTGGTAAGCAACGGAGTCCCCTCTGGCTAGTTGAAGCAGGAAAGTCATTGATTAAAGGGTTTTTCATGAGCTCAAAGACAAATAACACACAGCTAACGACTGGACCACTCTATAAAACTATACTGTGGCTTCCCCTTGGCATGGCCCAAACCACTGTCCGAGGGACAATACTTGGGCCTGGATAACAGACGTTTGGTTGCTGTTCTTCCGCCATGTTAAGGTCAGTGCCTGCTCTCCTGTATGCTCACTGGAATTAGTCTTACCAAGAGCTGCCTGACAGTGTGTCCGTGGAGTGTCTCTGGGTCTAATCAAGGTTGTCTTCTGTTCTCACACTCCGCTTCCTGCAGCATGGTGTTTCCTGTCATCCTGACCTTCAGTCACTGAGCAAAGCCTACAGGATAACAATTCATTTATTAATTGTTAATTATTAAATAAAAATTCAGGCTCCTCCAACGGGCAAGAATGCCCTGAGCTAGCTGGAACTCTGTCCACTGCGAAGCATGGCCTGGGTTCATGGGCTCATGTCCTATGGTACCCAGCTGTCCCCTGCACCCAAACTTTCAGGAATATGTGGTGTTTCCTCCTTGCTAGGAACATGGGGTGTTGCCTCTTCGCTGCTCCTGGGTATGCCAATGTCTTTCATTATCTTGGCCTGGGCCCAGCAGCTCACCTGCTTGTGAAAAGCCTAAAGTTAGTATTAAAATCCTCAGTAGTCTCTGCACTGGCCAAGGGGCTATTCCCTTGGTCCGTTTTCTGCCTCTCCTCCACCCATCAGCTGCCGCCAGCTATCACTAGGAACCCATGAGCTGACACTTTCTAAGTAGAGATAAATGGAAAAATCCAAGAATCAGCAACATATTCATAACCCCTTCCCTGCCCTCAAAGGGCAAATTTGCTTTGCTACAAGCAAGGATAAATGGTAGATCTTATATATACACAAATGAAAACAAAACCAGAAACCTATTAACAGGTCAAGGGCTTTGGGTGAAGACCCCTTGCAAGACTGAGTGCCTCGGTAAATCACTTCATTCACTTAAACTGTTGGAGTTGGCATCGTTATTAGTCTAGGGGGTTATTGTTGAGTTAATTTTCTCAGCCAATTAAAGAATTGAAAGGCAGGAAAAATCTCAGACCAGCAGAGAGCAAAGATAAAGAGTCATATCCATACCGATAAAGAATCACACATATATATACACATTCATACAGAAAGATGAAGTTCTCCACAAGAGTAGAGGAGACCTAGAGACTGAAATCCAGTGTTCTCCCTGGGACAACCTAGGTTTTCGGCATTTAAGTGGTTTCCCCTCCTGTAATTTTTGATTGGTCAACTTAAAGAAGTGGATGCAGATAGGCTTATGGCACCAAATGATGAGGTGTCCAGGTCTTTGGCGCTTAACAAGTCAGTCGAAGAGGTCCTGTTAGAAATAAAAATAAGGCCTTCCTTCCAGAGAACAAGAAGAAGCAGGAAGTGTACCATCTTTATTGGCTCTCAGTGACCCTTTCAGGGTCCCTTGTAAAGCCAAGATACAGACATAAGATAAAGAATCTAGGGCCTCTGTCCTGCTGTGATCTCAGCCAGGTCTGTTGGTCTCAATTCCCTTTTATTATAAATTGAGAGGTTTGGTAAAAAATGCCTTTAGAGATGCCATCCAGCTCCAACAATAAATGGGTTGCCTCAAAATTCTGAGGAGAGGACTGGGAGATGGCTCAGTTGATAAAGTGTTTCTTTACAAGCATGATGATCGTGACCTGAGTTTGATTTCCCTCTACCCATGTAAAAAGAGTATGGTAGGTGCATCTGTAATTCCAGCTCTGGAGGGGTGGAGCCAGGAAGACCCCTGGGGCTTGCGGGCTAGACAGTCCAGTGTAATCAGCAAGCCCTGAGTTTAGGGAGACCCCGTCTCAAAAATAAGGTGGGGAGTGATTGCAGAAGACACTCTACCATCAATTTCTGCTCTCCACATACATACACATACGTGTGCGCCTGCATGCACACGTGGGCCCACATGTACACCTAAGTACCCACATGCATTCTGAGGACTTTTTCCTTATGTATGCGAAACCTGACCTGCAGCTTACATTCTCAGTGGGAGTTCTCTTGACTTTTATTTTCCAAAATTTCCAAAAAGATACTATTTTTAAAAAAAAATATTTTATTTCTTTTCATTTCATGTGTATGAGTATGTTGCGTGTGTGCACCTGTGTCACATAATGCATGTAGAGGTTAGAAGAGACTGTCACATTCCCCTGGAATTTGGGACGGTTGTTAGTCATCATGTGGGTGCTGAGAATTGAACCCAGGTCCTCTGCAAGAGCAGTAGGTGCTGCTAACCGCGGAGTCATCTCTCCAGCCTCAAGATACTATTCGTATGGGGGGAAACCTGGTGGGAAACACCTCACAACAGAAAATTACAGACTTCTGAACGCTCGGTCTTCCCTAAGGGTGTTGGTGTCCCCACAGGCTGACCTGAATTTAGAAAAACTTTTGCTACCAACCCCTGTCGGGTGGTGATGGTGAGGGGAAGAGCACATGCAACGAGGAATCAGCTGCCCTCCCTCACCCGTCCCATGCCCCCCGCATCACCAAAGCTTGGTCTCCAGGATTCAGCTACACGCCCAGACCAGCAGCAGTTGGATACACCCAGTTGTCACTTCCTACAGTTCCCAGTGGGTTCCATCTGTCTGTCCAGTAGACTAGGATCCTATGTGAAATACGGGCTTGTGGCAGTAACAGTGCAGGAGACTGGCATGGGGTAGGGCTCCGTCAGCCAAAGACAATGGTCTTCAGGAAGCCACCTTGCTCCCTAAGGCAGGAAGCTCTGAGCCTACCCAAGTGGCTTACTTAGGGCCACTCTGTCTCCCTCTGTGGTAAAGGGTCCCCTGCTGCTTGCCCTTGGCTTGAGGGCTTGAAACCCCTTTCAGAATCCCTCAGAATCCTACCACTCCCAATTCCTTACTCCAAACTTTGGCTGGCTGGATCTGGATAAGCAGCAGAGACCTGCATTGATTGGGGAAACCATTTGGTTTTATATTTGTGAAACAAACAAAGACTTTCCTCTCTTCTGGGCTATACAGAAAAGTCAGAAAGCTAGTCAGAAAGCAGAGCTTTCTAAACATCTAAGATGGTAAAGACGTAACTCCACAGAGGCCTCTGCCCAGGAATGGGTCAGACACATCAGAGCTGATAGTGATAGACAGGTGACAAAACAGAAAAGTAGTTGGGACTGGAAGGGTGGCTCAGTGGGCGGGCTCTGGATTCCATCTCTAGCACTAAAAATGAAAAAAAATAAAATAAAAAAAATAAAAAGAGGGTGAGAGGTATAGCTTTCTAAAGACTGAAATGTACTGATGTAATAAAACTTACAAAACCACTGCAGAGCTGGCTTTGCGTATGGGCTTTTTAATATTTTTATATTTCTGTCCTCTCTCCATCAGTGTCAAAAGATGAAACATGTCCAGTGTGTATCACACACAGCACATCCCAGGCCCTCGAGAAGGCATGTACTATGTTACGGAAAGGGACTGGGGCCTGCAGCAGGTCCAATCAAATCCCAGTTCTGTCCTCACTAGCTGTGAGCCTGGATGAGTCGCTCCCTTTCTCATTCCATAAAATGAGAATTCTCATCACCTATCACAAGGAGTAGGGACGGTCTAGTGAAAAACGCCCTGCATAGCACCAGGGGCACAGTATGTGTTCAATTAATGCTAGTGCCCTCTCTATAGCAACTGTAGTTGCCTTGGCCCCTGTAGCCACATGTGGGGTGGGAGATAGTGACATCCTCCAAGGAACCCTAAACTCAGCATAGAGAGTTCTGTAGGGTTCAATCCCAAGAGCCAGCCCTATATACCCACCCCAAGATAACTTCCCAGTCCTCTCAAAAGCTCATCAGGTCAACAGCCCTCTGGTGATACCTCCATGGACAATGGCCATTCTGCTTTTATTTATGACAAGTTCTTAGAACACACACATTCAATTCCAGAACAGAAATGTACAGCATGAGGCTTAAATAACTTTCATACATTATGTACAGTCATTAGCAGAGATACAAAACATATATACACCTTGTGCTACCACATCACAAAGGCGCACATGAGCCAAATGAGACCCTGAAAGCCTGGGCAGGGGCAACGTCTAGAAAAGAGCTGGTGGGCAGGGCAGGGCAGCAAGACTTCAGGGGTCTTCTCTGACTTTCAGCAGCATCTGCTTCCCACTTTCTGGCAAGGCCTTCAGGACACAGGTTTGAAGGGTTGAACTGAGGTGAGAAAGGGAGAGATCTGGTTGCTAGAGATGAAAGGGAGTGCGCCAGGGGACAGAGCAGAGCTGCAAAACGAACAGGACTTTCCCTGCAGATTCTGTTCTTTCAGAAGATCTGGAAGTCAAGAGGTGAGCCCAGGAAGCCCTGTCCGGGCACTGGCCACTTATGGGGTAAGGGTTACGCCCATCAAAGGAAGCAGAAAGCATTTCCTGTTTGAGAGGACAAAGGGATAGGAGCCATGGGTTTGGGCCATACAGTGGGAAGAAATTCACTGCTCCTTCAGGACAGGCCCCGCCCATACAAACATACTGGGAACAGGCAGGGTCTGGATAGTTAAGGGGATATGCCTATACCCAGCCCAGACTCCAGGGGAGCCCCCAAGAACTTGGAGGGGGCAGGACAGACATAATGTCCTGATTTCACAGCGGCTGCCTGTGCCATCACCACATTGGGCGGCGTGAAAGTCCCTCAGCAGACCACTATCTTTCCAATGCGTTCTTGTGCTTTAAACTGCTCTCTGCCCAGCCACACAGCCTCAGGTGGGCAGGCAATTCCAAGGCTGCAGCTGGGGCTAGGGTGGGAGGTCACTCCCAGATCTACAGCTGTTCCTTCCAAATAGCTGGTGGTAGCATTTTGACCACCTCAAAGATTGGGCTAGGCCAGCCTTGGCCACTTCACTTTCCCTCTCTACTGGGTAGTCTCCAAAGGCTGGTTTAGGCACAGCCTTCTAGCTGCTGTGGAGTCAAGTCTCTCCAATGGGAGCAAACACTGAAATGGTTAATACTGGAATGGATCCTGGCCCAGGACTATGTAGAGAAGGCCCAAGGAAGAAGGGGACAGTAGACATGTTCCATTCAGATGGAAGTCACAGTCAATCTTTGGAAGCATAGATGAAGGGCTTAACGCAAGAGATAGGAGCATGGGTCCAGGCTCTTCAGGCTTAGCATGGTGGGGTGCAGCCTGTGTTCAGGTCTTTTTAAAAGCCTGGGGTGTGGAGGTCTAGGGAGGGCCTCACAGTGCAGATGTGGCCTGGGTCTCGAGTCTTAGGATGTACACAAAAAACAACATGATGAGTCCCAGAAGTATACAGGTGAGCCAGCCCCAGACATGCAGGTATCCCTAGTCTGACTTAGGGTATGGCTCATCTGGGAAGAACCTCCTGAGCCCAGGTCTGTCCATACTCCCTGCCCAAAACCCTGTCATTGTGCTCAAATCTTAACCAGTTTGTGCTTCCGACACGTATAACACTTGTGCAATGAGTGGAGCTGGGGGCCCGCCCCTAATTGTGTACCTTGGACTCCTCTGAAAGCATAGCCAGGGACTCCAATGCTCCCAGAACACAGCTCAGAGTGGCTCGGGGAGGATGGGCTCAGAGCTCCAGAGTACTTCAAGTTTAGTCAATGACACTCGTCGGGACAGCAGAGCAGCCTGCCATGAGGTAGTGACCCATCAGAAATGGCAGGAGGGGCAGGTGGTGAGCACCTCTCGCGGGGCTGTAAGACCACACACTTGGTGCAAGAACTGGCCTTGCAGCTATACAGTACAGGCACCCCAGGCTGGGGCAGCCCGGCCCATAGGGTCGGGATATAAGTTTCACGTGTTTCTGTAGTTTGTAAACAGTCATGCAGACAGGTTCTGGGTTTTCTTACAGGGTGCAAGGTCCAGGCTGTCCATTCAGGTAGAGGGGGTTGTGGAGGAGAAGACATGGTCACTTCTGAGTGCTAAGAAGTTTCCAACCACTTCTGGGATGGGCAGAGGAAGGAGGATTTCTGGTCATCGCAGACACCGTCCAGGCTCCAGCTGACTCGCTTTCCATGCACATCATCCAGCGCATCAGCTTATCCAGATTAAATATCACGTCCAGCAGGGGCCACCAATAAGCAAGACAACCTTCTTAACCCCAGCCTTGGGGGCAGCTCTGGGAGGGCTCAGATAGGGCCTGGCCTCACTAGCCTTAGCTGGACCTGACCCTCCCATACCAGAGCCACATGGACAGGTGTCAGTTGTCTTGGCCATAGACAGAGAGGAGCTGAGAGCAGAAGTACCATGCCAGCTCTCCAAAATCCAGAAGTCACCATATTCTCTGAATGGAGTTGGAGTTCATGACTCCCAGACTGAGATCAGAAAGCACAAGAGCAGTGAAACAACAGAATAACAGCATGAACCAGCTTGAGAGTGAGGGGAGCCAGGGGGGAGAGATGGGGCTGGCCCCTCCCAAGGCCTGTTCCTGTTCCATTCAGAGTTGTTTCAAGACACCAGAAATGGATTCAGCTCCATCCCCAAGCTGAGTTCATAGCCTCAGGGGAGAAACAAGGAGTCAGAGGCTCCTTGTAGCAATCTAGAAGGGGAAGCCTTTGGCCAAGGCTGGTTTTAAGGCTTGAAAACCTATCTCCAGAGCAACTAAAGGGAGAAGCTGGGGGAACTCCCTGTCCCTTGGGGAGTGAAAACAATTGGCTGTGGGGAGGATAGGCAAGGTGTGGGCAGTCTCATTACCCAAGCTGTCACCCAGTGAATAGTCCACCAAGCCACTTCCTACTGGACCACACAGGATTCTGGGGAGCCCTGAGCTGTGGGATGGGCTCTTTGAACTTCAGGGACTGTGGGCATGAGGCCCACAAATAGAAGACACATGTGGACTGTGGGTATGGCTGGCATAAGGCTTCCCAGCATGGTGCCAGGCCCCAGGATGGAGAAAGGCACTGAGGCATCAGGCAACCTAGAGACCCGGGCTGTACTGGAAGGTATGGGGGGGGCAGAGCTTGGGCGAGGCCAGAGTTGCAAAGAGTGGAGGGGGCCTTTCTCTCCTCTGAACAGCAGGCAGAGGAGGGGGCCCTGGAGTGCCAGAGAGAAGAACCTCCCCCCCAAAATGGAGGGGAAGTACGCATGGGAAGAAACTTCAAGTCAGTTTCCAGGAGGCAACAGCAAATCAAAAATAAAAACCAATAAATTAAACAACTGCAGCATTCCCGACCTTCTCCCGCAAAGAATCATCTAGTAGCTCCACTGTGGCCCCATCAGAAGGGGACCTTGAGGAATGACTGGACCCCACTGGGATGAGCTGTTGGTGGCCATAGGGTTCAGGATCAGTTGCAAGACCCAGCTGTCTACATCTGGTTTTCCATGGTTACCTGAGAACTACCTTGCTGGGCTCAGAGGCAGGTGAAGTGGCTCCAGAGGTGGGGCTGGGAGAAACGGAGGAGGCTAGCTCACTGGAGATGGGTCTGGGGCTGCTTCTCCCTCACAGTTTTGCCCTGGGCAGAGGGCATGGAGGACCGGCACGGCTGGCTCAGCAGGCGACAGTGTGGCCAGTGGAGAGAGGACAGGGGACTGGCCTTGGGGGATAATGCCCTTTGGCTTCACAGCTTAATTCCCTCCCCAGCCTCTCCTTCATCAGGAGGCAGGTGAGGGACAGAGCGGGCAATATCCCACGGAAGGCCAAGGAGAGGAAGCAGAGCAAGGGAGGGGCCACACCCTTTGTCCCCAGTGAAGCCGGCTGGTCCGGTCAGGCCAGGTCACAGCTTCCCTTCCATGCTGTGTAGGCTGTTGGGTCTGAGGGTCTGGCCTCCCTCTGTCCTAACTTCGAGGGTGGGCTGCTGGTAGCCGCCGCATGCTCCAGAACTTCACCGTCAGGTCACTGGGAGGGACAGAGTGAGGAATGCTCAGCTCCCAAAGTAGGTTCAGTCTGTCCCCAAGAATAAATCATGGGCAGATTCCTTTCCTCCCCGACATGGACACTGCTTAGGGGCAGTGGGGACGCAGGGTGAGGGACGGGGTGGAGGGAGGGTCTGGCCCATGGTCTCAACGCTCATGCAGGACCATTCTCCTGGGTTTTCCCATTTGTCATTTTGATTTGTCCAGGACTGAATGCCTCCCCTTCTGCTTTCTGCTACCTAGGGCTCTGTCCCACTGCTCATGCTTGCAAGAGGGGCTGGTGGGCGGGGCAGTCTGTCTGGGCCAGACAAGACTTGAAGGGACAGTAAGAAGAAAGAGTAAAACAATCTCATACCGTCAAGAAGCAGCTCAGATCGAAGTGGGGAAAGACAGGAAAAGGCAAGAGGGGGAGAATGAGAGGAGGGAGGGCGGGCTGGGGGGGTCAGGGCAGGGTGGTGGCGCGGCCCTTTATGGCCAGGACTCGGCGAGGAAGGCAGGGGGTGAGTCCAGGGACGTAATTCCACAGCTTTACCCGGCAGTCACTATTAGGGGAAGAGGTGGAGAGGCAGAGAGGAGAGGCAGAGGAGACGGGAGGGGGCAGAGAGGAGGGACGCGGAGGGAACAAGGTGGAAAAAGAAGACACCCGGCTGAGTAGCGCCCGGGACTGAGGGCGGGACTGAGGGTGTGGCGTAGGGACCAGAGCTACAGCTGGAGGAGTTGGGGCTTAGGAGTGGCGGGGCGGTCTGTTAGCTAGCTACCTGGGCTTCTGTGTGAGGGCTGGGAAGCCAAGTCCTGGCTTGGGGCCCAGTGGCTCCCTGCTCCCCTGCCTAGTGCAGCAGCCAGCACACAGGGCACTCAGCAAAGGCAAATACCGAGTATAGAAAGGAGGGGGCTCTGGGGTTCTGTTCTGTGAACTGGGTTTGTGGGACAGTTGCATGGCCCTAAGCCAACTGCTGACCTATTCATTCTAGGGAGAGGGAGGGGAGCAAAGTGGCCCTCTTTGCCCAGCACCTACCTGGAGGCTGTGAAGATGTGCTTGCTGTTGGTGCAGATGGCATTGATGGGGCTGTCGTGGCCTTTGATCTCACCAATGGGCGTGAAGTTGTCCACATTCCAGACCTTGATGACGCCTGCACGGCAGGCGCTCAGCAGCATGGGCCGGCCGGGGACAAAGGCCAGGGCACACACCCAGTCCTTGTGAGCATTAGGGATTTGCTGTGGGAAGATCAGGGCTGATGAGGTTCAGAAGGGAGAGTGTCTGTACCAGGGATATACACATCCTCTTGCCAGTGACAGGAGGGCGACCACCTGGGTCCTGGCATCTGTAGATATCATCAGACACTCCCAGGAGCCAGGCGAGCTGCTCTGTGTCAGAAGACCCAGACTCAGAGGTCTAGCTCTCCTGAAAGGGACATCAGGGCCTTCACATTCAAATCCAAGAGAATGTGAGCTCCACTTTCAAACTGAAGGGCTGGGAGCAAGGCTCTGTTAAGGGTACTGTGCAGGAGGGCCAGGGTGGACTCAGAGGCTGTGGAGAGTGCGGGGACAGCAGGCAGGCTTGGGGTGGGGGTGGGCGTAGGGGTGCGGGGAGCAGGGATGAGGATGCTGCTAACTGCCTTGGGCCTTGCCCTAGCCCGTTTCTCCCCTCCCCCACCCATACCTGAATGAGTTCCTGTTGTTCCAGGTCCCACTTCTTGATGCCGTTGTCCCGGGAACCACTGAACAGTATGTCACCCTGGATGGCCAGGCATTCGATACCATCATAGTGTGGGGGCTCAAAGTTGTGGGTGGGGCCAATGGTGCCTGTCACACAGTCACCCAGCTGGAACATCTGCAGGAGGAGGGCAGACAGGGAGAGCTCAGAGAGGGGCAGGGGTGGGGGATAGGCCTTGTGTCACGATAGTCCCACCACCTCTGTCTCCTTTTATATACTTTCTTCCAGTTTCTGAATACACACAGTTTCCAACTGTGTCTGCAGAGAGCAAGCCAAATTAATGGGGCTCATGCATTTTACAGTTTTTATTATTTTCCCTCATCCCTCAGACATTTAGGTTGTTGATTTTTCAGCATTTAAAATATAATTCTATACCCAACCATCTGCACACATCTTCTTGCCCCCTTTGTGACGCCCTCTACAGCAGCAATCCCCAGAAATATCATTGTTTTATTATGTATGTGTTCTAAGGTAACAGAGGGCAAAGGTAGAAGGGAGTGGAGGAATCAGCGGTAACAGTCCCAGCCAGGTCCCAGTCAGACCCCAGCCAGAGTTCAGGCAGCATCAAGTACCTTTACATAGTGGTCCTTGGAGCCGGTCACTACAAGGTCATGGTGGTTGGCAGTCTGGGTGACTGTCAGGCACATCACTGGGCCGATGTGGCCAGTTAGCTTGCCGATGGGCTGGAATCTGCAGTGGAAAAGCCCAACCAGGGACAGTGGGTTGGAGGGGTATCTAGCTGGGATCTTACAGACGGGCCTGGCCAGGCTGCTCTTCTTCCCCTTCAAGTGAGATCAAGGACCAGAGTTTTCAGAGGAGGGTACAAGCTCCTGTGCTGTGGTATGGGGAGCTGGGGCCAGTGTCTACCTGGAAGGGGTCATCTCATGGTGAGACCTCAGGCCTCCCCCGGGCCTCTTCCCCAGACATCTCACTGACCTGTTGAGCTCCCAGATGCGGACAGCATTGCCAGAGGCAACATATAACATGGTGCCTGAGGGGCTGAGGGCCATCTGGTTAATCTGATGCTCTCCTTGGGCACTGGTGATGGCACGCGTGGATGTGGCTGCACAAGCATCTCCTGAGATCACCTGGCCTGAGGACCTAGTGAGAGAGGCAAAGCCAGGGTCAAGAGTTTACCCATGAAGACCAGGCCCAATAAAACCCCACTCAGACTGGCTCAGCAAGCCACTTCTAAGATGCCTTCCCTATCAGAACACAACAGTTTCTACTAAAAGCAGGACCAATAGGATAGCTTCAAGACCAGCCTCTGCATAGCCGTTGGTATGCCTGGGCAGACTGGGATATAGACTGTCAGATGGAGTCAAGAGATAGGTTTTGGGAGCTGAAGAACTGGCTTATCAGTTACAGCACATACTGCTTTTGCAGAGAACCTGAGTTCAGTTCCCAGCACCCATGTCAGGCAGTTCATAACTACCTGTAACTTCAGTTCCAGGGGACCTGAAACCTCTGGCCTTTGCAGTCATCTGCAACTTTGTACATACACACTTCATACTTTAAACAATAAAATAAAATTTATAAAGAGAGAGATAGGCTTTGAACCTGACTCATGTGGAAATCACTAACTTCTTTGAGCCTAAGTTTTCTTATCTGTTCAGAGAAGTGATAATTTCCATTTTGTCTACTTTTAGCCCATTACTACTGCTGCTGCTGCTACTATTACTACTAATAAATAATTCTCCTTCTCCTCTTCTCCTCTTCTTCCTCATCCTCCTCCTCCTTGTCCTCCCCAAGCAGTTTTAGGTTTATAGCAAAACTGAGCAGAAGGCAGAATTTTCCCATAGACCTCTTCCCCAGCACATGCGCAGTCTCCCCATCACCAATACCCCACACCGCAATGGAGCCTTTGCTACAACTGATGAACCTCTACATCATTGCCCAAGCTGATCATTTCTATTGGGGCTCCTCATTTTGCATGTTCTTTATTCTACAAGTTCAGTCAAATATATGACATAATCTGTGATTACAGTACCATGCATAAGTTAACTGCTCTAAAAATCCTCTGTGTTTGCTTTATTAAGGATAAAACTAAACAACTTATAGCTTATAACACACACACATGTGCACATACATGTATGAAACATGACTTTGGGAGAGTTGGTTCTGCCTCCCCCCCACCAACCCCTGGGTTCAGGACTGTGCTGGGTGGCTCACCTGTGAGGCAGGTGGCTGGCCTGGCTTGGAGGCTGCTGCCACCTGCTGTTCTCACTTTGTTTTCGGATTCCTTGGGTCATATGTAGCCCATCTCAAATGGCAGGGCTTGGAAGATTGGGACAAAGGTCAGAGGTTCACCAACCTGCTATTCCACAACCAAAGGATCTCACCTTGTCCTCTACGAGTCAAATCAAGCCATGAACCACTAAGGGTCTTTGTGCCCATGTAGCTAGGTTAGAAGGCATTTTTTTCTCCAGTCAAGTCTGGTAAGGCAGGCTTACGTGAGGGTCCGAATGCACTTGGCTGAGTCCCGGATGTCCCACACCTTGATGTAGGAGCTGGACACAGAGAACACCAACCCTGAGTGGCTGCAGTACTTGATGGAGACCACGTTGTTGGGGTGGCCCTTGAGAGCTGCAATCTCCTGCCCCGTTACCAGATTCCACATCTTGCAGCTTCGGTCTGCCAGAGACAGGGAAAAGACCATGAGAAGGGGGTGATGTTATTCAGGGGCCAAACTTAGTAGAGAGAAATGGAGAGAAACCTTGGAACTCTGTCTGAGGGAGAATCATGCACCTGTGTGCAATGCTCCTAAGAAACTCAGGAGACACAGAAGTTGCTAAGAACTTTAGATCAGGATGAGTTCTGACTGCTGAAGTGACCTGCGCTACAAGAAAATTCCTATAAATGCTAACACTAATTAAATGACCGAGTGGCAAACAAATATGGGAAAACTTGGAGCCAATCAACCTTGACTGACAGCTATCCCCTTGGCTGTATGTGTGTGTGTGTGTGTGTGTATAGTGTGTATATATATATATATATGCATATATATATACATACATATATTCATATATACACATATATGTTTATGTTTCTATTATGCATGTCTACTACAGACAACAATTGTTCTTTTTGCTGGTCAAATCTTTTGCTATCATGACTAGCAGGACTGTGGAATCCTCTTGGAGACCACAAGAGCTCCACAGCTACGGCTGCTGAGATGCTGTTTGGGGAGTGGTGGTATTGGAGGACTGAAATGTTGGACATCTGAGAAGTTTCCTGAAGTTTCTAAGGGAGATGGGAGGTTGTTGCCGGTAGAGCCGGCAGGATCAGGTGAGGGAAGGATTGACCAGGGGAATCTTGGTCCAAGGTAATCTTGAGACCAAGGTAAGAGAAAGAGAGAGTGGTAAACAAGTTGTCTTCATAGCCTTCACCCTTGGTGGGGGAGCTCTGTGTTCTGCTGCCTTCACAGCTCACTCTGGAAAAGGAATCTGGAATGAGTGGGAGAGCCTCCCTCAGCCCACTGGCTCCTCAAGTCTCCACTCACCTTTGGACCCTGTAAAAAGCAACTCATCGGTGGCGTCCAGGCAGAGGATGGGCTTGGTGTGGCCCTCAGCCATGGAGACACACTGCAGCGGGGCTGTCCGGGCACCCTTAGCTCCTCCAATGGGGGTGATGATGCCCCTTCCCAGGAGAGAGGGAGAGAGTATGTGCCAGTCAGCCAAGGAGACTGTGGTCAGACTGACTGAGGCACACGGGAGAAGGGTCTGGGTAGAGAGGACACAGGGGATGACAGAACTCCAGGAACTCTAGCAAACTCCACCAAGGTCTGAGAGCCTGGGCGCCCTGAAGATGCCATCCTCAACAGTGAAGGAGGAAACCCCATGCTAGGCACGCTAGAAGGAGGAAGATGGGGGACTGCCTAACCCAGAGCCAGAGCAGGCATGCAGCCACTCTGGGTGGGACAGAACAGAAGTCCAAGTATAGAAATTAGCCCCTGCAGCTCCCATCAGTCCACAGGCTGCTTTGGCTACCAAGAACGAAGGGAAGGCAGCAGACAGGGAAGGATGTCCAGGACATCACCCTCCTAGGACTTTATCTGCGGTCACTGCTCTGGGCCTGGCACCTCTGAACAGTGAGACTGATATCCACCTACCCACAGGCCCCTGTTGGATCAGCATGGCCAGGCCTGTACCTGTCTTTTACAAAAGGATAAATCAGGGCTGGGTGTGGTGGCACACACTTGTAATCCCAGTACTTGAGAGGTTGAGGCAGGAGGACTGCTGTGCATTTGAGCCAGGCCTGGTCTATGTAAGGAGTTCAAGACCAGCCTAGTATACATAGGAAAACCTTGTCAAACACAAACAATACCATCACCACAATCCCCTGCCCCCCCCAGACCCCAAAAGGATAAAATGCCTTAAGGGACCGCAGCCCGGCTGAGGATTGGGATGCTTGGGTCTCTCTGGAACGAGGCAGTCTGGATACGTGATAACCTGCTTGTTCTGCAAGGCTCTCTAGGAGCAGGAATGTGAGGGCTTTGCCACACCTGCCTCCTGGGTTTGGAGGATGATTTTGTTTTTCTCAGGGAAGGTCTTTTGGGATGAGACCCCCATCTAAGTTTTATTTTATTACACATTCTAGTTCCTTTTGGAGGAGAATGCTGTTCCTGACAGTGATACAACAGCTAGGGTTTACTGAAATGACCAACGTCTCACTTGCAGAACTCTAACACAGTCCTGGTAGACTTTTCCAGGTTCAACACCAGGAGAGCAGTTAGAAATGCCCAACTGCCAGATAAGCACATGCACAGATAGTTCTCCAAGCTGCTTTTGCTCCCCACCTGCTGTGCTGTTTGGGCTGAGTCAGCCCAAGCCTGCTATGGGATGTGCCGGAAGGAGAGCCTGCCCTCTGAAGAGGTGGCATGTGGCAGGCAACGTCTGTGGGCAAGACCTCACTGCACAAGAGGATAAGTGAGCAGTGCCGACCCCAGCTCAGAGTGCAGTGAGTAGAGAGCATGCTTGGAGAGCTAGAGGGAGCTCTTGCCCTTTGAAGAGAGCCTTCTTGTGCCACGGTCCTGAGTCTTGCTCCTACTGGGGGTGCTGTGCTGGTCGGCTTGGGGAACCAGCCTCTGGCTGTATCGTGGACTCAAGAGGAAGGCCCACAATCTGCATGCCAAGAGACGTAAGCAGCTGTGCTGCTTCCCGTGGAGCTCTCTCAGAGCCAGAGTCTGCAGGCCTCACTCACTGGCACAAGCTAAGTCACAAGACACCCCCCTCCCGCCACCACAGCCAGTAACACCTGATAAAGGAACAGCAGCCTGACAGGTCCTCATGGTACCCCACCTTTCCCTTCTCAACAGAGCTCTGTTCCAACTTCAGCCTACCCCAAGGCTTCCACGTCCCACCCACCCCCGCCCCTGCCTTGCCCAGGGCAGGAGGGAGTACAGGGCTGGCCACAAGCAACTACACCCCCTTTCCAAGCCTTTAACTCCAGTCAGGGCTGGTTCAGACTAAGGCCAAGGGGCCACCATGAGAGGACGGAACCATGGGGCGAGAAGCAGTCTCAGGAGGGACGCGGAATGTGCAGGCAGGGGTTGGGCGAGGAGGGGCTGCATGCTGAGGACAGGTGGACAGGCAGGAAGGGCTGATGTAGCAAGAGGCAATGAGGAAAAGGAGAGAGTGAGAGTGGGGGTCAAACACGAGAGACATTCTGTGTGTACCTCAGGACCTCCGACAAAGAGGAGTCGCTGTCATCAGACCTGGGGAGGGCAGAAAATTAGCTGGATTAGGGGAGAGAGGAAAACACACGTAGGAATGGCAGAGACGGCGGCAGCAGCAGCGCGGGAGGTCAGAGGGTGGTTATTATCTTCAGGGGAGGCAGAAAGAGGCGGGGGAGGGTGCACCTTCAAGGAGAGTAGGAGGTAGGGAGGTTGGGGTCAGACTGGCCTGGAAGCTGGGAGAGTCCTCCAGCAGTGGTCACCAGGGGATCTCTCAGCTAGCAGGGTGGAGGTGAGGAAGGGCCACAGGAGGTATGGGAGGCTAGCCCATACTTGGGTGGATGGTTCCAGGACTCGTTGCTAGTTCCAGGCTCTCTGGCTGGCCCATTGCACAAGCTGGGGGAGATGTCTTACTCCAGCAATGTTCAAGCCTGTCTAAGGCCACAGAAAGGCCTAGCTGCTCTAACCCCTCCCTGAGACCATGTCTAGAAGATAGCTCTCTCTTCCATGTGGGTCCCAAGACTGGACTATTAGATAGGACCAAAGCCTATAGGCCAGGCTAGAACGGGTGGAATCCTACTCCAATTCTTAAAAAAAAAAAAGGGTAAGTTTAAGAGGATGTGATGGCACATGCCTATAATCCTAGCGCCCTTGAGGCTGGAGCAGAAAGATCAAGAGTTCAAGATTAGTCTGGGTACATGGCAAGACACTAAATTTTTATAAATGCTTAAAAAAAAGTGACCAGTTAGGCTGGGTGTGATGGTGCATGTCTTTAGTCCCAGCACTCGGGAGGCAAAGGTAGGTGTATCTCTGTGAGTTCAAGGCTAACCTGGTCTACTTAGTGAGTTCCAGGCGCCAACAGGGGCTCTGAGGAGACCCTGTCTCAAAAAGACCAAAAAAAGAAAAGTGACCAGGATCAAATACAATAGCATGTGGGAGGGACACACCGCAAAGGGGCAGCTCAGCTTTGCCTGTGCCTCTTCCAGTAAGAGCGGAGTTGAGGTGTATTTAGGGAAGGAAGGTATCCTGGGTCTGCTGTGTCTGCCCTTGCCACTCATGGTCAGTATCTACAGAGCAGAATTTTGAGGCAGGAAGGGGTGTCTCTGTGAGGCGATGGGCGAGCACAGATCAGATAGGAAGGAGAGCAGTATAACCTGGGGTCTACTCAGGTCCCAGCACCACTGCTCCTTGTGGTGGGGAAGTTTTTAGGAAGCCAAGAGAGGAGTCTTTCAGGGGATTGCAGAACTGAAACGGGCCACAGTGAACCCAGAGGCTTGGGGGGCACAAAGAGGATAGAGTCCTCCCCAAGGCAAAGTCCGAACTATCAGAGATACAGGTTAGTGGGAGTCAGCAGACCCAGGCCCTGGGTCTTTTCTAGACAAAATCCCTGGAGTCCTTCTTTGGACTACATTCTTCTTCTGCAAACCAGGGAAGACAGATAATCCTGGGGCTGATTGGCAGCTCATGTAGAATCATGCATGTGAGAGCAGATTGCAAAGCAAGGTGAGCACCTTCTGAATGCAGGGCGGGCTGTGAACAGAAGTGACCCCATAGCCGTTACAAGAGAACCATAGGAGGTGGTAAGTGCAGGTGGAGCTGGGCCTGCTACACGAGGAGACTCAGAAGTGTCTGTCTGCTGGGCAGCGCACAAGGACCACAGGACCTTGTTAAAGCATTTGCAATCAGGTAGGACAATGGCTGAAGATGAAGACTTCAGAGAAAGCAAGACAGCTCAAGCAGATGAAAGGGATACTTCTGGTGTGCCGTCTGGTGTGCTTGTCCCACACGACCACTACTCCTGACTGTCCTGCCGCAGTGCGGTAGGTCCCAGCATGCTTCGGGGAAGGGGACATCCATGCTCAGTACAGAAAGGATGAGAATATCAGGGCTTTATGGCTCACAGGGGTTGGAACAGGAAGACTGGGTTAACCCAGCCCCAGTGAGGCCCAGCCACAGGCTCCCTCCCAGTCTTGGTGCCCTCCCTGGCTCTCCTCAGCCTTGCTCTCTTACTTGTCCAGTGCTGACCCCTGGCTCTGGTTGCTGGTGAGCCGAGAGAAGACATTGCGGTCATTGCGGGGCCGAGTGGGAGGAGATGATGGCGGTGTGAATCCCATGTCTGTGGATCTGGTGAATGGGGACAGAGAGCAACTTCAGTGACCACATCCCTGCCTTTAAGTGTACTTGGGACTGGGCTTATTAAACTTTCTGTCCCCATCACAAGACCTGCAGGACAGAGCCCACTGTGTAGTGACCTCAGAGCTCCTTCTCAGCCAGATGCTATTTTTACAATCCCATCCTCATGCTGTATGTGGGGATTCATATGCTTCTTGAAATTCATTTGTAATCCCACAATCAGTTTTCTGGTGCTTTTCTGTATCATTCCCAGACTTATACAGAGCAGTGAAGGTTTTGAGTCACTCAAATGTGTGTTCCCTGCCAAGGCTATTTTCCACCCTGATCCTGGAAACAAGCATCTTGTTGATACTCTACTTAGTGCTTATTTATTTATTACTGCAGTTTGTGCTTTTTAATGGTGATTTTAACTTTTTGTTTTGATAGTGATATCACTATGCAGCCCGGACTGGTCTGGAACTAACTATGTATACCGAGCAGGCCTTGAATTTGGAGTGATCCTCCTGCCTCTGCTTCCTGGGTGCTAGGATTACAAGTGTGGGCCACCACGCCCAACTATATGCTGATTTTGGTTTGTGAAATGGCCTCTAAGCATAGCACAGCAGTGCTGTCTGGTGTTGCCAATCATCAGAAAGCTGGAATGGGGCTTGGAGAGAACAATCTGTAGATTAGGTGAGCTTCGTTCAGGCATGAATTGCAGAGGTGTGGTTGTGAGCTCAATGTTAAGCATCAATGATATCCATTAACTAAGGTGTCTTTAAAGACTCACATAGAACAAGATAATGTGTTGACTGGTCATTAAAATCGTGATCAGAAGCTCACAGGAACCTAATCCTACATCTTCTGAGGAGTAATAATTCCACATTCACTGATCTAGTGTTCACAGCAACTTCGAGGAACAGAACTGTGAACCTTGAAAATGAAGGTTACCTCCAAGGAAGACTATGACCCCGATGGCCTGCTCAGTTCTCTTTTTGGAAAACTGTCATTACATTCAGATTAAACCTCCCCTACTTTGGAGTATCGTCATGAGTTTGGCTTAAGTTCTCAGACTGCAAGAATACAGATGTTCTTCCAACTCCTTTCCACTGAGGCCACTTTGTAAGCCACTGCCCAAGGCATCTGCAGGAGCTTTGGAGAGGAGGGAAGGCTGGAGCAGGTTCTCTTCTTGCCTCCTACCAGGGCAGGCTGCAATTGCTCATACTGAGCCCTGCTGCTTCACTATGTAGCTGTGGAAACTGTGGAAAGCCATCAAACCTCTGAAGATTAAGTATATGACCCCAGGACCATAGAGGGTCAACTGAGATGAGCAGAAACTGTTTAGGGCTGGGTCCACTGTGTGCCTGACTAACTGGAAACCTCTCCACTGTTCTGCATAGACTTCTTTGGAATTCAAGGCTCCTTTCACAAGAGAAAGCCTTAAAAAGAGTGGAAACTTCCAAGGATTCAAGGCCGTAAAAAAACGGCTGAAGCACATTAGGACAATGATCAGCCAAAGCTACTGTGAAGCCATCTTAGGTTGACTGCAGGCTGGGAGTTTTTAGCTCACACTGTGGCTACCTAGTTCTAGGTATTTTTTGGAGATGGCATTTCCTGATCCCATACCTCACAGGGTAGGGGAGAGTTCTTGGAAAAACGGAATGACTGAGGTCATTCTTGAGCCTGTATTCATTGTAGATTAGCAATGTATGATGAGCTATAGAGCAGAATCTCACAGCCATTCATGCATCTAAGGCCTAGACGGGCAGTGACTCCGGAGTAGATTCTAGAACATGCTCTCACCTGATGGGCTGCCCTCGGTCGTACGACTTTCTTCGGGTCAGAGGTGATGTGTCTGTGCCTCCTCGAGACTGCCGGGGGCTGGAACAAAAGGGTCCAGTGAAGCCCTGACCTAATTTTCTGCCCACCTTGACCCATGTTCTGGATCCCCTCCTTACAAAGTGCTGCCCCGAGTGGGCAGGCTGACAGTACGTGAAACTTTGTCCCGGTAGTAGGGGTCCCGGATAGAAAAGCCCACTCCATCCTCTTTGATTTCGACAAGGGAGGCTAGGGACTTGGTAATGTTCTTGGTGGAGATGTCCAGTGGGGGTCCCAGGCACTCAGCAGACACAGCTTTCATTTGGGCAGACAGCTTGGGCTCACCCTAAGAAAGGAAGGATGAATGGACTGATTTTCCCAACTGGTTAGCCTATAAAAGGGAGGCTAGAACTACACCTGTTGGCACAGACCTGCTTTCCTAGCTACATGGGAGACTAAGGCTAAGGATCACAAATTCAAGGGTGCCTGGGCAATTTAGTAGGACTCTATCTCAAACTTAAAAAAAAAAAAAAAGGATATAGCTCAGTGGCAAGGTTCTGTATAGTATGTGCAAGAACCTGGGTTCAATCTCCAGAAATGAAAAATAAAAACACAAAAGGTGGGTGAGAGGTAAGTCTTGGGAGGAAATGGTGCTGCCTGGCCTGAGGGAGAGTTGCCGATTGGAAGGACCCAGGCAGGCTTCACACAGAGAAGTCATCTGAGCTCCGCCACTAGACTCTTCAGCCTTCTGGAGAATCCAGAGCAACTAAGATAGTTTTCCCGTCCTTAGCCGGACTATGCAAACCACAGAGTATCTAGACTGGCTGCTAATCAGTTTCTCTCAGAACTACACATAATTTATTGCTCCCAGTTTGCAGTATAATAAATCCTGAGTGTTAGTTCAGTCTGATCACTAATCCCTCGCTGTTAAGAAAACTCTTACTGTTGACTCTCATGATGTTGAGCACATATGTGAAGGAAAAATAACTAGATGTCTACAGTTAGGCTTTGATTGAGAGCAGGAGTAGTCTCAGGTGCAGAAGGACACATTCTGTAAATCAGGGTCTGTGGATATAGTGATGTCACTAAGTAGAGCTCTAGTCATTTCTTTGACCTACCCTTCTTGAAAAGAATGGGTTACCTGGTCTACATGGCCAGTTCCAGGCTAGCCAGGGCTACAAAGCTGCTGCTATAACAAGTTACAAATCTGGGTACCCCCCAATTCTAGGTAAGATCCTTTTTGGCATCTCCATCCTAGCTGAGGACAAATTTGAATTGGGCTTGAGGGTGGGGGCAGACCCCAGATGATGTGGGAGGGTGGCCTTGCTAAACCGATAGCTTTTCTTTTTGCAGTGCTTACCTTGAACTTGAAGTCATCATGGCTGGTAGAGCCTTTCATAGTGAATGACTGGGAAAAGCTGATGAAGAAGCAAAGGAAGTTTAGGATCCTGAGAGCCTGCATTGTATCTCTAGGACTTAGAACTAAGGGCTCCAAAGAGCCTGCAAATCTGGGCTCAGCCCTGGACCCTATGATAACCCCGATTCTGTCCCCAGGTACAACTGAGGCAACCTCGGACTCCCAGCTTGGAGACTCACCTCCCCTCAGAGAACTCTGAGACTTCTTCATCTGTACTTGCATAGCCATTCTCTGGGGGAGAGAGGGAAGGAAAGAACGTTGAGAGACTCATTAGAGCGTGTGGAAGGGGGCACAGCCTCCTCCTGCATCTCACCCACTGGGTTCAGACCAAGGCTTCTGAGGGAATTCTGAGGAGGCAAAGGTGTCTGGAAGTGGGGTGGTCATGGCAGGCAGCTTTGGGAGCTGGAAAGCCTTCCCCAGACCCATGCATACCCTGCTGTACATTGTAGATGAGGGCCTGTAGCTCTGGGTGTGCCTCAGCCTTCTCCCGCAAAGCATCCAGGAGCAGGTGATTCTGGGAGGAGCCTGTCATGTCTGTCTGCTTCAGGCGTCCCTCTAGCAGCCGGATCTGGGCCTCCTTCTGTGCCACCTGCAGTCCCTGAGAACAAGGAGCAAGGCCTGGAGTTACTCTTCCTGGCTTGGAGGTGATGCTGGAGCCTCCTAGGCACGCGTGCGTGCACACACACACACACACACACACACACACACACACTCCAGGAGGTTACTTTAAAATACACCCTGCTATGGGCTAATCTATGTCATCTCCACTCCCCACATTCCTGTGTCGAAGTCCCAACCCATATTACCTCAGAATGTGACTACACTTGGAGACAGTTCTTCACAGCGGAAGATAGGGTAACATGAGGTCATATGGGTGTGTCCAAATACAGTATGGCCAGTACCCTTATAATAGATCGGGATAGGCCATATAGAGGAAAGACTGTGTGAACACACAGGGAGACAATGGCCGTGGAGAAAGGCTTCAGAAGAAAACCACCCTGCCTACACCCTGATTTTAGACAGTAAATCCCTGCGGCACCAACCTCCCAGTCTGTGGCTCTTTGCTATGGCAGCCCTAGCACATTAATATAGTCCCTTAAGACATAAAGCAACACGAAGGAGTCACTGGGGACCTGGTGAAGAGTCAGGCAGGGTAGCTTCCCAACCTCTTTCTAGTTAACCATGTGCATACTAGGTGGTGTCTGTGCTCAAGACTTGGGCACCAGGACGGGAGGAACCACATTCCCTGGCCAGTGGTTGAGAAGAGGAGCCCAAGCAACGCCAAAGGGTTCCTGATGTTCTGGTGGGCAGTAGGTGAAATGTAATCTTTCTGTCTCCTGCTCCTCAACCCTCAATGTACACGAACTTCTCCCTGCATCTCATACAGACCCAAGTCCAGTCCTGCTGTGGACAGGCCTGGGCAATGGCACCTTTAATTGAAGCCCTGCAGTGTGCCAAGCTCCTTCAATACATCATCTCTTCGAGGACATGTGACTGGCTACAAGCTCAGTACTGTCATCGCCCTAGTTTTACAGCCACAGAATCTAAGGCTTGGAGGTCCAGCAGCTTGTTCCAGCCTGTGAATGACGCAGGTGGAGAGGAGCCAGACCTGTGGGCTTCACCACCAGGGTATGTGATGGCAGGCCCCTGTGCCAGAGGAGCTGCCAGTTTACCTTGTCAATAGATGCCTTGAGGAAGTTGTCCAGTAGGAGGCGGGCTTCAGCCAGGGAGCAGGAACTGATGACCACCGATGTGTCTGTTGAGTCCAGCTCCTCCTGGGACCAAGAGGCCGAGAACCTGTCACACAGGGCGACCCAAGCCTACTCATCACACTCATCCCCACCAGCCAGGCTGGGTCTTGTAGGCACCTTGGTTTCTTCCAGCTGCATGATAGTGGCTTGACAGTCAGTGATGCTGTCGTTGATGTAGTCAATGTTGGCTGCCAGGACCTCAATCTCCTCAGCTAGCTCCTGCAGCCCCTTCTCCTCCTCAGGGCTTTCAGCCTGCAGCCGCTCCCTCTTCCTGCGCAATGCTTCCTGCAGGAGGAACAGCTCCTCCCTTTTCTGGGTGGGGGGGCGGTGATGGGGAGGCACCTCAGTGGGTAGCCCAGCCCTGGCCCACAGTTCCTACACCAAGCCACCCAACCTGCCTGGGGTCTTCCAGAGACGTGAGCAGCATGAGGAGCAGAGGGTGGAAGATGGAAAGGTGTTAGGAGCGGACAGGTGGGAGGTGACAGGACAGCGAGGTGGGAGAGGCGGGGAAACAGGCTCCACCTTGATGAGGCGCTCCATGTCAGCCTCCAGATTGACAATGGTCATCCTCTGCATGACAATGTCGATGATCCTCCTCTCCAGGGACTGCCATTTGAGTCTAGCAGCCTTACTGAAGCTCTGACTGGCCCCCTTCTTCTGGAACTTTTTCCTGGGGGCCAGAGGATGACAGTTCTTAATCTCTGAAGCTCCCACATAGCTTTGGCCCCAGAGCACTTTTTGGATCTTCACCACCCTCCACCTGGTCCTGTTCCTGTGCTCCACCTTCTGCCCACAGGACACGGCACTGCCCATGCACCTCACCTGGCTGGGCGAGTGCCATTGACCGTGGCTGTGGGGTGGTCCCCTAGGAAGTGGTTGATCTTGCGGTTCCACTGGCGCACGATGCTGGAGACGGAGCGGGCTCCCGATTCCGCCTCAGATGAAGTCGTGCTAGCAGATACTTCAGCACCGGAGTCCAAACTGGGCGGCTTCAACCCTACACGTCCTGCGACCCGGTCAGACATGGGTTTTGCCAGACGTCTCAGTGCAGAAACCTGGGGATCGGAGGGACAAGAAGAGGGGGACAGTGAGCAAGGTGGCCTGGAGTTGCGTGAGGGGTACTGGGGTGGGAGAATACAGGCAGCTCTGTGCAGGCCTGCGCTACACAAAAGTGCCACGAAGTCTCTGATGTGAAGCGAACACAGGAGATGTTTGTCTCTCTATCTTTCTTTCTCTGGCGGGCTGTGTATTTGTGGGTGGCATGCACACGGAGCCCAGAGGTAGACACTGAGGATCTTGCTCCATTCTTCTCTCCTTTATTTTTAAAGACATTTAAAGACATTTTAGTCTCTCACTGAACCCAGAACTCATCAATCGACTAGACTGGCCAGTGAGTTCTGGGGATCCACTTGTCTCCACTATGCCCTGGCCTTTACGTGGGTGCCGAGAGTTCAAACACAAGTCCTCACGCTTGTGTGCCAAGTACTCTACTGACTGGGCCATCTCTCTAGCCCTTTTTGTTCTTTTTTAAATGACCGGCCTGGCATTTGGGGATGGCGTCTGCAGCCTGCCCCCCAGCCTCAGCCCACTGGTTGAGAAGGTGTGTTGCAAGAGCTTCTACGATTTGGCAAGACTATGTTTGATGAATGAAAGGAGAGCCAGGACCACAAGTAGCATAGGGTTGTCTCTTATTCCTCAGAAGAGGGCATCTGGAGAGCCAGGGCCAGCCCTGTGCACCCAGTCTGCCTGCTGAGAGTGCTACCTCCTGCGTTTTCCTCCTCAGGACTATTTCCTGCTGCCGCTTCTGAGACTCCAGGGCCCGGATCTGAAACTGAGAGAAAAGAGTTGGGTCACACTTAGCCATCCACATCCTTTCTGCTCTGGCAGCTCAAGCTTTTCTTGTGTGGAGTGATTCTCATGCAGCCAAACTGTTGATAACATCCAGAGTTGTATGCACCCCCCAACCCCCAGAGTGAGGAACTTCAGTCCTGCAAGGGCAATTCCCTTGGTTGTAACTCCTACCATGACCATGAATCTGAGCTAGGAGTCTTAACCTTCCTGGGCTCATGCTTCTGTGCCTGAAGCTCCATGTGTCTGGTTTACTGGTGACTTTGAGC
Source organism: Eospalax fontanierii (assembly GCA_035773235.1). Lineage (NCBI taxonomy): Eukaryota > Metazoa > Chordata > Mammalia > Rodentia > Spalacidae > Eospalax > Eospalax fontanierii. Next base: position 58,105,485 of record CM069535.1, read on the forward strand.
AAGTTCCTGCCCCCACTCTCTAGGGCTCAGTTACTTCCTTAGGACGTGTAGGGGCTGGCCAGAAACCTGCGGTGGCCCTGCTCTTCTGACAGTCTGATTTTACTCCAAGTATGACTATTGTTACTTGGGGCGGCAGGAACTTGGTCAGCAGAGGTGACCAAGCTGAAAACGCCTGAGGTCCCTTACCTCCTGCCGCCGCTGCTCCTTCTTGAGCTGTGCGATCTCCCGGTTCCTCTTGGTCTCTACCAGTCGCCTCCGCTGCTGCTCTTCCCGCATCTGCTTCATGAGGGCCACCTGGAAGGGCCGGAGGCAGAGGAAGTGAGGCAGGGCTGGGCAGAGGTGACCCACGCACTCCAGGGAGTGGCTGGGTGGCTGGTTGTTAGGACACTGGGTCAGGGATGGCAAACAACACTGGCTCAGGGGCCTGGTTCAAGAGGTCTCTTGACTTGTCCTTAGGGGCTAAGCCACCTGGACCACATGTTGAAGACTCGAGTGGCTTTACCGGTGGCCTCATAGTACAGGTGTTCCCTATACAGTCTATCTCTGCGCCTACTCAAAGCCACCACCCTCAGCCTGGCTAGTCAGAACTCTTTCCTGCTGACAGTGCTGAAGGATAGAGTCAGGCTCACAGCGACAGCAATGTACACTGAGATCCAACTATGTGCCAGGCTTTGTCCTTATGATAATCATGAGAAAGTCATCTTTCCTGTTTTATAAAGAAGGGAATGGGCCTTCAAGAATTAAAATGACTTAGGGACTAAAGAGATGGTTCAACAGTCAAAAGCACTGGCTGTTCTTGCAGGGGACTGGAGTTTGGTTTCCAGCATACACATGGTGCCTAACAACCATCCATAATTCCAGTTCCGGGAGATCCAATGTCCTGTTCTGTCCTCCGAGGGTAATGCATGCACAGGTGCACTTATATACATGAAAGCAAAACGCTCATACACATAAAATAAAAATAGTACATAAAAAATTAAAATTACTTAAGAGTCACAGAACTAGGAATAGATGGCCAGACTTAGGGCCCAAGTCATTTTGTCGCCTAAATACAGGGTCCAAGGCTCATCTCCATAGCTTGTCTGTGTGGCTGTATGCCACAGGAAAGCGAGCACACACAGAACAGTGCTAAAATGAGCCTCATTACTGAGAACAGAATTTTCTTTGAGGCAGGAATCACTATGTCCTCTTGTCTGGAGACTCTGCAGCTGGGGCCCCAACCCAGTTCAGTTCTGAGCATGGGCAGGAAGACCCTTAGATATAATAGATAAGCAGATTCTCTGCTTATAATCCTAGGCTATTGCTCATTATACCCTTCTACTGAAATGCCCAGGCCCTGCTAGGGTACCCTTGGGATGACTCTAGGCTGTTCTTTTCTACTTTTAGCCCTGGGATCACACATGCACAGCACATGGAAAAGCTGGGCCCCAGCTGAAGGCCTCATCTGCTCTGAGACTGATGCACATGTCATATGTGGATCCTTCTGTCTTTCAGCCATGTCCTGGGCACTAGGCTGCTTTTGCAGGTTTCAGAGCCCCATGAGACCATGAGAATTTTCCTTTGTGAGGCTTTTCAGGGCTATGCCTACTGGACAGGAAATAAGGCTGGGACTACTTATAGAGGTACCAACAAGAACTTCAGGGGGCGAGGGGAGAGAGAGAGAGAGAGAGAGAGAGAGAGAGAGAGAGAACAAAGATAAGCGTGCCAAAACTGTGCCAGCAACTCCTGTAGAAGGCATGGGTCAGAGTGGAGTGCAGACAGCTCTGCCTGGGGATAAGCCCCACTGGGCCCTCCCTCCACACTACCAGGGTGTCAGGGCCAGAGGACTCTGGGTACTTGAAAACCAAGTACCTTCATGGCATCTTGTCCACAGGATAGATGCACTGAAGTAGTGAAAATGGAGCTCTTTAAGGGCCAAGATGGTCTGAGCATAGCAAGATAGAGCCTCCTTCATCCTCAGCTGATAGAGGCCTGGACTCGTGTCCTAGGTTTGGGGACAGAGCCTGCCCAGGTGTAGGTCTACTTCCTCTAAGATTGGTACCAGTCAGCAAGGCACTGCTTCTTTCCTGTGTGCACTGGTCAGCATTATCAAGTTGAGTCTGCAGAAAAGACAGTTACTGATGGCTCCTATTCTAACGAGTCCCCAAGGGACTCATCTTGCTGTGGCTTTTGTCAGGCTCTGATATGAGTCTAGCCCCAGAACCTAGCCAAGGCCTGCAGAGATCTGGGAGGCACCAGAAGCTAAGGGCTGGGACAGGAAGGTCCAAGGGAGATAGAAGACATAAAGAAGGGAAGGAGCTGAGAGGCCCTGGCAGGAGTTGAACCCACCTGGAACAGCAGAAGCCCAAGACCCGAGCCCAGGACCTCAGGGGCAGACCCTACAGTCTACGGTCCTGTGGGCTATGGTAAAGTAGAAAAGACAGTCTAGCTTGGAAGATCAAGGACAGAATTTGCATTCCAGGGTTACCTCTTGGTAGCATGAATTACCATCATTGGGCCTCAAATCTCCATGAATACAATAGGAATTATGTCCTTCTTTGCTAAGGATGGAACATGACCCAACATGTAAGATGCCTTTCCAAGAGCTTGGCCATAGTGGCGATTACTATTATGATTAAAGGCAAAGGTTGTATTAAGTGAGAGGCTCTCAGTGTTCTTGTGCAGAGGAGGCAATTGTTTAGTTTCCTACAGGGCAGCATTGCCTGCAAGCTCAACCTACACAGAAGCCTAGTGCCGGGGTGAGTTACATACTCAACTAAGAGGGGAGTGTGCACAGACCGGACAGGCAACGATGCATGTCCAGTGGAAGATCCACATTTGACAGTAATGACTACATTTTAAGTAGAATGTAGATTCTGAGACATGGCACAGTCTTAGTCTCCACCCTGAATACCCTCTGCCTACCTTGGCCTTCTTCATTTCTGCCACCTCGGCTTGCAGTTTCTTCAGCTCCCTTTCATAGCGTGACTGGTTCTTGAGCAGCCTGGCGTGCTCTTTCTGAGCAGCCTGTAGCTTCTGCAGGTCCCGGTTCATCTCTCGAAGCCTCTTCTCATAATCCGCCTTGATCTTATTGGCCTTCTCCTCCGTGTAGCACTCCATGGTGCCTGAGAGCAGTGTAAAGCAGCTGTCAGAGTCACAGGCCCCATGGCTCCCGCTAAATGTGGGCCCAGTGAGGAGATGGGGGCCCTGGGTTCTAATCTTAATGTTCACCTCACTCCTCCCTGAGCCTGTTTCTTCATTTAACAGTGGTTGTGGTGGAGGTGGGGGTGGAGGCTATAGATGCCCAAGGGCCTTTCCTGCTCTGACATTCTAATGTTCAATGGTGTTTCCATCCTGAGATCTCTGAGCCCCTGGGAAGGTAGACTAGCAGAAAGGGAAGAGTTAACAAAAGACAGAGTGATGTGGGCTGTAGCAGACTCTCCTGCCTGAATGTCTGAATTGCTAGCAGACATCCCCAACTGAGCAAGTCGAGAACAACTCCTGACTTCCACTTCACTCCAACTCAGTAAACTTTATCACCTGTCCAGATGCTTCCATCCTCAGACATCCTGGCCTCTTCCAGTGACCTCTGCCTAAGCGTCAACAAAGACTTTAGCACCACACTCCAAGTCTGGTCACCTCTCACCATTTCTAACATTTCTAAGTTTCCTAAGTGGTCTCCAGCTTCCACTTCCATCTCCCTACACACTTGTTAGGAGGACATTTTAAAAATGCTTCCAAATCTTCTATCATCTCTCAAAACTCTTCACCTTCTCCTCTTTCTCAGAGTCTAGACAATGTCCTTACAAGGACAGATATGATCCATTCTCTGACTACTCTAAACTGTCATTCCACCAAAATGCCAGGCATGTGGCTGCCTCAGGACCCTGGAGTCTTCTGCCTTCTTCTGGAATGTTCTTTCCATTGCTCATTCTGTTCTTATGCCCCCTTATCACCTTAATGTCACACTCAGAGGCTTCCCCCATGTCGCCTTCCGTGGCCTCCTTTCTCAAGCCACAATCCCATCCCCTTTTATTGCCATAGGTAAAAAATAATACTAAGCAGCATCAGCCCTGCTAGCAATCCTGTTTACTTGCGCATGCCTGTCTTCTGTATTACAGCAGGAGAACAGGGATTCTGCTCACTTCAACAACTCTAGCATCTAGAATAATGCCTGTGCCATGAGACACATCCAACTAATGTTTGCTGGCTAAGTAAGCGGATAAGGAAATGAATCACAGAAGGAATGGGCACAGAACAGTGTAAGGAGGCAGAATCTGAGAAGGCTTATAAACTGGACATAGGGAGGGGCGGGGAGGCATCTTAGTCACATGCCTAGACAGATAAAGGATTAAGATTCTAGTATATAAGACGAAAGAAAAAAAGCTGGGCATGGTAGTGAATGTCTGTGGTTCTAGCACCAGGGAGGCTGAAGCAGGACTGCGACAAGTCTGAGGCCAGTTTGGGTTACATAGTGAGACTCTGTCTCAGATAACAACAACAACAAAAAAATAATAGAAAAAGGTGGGGGTGACTGGTAAGATGGCTCAGCAGGTGCTTGCTGCCAAATCTGATGGCCAGAGATCAATCCCTGAGACCCACATGGTAGAAGGAGAGAACTGACTGACTCTCCCTGTCCTCTGTATACACATGTGCTATCTCTCTTTCTCTCTCTCTCTTACACACGCACGCACACGCACACACACACACTCACTAAATGTAGCAAAGGAACAGGGTCAGATGCAAGAGCTTTAACTGTGGGCAAAAGGTTACAGTGAAAGGGCTGGAGGTCCCTTGCGCAGGGCAGGGAATCAGGAAAGGGAAGGCGCCATGGTCCCGGCCTCACTGAGGTTCTGCAGCACACGGTCACGCTCCAGCTGTGTGTCACGGATCTTGTTCTGCAACAGGATCAGCTTTTCCTCATACTGGTGCTTGAGCGTTTGCAGCCTCCGCTGGCTATTCTCCAGCTCATCTATCAGCTTCTGCTTGATCTCAATCTCGCATGTTAGGTCGGCCAGATCTGCCTGGAAGTTCACCTCTGTGGGGTTAGGTAGAGCCAGACTCAGCCCCATGGTGCCGGACAAGGGAGCAGACTACTCAGTGTGGGGGAAGGGGAATATGGGACTCCCTCTGATCAGCAGTGATCAATCAGTGACCAAGTGGAAGGTAAATTCCACAGCTGGGAAAGTGCTGCCAGGCCGGGCGACACATTTAAAGAGCAACCCCAGAAATGTACGCCTGGACTCAGGAGCTCGGAGGGTATCTACTGCCCTCCCCACTGCCACTGGGCCCAGAGGCCCCTACATTCACCATGACAGATGACACGGGACCCTGCTTTGGTGGAGGAGAGTGAAGTGACCAGAGCACCTTGTAGAACTGTGGGCTAGGGATGGCAACAGGACAGAACTCAAGGACAGACATCTTCATGGAGAAGGGCACTACTAGTCAAGGTCATTTGGCTTTACTCTACATTGACCAAACTGGGTCAGGAACCCTCTGAGCATGTTTGGTGATGACGTAGTGGAGACTAACAGCTTTACAAGGTAGTAGTGAGCACTAGATCCCCTCAAGCCTTGTGAAGGGTCGAGCTAAGTACAGTAGTGGCCATATAAGGAAAGCTAAGTGTTCTCCATCATTTGTCATTAGTGCTGTTTTTGTTGGCTTCTGGGAATCTGAGTCCTGGACAAGCACAATCTCTGAGAACTCCAACAGGCCTGATCCCACCCAGAGGCTCTGACTGACAGCCCCATAATAGGTAATGGGCATCTTATCTCCCCAGTCCAAGCCCACACACCCTTCTCTTCAGGGTCTGAATCTGAGTCCACCAGGCTCTCCTCACTGCCAGAGTCTTCATCCTCATCTTCACGGCCTTCTTCCTCCTCACAGCCACTCTCGTCTCGCTCTTCCTCCTCCTAGGCACCAAGTATCATTAGGGCTGCGCCTGCCTCCTGATAGGGGAGCCCAGAGGCAGAGGCCGGGCCAGACACAAGGCCTCAGGGGTGTCAACAGAGATGAGAGCCAGTCAACCCTCATCCAGGAAGATTATCTCTCCTAAAAGTCTGGGCACAGTCCTTCTGGAGGATTCTCAGTCCGGCATCCTCCATTTGGGATGAGGTAAAGCCCGAGGGATTGAGTCACCACGGCAACTTGTCAAAAGTATCAAGAAGCTCAAGGATGAACTGGAGGTACCCCCCACCCCCGCCCCACACCATGGTACAAGATGGAAGACCCACCCCAGCAGGGATGCGGGGGTAAGCCCGTGGGGGCCGTGGGCGGTCCTCACCTCCTCAGCCTCATTCTCATCAGTTTCCTCACTGTTTTCCTGGTGGAGTTTTGCCCTCTTTTTGAAGGCTTCCTTCTCTGGGCTGCTCATGGGATAAAGAGGAGGCCGGATTAGAGATTAACACTGTTTAATCATGTAGGCAACCTATGATAGGGCTTGGCTCTTGCTCTGTAGAGAACAAGATTCTCTTCTCTATCCCCACATCCCCAATCACCTGGAATTAACCTTGGTGGAAAAGCACAGCATAGAAGGCTGCAAAGGTGTCTTTGCCCCAAACTGAATAAATCCGCTCTGTGAATTTCTATGCATTATTGATGAAGCCCCCGGGGATGTGGTGAGGCTAGGTAGGGGTGGTCCTTCCTTAAGCAGAGTGGGAAGTAGGCTTCCTTCCTAGAGGGCAGGTGGGGTCCACTTGTGACAGTCCTGGCTCTGAGGGAGGTAGTGATACCTACTCACCTTTTCCTCCGCTGCCTGACTTCCTTCTTTTTCAGTCGCTCCAGGTCTTGCTTGGCCCTACGGATCACTTCAGAAGCATCCTCCATAGAGCTGGCTGGGCTGCCCCCAAAGGCTGGACCAGCAGGAGATGCTCCCAAGGAGTACGGGCTCCGAGTTGAGGCCCGTGAGAGACTTCGGCGGAGGGACTCATTCATGGCCTCACTTTCTAGGAGCTTTGTCCTGTGTGGGAAAAGAGAGTGGGTGGGGCCAGGTAAGCCACACGGCCCTGGGCCTGGCCTGGTCAAGGCCACCTAGCTTGGCTACACCAGACATGCTCACTCACCGCAGCTCCTCAATCTCCCGGATATAGTTCTGGATCAGAGCACCAATAGCCTCATTGCCATCACCTGGGAGGGGAAGACAGAGGGAGAAGCAACAAAGAAGATAAGTGACAGCAAGCACTGTGTTGTCGTGGCTCTAAGGTCTTGCATCTGCTTCCCGCAAGGCAGTTGGTTCATATGGCCCTTTTCCATAAAGGAATCTATATGCTGGAAATACTTGAACATGAGCACAGTTGTATCCAAGTCCTGCTGGTAACATTGAGACACTGGAAACAATCTAAATGCCCATCAATAGAGGCTGTTCTAATAAATTATTCAGCATCACATAGGAAACAGCATGCAGTTGTTTAAAAATTAAATGGGCTTTAATATGGAGATTTATAAGACATAATACTAAATGAAAAAACAAAGTCATAAAATACCAAGCATGATCTCATATACAGAAAATGTAATACATATTCATACACATACACATGACTGTGTACAAATACATTTATTCATGAAACAAATGGACTGGGAGAGTGTGGGAAAGTAGGCATTAAGTTGTTAAGTTCAGAAAAATCCTTCTGAAAAGCAGAAAGGATTCGGGTGAAGAGTCTACTGAGGGAATTGTAATCTTTCACTTTACATATGATTTATCACTTGAGTATTTAATAAGAAGGATGTATATGTATCATGTGTCTCATGCAAAACTCTTGGAACGAATGTATGCATTAACTGATTTGTGTACTAGCTTGCTGGCATAGTCTGCCTAATACCACGGGGCAGAAGTGGGATATGGGCGTCCTGGCCACAGCATGCTGGCAGTCAGAGCTTGATGTCCCCCAACTCACCAGCCTTGGCCAGAAGTAGGTTGGCCTCCTGGCTCATGAGATGTGTGACACGGTTGTTGATGGCATCGATGGCCTCCTGCATAGCCTTCACCCGCAGCCGCAGGGCCCCGTTCTCCTTCTGCAGCATGGCGTTTTCCCGGAACAGGTCACTGTAGCCCTCTGCACCATCCTCCCCAATCACCCGCTTGCCCTGGAAGGGGACAGGCAGGGGGCAATCAGGCACTAAATCTCGCAGGAGGGGATTTGGTGACAAGTCCTCTTCCATCACCTTCAGTCTTTCCCAAGACTTGGTACACTGCTAGTTTCTCCTTCCTCGGGTTTCTTAACACAGTTCCTGTCTCTCAAGACTCAAACACTGGATATGGTGGTTCATGCTTATAAATCCAGCGTCTAGAAGGCTGAGTGATGAGGATCATAAGTTCAAGGACAGCCTGGGCTGCAAAGTGAGACCCATTCTCAAAACCAAACAACAAAACTTTACATAGCTCTTCCTGAGCAAAAAAAAAAAAAAAAAAAGTCCAAATTCTGAACTTACCTTCTTACCACTCACTTTCACTTTCATTTTCCAGGAGTGTTAATCCAAGTGATAAAACTACCTGTGCCAGGTAATTGGCATACATGAGAGTCAGTCTGGGTGTAAGACAACAGGGTCAAGAGAGTTATAGACTCTATTTAAAGAAGGCAGTCACTCTGTAGGTGTTTATGCTCTCTGTTGATTGTGTTTAACTACTGCACCTGAAGGCTGAAATCAGGAACTATGCATACTGTAACCAAGATAGCAGGTTTACAGAATTGTTTATTGTAAAAGGAAAATTTTAAATGTTGTTGCAAACTAACACATTATATCATTTAAAAGTTTTTTTCCTCTCCTCCAGCCCCAACAGATGGTATTATAATGCTTGCTTAGTCAAAGAAGAGAAATTAAACAAGGGCAATATTTTAACACAACAGAATTTGCCATCATTCCATTGCTTTGATTCTGTGTCTATCTTAAGATACAAAAGAAGTCTGTGGCTTTTAGCTGTTTACACACAGAATATGATTCCAAAGGTATACTTTGGTTGTGCTTGAATTATGAAATTTCCTCATATAAATCCTTTTTTTCTGGCTGATTAAAAAAAAAAAAAAAAAACCAAGAACAAAAACAGAGCTAGCCACTACGACACTCACCCTCAGTGGCAGAGATGCACATTTTTTCAGAAAAGCTGAGACTTCCAGACTTTCAGAGAACTTGTCAAATAAGTTGCATTCTTTTGAAACAAATACAACTGAAACCCACACCCATCTGTATATCACATTCAGATTATGGGCCACCAGTTAGTGACATCAGCTTCGGTATACAGAATTAGACATGTCCCCCAAAGCACCAGTTTCTCTCATTTCTGTTATGATATATATGGCTTTCTTTCTTCCCAGAGCACCTTCTGGCCTCTTTCTCTAATACTTCATTTATTTATCAAAATCCACATGAAGGTCTTTTCCACGAAGGACCACCTGAGTAAGTAGGCTAACTCTCCTCTGCTCCCTGCAACACATGGGACTATGCCTGTGTCCCCAGTGTTAATCATTCTACCCCACAGTGAATGAGTCTCATCTATTCCAACACAGTATGCTCAGTGGACAAGAGCTATGTCTAACCTCACAAAGCAACCATGTTAACAAAACCAAGGTGCTCTAATTCTTAGATTGGATATTCTAGCCTAAAAGGCTCAGCCTGTGTTCGATTTGCCATAAGAAAAGAAGGAGTACTGGGAACCATGCCTGGCGCACAGCAATGCCTAGCAAGCCTGAGAATGGATACGTGCAAGGCTTGCTGAGGACTGGGTGGCGGGGCACCGTAGGGCAAGGTGTGGAATGGGACACCACCAGCTCCTCAAAGGAACCGCTTGGAGCAACATGGGGTGCTCACCGCCTTGTACTCCATCAGCTCCATCTGCAGACGCGCAATCTCGGCCCGCAGTGCACTGATCTGCTGGCTGGTCTTATCTTGGTTCACCACCACCTTGTTCTTGATGTTGCGAGCACGATTGGCGTATTTGAGAGTGTTGAGGGTCTCCATGAAGTCCCGATCTGATGGGCTTACGCAGGCGATCATGATGGTCTGGCTGAGGGTACAACCAGGCCAGGGTGAAGGCAAAGGACAGAGTCAGACCCAGAAGCACAGCCCCAGAGCAGAGGTTCTGTTCCTACCCTGTACTCTCCCGCCTTCTTAACACTTGAAGGTCCTGGAATCTGGGATATGGGGTTCTGGACCACTTGACCAAGGGTTTCCACAGCTACAGAGGGTAACCCTTGAGAGCTAACAAGAGGAGAGGTGATGATACCTAATTGTAGAATCTTCTGCTTGGTGATGAGGTGCAGCATGGCCCCCTTTTTTGCCCAACATTTCCCATCTATTATCTCATTGTAGTGTATGTATGGCTTCCTTTAGGATTGTCTCTCCCTGCTGTGCACTTAAAAGATATTGAGTCTACCTTCCTAGCCAGAAGTCACCTCAAAGTCCCTGCCTCCTAGTCTGCAGCCTAAGATGGTAAAGCCCCTTTCCTGGGAGTCACGTTCTAGTCCCTTATTGGTATTCTTGGGGAACTTCCCATCCTCTCTGGATATTGGTCATCAGATACCTGTTGCCACCCAGAGAGTCCTGGAGCAGCCGAGTGAGCTTGGAGTCCCTGTAGGGCACATGCACTACTTTCTTGCTCTGGTCTCCCAAGGCGCTGATCACATTGCCCAAGGCCAGCTGTGGGAGACAGAGTACGAGCTCAAGAGTCACACAGGGAAGGCAGCAAACACAATCTCAAACCCCTCTGTACACACTGGTGCCAGCATCCCTCAGGTTCCTGGGGGGCTTTATAGACTGTATGATAAACCTGAGACCTTTGGGTGAAGGATGAAGACCCAGTAGGAATAACTATGGATGCCTGGTCAGTGGTTGGACAGCCATGGAGGAATACAGCTTGCACCATCTAGCTTCTAGGGCTCATGACTCTGTGTGCCTACCAGGCCACAGTTGATGGAGATGCCTTCCTTGGCCCGCTCGCCAGTGGCCCCCGTTCGCTTCAATCGTTCTGAGCCAGCCAGGTCCACAAAGTGAAACTTAGCAGTAAGTGTCTCATACTCGGTGCTTGTGGGGGCTGATCCGTCTGGAAGCCCAGTCATCGTCTCATTTACCTGCAGCACAAGGTAAATGGAATCTGGTTCCTCCAAGCCACACCTCCTGTTCCTCTGTTCCCAGGCTTCCATCCCACAGCACTGCCATCTGGGAGAATTAAGGGCAGACTGTGTGGTACCAACCCCTTGTGTGTGCAGAGCATCTGAAAGCAAATGCAGTTCTTGCACAACGCTATCAAGTGTTATTACCCCATTGCATAAATAAGGTAACTAAGGCTCAAGAGGAATAAGAAAAATCAACAAGCGGCAGAGGCAGGCAAGCCCCAGCTCTAGTATGATAGCTTAGACCCACGATTCCTCATTTTGCCTAGGATACACCTAGAGCATGTAGCTCTTAGGCCCCCAAGAGCACCTCACCAGTTCAGGCTGGGTGCACACTCGCATCTGGCACAGATGGATGGTGAAGATGGCGTGGGAGCGGGAGCTCTGTACGTTCATCTGGGTGCTAGCTGTGGTGCGTGACAGGGCGCCCTGCTTCAGGCACTGGATCAGCTGGGGACAGATGCAGAGGAGAGGACTCAGGGCCCATGTGCTGCAGGGCTTTGGCCTTTGAGGATGTCCATGCCTATGCTGGACCTCCAGGGAATGCTTACCTCTTCCTGGGAGCTGATGAGGCGAGAGGTGACACCCGTGGTGTAGATGCCGCCGTTGGCATCCTCATGGATCTTGATGTTGGACCTTCGGTGGCGGGCATCAGGGTCACGGGTGCTGTCAAACAGGTCAAGGATCTCCTCATTGTAGAGCTGTGATGGGAAGGAAACAGCAGAGGGGCTCATATGGTACACAATCAGGGCCCCAGAGGGCTTCCTCACATTTTTAAAACATCTCAATTTGCAGAAGTGGAAACAGAGGCTCTGGAGGCTAACTTGCTGAACTCTGGTCCTCCTGGGCTCTGGATTCTTGGCTCTTTCTCCTGCACAAGGAGAGCATCTGGGCATGGGCAGAGCCACCCTGAAGCTATAATTATACTTTACTCCCCAAGGAATCACTGTCCAGCAGCTCTTAGCTCCTCGGGGGGTGGCTAAGGACTTCATGGAGACAAAGAAATTCAGGACCTAGGTGTAGGAAATGGGGAAACATGAGCCTGAATTGGGAAGATCCTACTGTACTATCAGGCTGGCACACAGAAGGCACGGGGCTGTGATTCCGGATGGAGGAGGGCAGAGGTAGAGCTGTGCAGATCAGGGAGCCAATGCCCTGAGCTCTGAAGCTCTGACTGCCCCTCAGTCTCTGAGGAGGAGGTGATGTTAATCTCAGGAAGTTAAGCATGGCTGTGTGCTTTGCCCTATGCTCAGGAGGGAAGGGTAGCAAGAAGGCCAGGCACTGTGACCCACCCTCCTGGGAGATCATTGGGGCATGTGGACGGTGTCGGCTGAAGGGATTACTGTGATTAGAGCTGTGGGGAATTCTACCCACTGAAAGCCTGGGATGTCACAGGCAAGAAGCTGGGGACAGAAAGTGGGAGAAGGAAGGGATGGCAGTAGCCGAGAGCGCCCTGTGGAGCCGGAGACAAGGGGAACGCAGCCCTCAGACATCCGAGGCTTCGACGGCCTGAAAGGGACAGAAATAAACCACAGGAAGGGGAAAAGGAAACAGCAGGAAGACATGGTGGAGACAGGGTGCCATGATGTCTGTCTGTCTGTGTCGGGGCAGACACACTGCATCGCTTAACTCCTTGGGGTTCATGCTGTGGCTTAGATTTGCTAGCCTGCTCTTTGAGCTCTCCATGGCAACAGAATGGTGGAGGGAGGAAAACAGAGAAAAGCTCTAAAGATATACAGGCAGCAAGACACACACACACACACACACACACACACACACACACACACATGCATGTACACACAGAGGCAACCCAAAGAACCTAAATACAGGTCTCTCATGGGGAAAACAGCAGCCCCAAGGGCCCAGAAAGGAGACACTGGAGCAGTGGGCCCAGGTACGGACAGGACTGAGGCCCCATCACTTCCTCTGAGGAACCAGTCAGAGCAGCAACATCTGGGGCTGAGAGACCAGGGTGGCTCCAAACCCATCAAACACAGCATGACAGGGGTCCTTAGATGGTGGGATTAGATACTGAGAATCAGAACTACCCAATCATGCATCCCTGAGGAGAAGCTTGGTTAGGCTCCAATGGAAAATGCCAAGGTGGACTACCTTTCTGAACTCCCCAAAGAGGGCCCTTTCTTGGAAGGAACACCAGCTCTTGGGGCTGCTGAATTGGGGCTCAGCATAGTCCAAATGTGGGGGATCCCAGGGATTCCCTCATGTGCCCCTGCAAAGCCCTTGGCGGCCACAGTTCTAGGCTGACACCTCCCAGAGCCGGCGGACTAGAGATGAAGGAAATCCCCTGCTAGAGATCTTTCTGCCCTGAGAGACCAGGAAGAATCTCTGTCCAGAAGACACAGTGGTGCTTGAAGACAGAGAAGAGCTCAGTGAGGGCCAGGAGCAGGGTTCTCACCATATGCCAAGCCCAGGCTGCCATGCCAGATTCACTAAGCCCTGAGGAAAGAGAGACATCAACCCCACTTTGTAGATAAGGTTTGGAGTAGTGACATGACCTGTCCTCTGTCAGGGTCTGAGGAGATCAAAGATCATCAACTCTAGCGCTCTCTGAAGCAGGGTGTCCTACCAAATGTTTCTCTAGCTCTTGCTTGGATACTTCCAGAACTTGTCCCATGTAGATATCACCATGGCGCCCTAGCCTCACTCTTCTGCACTGGAGGAGAACCCAGCTTTCAAGGTCTTAGATTCTACCACATCACCCTCCTGACTATTTTCTGAGGCCATCGTACCTCCAGAAATTGAGCACTGACTTTGAACTCTGGCCCCGTCACGCCCTGCTCCCGTGCCCGCTGCTTGCGCTCGTTGATACCCTTGAAGAGGTGTGCGATGGCCCTTGGGATGATGCCCTGCTCCTCTTCTGATATTGCTGTGTCGAAGCCGGTGCCCATTGTGTATGTCTTCCCAGCCCCTGTCTGTATCGGCAAAGACAGAAAACAGGTGTCAACCAGGACCCTCTGGGAACACCAGCAAGCCTTGGACCTGGGCCATATCCCCTCACCCATTACCTCTAACCTGGTTCCCCTGTTACTTTTTGGTTGCAAAGCTGCACCCAATGGAAGTCTCTGATGAAAGGCTGCCTCTGCTAACCAGCCATGCAGTCACAACTCAGCTACCAGACAAAGCTACACAGCTGTGCATCAACTGTTCTGCATCGGGCCCGTTTCCCTTGTTGGAAGGGGAGAGACTGAGGTTGGAGTAGTCACTGGTTGGGGTAGAGGTGGCTTACCTGCCCATAGGCCAGCACTGTGGCATTGTAGCCCTCAAAGCAGCCCTCGATGAGCTTGCTCACACAGGTCGAATATATCTGCTCCTGCCAGGTATCCAGGTCAAAAACAAAGTCATAGGTGAAGGCCTTATCCTTTCCCAGCAGGACCTGGGGCTCCCCAGGGGTGACAGAGGTACAGATGTGACAGCCTTCAATCTTCTCCTTGGACAACTGGGGCCGGATCCTGCCCAGGATGGAAAGAGTCCTGGATTAGGCCCAGCTGGGTGGGGGCTTCAGGCTCTCCTCCCACCAATCACACTCTGCTTTTCCCCCCACAAGCCAAGAAAAGGAAGGAAGGTAAGAAGCCCCAGGGAATGGCTTTGGTGATATAGATCAACGTCACACACATCAGTAGTGGCTCACATCAACTCAACACTTGGCACACTGAATGTGTATTTTATATAAACGAACTCATGTGCTCTTCACTATAAACCTGGAAGGTATCTATTTTCTGGATTTTACAGATGAGAAAACTAAGGCTGAAGATGTTTCAACGACGGGCTCAAGGTTGTACAAAAGAAAGTAATGGGGCCAAACTCAGGTCTGTGGGACATGAAAACACACATTCCCAGAAATCAGATTCCTCTTGCAGGAAGAAGTTGGCCTACCCAGTCTGGGGAGACAAAGCTGAGGGCCAGGGTTGGAAAGAGAGGGACAGGTCTGGTGGCTTCCTACAGTTCTAGATCACATTTCTCTGAGCTGGGGTCAGTTCCAGAGGCCAGAGCCTCTGCTGAGCCCTGTGGGAGCTGCAAGCATCCTCCAGTGCAGCAGTCACCTTTCCCAGTGCCAGAGCCTTTCTCAGGCACAAGCTATGGCTCTTTCCTGGAACTGGGGGGCCAGACCAAATGCAACAGGGCAGCCCAGGTAAAGCAACCAGAAGGAGCACCAGGCCAGTGACATGATGGGCCCACATCAGATCCTGGCTCAGGGGGGATCCCCACGTTGAGGAGGAAGAGTGACAGCAGTACTGAGTAGGGAGCCTCAAAGGCAGAGCTGTCTCCAGCCAGCCACCCTCTACTCTCTTTTTCTAAGCTCTATGACAAGGTCCCCATGGCAACCAAGCATGAGCCAGTGAGCATGTGTGAGTAGGGACTGGCAGAAAGCACCCCTCAAACATCCTAAAGCAAGGGTGGGGGTAGGCTCTACTGCCCAGGGCTCACACACGCTGGTCCCACTGGCTGTGTACTCACAATGCACTACTTGTCAGGCCCCTCTCCCCAAGCCAACATTTACCAAAAGAAGAAAGGAACAAGGGACTGGGCCAGCACCCACTTAAGGCCCAGGGGCGCCTAGTTGCAAAGGCCAGGGCCTCCAAGTCATCATCCTGTTCCTGTCCCAGTTGCCCCAAGGCCCACTCGGAGCTACCAACTGGGTTGGAACTCCCAAACCTGTTGTTGCACTCTGCTGTGGTCAATCGGACTAGCGAGGGACAGGAGTGTTTAGTGGGGAGTACACGCAAGCTTCTCAGGCAGGTCTACATGTGTGGGGGAGTCTGATTTGCTCCAGAAAATTTCTGTGAGGTATCGGCAGGTCCCCATGGGTGAGTGGCTCTCTTCAGAAAGGAATGGAAGCCCAAAGAGCCCCTACCCTCACACAACTCTTCAGGGCCAAGTCAAAAGGGTGCTTCCCCACCTCCTTAATGAACCAGGTTTTGACTGAAAAGGGCAAAGTTGATTCTTATTCATTCTCCCTGCAGGCCAGGAGCTTCACATACATATTGTTGCGTGCACATGCATACCCGCCCACCCATCTGCCAGACCTCAGGGCTGGCAGGCTCCCACCTTGACTTCTACTTCTTCCTTAGTCACTGCAGCTGACACACATATAACGCTCACCCGATTCCTGGCAGTGCCTACACACTGACACGTGTCTTAACTAGATCTCACCCACAACCCCAACAGGTCATTACTAGTGCCCTATTGACACATGAGGAAACTGGGATGGCGTCATTCAGAGTTATAGACAGTGAGGAGCCAGCTCAAGACCGGGCAGGCTGCACACACTGGCCCTCCATGGCCCTGCACCACACACCTGGCCTCTGAGGTCCAGAGCTCAGGGCTAGGAGGAGCATCGGACACTCTGGGGAAGCACTGGCAGTTGCAGAGTGAGGTATGGCACTGCACAGGTAACAGGAATCAGAGTTTTGGCCTTCAGATCTTCCGTGCCCTAGGCTGTGGGGGCCTAAGATCAGACACTTCCTCCCAGAGGATATGTCGGACCAACGGTTTATTCCAGCAGCCTTGGAGGACCCTTCCGCTGGGCAGGCAAGCAGGAGCTCCGGAGGACACCCTCCCCACCACGTGGTTGCCTGTGATGGGATTTCTGGATCCAGTTCAAATAGCATTTAATTACTGCAGGCAGATGGCAATGCCGGCGATTGGAGGAAATCGAATCAGCATCCCTGGAGACAGCAGTCAAAGAAAAGGGGGAGCGGCAGGCCTGCCGTCCGAGCCCTCCCGCGAAACAGGCGGTGGCTCACCAGCAACCATCCCCAGATCATCTGAGGAAGGGAGTGGCAGAAGAGCAGTTTGGGAGGGTGCACAGAAGGGCAGCCCGGGGTTTTAGGGGCCAAGAACTGTGGGCATTGACCCCGGGATTCTTTGTCGGCTCCACACATCCCGATGTGTGAGGTTCTGTGTCAGAGAGTCATCCAGCCCCTTGCTGGCCCATTCAAAGTGCCAGGATGTTTTTCCTGGATGCAGGTGCGTGAACAGGGCTACCCAGAAAGATGGGTACCAGCCGGAGGAAAGGGACATGGGCCCTAGATGAGTCACTGATTCTCAGAACAGGGAGATGGCGTCAGTCCTGGGAATGAATGGGAGGCGGTGGGAGTGAGCAAAGGAGAACGGCCATGTCGTCATGCTTCCCACGTGCTGCGGGTGGTGGTCCAGCCACGCCCACCATTACCTTACCTTAGTGATGCTAGGGACTGGGATTTCAATCTCCAGCTCCCAGAAGGGACTGTGGTTAAGTCATTCGTGTAACACAGTGAGGCTAGCAGTCAGACCCCACTCCGGTTGAGATTACAAGTTTTCTTCTACCCCTCTTGCTGCTCTCTCTCCAGAACTCTCCATCCTCAAATCACTACAGAGACTGCCCCCTAGAACCACTGCTAGAGCTAGAACGAGTGGGGCATGTCCACTCAGGTAGTGCCAACCAGGGCACTGGGCAGTCCTGTGGAAGCTGAGTTCATGTCCCTGCTGCCTGTGGAGACTTTGAACCTACCACAGGCAGGAGACGGGAGTCTAGGGTCCTTGTCCCTGGTGCCTTCTCATAGACCAAGTTTTGGCTTGCACGCGGGTTATCTTGATGTCTTCCTGGGTTTAACTTTATCTATTTTTATTTTACGTATACGAGTATTTTGTCTGCGTGTAAGTGCACCCATGGTGTACAATGCCAGGGCAGAAGAGAAAAGGGTGTTGAATCCCCTGGAACTGGAGTTACAGACAGTTGCTAGCTGCTATGTGGGTGCTGGGATTTGAACCCGGGTCTTCTGAGCCATTTCTCCAGCCCCCTGGGTTTAGCTTTCTTTAAAATTTTTTATGGAATCATTGTGTGTTTCATACAGAGCATCTCAATTAATCAAAATCATCATCTTTACAGTCCCTTCCCACCAGCTGGAATCCACACATTCTGTCATCTGTGCTAAGGTGTATTGTGTCACATTAGTGTCCCCAAATGACCTCAGTGTGGGTTCATCCACTGAAGTCTAGTCAGCCTACTCAGAGTCCCTCACTTTAGGAAGACTAGCTGTCTTTACCCAAGTAATCAGTCGCCAATATTTCTTTAGTAAAGCCTGAGGTCTGCTGCCCATTTCCCCAGCTCCATGCTAGGTTTTTGTGTGCTTGAGTTTGCATGGGTCTTGAGCATGCCTAAATCACTGCTGTAGGTTCATATGAGCAGGTCCCAGGAGCTTGTAGGATTCTATTTCTGTATGGTCCCGCACCTCCTCACTGGCTGGTACAATCTTTCCACCCCCTCTTCTGTAATGGTCCCTGAGCCCTGGGGGTTTAGTTTTTTAAAGAAGTGCAGCACCTTCCCCTCCAACAGCCTCTTTCACTGGTCCTCCTCTGGGTGGGGCCACTTCTTCGGGTTGTCTTCAAAGTGGCAGTGACTTGTAGAAGAAGGGAGACATTTCACTTTACAGCAGGGTGGCATAAATGAGAACCCTCACAGCTGTGCTCATTCTGTGGCGTGGAAGGAGGACTCAGGGGTGAGTTTCTAGGCTCTTCCAATTGTACCATGGCTCTAGAAGCTACAAACTTGGCCAGGACTAGGAAGAGGCAAGAGGGGTATGTGCCTTAAGTACAGAAGGAAAAGAGGCAAGAAAGATTCAGTGATCAAGCTGAAGTATCTTATGCACCAGATATCCCACTTCTAAGTATATTCTAGAAGGACTCAAAGGCATATACCTGCATATCCATGCTTACTGCAGTATTTTTCATATGGTCAAGTTATGCAATCAACCTAGGTCTTGTTGATAGATGACTGGCTAAACAAAAGGTGAAACATATACACAATGAAATACTATTCAGCCATTAAGAACAGAGTTATGTTATTTTCAGGAAATGGATGGAACTGGAGATCAGCTCAGAAAGCCAAAATCATGTTTTTTACTCATATGTATCATTTAGACTTAAAGCATAAGACTTGAAAGCTGAAGGAGGCCTATTTGGGAGGAGGAAGGGGATGCACAGAAGGAAGGAGAGGACAGACAGTAAAAGAGGGGTGAGTGTAGATCAAAGTATATGATATACAGGTATGAGAGTGTTATAATGAAATCACCATTTAGTACAATTATGGTATATCCTAGAAAGTTCAAAACTAGAAAGGGCAAATGTAATATTTTAAAATATTTTATTATTTTTATTTTATGTGTATGAGTGTATTACTGCCTGCATGTATGTAAGTGCATCTGTGGAGATCAGCAGATGGCACTGGATTCCTCTAGAACTGGAGTTAGGACAGTTGTTAGTGGCCATGTGGGTGCTGGGAACTGAACCCAGTCCACTGCCAGAGCAGCCAGTGCTTTTAACCATTGAGCCATTTGTAATGTTTAAAACAATTAAATTGGCAAACTGGCCTGTAGATCAGTTGCCTGTTTTTATCAATAAAGGTTCATGACCTAAAGATCCTGTGACATTTCTGCTCAAGGACAATCTGAATCTCACATCCTCACCCCAAGACCCCAATCCTTTCAGCCTTCCTCTGTCCTGTAAGGGGAGAGGGCTGAGGGCTGGACGGTCCTGCTCCAAAAAGGCCCTGGAATCTCCTAGAACAGAGCAGGCCTATTTGCCACTTGGCAAACTGTAGGCAGAGAGGAAAGGGCCAGGCCTTTTCAAAGGCAGGATCTGGCACGGGAGGCCTCTGCGCTTCCTCTGTTCACAGATGAGCAGGGGCTGAGGGTGATGTGGGCAGCCATCCCCACCCTTGCAGCTCTGAGAGAGCCTAGGGCGAGACTGCAGGGGCCTTCCCTCCCTGGCCTCGCCCCCCTTCCCGGTGCCCAGGCAGTGGGACAAAGGCTCGAGCTGAAGCCCACGGCCACAAGAAGAGCTGGCTCAGCGGTTCTTCTGTCTTTGGGAGAAGGACAAGGCGGAAGTGAAGGACAGAGGAGACAGTCAGGAGGCAGGCTGGGGATTCTGAGATACTGCCAAGGGCAAAACACTATCTCTGCAGAGGGTAATAACTGGACATCTGGGCACGTGCCTAGGGGCTCTGCACCCAACCCCAAAGTTTAGGAGGAACCTTACCTCCAACCCATCTCTAGTGACATCACTCAATCACCTCTTTCAGGGGTTCTGCCCAGTGACCTTGGGCTCCTAGTGGTGGGTTGTGCTTTTTAGGTGAAATTAGTCCTAACCAATCAGTCTGCTGGTACCTTCCACAGTTGATAACTGACCTTCTCCCAAGTCTTACCCTGAGACCTGTAAGAGTTAAGGGCCAGGCTCTGTCCACTTAAAAGGATCTTATTTTTCCCTGATGAGAAGTAACAGGCTGTGACATCCAAGAGCTGTTCCAGGATTAGAAGCTTCTTTAAAAAAATTAAAAATAAAATTTTACATTTACATATTTGTGTGTGTGTGTGTGTTTGCAGGTGCAAATGTGCCACAGGGCATGTGTGGAGGTCAGAGGACCACTGTGGGAGAAGTTTCTCTCTTTCCACCATGTGGATCCTCAAGTCATCATCAGTCTTCCAGGCTGTTATCCCGATGACCCTCAGAAGCTTCTTAAAGATGGTGTATAGTCTAATTCCTGATGCCTTTTCTTTGCTGGGACTTTACCTGGCTCCTATTTTGCTCAGAGTATTAAAGTTCTTTAGTTAATGACTACCACCTGTTTAGAGAGCAAGACAGCTTCTTGCTAGACACTTGTCAGTCACTTTGCACATGGTAGGTCATCACACTGTAGCACTTAGCTTATAGTGGGCAGCCTTGCCACTGTCCTACCCAGGAGAAGAAGTAATTTGGCTACGGTCAGGTACCTAATATGGAACAGGGTCATCTACTCCAGAGAGCCTGAGGAAACTAGCATGTACATAAATACTTGTGTAAGATTAGTATTTGGGGGAACTTTAGTCTGAGAGGCACTCTTTCCAGACTCCACCCCATGGTTTTCAGAACCGAACACATAGATCACAGTTACTTCTCAGTTGCCCAAATAATCAAAATGATAGCACCTTTGGAAAATGCTTCTTGGGGATAAAAACACATCTGCTTTTGTTATAACAAGACTTTTCTGGAATTTTGAAAGGGAGTTTCTGACTTAGTGGGGCAGTTCTGGAGGGATTGACTGTAGTCAAGAAGCCTGCCACTCTGGGAGTTTGGGGCTAGCCTGGGCTACATAATGAGGCCCTGTGTAAAAAAAAGAAAAAAGAAGGGGAAAGAGCCCATCACTAGCTCTCTGGGTGTGCTACAGCTAAGCCTGAGGCCCTCGGGAGAAATAAAGGCAGCCTAGACCCCTGTAGAAAAATCCACGTCTGGCTCCAGCCACGGGTTGGAGGCCCAGACAGTGAGGGCCCAGCTGTTGTGTTCTTCCTTCTGCCTGTGGCTCATGTGGACAGGGGACAGGGGCAGGACATAGGGGAGCCCCGTGATCTCCAGTCTGTCCTTCAGACAGAGTCACTTTGCCAAGGACCAGCTCTTCATCAGTGACTAAGCAAGATCAAAGAGGAACTCAGTTACAGCAGCAGGGATTTTGATAAGCCAGCAAAAGGAACTTCCTGCCTGTAAAGATGGTTAAATCCTGGAAAGGGGAGTCTAAGAGAGTCTGAAGTCATTCCTTGTGGGTAGCAGCTTGCCATCCTTCCCTGCCTTCTTCCGCTCTCAGGCATCACTGAACCCCTGCTGAGAAACTTGGTGGCAAGCGCACTCCCGCACACAAACACAGGTGACACGTTATGGCAACCCTATGAAGCCGGGGACATGGGCCTCATTTTACTGAGACTCAGAAGAGGGAAGCATTTCACAAGGCCAGAGCTCCAAAATTTGTAATGATGCAGATGAAATTCAAAGCAGCCCTATCTATGCCCCGTCCTGCTTAGCCACCAGACCATCCCTAGCCAGGGTGAGAGAGGCAGGGTTGGAGGAAACTGACCCCTCAGAACCCCTGCCAATCCCACCAGCAGCCGCCTTCCTGCCTGCTTGCAGAGAAAGCATTTCACCACCGTGTACCTAAGGAGGCTGAGCTGGGCCATGTGAGGCATGGAGCCTGTCTCTGCCAGAGGAAGGCAGGCCTCCTCTGTAGCACCCTCCTCCCTTCTCTCTCCTCCCTCCTCCCCCTCCTCCTTGGCAGCCTGCCAGGTCTGGGGAAGGCAGCTAGAGACAAAATCCTTGCTCTCTCAGGGGAGTCTGGCTCCTAGACACCCAGGGGGCTTTTAGCTGACTTAGCCCAGGCAAGACATCTTCCCACAGGGGTCAGTCTTCTCTTCATCAGGGTGCCAAAATCTAATTCAGGGTGCTGACTCTTTAGTACAGTGGGGGCAAGCCAAGCACTACTGGGGGTAGAGTCACCAGGGTCCTAGGACAGCCAGAAAATCTCATTGCTTGCCTACTAGAACCTTCCCTGGCCTTTCACATTCACCCCCAACCCAGCCCTCCTGAAGCTGCCCTCAGGAAAAGCCTAGGCTGGCTCTGCACCCCCAAACAGGAAGGCTTTGTATTGTAGGGTCAAAGGGCTTATGAGGCCATGGCAGACCTGGTGAAAAGAGTCTGTTAACTCTCTTCTGCTTCTGAACATGTCCCTGAGACCATGGGGAGGGGGCACGACATTCCGTAAAATCCTTAGGAGGCCTTAGAGGTCTAAGCTCTGACCCTACCCCTCCAAAGGGGGTCATCAATTTTACTCTGAGGATGTCCTCAACCTTACTCTTTCAGTTCATCCCAGAGTCCTGGCCACTGATTTTTGAATAATGCCCAGGGACAGAGGCAAAAAGAGCTGAGGGCACCTGCTCTGAGGCTCCTGGGGAGAGCCTTGCAGCCCGTGGCCTCAGCATCAGGGGCATACCTCAGAAGAATTGAGAGCAGGCAGGAGGGGAAGGAGCAAGCAAATGAATGAGATGAAGAACCCAGGGAGCAGGAGTAGCCCCAGTCACAGGGGCAACACCCCAACCTGTCATCGGCCAGCCAAGCTGAGCTGCCAGGCTATGCGCAGCACCAGAAGCTTCCTGGGTCCCAGGCTGGGTCTGACTCCTCTGGAGCCTGGGAAGAGCAAGGCCAGCTCGGGGAAGTGCCACTCAGCTGTGCTCTCACTGTCCCACCCCCATCTTAGGGCATCTGGCAGGGGTTTCCCATGACCTCCCAGGAGACAGGAGACACTGCAGCAGATTTAGCTCAGACCCCAGAGCTGTGCAGGCATCTGCATCTGGTAGGGGGCAGCTCCATGGGGGCTGGGCCCAGGGGACACTTCCCAGCTGAGGAATGCAAAGCAACAGGCAGCTGGCTGGCTGGCTGGCGTGGAGGGCTGCTTGTGAGCCTCTCTCCACCGCCCTGGCCCTGCTGCCATCCCCCACTGTAAGCCTACAGGCAGCCGGCTCTTGGATGGGGTATACCTCACTGACATAGGCCAGCACAGCTTAGAGAAAGGACAGGGAGCTTGTACCACCACCATGCCACCAAGGCAGAGCTGTTGGGGTTCAGGCTGTTGCGGTCAGGGACCACAGCATACCTTCTATGTCCCAGAGAAGTAGAAGGTTAAAGAGACAGTCCCCCAGAGACCAGGACACTGCAGCCGACAGGCTACCACCTGCCCCAGGGCTTCAGAGCCCCTCTCAGAGCTCCTCCTTCTCCCTCAGGATGGAGGGGAGGATCTTCCCAGCTGAGGCAGCTGGAGGTGGGGGGTAGGGTTGACTCCAGCTGTTCCAAGGGGGAGGGGCAGGAGATTTCGTTCCTCCGTTCTCTCAAGGCACTGCTGTGCAGAGGGTAAATGAGAGAGAGCCTAGGACACCTGGGGCCCTGCCTTTGACTGGGGTGGCTACCCCAGGACAGCCTTGCCTTAAGAATGGCAAGCTGCCTCAGGGTGTGGGGTGTGGTGGGGCACACCTTTATAAAATCCCAGCACTTGAGAGGCAGAGGCAGGTGGATGTATGTGAGTTTGAGGCTAGCCTAGTCTAAAGAGGAATTTACACTTCAAAAAAAAAAAAAAAGACACAAGCACAAAAAAAGGTGGAGTACAGGCAGAAAACAGCTTCAGGAGCCTAAGAATGGGAGGAAGATGAAGAGTGAGAAGCTCCTAAAATCCAAAGAGGAACAGCAGGGATTCAGATGATGGAGCCACGATGGTGACAGGCAGCTACGCCCAGCAACTGTTAAGAGCAATTTGAAGAGTTTCACCCTTGACACACACCTGCACAGAACTGCATATATTTCCCACACTCCCTTTCACCACAACAGAGCGGGTCAACAAAGCATTTGAAGAAACTGAAGCGGAGAGACCATAGCACTCAGCCAATTAGGAGTGGGACTCAAAAGTGGATTAGGGCAGATTAGGCTGTTTGCTAAGCATACACTCGCAAAGGAAAGTGCCTGGAGTTCAGATCCAGCCTTGCCTGTCCCCGCTCCCATGTGTGCACGCATCAAAGTAGCATTAATTATTTGGTGGGTTTAGCAGGATAACACAGGCACAGGTGTCTGGCACTGAGAAAGCATTCAAGAAATCATGGTGTTCTGGCCATGGTGGGACACAACTTTGGGAGGCAGAGACAGGTGAATCTTTTTGAGTTCAAGGCTAGCCTGTCTCCATAACAAGTTCCAGGTCAGTGAGGGCTACAGAGAGAGACCCGGTCTCAAAAAAAAAAAAAAAAAAAGACAACAAAAACCCTAAAACAAAACAAAATAAAACCAAACGCACCAAATTACAGGTTTAGTTATGGCCTAGTTCAGTCTCTTCCATCAGCGTGTGCTTCTGCTAAAAAAAATTAATAAATGGGCTGCAGATTAATTCATTTTACCAAATAGTTCATTTTCACTCAAGCTAGAGAAACACCCCTTAGGTACACTTAATTTAGGGATTATTTAAACATTTTATTCATCCTCAGTGCCCCAGGAATCTACTTATATTTTGTTCCATGCAAGGGGAGCAAGCCTCTCACTTCCTCCAAACAACTGCTCAGCACAGAGGAGCAAATCCAAACTAGGTGAGTGTTCCCATTCTCCGATGGGTAAAATGAGGTCCAGAAAGACGAAGATGGAAGGGGCCGCATGACCCATTCAGCAGACAGTAACACAGGCTGCCCTTTGCTCTCAGAGCTATAAGAGTAACAGTGTCAGGCCTGTGTCACCTCTGTTGGTTCCGTGGTCCCAGGCCCACCCTCCCTCCGCTCGCTCAGTTTTCAAAACCCAAGATCCAATCAAGCACGCTGGCTGGGTGGTGGAGGGGGGCAGTTTCCGGGGCCTGTGGTTACTACACTCCACTTCCTTGTGATGACATAAGCCCTATTTCTGCAGCAGAAGGCCACTACCAAGATTCTCAGGTCTCTACTAAGCCCATAGGAGGTTGTGTCTGGGCCTTAGTTTCTCAGATCTATAAACTGGACAACATGGGACACAGCTGACAAAGAATGGCACTGCTTAGTTTTAGGACCCCGAAAGCACCCCAAATACCACCCCACACAGTTTCTTCTGTTTTCTTTACTCTCTTCTCCTGATAAAGTCTTCATTCAAAATTTAGGTGGTCTTTGACCAAGATTTCAGAAGAGCCTAGAACTGGGGAAATAGCTATAGTGTGATACCCCAAATAGGAAAGGGCTGGGGCGCAGTCTAGCACCTCTCTTGGGTCTCTGGCTGGTACTTTCCTCAGTGATGAACCCAGTTGAGTTCCACCGCTGGTTGTGGGGCTGACCAAGGCACCTCCCCCTCCCCCCAGCAGACTAAAGGAAGGAAGTTGAGAGAAGCCAGGCAGAGATAAGAGAGAAGGGGTCAGGCAACACTAAGGACTCTCCTCTTGGCGGGGCTCAGAGCTGGGGGCTTGACAGGGTCTTGAATAAACTCACCATGTGGTTTGGCTTCCTTCCCCAATTTCAACTCTGCCAACCTGCATTTTGTAGCAGCTGCCCCACTCTGCTTCCATTTGTCAGGTCTCTGTTTCTGCAGCAATGTGTGTGTGGTGGGGGGATTTACAGCTCAGTCTCCCGAATCTCTCTGGCTTTGCTGCTTACCCCTCTCCCCTGACCCCAGGTAAAGGCCAGTTGTAGTCCAGTCCAGTGCAGGGGATTAATGGATAAAAGGATCACAGGCAGGCCAGGGGCTGACTGGAAATCTGTGTGACAACGACTGCTGGGTGCAGGAGCAGATGGGCTTGATCCCATCTAGCAGGGGAGACCATAGTGTGAGGCTTTAGGAGCCTGCTCACACCTGGATGTTTTCTCCATACCCTGAAAGTTCCCCCCTTGGGACTCTAGGATCCCAGGAGCCCTGGGCCTCTAGTCTCACAGGGCCTCTTTTCCCATGCACACCTCTGACCGCCTGTTTCTAGTCAGACCCTAGGGCCCTCCATAAGTGTTTCTCATGGGAATTAAGAAAGCATTTTGGTTAGAGACAAGAAAGGACTTCCAAGAAGTTAGAAAGACGACTGATCTGCTGGGAGCTAGGAAGCTTGGTATCAGCAACCCCAAATCCTTGTTCCTTTTCATAAATGCACCACTGAGCTGCAGCCCCAAACTCAGTTCCTTAGGTGACACAAGTGATTTCTGGGAGGTAGGAGGAGACCCTCAAGCAAGGAGAATTCCCCCTAAAGCGCACCATTGGCACCATCTGCTAGTCCTCCCAGCTCCAGTTCAGTCCCACCCTCGGTTCTCTGATTAGAACCTGGGCTCTGTCCAGGCATTGTCTGCCTTCCACGGCCGGCTGCACATTGAGGTCTGGCGTGTGCTGGGCTGGACATCAAGGGCCGCGGAGGGGGGGTGTGAGCGGGGCTCTCACCTTCCTAGAGCCCCAGAAAAGCTGCCTCCTCATGCTCAGTTTCCTTATGACTTCATTACACCAGCCACTGACTGGGGAAGAGCACCCTGAAGATGTGGGTGCAGAGAGCATACAGCATGCATCCCTTCTCTGTGGAAAGGGTCCTAGGAGCCTGATGGTGGTAGAGGGAAGGCATCGCCAGCTCTTTCTCATGCCCTATACAGGTGCCCATGCCCCGAGGCTTCTGAGGTGAGAGCCCCCTATCTTAACATGCCCAGCCCAGTCTGGGGTGCTTGAACAGAGTCGGGAGGCTTTGTTTGGTTCTCCCCTGTAAGATGGAGTCTAAAGGAAAGTCCCCATGGATAGGACACCCCAATTCCTGCCTTCCCAGCCCTGGTTCACCCCGGTGGGGGTTAGAGATGCATTTCCCTTTTGGGGTGGCTAGGTTTCACCCCATCTGCTGTAGATACTATATTTACATTTCTCACTCCCACCCTTTCCAGGCACCTCCCTCGACCTCCAAGGGCTCCTGCTGCAATGTCAGCCCCACTAGCAGCCTAGCCCCGCCCCACCAGCCCACCAGGCACCTGCAGGGCTCCTCTTTGTCTCTGGTTGTTTAGTGCCAGGAAGACTGTGGAAGTGATGCTCTGAGTGCTGTGAGGGGGGGGGGGGTGCCGAGTAGGGGCCCTCAATCTCCCTCCCTCTCTCAACCCTCTATTCTAAGTCTCAATGTCTTCTCTGAGCTACCAGGTGACTGGGGGCATCACCCTGGGGCAAGAAAGGGGGACTTATTCCATTGCTATCTCCGGTCTTGTCTAGAAGCAACTTCCCAGGGCCCCAGGAATCTGGGTCACCTATCACTTGGGGGTTCTGGAGACCTGTCTCAGAGACCCACCCTAGAATTGGACCACTACCTTCCCCCATCTTTGAAGACTGGAGTAGGGATCGATCCTCCTGTCCACATCCCTGCCTCGGTGATTAGCCCATATGCCCTTCTCAAAGAGAAAACCCCTAAGCCAAAACAGGAGAGATGGTGTGAAGCGTCTCCACCCAGCACAATGAACACAGATGGTTCAATTTTGCAGTATTTCCTGTCACTGTACGTCTGTGTGCCCCTCCCAAAAGAATAGGCTCAGCCATGTCCTCTACCCTCCTAATGTCTGTCAGATCACTTCCAGTACGACAGCTGTAGGGAATGGGACCCAGGATAAATCTACGGGTCCCTCCTCCCTGCTCAGTTTCACCTGCGTGCCTGAGAATGTAGCATCAGCATCGCCGTCTCCCTGGGGGGTTAGCCCCTCAAATACACCTCTTCCTCCCTCCCCTTGCCCCATCTCCTCTTGGAGGCAGGACCAGCAGGGTTGTCTCCAAAAGCCGTTGGCACTCTGTGGAAGGCCAAGGCATCATTCCAACCCTTTCATGGGTCCCACAACCGATCTTTGTCTGTAGAACTCGCTTCCAGGATGGTGAGCTGGATCAAGAGCACAGAACTAGCTGACTAGGGGAGATGAGGGGAAAAATTCCCCTCCGGTACCCCAGTATGAGACAGCAGCCTCGTGGGGAGGCGAAGAGGAAACACAGACGCTCCCTCCCGGACCAGGGCTGGGTGTGAAATACCGGATTTCCTTGTTTATTCGATTTTCTGATCATTAAGGGCTCCCAAGAGGGGCCCCAAACTGCCACCCAAACAAAGCCACCTTCCAGTAGTCGGAGGGCCGCCGCTCCCCTGCGGCAGCCTGGCCAGCGCGCGGCGCCCTCCAGCCGGGCCCCTCCTCCCGGACTGCGGGCTCCAGCTCGAGCTGCCCCCCGCGCCGAGCCCACGCGAGACAAAGCCTGAGCCCCCATCTCCCTGCCCCTTCCCGGCCATCGGCCTTACCTGACGGCCACCTTGACGCAGCAGTCTCCCTGGCCAGCCATGGTCTTCTGGCTCTGGAGTCTAGGCGAGGATCAGGGGTGCGGGTCCGGGGGCCAATGCTCCAGGCAGCGGCTGCGGCTGCAGGAGGCGGAGGCGCGGACCCTGCGAGCGAAGGCGACCGCGCAGGCTGGAGGTGACATGCTCGCCGGCGACAGGCGGAGGGGCTCACCCGCGGCCGGCCCCGCGGGGCTGGTTCCGCGCGTGTCCTCCGGCCATCGGGCGGCGGCGCCGAGCTAGCTGACAGCGGGCGGCGCGACCCGCCGCTCCCCACCGCGCGGCACACGCGCGCACACACCTCCCACCCCGGCGGCCACCTCCCGCCGCAGCGCGAACAAAGGGGGCGGGGGCCGACGGGCCCGGGACCCCACCCCCAGCCGCTCACAGACGCGCAGGGCTCCGCCCCGCCCTGGATTCTCCAATCGGAGGCCCCAACGAGCATCGGGGGCGGGCCTTGCGCCTTTAAAGGGCCCTCTTGGCTCACGTCCCCCGGGTTGCTGCGGTCCGCAGGGTTGGAGGGCTGGGAGGTGAGAGCCCGCGGGACTCCCCGGAAGTGGACACTCTGGAACCGTGGCACTCCAAGTCGCGGAACCTCAGCCTCAGTGGACCTTCCTTTCCTAAATGAGGAACAGGACTGAAAGAGGGAACAACCCAAGGTCATAGAGCGAATTTGTGTCTCGGCGTGGATGAAGAACCCTGGCCTCTGAACAGAGGGCTACCTCAGAGCAGCCCACAGCGATAAGCAGTTAGCGGCTTAAAAAGCCCAGCATTTATTCCTGTAACTAGGCCAATTTCTACTGAAGGAGATTCTTGTTAATGTCTAAGTAAATCCCCCCACCTCACCCGGCAGCATGGCTTTGGCTTGATTGCTGACCAGTGCAGTTCCTCTCTACTTGCTAGACCAGGGTCCCATTGCCCTTTATGACCTACAGATGACCCACTGGGTCATCTTTATACTCTGCTTTGTGGCGGTGGGGGCAGAGGGTCAATGTGGGGGGCCAGAGCTGCCCAGGAAGACGGGAGAACAAAGGAGCGCTCAACTCCAGACACCTGGGAGAGGCTGGTGGCAAAGCGGTGGGAAGGAAGAAGCAAGCCGCTGCCATCAGGAATGGATGTAAAGGACAGGAGGAGGCGGGGCTGGAGGCTTCAGCTCTGGGCAGCCAGGGAGGAGGAGAGCAGGCTGTGAGGTCACAATTCCCTTTCCACTTCACTTCCCTCCCTCGGAGCCCTACTCCTCCCTGCCCCTCGGCTCCAGCATTGGGGCCACTCAGAGAATCTGCGCGGCTGCCCTTTCTTCACTGGCTTCACCCAGCTCCATCCCATAGAAAAGACCCAAGAGGAGAACCCGGCCGCCGCAGCTCCAGATGTGGATGGAGATCTCTGGGGGAGGGAAGAATCTGACTCCAAGACTCTTGCATCACCCTCAGATGATGAAACTATGTCAGATTTTGGCAAGGGTATGGCTTAGAGTCTGGAGGATCCAGCTTTTGGTGCCATCATTCTACCCCCTCCCTCTCCACCCCGCGTCTATGACTGTTCCATCCAGATTCCATGCACCCTGTCTAGGATCAATTTAAGGGCATATTTCAAGGTTATATGTACCACATCATCTTCACTCTCCGTGAACAGGACAACATCCCCTAAAGTAGTGGTAGTGTATGTAGAGGTCCTGGGGGGATCCTGCACCTTTTTATTAATATTAGCATTTGAAATCTGGGGTCAATGAATCCCATCTATCAGAGAAGGAGGGTGTTGAGGAGCCAAGTCCTAGGCAGTCTCCCCATCTTCCAACCTACGTAAGTGGTACAGAGGTAAATGATGGTTATGGACCACTGACACAGACAGGTACTTACGATGTACACGCCCTCGTTCATCCTCATGATTTTGTGAGCTAGAATCTAGTATTCTTTTTCAATTTTGCATGTGGGGAAATGAAGTCTCATAAGCAACCGACTGAGGATTTGCACACATGCATGTAGTTCTGGGCTCCCCAGATCACCTTCAAACAATGGTCCTGTGTTGATTCAGATTTTCACTGCAGATGCCACGAGCATCTGCAGATGCCACGAGCTACAGACTTGCCTTCCTGGATGATAGGGCTGCATCTTGCCAAGCCTTCCTTCCCACTCATCTCTGGACTTCTTTGGGGATTAACTCTGGTTTCCTGCTTGGTCCACTCTGACTTCCGATAGAAGGTGACCCTTCTGACTCACAGTTCCACTGCTGGGAAATGCTACCAGGGCTGCTGTCCGCCCCCTCTGCATCTTTCCAGGCCACAGGGTGTCCAGCCAGGACAAGTAAAGAAGCGCAGGGGTTGCAAACTCAGGCCTCCTAAGCGATCAAGGTCTCCGGACTCTAGCCACTCCACCCACTTCTGCAGCTCTCTCCTGGGCCGCCAGGGAGCAGCAGGGTGGCAGCCCCCCCACCCCCACCCCGCCCCCGACTTAAGCTCCACTGCTCAGAAGTGAGAGACTAACTAGGATGAAGACATGTGGGAATCCAAGGTGGGAAAGAGGCTTAAGTTGCATCTTGGGGAGATTCAGATTAGGTCAGAGGAAGCCTAGGACAATCCCTGTCCCTTCTGAGCTCTGTCCAGCTTCGGCAAACCGCTGCGGCTTTTCTGCTGTTCACACACAGGCACGCTCGCAGGCATGCACACACATCCGTTGGCCCTGAGCCCCTGACAGGACCAGGACTGGAATATAAGGCCCAACTCCTATTCTGAGTTGAGTCCCCTCCTCCAAGCATCTTGAGTCTTCCATCATTTTTCCTGACAGGAGCTGTGGGCGTCTGGGCAGATGGGAACCTGGGGGGGATATGAGGGCCCCCTCCAAGCCAGGAAGCTCCCACGCAACTATAGTTAAAATACTCCAGCAGCAACTTGGGGCAGCCATCTGGCCCAGATCTCTCTTAGGCACATCCCAGCTTTCAACAGCAATGCTATGGGAACAAATCAAAGCACTGAAGAGATGTCCCCAAAGGTGGTTTCAACTTGAGCCTTCTTTTTTTCTCCTTCAGGGTTGGTACTGGCAATAGTCTATCTGAACCTTGGTCCTAGTGTTGGTGGTGGATGATACAGAGTTCTGGACCTTGAGTCCTAACCTCAAGGCCCACCACAGCAACTTACTTGGTTCCATGGGAAACAGGCCTCAGCCTCTAGCAGATGTCCAGCCATACCCTCCAGCATCTAGGACCTCAGAAAGGGTCTGTTGAGCTTCAAACTCAGAAGATCTGAGTTTAGCCATAGATCGAGCCTCACTTCCTGTGTTTAGGAGGAGACAGACTCAGCCACAGAGGAAACCAGAGTCTGTTATAAATAGCAAGGAAGGCAGAGAGTTCTGTGGATTACAAACACCCATCAGTCTTAAAATAAGCTCTATTTTTGACTTCAAATGATAATTAGGATTTAATTAATGCTCTGTGTCTCCTTCCCTTCCTTCCTTCCCACTCTCTCTCTCTCTCCTTCCTTCCTTCCTTCCTTCCTTCCTTCCTTTCTTTCTTTCTTTCTTTCTTTCTTTCTTTCTTCTTTCTTTCTTTCTTTCTTTCTTTCTTTCTTTCTTTCTTTTTCTTTCTTAGCAGAGTCTGTCTATAAAGCACAGATTAGTCTTGAAACTCACTGTCTTCCTGCCTCAGCCTCCAGAGAACTGGGATTACAGGTGTGTGCCATCATACTTGACTCTTGAACATGGGATCTTTACCCACCCATCTGCTTTGCTATGCTTTCCAGAACACTATTAGGGTCAAAGACAGGAGCACATACAGCAGTTCTCAATGTCGCCAAATCTTAGGCTTGAAAAGAATCCTCAAGTCACATTGTTCATCCATTTTATTTTCAAGTAAAGAAGCTGTGGTCAGAGAGGTAAAGAGACTTGTACAAAGTTGCAGAGTATAGTGGAGTAGGGGCTGAACAATAAGATTGAAAACTTGGCCCGTGTTCCCTTAGCAGGGCAGCCTCCAAGACAGTCCAAAAAGGACCCCAAGGCTAAACATGTGAGATGAGGGTGCCATGAGTTTATAGTCTTGACAAAACGTTGGTTTGAGTGAAATAATGAGACAGCCCAGAGGCTGAATTGTGGTCTTCTGAGTCATAGAAATCTGGGCTTAGATCCCAGCTCTGCCCCTCGAAAGCTATGTAACCCTTGAGCCAGTAATGTCACCATGTCAAGCATCAGCTCCCCACATCTCAAAAGGAGGAGGAACATATCTTCCTCATCGGAGGACCACTGAGAGGTTGCAGTGAGGAAGTCCGCAACAAACATCCTGCTTGGTACTTGCTACAAAACCGATATCAATTTCCTTCACATTTATCATGAATTCTTCATTATTTCCCCAAGACTCCTCCTCAGACTCAACAGAGGGGTAGATTTATCATAAGAAAGGAGAAGTCTCATAAGTGAGTGTAAATAAGACTGGGCCGGGACAGGTTATGAGACTGTGGTGTCTTTAGTGAGAGGGCTGGGATGGAATTTGGTGGTAGACTACTTACCCAGCATTCTTGAGGCCCTGGGTTCATTTTCATCTAAGCAATCAATGTGAGATCCACTGGGTAGACAGGCCAGATCTGCAGAAACTTATCCATCTTTTGCTGGCCACTCCATGGCAACACCTCAGAAGCCAGGGTGTTTTCCAGGAGAAAGCCTTGACCTATTGGACCCTCACTGTAAACAAGTAACCCTGGACCACCTCAGTGGGGCCCAGGTAAGTATGAATTTACCTTGTGATCACAGTGGATCAGAGTGGTTACATGCAATATTCTTACCTAATCCTCACAATAATCTATGAGGTAAGCACTATTATCATTTCCATTTTGCAGAAGAGGAAGTGGGTTCAAAGGTCTATTGGCTAGGGTAGCAGTCATTAGTGCTGTTCACATATTTCTGGCACTCTGCCTTCCGACATGGGCAGGGTGGCATGGTAAGTGGCCATGCTACTTTAACCAATGAAATGTGGCAAAACCGAATGTGCTACCTCTAGGTGAAGCTTTAAGAGCCATTTGCGCGGTCACACCTGTGCTATGCATAGAGCATACATGAAAAATAAGCTTTCCTTGTGTTAAGCCACTGAACTTCTGGGTTGCATGCTGCTCTGGAATAGCCTAGCTACTCTAACAGTAAGGGCAGAGTCAAAATCGAGTTCTCTGTTCTGAAAGGACACATGTTTTCCAGGGGATTCGTACAGGAGAGAAACAGTCATTCTGCAGGTGTTGAGAGCAGCCTTGGGACGCAGACTCCTTTAGAACTGAGTATCATTCCCTGCCTTCCACGTCATGTGAGGGTCAGGGAGTTCACATTAGCCTTTTATTTCTGCTCTACCTCCAGCATTGGTGGAGGGTATGAATGTAACTATGTAAGGACCTAGTTCTTTTGTAAGAAGTGATTGTTTTGGTCCTGTGAGGTGCTGACTAGTGTGAGGGCCAGACCTCTAAGGTGAGAGGAAGATGATTTAAACAGGGTACTGGGCTTTTAGGGAAAGCTGGACAGTGATGGTACTCCTTAGCACCAGGCTAGTTCCCTTACAGGCCATAACAGCTCTCATGACCATCTTGGATGAGTGTAGAACCTGACTCCTTCCTCAGACCACTGTAAGAGACACTATCACCCAGAGCTGACCTTGATCCCTACCTGAAATTTCACAGAGATCAGCCTGGGTTCTTCTGGCATCTGATCTCAGCAACTTGTTACTCTCGTTTTGGGTCTGACCGCTCAGGAACGCAAGTGATTCCTTCTCTCCACTATGGTAGTCCCACTCTTGGCCTTTTGTTTCAAAGCTGTTTATATATACCCTGACCACTCAAAATGGTTGGGATGGGAGCTCCCGGGGGTCCGCATACTGTACAAGCAAGTTTGTGGGAGATTTTGTTTGATTTGGGTATGGTTTGTTGTTTGTTTGTCTGTCTGTTTGTTTGTTTGTTTTGAGGCAGGGTCTCACTCTGTAGTCTTGGTTGGCCTGGAGCTCACAGAGATCCACTTTCCTCTGACTCCTGACTGTTGGGATTAAAGGTGTATGCCACCAGACCTGGGCTGTTTTTCTGCATTTGTTTTTTGAGGTTGTTTTGTTTTGTTTTGTTTTGTGACATTTTTGCTGTGGACCCAGGCTAGGCTAGCTTCAAACTCATGACTATCCTCCCTCAGCCTCCTGAGTACTGGAATTAAAGGTGTTGCTTGGTTCTCAGTTTCCTATAAGTGGGAGAAGGTAGAGACTCATTCCGGGTGACAACTAGGGGACTTGATCTCAGCCAGCACGAGGGACCCATATCAGCCTGGGAAGGGGAAGGTGGGGCTCAGACGACTCTTCTTCTGAGCTTTTTCTAATTTGGGTTGTGACTTAAGAGTCTTTTCTCCACCCAGTCTGGGCCTTCCATTTTGATCCTCCAACTTACATTGGAAATTATAAGGAGGAAAAACAAGGTCTTTTCATATTTCTCTGTATCCTCCCTTGACTTCATAATACCCTGATTTGCTCAGGGCAATGTGCCTCTTCTGTCTGCTGGTTCAAGTTTCAGGAAACACAGAACTGAGAAAGGACACAGAAGAGCTTTTCAAAAGTTGTGTCACCTCAGGCCAACTTGACTGTCGTAGTCAAAAGGGCCTTTGAACTACTCCTAAAACCACTCATGAAATCTAGTACACTATGTGGGAGGCACCCACCACTGCCCAGTATCATCCTCAGACTGGACACATTTCTGGAGTGCCAGTACCTTCAAGGTTAACCTAGTCTGCAAAGTGTTAAGTGCTCACGTACTGGTAGTTTGCTTGGTAGGTCTGGCTGAGGCACATGTCTACTAGATATGAGTTTTCCAATTACTTCTCAGGGTGACTCCCAAGAATAGCAAAACACAGCCACTCTGGGGTGTGAAAGGGTTAAATATTTAGCCACACATTCTTCAGTCACCAAGACTCAGTAACCAGGAGACCTGGTAAAATCTTAGGCAAATAAGGATCAGTGGAAATAGATGGCAGAAGACATCTGTCCTCTTCCACCTGCCCCAGAGGGCTCCAGGCAGCCCAGGAGATCAGAACCCCCAAAAGGCCTTCCTTGTTTCTGTGTGAAGGCAGGGGGAGCTGACCTGGGATACAGCTCCAGTGGGAGAACACCTGCTTAGCATGTGCAAGGCACTGGGTTCAATCCCCAGCCCCACAGTAAATAAATAAATAAATAAATAAATAAAAATAAATAAATATACAAATAAATAAAAATCTACAAAGGGGCAGATTGGTGGAAGGCCCAAAGCCCTAGACAGAGTAGGCCTTATAAGCCTCTTGGGCTGGAGCCAGGAGTCTCCTAGCTCTGATGAGCTGGGCCCACTCTTTTTCTTTCTTTGGCCTTTCTAAGGAGGCTCTGTTTGAGCTTTGCACCTTCCAGATGGAGGGCTTCCCTCACCCCTGTAGTCTTTGCAAGCCGTGGTTTTGTGCCTACCCCTCTACCAGTGACACTCCCAGCCCTTCTGGCACAGTCTCCATCCAGCAGCTGGGCTCCAAATCTGCAGAAAACTATCAGGAGTGTGGGGGCCTGGCAGATACAGTCTCTGGCCAGTGTTGCCCCCAGCGACAGAAGGGGCCTCACCCGCTCCCCATGGCACACGGTCTGTCAGGCGGTCCTACTGAGGGTGCATCTGTCTCATCAGAGACCTGCTCACTCCCCTTACTTCCTCCTCAGCCCCATCCTCTACCATCCTCTCCTCTTTGGCTTTAGTTGAACGGCTCATCTGTCCTCTTAGAAACCCACTCATTTGGGTAAAAGAAGCTGGGGTAGAGGCCGGCTTTCACACATTCTGATGAAGTAGAACATTTTATGTCTTGCAAAGGAAACTTTCTATGTCTTTGCAAAGGGACAAAGACTTAGTTTCTCTGAGCCGACGTGTATGTAAGTACCTGTTAGTCAAGCTGGGATAAATTTGATAAATAGTGTAGTATTTAAGGAAATGGAAAACGAGGCTACACTGAGTTTAGCTCTCTCCCCGGCTCTCTTATCAGCTGTGCAGACTTGGGCAAGTTGTTTATCTTCTCTGTGTCATATTTGCAAACCAAAGAGAACAATCTCTTTTTTTTTTAAGTTGTTAAAAAGACTAGGGCCAGACATGGTGGTATACTCTTTTAATCCCAGTGCTCCAGAGGCAGAGGCAGGTGGATCTCTGTGAGATCAAGGCCAACCTGGTCTATATAGTGAGGTCCAGATGGAACTACAGGGAGACTCTGTCTCAAAAGAAAAAAAAAAAAAAAAGAAAAAAGGAAAAAAAAATTAATATACACGCAAAACTGATGAAACCAGATCTGCTATATAGTTAGCACTCTATATGTGGTTCTGCACAAGATACTCAGATCCCTCATCTACGTACGATACCTTTGGATAGTATTTTAAAACAGATGAAGCACTTTTACATAAGTTGCATATTATCTCATTAGAGATGAATCTGGTGGATAGGAGGCCAGAGACTAACCAGTTGTGGGTGGGTCAGGCAACTCCTTCCATCATGGAGCCAGCCCACTTCCTGCTGTGTGGAATCTAGGTAGAGCTTTTCCTCACACCTTTCTTTGGCTGACGTGCAGAGCTGGGCAGGTGACACTGAGCAGGTAGGGTCCAAACTTCTTAGCTCTTTCCTGCACATATTTAACAAGCAGTTAAATGGTAAATTTAATGAGTGGCAAAGAGTGGTAGGTCCTGGAGGGACAGCTGAGAACAAGGTAGGCCTGGACCCAGCTTTTGGGGGAACTGAGCTTCCGGCTCGAGTAAAAGGCAGTTATAGCAAGGCTACCTCTGCTGGGATACGAAAGATGGTGTCCACATTTCTGGGCCAAGTTCAGACAGTTTTGGAGTAGCCAGGGAAATAAATGGAGAGAACAGAAATTTGGCCTGCAACTACCAACGCAAGAAGACATTAAGATATGAGTGTGGCTGTGACAACCCAGAGTCAGTGAGTGAGAAGAAAGAGATGAGGAGCTAGACCCTTCTTCCTGAGAGGAGTGGAGGGAGCACATAGGTGTCTTCAAGTTGAAGGTCCTGAGTGGTTGCAAGAAATTCAGGAGATCTGAGGAGCAGAGGGCCAGGAAAGAGAGGCAAACTTTAATGCTGCTTCGAAGTCAAGTGAGGTAAGAGTCTAAAAGGATCCTCCGGTCAGCGGCAAGGGTTAGGAATACTGGTAAGCGTGGAGAAGGGGTAGATAGGAAATGAGGAATGAGAAATGGGGAGAAAAATGTAGACAAAGGGACCACCCAAGCAAAAGAGTTGGTTCTCAGTAATGAAGAGAGATAGATAATGGATAATATAGACACATGATGGTTGGTAAACTACAGATAGAAAATGGATGGACAATGATGACAGGTGGATTATAAATAGATGTCAAATAGTTGCATGATAGACGATGGATAGATGATAGAAGATGAACAACCAGACAGGATGACCGCAGAGTCATGCTAATGTGGAGGACATGTTACATGCAGATGATCAGGGGTAGGGGAAAATGCCTGGGGCAGAAAGAGGATGTGGCTGAAGCAGAGACCCGGCTTTCACTTGACCATGACAAGGCGGAGGTAAGTAAATACATCAGTATTGTGGGAAGACCTGAGGGGCTTCTATATTTCAGTGAAGAGTCACAAGGCAGGTTACTGGTGTTAAGGCTTGAAGAAAGAGGAGAGCTGAACTGCCGCTCTGACAGGGGACTTTGGGGGCAGGCCCCAGAAACTCAGATGCCCACCGGAGGTTCTCCAGGAGGCTGCACAGCAAGCCAGTCTTGTTACCACGGCAACGGCCATGGTGCAGGCACTTGGCCCATGCTTAATGAAGGAGGGACCAGAGTGTCCTGGGAAGGGGAAAGGGCACTGCGGAGATTCTGAGGGCCCAGTGCAGAGTGCCAGCTTTGCCTTGTCTACACTGCATATCACAGGTATGTCCTGTCATCTCTGTGCCTCCATTTCTGTATCTTGAATGTAGATTCTGGGTCACAGGTTGTGCTGAGAATTAAGTGGATTTTACGTGCAAGTGTGTTGTCAGAACACGGGCAGCCCCGTGGAGGGAGATGGTGGATGAACAGGGTGCACAGGAGGCTCCGTTTGGTAAACAGCAGCTGCGAGTTGTTGCTGGGCAGTACAGAGGAGGAGCCATGGACATGCTAACCTGGGATAACCATAGCCATAAACTGGTGCTGCTGAGGCTGATGACTGTGTTGGCAGTGGACTCTGGCCAAAGACATAGGTTCACAGCTTCATAAAAGATTGGTCACAATGTAACCAGGGTGTGGGGCTGCTTGCAATACCATCACTCCTTTCTTGGAAAGTCAGCAGACCTGGCCATAGACTTCTAGGAGAACCCTGCTCGGCACACAGGTCCCTCCCTGCTTCACACAAAGTAAAAGTGAAGATGGCTTTGTTGCTCTTCTGTGAGGCCAGACTCTCTGAGAAGGCGGACTGAAGGAAGTATATTTCCCAAAAGAGAGACAAACAGAAGTCAGGTGCTGGTATCAGGCCTGGAAACTTTAATGTCCAGCTGGTGGGAGTGGTCTTGTGACAAACAGACCCTGGCCCTGACCAGGCTTTTGTGAATGACGTTATAAACTCTGCCTATCTTGCTGGTAAGGGAAGGGCCTATCTTACCCATTCACAGTCTCCTACCTAGTTGATATGGTTCCTGACCACTGCTACTCAGCCCAGGCAGCTGGTTGCTAAAAGAGAGAGAGAGTCTGCTGGGCTGGGCTGGCCCTTCTCCACTCCAGCACCCTCCACCCTTTGGTCATGCCAGCTCTAAGCCTCCGTTATTCTGTGTGGGTCTCACACCTGGGAGGAACAAGGATATCTTGGGAACCATGATGAGACTGGTTGAGACTGGCTGGTTGAGACTGCCCAGGCCTGAGGCTCAAGCCTCCCAGGACATGGCTCTGCCCTCTACTGACTCTCGTTGCTTTAGTATCTCTGTTGCTGCCACCTCGACTTCCTCTGATTCCATCTGACAGGCATCTGCCAGGGCCTGGCCCGTTGCCATAACAAAGTTAGCGTCCACTGCCAAGGCGTCTAAGCCCCCTCGAACCAGAGCCTGCAAGGAGAAGAAGACATTGGGTGGGTCTTCTGGGGAAGTTGCCTTCTGGGGCCTGCCACTGGTCCTACTCTCTTCTCTCCTCAATGTGACCTGCTGCTGCTCTGTTCCAGTCCCACCTCACCTCCTGAATCAGCAGGGCAGTAGCTGGAGCCAAACCCCTGGGAGCTGAGCCCTTGGGAGCATTCCCATCAGAGTTCTTCCTGCGGGGTGTTTCCAGAGAACTTGGTGTGGAACTCTTCTCCTCTTGCACAGCAGGCTCTGCCTTGGGGAGCTGTTCCAAATGCACAAAAGCAAAGACCCCCAAGAGAGATGCTAGAAGCCATAGATCCACCTCAACCAAGACTACAGGCTGCAGAGGACCTAGGAATCCAGGGTCCTTCTGTTATGGATGGGCAATTAGCTTCAGGGTCCTTCCCCTGCCATACCCCTGACTCCTAGCATGAGGCCAGGTGAGCCTCTATAGCACTTTCTCCTAGGCCTCTGCCCTTGTTACCTGGCAGGAGGTAGGAGGCCTCTGGCCTCCAGGCATTCCTCTCTGGACCAGCTGTTCTTTCAGATTGTCTACATGGCGTTTGCTGTGGGGTCCTGTGGGAAAGATAAGACAAGGACAGCAGGGCCTGTTGACTACTGACAGAAGCCCCAGGTCAACAGACCTTGCTTGGCCAGCTACAAAAAGCAGTTCAGAGAGTAGACATATGTTGAAGTCCAGCCAATTCCAGGTCAGGCAAAACTGCTCCAGTTCTCTTGCCTAGCTCTCTGTCCTTGTGGCCTAGGAGAGGCTCAGGGCCAGACTCAATAGCCAAGCCCTTCTTCAACATGTCTATATGTGTCATTAATGTGTACTGGACACTCAGGAAGAACGCTTGCTGATGCTGTGTTCCAGCATCCTTGGAGCTCCTACTGTCACACGATGATCCAAGACCCACTGGGAGACCTGCTCTCTACTGAGAGATTGCAAGATCGCCTCCTAAAGGGCCCCCTATAGCCCAGGTGTCATTTGTGCAGAGGCTGTCCTTCCAAGGGTCTAGAAGGATGGGGATCTCAAACTGGGTTACACAGAGAGGTGGTGGTGAGTTTCCTGGCAGGCCTACAGAATGCCTGTTAGAGCGCACAGGCTCCTCCCCAGCCCCCATTTCATTTAGCTTCCTGTCTAGAGCCTTCTTCAGCTCGATGACAGTGCTCTCCTTCAGGGCCCAGCCAGTTCCCATTGCAAAGGTTTGAAGCAGTTCTCCCAGGCTCTAATGAAAGAGGGAGCGCCCCAAACCCTCTTAGGAGAAGGCTCAGCTCCTCCTCGGTGCACAGAAGGGACTGACCAGAGACCCTGCAGGGCTGGCTGAAGGCTCCTCCTCTGGCATCAGGTGTCTCTGTCTCTTCTGGGAACTCCTTTTCATAGCAGATGCTGAAATGGAAGCAAAGCAGGCTGCCACCCTTCCATGACCCTCAGTACTTCTCCTTCAGGGTCTGGACCCATCAGAATGCAGTAGCCTTCACTCCAGGGCTGACTCTGTCGGCACTTGACTCTAGCCAGCCCTGACTCTAGGGGAGTGAGCTAAATGCATGGCTGCCTTCATTCCTGCTCAGAGATCCTCCTGCCCTTCCCACATTCTGCGCAGCCTCACTACCCTGGTTCTCAACACCGTTTACACATGGAGTCACCTGGAAGACTGTCAAGACCAGTAACTGTGACCTTTATCAGACATTGGGATTTTTGAAAGCTCCCAGAAATTTCTGCTGTGCAACTGAAACTGAGAAGTTTTCTGGGCCTTTCCAGCCTATGATCATCAACAGCCTTTGTGTATTCTCTCATTTCTCTGTTTAATTGGTCATGGTCATATCATGTGGCACATCCCCCAACAGCAGGACCAGGTCTGAGTCTTCTGTTCCCATACTACCTAGCACCAGGAAGACCTGAAGGCATGGGACCCTTCAAACATTCTGGGCTGCATTCAAGAAGCCTCTTTGACTGGAGTAGGGAGTTGACACTCCTGGCCAGGGGATATAGCTGCTCAACTGGCTTCTGCCTTGTCCTTCCTAAAGAGATCTCCACTCTTGTCTAGAACAGAAGCTCCACCAGGAGCCTTGCCCCTGGGTTACCATGGCTGGGCAGCTCTGTTCATCCTACTGTATTTCATGACACCTAGAAAAACATAGCCATGTAGCCTGTGCCCTTGGCCTAGTGAGATGGACACCACCCCAGCGCGATGACTGACCTTACCGTCCACGGTTTCCTATAGTGTGTGTTGCTGCTGTGGTTTTGTCCTAATCTACAATATATTCAATACATTTCAGTGCCTCCCTGCTGAGGATCACAGAATGACAGGACTGCTCAGCATTGGGGTCAGTGTTGACAGGAGGCTGCCCCCTGCTGGCCAGAGGCACAGTTGCAGCCCAGGATTACCTCTTGTGCTAAGGGTGCAAAAATGGTCCGTCCCCAGGAGCATACGGGCAAGCAAAGGGTACCATACAGACTTCAAGGACCCCTCTTCCCTCTCAGGCTTGTCTCAGTGTTCTTACTCCCATGACTGCCAGCTGTCCCCATTACCTGGAAAACACCTGGCTGTTGCGGTCATAGGCAACATTGGCATTGGCATTGTTGGTATTGGCACGAGCAAGAGGGTGGGTGCGTGGATCGTGAGGGAAGTCCTCCAGGAAGACAGGTGACTCCAGTTCTTCCATCTCTATTTCAGCAAATTGGAGGGGTCTTTGGTTGGCCATGACAGGAGGCAGGGAGTTGGTCCTTTCCAGGAAGTTGTCTACTTGGCCAAACAGGCCTCCAGTCCTCTAGAGGCAAGGAGGAGAGCGGGAAGACTGAGAGCAGTGACTGGGGTGAGGACAGGGAGCGCAGCAGGGGCGGCCCCTCTGGGATGAGAGTGTTGGGAACAAGCAGTGGGATTGGGAGATAAGTCTATAAAGCTAGAATAGAATGGACTGAGAGGGGAGACCAGAATATAGTCCTCCCCTCAGCAAGGTCTCAGTTTGATGGGCAGGCAGAACCTATCTAAAGAACCATGAAGGTAACACAGACACACACAGAAATGTGTCATACTGAATTGGAAGTCTGAAGAACTTTGTTCTAGCTCTCCTCAAACCAAGGGATATGGGACTTTACATGTCCTTTTTTGAGGCCACCATTTCATGAAAACCAAAAGGTTCTAATGGGTGGCCATGAAAAATCTTTTAGCTCTAATGTGTTACAAGTAATTTTCCACAGGGATAAAGGCCAAGAACTGGCCTGTGTAGAAGCAGGTCTTTGGGAGACAGAACGTGGATGAGGGTTTGTGGGTAAGATGGAAAGGCATGTGCCACATGTGACACTTTGGGTACTTTGGGTCATGGATTCTGAGTCCTAAGAGGCACGAGTGGTGAGGAGGTGGGTGTCTTCAACTCCTACACCCTCTCCTGTGTGTCTGCATACTGACCCTCCTCTCTGCTGCTGCTTGCGGTGTCTAGACTATCAGTAGAGGTCATGGTTCTCACCCGGAATATCCCTTCCTCCATGGCCGCCTCCACCATGGCTCTCTCCAACTCCTCCTCTGCTGTGAGGTCTCCTGAGATGGTACGGTGGATCTCAGGAGCTGCCTCTTCCTCT
The DNA here is from genome assembly GCA_035773235.1 of Eospalax fontanierii. Classification (NCBI taxonomy): domain Eukaryota; kingdom Metazoa; phylum Chordata; class Mammalia; order Rodentia; family Spalacidae; genus Eospalax; species Eospalax fontanierii. The sequence continues at coordinate 58,148,770 of CM069535.1, forward strand.
ATGGTCCGTAGTCCAGCCTAGGGATGGTGAAGTGACCAGTTGACCTTTCCAGTTCAGGAGTAGAGACCAGAAATGCTTTCCTTGGTTCCACTTGTTTCCAATCCCTGCACCTATGCTCTCCTGAAATCTGTTCTTCCTCCTGGATCAACATCACAGAGCTCTGAGGCCCCATGGTCCTACTCTGGCCTGGGCAAAAATTTGTATTCGAAAAAGTTCCTAGGGGATGGAGAGATGGCTCAGTGGTTAAAACACTGGTTGCTCTTGCAAAGGCTCCAGGTTCCTTTCCCAGCACCTACATGGTGGCTAACAGCTGTCCGTAACTCCAGTTCTAGGGGTTTGACACCTTCTTCTGATCTTTGCTGGCATTACATGACCCTACTTACATGCAGACAATATACTCATACACATAAAATAAAAATAGTAAGTAAAATATTTTTTTAAAAGTTCCTAAAGGGTTTTCTCTCAATCTCGTGGGTGGAAATTCTACACCCTTCCCAGGCTTCTGAGTGAAGAAATACCTTTATTGATATGTATTTTTTAGCTGATCAAAGTTATATCACAACCAAAGCAACAAATCAAAATTGATGTCATCTGATAATTTGCAAAGAGGACATTCTGTGGCATTTTTTATCCAAAATGAATACTTTATATCTAGCATGAAGAAACATCAGATCAACCCAAGCTGAAGGGCAGCCTGGCCAGCAGTCCTCAAAAGGATCAAGGTCTACTGGGCATGGTGAGGCACACTTTCAATCCCAGAACTTGGTAGGAAGAGGCAGAGGCAGGTGAATCTCTATGTTTGAGGATAGCCTGGTTTACATAGTAAGTACCAGGTCAGCCAGGGCTACCTAGTGAGATCCTGTCTCAAAAAAGATGTGTGTGTATGTGTGTGTGTGTGTGTGTGTGTGTGAGAGAGAGAGAGAGAGAGAGAGAGAGAGAGAGAGAGAGAGAGAGAGAGAGGCAGACGTTAAGGAAAGACTGAGGAGCTAGCTGGCTCCAGGCAAGATGGCATGTGCAGGTATATGCAGTGTGTGATTCTGAATTGGATTCTTAAAGGGCATCATTGGGGCAACTGGTGAAACCTGAACAAAGCTGAGGATTAGAGGGTTATGTATTAATGTTAATTTTCTGATTTCAATGGCTGTATTGTGATTATGTAGCAGAATTATGTAAGGGAATGCCATGGTTGATGGAAAGTCACAGTAAAGTCTTCTGAGCAGATGGAACATTGTGTTATAGTTATTCTCAAATGGTTCACATAAAAAGGGTTTTTATTATACTTGCAACTTTATAAAAAGTATAAAGCTATTTCAAAATAGCAAGGGCAACTCAAATACATTCTTGAACACACATCCTCAAAGCGTATTTGTGAATTTATAAATGTACATTATAATGAACACAGAAATAGAAAAAAAAAAGCCCTATGAGATAAAGCATGAAATTCTAAAGATTTCTTTTCATGCTCAGTGGAGCAGATTCCTGGGGGAAGGGTCTGCTTTAGTAGAAGACCACTGCTCTTATCTAACTTGTCTCCCCTTTGAAGAAATCAGTTTTTCTTTGGTCTAATCGCCCAAAGATGAACAGCCCCTGGATCTTCTCTTGAGGCCAAAATGCCTTCCACCATGGACCTTCCAGAATGCTCATCTCATCTTCTGTCCCTCGGGGCTCCCTTCTCTTTGCCTCCATCCCTGGCTGATGAGGGGACTGGGAGACAGGCTCATCAGCGGAGCCCTTTGGAACCTGTCTAGTTGGGCTTACCTGTATCTGCACTGTGTCCTTTTTAGGCCGATACCCATAATATTCCTCCTGGCGCTTCATGAACTTCCGGAAGTGTTCCTGGATGAGGAATGTAGCGTAGAACTTCCCTACTGTCACCTCGTCATCTGCAGAGGAGCCAGCGAGGGAGGTCATGAAGGCTGGTGGGAGTCTAACACTGGATTCAGAGCTGGAGCAGGGCAGCGGGCTCAGGCATGCAGCCCTCTGACTCTGCTGAAGTAGTGAGGCCTTGCTAGGTACCCATGGGCTCTATCTAAGGTATCTGTGGAGTGTCTAGGTTCTCATGGGACTTCTTGGAGAAGTACCTTGACCCTCTGCATCTGTCCTAGCCTCTGTTCTCCCGAAGTAGCCCCTACCTCCTATTGGAGGGATGACTTGGTCCAGGAGCTTCATGCTGGTTCTCTTCCAGATCTTCTTGATGATGGCTCTCAGCTCCTCATTGGCCTGCTCAAAGTTACCTGGGCAAGGGAAAGGCAGGAGTGGCTCCAAGCCCATTGTACTTGATAGTCTTTCTGAGAGCTGCCATTCACTGAGCACACGTGGCTCCGTGTTCTTTTGTGGTAGCTGTTGTCCTATGCACTGGGATGAGGGCATCAAGATGGCCCCATCTTTGTGTCAAGTACTTATTTCCCAGAGGCCTTAGCTTCCAACGCTCAGACTGGCGAATTTTGAAGGGTGTCATCCATCTATTGTTCTCTCCCTCAAAGCTTTAAGTCTCTAGTCTGTTCCGGGCTCCCAGTCAGCATTCCTGCTTCTCTAACCTGTTTCTCCCTGGCTCCTGGCCTCCCTCTTTTTGCTCTCCCAAGGAATATTCCCATGACTGCCTCATACCACATTTCTCCTGACCTGGGGATGGCCTGTAGCCGATGGAACCCTGAATGAGGGCTCAGAAACAGCACCCTGACCTTGACATCAGTTCCTGACCTCAATCCTGCTGTTTCTTCTGCACCGTGCCTGTACTCCTGGTTGGAGGATCTACAGGTTTTGTGGAATCAAGTATGGAGTCGCACATCTGCCCAGTGCTACCTAAGTCCTGCTTCCGTCTCTACCCAAAGCTAATCAGAGCAAACCTTGACCCACAGACACAGCTGAGCTCCTCTGCTTTAATAATATAGTCGAATCTGTGCCAGAAACCATCCTCTGAGAAAAAGGAGGTACCCACAAGAAGGTCCTCACCTTCCGTCTTGATCTTGAGTGCTGTACGCACAAGAGCAAACAGTGTGGCGTTGAAGGTGACCGTGCCATCGCTGTTCAGGGGCATGTTCATGCCCACCAGCCTCTGTGCAGGGAGAGGCAGGGGATGGCTGCTGAGCTGGGACCAGGCCAGTTCAGCAGTTCATCCTCACCCAGTGTGAGGATAGGAGGGGCAGGATGTGAAGGCCGGAGTGTGACTGACCAGGGTGTACCCATGAGACTCAGCAGGGAGGGGCTTGGGAACTGCTGTAATCAATCTAGAGTGTCTATCAAAGGCCCATGTATGGAAGGTTTGGCCCTCTGGGTGGTGCTTCTGGGGGCGGGTGGTGGAACCTAGGAGAGGTGGGCTTTAAGGGAAGTTTGGGCCATTGAGGGGCATACTCTCGTTTTCTTTGAGTCTCGGCTATGAGAGGAGCAGTTTTGTTCCACTATAGCCTCCACCACAATGTGTTGCGCTTGCTTTTCACAACCAGAGGCCCGAAAGAGATGGATCTGCCTGAATGCCCACTCCAAACTTGGAGCCAAAGTAACCCTTTTCTCTCTCTAAAATCTCGGGTGCTTGTTATGGTGGCCAGCTGACTGACACAGCAACCTAGAAAGTCACTGATGTAAAGTGTTTTGGGCTACCAGTAGCCCCTCAGCCCTATGGTACCTGTGCCTCCTCCTGCCCTGCGCCTGCGCCTGCTTAGCTGGTTACCTTGCATGCTACCCTGTGAGGGCAGAACTTCCCAAAGCCCAGAGGGGGCTGGATCCTTCTCAGCAGAGTCACCACATCCAAGTGCTTGATTCTGCCCCTGTGGGAGGACACAGATCCATGCATCCAGGAGCCCCAGCCAGAGCAACCCCCAAAGAGGGAAGGGAGTCAGGGAACCAGGGACATTTCCTAGTTTCCAGATTTGTTTAAAAGGCTTGGTAGGTTTGGTTCACTGATGCCCACCACAGAATTGGGGTATCTGTTTTGGGCAGATACAAGCTCTCTTTTGTGGGGTATCCTCTCGGATAGAGGGTCTGGACTTCATTTTCCCCATGTTAAGGCCTCCCTTAGGTTTTGGTCAAGCTGAAATAGGGCTCTTGGGTTGTGTTAATAGAGTGTACGGATCAAGGGAGATGGCGGCTCACTTCAGAGACTCCTCCAGAACGGGAACCACATTTTCAGTGCAACCATGACTCCCAGAATAGATATAAAACAGCAACCCAGGAAGATCAGGTGAGCATGTTACTGAGGTGTGGGCACTAGAGTGTTTGGTGCACTCACTGAGGGAAGTCTATAAACTTCCTCCTCTCCTGGAGCTGGCTGTGAAAGCAATGAGGCATTTTCTGCCGGTCCCCCAGGTGCTGAATTAGGAATCTATATTTGTGACACTGGGGATTGAAGCCAGGGTCTCTCACAGTCCAGGCAAGTACTCTGCCTGAACTACATCCTGGCCTCAGTTAGGACTGTGGAGTAGTTTGTATAAGCAAGTAGGTTTTTCTTTTTAAAGTGTGTGTGTGTGTGTGTGTGTGTGTGTGTGTGTGTGTGTGTTTGCAGAGGCCAAAAGATGGCATAAGATCCCTGAGAGCTTGAGGGAGAGAGGGTTGTAAGAGGCTCCACATGGGTCTTCCAGAAGAGCAGGAAGTGCTACTAACTGCTGAGCTATCTCTGCAGCCTCGCAGTAGGATTTAATGCCCCTATGGAAGCACTTTTAGGACACTAAAATCCTTAAATCGTTAGCGCATTTGCTAAGGATTCTAGATAGATCTGTCTTGAATTCTGGTGCCATCACTTATTGTGTGACGATACCTGAGACAACTTAATCTCTCTGGACCTCAATTTCCTTATTTGTGAGACTAAGATATCAGAGGACCTGTGTCACAGGTTCTTGTAAGAATTAAATGAAGCGGGGCAGCATGCTAGAGAGATGGCTCAGAGGTTAAGAGCATTGGCTGCTTTTGCAGAGGACCCGGGTTCAATTCCCAGCACCCACATGAGGGCTAACAATCATCCTAACTACAGTTCCAGGGGATCTGACACCCTCTTCTAACCTCCGTGGGTATTGCATGACACAGGTGCACTTAAACACATGCAGGCAATACACTCATTCACATAAAATAAAAATAATAAAATATTTTAAAGTGTAGGTGAATGGCCTGAGCTTCCAGTAAATGGCGATAAGGACTCTGATTCAGACAGTGCTGTGTGGCCACCGACTCTGCATTATAAACAAGCTCCTATGCAGCTGGTGAGCAGAGCCCACTGTGAGCAGCCAGTGTGCCTGACGAGACAGGATGCTCACTCCTCACTCCTGTGTGCTGAGTGCTTGAGAAGAAGCAGAGTGAACATTTCCTTAGAAATTCAGTGCTTCTCCTTTGGGAGGCTGTGGGAACCCTTCAGACTCTGAGATACTCTAGGTTTCCTGGGTGGGACCTTGGGTACATGAAGAAAGGCCAGGACAGAGTGACCCCCACAAGGAACACTAGGATGGAAGGGAGGGCAGTTTGGGAAGCACCCAGCACAGAGCCTACAGACTCACTTGGCCTCCGGGTCATACTCGGCCCAGATGGCCTTGAACTCATCCAGGTGATGAGGGCCCAGGATGGACCAGTCCCTCGTGAGGTAGTCAAAGTTGTCCATGATGACAGCCACAAAGAGATTGATGATCTGCAAGAGGACAAGGGTGCCCACAGCAGAAGCAGGTGATGCAGAGACTGGAGCTAGGGGCGCGAGGCATGGGGTCCCAGCCCCTACCTCTCTGCAGCCCTCATTCCAGCCTTCTCGCACACCCCACATCCCACATGCATCAGGGCTGAGCCCTCGCTCTGCTCTCAGCCATCGGGTGCTCTGCCAGGGTGCTTGTGCTTGTTTTCTAACACCGACCTGGAGCCCCTCTCTGGAAGCTTCTGATCTCTGTCTGAAAGGCACTCTGCCTCTTCTGGGTTTGGATCATGGTCTTCTCACTGCTCTAGTCTTTTCTGTCCATGCTCTGGAGGTGGGGGGAGGGGCTTTGAATTGTTAGGCTTGCTTGCACATGGACTCCCTTTTGTCCCTGTGAGCTCTATCAGGCCAGGATTGGGTCTTATTCATGTTTCTGTCTCCTGTACCTTGACCTGTGCCTGGCACACACACATCAGACACTCAAAGATTTTGGCTGAATGTAGGAGAGAAAAGGAATGCCAGTAGGAGGGGCCTTGGATGTTTTCCTCACAGTCTTGGTGCTGTTTCTGATCCTAACTGGGATCTCCTGAAAGACCAGTTTCCAAAGCCTCAGCCAAGGGGGTATCTTTCTGTGCTGAGGAATAGTCAGGGTATAAATGTCTCTATGAAGACTCTACCTTTTGAGAACTGGTTTCACCACATTCCCCTGGATTGCTGACTGTACATGCAATGTGTATTTCTTTCTATCTATCTATCTATCTATCTATCTATCTATCTATCTATCTATCATCTATCTATCCATCCATCCATCTATCTATAGATATTATACACATCATATGCAGAGTGAAAACTTCTTGCAGTCCCCTTGGAGCAGGAAAACAGCTCACAAAACAAAGATACCCCAAATGACCAGAGCAAGGGACAATCTAAGAGGAGTTTCTGATGTCCCAGGTAGGAGACAATAGGCCTGCCCTGTCTACCCCACAAGCTTTGCCCTGGCCAGTGCCCGCAGGGCTCTCACCAGGAAGGCACAGAGCATGTAGAAGCTGATGAAGTAGTAGTAGGCAAAGTTGGTGCCACACGTATACTCCTCACCCGGTGCATAGTCAGACTCTGGGTCACACAGCTTCCCGTAGCTGCAGGCCAGCAGGATCTCTTGCCAGGCTTCCCCTGTGGCACACCTGAACAGAAGACAGCCCGTCAGCCTGTGAGCTTCTGCCTGGTGCTCAAACCGCAGCCAGGTGGACAGTGTGATGAGCATAGCAGGACTGCTCCCTAGAGGTAAGGGATCAGACATTCCAGTGTCCATGAGCTTGGCCACGTTGTCCCCTCTGCTGCAGCCCCTCTGCTCTGCCCTTATGGGGTGTGACGAGTAGAAGAGCTTTCTTAGATGAGGGGGAAGTTTCACCCATTGGAACCACAGCAAGAGTGAGTATTGTAGACCAAGGTTGAAGGTCCCTAAGGCCCTCATCACTCACTCAGGAGGGACATTTAACCTCTGAACTCTGCTTCAGTGGGGTGAGTAGGCAGCAGTCACCAGGAGGAACTCAATGTGTTAAGTCAGGCAGGGGACTCCTCCAGTAGAACTGTGTGGGGCCAGCACTCCTCGAGCACAGATGGGAGCCCATGGGGCCTCGTGCCTGAAGAGCAGCAGCACAGCTTGAGGGAAAGTCTGGAAGTTGTTGTTCCGGTTTATTTGGGTCCCGTCCACCATGGCGATCTTCCCGAACATCTGCAGAGCACAAAGGACTCTGGCTTTGGAACCAGGATAGAGAAGCATCCCTTAACTCAGCTCCTAGCACCTTCTGCTGACCTGCTCCCCATCTTTACCCCACCTCCCAGTCCATTTTGCTTCAGACCGTATCAGATCTGAAGCCAAATACATGAGGTGCTTTTCTAGGTCAGTCAATATTCTTCTCATCAAACCAAAAAAACATGAGAATGCAGACAGTTTTTCTAGGTTAGTCAAGATATGAGGAGGGTTTCTGGGAAAGGCCCCAGGCTCAGGCCTAAGACTGTGCACCATGGGCCAGGGTCTCTCCGAGGTAACACCCAGCATCTGGGCCTCAGCCCTGCCTCTTCTCACTCTGAAGCTGACCCCTTGGCTGTGGGATGTGGGAGGAAGGGAAGGTGCACCATCCATCCCGCATTCCAGACCACAGACACATATGCTAGTTTGGTAAAGACTTATCCTTTTCCTGGCCCATCCGCCTCTTACCTGCATGCCGATGACAGCGTAGATGAAGAAGAGCATGACAATGAGCAAAGCCACATATGGCAGGGCCTGTGGGAACCGGGTGGAGCATCAGTCACCTGTCTGCTCTGCAATCCCACAGCCCCAGAGCCCAGTAGCCTGCCACCCCTCAGCTCACCAGGGACCTTCCTGGCCCCAGGACCTTGGGGATCCACTTTGGGGTCAGGTTCTTGCCCCTAGTGACTTGCCCAGATCAGTGCCATTTCCAGGATCCCTGTGCAAGCTCCCTCTAGCCCTGGTCTGTTGCGCTGGGCACTCTGTACCTGGAAGGACTTAATGAACGTCCACAGCAAGGTGCGCACTCCCTCTGCCCTGCTCAGCAGCTTGATCAGCCTCATGACGCGGAACAGACGGAAGAAGGCGCTGGAGATGCGGGCGCTCTCATCTGGGTCCTGTGGGGCAGCAGCCCCAAAGGTCAGTCTCGGGGGTGATCCCGAGCGGTAAGGAGCAGGGTGGGCAGGAAATGCAATGCGCATGTGCATGTGCACGGTGCATGTGGGAATGTGCATGCGAGTGAGTGTGTGTGTGTGTGTGTGTGTGTGTGTGAGCGCGTGTGCCCGTGTGTTGGGGAGGTGTCCACGATGGGAACCCACCTCACAGCCCCTGTTGCCCCATAGCTCTGGGCTGTCCTGGGGTTCAGGGCTCTAGGGACCCTTGATGAGGTTTGGACATGGGGCACAAGCTATGCAGTGAGCCCGAGCTTGGGAGCAGCGCGAGGATTCCACCTGGGGCAAGGCGCAGCTAGACCACTGCCGGGCACTGTGGACTTCCTGCTTATCTCTCCTTCTCTGTGAGCTGCACTGAACTGTGCACCTGATGACCCACAGTGTCCTCCAGAAAACGCCCCAAAGCTTGGCCAAGCTGTTGCCATAAATTCAATGTGGTCGCTCCTCACCTGCCCCACCCTACTCTGGGATGTTGTAAGGTGGGCAAACTCCTGCCCGTATGCCAGCCTTATCCCTGTTTACTATACTTGATAAACTGTCGTGGGGGTCCTGTGCCAGCACAGTCTCTGGACTGTGCTTTCATCTATGGAAAGGGTCTGGGGAGAATCCTCACTCCAATCCTCAGGTCTCTAACGAAGCCACTACAGTCATGCACATTCTACCACAGAGCCCCCACTCTACCCGAACCCCAACCCTCAGAGGGCCTGCTCTAGGGAAAGGAGCCCCGATTGCTGGGGGCACCCCATGCGATCCATGCAGCTAGCTCAGCATGCAAGCTGCAGGGCAGGGCAGGGAGAACAGGCTCATGCAGCCTGGAATTACAACGTTCCCGCAGCCTCCACCCAGGCAATACAGTCCCCCGCTGGAGGCCAGGAAAGTCTGTGGAGAAAAGAGACCAGGGGAGGGGAGAGGAGGAGAGACACATGGGAGGGAGGTGAAGAGAGCTGTCAGAAAGGACAGACACACGGCAAAGTTAAAGAGAGAAAAAGACAGGCGGGAGATGAAGACCCCATGTGGTTGCAGTCAGGGGCAGAGGGTGGGTGGGAGTGAGGATGAAGCTCTGTGGGAACCGGGAGGCAAGAGGTCCAGGGAAGGGAGCAAGAGAGGAAGGGGAGAGACTGGACACAGACAAGTCCTTCCTCATCTCTGTGATGCACGGGTGAAGACGTCTTGGGTTCTTCCTGCGTCTGGATTATGTGATACTGGGCACATCCCTGCCAAAGGCACACTGGGAAATACCTGTTCAGAGCTGTAAGTGGATCCCCTCTGTCACCCTGTAACTGTGCCCTCATGAGATTCCAACTTCCAGGGATAAACTCCTCTGGGAGAGGGGTCTGGGGACCCATCCCTCCAGTAGCTGTCCCTGTCTCAGGACTGGGAAAGGTCAAGGTTCACATCCCAGTGGTCTGGCTCCTCAAGAGCCGATGGTTGGGTATGTGGGTGTGGCTATCTTTCCCCTGGCCACATTTCATAAAATTTCCATCTTCTGGAGCCCTGGGCTGGTGAAAAAAAGTCATTTCTGAGCATCCGCGGGGCCTCGGGTACACTGGTCTCAGCACTGATCTTGCCAAGCATACTGGCAGCTTTCCCCTGCACCGCTGGCCTCAGTCCTGCCACGTGTCAGAATCATCATATTGGAGGCCTGCCATTGCTAGGCCAGTGAAGTCAGGGTCCACGGGACAGAGCCTGGCTTTGAAGGTTCCAGTGCACACCAAGTAACTGTCACATGCAGTTGTACAACAACTGTTCTAGACCTGTGTTTTCTGATTGGTAGCCATTGGAATTACAATGAAAATCAAATAAAAGTAGAAACTAGCTCCTCCATTCCACCAACCTCATTTTACACGTGTGTGTGGTGGGGTGCTGTGTGTGTGCGTGTGCATGTGTGTGTGCGTGCGTGTGTGTGTGTGTGTGTGTGTGTGTATGTGGTTTTTTGAGACAGGGTCTCTTTATAGTCTGGGCTGACCTGGAACTCACTGTGTAGACCTGGCTGGCCTTGATCTCATGGAGATCCATCTGCCTCTGCCTAACAAGTGCTGGGATTAAAGGTGTGCACCACCATGCCTGGCTCATCACCAGTCACATTTTAAATGACCAGGAGGTGAATGTAGTCAGGGCAGAGCCTGTCTGGCATTGTAATTCTGTTAGGCCACTAGGCCTTTTCCTAGTTTGTGTGTCAGGAACAAATCAGTCTTAACATATCTTCAGACATGTGTTCCTGATAAGGGACTTATTCTGCTCATGAAAATCAAATAATGACAAGGACACCCTCTTGTCCTCCACAAGCAAGGAAACAGCCTCCTGCACATAGCCCCATGCTTTGAAAAGTAACTATTTTTAATCAGGGCTGTTTATCGTGGCTATTCATCATTTTCTCTTTGGATTGTTTGCGACTAGTAAAGTTCTCAGACCATGGGTCTCTTTGGGACACTGTTTTCCCAGCAAACACTGATCATGGATGAAAACACAGAGCATACATGCACACTACACATATGTGCACGCGCACACACACACACACACACATTTTTGCTCAGAGGGCCTCCATCCTCCACCTCCCGTTAGCACTGAGCAGATGGAGCTGTCTGTCACTGTTCTGTGATGAGGTGAACAGGGTTCCCAGGACCCTTCTCTAGTGTGCCAGACAGCTGGTATGCCAGCCGAGTCACCAGAAGGTGCCACTCCCTGCCAGGGCTGAGCGTTGAGAGCCTCAGCATGGGCCCCTTCCTCACAGACTCAGGGTGTTTTCAGCTGCATCCCCTCCTAGGCATCTCCAGGGCTGATGTCTGTGCCTCCCCCACCAACCAGGGAACAGGAAGCTCAGCATAAGGCCCTGCCTGTGGCGAGTCTCCTGGCTCCTTGGGTAGAATCTCACCATGGCTTGGCTACGTGGTTCAGACAGATGAACCTTGTCTTCTCTTCCTCCCAGCTTCCTCTGCCCCTGCCTGGCTCCATCCTGGCCCCTGGATACCACTCAGGGACAATTCAGAGGGATCCTGTCCTTTGATTTCTGCCTTTGGATCTCCTCTTCCAGCCTCCTCTCCCCTCCAGCTCAATCTTCAAGACAAATTCAAAGCTGATTCACTGTCCCATGGCCAACACCTGGCCATTGTTCTCTGCTATGTGGAGTGCTGAAAACTCCTCCTGGGTTCAGCCTCGGTCTCCTCCAGCATGAGCTCAACACTGTGCCACTCAGAACTAAAGTATGACCATTCTTAAACCTTCCAAGGTGCTCTTCACAATCTCAGAACAGAACCCAAGGTATAATCTTGGCCTTCAAGAGCCAAGAAGATCTGACTACTGTCTTCTCATCTCTGTGCTTTTCCATTTCACTTCCATTCCAGCTATTCTTCAAATTCAGCAGGCATACTCACACCACAGGGCCTTTGCATAGACTCTTCTCTCTCTCCAACACTGTTACCTCCTTGCTTTATTCAGATCTTGGCTCCAATATGCTCCTGCCATTCTCCTCCATGCTCCTTAGCCTCCTTTACTTTTTAATGTAATCTATCATGTGATAGATCTAATTATTGTCTGCATCCCCTTACAATTGTGTTCACTGCAGTACCTCCTCTTGGCACATGTAGATACTCAGTAAGTATTTAATAAATGGCATAAATGACAATCCCTAAAGAAAAGCCCATTTTTAGTCATTCCCATGCCCTGCCCTTCCCATTAACTAACATTTTAGAAGCAGAGTTCTAATCTTCAAAACTTCTGGTGACTTACCATGAATGAGTGAACATGAAGTTCACGCTCCCCCTTTCCTACCCCTCCTTCTCTCCTCTGGATGGACATCTACTGAGATACCCAGCATGTCCGACCACTGCATATCCTGTAGAGCTGTTCTTGTACAAGCCCTGCCTGGTGCTCTCTATGGACCCCAAACTCCACTGCAAGCTCTGAAGTCTTCCCTGACCCAGTCATGGATGATCTCTGCCTGCCTGCCACCAAGGCTCTTGACTTCAGCTGGGCTGGTACACTCATATCCACGGGGTACCCCAGGTATCACCCTGCTTTGCAGGATGTAGCTCCTTGAAGTCTTGTTCTTCCCATTGTTATAACCCTGGGGATACCAGGCCGCACTTGCCATGGATACTCCATAAACATCTGTAGACTGATCAAGAGCTTCCAGTCCCACCCTAGGAGGGCTCTGCCTATCCCATACTCACGTCGATCTCACTCAGGATGACATCGATGATGCTGCCAATGACGATCAGGAAGTCAAACACATTCCAAGGGTCTCCAAAATAGCCCTGGGAAGAGAAGGGGGTGAACTTTGGAGGGAAGGAGCTCTGGAGGCCAGCAGGGGCCAGCAGTCTAGTCAAGGTAGCGCCCATCTGCTGGGCAGACCAGGATATGATACTTAATCTTCATTTCTCCCAGATGCTCCAGTGGGCCCACCTACCCCAGGACCCCTCTCCTCTTGGCTCCTTAATTCTTTCTCTAGAGCATAAGGTGGTGGGAGAGACCTATCTAGATGGGGAACTCTTTCACCTTTGGAATGCCACTTAAGAATCCTGCCTGGAGTTTAACAAAGCAAAACTGGTCTGGACTGGATGGGATTGTGAGAGTGGGTCTGAAAACCAAAGACACAGAGAAAAGCCCTCTCTGAGCAGAGCCTATGCTTCAGAGGCTGAAAGGGAGGCAGGGAATGTAGGCTTGCTCAGAGAAGGGCACAGACGAAGTGCCTAGCATCTGCTCTGCCATCAGTCAGTTCTGGCTGCCGGAGCTTTTACCTAGCCCGCGTTTGATGGCGGATGTGGCAAAGGCATGAGAAGTTTAGGGGCCGGAGTGTTGGTTGAAGAGCCTTCAGTAGACTGAGGGTGTGAGCAAGACATCATGACGAGGCCCTCAGATGTTCCTCTGTCCCTGAGGCCCAGTAACTCACCCTGGGCTTGAATGCTATGAGCTTGAGGACCATCTCCAAGGTGAAGATGATGGTGAAGGCCACGTTGAGGATGTCTGAGATGTGGTTCATCTCTTCTGACTGATTGTAGTGCTGGAGGAGCAACATGGAAGAGGTAGGCATAGGGCCAGGCTTGCCAATCCCAGGTCGTGGTTCTAGGCCCTCCTCTTCCTGAGCTGCTCCAGTCATGCTTGGCCCATTTCCTGCTTGTTTTAGCTCAGCAAACTAACAGCCTCCTTTGGTAATTCCCTGACTTCCACCAAACCCTGAGGATAACTTTTCATCTCCCCTCCACCCTAAAAGAAGCAAGGGAAGGAGGAGAGAGTGGATAAGTCTAAGTCCTGAAGAGAATATGCCTCCGTTCTGTGATTGACTTCATCATTGTCTGGTGGGGAATAAATCTAGCCAAGCTTCCTGTATCTTATATGCCCTGTGCCCTCGTGATGGCGAGACACTTCAATCAATAGCCTTGGCTTCTGTGACCATTCTATTGACCCTCCTTAAACCCGTGTTCCTGTCAGTTTTTGTGACTCTCTTTTACTCCTTTTTAGAAAGTTGGTAAAGTTCCAATCTCTTCCACAAAACCCTCCCAGGTAGGTCAGAAGGGTCCTATGGCTGCCCCACCCCCACATTAGCAGTGATGTCTAGGTATGCTGCCTGACTCAACCCCCACAAAACTATTGCTCATATTCTACGTGCCTGGGGCCTGTGGCTCAATGATTCTCCTCCTATGTCTTCAAGAGTTCGCAATGTGTGGCCTTAATCATTGTACTTATGGTTTCAATGTGAAATGTCCCCCACAGGCTCATGGATTTGAACACTTGGATCTCAGATGGTGATTTTGTTTTGGGAGGACGTGGGTCACTCGGGGCAGGTCTTGAGTCCAGCCCTGATTCCTCTCCTACCTCTGATTCCTGTTCTGCTTATAGCTGCCACATATTCCTGCCACTAAGTAGCAGCTGGCCGCCATACCTCCCTCACCCTGATGCACTGTACTGTATCCCTGCTTACCACAAGCCAAGAAACCTTCTCTTTTTCCTTAAGTTGTTTCTTATAAGGTATTTGGCCACAGTGATGAGAAAAGTGACCAATACAACCTGAGTGTGATTTTATCATATAAGCCTTAAGTGACCACATGTTTAATTAAGGCTTGATAACAATGCTATTGATTATGATATGGTCTATAAGAGAATACATGTCTTGTGAATTCTAAACCCATTTTTCTTGAGATGAAAACCAAGATTCCAAACAGCCTAGCTACCCAGATTTGCAAGGGTAGAAGGAATTTAGAGAAAGTATGTCCTCTTTGTTCTGCTCACAGAATTGCCATCTGGAGGTTTGAATTAGCTCCTTAGTATGTAATGACAAGGCAAAGGAGCAGCTCACTTCTGTATCCTGCAGTGCCTAACATGCATCAGGTCCTCCAGAAATGCCTATTGGGATGAACTTTTGCTCTATGCCCCCACTCTGCCCAGGCCCCAAGTTACAGCCTAGCCATGCCCTCACTTCTTACCTGCATGCCCAGGCAGATGGTATTGAGCATGATGAGGGCAAACATCAGGTATTCAAAGTAGGAGGAGGTGACGACATACCACACCTGGTACTGGTAGGGGTTTTTGGGAATGTAACACCTCAGTGGGCGGGCCTTCAGGGCATACTGTACACACTGGCGCTGGGATGCAACCAAACAGGACAGGTTAGGACCAAGGGACCACTCCCTCCTGCTTCATACCTACATTCATGGATTTGTGGGAAGCTTGCATATTATACAGTGCAAGAGCAGCTGTGGCAAGGAGCTGGTGGTTGAGAGACTCTGTAGATCACTTAGAAGATGAGTTCCACTGGGCCCTTTGAGTTAAGTTCCTTTTGAGTTATCACGACCCATTCTGATCACAACTGCAGCCCCACACAGGGTCTTGGAACGGCTTTCTCTGTCTGGACACCCAGCAGGTTCCATGAGAAAGCCCTCACTCCACCGGTTTGAACCACTTGAAGTTCAAGACCGATGGGGTGCATAGACTGGAGCTTGGCCTCAATGGAGGTCAGCCCTAGGGCACTCATCACTAGGCCTGCATGGCTCTGCTTCCCATCTCTAGAAGGTGGCTCAGTACCTGGTTCTTGTCCAGCTCACAGTTCTTGTACTCAGTCTCCCCCTGTTCCTGGAAGGTGACGATGACAAAGCCCACAAAGATGTTCATCATGAAGAAGGCAATGAGGATGATGTAGATGATGAAGAAGATGGCCATCTCCACTCGGTTGTTGTAGATGGGGCCTGTGTCCTCCTTATTTGAGTCTATGGCCTTGTAAAGTAGTCTTGGGGTGGGGCAGAAAAGAGAGGACACATAGGACTGGGATAATGAGGCTAAGAGCCAGGCCCAGGAGGGTGGACATTATCCCATTGGCCAGGGAACCAAGGCAAGTTTGTGAACAGCCAAGCAGGGAGAGACTGGGCCAGGGAAGGTCAGAACCCACTCTTCAGGGGTCCCGCATATTCAGGGAATCCCATCTATTCCCATTCAATCACTAGGGTTCCCCCTGTAGTCAGGGAGGCATGCACTCATGAAGGGACCAGGCACATTTTGTCTGAGTCTCCTGATCAGGCTCACTTTGGAGTGCCATGAGTCCTGCCAGGCCATTGGGGAGTCAGTGAGTTTGTTGAGTACTGTCATAAGCTGGTATGGTTAAGTAGGGGCCATGGGTTCTCTGGCATCATCCCAACTGTGATGGTGCATCCAGACCCAGGTCTCACTCACTGAGGCCATCCCTCGAAGGTGGAGACCGTGAAGAGCGACATCATGGCTGAGAGCACGTTGTCGAAGTGGAAGTCGTTGTGTATCCACTGGCGGGGCCGCAGCTCTATTTGCGTAGGGTCCCCATCCTTGTATATGTAATAGTAGCCCCTGACACAAGGAGACCCAGTCACTGCACAGCATGGCTGGGGTGCCTCCACCCACCCACATCCCCTGGGCCTTGGCAGTGAGTGAGCCAGAGAAGTGGTTATCCATTTACGGGACAGGCAGGACACCACTGGGCACTTACTCCCCACAACTGCCCAAAGACTGGGCTCCTACGAATAAGTCCCCCAGTCCCATTCTGAGCTACCCCGCATGTCTCTTAGCCAGCAGAGTCAGGTATACCTGCACTCCTCTTCGGTCATCTTGGATAAGTCATTGCAGCTAAAGAACTTTCCCTGCATCAGGAGTGAGAGGGAGGGATGAAGATATGTGGTGATGGAACTGCGATAGCAAAGTGGGACGTGGGAAGGGCAGTGGGGAGAGAAGGGAGGGCAGGCTGTCTGGAAGGAGGAGAGTCTTTTGTTCAAAGGATAGCACTACCATCTTTCATTTGGGCAGCTCCCTCACTGCTTCTTGTGCAGCCTGGCTGCTGCCTTAGACAGGCTTTTGCAGTGTCCAAGGCTGGACCTGAGCAGCTGCGGCACTGAGACTCCCACCTTTCTTCCATACCTTCCTCACAGACTTCCAATTGTACAAAAGAAAGGGCTTGCCCCGCCTCCACCTTCCTTCAGCCTGTGGGCAGCCCCCGGGGCTGCTGTGGGAACAGGAACCCTAGCGATGTACCTAATAGGGCTCTGACAACTCAACTTGCCCTTAAGAGTTGAACAGGAGGTCTGGCATGCCCCCAACAAACCCTGAGCAACTCCAAACTGACCTCAGCAAGAACACAGTTTCCCTTTGTCTACATCACACACTGGACACTTGCAAAAGGTTTCGCTTGAACAAGGAGTTCAAGGAGTTGACTGCTAGATCTTCCTAGTTAGGTGTGAAAACCAAGAATTCTGGTTTAACTCCTTGGAAGATCCAGAGAGGGGAATGTCTCAGCCAAGGACCCAGGCTTAGTTGAAGGCCCAGATGCCTTGCCTCCCTGCTGGACTCTGTTTCTGGGGCTCCTTCTTTGGGGTTTCCAGAGCAGAGGGTGGGGGTGAGATGGGAAACCCTAGTAGAGAAGCAGAGAGTGGACCCAGCAGATGCTGGATAGGGGTCTGGGTCTTGGAAACCAGCACTCACGCATTTTAACACGAACAACAAAGTTGAGCTCTGTGGCACCATAT
Source organism: Eospalax fontanierii (assembly GCA_035773235.1). Classification (NCBI taxonomy): domain Eukaryota; kingdom Metazoa; phylum Chordata; class Mammalia; order Rodentia; family Spalacidae; genus Eospalax; species Eospalax fontanierii. The sequence goes on from CM069535.1 coordinate 58,166,047, forward strand.
GGAGTGCCTGTGAGAAATTTCTAGAATAAAATGCAATTTGAAAGGCCAGTTGTGCCAAATGTGCTTCTAGTTGCTGGACAGGCAGGTCATGCGGGCATTGGATGAGTCTAATGTACAGATGAGTGCTGAAGGGTCATGGGAGTCAAAAAAAGGGTGGCTCCTCCTTCGTTGCTTCGGGGCATGTGTTGATGGGCTCCTACATGCCAGGCCTGAACTGGATGCCTGGGAAAGGGCTAAATAACACAAAGACACTGTCTTTGGGGATTCTAGGGCCCCAGGCCCAACAGAGGAGGATGCTGTGGAGGAGGTGACCATCCCTTTGCATGGCCAGCTTGCTGGAAAAATGTCCAGGTTCTGTAAGCACTCTGGCCCCTCCACGGCAGTGGCTTAAGAGGATCCATCCTCTTGAGGGACCTTGAGAAGCCAGATCCTGACTACTTTCCTCATAGACTGTTTCCTGTCCTCAAGGGTCAGGAGTTTGTCTTTGAGCTACTCAACCCTAGCAGAGGCCCTGGCTTATGTACAGAGGAAATGCTTCTTACATATTGGGTAAATGAATGAATGGTGGTGAAGTGATACTAATGCATGTTTAAGGTCATACCTAGGACAGGAGTAGACTGGTCACAATAGGAAGTATCAAGAGTGTCCGTGGCATAATTAGGTACCAATGTCTGTCCTACAGATGACCCGAGACCTAGAGACATCTGGAACTCAGGCATCTGCAGGAGCAGGTTCCTAGCAAGGAACTGAATAGCTCTGTTCTTCCAGCCATGTAACAGTAAGATCAGGTAAACTCGATGTGAAATGAAGAGTGCCTCTGCAGAGGCTTCTGGTGAATCTGGATGATGCCAGACATTGCAGCAAGCACCATAGGCTGCAGAACTTAGCTGCAGCAAAGGAGCTGGGGCTGGACTGGGGTGTGTTGTTGACAGACCTGACAGGGTGTGGTGAGACGATGAGGGGAAAGGCGACTACAAGGTCTGTGGAATAGGACAGATACAATGGCAATGGTGGCCAGAGAGCCAGAGGCTAGCAACAGGCATCGCCTAGGAAGCAGGATCTGGAATGTCTTCTAGTCTTGAAATTGTGCATTCAAGGCCATTTGCTTTCGCAATCTGATATTCCCTTGCTTGAGAAGAAGTGCTTGGCTTTAGCCATGGCCTGTGAACTGATCCAGATGGGGAGAAAGTGGCTGATGGATGGGCAGGACCTTACCTTGAAGAGTTGGACTCCGATGCAGGCGAACATGAATTGAAGGACCGTAGTGACCAGTACAATGTTCCCAATGGTGCGGATGGCAACGAACACACACTGCACCACGTGCTAGAGGGGTAGAGGTGGTTGGTGGAGGCTGGGCCTGTCCCACTGAACCCGCACCTGGAAGGTGAATCCTGGAAGGGCAAGACTTGCTACCAAGCGCTTAGTGGAGCTAAGTTGGGGGCAGCCTGGCAGGCCTGCCTCATCCTCACTCTCACAGATGGGATCCGTGGGCATCTGGATTGAGGCTTTAGAGCCAGGACGGCAGACTCCTCCCTAGAGTCCGGCCGGGGCCTTCTCTCACCTTCAACCCTTTGGCTCTGTTGATAGCACGAAGAGGCCGCAGCACCCTCAGCACCCTCAAGATCTTTACCACAGAGATGGCGCTGGACCTGTAGGACGCAGGGCACCTTGGGTACCACAGTTGTGCACTGCAGCCAGAGGTTCTCCACATGTGGCCTCCCTGCCCCCAGGGTAAAGCTGCTCTCTGATGTGGAAGTTTTCATTGGCTGCCTTCTCCTCTGTGGCGAAAGGCTCTGTCTCTTCCTTCAGACTAAAGGCTAGGCTGACTTCTCTTTGCTAGCCCCGTGCTCCCAGTCCCCAAGAGGAGGCTCTGACCATTTGGCTTTACCACTTTGGCCCAGCTGGGGACCACCCAAGGACGCTTCCATCTATAGTCCCACGGGACCCTCCTCTTGCAGCTTGGGACCCAGCCCCCATCAGTAATGGAACTCCTGCTCTGAGGAATGAGCACAGAGTCCAGGGTGCCCATCCCAGGGACTGGTCCCAGCCCCTGCTCACTCGAGTCCCATGGAGATGAGGGACACAGCCACCACCAGCAGATCCAGAATGTTGAAATAGTTGCGGCAGAAGGAGCCCTTGTGCAGGATGGCCCCGTAGGTGGTCATCTGGGGAGACAGGCAAAATCTGGAAGGAAGAGCTGGGGGAGCAGGCCCTTGTCCCTCCCAAGGAAGGGCTTCTTGCCTCACTCTGCTCAGGAGAGTGTGCACTGAGGCGAACCTATCAAGGGGTGTCCTGTCAACTTCCTCCTGTGGTCCAAGGGTGTTCTCTTTGTTTTCTGCTCCAGGTGAAGCCTAGGAACTCCCAGGAACAACTGTGCCAAACTCTGTCCTCTGGGGAGGAGTCTTTTTCTGTGTATGCTTTAGTGTGCCTTGGCTTCTTCCCCCACGGCAGGCAGGCTAGAAGTCCTTTCTGGAATTCTCACTGGGAAGTCCTTCTGCTCAGGGACTGTGGTGGCAGGACTCCAGACCTTCATAGGCCCCTGGACCCTCTCTCTTTTTTCTACACCCCTTCCCAGTTTCTGCCTTCTTGCCTGCTTCTCTATTTCTTTCATATGTTCTTGAATAATCCCTTAGCTCTCTGCACAGACATGCTAAACTTTCCTAAAATATGGCTGGTTGGAAGCTTCTCCTGGTGTTCAAGGCCCTGCATAGCGTTGTCCCTTCCTTCCCTCTCAGCTTGTGTCCAAGTCACTCCCGAACACAGAACACTGCAGTCTAAAGCCACCCTCTTCTCCCTGAGCACGTCCCCAAGTCTTTTTGCAAAGCTTTTGTCACTGTCCATCTTTCCAGACTGCCATGTCTTCTCACTGAGGTCTTGCTTGACTTCAAAGTCTAACTCTAATGTACCCACTTCCAAAGTCCTCTTTGACCTCAGGGCAGTTACCCTCAGTAGCAGAGGCCCTTACAGGGGGCGTCCTTCCTTCTCCTGTGGCCTGCTCTTTATACACAGCTGCTTTTTTCTCTTCTCATTGGTGGAGATGAAGGCTTATACTCTGGGTTCCAGTCACAGATGGGGCCTCCCTCTGCTCTTCCAAGCCCACCACCTGTAATGGCCTGAACCCAATATACTGACCTCTGGAGCTATCAATGGAATGTGAATGGAAACTCAAACCAAGAAAATGCCCTTCTTCAAATAAGAGAACATCGTTTTCTGCCTTAGTCAATAACCCAGCCCCCTTTATAAGCAAACATATGGTAACTGGCTTTGATAAAACCCCCAAGGCAAAATATTAGCTTATTTTGCTAATGTAGCCCAAGGTGATCTCAAACTCACTATGTAGCCAAAAGAGGACCTTGCACATTGTATCTTCCTGCCTTTACCTCCCAACTGCTGAGATTACAGACATACACCACCTCGTCTGGTTTTATGGAGTGCTGGGATCCCATCCAGTGCTTTATACATGTTAGGCAAGCATTCTGCCTAGTGAACCACATCCCCAACCTGTGTGAGATTTAACTTTTAACAACTTTTCAAAAGTTTGGAATTGTCCATTTAGAAAATTTCTCTGCCCTTATGTGGCAGAACAACAAGGTGTGGCATTGGGAGCCATTCCCAGACTTGCAGCATACTTCTCGAAATAGCTGGATTCTACAGCACTAGCCTGGTTATTTACAGACTGTAGCAGCTATGCTAGCAGATAAGGCTCCTAAACTCCCTCTGGGGAATTCTGTAATGGCTACTTTTTGGGGGACTTCCTGGAGAACAAGGTCTTGCCAAGTACTTGAAATGAAGGTCTGAGGACAAATGCCACATTCACAGGTCTACTCTTAGGGTAAATATTTCTTCCAGAAGATGCATTGTCCTTTGATTGGTGGCAGCCACAGGTAGGTTGTATTTTGTATCTCCAGCCTTCCATCAAACTACCTGCTCCTTTGCTCCCCTTGGTTTAGGAGCTGAAGCCCTGTGTGGTCTCCTGGGTCCCATGAGTCTTCCTGCCGCTATTTACCTTCTGGCTTTCTCCTATTCCTTATCAGTGTCCCTGAGTGAGTCAGTGTATATATCATCAGCCCATTGAATCTGCATACCCAGAGATGTCTGAACTGCAGCCTTCACTTACCTTGAGGACAATCTCCACAGTGAAGACAGAGGTGAATGCAATGTCAAAATACCCAAGGATCTGGGATTGGGGCAAAAGAGAAGCAGTCAGTGAGAGAAGGGACAAAGCAATGGCAACCATCACCAGCAGCAGCATCACTGTCATCACTGTCATCACCAACACCATCCCCACCACTACCACCATCATTATCACCACCATAATCATCACCATAACCACTATCATCATCATTATCACCGCCACCACCACGATCACTACCATAATAATCACCATCATCACCACCATCATCCTACTACCATCCTCATCATCACCACCAACGTCACTATCATCACTATCATCACCACCATCATCATCATGACTGTCTCCTCTCATCATCACCACCAACGTCACTATCATCACCATCATCACCACCATCATCATCATGACTGTCTCCTCTCATCATCACCACCAACGTCACTATCATCACTATCATCACCATCATCATCATGACTGTCTCCACCATCACTACCACCATCACCATCTAATCACCAACATTATCATCACTACTACCACTGCCACCACCACCTTTATGTCGTGACCACCACCACATCGTAATCACTAGTGCCAGTCCCAGCCCTATTTAGAGCAGGCGGTCAGAGCCCATTTTCCTCCTGCTGCGACAGGACTGTTTGGAAGCAGTGCAGTGGTCAGTCTTGACCCTCCTGAAACTTGGACATCTATGTCCACAGAGAGGGTGTGACTGAACTCTGTTCCAGGATAGGGTGGAGACAGATGAAGCCTGGAGTGGAGGAAGGGTGCTGAGCCGGGGGAGGGCTGCCGTCACCTGATTCCTCACGGACTCGGCCCGGATGGGGTCCTCAGCAGCCAGCGCAGCACTGCTGAGCAGGATGAAGAGCAGGATGAAGTTGGTGAACCAAGTGGCGTTGACAATGCGGTGGCACAGGACACGGGCCCTGGTGGGGCAGGGTGGGGGACGGGAGCCGTGAGCTGCTGGAAGCTCAGGCTTCACCAGCCTCTGTCCTAAAGAGGGACACTGGATCCACTCACAGTCCCAACGTCAGTGTAGCCTTGCCTCTGCATGCTTCTCTGGCGGGACATGCACTGACTCAGATCCTATTTTGTTCCTTCAGTCTTAGTCGCATCTCTGGACTGATCCGCTACAGCACCTGTCCTCTTTTTCAGTACCCACCCCCCTGAGAGTTCCTCAGCAAAGAATAGGACAGGTTGATATCCTTCTCCAAAGGCAGATAAAACCCCAAATCTGTAGTCTATTCTAAAGCTGAAGATGCTAAAGCTAACAAAGACTACAGCTTTCCCAGGTCTCATAGCTTTGTCTTTGCCTAAAACTGCTCTTAGAAAGGGATCAACAATTCTGGTCCCTCTTAGAAATAAGTGATAAGACTTAAAAGGCATTATTCTTCCAGAAATACTAGCGTTCTCTTTATTTTATAGTATTTTGATGACTTTTTAAGGTGCTTTTATACTGAAACTAGTGTCTCACGTATCCTAGGCAAGCTCGCTATCATGAAACCACACCCCAACCCAATACTACCATGAAGTCACGCCCCATCCCCACACTACCATGAAGTCACGCCCCATCCCCACACTACCATGAAGTCACGCCCCATCCCCATACTAGCATTTTAAATAGAGAGCACAAGATTGCAATCTATAGGAATGAGTTTCAAAGGATGGAGAATCAAGAGAAAATGTTTTCATGGAGGGATGCCACTGTCTCTGAGAGTCTCATCAGCCACCCGGTGTAGCAGCCAAAGTGCCACCTACTTATTGGTGGGGCTGAAGATGAAGAAGGAGCTGGCCTCGGGAATGGGTACTGCCTTTTCTTTCAACTGCAGCTCGGCCAGGGGGCGTGGCCGGGGGCTCACCGGGATCTCAGGTTCATCTTCCTCATCATCCCCTGCAGGGAGAAGAAGAGAAATTAGGGGTCTTTCCAAACCTTGCCAGGCCTTTGGCTTCTGTGTGTGGAGTCCTTCCAAGAGGCTGCGTAGCTACTAAGCAAAGGCCAATTTGGGACACTAGACTGTTAGCAGTTGAGTTCAGAAGACCCAGAACCATCTGGAAGTAGGGTCAGAAATCTTCTGGCTGCATCTTCTGTCTCACGACTGATCTCAAAACATTTCAAACACTAGCTGGGGGATCCTGCCTCAGGAAACATGGGCTCTGGGCCTGGCTCAGTCACTACTCTACTGTGGCTCACTAGACATGTGCGCTCCCTCAGTTTTTTCTTCTCAATTCATGAAACTGATAAAGGAGAGGAGGATTGGGGAAAACAGACATTGAGGTCCTTTCCTAGGTTAGGATTCTAAAAAAACAATAATAATAATTTCAAAGAAGAACTTCCAGCATGGAAAAAAACGAATCAACACCTCTTGAGCTTTGGCCAGTCTCTAGAACTGTGGCTGTCAGGAGTGGAGTGGATGGCAGGGAGGGAAGAGCCAGGCACTCCGAGCACACGCCTCAGGCTGGGTTCTTCTTGGTTCCCTGCCTGGCAGTGCCTCCTCCCCACCCCGTCATCCTGGCAGAGACTCTCAGAGAAGCCAAGAGCTCCTGCTCTGCTCTCTCCCTGAGGGGTCAATACTGTCCTCAACCAACCCTATTCACATTTCCACTAGTCTGTTCTTGAGATGTCTGTGCTCCCGCTTAACATGCTGCTTCCCCTCCCCGGCCTGGGCTGCCAGGGCTGCCTAACTGCAGACAGAGTTCACTCTTAGACTTAGCATCTGTACAGCCTTTTCCCTAACTCTTTTCTCTTTGTAGATGTCCTCTCTGTCACACTGATGGCACAGGTCTTTTTATTTTCAGTATTGGGGATTGAACTCAAGGCCTCATGCCTGCTCGGCAAGCACTCTACCACTGAATTATATTCCAATGCCTCAGCCTCCAGAGGAGCTTGACTTATAGGACTGTATCACGAGGCCAGCTCACACTTAACGTTTGTTATAAGCCAGTTCAAATTAGCTTTGGAAAGAAGTTAGATATAAATACACTTAATTACTCGGTAAGCGCTCTCTCCAGCTCACACGCTCTGCACTCCTTGCCCTTACTTCTCTCTAGGCCTTCCTTTTTTCTTTGCCTTAGATTTCCTCAGCAGTCACCCCCCCCCCGAGGGTCAGTCACTCCCACCCACGAGATGACAGTCACTAGGTGGAACAACTCCAAATGAATTGTTCTTGAAATTTATTTCTGGAGAGAGCTGAAGGCCTTCTGCCACCCACTCCAACTCTTCCCATCCTTCACTTTGCAGAACTGTTCCATGTGATCATTTACTGCATTTATTTTATGCCTACTATGTGCCAAATCCTGTGCCACTCAGAACACAGAGAGTTCCTTCGAACCTCAGAGTCACTGAGGCAAACAAGCTATCCACAAAAACAATAAAATTGCCCCCATGGCGCCTCAGAAGGACCCCTGAGTGAGCTGAGAGAGACAGCCTGAGAGCTCTTGTGCCCTTCCAGGAGGCCTTGTAGAGTTAATCTAGCCTGCCTCTGTTTCTACCATGTATCCACTCTTGGTCCGGATGAGCAGGGTTGCAGCTAGTTTTGACTATGCTTTACCCACCTCCCTCCCATGCCACGCTTGTGAATCTTCATACAGCGGCAGTCTCCTCCATTTCCATATGGATAGGTGTGCCCGTTTTGACCTATTCTCTTTGGGCAGGGAGGACTTGTACGGCCACCTGCTCTGTGCTCCCTGAGAACTGGGTGGTCAGTACTAAAGCACAGAGCTGCGACTCAATACAAGTAAATGAAAATACATGTGGATTTTTCTTCTGTGTGCATTGCAGGGAGAGGCAGGCTGGCAAGTGGCTTATTTGTAGGGCTAGGTACAGGAGGGGTATATCCAGGGTCCTGGCCTCCACATGGAGAGGTCCAGGTAGGAGACACACAAGAGACATCCATAGAGAGAATTCAGCTCCAGCACCCCACCCCCAAGACAGCCTCCTGCTCCAGCCCAGCCCAGGCTCTGGGAAACGTACCTGGGAAGTCAGCTGAGGGGTACGGGTCTTTCACCTCATTGACGTTAGATTCAAACTCATCAATTTTCAGCTGTAGGAAGGAACAGTGAAGCTGGTGATGGAACAGAAACTGAGACTTGTGCTTACTGAGCATTCCCAAGCACTCCTTACAATCTAAGAGGTGGGTAACAGTGGGATCTTTCTTTCCTTAAAAATAATAAACCAGGCCCAGAGAGGTAGACAACTTGTCCAAGCCTCTACTGAGCCAAACCAAGGCTTTAGTCTGTCTAAACCTATCTTTGCTGTGCCCATGCTTGGCTTTCTACAAGAAAATTGAGCTCCTTAGGCCAACTTCCCCAGTCCTTCTGCAGCTGCAGCCCAGGGCCCTGGCTCATGAACTCTCTTCCCTCAGTCTCCAGAAATGGTGAGCCTCTAGAGTCAGGCTGGAGCAAGCAGAGCAGGGCTGACAAGACTGTTAGTGGACCAGTGGGTACCACGGGGCAGACGGTGGAATGCCTCCTTGCTCTGCACAGGAGGCTGGGACTCTGAGGAAATCTGGTTCGCAGGTTGAGAAGCCTGCGCCTCTCTGCAAGGGGCTGCTGGGGGAGATGTAGCGTCTACAGAAGCGAAGAGATGCTCTGTCCTAGCAGGTGACTACTGTTCTACCTCTCCTTTCTGCCCTACCAGTGTCCCGAGAGACGGGAACCAGGGGACTCTCAGAGACCCTCTAGCTGACCTATGAAATACCTCCCATGGAGGCTCACCTTGGCGGTGGTAGGAATGCCTTCCCCCTTGGGTTTTTGCTCCAGCTTCTTAGCCATTGTGGACTTCTCCTCCTCTGGCTTGTGTGGGAGTCCCCTGAGGTGAAAAACCAAGGAAATCCAAGGTGGAAAGTCCAACAAGAATGGTTTCAGAACTGACATCTCCATGGAGATTCCACACTAAGGGCTCATGGAGCTCTATGGAGGAGGCAACAGCATTGCTACTAGGGGAAAGGGCAGTAGGTTTGGGTTAGCCTTTTCTCTGTGGTGCTCCCCTCAGGCTGGAGGCTCACTGGACAGCCATATTCAACCTTCGTTGATAATGAGTGGGTAGAGAGTATATTTGCTCTTTGGTCATACAGAATACAGAGTGGAAGCAAAACCATTCCAATTCTTTGGAAAAGTCTGGACCCCTTGCTGGTCTCTCTTTCTTCGCTCTTCCCATCTCACCTCCATAGGAAGGGGCACCCATTCCTTTACGCATGGATACTGAAGGAAGCAAGCCTCAGGTACCCTAACTGCCATCCTCCAATGACCTGCAACATTGGCACTACCTGAGAACTTGCTAGACATGCGGGCCTTGACCCCATCTACTTGATTCAGGATAGCTGACACAGAACACACAATGACAAATCCCCAGGTGGTTCATTTACAGTTTGAACTTGAGGAATATGTCTAGAAAACTAGTTCTAGAGGCCCCCGGCATGGAGTGACATGACCCATCACAGATGGAGAGATTTGAAAAGAACTGAGGAGCCAACCCGTACTTCATAGAAGCCTGAGGCTCTGCAAAAGAAATTCATCCCTCCATGAGGCGTGGGGACTCAATAGCAGGCTGGAAGGAAAATCTCCATAACCCAATATGACCATCATATTGTTTCTTAAGGCCTGGCTGGAAGATCAACTTGCCTGCAGTGCTGCCCAAGGACTTCGTAGGACTTCAGCAGGCCTGAAGAAGACTGACCATGGGAGCAGATGCCACACAGACCCCACTTGTCTGGTTCCAGATAAGACCCTGCCCAGACACTGGAGAGCACAGCCATGGCCCGGCACACTAGCTCTCACCCTAGGCGCAGCACTCACTTAGACATCTTCCTGCGCTTTCTCTCCTCAGCCTTGGCCTTCTGGGCAGAAGTCAGACTCTCTGCCTCTGCCAAGTTGTCCACAGCAATAGCCAGGAAGACATTCAGCAGGATGTCTAAGAGGCAGCTAAGGAGCCTTGAGTTGTGGGTGGAAGGCAGTTTCTGGGGCAGGAATCTTGCCTGCCTGTGTGTTTCAGGCCTTAATCCCTACTGGGATAGTCAGAGTGCTTCTTGCTGGAGTGACTCATGGGAGGGTACAGCCCCAGCCGCACAGAAAAGTCTTCAGAGAAGCACTTCTGCAGAGGGTGTCCATAGTGAGGCCTGAGTATTATCCATTTCCTGCCGGAAAAGACCCAGCTTCCCCATAGGACTACCTGGGAAACGAACCAGGCAAAGCAAGGGGCAACCATGTTAGGAATATGAACTCAAGGGACAGTGACTCCATTCCTGCTCCTTCACCACAACATCAGATTCCACAGCACAAGCATCAAGACCCTTTAGGTATCCACAGCATCTCTCTGATCATCTGCCTTACTCTCCAGTCTGCTTAGTTCACCTTTTGGCTTATCCTAGCTCAATCTTCCTGGCCACAGCTTTGTTCCCCCTGCCTGCTTCTGAGCCTTTGGACCAGGCTGCCCCACCACCCCCGACTGTTCCTCAGCCAAGCTCTGGGCTTCCTTCTACCTGCTTCAGGCTTACCAGTCCCACAACCGATCAGTCCCATGGTTCTCTAACCTTTCTGGTGGAAGGAATTATCTTGTTTGTCTATCTGTCTTTGCTGTGTCCCATTCCCCACAGCAGGAGTCTGGAAACATCCTTCCAGTCAGAGGCCTTAGCTGCCTGGCACATGGGCACCCGATCCTCTCTTTTAAGCCACCTCCCAAACTTTTCTTTGCATCCTGGCCCAAAAGGGATACAGTTTCCACAGACGAACAGGATGATGAAGTAAATGCACACGAGCACACCAGGGTAGGATGGCCCTCCGTAGGCCATGATCCCATTGTACATCACAGAGTTCCAGTCCTCACCCGTCAGGACCTAGGAGAGGGAGAGGAACGAGATGAGAGGATGCGCTGTCCCAAAGGCCTCTGGCAACTGTTAACTCCCTGATACCTATTCTTGTCATACATGGTCTAGGTGACCCCAGTCCTTGCTTTGCATGGTGCCCCTCTTGTGGTGATCTAGACTCTTATCAAGGTGTGAGCTGCCTTGCGGAAGGAGAGCAAGACTGAAGGGCTGCCTGGAGGCGGGCACTGGAGTTTGATTATGGGGTCACTATCTCTCCAGCTCTGCTCTTAATCTCCAGGCTAAAGTGAACGAACTGCACTCACCTAGACCCCAGTCACTCTGGCCTCCAAAAATAGACCTGATGCCGGTGAAGTCCCTTGACAGGCATGATGCCAGCCAGTGAGGTGAATGGGAGAGAGACAGGATGAAGCCATCTACAGGAGCCCTCCTGATGGTATGGCAAGATGGACTGACGGGGAGATACCAGTAAAGTAGAGCGAAGATTTCCATCTGACACTGAGAAAGCTCCTCTGGGAGGTTGTGACTTTGAAGATCTTTGAATCAGAGCCAAGACCCCTTGGTGGCTTCTAGTAAGTAGGTGGCCCTAAGCCTCCAGACTGAAAAATGGTTCTCAAGTCCCTGCAGCCTCTTCAGCTTGCAGAAGATGCTGAAACTTGCCTTGTCTGACTCTGTCCCCAGAGATATGAGCAGCATACCTCTGACTCCTAGCCTACTCCAAGTCTCATCAGCTGTTATCCTGCCTATGTGGGCTAGCACTTTGCCAGACACCAGGGACCAAGAAAAGTCAGAGAGATTAGGCAGCACTAGGGTGCAGTTCCAGGGGAGGAAACAGGCAAACCAGTATTATAGTATCCAAAAGAACAGGGCCGGGGCCTGGGGTGAGGAACTGAACTCAACCAACAGATCAGAGAAGGTCTCCGAGGGAGGTGATGCTTACTCTCTCTTGAAGCAGGATTCAGCAACGTCCTGGGATGGGAGATACACAGATAGAACACATACCTGGAAGACACTGATGAGGGCCTGGGGGAAGTTGTCAAAGTTGCTGCGTCTCACTTCCGTGTCCTCAAAGTCATATCTGCCTCCAAAGAGCTGCATGCCCAGCAGGGCAAAGATGATGATGAAGAGAAAGAGCAGCAGCAACAGAGAGGCGATGGAGCGGATGGAGTTGAGCAGCGAAGCCACGAGGTTGCTCAGAGATGTCCAGTATCTGAGGAAGAGGAGGGGCAAGGGAGGGAAAAGGCAGAGCTTTTTGACCAGTGCTTCCAAGGCCGGGAGGGCTCGAGGCAATGTCTCAAGACTGAAGGGCCATGTAGGAAAGGGCTGCTGGGGGCTGGAAGTTGCTGGATTCATGCCGCATGCCTCCTGCAGAACATTTATCTCAGCTCCTATTTCACACTCCTCAGCAGGGCTGAAATGAACCTGTGTTCTATTATTGACATACTGTAAGAGCAAAGACCTGTGCTCATGCTAGGATGGATAAATGAAAACACAGAACTCCTTTTTCTGCAATTTCAGGTGTTTGTGGTCAGTGGAGGACAGCATTAAATCCTACATGTGTAGCACAAGATACGTGCACACAGAGAGAAAGACCGCACTCACATAAATTCTGATACAAGATGTTATAATCATTCTAGTTTTTAAAAAAATTATTTCTTTATTTTTATAGTATGTGTCTGAGTGTTTTGTGTGCATGTATGTAAGGGTACCCATGTGTGCAATGGCTGCAGAGGCTAGAAGGGGGCATCAGAGGCCCTGGAACTGGAGTTATGGATGGTAGTCACCATTTGGATGCTGGGAACCGAAGCCAGGTCTTTGGCAAGAGCAGCCAGTGCTCTTAACCACTGAGTCATCTCTCCAGCCCAACTCTTCTAGTTTTTTATTGGTGCTATTAGTCACTTAGAAAAAGACATGATATATTTAAGTCTTGGCAGTACTCACAGTTTTAAGCACTCACTGAAGTCTCCCCAAAATCCCCCAAAAGGAGAAGAACCAGTGATGACTGTGCCCGTGCCCCGCCCACGCCTTTGGATCCCCTTGTGCTGGTTCTCCCTCTTTTCCCGTTTCCCTCCCCCCACCCCCGTCCCAGGGTTTCCTTTCTCTCCTTCTTTCTTCGCCATTGACCCCTTTGTCCTGCCCTGGTAGAGATGATGGTGAAACAAAAAGAGAAATGAGTTTCATTTCAAGAGGGTGTGAGTATTTCTCTTCCCCAGAGTGTTTCCTTACCGAGGGAGAAGAGACCTAGGCCAGGAAGACAGCAGAATCTGTCAGGCCCTACAGCATCAGACACAGGCAGGTGTGGACCACTGAGAGCCAAGTGCTGGGAGCCCCGTAGCCTGTGCTTACTTGGTGATCTTGAAGAGTCTCAGAAGGCGAATGCAACGGAGCACGGAGATGCCCAAGGGTGTCATGGCTCCCGATTCCACCAGGAGAATCTCCAGGATGCCGCTGCACACCACGAAGCAGTCGAAGCGGTTGAAGATGGACATGAAGTACGGACGCAGGCCCAGCCCGTACATCTTCATCAGCATCTCGATGGTGAAGAGGGCCAGCAGCACGCGGTTGGCAACATCTGCAGGAGGGCAGCAGGGCCTGAATACCGCTCCCCTTCCCTCCTCCTCCTCTGGGCTTCTGCCCAGATGAGCCTCTACCCGACACACACTCCCTAACTTTCCAAGGAACTAGCCATTGTTATCTTTGAAAACCTAGGAAGGGGACAGCAAGATGGCTTAAAGGAAAAGGTGCTTGCCGCTAAGCCTGATGACCTGAGTTTAGTTCTCAGAACAGACACGGTGGAAGAGAGCAGATTCCCTCTAACTGTCCACTGACTTACCCCAACCCCCAGATACACATGAAATAAATGTTAAAAAATAAAAACTCACGGAAAAGTCCATGGAATTTTGCCCATATTGAAAGAACCACTAATCTAGATTTCCAACAAGCTAATCTATACATTATTTATTGTAGTTCCTTCAATTTCATGTAAGTTCATGAAGGCCAGCCCCTATCTCTTCATTATGCACAGTCCTGGTACAGGAAGGACCTCACTATCTAAAGTGAATCTTTCCTCCTTTACTTTGCCCAGCCCCTCTGGGACATGCACTATCAATAACTTTGTCTTTCTTGGGTCTTTCACTTCTTCCTCTGGGCATCCATCAACTGCATGTTGCCAAATCCAGTAGACACTAAATTCTCATGTGCTTAATGTCCTTTCAGTTCTGTCTGCCATTTGCTTTTTCAAATATTGTCTCCCCACCGCCACCTTGGTTTCTATGACACCGTGTCCCTTTGTTTTTCAGGATTTCCTCTGGGTTCTCCTAAGCCCCCTCTTCAGTCCATTCTTTACTGAGTCATGGACTGCCGGCCTCAAGCCATGCACTAGAGTGTGTATTATCCCTGATGATCCAGTGATATTCTAAGATCATGGCTCCAATGGTGTTCTTGCTAATGACTCCCACCTTTAATTCTTCAGAGATCTAGCCTCTCTCTGAGATTCAGATCTATTTTTCCATCAGCTTTCTTAGTGTCACCATTGAGACATCTCAAAGACATCTCAAACTCAGTATGCTCAGTACCACACTGATAGATACTGTCTTCCCCTCCCCCGTCTCCTAAACTGCCTAGAAATTGGCCATTTTTGTCATCTCAGAAAGTAAAACAACCACCATCCATTTGTCTGCACACTCTGGGAACCTCAAATTGACCTCTTGATGGGTAGTGTTCCATCTTCTCCACATTCATTTATTAACACTGTATGACAGTGTGTGGCACACAGAAGGCTCTCAAGACTGGCTGCAATGATGCATGCACGATAACATCTGATCGTAGCTGTGTTTCCTATTTCCTTCCCATAGAAAAAGGCAATCTTCTAGTCTTTAAAAGTTTACTATTGGGGGCTGGAGGGATGGCTTAGAAGTTGGGGGCATATTGTTTTCCCAGAGGCTGCAAATTCAATTCCCAGCACCCACATCAGATGGCTCATAACTGACTGTACCTCCAGCTCCAGAGGTCTGATATCCTTTTATGGCCTCCACAGGTACGCACGCGCACACACACACACACACACACACACACACACACACACCACATTTAATTTCTATTACTTTTAAGCATAGTCTCTTTCAAGTGTTCCTGGGGTTGTAAGCTTCCTTCCACCAGACTGGTGACTCTTCCTCAAGGTGGCTCTGTTCCTTATTTGCTTTGTAATTTTTTTACATCTTCACAAGGAATAGATGGGAGTCGGATCTCTCACTTATGATATTTTCCCTTCCTCCCAGGGCCTCTGGCAGAGATAACTTCAGACTCCTTACCTAACACAATGGGCAGTGAGATTTTGTTCTCCCCTACATGGAAGCAGCCTTTCCAGGCCTCTGGCTCCAAGCAAGTGGGTGAATTCTAGTTCCCCACCTTGAAGTCTTATGGCCTGGCTCCCCTTCCTGTTCACGCTCTGCTTTCTGACTGTGGGTACACTGTGACCAGCTGCCTCATGCTTCTGCTGCCATGCCTTCCCCATCAAGGTGGAGTGGAGCCCAAATAAAGGCTTCCTTCCTTAGTCATTTGGCATAGCATTTGGCATAGCAATGAGAAAAGTAACATTCTACATTATTTCTTAAAATATTATTTTAACTCGTGCTGCCTGGAAGTTCAGAGTAGTTGGGGAGCACCTACTTGTGGGAACTGATCCTTCTTTTCTTTGATTTGGTTCTTGGTCACAGTCCAGAGCTCTGCACACAGTGGGACATCCACTGCAAGGATGAGGCTGACCGATTCATCTTCTGCCAAGGCTCGTCATCCAAAGCCTCTAGTCTCATCATATTATGTTCCTGCTTATACCTTTTCATTGGTTTCTCTTTGCTCAGAGTTTAAACTCTTAACGTATTATGACAGTATACAAGAACCCCTATGAGCACACACAGCTCATGTCCCAGGTAATAGTGTTCTGTGGCTCCCTTTTAACTGCACTGTTTGACATCTTTTCATACATTGCACTTCCTGCAGAAATCCCAGTTGGGCCTTGCTGCCTTGCCCTTGAGAATCATGGAGCCCCAGTGTCTCCTCTTCTGGGAACTCTCTCTTACTATCTCATACTTGTTCTATCATTGCCTTCCCTGGGTGGGTTGGAAACTATTATTAATGTCTGCTTCTCCTTTGGCTAAGTATGCTCCTTCAAGTCCAGAGCAATGAGTTAGCTTTCTCTGAATCTCCGGTTCTTCCTTGTGCATTACATATAGCGATCACTCACTACATCGTTGGTAAAATGTTACCATTTCTTTGAAAAAAAATTTTATTTTATGTGGATGAGTGTATTGCCTTCATGTATGTAAGAGTACCCATGTCATACAATGCCCCCAGAGGTCGAAGAGGGTGTTAGATGTCCTGGAACTGGAGCTACAGACAGTTGTGAGCTGCCATGTGGTGCTGGGGATAAAACCCAGGTCTCCTGCAAGAGCAGTCAGTGCTCTTAACCACTGAGCCATCTCTCCAGCCCCAAAAGATTACCATCTCTGCAGTAGGATTTGAACTTGGATGCTTGGAGCTCTCAATTACTGATAGTCTAATATGAAATGATTTTTAATTTTCCTAGATACCTGAGAAAGCATCTGAAATCTGTCTCAATTTATTGCTGTCACTGCCCCAGGTCAGATCAGTGCCAGAAGGGGGAGGGTTGGGCATGCCACTTTGCCTTCTGAAGTATCTATTTTCCAGCTGTAAAAGGAAGGGTACAGACAATGACCCAGCACCAGAAGAACGCAAGTCTAGAAGGTGATGTCAGCAAAGCTGACTTCTGGAGACCCTGCATCACCCGTGGCAAGTTTGGACCTTACACTGTAAGTGCTCACTCCCTCCGACTCACCTTGTAAATGGGTCAGCCAGAGTGGCTGGTTGTGGTGCTCTGAGGCAATAGACAGGGTGTTGATGGCAACAATCAGGATCACCAGCCAATAGAAGACCTTGGATTTCACTAGGTCGTGACACTTCCAACGGAAGATGCGATTCCACTGCCTCCAGTGCCGACTGCAGGAGACGAGGGAGATGGGGATCCAGAGCTGCTCAGTGCCCAGCTCAGCCTTTCCACCATTGCTTTCAGCCATATCCAGTCATAGCTGGTCCCATTACCCACCCTCTCCAGGCATGTAAGAGAAGTGAAGAACATGAGTTGTAGAACCAGACAGATTGAAAATCCAGCCTTTGACTAGCAAAGGTTCACCTTTCAAATGAGCATAATAGTGATATCAACCTCCCAGGCAGTTAAATAAGATAATGCAAGCAAAATACTATAGTACCTGGAACTCCATTCATTTCAATTTCCACTAAAGCAACACAGAGATGCCACATTCTACCCACTTTTAAGGAATTCTCTAATAAGTCAAAGGAGAGGGTTGGGTATGAGGAAGGACCCTTTCATAATTAATATAGACCTTTTGGTGAGTGGTCTTGTAGCACTTACCAAAGTTCAAGTGTACATACCTCCCCCACTGTTTTTATAGACCCAGCAATTCAATTTCTAGAATTCTGTTCAGAATTCATATTTTTCACAACTGTTCTCATAACACTGATTGGATTGCCAAAATCAGGAGAGATTAGTTAAATATATTATGGTGTATCTGTACTATGGAATATTTTACATCCAAAGGCATACTGGAAAAAGGCACGATGCTTATATAGGTATATACACACAAGTATGAAAATTGACCTCATTAGAAAATTTTAGGGAAAAATGTGTTACAGGGCAATATATCATATTCTTCTAGTTAACAAATATTTGTCAATACCTCCTACGTGCCGTGTACTATTCTAATTTCTATAGTGACAATAATTAACATACCTAGCTCCGTTATCTAAAAAGTAGACCAAAACCAAAATAGATGATGTGTGTGAGTATGTATGTGTGTGTCTGTGAGAAAGATGAAAGCACAGAAAAGAGAAATACACATCTGTTACCATGGTGACCTCTTGAAGGGTAGTAAGGACCTTCATCTTTGCTATATTTCTGTGTTTGAGCTTTCAGAAGTTATAATTATGTATGAATTTGAAAAAAGACACAGTCTTCCTCTTAAGGTAAAGAAGAGAGCTTAGAATGTTCTCTTGTCACTGACTTCCTGTAGAGCACCCCTGTTCCTCCCCCACCCCCACAGAGGCTTCCAGCCTTTCAGAGGGTGCTTGTGGCTCCCAAGTGCTCCTGTTTTCTCTTGAGCAGTTTATAAATAGGTTACCTGATCAGGTTCTCTCTGATTGCTTGTTACCCACATATTTGGCTACTGCTAAGTCCTAGAGCAGGAATTAGCTCTGTTTTCTCAGACAGATCTTTCTAATGGTCCAGGAAAGTGCTGTGAGGAGATGTAACTGGATTCTGGGCCTGTGTTCCAGGTCAGATACTCACATGAACTGTATGATTTTGTTCAAGCCCTCGATTTCATATAAGCTCTCTGTGTCAGAGCCCCCTTCATCCAAAGACAGCTTGCCTGGGGACAGGACAGATATTGTAGTAGTCAGCAGCCTTCAGGGCCCCTTGGGGACAGACACAGTTGGTTAGGCATCCCAGGACAGGTCATCTGTGACTGGGATCATGGTGGGTCTGGCTCTTGCTGTGCTTTCCTGTTACTCAGTTTCTCTTGGGGACACTGGTGGGACACAGGCTGATGGGGTTTGAAAAGCCTGGGGCACACTTGGATTCTACCATCTTGAGGTGAAAGGCTTTAGGCAATTTATCAGTCTCTGAGGGCAAGAGCCAAACCTGCTCGACGGGCCCCTGTACTGTCTGGGGGCCATGTGGGTGCTCCAGGGAAAAGACTGTGAGGTGCTGCTCAGAATTGGGCAGGGGAAAGCTGGGCATGGCTCCAGACCCAAACCTTCTCTGAAGTCCTCCACGTCCATGACCTCGCCCTGCGTGATCCAGCTCATGTAGCCTCGCAGGTCCTCCTCCAGCTGCTGCTTCTCCCGGAGCTTTTGGAAGGTTCCCCTGGACTTGGCTTTCTCTCGCTCCTTGGTGAACTCCCTGAAATAAAGCCAGGAATCTTGGAGGGCAGAAGAGGGTAAAGGGGCCTCCGGAGTCCTTAGCACAGAGGGCACGTCCTGTGGTTGGGCATGTCTCCTGGCCTAGGTTAGTGCCTATGGTCCAGGGACCCTCAAAATGTCCTCTCTCCCTACCCTTTACCCAGCCCCACATCCAGGCACACCCTGGAGAAGTGCTCTGGGCTGCTGATTCCTTCTCAGCCTATCTCATTTTCTCCTGGAATTATTCTTGTGTGTTAGGGGCTGGCAGGGCAGTTCAGTACACCAATGGAATGGACCAGAGATCCTCAAATTAGCCATACTTCTTGGCCCTTTAAGCGACTCTAAAATGATTTCTGCTTATAGACTTAAAGTGTGATGAAATTCTCCTGGACTCACAGGACGCCAGGCTGTGACTGGGAAGGGAAGACTCTGAGGGTCACAGTGGAGTATCAGACCAGTAGAGGGCAGCCCTGGGCCACAGACCAGAGCCCATGTGCATTAGGGGGAAGCACTAACCTGGCTGGCAGGGTGGTATCCCCTGGGGGCTCCTGACCATTTTGTACACACACCCTTTGGTGGTACAATGAAGCCCACAGATCCAACCTCAGAATGATGCCACAAAGAACACAAGTAAGATCAGAGCATTACAAAGAAACTGATTATATTAAAATAAGTTAAGTAAACATAGTTAAACTAAATAAAATATAGTTAAATGCCCACAGAGGAATGCGGCTGCTTCATTATTAGCTGCCAGGATCCAGTTTCGGGTTTAATGACTATTTCTACTATTCCTGCGAGCAGTAATGAATGTAAACAACTGACTCCAACGACTGACACATGATGTAATTTCTGTTAGGTCAAGTCATAGGCGCTGCTAACACCACTGTTGTGCAATAGAAAGTCAAGTTGGGTCTCACTTAACCAAGTTCAAGATCCCTGAGTTCTGCCTCCAGCCTGCCTGGGAGGAAGCTTTGGAGTGGGGTGGTGCCAACAGAAAAGGGGGCTACGGCTACAGCTAGCCTTGCCACTGTTGCTGGTGTGGGACCACAGTAGAGCCACTCTACAGATGACTGTTCATGAATGACTGTGATCTTTGTATGCGCTGGACCCTATTCTAAGCACTTTTAATACATTGAACTTTCACAGACACCCTGGGGAAAAGGTACAGAGATGATTCCTGTTAGACATGGAGATGGAGGCACTAAGAGGTCAGGGAACTCAGCAAGTTCACGTGTCTACTCTGATGAGACGGGCAGTCTGCCTCTCCCTGCTGAGCATCCAGGGACAAACCCAGGGGCTGAGGCTGGGGCTTGGGAGTTTCACACAGGGGTGCAAATGCTGAAGGACAGGAGGAAGCAAGTGTGAGAGAAGAACCTAAGAGATGAGGAGAGAGAAGTGCAAGGCTGAAGGATGCTGCGTGCATCTTCTGTCTTTCCAGCTAAGCAGAAAGAAATGCTCCTGGCCCAGTGGGGCCCAGGGAGACTCAGCTCTACTCTTTCTCCCCTCCCCCACCCGCTGTTGAACTTCCTTACCCGCTCAGGACACCCAGTACCAGGTTGAGGATGAAGAAAGAGCCCAGCAGGATGAGAGTGACAAAATAGATCCAGGGCCACTCATTCCCGATGGCGTCGTTGACCTGCTCCAGACAAAAGTGTGAGTTCTGACCTCTGACTTGAAGGATAATCCCTCTCTCCCCCTCCAACCAGCCAGACTCCACAAGGAGAAGACATTTGGGCTCAGTGAGAAGGCCTTTCACAGCTGGGAGACCCAAGATCTGGACTGGAAGGTCTTCTCAAAGGGGCCCGTGCTGACTGACTGTACAACTGGCCCAGGCTAGGCAGATTCACTGTCTAGTCAAGGGAGTCTCTGGCCTGCCTCCCAAACCCCAACTGTGGTCAGTTTATTTTTTTAATTTTTATTTTATGTGTATGAATATTTTGCCTGCATATATGCAAGCTCACTCATGCATGTAATGCCCACAGAGGCCAGATGAGGGCATCAGATCCTCTAGAACTGGGATTATGATTGTTAGCTGCCGTAGGATGCCGGAGTAGTACCCAAGTCCTGTGCAAGAGCAGACAGTGCTCTTCACCACCGAGGCATTTCTCCAGCCTCTGCAGTCAGTTTCCTTATAGTCAAGGCTTTTCAAAGTGAAAGTTCTCTGGGACCCTAACCAGATGCCTGCCATCTCTGAGCATTTTCTCATCCATCTAGTAAGGATACAATATATGTTTTCCTCCTAGGCTTGTAGCAGAGATGAAATAACTCATGTGACATTCTTTTGACATATTTAATCATTTGCTTCCCTAATATGAGCTTGCAAGAAAGGTTCATACTAATCTGTTATATTTGCAAAGCATTAAAGCATTTGACAGCTTCACAATTTCTCCCACAGGCAGGACCATATTGTGCTTGAGAGCTCTGGATCAGAGACAGATGGATGAGAGCTCAAATCTTGGCTCTGTTGGTCATTAAATTCATGAACAGTTGAGTCACCTCTGTGTGCCTCAGTTTCCTTTTCTGTAAAATGGGAGCAATGCCAGTTTATTAGGAAATCCAACAGATTTCCTAATAAACATCTAATAAGCAACACACTCCAACAAGAAAGCTTTGTTGACTATGTGCCAGACACTGTTGTAATCAATTAATCTTCCCTCCAGCTGTATGATGTGAGCACTATTATTATCTTTATAGATGAGGAAACTGGTGCACAGTAGTGTTCCTATAAGAAAGCAGTCTTGCCCAATGGCAAAGAGAAAGACCTAAAGGCCTCTCATCCCTCAAGTATCTAATATACAGGCCATCAGGAAAGAGTTACTGACAGCCTAGGGAAAAATCAGTGCTTGAGACCAGAACTCACGGGGCTCTAGTATCTATCTCACCCCTTTCTTGAATCCTGCAGACACCTTGCATCATGAGGGCTATCCCAGAGGACACTAGACAACAGCTAGAGATGATAAGGAGGCCGTGTGCCCATATGGATGCCCAAGAAGGGCTAGAGAGAGCCACTGGCACTCTGAGCAGTGACTGGCCTCTGGGATAGGGGCCTTGTAATCCCTCCCTGCCTACTGTGCTAGCAAGTCTCTGCAAGAGAGGCATGGTTTGAAGGCCCAGACACACCCAGTACAAGACGTCAGTCCATCCTTCCATGGAGATGCATTGGTACACAGTGAGCATGGAGAAGCCAAAGTTGTCGAAATGGGTGATGCCGTGGTTGGGCCCCGGCCAGCCGCCCCGGCACTCACTGCCATTGATGGTGCATGGGCGTCCAGAGCCTGTCCTGGCGCAGGGCGATGGCTTCTCGTTCTCCACTGTGGCCACGATGTCTGGAGGCAGAAGGCAGCAGCATCAGACAAGAGGACACTGGCAGGAGGAAAGGTACTGGAGAACAGTTTGGAAGAATGGAGCAGCCGCTGCACAGATGCACAGGTGAGAAAGTGGAAGGCTGCTTCCTGCTGAGCAGGTGCTCGACATGAGGGGGACCCAGGACCAGGGCTGGAAGAGGGCAGCTACAGGGAGCAGCAATTGTGTTTTGGGTTCCAGGGCCTCGGTGGAAGGTCTGCTCCTATAACGAACTGTTCCATGAAGCCCAACTCATGCAGGAGGAGTGACCAGAAAGGCTTCTGTACTCTCCCGAAGCTTTAAGGAAGGGGCAGCTGTCTGGCTGGAGAGGGGCTAGGAACGGGGCTCCCGTGTTCTGACCTGAGGGTTCTGTGTGAGGAGTTGAAATGAAGCTGTGCTAGCAGCATCGGGTTGACCTGTCCAAGATATGGAGCCCACAGGGCCGGAGTCCACCTCCCTAGGAAGCTTTGTTAGGACCTCAGATAGTACCTCTCTGGTCCCCTCGAACATGCTTTCATTGCCTATAAAGTCTCTCTCTCTCTCTCATCCTGGAGCAGGCCCCAGTACATGTGCATGTGAAGCCCAGAGGTCAACAGTTAACATCAGATATCTATGCAGTCACTCTCCAATGCTGGCCAGTAAGCTCCCAGGATCTGCCTGTACTGGGATTACAAATATACCATGTGCTGCTGCACTCATTTTTTATGTGGGTGTTGAGAATCCAAACTCAGGTCCTCAGGCTTGTACAGTAAGTATTTTACCCAGTGAGCCATCTTCCTATCCCCTAAAATCTGGCAATTTTGATAGCATTCTTTGTTGTGGTTTGGTTTTTGAGACAGGGTCTCCCTGTAGTCCCAGCCAGCCTGGGACTCGTTATGTAGACCAGACTGGCCTTGATCTCACAGAGATCCACCTGCTTCTGCCTCCTGAGTTCTGGGATTAAATATGTGTGCTACCATGCCTGGCAGTTGATTGCATTCTTTATCTTAAGGTGTTTTAGGCCTCCCTTTGTGCTCTGAGATTAGGTTATCCTCAGAATGGGGCAGCCAGCTTTACCCACATTTATCATGACAGCTCAGTACTCTGGAGATGGGCCAGGGAAGACAGTGGTGGTCATCTTAGAGTCCCTGGCTTGTGCGGTGAAGCCAGCAGTCCTGATCTGAGAGGGACATTTGAGTGTTGCTTCTCAGCACTCATCAACACCCTTGAGATCTCAGCCTGGCACCTCCAAATTTGTCCAGAGGGTCATGCTAGACAATCTCTGCTCTTTGTCTGATAGAGCTGATTATGAGATGTGGACTGTTTGAGTGATGGAAGAGGCTGACTTGAGAGGACTGGGAAGCTGCCAGCTGAAAGGCTTATCAGAGTTCACTCTTAGAAGCTAGGTTTGACCTCACGTTGACTGTGCCCTGTTACCATGGGCATGAGGAGATGAACGGAGTCGCCCTGAGAGGCAGTGGGTGCGGGGTTGCTCTGGTGAATCTAATGCAGAAGATTTGGAGGGAGGCATGTTCTCTACTCTGTGGACCCCAATGTAAGCCATTATCTGCAGAGACTGAGCAAAGGCAGAGGCTGAGTTCCCAGAAACTACTGTAGAGTAGCAAGACCCAAGGTAAGGAGCAGAGAGCCTTCCAGGGCACCTGCCTTCTCAAAACAGTCTTCAAAGTAATACTAAGACATTGCTCAGCCCTTGGTCTCTCATTCTCTCAGTGGAGAGTGAAATTGTCCACAGTATGTGACATAGCAATGGACTGCAGGCAGAGCAGCACAAGCTCCAGCCCACTTGTATCAGACCAGGCACTGAGGAAGTTTACAGAAAAATGTAATAGTTTTGCTTTTGGAAAATATAGTCATTTTCACAAAAGTGTATTCTTGTTCTTATGTCATGAGATTAGTATCGCTCTTCAGAAATGAATTGACATCATTGTATTCGTGTCCATTTCCATAGGAATACCAATGCATCAGAATCACCTCAACAAAGTTCTCTGAGGTCCTCATAACCTTGTAAGAATGCAAAGGGGTCCTAAAGCCAGAAAGTAGAACACAAGACTGTTTTGAAAATCTTGCTGGAGTCTATCTGGGTCTAGATGTGGATTATTTCTGACAACTCACCAAACATCTCGTTTGGCTCATGATGTTTTCTTGAGGTCTCATGTGTCTCTATCTCACGGGCCTGATCTGAGAAGTATCTCAGACAGAAGTAAACTATGGCCAGAAGGAAGATATGAAGGGAAATTCAGGCTCATTCCAAGCCTGAATTTCAATTGACAAGAGGTTCTGGAAGCCTGGAAGATACCACACATATGGTGGGCCAGAGCAAGCTGTGGCCAAGGCCAGCCTCTGATCACTGATCCTGGCAGAGCTGTCTTTCCTACCATTTCCATAGATGCCTGCTTCCAAGGTGGTCAGTGGGGGAGAGACAATGGTCTCATTCCAGAGCTTCTTCTCTACCTGTGATAGTCTCATTTGGGAGCTGACTTTGGACCTCGCCCACTCCACAGTCCTCCAAGGCTTACCTGTTCCAATGAAGTAGCAGGTCTTGTGCATCTTGCCCTTGAAGAGCTCCAGCCCAATGATGGCATAGATAATGACCATAAAGAGGACGAGCAGGGCGATGTGGAACAGGGGGAGCATGGCTTTGAAGATGGAGTTGAGGACGACCTGCAGGCCTGCCACCAAGGAAAGGGAGGGAAAAGAAGAGTCACTTCCCCTCTTAGTCTCATGCCCCTCCCCCTGTAAACAATGGGATGCCACTGGGACACCAAGAGGGCAAGGGAACGGGTTGGGAGAGGAGGCACTGTCACCCACTGGGCACCCCTGACACCAGCCGTAGGGGTCTGAGCACGCGGAAAGCTCTCAGGGCCTTGACATCCAAGCCAGCTCCTTTGCTGCTCATGGGGGCTGTGTTGCTTTGGATGATGTTAACTTGTTCCAGAATCACAGTAAAGACACTGGAGGGAAGACAGAGAGGAGAGGGTCAGAGGTGAAATGTGCCAGAGGTTCCAGGGCTCTGGGACCCTGTGTTCCATCATGCTCAGGACCTAGGGGGAGAGGGCAAATATGGTTCCAACTGTCACCTCTGAAGAATTTTATTATAAAGAACTCTGAGGCCAAGTTTAGCCTCAATGAAAACAGTATTGTGATCTATTAGTGATGTCTGCTCTGGGTGGCAACCAGAGGCTGAGGGTGAGGTATGTGTGTACTTTATGGTACCTCAAGGGTCATGGGTCCCGGGGTCAGAGTGGGTTGCAGGTCAGCTCCTCACTCACTGGTAACCCAAAGAGGGGAAACCAGAGGGAGTTTTCCAGACTCTCCCTGGGACTGCACTTCCTGCTAACGCTGGATGGGTTTCTTCCTGCTCTCCTATTTTCCTCTGAGTTTACTTAAAGCTTTGAAGTCCGTTCAGCTCTCTTCTATGAACATTTGACAGCATCCCCTGAGCTCACTGTGAAACAGTGATGCTCTGTGTAACACTGCTCTCTGACGCTCTAGTCATTTGATTTGGCTTCCAACCAGATCACCTCACTAAGGGCGAAGCAGAGGACTCTTTAAGCTTTCTTCCTTGTACTGAAAGCAGCACTGGACAGTCAGCAGATACCTAACATAATATTTATTTGATTGAAAGACAGCATAATGGTTGGGTGTGCAGGCCTCTGGAACCAAGCCTGCCTTGGTTTGAACTCTGGTTACTATGTGACCTTGGGCAAGTTGCTTGATTTGTTTGTTTCTTAGCCTCTTCATCCATAAGAAACAGGAAACAAGAGAGATGTTTCCATATAAAGAGAGAATGTTCCATGTAAAAGCACATAGTATGTTCTCAATAAGTGCTGCTGTTAGAGTCAGGCAAAACTTAATGAAAGTGATGTTATGGGCTAACCAAAACTCATTAAAAAAATTTGCTTTATGTGTATGTACCTCTCTCTGTGTGTGCATGTGTGTGGGTGCATGTAGAGTCCAGAAGAGAGCATTGGATCTCCTGGAGCTGGAGTTCCAGGCAGTTGTAAACTACCATACATGGGAGCTGGGAGCTGAATTCAGGTGCTCTGCAAGAGCAGTGAATGCTTCTAACCACTGAGCCTCCCAGATGCTCTCTCCCCAATTTATTTGTTGAAGCTCTGATCCCCTAGTAACTCAGAATGTGACTCTGAACATAGGACTACTAAAATGAGGGTCATCAAAGTGGACTGTAATTCAATTGACTGGTGTCCTTCTAAGAAGAAATGTGGGCACACAGAGACACTAGGATGCATGTTCATAGATAGAACACTTGGGAAACCATGAGAAGGTGGCCATGTATAGCCAAGAGGAGAGGCCTGGCGACACCAGACCCGCCCATACCTGGACCTTGCACTCCTGACTAAGCCTCCGACTGTGGAATCTGATGGCTGCCCTTGTACTCCAATGCAGACTCCTAGATGCCCATTTTTGTGTATTCAAATAACATGCACACAATGTTGGTCTGTGGATCAATGCATAAACGACAAAGGTGGCCACTCACATTTCCTCTGGAATGTGACGGGGAAAGATGGAGGAACTTAGTACCTAGTTGGTAAAGGGGTTGTGACCTGCAGGCAGATATTGGGGTCAATGGTTCATTTTCCACCAATATCGACCACATCCTTGGGATGGTTAGCACAGTACTGTGGTCCCACCCCACCTCTGGGTTGCTGGTAGTGACTGTGGGCAGAGTCCTCAGGGTGGATCTGACTCCAGTCTCCAGCCCCAAGCCAGATCTCACCCTAGGAAGACGATGATGAAGTCTAGCACATTCCAGCCACTGCGCAGGTAGGCATCCTGGTGGAATAGGAAGCCATAGGCAATGATCTTCATGGCAGCCTCGATGGAGAAGACGATGAGGAAGAAATACTCGAGTTTCTCCTGGGGGTGGGGTGCAAACATGGTCACTCTTCCCCCTCTAAGCAATTCCAGTGCCCCCTTGCTGCAGCCCAGCTCTCCTCTCCAGCCTCCAGGGTCTCCTTGTAGCCCCAGCTGGCCTGGAATTCACTATGTAGACCAGGCTGGCCTTGAACGCATAGAGACTGGAGTGCTGGATTAAAGGTGTGTACCACCATGCCTGCTCTCCCTTCAGGTTTTTGCTGAAAAGATGTTCCGTTAGCAAGGCTGTCTCTGGCCACCAAGTGCAACCCAAGGCACTTCCAAACTTCCACGTTGTTCCTTCCAAGCTTCACGCTCTTCTTAACACTCAGCCTCAACTAATGTGCTTTATTGTGTTCGTTTGCTCTCCTCACCAGAATGCAAACTCCATGACATGGTGCGATTTCTGTCCATTTTCCCCTTACTTCAGGGCCTAGAACTAGAGGAATAAATCAGTGATTCCCAGATGGCTCCCAGTGTGGGGAATGAAGGTAGGGGGTGGCATAGACTTCTTAGCACCCCAGGTGGTCCTCCCTTGCTGCTTGGAGTCTTGCTCTCTCATTGATCTTCCTGTCTCTACTACAGCTGCCTGTAGGGCAGCCCCCACTAGACCAGGAGGATGTGAAAACGGAACGCACCCTGTAAAGGGATGGCCTGCCTGTAAGGGATGGCCTGCTTGTAAGGGGCCAAGGTCTCATCTCACCTTCACCCTGATGAAGCCCTTGCTGATTTCTCCAGGTCCTGCCTGTAGCCTGATCCTCTGGGTGACCCTGAGCATGGCCAGGTCATCCTTCTCCTGCTCTGGGCCCAGGCAAGAGCTATTTCTAACCAAGAATGCAGTTGCCTTTTGGCTGTGCTCCAGGCCGAAACTGCTCTCCTTGCAGGCATCTGAACCCCGGATTGACGGCTTCCAAAAGCTCTGGTCCCCCAGGCTTCTCACATAGTCCCAGCTTCTTGACAGGGTGTCGAGTCAGCAGTGCTGTGCACTCCCAGGAGGTGGCTTTGCTGGTGCCTTATAGAGCTGTGCAACAAAGGAGGCTGTGGCCAGCAAGTGCCTACTCCCTGGAAGGCACTCTAGGAGTCCTACAGAGCACTCACTTATATTATGACTCAGGTTCTCTTACTGTGGGCACAGTCAGACAGGAAACCTGGCCACCCCATGGATAATTTGGAGGGTAATTTATTCTAAGTGACTCATTAATAGGAATGTACCCCCAAATCTCTAAGCTAGTTAGTTATAACATTTTCCTAAAAGTAAAATTTCTCCTTCTGTGTAGAAGGGGAGACTGAGACATAAATGAGCTGATCTTCCTGTAGCTCCAGCTGGCCTGGAACTTGCTAGGTAGACTAGCTGGTCTTTATCTCATAGAGATCTGCCTACCTCTGTCTCCTCAGTGCTGGGACTAAAGGTGTGCACTCTAAACCTGTTCTTTTTAACCTGTCCTAATTCTTCCTCAATTCATAAAGGTACTTCCAATCTTTTATATCTCCTTCTGGAACTGACGGCTTGGCAGTTAAAAGATACTATCAGGCCTGTTGCTAGGGTCCAGACAGAGCTTCATCGTGGGATGGAGGGACAAACCTTGCCTCCATATAAGGGAGCTGCCAGAGGCAGTGTGGATACCCTCCTTGCTGAGAGGAGTAGGGTGGGCTATGGTGCAAGGTCTCCTGGGAATTGGGCGGGTAATCTCCGCTCTGCAAGGCAGCCTTCTGGGAGTCAGGCAGACCTTTCAGGAAAAGGTGTGTGGAAGGGGAGGAAAGGCAACTCAGCATGTAACTTTTCAAATTGCTTAAATCCCAGGGGACAAACAGGAGAAGTCCTGTTGAGGGAAGGGAAAACAGGACCCAAAATAGTTGCAACGCTCATAAGCCAGGCTGCTGTCCGTATATACGGAGAGCTGCCTGCACCTGCTGCTGTCTGTCCTGTTGCCACTTGGCCCAGAGAAAGCTTGTAGGGACTGTGGGCCTCAAGTGAGGGTCATTCAGTTTCCATAGCTCATCAGCACCAAGGCCCAGCTCTCTCCACTACCCACCCAGCAGCCTAATCCTGAAGTGCACACAGCATGGCCTTTCTTGGGCAGACATGGCCCAGAGAAATGTCCATTCTTGCATTGTAGGGACAGTATAAGCAATGTCACACTGTGCTGTCCCCATGCCTCTCGAATCCAGGCATTATCCACAGAGGAAGAAGGGTATTCATTTACCAGGTATTTATTAAGCTTGGAACTATATCCATGTGCAAGACCTGGCTGTGGGCCTGCAATCAAAGTCATAGCCTTCCCACAGCATCTCCACCATCATCCCCGGGGAGTCTACTGTCAATGGTGGGAGATAGGAGGCGTATGGTACAACCGTTCTCACTGGCTCTGTTTCTTTGTTCCAGAACCTCTAGGAGCCTTATTTTCTTGTCTGTAAAGCTGAGCTAACTGAACTCCCACCTTGAAGAGTTGTCCTGAGGATTAAATAGCATCCAGAATCTCCATTTCCTGGTATAGAATGAATTCTCAGCAGGTCACAGCTCTTCTCCTCCATACTTGGCTTTTTGTGGATGGGTCAATCTATTGGTATCACAGTGTTCTACTGGTTTTCGCAAAGCTGGTGGGTGGGGTTACATCAGCAAGTGGCACACTAAAGCACGGTTCTGTCTAACGTAGACCTCAACATGTTTGAGCCTGAATCTCTCTTCCCGTTCCCCTTGAACATTCTCTTTCTCATACATCCTGCCTTGGTCAGCAGTACCCATTTACTCAAGCCAGAAGTGCTTCTCAATTCAGGTCCACCAGTTCCAGACTTTCCTATCTCTTATGCCTGCTGCATCCATCTCGTCTCATTACCACTGACACTGCACCTGTCCTGACTTGCTTTCTCTGACCTGCTGTCACTTGCTGCCCTGGGTGCTTCCTCTTCCCTTAGTCCTTCTCTGCTCTAGCCATTCCCCACTCCTGGTCTGCCATAGCCAGTGTGGCTCATCAAGTAAATCTATGCACCCTCTTGGAGCAGGTGGCCCCTTTTGATATGGATCCTGCTGACCTGGACCTCTTGTTTCACCACGGGCCTGCTGGGTGCCATGGTGCCTGTCTAGTGAAATGACCTTCAGGTTTCTCAGCTACTCTAGCCTCCCTGCCTCTGTTTACCTAGGCATGTGACCCACTTAGACCTTCACTTCATAAGATGCCTCTGACTCTTCCCCAGGAAGAATTTTCCTGGAGTGTACTCTGTGTCACCTGTAACCCTGTAACGCCTCTACCAAACTGCAGCCTCCTAGAGGCTATGTCGTCCTCCCCTGTGCATTGACTGTGGCCTCCCAATAGGCCCCAAGAACAGGTGAGAGGGGATGTTCCCCATCAAGAATAGGATTTAGGTAGGACACTAGGGTCCCTCAAAGGAGGGCTTCTAACAGTCAGTACTGGGGACAGGAGTCGGCAGTGTTTAAGGGTTGAAAACCTCCCTTCTGGACTTAGCCCTTGCCCCAGGGGTCTAGCTCTCCTTATACCCAGGTGAAAGAATTAGGAGCTCAGGGCTTTGACCCTTGATTTCCCTTACCTAGAATGCTGTGGTCATTTAAATAAGAAATGTTCCTCATAAACTCATATATTTCAACACTTGGTTCTCAAGTGCTGTTTTCAGAGGCTTAGGAGATATAGCCTTGCTAAGGGAAGTGTATCACTGGGGGAAGACTTTGAGAGCTCATGGTCTGGTCCTGCTTCCTGTGCTCTCGATGGTTGAAGATATGAGATGTCAGCTTCTTGCTCTGGCTGCCTCTTGCCCTGCTTCCCCTGTCATTATGGATCCTGATCCTTCTAGAACCATAAGCCCAAATAAACTCTTCCTTCTGTAAGTTGCCTTGGTCATGGTGTTTCATCACAGCAAGAGAAAAGGAATTAGCATAGAACTTGGTACCAAGAGTTCAGTGATAATGTGAAGAACCTGACCATGCTGGTTTTTTGAGAAATGTGGAAGACTTTAGAACTTTGGACTAGAAAAGTGGTTGAACTCTGTTAGCAGAGCTTAACAGGCTACTCTAGTAGGATCCTAGAGTAAAGTAGTACTGAATGCAATGTAGTTATAGAGGAAGAAAAGACAAATAGCAACTGGGCTAGAGGTCATTCATGTGATGTTTTGTCAAAGGATCTTGCTGCCTTCTGCCTGTACCTTAAGAAATTGCCTGAGATTGAATTAAAAAGTGATGGAATAATTTCTTTGGTGGAAGAAAGTTCAAGGCAGCATTACATTGAATCTGTGGAATGGTTATTAATGGTGATGCTTGTACTTGTCTATAATGAAAAAGAGCAGGTGAGGCAGAAAGAAACACAAAAATACATAGTTTGGAGAGGAAAAAAGCACTAGGAAGCTTAATGATGCAGCCAAGACATGTGCTGGAAGAGAGGCTGCAAATTGTTAAGGAGATGAGCACATTAGGGAGGCCTCCTGCTCTGCTCTGGAACTATAGAAAGAGTGCCCTTGGGGCAGACCCCATCTAGCTAAGCTTCTAACTTGTGAAAGAGAGCCTAAGAAGAAAGAGCTCCTACAAAGCAATTGTTTCAACATACAAAAGCTGCTCCTGCTAATGTGGATAAAGAGAGCCAAGGTCCATCCCAAGCTGGCAACTGAACTTGGTAGAGTCTTCCATGTGGTTCTGGCTTTAGAGGCATGAAAGATGCAAGAATGAGGGTATTGTCTATTATTCCCCTACAGTTTTAGAGAGCTGCCAAGGCTAGGCAACACATGGCGAGGGAGGGGGTCACTTCAAGAAGGCTCTGGTAGGCCAGTCTCAGACTCTGTTGTATGAAGCTGTCAAAGTGAAGCTGGGTTGCTGCAGATACCCCAAGATTTAGGAGATGCCAGAGTCACGAGATGTCTTCTCAGGAGAGCTGCATACAGAGAGTAGTGCCAACTAAGAAAGAGCTGGCAGGGCCAAGCCATCTAGGCACTTTGGAACTGAAGTCCCAGACATCAAACATGGAGCTACAGGATCCGGTGTTTGCCCTGCTGGGTTCTGGTCTTGCTTTGGTCTGGTATTTTCTCAGCATGTCTCTATTACTCCCTTTTGGAGCAGGTATGTATATTCTGTGCCACTGTATGTTAAAAGTATTTGTCTTTTTTATTTTTTAAGAGGTTACAGTTAAAAAGATTGTCTTTGTGATGGCCTGAGTTCTTCCATCTTGTATAAGGCCACCACCTTAATGAGCTGTCTCTAATTCTGCCAGGCTGTTCCAGGAAAAGTTTGACCACAGGGCTACTCTAGAAAGAATTAACCACAGAAAAATACTCCCATAGAATCTGGAAGGTCTCAGTTAGTGTCTTACAGCTTTTGTAACTGCTTGCTTAATCCTTACCTTGCTTAATGCTTATCTGCCTTGCTTGATGCTTAACCAGCTTCCATAACCACTTGTTTGCCTTCTTCAGGAAACAAATGTGTTATGCCTGCTACAGGAACAAATATGTCATGCCTACTGAAGGAGCAAGCGTGTCATGCCTGTGTGATCTTGTATAACCACCTGTTCCATCAGGATGCTTTGTAAGCTCTGTTCTTCTCTGAGTCAGTACTGTGCTCTCTAGATCCTGGCTTAGAGAGTACAGTCACTGGCCAGGTAGTAAATTCTGCTGATTAGGAACATCTGGAGTCTGAGTGGTCCTTCCCAGGGGTCTTCGTGCCTTAACACCCTGAGTCTCAGAAGAGACTTTGGACATTGGACTTCTGAACAATATTGAGACTGTGAAAGACTATGTTTTTTTTTAAGTTGGACTAAATCTATTTTGCATTATGATATGGTCATGAAGCTATGGGGACCAGGGAACAGAATGTGGTGGTTTTAATGAGAAAGATGCCCCATAGACACGTATTTGAGCACTTAATCATCAGTTGGTAGCACTGATTGCAAAGGTTTAGGAGATGTGGCCTTGCTGGAGGAAGTATGTCATTGGGGGTGGACTTTGACAGTGCATAATCTGGTCTCACTTCTTTTTCTCTCTCTGCTTCCTGCACACAGTTGAAGATGTGAGCTCTCAGCTCTCTGCTATGGCTGTCTCCTGCCAGGCCTCCCATGCCCTGATGGATTCTTATCCTTCTGGAACTGTAAGCCCAAATAAACTCTTCCTTCTATAAGTTATCTTGAACATGGTGTTTTATCATAGCAACAGAAAAGTAACTAATATAGGAGCTGTTCCCCAAGGCTCACTGTCTTCTTGGTTTCTGACCCCAGCTCATCACTGAACTCTGACAAGTTACTTCCCTCATTGTCTAGGTTCCCTACTGAAGACACATAGCTTCAGTTTTCTTTTTAACAGACTTCAAGACTTGACAATTGCAACTGCCTCCTGATATAAATATAAGGGTGTATGCCTGGGTTCTGCTGTATCACCTGTCTTTGGAACAGTACCTACTATATATATATGTATGACAGATACCATCAGGGCCTACTGTCTAAGGGGCAGACTGTGGAATGGGGTGGGTTCACAGATGGTTGTGACCACTGAGGCAAGATCATAGCAGTGAGGCCCTGGGAGAACTTTGTGAAAACCTCACAGCAATGCATAGCAACTTCAAAGCACACGACTGGACTATAGACAAATGTGTGTTCATCAGGCACTTGCCAAGTCCCATGACACACAAGCTCTGAAGTGATCTCACACGGTATAGTAGATTGCAGTTTATAAGCAACAAACTAGCCATCTGAATTCTGTTCTAGAATGCATCATAATGCTTGGCACATAGTAAGTGCTTAAGAAATGTTTGTTGACCAAATGATCAATGTGATGTTTGTTGTGGTATAATTAAAAAAATAAGTACAGTCTTGGAGTCTTCATTTCTAAGAAGAAATGCTGGATCTCAGGCTTTGCCTGAGCAGAGGAGACAGTCCTTGCCCCTGACCCCTGCCCTTCTGACCTCCTGAGCTCAGGGAAGGACCAGGAGACTGCTTGTGAGGCACCCCCCCACAAAGGCGTTCATCATCAGATACCCAACTCAAAGGGGTCTTGACCTCCCACAAACACGTCTCCTGTGGAGCTACCACATTTTGCTGGGGAGGTAGACTAGTGGCATTAGCCTGGCACTCCCGAAGTCCTGTGCTAAAGGAGGAGGAGCGCTCAGAACACATGTCCCTCCCACTGTCTCTACTGCCATCTCCTAGAGGTTCCCACCCTGGCATGTCTTGGACTTTGGGGGAAGATGGTAGTAGCCGGCTAGACTTCCCTGCAAAGGGGCCTTCCTAGCAGTCTCTCTGGCTGGCTTACCCCATCTCTGACCCCCCCGCCATCACTGCCTCAAACACTGTGGCCTGGTGTGGACTCCCTGTCTGAGGGTCTCCCACATCCACCATGGAGTCTCCAGAGCCCTCAGAAAGAAGCTAGTGGTGCTTCCAGGGAGGATCTGGGAGGGAGCAGCAGCTGTAGAAGCGCTCCTTCCGCAGGGTCCAGGAATCGGTCTGCACAGACATGAAGCCCACAGGAGCTGGAGGTGCTGGACTCACAGGGAGTTCACGTGCTTGGGCCTGTTTGCTTCAGGGAGGCCAAGGAGTTTTGATGTGCCAGCTGGAGCTCATGCAGAGGGTGGAGCGGGGGTCAGTGGGGTGTCCTCACACATCCGTTTCCTGGAGTGGGAATGGGACTGCCAGCAGGTGACTGGGGAAGACCCGACAGGCACACCACAGTTCCAGAATAGTAATAGGTGCCTGTCTCCTGGCCTCATCCCCTTTCTTGCTCCTGGGAGCAGAGAGCAGGGTGGGTCTCATTGTTGGAAAGAGCTATGGCAGTGTACCCAGCTTCTGTTTCCTGAGGCCTAAGATTCTCCCCAGGGTAAGAAGTCCATAGGGTGAAGTTCACAATGTTCCCCAAATAAGGCAGGGTCTGGAAAGCCCTGGGGTCCAGTGAAATCAGGGTTCCTTCCCACCCTAATAAGTGCAGAGAACCTATGATTCTTGTGAGCTTAGCACTGGCTGATGTGCAACTTAGGACAGGCAGGTGGTCAGGTGACCACAGTCACCAAGAACAACTGCTGCCAGTGTTCCCTGTACTCCAGGGGACGTGGACTCAGAACTCAAATAAATGCATAAGCACAACAGCGTGGACTAAGCCTGGGTCCTGCGCAGGCGCCATAGTTAGATGAGGAAAGCAAGAACAGAGCAGGAAGGGAGGTTCCTGGGGTCATGGCCCATGCCCAACTCTCTGACAACAACTTCTCTGGTGAGCCAGCCTGATGTGCTGCTGCTCACTGGGCATCTGGGCCTGGCATCTCCCTAACCCCTCAGCCTCCAGGTTTGGAAAATGACTGGTTGAGGAGTGAGGGAAGCAGCTATATTTAGCCAGATGAACTCCTGCACGAATGCACACGATTTGGGTGGGTCTCTTGTGTCATCCAACATCCTTGGGGGGGGTCATCTCACTGCCCCTCATCCATATTAGAGAATCCAGCTCCTTCAGGTTGAGTGGGCAGACATGCCAGAGCCATCTAGACAGGCAGACAGGGGGCTGAGTCACAGGAGAGGAGGCCCTGGAAAGCAGAAGGCCCAACCTGAGAGGACTAGGCATAGACTAGCACCGTCTTGGGTAATAGCTAGAGTAACAACTGAGCTTTATTAAGCAGCCACTTACATGCCAGGACCTGTTCTAGCCACATGCACCCATTGAACCCTCACTAATAGAAGCTTTGCACAGGAACTACTCTCACCTCCATTTTACAGTAAATAAGCGGAAGCACAGAGGGTTTGAACAATTTTTTTTTTCCAGAATCAGGTAGCCAAGTAGTAGAGCTAGAATACATATGTAGAGTCCAAGTCCAGAATCTATGGTCTTAACCACGGTGTTGTGCTGAGGAGGGAGAGAAACGACATGCTGGAGACATCTGCATGCAATTGTTAGACCCTGCCCACAACCCCACACTGTCCCTGCAGGCTTGGGCACTGTGACTTTGACTGTGGAATGTCAGGGATGGAAGGGCAGAAAAGGAAAGGAACGAACACTTATTGCACAACATCAGTGCTCTAGACTGGACATGAGGTCACTTTGCACAGAGATCTAACGGTTCTCAAAAGGGAGGTAGTGGATCCCCTAGTCACAGAAGAGGAGGCTCATTGTTTAAGAACCGGCCAACAAAGGTGCAACCTTATCTTACTGGAAAGCTCCTCGCTTTCTCCCTAATGTCCCCTAAAGTTTCGGAACTTTTCACAGTGCCAGAGGGGTTCTTTCCAGGCTTTTGTTGTTGCATGAGGGGAGGTGGGTAGATTTGGTGGAGGATGGTAAGTGTCCAGAAGGGGAGCTGAGCCCTTTCAGTGGGGAGAGGGCAGGCTCCTGGGTGGGGTGAAGCCAGGAATCTTTTATTTTCACAGACCCTCATTGGGTACTGTCAGTTCTCCACACAGCCTCCCCAAATGGTGAGGCAGAGTGGGCTGCTGGCTGCAGGTGTCAGCAGGACATTCTGGACCCTATAAAAAGACAAATGTCCTGGCTGCCAGAGGCTTAGGCTCCAGGCTTGCAGAGGATGCTGGGTGGCAACCCGAACCCCAGGAATGTGTCAGAGGCCTGGAGCATCCCATGATGGCTTACGGGTGGTAGCTGCTCTGGAGCCAAGGAGGGGGCTGAGTCTGGAATGTACGTTACATTGGGCAGCAGTCAATGTCCATTATGGCTATTAGGAAAAACCTTCTAGAACCTGGAAAGGAGGCACCATATCCAATATCAAAATGGAAATTTTTAATTATCATTATATTTTTCATTTACTTATTTATTTTGTGATGGAGAGGGCATGCTGCTGTGTGGCAGAGGTCAGAGGACAACTTGTGGGGGTCAGTTCTCCCCTACTATGTGGATCCTGGAGCTCTAACTCAGGTCATCAGGCTTGGCGACAGGCACCCTTGTGCACTGAGCTAACTCTTCAGCCCCGATGCAGAACATTTTATAACAATTACTTAACTGTCTAGGGCAGGGTTTTTCAACCTCAGCCTCAACTGATATTAGGACTAGATAATTCTGTGTTGGGGTGTATCAGCATCTGTGTCCTTACCTCTGCCTCCTTGATTCCAGACACTGTAAATGTCCCTTGGTGGGCAGAAATCCTCTTCCTGCTCCCTCCCTTGAAAACCACTGCCTGGAGCAGGGGGGATGTGGGGAGAGAGGGTGTTCCCATGTTTCGCTCTAACTATTGAGTCCTGTAGGGTTTGGCTCTTCCTGATAGAGCGACAGCTCCAGGGGTTACCGCTGGAGTACACAATGCTGTATGTACCTAGTCAGGCCTGCTCCATCTTTTCTCCACTCTTCCTAACTTCTTCAGTTCCCTGTGAACCAGCTTAATCCTTCTGCTCACTCTTTCATGAGTAGAATTAATCTTTGACATGTATTCCTTCTGTGTTTTAAACATTTATGACTCACTTTTTGAAAAATCATACTTTGACATAGCATTGCTTTGGTGAGGAAAGGAGAGATTATAGAAGAAGCCATCTGTTCCTAATCAGTAATTAGGGACCCTGAGAATCATTGCTGGTTCTCATGCATCTTCTAAGATTGGCCAAAACTAGAATGGTGACCCTTCCTAAAGTGACTTTTATTTCATTTGAGGTCCTCTCAGGAGCAGACCCCTGTCAGAGCTTGGGGAGAAGGGGCATGAGAGTGTGGGGCTGGGCTGGGAGGTAAGCCCTGGGTTCTAGTCCTGCTCCCAGTTGCATTGGATGTATCTCTGTCCCTCTCAGGGCAGCTCATTGTCTGTGCCCATCTTCTTATTTCTCTGAAAATGCTGTTCCTCCATTGTCCTTGGAGGGTGCTGCTCCTAACCCCAAATGCCATAGCAAGATTTCTCTCTTGGGCAAGTCAGTCCTGGAGGCTGAACTGGATACTCTGAGCATTCCTTTTGGCCTGGGCAGCAGCTCCTCAGTCAGAAGAAAACAGGTTACAGTGAGGGGCGGAGCCTGCTTACTTCCTCCTTCCTTGTCTTTCCGTGTCTTTCTGCCTTTTGCCAGAGGCTGGCAAAGGGTCCAGACCTGCGCATGAGCCAGCTGGGTCTGGCTGTGATTTAGCCTCTCTATGCCTGCCAGGTGGACATTGTGGGGGTGATGCTCCCCGAAAAGAATCTAAACAATGTCTGATAGAATGTGAAAATACTGAGTGAACTGCCCA
Source organism: Eospalax fontanierii (assembly GCA_035773235.1). NCBI lineage: Eukaryota > Metazoa > Chordata > Mammalia > Rodentia > Spalacidae > Eospalax > Eospalax fontanierii. The sequence continues at coordinate 58,204,321 of CM069535.1, forward strand.
TGATGGTGATGGGGAATCAAGAAGGCTGGTGAGATGCCCTGGGGCCTCAATGAGGGATGAAGGGCCAAAGAGAACGGGGACGGTGGCAGGTGGGGTGAAGAGAGAGTTCTTTTTCACTACTGGAGATTGAACCTGGCATCTCAGTGCATGCTAGTCAAGCACTCTACCACTGACCTATGTCCCCCAGCAGTAAGAGGGATTTTTTAATCTGACTTAATCCTTTGGCACATCTGTTGGGGATTATATCCTTGGATTCTAGAACAACCTGGGGATTCAGTGGACACGGGATGCCTGGCTGGATCACTCTCTCCAAGGTACAGTAGGTCCCTCAAGATGAAGTTCCTAATGTTGATGTACAAGGCACTGCACTCTAGAAGGCCCTGATTCATCCAGAAACTTCTTTCAAGTAAACAATGCTATTATACAGGTCTGAGATGGGAACAGGGAAGGTACATGAAGCCATCCCCTCAGGAACTGAATGAAGGCACTGGAGATGGAGGTGGATAAGACGACAATCTTGGCAGAGATTTAAGAAGCGGTCTAGATGGAGTTTGGTGGCTGACTACATGAAGATGTATGTACAGAGCTTGGGTGAGATGAGGAGAAGGTGAGGACAGCACTTGGGTTTCAGGGTGGGGCACATAGCAGGTAGTGGGGTCACTTAGCAAGGCAATCAGCTTCAGCCACGTTGGCTGAAGGAGGATGCTGAGGGAACAGAAAGGTTAAGTAACATGTTCAAGATCATGAAAAGGCTGGAATTCAAGAGCATCCATTCTAGCCCAGATTAATTTTCCCAACCACCACACCACACTGCTTCTCCAACATGGCTGATTTTATTGATTATGTCCCCATCTACAGTCAGGTCATATGGCTGTCTAGGGTATCAGTAGTCTGATCTTCATCTTGCTACCTCTGGTCCACTATGTACTGCAGGAATTCCTTGCCCTCCCTGGGCCTCAGTTTCTCTTCTGTTTAGGGAGTCTGTGGCTTTCCCACTGACACAGAACAGGCAGGATTAGAAGGGTACTGACAATCCCAAGAAATCAAGGTCTAATACCCTTATGGAACACTAGAGGGAGGGAAGGGAGAGCAGGAGAGGGACTGGAGGAGATGGCTCCCTCAGACAAGTATCAGGGTACCCAGTCCTAATCTGAGTCCAACACTCTGACTTGGCTTGTACAAGGCACTCACAGGAAGCCTTTGTTGCCTGCCCCCTCTTCTAGCTGGTTTGGCACATGCCAAAGCAGGTAACTTTATCACCAAATGCATGCTCAGGCCTGCCAAGTCATTTGCCAGTGTGTAGACATGGGCATGTGTGGCCCAACGTGGCTGAAGCTGATTGTCTTGCTAAGTGATCCCACTACCTGCTATGTGCCCCACTCTGAAACCCAAGTGCTGTCCTCACCTTCTCCTCGTCTCACCCAAGCTCTGTACATACATCTTCATGTAGTCAGCCACCAAGCTCCATCCAGACTTCTTAAATCTCTGCCAAGGTTGTCCTCTTATCCATCTCCATCCCCAGTGCCTTCATTTCAGTTCCTGAGGGGATGGCTTCATGTACCTTTCCTGTTCCCATCTCACACCTATCCTTGCTGAGAGGCTCTTAAAAATACCACCCTGAGTCACATGGTGCAAGCCTTTAATCCCAGAACTCAGGAGGCAGGGGCAGGCAGATCTTTGTGAGATTGAGGCCAGTCTGACTCCAGAGTGAGTTCCAGACCAGCTGGGGCTACAAGGAGACCCTATCTCAAAAAGACAAACACTCAGTCAAAACAAAACAGAAATACTGCTCTGACTCTCTAACCCTGCAACCATTCCTTTGCTAGTGTGGCTCCCTCCACCCAGCCGCTCTTCCTTCTGAGACGTTCTGCAGTACTCTATGGAATACCCCATCTCAGCCCTTACCTGGTACCTGTTCTATCACTGGGGGACCCAGTGCATATGAAAATGAGTGACTTCTTGTTTTTTAAAAAAGTAGGAAATCAATGCTCATAAAGGTGCTAAAACATAAAGCTATTTACTTATTTTCCCACATAGTCTTTCTGAAATTGCCATGACATTAACTGCCAACTGACTGTGGTGTGGGCAAAGGCAGACCTTTGCAGGCACCTGCTGCCAACCCCTCTTCCACCAGCCTCACCACCCAACAGTTGACATCCTGAGTCCTGGCCAGGTATGCAAAAGGGGAGCCATGCATTTCTCCTTCACACAAACCTGACATTGCAATCCACAGTGGACAGGCAAAACCCAAGGGCAGCTAGACCTCCAGTCCAGGAGACAACTAGATGGGCTGGGCCTTGGACGCTCAGCTCTGAAGAACCGCCGACTGCCTGGGCTGTGCATGGCCATCCCGTGGTGGGAATAGTCACAGTCATGCCTTCTCTGAGAAACCAAAGGAGGCATGGACCAATCAGACTTTCCCTGTTCCTGTGCCCAGGTTTCTGCTGAGGAGTCAGGGCACCAGGGAGCAAAGAATCCGTTTGAGAGCCTACTGTACTTTGAGTCAGGAAATAGCAGAAGTTGAAAACTTGACATGTGAGTCAAGTCTCTAAGCTCCCAGTGTATTGGTCACTGTCCCAGTGGACTTAACTTACAAAACATAAATTCAATGATGAAATTAATTAAAATTTCAAAGTAGTGACAAAGCACATTAAACTTCAAATCAGGGGAAAAAACTCTGAGTAGATGTATATCCACAATGCTGGCCCTGTTCTCATCCTTCAGGCCTCAGGTTAAGCACTGTATCTTTTGGGGAGCCAGCCTGACCCCAAGACTAGTGTAGATTCTCTTCCTCAAACCTCACACATTTCCCATTTCATTTTAACTACCTGTTCAACTGGTTCATTGTAATTATTTGCTTAACCGACTTAATTAATTGAGCTCTATGAAGATGGGAACTACGCCTACTTGGTTCAGAATGATGTCTTTAGTCTATTCCAGGGATATAACAGACACTCTGTGTGTGTGTGTGTGTGTGTGTGTGTGTGTGTGTGTGTGTGTGTGTATAAAATGAATGGAAAATTAATTAGGAATTGATCCTAAAGCCTCCATTCTTAAAAGCTATGGGTTATTTTAGATAATGGAAATGTCCCCAGCTTTGCTCAGGCTACCAAGCAGCCAACAGGATAAGAGAAGAGATAAATGCTTAATCTACTTTCTTCCTGCTCTGTCCCCTAGGGAAATGAACATATACTTGATAAGAGGTGGTGAGGAGGCCTCAGTCAGAAGCTGCCTACAACCTTGAATGTGATCTTTCTGGGCTTCAAGGTAGAGGGATCAGATTAGGGTCTCTCCTCAATGTTTGCTATCTTCTGGGGCACTGATTTACCAGGTGATGCTGGTCAGCTTGATCTCATTGAAGGAACTCACTGTCATGTCTCTGAACTCAAGACTCTGTAGCTCTATCCCACAGACTAATGGGAAATACCACAGGATCATTTGAAAATGAAAAATCTAAGGCAGTTATTTTGTTTCAAGATGGAAGACCACAAAATCACTAACATGCAATTTAGTGTTCTCTAAGAACAATTTCTTGCAAAAGTAGTCACCTTTTTATGTGTGTTTGTGTGTGCATGCCTGTGGGTACTTGTGGGCATTCATGTGTGTGCAGGTACATGTACACTTGTGTACACATACAAGTGGAGGTCACAGTGCAACCTAGGGTGTTATTTCCCAAGAGCTGTCCACCTTACTTTTTGGGACAAGAGTCCCTCACTAGGACCTAGGGCTCACTGATCCGCTAGGCTGGAAGCTGGCTTCTATTTGTCTCTACCTCTGCAACACTAGGGTTATAGACACATGCCACAAAAGCAGTCAACTTCTTAAAGAGTGCACATGAAGCAAGCCCCCCAAATATGAAGTAATGAAGTATGGGGCAGACCTAGAACTTTCCCTAAATTCGTGGACTTAGAGAATTGAGCCTTTCTTGTGGAAGGCCTAGGCTGCACACAACAGCTTCCCGCCAGCATAGGCCAACCAGGCCCTGCCCTCACTTAGTCCCTTTCATCCCAGGAACTCAGCTTTTTCCACATGTAGGAAGCACACATTTAGCTTCTAGCTTCTCCCCAGTTTCAAGGTAGATTCCCAAGGAAACCAGTCGGAGGAGAGGCAGAGATATGTGTTTTTCCTTCTGGCCCTGGACACATGCAGATGAACCCCTGTCTTTAATCCCTGCAGGTTCAGTGTAGGAAAGCCCTGCATGGGAGAAACGGAACTCCATTGTCCTGTCCTGTTGCTTATTTTTTATGGTGCTGGGGATGGAACCCCAAGTTTCCTGTGTGCTAAGCAGTGCTTACTGCCACTGAGTCACATCTCCCAGTCAGCTCATTCTCAATGGATTTCTCTAGAACCCACTTGGGGTTCTAGTCGGTACAAGAGCAAGTCCTAGGGGCTAGCAAGATGGCTCAGTGGTTAAGAGACCATATTTACTCTTTCAGAGGATCTGAATTTGGTTCCGAGCACCCATGTTGGACACTTCATGACTGCTTGTAACTCTAGCTCCAGGGGATCTGATGCTTTGTCTAGCTTCTGAAGGCACTGCATGCATAAGTACAAATCCACACATATACATAATTTAAAATAAAAATAAATCTAAAAAATATATATTAGGGCCCAGCATAGTTTCACACACCTTTAATCCCAGACTTGGGAGGCAGAGGCAGGTGGATTTCTGTGCATTTGAGACCAGCCTGTTCTACATAGTAATATTAAATTAAGGCCCTATTATGAGGCTTAGATGGGGGTCACCCTGGGCAAGGTGTAAGGTACCTAAAGTCTAATCCTCAAGGGTTTTGTTTTTTCCTTTTAAGAGGATCTAATATTATGCCATGGGAATTGTTATGGAGATTCAATAATGAAAACGACTTGGTGCAGAGCCTGGCAGTTAATAAGCACTTAATAAATATTAACCACTTTTATGATTAACTAGCAACTGGGTAGGTAAGTCCCTTAATATGACTAGGCCTAAGTTTTCTCCTGTACAAAACAGAGTGAGGGGAGGAGGCAGAACCACTAATTCTTGAACGTCCGTGCCAGCTCTGGCATTGGATGGCTCCATGCCCACGTTGCTGGTGAGGAGGAGAGCGTGGCGTTGCAGAGCTCTAACGTCCTTTCTGCATGTTCCTACATCATACCCTCCCCGCACCCGCCAGTAGGCAAGCTCAGTGGGAGCAAGGTTCTGGATTCTGTCTAGGAAAAGGAGGTTAGAGTTCAGCAACCCTGGTTATCCCCCACTCCCAGCGTGGCTCAGCTTCCACATCTGTCAACTGGCACTACTTTGCGGGGTTCTCAAGAAGACTCCATGAGTTTACTCCTATTGGGTGCTTGGCATATTGAGTGCTGGCTGATAGTGTCATGGAATTCAGGCTGAGCAGATTATCTTGCAGACTTGCAAGGCCACTTAGAAGTTAGGCAGTGACCACCATCGTGTGCATTTCCAGGAGCCAGCATCTCCCACCAGAAACAAGTCCCTCAAGGGTGACTCCCAGCCTGGGGCTACAGGATTCAGGAGGGGGATGGGAAGACTTTCTTACCAGGCTAAGGTTCAGAGTGTTGTTATCATCTTCAGGCATGGGCAGGTACACTGCTAGGGCCACACAGTTGGCAAAGATGGTAAGTAAGATGATGGTCTCGAAGGGTCTGGTGCCAGGGTTAAGGTGAGCCCTTGAATGAGCTGTGGGATGTGTGGGGTTGAGGGAAGAGAGCACTGAGGGCCAGTCTAGACTGTCACAATAATGCTAAGAGATAGGCAGGCTCCTAAGAAGACACCCATGTGCGTCTCTTTCACTATTTCCTTTCAGGTTTGACCCAAGAACATGGCCCCTTTTTCCAGAGCAGGATTGCTGGCTGAGGACTCTCATTACTGCCGCACACTAAGTGCTGTCCTGCTCCTCCCCTCCCAAGGAGATATGGCTGAGATGTGAGTCACACAACCTCTGGGAGCTGACCTCAAGAAACGGCCAGGAAAGCTGGGTGCTGATACAGTTTCGTACTGAGACTGGGAAAGACCAAAGATGCAGAGGGAAGCTGAATTTTCAGATCCGTGTGCAGCGCACGGGCTTGCATATCCCCATCCGAGACAGACCAACCCCCCGCAGCCGTTTATAGCGGGTGCTCTGGGCTCTGCCCTTCTGACTTTCTGTCATTTAGAAAGCAAATGTGAGGAAGGGAAAGAGAGACAGAGTCCTTGGCGTATAGTTTGGGGGAGGGGAGCAGGAGACGTGCTGTGTAGATGGGTTTGAAAAGAGACGGGGTGGGCACAGGGGAGATCCATGGGAAGAGTGGGCTCAGAGGACCAGAGGATGAAGAAAAGGGAGAGAGAGCCTGACAGGGAAGGCTGCTTGCACAGGAGACAGGTCGGGAGGGAGGGGCCTGGAGGTGATGTGGTCCGTTGTGATACAGCTGCTGGGAGGAGGGCTGACTCCATGCGGCCCCACATCTCCCTTGTGCTTCTGATTATCACTCATTCTCCTGTCTTCTAAGGAACAGCTGGTGGAATCCCACTCTTCCAGAACATGTCAGAAATATTTCAAATATTCTTAACTCTCTGAGAACTCACTTGACACAGGCCCCTCTCTTCTCTGCAGCTCCTCCTTCCCCCCAAATAGCCCAGATATTTTCATCATTCTTCTTCCCAGAACTCATGAAAACCCAGGGAGGGATCCGAAGTCTCTGTCCCCGGGGTGCTACTTCTGAGCTAAAACAGTAAAGTTTGCTGCCTGGAGCCACTAACAGCAAGCATTTCCTCAAACCTATTTTCTCCGGTACCATCTACAAGGGTCTTCCCTGAACTGTCATTTTCTTCCATCTCCCTATAAGAGGAATTTTCTCAGACACTATGCTTCTCCCATCATCTTAGTCCAAAATGAGACTGCTGCTCCAAACCTTGAGTGGTACCCCATTGATGACGGAGACCTGGGCACACCTGGAAGGAGGCCCCAGGAGCCCAGGCCCTTTCCAAGATGATCAATAGTTTTCTCTGACTGTCAACCTCAGGCTACAGGGAGTTCCTCTCTCCAGTGTGGAGAACTTCCTTCCTGCCTTTCCAAAGGCTCCTCATGCTGGTCTGTAGCAACTCACCCTGTTCCAAGTCCCCAGACTGTGACCACCCTACATCCCTCCCTTCCCCCACACTCCCTCTTGCCCAAGTACTAAAGGATACTTCCATTCCACAATGCTGATGCAGGCCTTCCTCAGGGGGTTCTGGAGGGTCAGGCAGAACAAGGCCCGGGGTGGCCTTGGCAGAATCTCAGGAACAGGTTTCTTGGGCTGCTTCTTTCTCAGGCCCTCATCCTGGGGTGAGGACGGCTCCATGGCTTCCCTCACAGCCTGGCTTTCTCTTGTTCCCCCACCCCACTGCCCTCTCTGCCTCTGTCCCCAATGCCCCCACCTTAGGGACTGGGCCTGGCTGAATTTGTCCTGCTGAGGCAGTCAGACAGGGCGGGAGTGGGGGTGGGAGGATTACGCTCTCTACTCCCAGTGAGTAAAATTAGCCCCTGCTGCCCTGCCCAAACTCCTGAGGCCAGGCAGCTGTCATTCCTTCCAGCCTAGCCAGTGACATCCCAGTCTACCCTGAGGGAGGGCAAGGGCTGTGTGCAGCAGAGTGACTTACACCCAGGCCTGAGGTGGGAGTTGTCTCCCAAGGGCAGTGGGAGACAGAGCGGTTTCAAAGCTGGGGCAATGGAGTTTAGGAAGAAAAGCCTGTAGTACTGAGCCACAAACTTCAGACTGGTCTGACAGGTGGAGATTAAGTTTCCCCCATGTCAAGATTAGGTTCCTCTCACCTCAGCCCTGTGGTACTGTCCAGACAAGGGGCTGGGTGGCCTGGCTCAGCCTATCTCCAAACTTCAGTTTCAGTAGCTGTCTTGATCATACCATCCTCACTCCCACCGTGCCTGTCCCCCTCAGAGAAACACTAAGTCCCTCTCCACTGGAGTAAAAAGCTCCCCAAAACCTTGGATGTTCATGGTTGCCATATGGCACCTGTCACAGTGCATAGTGACCCCATGCTTTGTATCTTTCTTTCCTGCTCTCCCATCCCTTATTATTCAAGGTCTGAGTGCTTCGGTGGAATTTGGGCCTCGCCAGGGCACAGTTCCAGGATACACAAAACTCTCTGGACATATTAGCTGACTGTGCAAGGTAACAAGCACCCTATCTGTAAATCCTTGCAGCAAGTATTCTGAGCTGGGGAATCGGAGAAGGGGGGTGCAAGGTGGAGGGTGGGGCCAGGCAATTTAGGAATCACAAAAGTCAATAATCCTTTTATTTAACCCTTGGTGAAAACACAGTGCCAATGGACCCCAGAGACTCATGGGTCTCGGGGCAAAACCCACAGTTCTGAACTTGGGATAAGACCAGAAGACCATACTTGAGGGGTGGACGAAGGGAGGTGATTACGCGCCACGGTTAAGGAAACCAAAAAGCGTCTCCAGTGCGCACACACCACCTCCTTCCAAGTCTGTTCTCTGGGTTCCTCTCCCTACTGGTGTCCGAGGCCACCTTGTGGAGGGCCCAGGTAGGCGCATGGAAATCAAAGTGTGGTTGGCTTCCAGGGTAGTTTCTGCTGATGGACAGCAGCTCAGGGCTGAGGCCTCGCTGGAGTCAAGTCTAGGAGTGGCGGTCTTGGGCGGCTGAGGGAGGGAGTGGCGCGCTGGCGGAGTAGTCCGGGGCTCCTGCCCTATCGCCCTGACCCGGACCTGCCTTGATCCCTGGCCTCATCCTGGGATCTCTATATTGCCTTTTGGTACCCAAGTTCCGCACATCCACTCCAAGGGGACTGGAGGTGAGATCACCACAGGCCTCTAGTGTCTCTGTCCTTCCCTGCACTCGGGTGACCCAGCAGCCCCAACACTGGTCCCGAGAGGGACGGGTCCACCGGGGGCTCACTGGCTGGATTCCTCCGACTCCAAGAAAGGCGAGGAGGAGAAGCAGGAGGGCGCGCTGGACTCGGCCGCCAGGGAGCGGGGCGGCGGCGCGTCGTGCTGGAGCCCGGAGGGCGGCGGCGAGGCGGCGGCGGGCTGCGGGGCGTCGGGGGCGGCGCTCAGCAGCTCCTGCAGGTACTTGATGTAGCGGATGGCGGCGCGCAGCGTCTCCACCTTGCTGAGCCGCTTCTCGGCCAGGGCGCCCGGGAGGTGGCCGCGGAGGCGCGCGTAGCCCTCGTTCACGCACTTGACGCGCTGCCGCTCGCGCTCGTTGCGTTTCTGGATGAAGGCGGGCTCGAAGGGATAGTCATAGACCCCAAAGGCTCCGGAGAAGGGCACGTAGGGGAACACCCCCGCGTAAGCGTCGTAGTACGGCGGTTCGGCGTGGCTCGGGTACAGCTGGAAAGGCACGTTGCCCAGGGCCTCAGCGGCTGGCAGTGACGCCTGTGCGGCAGGGGCCATAACGCTCAAGTGCATGCCACTGGAGGGCCTTACATGACCCGGATCCACCAGGGCCCGGCAGAAGTTACTGTTCATTGTGCCTGGTGGAGCTGGACCCAGAGTGAGACCCTTACCGAATGGCCTCTGCTCTGGGTCTGTATGGTTCTGGGACGAGTCACATCCCTAGCAGTACATCTTGGGCACCGGGACTTGCTAGGGCCTCATTTTACCTTTTGGAGTGGCTCCCAAGGAATCCCCAGCGTGAGCCATTGTTCTGGGCGAGTGTGGGTCCTTGCAGAGGCTCAGCGAGTTACCCGCTCCGATCTTGCCTGCGGTGCCATGCCCTGACTGACCTTGGAGAGCTATCGCTCTCCCCCACGGTTCTATGACCTGAGTGTCCTGCCTCCTCGTGAATGCAATCCAACACGGGCACCCGCCCCATGGCACTAGCCCTGTGCCTCCATGCCAGGGGTCCCTTCGTGCCCAGTTCTTGTTCCTTAGAATCTCCAAGCCGAGGAAAGTGGGGGACGGGGACATCGAACCCTGATCATTGCTGTTAGGAGGGCACCAGCTCAGCAGAGGAGGACCCAGGGGAACATTTCTAAAAGAAGAAGAGAGTGAGACTGATCAATGGAGAAAGGCCTGTGTTATGGGCTTCTTTGTGGCACTCATGTCCTCAGAAGGAGCAGGAAAAGGGCTTCAGCTTTTGGAGATGCATTGGTTAGAGCTCGAATGTTAGGTTCCACCCCATAATAATCAGGTGACCTCCTTGAGTTGGGTTTCTATATTTGGAGATACTGAAGCATCCTTCACTGGAGGTTACTGAGATAGAGAATCAAATGATAAAACCATATCCTAGGCCAGGTGTAGTTATCCATGCCTTTATTCTCAGCACTCAAGATTCAGAAGCAGGCAGATCTCTGAGATGGAGGCCAGACTGGTCTACATAGTGTTCCAGGCCAGCTGGGCCTCAGGGAGAACCTGTCTCAAAAACAAACAAGCAACATAAAAACAAACAAACATATCCTAGAAACACTCCCTCTCTGCCTGCCTGATAGCAATGGCCAACAATGTCATTTCATTTGAGAATGGGGATCAAGTCTCATACCTTCCAGGGCCTGACATCTATAAAGGACTGAGAAAAGCCTATTGAATTGTGAGGAATCTCAGTAGTAATCTCAAGTTAACCCACGTGTTATTCTTTGGTGAAGGAAATACATCTCCCATTACAAAAAACTCAGGGTGCTGTTGGGGCTTTCCAAACCGTCTGCCTGGCTGTCAGAGACAGTCACCCATGCCTTCTCTGTACCAGTCCACATGGTCCAGGATAACATTTCACTCCCTCTTGGCTTTCTCCTTCATGACTCTTAAGAGAGGTGCCTTTTCTTTTTTCCTATCTGCCCAAGCTGAGCCAGCCCCTGGCATGCACTAGATGTTCCACAAACCCTGGTTAAACAACTGAGAGGATTAGGCCAAGAACTGGGCTTGTTAGGGCGGGGCTTAATTACAGGTAGCCTTTCCCAGGTTTTAGAAAGCTGTTATTTCAGAAATAATTGGCCTGTTGAGTTTAAGGGCTACCTCATCACCTATGGTTAGCAGATCCGAGCTAAGTGTCCTTTCTTCTAGGAAGCAAGCCTCCTCCCTGTTTCCTGCCCTGGTGTATGTCCACAGTGTTTAAATGCCCTATAGCGCTTTCTCTCTACTGCTCTCTCCTCTTCATGGAAGACAGTGGCTTACCGAATGAGTGAATGAGTTGTCTGCACCGAGAGCAGTTGGGGGCATCACGAAGCCTTGGGCAGTGGCCACTTCTCTATAAGGCAGAAAGAGCCAACTCTCTCCTTGGTGGCAAACTTGGGCTCCTGAGTGTCTTCTGTGTCCTCCCACCTTTGTCCTGTTTTTCAGGCCCTGAGTCTGTTCCCAGTTAGCTTTCTCCTCCTCCATGTGAATGAGAACAACACAGCAACATGGACCCAAAGTTTCACAAAGACTTGCCTTTGTTCTCACAGGGAAGCTAATATATGTGGCATTCAGACCAATTCATATATCCTTCTTCTTCTTAACAGCTTTCTACGGTCCCCCCACTGATTTTTGGAGGATATTCTAGAAAGTCTTTTCTCCCGAACAGACCCTCAGCTCCTTCAGGGTAATCTGTTCCCCATATGCTTTGCTCACTCCTGATCACACCTTGGCTGACATCAACTTCAATCTCAGGGATACTGGACACTTCTCTGCTAAACCTGCTGTCCTGGAGAGTGCTCAAATACAGTTCCTGCCCACACTGCCAGAATTTTCCAGCTCCCAGCCTGGGTTTTCAAGTGGGCATCTGAGACTTCATCTAGGACGAAGGGGCAGGTTAGGCTTTTTCTTTAGAAGGAAAACCCTCAAGCCCCTCAGTCAGTGCTAGGCACATGAAGGGTGTTTGGGATATCTGCCAGCATTATTGTTTTTCGGTAACAATTTGGGATCTAGATTTGATTGCTTATATGTGCTCTGATAGAGGTCAGAAGTTTATTTACATTAATGATAGTTTTAAAAATGCAACTTAACTTCTGCTCATGTTGATTCAATATTCATAATTTATTTTGAAAATAAACTATGTACTAACATTTTTCAGAAAACTATTCAGAAAACTGATTCAAATGAGAAGCCCCACAAAGGGTCCATATATTTCTTTTTTTAAGTTCTTTTTTTGTCTTTTTGGGACAGGGTCTCCCTGTAGCCCCAGCGTGCTTGGAACTCACTATGACCTCAAACTCACAGAGATCCACCTGCCTCTATCTCCCAGGTGTGTACTACTACACCTGGCTAGGATCCATACATTCCTAAGTCAGTTTTATGTACACTACTGAACAGGACAGATCGCCAGAGAGCACAGGGGAGAGACATCTGCAATGAAGTGTGTCTTCTCATCAAATTCTTACTCCATGTTACTAGAAGCTCAGACTCAGTGCTGCCTGTTACCAGTAAGTGGCATAATAGTCAATGTAGGTTTACCAAGGGCCTTCTGTATGCAAGGCCTGCTCCAGTCAGCAGACTTGTAGTAAACTGATGAGACTTTTAGCTACTATTAGTTACAATGTGCAACACAATGCTTAGATGTTCTTGAATTCTCATGCCGTTCTTGTGAGGTAGTTAATTTTATTCAGTTTTCAGGTGAGAAAACAGAGGTGCACAGAGACCCCATAGAGGCCCAAAGCCCCATGATTAATAATCATGAACTAATAAATGCTAAGCAACAATTCTCAGCTTCCTGGTCTTCCCTGGTATTTCTCCTAGTGACTTCACAGCTGATCAAAGGATCGGAAAGGTTCACACTGACATAACAAAAAGTTCATATTCAATTAAGTTTCCTGCTGGAGGGATTTCCCACTGCAAATTAAAATTATAATGTTAGTATTTGACCTCTGTTGAGAGGTACTGCAGGCCATCTTGGTCACCCTTGAGAAGATGTCTTGGCAGAAAAGGGCATGGAACCTTGCTGGGAAGATGATTTAAGCACTATAAACTTTTGCCTGAGAGTGTGGTGAGAAATGCCCTTGCCTGAACTTAGAAAATGGGAGCAGAGACCCCTTTCCCAACTTGCAGAATCTGTCAGCATGGAGAACCTCCCCATAAACTCAATTCACCAGACTGGGTAGAAGTAGCTATCAACAGCGCCACAGTGTGGTCATGAGAAGAAATGCAAGTGAATGATAAATTTCAGGTCTTGACTCCTGGGTGAGGAAGTTCTCTCTCTTACAGCATCCCTTGGGGTCTGAGAGTCCCAGGTCTTTTGCAGTATTCAGGCTAAGGGAGAACCACTAAGAAAGAGTTACAGGTATTGCTTTCAATTTTACTAATTTTCTTCTTCAGTTTGTTAAGCAGTCCATAGTACAAAAACTTCCATTAAATATATATATTATATATATGTGATTAAATATATTTTGTTATTTTTTTGAATAAAAATAGTGCATTATGTTAGTATTAGACACTTTACTCAATAAAGGGGTTCTGAAATAGTGCACAATAGGCTTCCCTACAACTCTCACTCTGTGGCATTGTTGAAAACACCTAACAGGTGAGTTAAGCCATGAATTGCCTCAGAAGCCATAGTCTGTAAACTCTAGAGCACTGCTGTCCCTTTTTGAAAGAGTTTTCTGGGTCCTCTCTGGGACACAGACAGCTCAGCCCTGGGGATAGATATACTTGGTAGGAGGTATCTGATGTTCATCCCCCAAGCTTTCTCCACAAAGCCAGCTGCACCATGCTGTCCCTTTTATGTCCACAATATGTGTGCCTTCATGCCCTGTACAACTGGTTGTAGAAGATATCACCAGATATTGTGCAAGGAACATTGCGATCTTTGATCACATTTGTAGTAGAAAAGGTGAACGGCCTGTGGCGCCTTCCAGGCCTCCTTTCCAGTGTCCGACTGCTTCTAATTGTGCCGCGTGCTGTGCCTGTCTCACCCTCAGCCCCCTCTGATCACAGACTGCCACAGCCTTTCTTTGCGCATACTCACCCTCCACTCCAGGACGGCTGCTGCAGAGGGTTATTAGAACTGGCCCCTGATCTGGCCATAGCTCCCTCCCCGGTGTCCAGTATTCACTGGGCCCCCACCTTTCCTCATCTTTATACTCTTGGTAGCTACCTGTCAATCTGGGATCTTTCTCTACAGAACTCTCTAGTCTATAAACTGTAAACATAAGAATTCTGATCTTACATTTCGTCTTTGAGTCACAAGGTCAGGCTCAGTAAATGCTTGTTGATTGACACTGGTGGGAATCCCCAAGAGAGGTTCAATTATTCAATCAGATACAAAGGTGGATGTGAACTTTGAATAGGCTGGACTGCCTAAATACTAGACATTAAAATTCCACCTGCCTAGCTTTTCTCAGTCTTCACTGGGGGTGAAAACAGAGTTAGAGATCTAAGGTCAGAAACTGCCTGAACGAGTCCCTTCTAATAGGACTCCAAAAGAGGCTCTGAGAGATTCCTGACCAGTGCTCAGCCATGAGGATGCTTTCTAGCACCAATGAGACTGTGGAGCCTCTCCTCCACTTCCAGAAGGAGGACTCGATGGGAGAAGTCACTGGCTTTCAGCATCATCGCTCCTGTCCTTAGGTAAAGTGGTCATGAAAGGCTCTCCTCAAAGGGCTCTGATTTGAGGAACACAGCTTGCATTCTCCTCCTTGGAGATTCATGGGGCCCTGGGAAGCACTGCAGTGAAGAATCCTGCTTATGTTTAACCCAGTAATTCCAAATGAACTACCTAACACTTAAAGAAAATGTTGAGCCTACTAATATAAAATAGAATAAATACACTTTGGGAAAATCTGCCTAAAATCTCCTGAATATGAACTTTGAAACAGGAAAAACACAAAGAAATTCACAACTCCCCTTGGGGATCTGTCTTATAGACTATAAATATTCTTAGAAGGATAACCTCGTCTTCCGCATAAGTACACATTCAGTGCCCTCAAATACACATTAGCTCAAGCAACCATTTTGGAATGTTTCTGATGCTACATGGAGTTTGGTTACTGTTGTGAGACTAAGCCGAAAAGAAAGACAGACATGCCTCATGACTATGAACTCACACGTGTTTGGGGTTGGAAGATGGCTTTGTCCTCTGGGTAGACAAGATGCTGCTGCCTATGATCAGCCCCTTTTACCCTCAGTCTGAACCGAATGAGTCAGGTCCTCTATGAGGCCCTCGCCACAGCCTACTCAGCCCTCTCGTCTCCTCTGTCCCATTCCTCTGACTTCTCCCTGGCCACCAGTCTGCAGCCATTGTCACTGAGAACAAAGAACTAGATGCCCTGGGTGCCTGCTGCTTTGCTTAGCACACTGCTTCCTTAGGTGGTGTGATCCTCACATCCAAAAGGAGCTGGCATCGTTTTTTACAGACGTGGAAACTGAGTCTAAAAGAGCTGCTCAAGGCCACACGTCTTGGTTGTG
This sequence comes from Eospalax fontanierii, assembly GCA_035773235.1. NCBI lineage: Eukaryota > Metazoa > Chordata > Mammalia > Rodentia > Spalacidae > Eospalax > Eospalax fontanierii. The sequence continues at coordinate 58,219,623 of CM069535.1, forward strand.
ATTTATCAGGGCCTAGCTGGATTGACAGTGAGAGCCTTCCTGTTTGCACAGGGATCTTTAGGTTTTGATGATTACAGGATCCCTGCTGGCCAGAGTTGGGTGAGGGACCTGGTCCCTCTGACTTCTTCCACAATCGCACTGTTGGAGAGTCACAGGAAGACAATCTGAGAGGTGCTTCCCAACTTCCCAGGAAGGACATCAGGCTCCTATGTCTTCAACCCCCAGAACGAGGGATGAAAACTTCAGAGTCATCCAGGAGACCTCAAAAAGGGGCAACCTGAAGAGTGTCAGCCTGAGCACTGAGGGCTCAATTGGAGACTCCCATCTATAGGTAAGCAACCTTAGCCCTGACACGGATTTCTATAAGTCTCAGTTTCCTCATCTGCAAAATGGGAGTAATGGCACCTACCCTCCTACCTCCAAGGTTACTGTGAAGATAAGGGCAACATATCTGAGCCATATGGTGCCCTCTAGGACCTGAGCCAGTGAGCTCTGGTCAGTAGGGCAGGTGACTCAGGGAAGCGCTCCTAAGAACTCTAGGACCCCTACTTGTGGCTCTGAAAAGCCCAAGATGGCAGAGCCCACTCCTGACATTGCAGCTGGCCCACGCCTGATGCCATATCTTACAATAGCATCTGTCCTGACAGTCATATACCCCAAAAGTTCTGAATATTAAAAGCCTGATTTCCTCTGCCAATGTCTGAATGAAAAGGTAATGGAATTCACCTGATTCCAAGTCACATGCACTCACCCGTGGAACCTCCTGTCTGTCAGCCCATCCCCCACATGTCCCACGAGCTCCTTCTAGAAGCCCTTTGTGGGATGGGTACATCTGAGAATAACCTGGACTGCTGTCCTCACTTTGCAGAGGAGGACAGGACCACATGGTAATAGCCATGCCCAGTACACACCTAGCACTTACCTATGTACCAGACAGCATCAGAGAATTCCCACCCCAACCCTGTGACATCAGAAGTGATAATACATCTAACTCACAATGCAGAGATCAAGACAGAGTAGTTAAGCCATTTGTATGAGGGCACATGGCTGGTCTAGCACGGCTGAGATTCACCTGGGGTCAGTTGGGCTCATGAATAAAAACCACTCACTATATAAGACGGAAAAAACAATCCCACCCAAGAGGTAAAAGCAAAAGGAATCAAGGAGAGAATGGTGGAAAGGAAAGTGCCACATTTCTACTTCCCAGACCTGCTCCTGACTTCTGGGACATGTGGACAGTACCGTGTGTCTGGTGTATCCAGGGATCGATGACCCAGTGAATAAGTTGGCTGAACCATTTTGTGAACTGTGAAGTTCCAGACTAATATCGAAGGACGATGATCGTCATTAACTTTTGAGATGGTCACCCTTCACAAGCAGCCACCAATCAGGCATCGCCTTCTCTATGTGTTAGAACCATATTTCAACTGTCCTTTCAAGCCTTCAATAAGCTTGAAATTTTGGGGAAATTTTGATCTTCTACTTATCTCCAGAGAATCCAATAGATTCACCCACAGAAATAGTGAGTTCAGAAATCATCAACAGCTTGGGATTTGGAGCATGCCCAGACCAGAGAACAAACTCTTAGAGTCCAGTATCTTCCATGTCAGTCTCTACTATAAATGATACACACGAATGTGTGCATGCACACACCATTAATGCTCACTGAAAGGAAAGTGCCGTCTTATATGGTAAGAAAGCAGATCTACAGAGGGAAAGTGACTCTCCTAAGGTCACATAACTGACTAATGGGAGTTAATTGATGGGGAATCGAGGAAATCTGGTATACGCACTGGTACAAATCGATCAGTTGAGGAAAGTATTTTTCTGACCCCAGAAGAGTGAGCAAATTAGAGATTCAGAAGAAAGTACATTCCAGATGATGCTCCCCCAGGTCACCCTGCTACTCACTGCACCCAAAACAGGGAGGAAGAGCTTACAGCTCAGGAGCCTAGACATCTGGATTCATGTTCCAAAGCCAGCTCTTATCCTAAGATGAAACTGCCCCTTCCTTTGCCTTTCAAAGAGGAATTCCCTTCCGGAGAGTTTGGCAAGCTCAATGGAATGGATGTTCAGGCACTAAAGATTGGAAATGGGGTGGAGGGGCCCCGCAAAGTTTGACCAGGTGTCTGGGATCTGACCTCATCTCCAGGTTGAGGAGACACCTACTGTGGTCCTGATACCGTGATGTAATGCCTGTCCACGGGGTGTGTGTGTGTGTGTGTGTGTGTGTGTGTAGGGGGTATGTGTGTCTCTGTGTGTGTATGTCTGTGTGTGTCTGTGTGTGTGTGGAGGGTGTGTGTGTGTGTGTGTGTAGGGGGTATGTGTGTCTGTGTGTGTGTATGTCTGTGTGTGTGGAGGGTGTGTGTCTGTGTGTGTGTATGTCTGTGTGTGTGTGTGTGGAGGGTGTGCGTGTGTGTGTGTGTGGAGGGGGTATATGTCTGTGGGGCTCACAAGGGCTTCTGGATCCATCACGTCATCTCAAAGATGGCCAAGCAGAGGGGAATCCATTCTGTGGACACTGTGATGGTCAGGGTGAAGCAGGCAGTTCTGCTGAAGAAATCCATTCTGATCCCAGAAATTTTAGGAGCGTCCCCTGATATGGAGCAGTCAGTCTGAAAGCTGGGGCACTAGGGGGCTGGGAGGGGACATTTCCTGGGAAAGCTGCCCTCAACCATGACCTGAAAGTCCTGCCCTGGACCCTAGTGCTGACCTCACACAGAGAGCAAGGCCCTGGCTCCTGTCTCATTACCAACCCAGGGGACAGAGGACAGAGAGATTCCCATTCCTTTTTCCCTTGCAGGGATTTCACCAGGGACAATCTTTTGGGGACCACAGGGCATAGGTCTGAGGTTTCCCAGAGCAATATCAGATTCGGAGAACTACAGTGACTCACTGCTCCAGGGCTTAAGTGGCTGCACCTGAAACCAAGGACGTGCACGAGTGAGTATGGTTGAGCATCATCTCAGGGTGCTACAGTGGCATCGTCAGGGCCTCCACGGAAGGAAGATGAGGCTCAGAAGTCTAAGACCTGAGTCAGGTGAAAACGCTGCTCTGGTTTGTCTGTCCACCACTTTGTCTCTTTCGAGGTGGTTGAGGTCCTCACCACCCCTCATGTAAACAGGGAGCCACAGGGCTCTCTGGTCTGTCTCCTTTGCTCTCTTGTCTCTTCCTAGCTTAATTTAGGACCAGGGCTTCTGGAAATAGCCAGATGTGGCTTAGGATCCTGACTTTGGCACTTCCTGGCTCTAGGAGCTTGAGCAAGTCTCTTCTATGTCCTCTTCTACAGAATTGGCTAACCCCAGCACTTGATGATCAGGTCCAGGAGGACCAGGGCTCTCAGGACTGCCTGGTTGTTGAGTGCTCAGTAAACAGCAGTTGCTCTGGAAGGCCCGGTTTCATCTTCTTAAAACGCTTTAGTCACGGTGCCCCCAGACAGGCAGCTGCTAAGCCGCGTTCCCCACTCCCTTGCTTGGTATGTAGGACTGCTGTCATTGTCCCTCGCCTCACCGCAGCCCCGACAGCCCTCAGCCCCATCGTGATGCCCGTCCTGCCTTCTTCCCTCCATCAGCCTCCGGTCCTGCCCTCTTCCCAGAGGAAGCTGCGTTCAAGGCATCAGTCACTTCCCTTCCATCCATTACCCTTCCTCCTCATCCCGCTGTGGCCTCTGCGGGTCTCTCTTGGTCCACGGAGCCTTCCCTGCCCTCTCCTATCTCTACTCTTTCTCTTTTCCCAAAGCCTTTGCCGTTGGTCCCCCATTAGCCACAGTGCATTTGGGACATTCTCGTGGGTGCCTCTTGCCTGGCCATTGACCTTGCTGCACATTTTTGTGTCTTGTTCTCTCTGGGGAAGGTGGGATCTTGCCTCACACACTTCTGCATCCTACAGGGCCCACACTGTGCCTGTTATATTGGAGGTGCCCAGGAGTGGCCTAAGATGGAGGGACAATGGCCAGGCTTGTGTCCTTCCTCTGGGTATGCTTCTGATCTGAACATGGGATGCTTGCGAGCCATATCTGTGCCTAATGTCTACAATAGAGCAGTCATGCAGAGGTTCAGACTCTTGAGAAGGTAAAACTCACCTATGTATCCTCTGCCTCTAGGAGCAGGGTAGAGGAGAAGTAATTCAGTAGGAAGAAGCCTAGTTTGTTAAGAGGGCATAATATTGGCCTATATCACAGAGAAGGAGGCTACTTATTGGACATCTACAATGTGCTCGTAATTTATTAACTCCTCAAGTTCTCTTCTAAGTAACTTTTAACCCTATTTTACAGATGGGGAAACTGAGGGGTAGAGAACCTGAAGTGACCTTTAAGGAGATTTTATGTCTTATATGCAGCAGGATTAGAAGCAGAAAAATATTTATATAACATTTTCCCTATGCTGGGTACTAATCTAAACATTCATTTCATTCTCACAATAGCAGAAACTACTAACCTGGTTTGCTGGAATAGAGAAGAACAAGCCAATGGCCTGTGGTTCCACAGCTGCTAAATAATGGACCTGGGATCTGAGCTCACAAAAGCTGCTATGGAGGCCTTGCCTTTAATTGCTGCCCTGTATTTTGTGGGTCTAATTCTCAAGTTCAGACCCAGGTCAAGGCTGTCTTCTGTTCATACCCTTCACATTTTAGCTCCTTTCCAAGAAAGCCTCTCTCAGCTGATCTCTACACAGAAAACCCATGATGTAATTTTTGGACATTGCCAAGCACTGGGCCAAACCCAGTGGGCTCTCTAGGGGCAAGTGCATGGGCAAACTCTGGCTGGGGCTGTGTCTCTGGCAGCACAGCTAATCCCACCTTGTCCCCTCCTAGGAGGGTGCTGCAACCCCACCAGCAGGTGGCCTGGCTCCTTTGGGTAGGCGAGTTGGAGGGGGCGGGTGACTAAGCTCTAAGCACACTGTGGCCTCCCTCCTCAGGCTCTATTTCAGGACAGAATGCATCTCTCAGCCACCATCACACAGTACCAGTCACTTGCCTGGGGATCGATCCGCTTGCACTGCTGTTCCTGGCCAGTGGCTCCTGGGATCCTGGGATACTGCAGGAACTCCAAGCTGCCCGTCTGCCTCTGCAGCCTCTGGCCCAGCTCCCCTGCCCCAGCACTGGGAGCCAGGTATGCTTTACCTGATTAAGCTTCAAACAGTGGTGTGTGTGTGTGTGACACACCCAGAAGGGGAGGGAGGAGAAGAGGGGGCTCCTGAGGAGGAGAGAGGCCACTCCTGGCCTGCTGTGATTGGCTGCCCCTAGCTTGGGCAAGAGACTTGTAGCTTTGGGCTGGAGCCTAGGGAGAGCGTGCTGGGTCCTCAGGCCCTGCCAGTTGAGGGTCAAGGGGAGATCATGTGTTTCCCAGTGGTCAGTTCTTAGGAAAAGAATTATGAACATGTACAGGGAGAGACCCAGGAACACATAGAGTCTCTGGGGGAAATCCTTTCTTAATGGAGATAACCGTAGAATGGCTTTCTGATACCTGATTGGGGTGGGGGATGTTTGGTGATTGCTGGACCCGCCTGGAGTGTCAGGTCAGAGCAGCAGGGCCTATAGAGGTGACCCAGGCTGCTGCCCTTAGGGCATGGAGAAAAGTGATATTCAAAGAGGGAGGGAGTTAACCTGTGGATGTGCAGGTAGCCCAGATCTGGCTGAGAAGAGCAGCTGTTCAGAGAGGAGACTTAACTAGAAGGGAGACCTGTGTGCCAGCAACAGCATCTTTGCCCTTACCTACTGTCTAATTTGAATGCTGCTCTGCAGGTGGGAGCCAGGGCAGGGGCTGAGAAGCCAGCCGATACCCCTCCCAACAGCAAAAGACACATGCTGAGACTAACAGACTAAACCTGCTGGGGGCTTACTACATCTCAGACCCCTTGCACATGCATGTGACTGCAAGCACATACTCACGCATATACACGCATTCATGTATACACACATGTACTCATATGCACATGGGCACAGCACACATTTTCTTTTCACAGTATCTAGTGGGGTATCACTATTCCGAGTTTCCAGTAGGGAGAGCCCACACTAGGATTTGGAGCCTGTTGTGTCTGCACTGGCGACCATCACTCCACAGTGGTTGGCTGGGCTAGGGAAGGTCTGGGGTCTACTGTAGGTTCATTTGGGCCTGACCTGAGCTGCCTTTGTACTACATCAGCCCTTGGGAAACTCTTTGCTGGCCCTTTTCACTCCTTAATGAGGAGATGGAAACTGAGCAAGCCAGTCACTGACAGGTGTCATCTCTGAAGAGACCAGATGTTAGCTGGTTCAAACCTGCATCATTCGTATAGGCTGCTTCCATGTCTGCTGTTCATTCCCAGCACCCTTGTTCTGTTTGCATAATACTGCTCTTGACATAAGCTTTCTCCCTGGCCTTTTCTACTTGCCCTTAGAATCAGTATCACAGAATCGTCAAATGTCATGTGCTAGTTACCTTTTTCTAATACTCATTAAAATGCATAAGTGCTTGTGAAAGACCTATTCTTCCAGGCACATCTCAGATTGCCTCACTTATGTGAACTGCTCTCTGAGAAAACATGGGCAGGTTTAACTGCTTCTGCAGTCATCTAGAAAAGTGGGGCTCAGAGAGGGGGTCTGCCATACCCGAGGTCACATAGCGAGGAACATCAGAGCCAATGCCAACCAGAGCCCTAACTCTCTGTACTCCTCTGATGCAGTCATGAGAGGATTCCACCAAACGTCCAGGAGCTCAGCAACCTCAGGCCTGCCTCCAGACTCCATGCCTGGGTGAAGAGACCACCCCAGGGAAGCTCTGAGCCAAGCCTCAGTAGGGAGATCTGGCCGATGAGTCAGGCTGACCTGAGGTTTCTGATATCTCTGATCACACTGAATGGTACAGTCCCTGGTTTGGGGGACAGGGGCCATGCTGTGACAGTGACTGCAGCAATGTGAGCAGAGTAGCACATACAATGCTCCCACATGGAGGGGTTGGGCTAAGGTCTTCCACACTGACAACACAGTCCTTACAATCAGGGTGGTGGTAGCTGATATCCCCACCATGCAATCAGGAAAGGGAGGTGTGCAGTTTTAAATGTAACTCACAGCTGCTCGGCAGGTGAGCGGCAGAGTGAGGCTTGCATGCACTGCTGGGCCCAGTGTTCATCCTCTACCCTCCCCTTGTTTTATAAGGGGAGGGCTGGTCTCTTAGCCAGCACCTCATCTGGCAGGCATCCTTTGATAAGCATGGATCACAGGTTCGACCCTCGTTGTGGCCCTACCATAGTCATGGGGATTGACTCCAAGAAGACTGTCTAAGGGCTACTGACCCCCAGAGCTTTGGGGGAAGGGCCTGCAGCTTGGTAAGCCCACGCACAGTCTTAGGCTTGCTTCAGGCAGCCAGCTCAGACGTAGGTCACTCCTTCCAGCTCACTTCCCTCCTCGGCTCTGCAAAGCACACTAACCAACTGGAGCTGGTGGGAAGTCCAAGTTAGCTCCTGCCCAGGCCTCCGGGCAAGAATAAAAACTCCAGATGAGAGCTTTAGGATCAGTGGCCTGTTGGGACCTAAGTCCTGGGCACCCACAGGTAAGTGTATAGCTATGGGGCTGGTCTAGCACCTCCTCTGTCAAAGGTTTGTAGAGGCCTCACCCAATACCTCATGCCAACTGTTCTGGATTACAGGTCAGAAAGGCAGACAGTGGCCTCAAAAACAACTCATGTACTTTAGGAACCCCCACCCCCTAGGAAGTTTTGAAACAGGAAAGTAATGTGATTGGGTTACACACAAGCTCCCTGATGGTTCTTAAGAGGAATGGCCAGTGAGTGAATGATTGTGAACTTGAACTAGGGCAGTGGTAGCGGACATGGAGGGGAGGGGAAGAAACTAGAACTATTCGGTGGTAAAGTTGGCTGGGGTGACTGGATGCAAGAGCTGCAAACCAGGGAAGAAGCAGGAATTGACAACCCCCAGGTTATTGGCTCGAACAATTTGGTAGGTGGTGGCCCTGCCCGATAAGATAATGTACAAGTATCCCATTTGGGGCAAAGGTGAGTTTAATCATAGACATGATGGTTTTGAACAGATGCTGAGGTACTAGAAAACTGTCCGTCTGACAGCCAGGGAGACAACTCTGGAGCCTGGGATTGGACAGGCCTTGACTAGAGTCTGATTTTGTAATGACACCAAAGAGAATGAACGTCCAGGGAGAGGACTTTAGACTTAAATTGTAGATTAAGCCAAGTTGGCTGAGTGGCCTGGAAAACAGAAATAGTCAGGGAGATGTGGAGGGTAGTGAGGAAGAACAAGGAGGCCCGAGGGGCGTGGTCACTGAGGCCAAGCAGAGGACACTGTGACGGAGGGAAGAGGAGCAGGGTTGTCAAGTGGAGCAGAGAGCTCCAGGAAGGGTAAGCCCAGGGACATCCTCTGCACCTGGCAACTGCAAAGCCATCTGTGCGCTCACTGGGAACTGTGGAGAGTGTGGACGGGGAGCTCAGATGACAGAAAGAACAGAGTGGGTGACTGGAAAGGGATGGGGGGGCACGGTGTCGGGGAGAAGACTCCACTGCAGCTAAAGCTGGGCCTGGCACCTGTGAAGGCTGATAGGCTGAGGAAAGGCACCGGGTAGGGCGAGGTGCGGGAGACAGTGAGAATTCCAGGAACTACCGGGGAAGGGTGGGTTGGCTTTGAGTTGACCACAGCTAAGGTGGGTAAGATGAATATGAATGAAGAAAAGTTTGCAGGTGGAGGTAGGAGGATCGATTACACCTAATGGCCTCAGTTTTCTTGATGGTGGATGCAAGATTTCTAGAGTACGGTAAAGGGGAAATAGAGGAAGACATTGGATGGTGGTAGTTGCAAGGGTGAGACACCGTGAACCTGCGGTGGAACCGTTTGGCCTCTTAGATCGGTGCTGAGTAGTGGCCCAGGAGGACCAGTGGACTTCTGCTAGGCTGGCAGGTATGTGAGGACGGATGTCAGGAGACAAAAGCATGAGGGTGAAGGAGCTGACCAAGTGAGAACAGGGAGAGGCCACAGGAAGCAGTGGCTGCACCTCCACTCTCTTCCCTTTGACCATCTCTACCTGTGGAGAGGAATTCCAAGGCTCCAGTTCCCAAGGCCAAACCCAGCCAGCTGTTCCGGGGGGCCAAGGCCAAACCCAGCCAGCTGTTCCGGGGGGCCAAGGCCAAACCCAGCCAGCTGTTCCAGAGGGGGCCAAGGCCAAACCCAGCCAGCTGTTCCAGCTAAGGCACTGCACAACAGCATGCTGGGGAGGTGGATGAGGCAGTTTCCGAACAGGACACTGTGCTGTGCTCACTTCCTTCTGCTTGCCATCTCTGACTATGCAATGTCTCCCTTAGGGGGCAGGGGGTGTCCCCATTTCTTTATTACAGAATGAAAATGAGAAGCACTCTGGAATCCATGTCTGCATATCATAAATTTCTAATATAATTGATGTTTGGTTACAGACTGAATCCTTACTTAGTGAATACTCATTCCTAATCATAAATTTTCATATACTTAGCTTATTTAATACTGAGGCTGATTTCTAGCTAGCAGCAGGTGCTTGCTTCCCATCAAATCCTTAAAACCACCAATCCTGGGTATCTCTCTTTAGGACCTACCCAAGACTAGGAAACAATGCTTGAAGTTTTTCAGGTAGGGGGACTGCTGAGGGGGGGTCTGGCAATTCCTGACTCCAGGTTACAGATGAGTCAGGAATTGCTAGATAAAATAAGCACATGCCAATCTCAAGATTCCCATTTGGTGCTGAGCCCTAGGAGGGACTGAGAAAATGCAAGGCATTAGCAACAGAGACATTGGCCAGCACTGGTCCTCAGTCCTAGTCTTGCATTTATGACCCACACAACTCCCGTTAACTCCACCATGGACTTCATGCTTGCTAAGGGCACTTGCTCAGGATCTCATCATAAGCTTTCTTACTTGATTCCAATATGGCCTCTATGTCTCTGTTCCTTCTGGAAGCCCCAGTGGTATGTTCCCCTGAGCTTCAGCAACCTTTGCAAACTGAAACTGCCAACTCAAGTGGTTCTCTTGCCCCAAATCCCTCCCCAAGAACCAAACACAGGCTCTGTAGGACTTCCATGAACGTTTATCCAGACAACCTCAAAGGACAGCCAATCCAGTCCAACAGACTGCTCCTCAGACACCTCCCACCACACATTCAGGGCTTGAGCTGACTTTGAGATGGACTCTGTGGGGTGGCCCCTCTGGAAGATGCTGACTCTCCTTCTAGGACGGGATTTTTTTTTTTTTGGACTGGCCCCTTCAGTCCCTCCCATACCATCTGTTGGCTTTCACTTGGGAAGACTTTATAGTACCCGTGTGCAAGCAGCACCCCAGTCTGCACCTCTCCCCTCAGCAGGTGACAGGGTCTTCTACCCTGGCTTTGCAAGGCTCTCTCTGCCTGAACGTACTCAGGACAATGATCCGTCTCCTCTTTGGGATAGCATGCTTCACCAGAGCTCTTGCAAAACACCCTCCTACATTCCCCTGTATCTCTTAAATCCAGAAAATGAGAGAAATAGAACAATTTAATGATGGCTTCCTTGTACAGACAACTCTAAGAGAAGGACAAGCATTTCTCTCCATGCATGGTACAATGAAATTCAGGGACGAGTAAGGATCCAAGGACAGAGTCATGGTATTCAAGTCCACTGCTGCTCAGCCTCATGCCATGTGGTCCAACTTTGTGGGCCAGCAGATACAGTCACTGGGGAGATGTTGGAGGCTGACCGGCTTCTTGAGGTGGGAGGTGACAGCTGCCGAGTATGCAGGGATGCAGGGGCAAAGCCAGGCACCAGTGGACCAGGAGCCCAAGGAAAAGGAATCAGGTTCCCAGGTGGGCTTTGGAGACCACCGCGGGCTCAGTGGCACCAGAACAGTTCCTGAGGCCAAGTAGGGGCTGAGGCACTAGAGCCAGAGGAAGTGAGGACCACAGCAGCCAGGAGCACATGCCGAGTGCTGGGCCACGTGCTCCTCCCGGACACCTAGTTCTTGAAGACACATATAAGATCCCCAAGATGTGGAGCTGGAAGGGTGGGGAAGGTCGGACAAGGAGACAGACTCCACCCACTGTGTACACTCAATGTCTCCATCCCTTCTGGCTTGCCTTCCTCCCCTCTACCCAGAGACCAGAGGCCCCATCACACTCCCTAGTGATAACAGTCGAGTACATTTCCAGAGAGAGGACAGATGCCTTTTGAAGGGAAGACGTGGGGAGGACTGTGGCGAGGAAAGGGAACTCCTGGCCCTGTCCAGCTCCAGAAGCTGCTAGGCATGGCCGGAGTCCCCGATGCAAATATGCCAGGCTCTAACTGAGCATCTTATGTCGATCGAAGACTGTCTTCCGCTGCTCCTGCACCTGCAGCTTCCATCGCTGCTGAGCACCTTCCACACGCTCCAGGACAGTGTTTGCTCGAGGTCCTCCAAGGGACGCAGCAGCTGTCGCCATGGAACGTGCATCCTGTAACAGAAAGGAGAAGTGGTCTGGTGTGATGGGATGGAGGGGTGGAGCCCTGGGTCTCGAGAGTCTGGCATGGAGCAAAGTGAGAGGCTGTAGGCTTGCTTCCTGAGGGCCCCACCTTGTCAGCTGCAGAACCTAACAGTGTGCCCAACCTGTGAAACTGGAGTGTCTGCCAGGGCCAGAAGGAGTATTTTCTGGGGCCCCAGTCATTCTAACAGAGTTGGTTCAAGTCCAAGTCCCAACTTAAATCTCACAGGCTTAAGTCTCGGGAGAAGTATGGAGTATTGGCTTCAAGACCTCACTCACTAAGGCCCAAGTGCTCAGCGCTGGTACTAGGTTGCAGACCTCCTCCACCTGCCCTATGGCCCAGAGACCAGGCCCTGGCCACCCTGAGATGGCTCCTCTGCTCAGAAACGTGAGGGGCATACCGAGGAATCTGTACAGCTCACGGGTGCAGGGCCTACGACGGCCAGTCGGGGTGGGGTGGTTAGATACACGCACAGTATACCACGATTGCTTCCCCTGGGAAAGTGTCTGGCAGGGGTGGAAGAAGGACCTCAGCATTCCCGTTCCGGGGCCTGCTGTGGCCGCTCCCTACGTGGCAGCTCAGCTCTTCGCCTCTCTGTCCCCGTTCCCTTTGCTCTCAGACCTGCTTCTGTCATTCGTCTTTCCCTAATTACCACTTTTCTGCCTCTGAAGCTCCAGAGCCCATGCATTTCCTGCAGGACCTGATGCTGATCTTTGGGGGGAATTAGACCCGAGGGCCAGGCCCGCAGCCCATGGGGATTTCCTCCCCAGCTCTCCCCGCCTCTCATCTCCTGCCACACATCTCTTAAGGGATTAGCACACCCCTCTAAGCCCAGAGCCGCCCAGTAAATGCAACTTTGCTTCTAATGCCCCGAGCTGGCACGGCTTCTGTCGCCACACAGCTGCCAGGCTGGGAGCGGGGAGGAGCAAGGTGTAGATGGGCTGGCAGTTGCAGGGGGTGGCTGGCTAGCGAAGGGGCCAGGGAGAGAGCCCTGTCCTTGGAGCACAGAGCTGGGTGATTTACCTTGAGAGAACTTGTTTCTAAGGTGAGTTAGAGATGGTCCCCTGAGAACCTCTGCCCAAGACCCAGAGAGGGTGCCCTCTGCAGGCCCGGTGAGGCTCAGAAACACCTGAGGGGCAAATGCTGCTAGCATCAAGCAGTGGGTACACAGAACCTGGTTTCTGTGCCTGGACCAGGGGTCACTTGCTCCTTCTGGCCTTAAGTCACCCCTGTACCTAGCTCCTGAAACGACTCCTCTGCTGTGGGAGTGTGAGGGGTCTGCTGAGGAGTCTGCGGAGGTGTAGCTCTGGTGGTGGTGGTTGAGGGAACCCAGGTTTATAGTAGAAGCTGGAAGGAAGAGATGTGGTCAGCCCCTTGCTCTATGTTCTTGGACAAGTCATTTTATTTCTCCAAACCTCAATATCATAAGTCTAGACTTTAAAGAATTTTTCTACTGTATGTCTGTCATGAGGAAATAAATTTACCTGACCACCTGGGCCACAGTCACATGCAAAGGAAAAGGGATCCACTAAACAGGACTCAGTATGATATATTCAGATATTCTCAACTATGTTCCATTTCAGGTTTTAAATTTAAAAAAAAATTATTATTTTAATTTTATGTGTATGAGTGTTTTGCCTGCATGTATGTATCTAAGTTCACCTATGTCGTGTAATGCCGACAGAGTTCAGAAGGCCGGTATCAGCTCCCCTGGAACTGGAGTTACAAGCGGTTGTTAGCCACCATGTGGGTGCTGGGAATTGAACCCCAGGTCCTCTGCAAGAGCAGCCAATACTCTTAAGTATCTCTCCAGACCCTCATTTCAGTTATTAAAACTCCGTTATAGCCAGGTGTGGTGGAACAGAACTGTAATCCCAGCTATTTAGGAAGCTGAGGAGGGAGGATAGTAAGTTCAAGGCCAGTACGAATAACTTAGTGAGCCCCATCTCAAAAAGTTTTAAAAAAAGCCGAGGATGGAGCTCAGTAGAAAAGCACCCACTGAGCATGCACAAAGCCCTGGGACCAATTTCCAGTACCATATCGAAAACCAAACCAAACTAAACCAAAATATCCTAGTCATATGTCACCTAGTGACCTAATACACTATGCCTTTGTGCTTGCACACTGGTTTGTGATTAATGGATGGGGTCTGGTGGAGGGAAACCCATATGTCAAGTACCAAATGAATGGGCAAGCACAAAGCAGATCAGGTAGCCTTCTCCCTGGTAGTTTAGCACAGTGGTGAGGGAGTCGATAAGTTCAAACAATCCTGGCTTTCAATCTTGCTTCTGACCCCTAACAGATATATATGACCTTAGGGAAGTCTCTTCTCAGAACCAATTTCTTTTTCATTTTCTTTTATGAGATGGGGTCTCCCTGTAGCCCCAGCTACTTGGAACTTGCTATGTAGACCAGGCTGACCTCCATCTCACAGAGATCTGCCTGCCTCTGCCTTCTGAGTGCTGGGATTAAAGGCATGCACCCCTGTGCCTAGCCAGAACCAATTTCTCTACCCACAAGATGGAAACTGAGATGATCTTAATAACATAATGACTGCAGAGCCTTTGTCAGCACCTAGAGATAGTAAGCATTTAAGTTTGGTGTGATGAGTATCAAACCCTGGTTCTGGGAACCACTGAGGCAGAGGAAGGCCAGAAGGCAGGCAGCCTACTGTCAGGAGAGTGACCCCGGTCACCACACCAACTTCAGGCTCCCCAGCTTGGCTGCATTTCCTGAGCAGCCCATGCAAAGAACACACCTCTGCCCAGCTGGGCCTCAGCGTGACTGTGGGGATGAGATTGGTACCAAAGACATGCCCATCCCAGGAAGCTGTTGGCCTACCAGCATTCACCCCCTATCCTCGCTCTGGGGCCCAGAGAGCTGCTTTTCCTGCCCACTGCCAGTCTTGTCCATTCTTGGACCAGCATTGTCCTGAATGTGACCTTGGGAGGGCAGGCCTGGGGCAGGCTGGAGGAGTGGGAGGACAGCAGCTCTGCTCGCAGATTGTCTGAAGGAGCAGGAACCAGGGAAAGCCGGAGCAGAGCATAAGCCGCGCATGCTGCAATTCACCGCATTACCACAACTCCACACGTTAGCTCTCATGTAAAGTCTCAGCAAACAGCTTCCAAGGGAGAGAAAGCTGCTGCTGAGAGGTTCCATGTCCCCGCGGCTAATAGTCTGATTAAAAGGTATTAGACACTCCACATCTACTACTAGTAGACCCACAGTGGCCTCATCCCTGCCTCCCTGGCAGCAGAGCTGGCAGTAACGATGGGGGCTGCAGGGGAAGTCTTCACTAATGCTTTTTCCTCTAGGGTTGGGTCTCAGGGAGGCAGAGGGCAGACAGGGCAGGGGATGGATGGAGTCGCTCCCATGGTAGGGCATGCATATGGATGGTTCCTAGAGGTCCCCAGGTAACCAGACCAATGTGACCCTGACAAGAATGAACTGCTACATACCAAGCTCCTTGCAGCCCACTTCATAGAGATCACTCCCAAGCTCACTCATTCACAAATCGGTGATATCACCCCCACCCTGTGGACGAAGCTATTTGGATTCTAAAGGGGAAATCACCCTGCTCCCGGGGTCAAACGGCTACTCAGGGCCGAGTTACGACTTGTGCCCACACCTGTGTCTCCTGTTTTAGGACTCAGTTGCCTCCTTCTTCAACTGTTTCTCCCAAGAGGGACAACCAAAAAAAGCAGGCACAAATCACCTCAGGGCTGGAGCAATGACAAATTCTAGCAGAACGGGCCAGAGGCCCAGAACGGGCCAGAGGCCCATCTCTCCAGGCTGCTCCCAGCACCCGCTAAGCCTTCAGGGGCACAATCCCAACAGTGATACTGAGGCAAGAGGTACTCACTCCACACTTAGGAAACAACACCCTGAGGTCAGTAGCAAGCACAGCCACGGGCACAGCCAGAACCCGACTAGGACTGTTCTGAAGTGCAGTGATGCTGGAAGGGTTCCAGAAGTGACTGCTGAATGGTACACCTTCCTATTCTACCCTCGGCGGGAGGAGGCTGTCTGAGAGGTCTACATCAGTGTTTCTTCTGTTTTACCACCAGACCCTAGGGCCGGAATCCTCAGCTCCTGCTGCCCACCCATCTGCAGGGGGAGGGCCCACTCCTCAGCAGCCCCTGCTCTCTTCTTCCAGCCCTCCATATCCTTGGTTCCCATCATCCTCATCACCTTTCTTTGTCTCCTCTGCACTCCTCTCTCCCACAGAGGCCTCACTCTACCCACTGCCCAACTGGGCTGAGAACTTTGAAGACCCTGTCTTGGGGCCCATGCTGAGAGTGGTGAGACAGCTAGAGCCTCAGAGAAACCCTCATTTCTCCCTCTTCAAAGAGGGCCAGCCTTGTACATCTAAAACAGTTCTGTTGCCATTTCTGTCCCCACAAACATGCTGGCTTCCTCCTTTCAAAGGGCGTCTGAGCCCAGGGATTAGACCTAATGCCAATGGAATCCGGGAAGGCAGCGCCCAGCAGCCAGGCCCACTGAGGCTCTGCCAGAGCTTTCAAAGAGAGCACGACAGGCTTTCATCTCCCTCTGTGGATGGGGCTACACTGTGGGGGATACCTCCCCTTCCCTTTCCAGGCCTCTAGCCCCTGAGAGAAAGCTCCAGGATAGAGCCAGGGGGCCCCAATATTGAGAAATGTTCTAGTCTCCAGGTTTCACCTATGCTTGGGCCCCAGGTTTCTGGGAAAGTGGGGAGATGCTCCTGGGGGCCAGAGAGTGTATAAGCTCAGGTGATCTCTTAAGGAACCCCTGTGGCCTACTCCAGCTTTTTCTTGGGTTGAAAGTGGAGTCCCTCTGGGCCAGGGGAGGCCTCATCCTTCTCATCTCCTTAGAGAACCACTGCCGAGGCCACTGATCAGCCCACAGACATGGCTGAAGCCCTGGCTCTGTGGCTGCTCAGAAGGTGGCCACTGGGACCTACCTTTCACCCCCACACAGGCCTTTTCTCATGTGTACTGACTGTGGGGGCAGCAGACTCTCCCTCAACCTCCAGGATGAGAGCTGTCAGTCTCCTCTGAGGGCATCTAGGTAGGTGTAGCACTCACTCTCCCACCAGCCCTCTGAGCTGCTTTCAAAGTCCCTCTCAACAAGGAAGACTCCTTCCCTACTGACTCACACAGCGAAAGAGGGCCTTCCCACAGTGCCCTGCTTCCTCCATGACTGCTATCCCACAGAGTCAGATCTTAACTACTAGCCTTTGCGTTCCTGGCCCAGTCACCTGGTTTTGGCTGTCTTGGGGCTTAAGCTTATGGATAGGCCCAAGGTTTTAGTAAATCCCAACACAGTACCACCTGCAGGATTTCTGAACAGAGCAGGACAGAATGGGAGCTACTGTAGCTACGCCGGGAACACCATGCAGAAACACGGGAAGTCGGGGATGGAGCCGTGATGCCAACTAGTGAGAGCAGAGAGCATCTTCTGGCTCACCCCCACACGGAGTGGGACACTGTGTAGAGTGTAGGGTGTACCTTAGGCCAGGGTCTCCAAGACACTAAACACAACTTTTTATGACCTTTAGAAGCCTTGGGGTGTAAGGTGAAGGGTATCACCCTGCCTGTCCTCCACAGATAGAGAATGGACTCATAAGCTCTGGCTTAAATCTGCTTGTGACAGCTTGCTGTACCCCTTATATGGCTAGATAGCGATCTTCCTTAGAATCCTCCTTCCTACTGGGCCAAACCCACATACAGGAAGCATCCAACCTGATTCAGGTCCTGTCCCGAGGACTAGACTGACCAAATCCACAAGGCTCCCTGCAGACATTATCCAAGTGTTGGAAGAGAGGCCTGGGCTCAGACCTAGAGACGGCAAGCTGCTCTTCCCCTGGCTCCCTATCTAGGATGACAGGAGACATGGCAAGGCTGTGCCCGAAAGCCATACATTCCTGGAGAACCATGGTGCGGGCTGTGTAATCATCGGCTGCATCTCTCAATTACTCCCTGGCCAGGACTGCAATTACCACATTACCCCTAATCGCCTGGTGTTTATTAGTGATGCTCCTCTCCTATCAGAGCTGCTATTACTCTACATTAATAACCAGGTAGGAAGGCGAGCTTTCCTCTCAAGCTCAGACCACCCAACTGTCAATGCCACCACCTCCCCAGCCCCAGCTCCAGGGTGCCAGACTCTTCACCTCTGCTCCACCTTTGGTCAAATCCATGCTAGCCAGAGGCTGGGGACAGATCAGAAGCAGCAAGGCTGGTGGGAGTGGCAGGTTCCCTGCTGCCTGCCTACCTGTCCTTGCTCCCCCTTGTCTGTTCAGGCCCAGATCCATTCCACCCGGGGAACCCTGCACAGCTCTGAGCCTGTGTCCTCACTTGCGACAGGAATCTGCCCTTTCCAGTTTCTAATTCAGAACCTGAAAAACACTAAAATTATAATTACCCAGGGCAGCTTGACCTACGCTTGGTTACCATTAGTAACCCACAACTCACTACTTTAAAAGTTCATTAAACTGTGTGATTTGTAAGAACACTCCCTGTCTGGTCCTGTTTAGTCTCCTATTCCCACCAGTGGACCCTTCTGTCCTAAGTGAGATCAAGCTCTCCTCTACAAACACTGGAAAGCAGCTGGCATGCTCCTCCAAGTTTCTTTCTTCTTTAAACTACACATCTCCCAGTTTCTTCAATAAAATCTCCCAGACACTGCTTGGACACAGTTGATGCACTTTCCCACCGTGTGTTCGTTTGGACATGTCTAAATTCCATCACAGGATCGCTTGTTCCACTGACAGACAGGAGTATCTTCCAGCAATGTAGCTCCAGAGTTCAAGGACAGCATCCCTGAGATGGGGTGTGCTGGCTGCTGGGTGCAGTGGGTCCCCATTTCCTTCCCATAGAAGCAAAACCCTACAGCCTGCCTTTTAAAGCCTTCACTGATCTAGCTAAGCTTCCTGGCCAGCTCCACTTGCCACCATCCTAGTACTCATCCTTAGAATCCCAAATTCCACATCCATACAAGGCAATGCTGAAGCACCATTATCCACTTGATTCCTACAGTTTCTGAGAGCCTACCTCTGCCTCTAGCCCCCAGAGCTAAGCTTTGAACTGAGCATGCACTCGACAGATCATTTGTGGAATCAGTAAATGAGAGAATACACTTGCAGCCTCCAAGTCTTCCACTGACTTGGCACTGATCTGAGTGGGCAGTTTATCATGTGTACTATATGTGTACAGGCCCTGACTGGATCCTCTACTCCCCCTCTCCACCCTTGCATAATAACACCATGCACAGAGGCATGGTCCCAGATGTTAAGAAAGCTCAGGGCCACCACCTGCTGTATCTGGAAGGCAGAGGCAGTTACCTGCCGTGTCTTGGTGACATGTTGGAAAATGGATAGGAGAAAGCAATCTACAAAGGCACGGCCTGGGAGAAGGGGGCACTCCTGCTTGGGGGTGTGGCCTAGGGACCCACACGTCGGGAGCCCAAGGTGACGTTACCTCATTTTCCTCCTCATTGTGCAACTGCTCCGTGTAAGCATCCGGCTTTCGAATCAGAGGGTCCACTAGCATCAGGAAGGCCATGTAGAGCAAGAGGGCCCCTACCACAGACAGGTAGATGACGATGATGACCTGAGGAAGAGACCCAGCATTCTGTGAGCCAGCATCCAGGGTCAGAACCCCATTTCTAGTCTTATGCCAACTGTGTTGGCTGCCAGTGACCACACAAATTGGGCACTGGGGCTAGGAGCAGTGTGGGCAAGGAAGGAAGGGGGATGCCTCGTGTCATAGGCTCTGTCTCAAGACAAAGAGTGTTCAGGCAGGCAGCAAGATGATAAGTAGATGATAGAAAAAACCTGCTGCCAGACATCCAAGTGGCTCTGAGGTGGGGTGAAATGCAGGGACCGCCTGGAAGTATGAGAACCTGTATCAGAGTGGAGATTCATTAAAAACTAGGCTATTGCAAGGAGGACGAGCTGGGGGCACAGACCAAAAAAAGGAAGCCTGGGTTCCCGGGCTTGGCCCACTGCAACTGCAGGCTAGGAGGGAACAGCTTATATCCTGAGAGGGTACACTGGTCCATGTTGTTAGGCAGACTGGCAGACTAGCAAAAGTTTGTATCCTGGGGGCTAAGGCCAATCTACTCTCCCTGAGGAGGAGAAGGCATTTTAGAATGATAGCTTTATCCCTCTCCCACACGTGAAGCTTCCCAAACTAGAATAACTACATCTTATAGAAAGGACAGACTGGGGCCATCAATATGGTTCACTGTTACGCCTGATGATTTGAGTTCAACTTCTGGGACCCATACTATAGAAAAAAACAACTGACTCCCACAAGTAGACCTCCAAATGTGTCCCTACCAAATAAAGAAAGAGAAATGTAATTTAAAACAATTTCGTTTTTAAAAGGAAAGATTCAACAAGGCTAATTCAGTATTTCCTAATGTGGGTGCTCCAGGTATCTTAGGTGGGGCCCCCTCCAAAACATTCAGCACTCACGGTCTCTATAACAATCACTAATCCCTCAGTCCACAGAAGCACCGTCACTCAACCCAAAATGGCCCTAAGAGGATGTGATTGCCACACTGAGAACCACAAGGTCAAATAATTCACTCAGGACCCAAGGCTAGCAAATGGCAGAGATGAAACTTAAACCTAGCTTTGCTGACTCCATCGCAAGTGCTCTTCCTGCCTCCAAATGCCTAACCACTGCTGGTCTCTGCTGCCGGCCCTGGCCCGACAATAAAGGGTTCGAAAAGAAACACACCACAAAACAAACAAACGGGGGCTAGGAAGACAGCTCAGTCAGTAAGCAGGACAAAAGGACACGAGTTTGATTCCCCAGAACCCCAGTAAAAATCCAGGTGACTGTGTGCACCTGTAAGCCCAGTGCTGGGGAGGTGAGGACTGGGGGGTCCCTGGGGTTTGCTGACCAGCTGGTTTAACTGAATTGGTGAGCTCCAGGTTCTGTCTCAAAAAATAAGATGGAATACAATTGAGGAAGATACCACACGCTGACCTCGGCTTTCACATGCACACAAATACACGTAAAAAATGGAGCATCTCCAGACTTCTGAGGTTGATGCTCAGTTTAGTCAAGAGCCAAATTCAACTGGACACACTTCCTCCTGCCTGGGCCAGCAGTATTCACGTCCCTTAACAGGGTGAGCAATCAGAGCTACTGCCCACACCCTGCAAGGGGCACAGAGAAGGGAGGCTGGGGCTGCCTGGATTGAACCTGGAGTGGACGCTGCCAGGCAGACGGAAATGTGGATGTTAGGAGGTGTATATGACGAGGTCCCACTCCAGAAAGTACCTCCCTTCCAGAAGGGAGAGGCTCTAAATTGAGGTCTTGGGCAGCTAGATGACACCTAGAGGACGTTCAGAACCAGGGAGATGCTCAGGAGAGGCTGCCCCAGGTGGAGTGTGAATAGAGTGCAAGCTGCACAGCCTGACAGAACTACGGAAGGGCAGACAGCTACTTTCTACCTAAAGGGGAGAGCACAGGAGAACTACAGACCAGGAAAGGGCTACGCTCCCTAGGGCAGGTGGAGAGAAACAGTGTGAGACTACCCTTCCAACACACCTCAGAAGCAGGAACCCAAGGAGGATTCCTGTGAATTACTTAAACTCATGTGAATTATTTCTGGTACTATTTTTGGACCTGTTAGAGGACAAGCAGAAATATGCTTACGAGGGGGTGGTTTCATGGCCTCTACGAAAGGTAAGGTCTGATCAGGTCCTGCCAAGTAGCAGAGGGACAGACAAGGACTTTGTGACACCCTGCTTCATTCCTACATGGTAGCAGTGTCTGGCACTCCTCTCCTCAGTGCACCCAGATGGTCAATGAGAACAAGACTCAGGAAAAAGTAAAAGCCAAGTGCCAACGCCCAATACCTGGTGTGGTCACCGAGGCTTTCTCTATGGAGAGTGATATCACTTTGGAAATTTGGTTAACCTACATGCTCTAGAGGAGCTCACCTCTACTCCCAGCACCGTGCATGGTGCCAGACAGTGAGGCACACAAAGGAGACGTACTAGATGTCTGGAAAAGGGAGGGAAAATGGAATCTCAAGCATTTCTCATGGCACAGGAGCCACGGCAGAAATGTCAAAGAGAGCCTACCTCCTAAAGGTGTGGGGAAAAGGTCCCTGTGTCTGCACTAGACTGGGAATGTTTAAGAGGGCAAAAATGATGAGTACAGGCTAGCCAGGATGCAGTCCCCAAACCCCAGAGGTACCTTGATGGTGGTGGTGCTGCGTTCCTCGTACCTGCACTCACACAGCAGGCAATAGGCTTCCACATCGTGGCCAGGCACTGGCATGGGCTCCACCACATGTAGGCAATTGCTGCAATGAAACAGACAGGGCTACGGGAAGACTCCCACCTTGAGGCCTAGGAAGCGAGTAGCAGGAAGATGAGGGGCTGGGGGAGTCTCTAAGGAGGGACTCTCAAGACGGGCAGAGGTTTACGAAGGCAGGGTCTGCCTACAGAACTCTCTTCTCAGCCAACAGCTTCCTGGCCTTGGCCAGCACACCTCTGTGCCAGCACCAGACTCATCAATGGTCCCAGAGCCCTGTCCTTAGCTGCCTTCTCCTGGGCTGCACTCTTCCTGCATACAGCTCATGAGTCTAAATCTCTCATTGGGCCTTCTGTCCTCTTATGAGCTGGGCTCATCAGTGACTACATTTACACCCGAGTGCTCCATAGGGGCCAAGAACTCCACCTCCTCTGTGCACTCTGTCCCCCAGATCCCCAGTCTACACATTGGGGGTGGTGGTGGTGGTGTGGTAAGGCATCTGAGTTTCTGAGAGGGGGCTGGCAGAGAAGGTACCTTCAGAATCTACTCTGCCAACTGAGCCAAACATGGGAGTCATTAGTGAAACCGACTTTTTTCTCACCTCCAAATCCACCAAATACTCAGGATTATACTTCTCTAAGATATCTAAAATTCACCTTTACAAGAAATTCACGTATTTATTTGCTATTGAATCTGTTCATATTTCAGAGTTCTTATACTGTCAAACCATGCCTGAGAATCCAAAGAAAGAAATGGTACAATGGACAGCCTTATCCACCCATCATACAGTGTATTAACTGTATTTTGACAATTTTGTGGTCTTACAAATTATAACAAGTCGGAGGTTTACATCTGCTGCAGGTCTTCAGATTTCCAGCACAGATCACCATCAGACAGACCTCTTCACACCCGGCCCCTTCACATCTCAACCCCACCTTCTCTGTTCTCTCCATCCCAGCATCTCAGCTGAGGTGCTCATGTTTTCCTGGGCAAATGTTCCTGTCTCCCTGCTGCTCTTTTGACTCTCCTTTGGTGTCTAGTACTACCTTCCCACAGTGGCTAAGTGCCCATATCAAAATGCAACTCCTGTCACATCATTCCTCAGCTTAAAGCCAATCAGTGGCCCTCCATGGCCCCTCCGGAGTCCAGGCAAACCAAGTGCTCCAGCAGGTATCCACAGTCTCTCTCAGGCCCTACTTATAGCCTGATCTCCCCGGCTTTCAACAGGACTCAGTCATAGGTCTGACTCATTCCCACTGCCAGCTCCCTTGCCTCATCCTACCACACACTTAGCCCTACCTTGAAGACAGGAGTCTTTATATCCTTTGCATTGAGCATGGCACTGGCCAGGGCTCAGAGAGCGCCAAACACATCACATGCTCTGAGAGTAAGTCCCCACAGCCCACTGTCACCAGCAGTGCTCCTGAGCAACGTGGCAGACTGAGCATTAAAATGAGGGGAGCAAGCCCAGGAGAGCAAAAGTGGCAGCTCCAGCATGTCTGTGAGGCCTTGGCCCATCACCCATAGCTGATTCATTCTCAGCCAGGCTTTAACCTGCCTCTGCAGTTAGGATTCTCATCTCCAGTGCTCCTCGGACCAGCAAGTTGCCAACCCCCACAGGAAACCATGATCACTGGGAAGAAACTATACTCTCTTAAAGGTTCAGAGAGGTGAACCAGGCATCATGTTGGAGTGGGTGCTGGAGCCTGTATCTTGCCTTGATGCTGTCACATCTGTGTCTTGGGCCTGTCCTCTCTTGCCAGATGCTTATGCAGTTGACATAAGGAGACCCAGGAGACTTTTAAAAAGCTCTTCTAGGGTCGGTCGGTTATGGTGGTACATGCCTTTAATCTCAGTACTTGAGAGGCAGAGGCAGTTGGATCTCTGAGTTCCAGGCCAACCTGCTCTACATAGCAAGTTCCAGGCCAGCCAGGGATACATAGCAAGAGTTTGAGTAAGAGTCTGTCTCAAAAGAAATACTTCAAGAGTCAAACATGGCTCCCTGGATACAACCAGGCCCTATCTTCCAAGCTGAAAGGTTAGGTTTCTGTCAGAGGGAGAAACTTCTGTGCAAGGTGAAGATCACTGCAGTGCCTCTCAGTCACTGCAATTCTGATTTCACACCTCACTCAGCTAATGTTTCCCTGAAAGACTGCTTATGGAAGACACTACTTTAACAAGTCAATTCTGAGACACGTCTACGTAACACTCTGACAGACCCTCCAATAGGGACTTCAACGAAGATGGAAGGATACCAGCAACACAGGAATATACAGCTTAGCCACGATACCAGGCCTGAGCACTGAAGGTCCTGGCCTCCAGGTACATCACCACAAGGGACCCACAGGACAGCAGAATAAAAATGTGGCAGAGACCTGAAGAGTCAAAGAGATTTCTAGCACTAGCACTAAGACTTAAAGATCAAAGTCAAGCACTACCTAAGGGGCTCCAAATGAGTATGTGATGGCACTCAGGCAGGCTCAATGGTATCGGGCCCTAGAATCCTAGGGTCTCACCTCCAAGCTTTGGTTTCTGTCTAGTTTGTACCTACTGGAACTGCTCTGATGTGAGGGGTTCTTGTAGACGACCTGGGTTCAATCCCAGCACCCACATGGTGACTAACGACCATCTATAACTCTAATTTCAAGAGATCTGATGCCCTCTTCTGACTTCTGTGGGCACTGCACAATATGGGTGCACCTATCTACATGCAGGCAATACACTTATACACATAAAACAAAAATAATAAATATTTTTAAAAAACTGTTCACCAGGAGCTCCCCAATTCTGATTTCTAAAGACAAGAAAGAACTAAACTATATCCCAAGAGTTCTAGGCAGGACTTCATCCTCTGGGCAGCCAAGCTTGGGTTTTTCAGGTCATGTTATAACCACAGGATAGAGCTACTAAAACAGCAGAATCTGTCTGTATGAAGGAAGTGGGATGCGGCCTTGTTATCCAGTGTAGGGTTAAGAGAGCTCAGCAGTGTCTTTGCTGATGATCAAAGTCTCTCTCAGGCCTCCATGTTTGAGGGTTTTATGAATCCATCGGGTCAGCAGAAGCGTAAGAATTAAACTGGTGCTTCAGGAGAAGCCATTTTCCAGAGCTATAGCGTTAAGTTTGACTACGTGAGGAATGATAATATGTCATTAATAGTAATATTAGTTAACATTTATATAGCACTTACTATGTGCCAGGTTATCATTCTAACTGCTATGTAAACTCATGTATGCCTACATATTTTACACTCAGAATACATTATACTTTACACATAAGGAAATCAAAGTACAGTGGAGATTAAGTAATCTGTCACGCAATTAACAAATGGTCATGCTAGAGTGGAAGTCAGGAAGGGTGGATTCAGTCTATGCATCTGCCTAGACTGCTTCTCAGAAAATCAGACTGCTATCTGCAAGTTTAAAAACAATCAGTTTGAAAAGTCTAACTGCTGTTCTGGACCAATGGCATCAAGGGCACCTCAAGAACTCCCCCACCACTACCATATTTACTGAATCAAAAGCTTGGAAGAAGGGTGCTAGGAATCTGTATTTTCTCAAAGCTCACCTAGTTGTACATCCTAATGTACAAATAAACAGCCCGTTCCAATACTATGCTTCTACAGTAACCTCACCCCATGTGTGCGCCAATGCCTCCAGGATGAGGCTTTCTATCCTAAAACTACCAGAATTAGAAGTGGTTCCCTAACTCACACTGAAGTCTATCTCCCTGGATCTTTCAACCCTGACCCCATTTCTACATCAAAAAACCACACTCAGCCTGACTGATCCACACTCCATCCGACAGGCCCCTCCACCCTAGTACACCAGCCCTTCTCCTTGTCTTGATCAGCCATCAAATGTTCCTAGGTTAGCTCCATTTCCAGGGAGATTCTAGTTCCTTAAACCATTCCTTCTGGAACAATGTACTTAAACTTCCTTTCACTGGTCTTCTTTACCTAAATGAATTCTTGGTTATCCCTCCCTTTTCATGTACTTTATTTATTTATTTATTTATTATTCTTATGTGTATGAGTGTATTGCCTACGTGTATGTAAATGTACCTGTATCATGTAGTACCTGTGGAGGTCAGAAGAGGGCACTGGATGCCCTGGAACTGGAGTTATGGGGCTTGTTAGTCACAATGTAGATGCTAAGAATCGAACCCAGGTCCTCTGCAAGAATAGCCAGTGCTCTTTACCATGGAGTCATCTCTCCAGCCCCTATCCCCTTCTTTTCAAAAGCAAGGAACCAAGAAATGAATTCAAGAGCAGAGATTCCAGAAACAAAAAGATCTCTGTTTGACCTCAGTCTATGCAATTATAAAATGGGAACAGCATCTAATCCACTTACCTTATAAGGTTACTTTGAGACTAGCACAGAATACAGGTAACAAAGCTTTGCAAAAGCATTGAATGTTGTACAGCATGTAGCTATAATACATACCTTTCCCAACTTCTCTACTACCATTTTGCATGTATCAATAAAGACTGTAATTCAAAGTAAAACAAAATCCAGTCTTCTAACCAGGAATCCCTCAGCTGGAATTCAACATATCTGAGTTATGTTATCAAATGGTTAAGGGCAAAATTTTCCTTTTAATAATTTATATATAATATTATAATAATATTAATAATAATAAATAAGGCTCTCCAGAGGAATGGGATAGCTTATCTTTAGGTGGGCCAAGAACTCTAGTAAACACCAATAACTTCAATTAGGTGATGCAGCTGAGAGCCAACCGTGTGGAATCAATCCTTACCAGTCCTTCTGAGATACATTCTGGTTGTAAATGTGTCCACTGATGTTTCTATAAGGTGGACAGATACATTTGCACCGGATATCTTCAGAGCTCTGTAAGAAAACAAGCAGGTATCAGGAAGGGAGGATTCCTGCCGTGGGCTTCCAAATTTTAGTTCTTTGTTCTGCAAAGTGACCACATGTATGCTTTTGAGACTTCCCATTCCCAATTCGGTGAGGACCGACTCTATGGGAAGACTGCTACATCCTCAAGACAGAAACCAGTCAGGTAGCAGATGAGACTCATGTAAGCTGCCTAAGGCTGCAATCCCTGAAGTACTGTGTTTGTGGGGGCTACACAGCAAACAGCGACAGTCCTTCACCCTGGACCTCACACTTCTGTCCGGTGGGCTGGGTGGCCAGATTTTTCCCTAATTCTATCTCAGCTTACATTAGAATTGGGAGGATAAAAAGGGACAAGTGGAGGCTGCCATGGGAAAGCACCATCAAGAATCCCTGGAGGACAGAGAAGTAATGAGCCTCAACCTTACTTCAAAGTATTAGTGGTCTATGACCTTCACCTAAACTCAGTTACTGGTCCACTACTCCTAAGGAATGGGAGGAATGGGAGTGATTCAGGAGCCCACCGTGTGAGTGGGTCAGCTTTGAAACAGATGCTCCCATCTCTACGGGCCTTTACACTCACGGCATTCTTACATTTGATTATCCCCTAGTTGAGAGGCAGATACTACCACAACTATTTTTACCTAGGACAAAGAAGGGTATGGAGACTTTAGGTAAGTTCCTTAAACTTGCTTGAATTCCACCAAGGGCCAGTTTGGTCTGGAACGTGTGCCTTACACCCCCTGTGCTCTCTACACCCTTAGGAAGGCCTGTAGCTTGACCCTAGGAAGGTCCTCTAAGTATGGTGGGTGAGGAGCTGGGATGGCGCTGCCGGCTCACTTCCCTCACCTTGTTGGCTTGAGCTGGGGGTACCAGCAAGCACCCGACCACAGCCACCAAACACAGGAGCTTCATGCTTATCGGGTTTGCTGAGCCAGCAAGACCAGACGCCTGAAAAAAAGAAAAAAAAAAAAAATGGAGCCGGCAGTCAGGGGCAGATGGCCACACCATGGCCAGCACTCTCGGCCCATTTCAGCCCTGCCAGACGCGGGAAGGGGGCTGGGTTCCAGGGCCGTCTAAGATTCTCCTTTCCCTTAAGCCCAGCTCTCCGGAGGCCCGCTGTGCACTAGGGAAGGGTCCTTCCGGGGGCTCGACCGCCTGGAGGCCCCGGATCCGCCAGCTCAGACCCTCGCATCTCCTCCCACAGCCCTCCGCCATCTCAGCCTCCGCCGCCCCGGCAGCGCCTCTGCCCAGGCCGGAAGAGAAGCCCGGATCGGAAGGCAGAGGGCACTGCCCACCGCGCCTAGGGATTTGGGGCACGGCTAAGAACCCCTAGTTTCCCTGCGACCCCCACACCCCTCCCCCGCGCCCCGTCCACCAACCTGCAAGTCCCGCCGCAGCCACCTCCGACCAGCAGGCCCCGCCCCCAGATTTTATTGGCCGCTGGAGCTGCCACTCAGCCCATCTCGCTGGTCGCCAAGGTAACAAGACCCACCTTCGCCTCCTCGCCTAGTCTCTGGCTCAAGGGAGAAGTAGGCATTTCTCAAACCCGAACTAGCCAGGGAAAAGACGTCTGCCTTCCAGACTGGGAACCAAAGAGACGCTTGTATGGCCTGTCGAACTCTTCTTGATTGGCTCGTCTTTGTGTTATGCCATCTTCCTCTTTTAAGGAAAACGTTTTAGAAACTAAGCTAGTAACAATAGTAATGATAAGGGGGGGAAACCCCCACAAAGACCGAGGGACATTGTTCTCAGTCACAGTCTGAAAATACGATTTAGGAATCCATGTCTTTTTTGCAGAGGACGTTGGAGTCCTGTCTCTACTCCTAATCATGATCGCACTTGAGGAGGACAAAGCAGGATTAGTAATAGGTTGGGGAGGCTGGAGGAGAGTGTGGAGTGTGCACAGTAACCTCATCAACCTGGTCCCACACACTGCTTCTAAAGGCCTGGAAAATTGAGACAAGCTGTATAAGGTCAGGCTGTGAAGAGGGAAAGGTAGAAGGCTGTAGGGGGACAGCAGTGAGCTTCTTACTATCTGTGAAGGAAAGAAGCATTCAGGGCCACTCAGGTAAGGATCACTTGATTTGGCCTTGGTCCTGTCACTAATCAGCTGTGTTATCCTGGTAAAGACACCACCTCTCTCTAGGTGCCTGCTTGCTCAGGCAAAATTCCCTTCAGCCTCCGTGGGTTAGGGGTCCTGGAGGGAGGAGCAATCATATGGCCAGAATGTAATTTATATTTTATAGAAGAGCTTCCCTCCAAAACACGTTGTTGTTGTTTGAGACCGTGTCTACCTGTAGCCACAGCTGCCCTGGAATTCCCAATGTAGTCCAGGCTGGCCTAGATCTCACCAAGATCTGCCTGCTTCTGCTTTCTGAGGGTTGGGATTAAAGGCATGTCTGGCTCCTTCAAAATGCTTTTAAAACATCATTATGCCTGCCATGTACTGTGCTAGATACTGAGGCTGTGCCAGTAAACAACGCAAACCTGTCCCTGCTCTTGTGGAACATGATGCTTATTAAAGAGAAAACAGCAAGAAGTCACTGCAATTTAGGGTAGTAAGAGCTTTGCTGGGTGGCGAGTAGAGAGGCTGGTGGGAAACCTAGACCAAGGCCAGGGGAACCCAGAGTGGTAGGGAGGAAGCTTTGAGGAAGACCAGGTCTCCCTGAGATAGTTGAGTGTGGTAAACAGAGTAACTTCAGATCACTGTCAGGTGTCTAGAAGCCCTGACTATTTCTGGAGAGAGTAGCTTGGACAATCCAGCTGGCCCAAGCCAATCAGAAGAGACCTTAAGAAAGGAACCCTGACTGTGGTTAAAGGAAAAAAAAATGTGACCATGTTTCAGGTGCTATGTTGCTTAGCTTTGAAGATGTAGGAGGGGACTTTGAGAAAGAAGAATGTAGGTGTTGGGAAAACCAAGGAAATGGATTCTTCCCTATAAATTCTGGCAGCCCTACAGATGCGCACCTTGATTTTAGTTCACTTTCACTTGTGTCCGCCTTAAGTCCCACAGACATGTAATACATTTATGTTGTTTTAAGCCAGAAAGTTCGTGATACTTTGTTAGAAGAATAACAGTTAGAGGTGGGGGAGGGGGTGCAAAGAGGTGGACATGCATGCAGAGAAAGAGCTGAGCATGGGTCTTCTTATACCTACATTTATTCCAACAGTTCTAGCATGAGTTTGCCCATATAAGCCAGTCTTGGCATCCATGCCAAGAGCAGAGAGTCTGAGTCCTTCCTCACTCCCTGTCCCCATTATTGGTGCTTTTGGGTCAGGACTTGATGACTGTCATCACCCCCGAACTGTGTACTTCTCCCTGGCACCAGCTATAGGCCCCTACTTTCCATCTAATAGCCAACAAAGCTCATCTGTCCAGTGTCCCACAGCCTCAGGTCCTAGAAGATGATGAATTTTCTAAGCTGGCATTAACAACCACTCCTGAGCTACACTACCAGATCATCATACCTAAACAGAATAACACTCAACTAATAGAAAATCAGTTACTTGTAGGATGTCTAAAAGGTCACTAATTTGGGGTACAGACTAATCTTTGATGAAGTTGGCACTCTTCCCACAGATGGCAAGTCAGGTGTCTGGGAACATCTTTGGAATGGAATGGTTACCATTCTCAGATATTAAGTGACTTCTCTCTGAGCAAGTTTTTAAAATTTTAATTATGTGTATGAGTGTTTTGCCTACATGTGTGTACCCATGTACTGTAATGCCCACAGAGATGAGAAGAGGGCTCAGAGCCCCTGAAATGAGTTATGGGTGGTTGTTAGCTGCTATGTGGGTCCTAGGAACTGACCCCAGTCCTCTGCAAGAGCAGCCAGTGCTCTTAACTGCTGAGCTGTCTCTCCAGCTCTCCCCAAAGCAGCATTTCTCAAACCTCAGAGAAATGGGGACACTATTTAGGCACAAGGGTACCCTGCTGTGCGGATATCCTCTCTCAGTGTCTTGCAGACACACTGCACTCTCAATTCTTTACCATCTCACTAAAATTATATTTCACCAAAGAACAGTAATCATACTAATGAAACAAATCTTGGCATAAAGTTCTGCCCAACTAATTAAACTAATGAATAATATAAGCTCTCTAGGACATTATTATGCAGAATCACATGCGGTACAAGCACATTCACATTTGAACACTAGACTCACTTTCCGCCATGTGATCTAACAGTCATTTCCTAAGCAACATGGTGCTCTGCCGTGCCCACAGACAGCTCTGTTTTTCTTGAATCAGCTCCTGCTTCTTTCCATGCACATCTAGGTATAGATTTCATGGCACATGGCACGGCACATGTTGGGATCACAGCTCACTTTTGGGACCCAATTTTCTTACCCAAGTCAGATATCTTGGATTTTTCTGCTTTTCACAGTTGTGCAGAGCAGGCAGAGTGAGGATGTGGTAAGTCCCTGGGACCAAACTCACAAGGACTGCTTCTCCTTTGAAGGGATTTCTGTCAGAGCACTAGCTCACAGGGCCTCAGTTTCCCTCTATAGAAATATGTTTAGAATGGCAGTTTTAAAATATCTGGATTCACATCCTCTTACACTATTTAAAATTATTTAGGACTCCAAAGAGTGTTTGTTTCTATGGGGTCTATTATGAAAAATTTAAACAGAAAAGTTTAAAATATTTATTTTTAAATTGTATGTATAGACATGTTTTGACAAACTGTATGAAAGACAGGAGTGGCAATTATTTACGGTTTTGGTAAACCCCTGTAATATCTGGAGTCTCACATCTGCTTCTCCAGATGATATCTCATATCATCTAACTTTGGAAAAACTCCATTGTATACTTGTAGCAAAGTGAGAGAGAATAAGACACATAACATCCAAGGAGTTCTGGGAAAATACTTTTAATTTGGGATTTCTCTGAAAGAGTCTTAGAGACTTACAAGGGTCAGCTTCTAGTTTAGAAGACCCTACGTTTTCTATGAGACCTAGCATCCCATGGCCTTTATGAGAACATTCCATGATAGTAGTTTCTTTTTATTTTATGTGTTTGCATGTTTTTCCTGAATTTCAATACCTGTGGAGGCCAGATGAGGTCATTGGATCCCCTGGAACTGGAGTTACAGGCAGTTGTTAGATGCCATGTGCGTGCTGGGAACTGAACCCTGGTCCTCTAGTGCTTCTAACTGCTGAGTCATCTCTCCAGCCCTCATGGCAGTATTTTTCAAAAATATATTTTAGAGCCTTTAATCCCAGCACTCAGGAGGCAGAAGCAGAGGAAGGCCAGCCTCGTCTACGTAGCGAGCTCTAAGCCAGCTGAGCTACTGGGAGACCCTGTCTCAAACAAACAAACAAACAAACAACTCCTAGGAACATTATCAAGGGATGTTACTGTGTGTTGGATGTAACTGTTTGTGGGGTAAACGTGGCCTCTGTGAATAAATTAGTGTGAGAAGCCTTAATTTAAAGGAACTTTAATACAAATATTTTGCTTCAGGACTTTTTAGGTGCTTCGGTGTGATGGTGCCCATTATAAAGCTCTTAAGCTACATTATTATATTATAGCATTTGTCCATAGTTTTGATATTCACTGTCTTTTGAAGAGCATCTTTCAAAACTGTACCAAAAGAACCCTCTTTGGGAAATGCTCTTAGATTCATTTCTTAAGTATTAGATTATGTTCTGTCATTTGAAATCAATTCCAAATAAAATTCATAAATATTCTTTGCAGAAACTTAATGAAACCATTTCTAGAACTATGATAATTTCAAGTTGCTAAATTTTGGCCTCTGGATAGGACATTTTGCTGAAAACAATAAGGTGTTAGTAATGATATATAGTAAGTACATTTGTTGAATGAATGGATAATAACTGTTTGGAGCACTTACCATGTGTTGGGAACCTAAAAAAGATACAGTAATCATAATGTGTGGCATTGGTGGAGGTAGCAGATGCCTGGATCAATGGAAAAGAATAAACAGCCTAGAACATAGATTCATGTAAGTATGTCCAAGAGATTTTTTTTTTCAGTGCTCGAGACTGAACCTAGTGCTTTGTGTATGCTAGATCAGTGTTCTCCCACTGAGTTACAGCCCAGCCCTCCTTTTACTTTTTATTTTAAGAAAGCATCTCATTAAGTTGCTTAGGTTGACCTTGAACTTACGATCCTCCTGCCTCAGCCTGTACTATCAGGCCCAACTTTTCCAACTGACTTTTGACAGAAGTGCATAAGCAATGCAGTGGGGGGCAATAGCCTTTTCAAGAAATAGTGCTGAAGTGATTTCATTCCACAGGCAAGTGACCCTTGACTTCTGAAATGTTTTGTCTTTAAAAAAGGGGGGAGGTTTATTGCTATAAAATTTCATACACGTATGCTATGTACTTTGTGATTTTAAAAGTTTATGTGTATAAGTGTTTTGCCTGCATGTATATATGTGTACCATGTGCATTCCTGGTACCTCTGGAGACCAGAAGAGGGCATCAGATCTCCTGGAACTAGAGTTACAGATGGTTGTTAGCTGCCATGTGGGTGCTGGGAGCCAAACTATTGCAAGAGCAGCAGTGCTTTTAACTACTGGACCATCTCTCCAGCTCCTATCACATCCTGTGTGTGTGTGTGTGTGTGTGTGTGTGTGTGTGTGTGTGTAGAGGTCAGAAGTCAATGTTGGGTGTCTTCTTCTGTCGCTTTCCACCTTATTTTTGAGACAGGATCTCTCACTGAACCTAAAGATCACAGTTGGTAAGACTGATTGGGCAGTGAGCCCCCAGAGTCAGCCTGTCTCTGCTCTCTCTTGGCTGGGGTGACAGGATGCCTGGCTTTTGCCAAGGTCCTGGGGATCCCATCCCAGGGCCTCATGTTTGATCAATAAGCACTTCACCTACTGGACCATCTCCCCATCTCCTGAAATGTCACATATTATTTTAAAAAAGAACTCTGAGAACCTAAAATCATGAAATTTTTATGAAAAGGGTGGAGAGATGGCTCAGCAGGTGAAGGCACTTGATACCAAGATGACAACCCGAGTTTGGGTGCTGAACCCCATATGGTGGAAGAAGAGAACTGACTCTGGCACATTGTTCTCTGACCTCCACACTTCTGTATACACACACACACACACACACACACACACACATACATGCACACACACACTAACTGCAAAAAAAATTATGAAAACAATCATAGAGAAAAATCACTGGAATCTAGAGTTAGGCAAAGAAATCTTATATGTCATACCATTTTTCATAATCAATAAAATTAAAAATGAAATGAATTTCTTCAAAATTAACATTTTTTGAGATACACCTTGTTAAGATAAAAAGAAAATATTTGCAGATGGCATGTCCTAAAAAGGACTAGTATTTCTATATAAAGAACTTTCAAAGCTTTCCTAGTGGAAAAAGAATTGGAAAATGGTCAAGACATGGAAAAAAGTCTTTTCACTGAAAAGGGTATACAGATACTCTCTCTCTCTCTCTCTCTCTCTCTCTCTCTCTCTCTCCCTCCCTCCCTCCCTCTCTCTCTCTCTCCACACACACACACACACACACACACACAAATGTTCAATATCACTAGCCGTTAGGAAAATGCAAATTAAAATTAATGGCACAGTGAATGGGCTGGAGAGATGGCTCAGCACTTAAGAGCACTGGTTGCTCATTCAGAGGACACAGGTTAATTTCCCTGCACACACATGGTGCTAACAAGTGTTCATAACTCCAGTTCCAGGGGATCTGATGTCTCTTTTAGCCTCTGTCAACATTGCTTGCACAGATGCACTTACATGCATGCATGCAAAACACATATCACGTAAAATAAAAATAAAGTTTTAAAAATTACAATGAGGTATCGCCTCCCATATATCAGAATGGTTATCAGAAAAATAATCACAGCATCAAATACTGGATAATATGTGAAGAAAGTAGTTCATGCACACATTGCTGGTGGGGATGTAGAACGGTATAACCTCTCTGAAAAATAGTAACCCTGGAATCACCGGGAACCCTTAAGGCAGCTGTACTCCTGGACTTAGTATGATGGCATGAAGTAGCTTTTTAAAAAGTTGCCCCAAACTGTAAATATGCCTTGTTAAACAAATCAGTATATCCTAGCAACTCATTAAGAACCTTGGTGAATCTTCAGAGAGTTGTATTGAGTAAAAATGCCAGTCTCCAGAAGTCACGTGTATGTATGTTTGATTATATCTGTATAACATTCTTGAAATATTGAAATGATGAAAACAAATGAGTAGTTGTCAGGTGTGAAGGAAGGCTGGTGGGGAGCAAGTAGGTTTGTCTGTAAAAGAGTAACATAAGGGATCCGTCCATGGATGCAAATGTTCTGTTTTGACTGCATCAGTGTTGGGATCATGGTTTCAGTGTGTTGCAAGATGTACACTTTATTGTACACTTGTTATGTTTCCATAAAGAAAAGTTAAAGAAAAATAAAAATATACACCATGACTTGGTTTTCTGTGAAGCCTTTCATAAAACAGTGAAGAGTCTGAGTTATGATAATTATGAAGGCATGTAGTAAATGTTGGTAATTTCATATTGCCTTGACATCCATTTTAAATATAACTTGGACTTTCTCATACCAGAAATAGGACCAGTTTTCCTTCAACCTCAGTTCATCCATGTCATCTCCCAGCATAAAACCAGAAGCAGTTATTAGCAAAGACTGTTTGGTGTCCTGCAGTCTCTACCTTTTCTCTCCTACTCAGAAGATAGCATTACATTTTTGTTTGTTTTATGTTGCCCAAGGTAGCTCCAAACTCCTGGGTTCAAGCAAGCTTCCTGTGTCAGACTTCCAACTGGCTGGTATTATAGGCTCTTACCTGCCCCCCCCCCCCCCCCCGCACTAGTTCAAGAGATACTTGGTTTGAAATAATTTTTCCATCTCTTCTAACAAAGGAGGGCAAAAAAAAGGCCATCTGGTCATTTAACGTTTTACTACTAGCATTACATGTGACATGTCATAACTGTGATGAAATACCTACTAGTCTGAGAACAGGACTTCCTAGGAGACAGACAAGCTGATGAACTTGTACATTCAACAAACAGGTATCGGGTGCCTACTGTGTGTCAAGCTCTGTGCTAGACACCGACTCACAAGCCTCTGCAAAACTGGAAAGGTTAAATATTTGCCCGTGTAGATGCAAAGGGCAAGGGCTTCCCTTCAGGGCTACTCAGATGGGACTAGCCAAACAGGGATTCCTTTTAGGCCAAGTCCCACCCTAGCCCTGTCTACAAATGACTTGACAGTCCATTTGTCCAATCCTGGTCGCCCTATTCCAGGAGGCTCCGCCTCAGATCTCGGCCTCCTGGAGGCGTTTGCAGCCCTGTGTGGCAGATGGCGCCCCCAAAATAAGGACATTTCTGTCCTAGGCCAACAGCTGTCACCTGAAAAGATTAAGATTCTCCCACTAGGCGACAAGGCTTGTTGTGCCCGAGACAGATACAGCTCAGATTCCCAGTCCGAGGTAATTCACCCGGGGAAAAATGTAACAGGTCTTCCAGGCGTCCGCCCTGCCGCCGGCTGCCCACGGGCTCTGGCCTGTCCCAGAGCCCGGAAGGATTTCTGAGAAGGAAAAAAAAAAAAGGGCGCCTCTGTTTTTCTCTATGAGCCCCATGTCAGGACCCCGCCTCGGGCTCTCCTTCCAGGCGGCGGGCTAGAAACGAAAGACTAAGGTGGAGGCGTAGGCAGCTGGGCACAGCGGGAGGTGCGGGCAGCGCGGGGACCAGCCCCGAGGTCACCGCTCTGCGCCCTGGGCGGGGCAGGAGGCTGCGTCCCGCTGATCCCAGGAGACATAGCAGCACGGACACACTAATCCCCTGTTTTTACACATAATCATTTCACACTCTGAGATTACGTACCTCAGATTGCATTCATAGCTCGCTGGGTCTGTTGGTTTTAAAGGTTTTCAGCACATGTTGTTGTTATTGGTGGTGGTGGTTGGGGACATTGAGGGACAGAGTACCACCCAGGAGGGACTAGAGGCCCAACTCAAAGGTTCTAATCTGTCCAGGCTGCCACTCACTGACCATCAGACATCTTTGTGGACCTTAGGTTTCTCATCTGTTCAAATGAGTTAAGTTAATCTTTACTAGATCTCCCAGCTCTGTAAAGATAAAAGAGAGACTGGAAAGCTAAAATGTACCGGGTTTCTTTGGATTTGGAGATATCACATCCTCCTTTGGAGGCTCCCCAAGATTGGAGATTCTAAAAATGTTTATAATTGGAGCTGGAGAGATGGCTCAGCAGTTAAGAACACTGGCTATTCTTGCAGAGGACCCAGGTTCAATTCCTAGCAGCCATGTGATGAGTAACAACCATTGATAACTCCAGTTCCAGGGCATTAACCATCAAGGGCATTAATGGCAGGGGTGCGCTTGCAAGCAATACACTCAGACACATAAAATAAAAATAATAAAATATTTTTTAAATTTAAAAAATGGTTTATAATTGACTAGAAGGAACCAGCATCTGCTTGGACAGATGCTGATTGTTAAATCAAGATTGACCCTGGGGAATAATAATGAAAAAGAGATGAGACTGACTTCAACAGAGATTGCTCTTTATTAGAACAATGAAGCAGGCAACCGTTTCTCCATAGAATTGGCACTGAGCATTGTGGCATAGTTGGTGTAAGGGTTTTAAAGGGATTGAAATAGAAAACGGGGTATTTTTCTAAAGTTCTGTTTTTTTTGTTTTTGTTTTTGTTTTTGTTTTTGTTTTTTTACTGTTTGAGTGCTTGGGATAACAAGTGCTACCATATACTTTCCTCAGATATTACGGTTTCTGGGTTGGGGCTTTCTTGACTTAGTTTGGGTCTGTGACTTTCTCAACCTGGCTTGGGGCTTTCCAAGTTGAGACATTTATCCTTCATTCTAGACCCTGACGACAAATAAAGAAAAGAGACAGCGGTCTTCATTTTTGGATACTTTCTGCTGGTCAGGGGCGATGGAGGGGGTGTTCAGGGATTATACCTGTAAGATTTGGTTTGGAAGACCCAGCAGAAATGGACGAGAGACTCCACAGGGGAGTTAACAGGACAGGTTTATTAAGGGCAATGAGAAAAACCAGCCAAGGCTAGCCTTCCCAGGTCAGGATGAGGAGACTAGCAAAGCGTGTCTGCCCAGTAGGCCTTTTTATGGGGAGGGGATCCCCATAACATCTGATTGATGTTCAGAGGAAATAGTAAACATCTGGCCAGGAAGCAGTCTCTTTTCACAGATGCTTGTGGACTCTGGAAGTGTGGCCGGAGTCGCCAAGGTGTCTGTCAGTCCTTCTCAGTTCTGATGTGCGGAGGAGATCTAGTCAACACATGGTATCAGGAAATCTATCTGACCAGGAAGCTGCAAAAGTCAGTCTCTTTTCAGAGATGCTTGTGAATTCTGGAAGTTTGGCTGGAGTTACCAAGGTGTCTGTCAGTCCTGAGTCCTGGAACTGCTGGAGGTTTCCTTTCGGTCACATCTTACAACCCCCAGGGCCTAGAGGTGTGTAGCCTGATCTAACACTGGTAGGAGGATGGGGAAGGTAAAGTAACCAGGTGGGGATTTCTAGTTTGATTTCTGTTCCTGTGATAAAATATTGATCAAAAAAAGCAACTTGGGGAGGAGAGAGGGGTTTATTGCATATTACAGTTCCAAATGACAGCCCATCATTGAGTGAAATCAGGGCAGGAACTGAAGATGTTAACCTGGAGCAGCAACCGAATCTCTTCCAAGATGACTGTCCTTTGTGTCAAGTTGACAAAAAGTATCAGCACATGGAGGAAGGATGCTTATTTTCCAGGATCCTCTTAGGAAAGATAGAAATGGCAGTGACTGAGACTTGGGTTACAATTTCTGTAAGGATTCTTTTGATCAGAGCCAGAGCTTGCTTTGAGCCAATCTCTCAGTTAACAGTTGGGGAAACTGAGGTTCAGAAAGGTGGAGGTGACTTGTCCAAGGGCAGGTAGCAGTTAGCCAGAGGAAATCCCTCACTTAAATGAGGCCAGTCCCTCACCTAACTGCTGGAGAAACTGAGGTCAGACAGATGAAGGTGACTTGTTAAGA
This sequence comes from Eospalax fontanierii, assembly GCA_035773235.1. Lineage (NCBI taxonomy): Eukaryota > Metazoa > Chordata > Mammalia > Rodentia > Spalacidae > Eospalax > Eospalax fontanierii. The sequence goes on from CM069535.1 coordinate 58,258,226, forward strand.
GCAGGCTGTCAGCCAGAAGCAACTCTGGCATTTCTTTGAGGCTTATTTCAAGTCAGCTTTCCTGACCTGAACCTCCCTTCTGAAGCTTCCTAAAGTTCTACAGATTGAAACTGATTTTACAATTTTGACTTTTGCCCCCAGAGGGTTGTTTCCTGCTTCCAAAACATTTTGGATCCTTCTAGTAAAGCTATTTCAATGACCATGCCTCTCAGGTGGGAGAGGCAGAGGTTTGGGGAGTTAAAGAGTAGTCACTGGGTGGCAAAGGATTTAGGGAGGTGAGATCTTCATGAGCACTCTTTACCTGATCAGTTTACAACATGCTGTTAATAGAGGCTATTAATCACAGCCAACTGCAGCTGGCTCTGCCTGGGACAAGGATGGCTTGCCATCTTTGGGTGGGGCAGGCAGGCAGGAACATGGAGAGAAGGGCTGCCTACAGTTATCTGATGCCTGAAAATCGATCCCAGAAGCGAGGTGACATGATGACACTTGCACATATAATTGGGTGTCTCAGTTCAGTTAAGTCCTTCTTCAATGTCCCAACCTGAGTGAAATGCCTAACACAGTGCCTGGTAGACATTAAGTGCTTAATGGGTACCCTTGTTTTCCTTTATTATTTTTCTTTAAAATTTTTTTTTTTCTATTTATTTATTTATACTTTTAAAAAGAGACCAGTGCCTGTGGTGTAACTCAATAACAGAATATTTGTCTGGCATGAGGGAGTCCCTAGGTTCAGTCTCCAGTGCTGTAAATAATAAGCAAGTAGAGTTTAGAATTCAGAAGGTTCAATCTCAGGTATCAAGAGGGAGGGAGGGAGGGAAAAGTTTCATTGGTTTCAACTGCTAGTTACAGAGAAGAAGCCTAATGTGATTAGTGCCCCAAATCAGTAGAAGTTGCCACTAGGCACTCATAGGAAGGCTTTTCTTTTCCTGGTAGGGGGCAGCAGTGGCCTAAACAGTGAAGTCACTGGCTTCATGCCTAAGAGCTTTCTTTTCTCTCTGTGGTCCTCGAGGTCTATAATGCTCTGAGTCGTGGACATCCATAACACCTCCAACTGGAGACTCTTGATCCGCTTGTATATTTAGGATCAAGATCCAAGACTTTGGTAGACTAGCCTTCTAATCCTCCAAGATAGTCTTAGATTGCTGCCATGGCAAATACTGATTTTCAACTTGTCAGGCTCTAGAATCACAGGAGACAAACCTCTCAGCATGTCTGTGAAAGATTTTCTAGACTAAGTTAATTGAGGTGAGAAGAACTACTCTGTGAGTAGCACCATTCTATGGCTTAGGGTCTAGAAGAAAGTGAGCTGAACATGAGCATTCATCTTTTTCTCCTTTCTGACTGCAGGTGTGCCTACATATGTCCTACCCCTCTTGGCATGACTCCCTGCCATGATGGACTAAATCCTCAAACTATGAGCCGAAGTAAACCCTTCCTTAGGTTGTTTTTGGCAGGTATTTTGTCAAGGTAACAAGAAAACTAATACCAGGAGTGAGGTTCTTGCTGTGATAAATCTGGCCATGTTGCTTAGAAGCCATGGAACTTGTTTATGGGAAGAATGTGGAAGAGCTTGGAACGTGGGGTTAGAAAAGCCCTAGAATGTTTATAAGCAGAACTTCCTGGGCCATTCTGGTGGAGTACAGAAGAGTAGAATGCTGGGAGAATTGTGGACAGTGGAGGCCCAGCTCCTAAGGTTTCATAGGGGAGCAAGAACTGTGTTGAGAACTGGGCTACAAGCCATTCATGTAATTTTCTGGAAAATAATCTGGCTGCATTCCTCCTTTGTCCTTAGAACTAGAATGAGGCTGAATTTTTAAAATTTTGACAAACTTGTTTGGCAGAGGAAATCTCAAGACAGGTTAGCATCCAGGCTGTGTCATGGTTGGTGCTTACTGCCAAGTCTACAGTAAGCGAGCAACAAGAGGGGCAGACAGAGATGAAAATGTGCCCTTTGGAGAGGAAAGAAAAGATATGAAATTGCACACAAGACTGGTGTTGACAAAGCAACACCAGTTTATTAAGGAGACCAGTACCATTCAGGAGAAACTTCTTGAGATACACTGCAACAAAAAAAGTGATGAAGGCAAGATGTGAGCCATTGAAGGCTCCATCTTGTGAAAAGTCAAACTCATCTGAAAGAGGAGAGCCTGAACTGAGAAGTCATTGAAGGGGTTCTTGGCTCAAAAAGAACTACCTAGGAAAATCTCCTCCAGGTGTGGGTGTTATTAATTACACCAATATTACAACTACCCTGAACAAAGTAAAAGCCTGACTCTTAAAATAAGTTTTTAAGAGTGGACCCAAACCCAGAGGACACCAGTTCCCCCAGAGGTCTCTCAGAACTGTGCAGATGGAGCTGCCTGTGTCCTACCCAGTGCCAATGGAACTGTCTCTGGACCCTGTTTCTCCCGTTCTGTCCCTGCTCAGGCTACATCCATGATTTATTCAAAATGGTTTCTCTAGCATTATTGGGGAAGTACATGCTCAGGTTCGTCCCCACCCTTAATCTTCACAGATCTTCTGATCCTTTCCTCCCTAGTTCACATTCCTTCAAGGTCACTTGTCCTTCCCAGCCTCCACTGTGTTCATTGAAGGTGGGGACACTGACTTTCACCACTTTGATTTATTAATTCTCAAGCATATGTACATTCATTCATTATCTTTTTGAGTGGAGTACCAAACTGAGGTTGCCAAGGAGACATCCCATTATCAGACCCAAGAGGGTATGTTTTTGTTGGAGTTAATTGAGTTGTTGTCCAGGGTAGTCTAAGAGACTCCCAAAATTACATGAGCTACTGCCACAATCCTTGATTGCCCCCCCCAGAATTTGAAGATAAGACCCTATTGCTGAAGATGGGACATATTTCGGATGCAGGATTTGGAACAATGGAGCTGGAACTGACCTGGAAGCCACTTCCGCTGAAGTCTAGCTCTCATAGCTCTGGAGAGCATTATGCAAGCAGCCAAGGGAGAACATCAGTTGAAGGCCCAACACCATCTTCATGACCAAACAACTGTATCAATGACAGACACAGCACTCAACACTGGTGCAACAGTGACACTTTTATCTTGGGCCCAAGCAATGATTACCTGATTGGTCCTAGAGCCCACTCAATGGGAGGAAACTCATGTGTGATATTGTAATCATGGTTGAATACACATGGCTGAAGAGGTCATAAATCTTAGAGAAATCCCCAAGGCTGTCCCATCCGTAGCCTAATATAACTCCTTACTAAGTGCAAAAAATATATATATATATATATATTTATATATATATATATATATATATCCTTATATTTACAGTCAAGTATTCCAGTGACCACTCATCAAAGAAGCTTCTGCACCAGATAGAGACTACTACAGAGTATCACAATTGGTCATGCACAGACATTGTCCATGAATTGCCCATGCCCAAGTGTCACATCTACAATGCAACCTCTACTCCCAAGGCTCAAGCAGCATGGAGCAAGGGATAAAGAGGACACTAATGAAACTCTCAACTCTCATTAGTGAAGTTCACTCATGCAACAGAGTGCCATAAATACAAAACGCCACAAATGGCCAAAGAATGGAGATTAGGAATCTGCAGAGTGTGAGTCCCTAGATAGGACTCCTGTATTAAGTTTTACTCATGCAAGGCTCAGGGACCATGTGAAACAAGGGGCAGAAAGATTGTAAGAGCCAGTGAGGAGGTGTGTGACCATATGGAAGTAGAATTCTACAAGCTCCTGCGAACCTGCTCATATGAACCTACAGCAATGTTTTTGGCATACTCAAGACCCATGCAGACAAAAACCCAGGATGGAACTGGAGAAATGGGTAATAGACCCCAAATTTTTGCTGAAGAAATATTGGCAACTGATTACTGTTGGGTGAGAATGAGCTAATCTTCCTAATGAGAGGGACTCCGGATAGGCTGCACTGAGGAACATTTGGGGTTACTAACTTGACACTACAGACCTTAACATAGATAAAAGATTGTATGGGTTCCAATTGAGGGAATGCCAGTGTGGAGAGGGTATAAAGATGATTAAGATTGACTGAGATATTCTGTATGAAATATACAACAATTCAATTAAAAAAGTGATTAAAAAATCATTAGTCAGGGTTAGAGAGATGGCTCAGCAGGTAAGAGTACTGGCTACCCTTACAGAGGACCAGGATTCAATTCCTAGCATCTACATGATGGCTAGCAACCATCCTAACCCCAGTTCCAGGGAATCCAACACTCTCTTCTGACCTCTGTGGGCATTGCACAATATGGGTGCACCTACACACACATGCAAGGAATACACTCATATGCATAAAAATAAACATAAATAATGTCTTAAAATTATTAGTCTAAATTATGTCCATTAACAAGAGTAATTCCCAGACTCAGGCTCAGTCCAGGAGACACATAGAAGCCACTGCTACTAGGGCCCTACGGGCTGGGCTGCATCTTGAGTCGGCAGCAGAATTTGACATGGTCCATGGTACCAGTTCTATAGACTAGAGAGATGCAAGAGTGATTAGGTCATGGAGGCTGTGCCAAGGTTCCAAATGGCCACTGGCACCAGACAATCTGTGGCAGGGTTGGATTCCCTGCAAGGAGATTCTGAGGAGGCATTGTATGAGGCTGAGAAGGTGAAACCTATGCTGGTTGATCTTGGCTGACAACTTGACTGGATCTGAAATCGACTAAAACATGAGGGACTTTTTATAAAAGCAGATTATTTGAAGCTGGAAGACTTACCCTAAATGTAAATGGCACCTTCTGGTGGAATTCCATACAAAGAGTCATGGCAGAAAGGAACTTCTGCGTTTTGCCTGCTTGCCTTCTCTGGTAAGTGTATCTATCCTGTTTACCGTGGCATTCCTTTGCTGATATTGGAACCAACTTTTTTCGGGTTCCAATACAGATTGAAGCCCTTTCTCCAGGAGTCCTCCAGGCCTTTAGCACCAGATTGGGACTGCTGATACATTCAACCTTATGGACTGAGAAACTGGGCCTCTCTAGGTCTTCCCAGTGTGAGATAGCCATTGTTGGACTACCTGGACCATAACATGTAAGCTAATCTAACAGATCTCCATATATATACATATATATCTTGATCACCTTTATACCCTCCCCCCCACTGGCATTCCTCCATATCCCCCACCCCCAACTGGAACCCATACAATCTTTTATCTATAATGTATATATATTCATTCATTCTATCAGCTCTGTTCCTTTAGAGAACTCTGACTAATGCAAAGCCTAAGTTGGAATAGAGATCCCAGGATGCTGGAGATGACAGGGCCATGGGATGTCTGCCAAGGAAAGCTGTAGGCAGGAAGTAGAGCTGGCCCAAGAAAAGCTGTGTGTGCTACAGACAGCAGAGTTGGAGGGGAGGGGCCGTCCAAGCCTTTTGGAGCCCAGATGATTCCATCATGAGCCTCAGATGACAGAAAGGCTTGGGTGTTTGCTCTGCTGAATTTTGGTCTTTCTTTAGTCTGGTATTTCCTTGCTATTCCTCCATTCCTCCCATTTGAAATGAGAATTTCCTCTGTGCCACTGTATGTTGGCAGTATGTAACTTGTTTTTTGATGTTATAGGGGCTCACAGTTAGGAGACTGCTTGAGTGGTGCATGCACACACACACACACATGCACACACACATGCGCAAACTTCTTCACTTACACTTTTGAACAGTATTGAAACTGTTAAAGGCTACCGGGACTTATGGGACTAGAGAGATGGCTCAGTACCTGCTGCTCTTCCAAAGAACCCAGGTTCAGTTCCCAGCACCCATGTCAGGTAGCTCAAAATCACCTGTAACTCCAGCTCTATGGGACCTGACACCATCTTCTAGCCTCTGTGAGTACCTGTACACATATGGCATACACTCAGACATAGACACACAAGCATATACATATATAAATGAAGTAAATCTTTAAAAAAGACTATGAAGACTTAAAAGGTTTGACTGAGCACACTTTGCATATGAGATGGCCCTGAACCCATGCGAACAAAGGGTAAGAAAGTGTGACTTAAAAGTGGTGTTTGGATGTCAAGTTGACAAGGGATGGACTTGTGGTTAATACTGAGAATCAACTTGACAAGATTTAAAATTGCCTAGGAGACAAACCTCTGAAGAGATTTATGAGAGATTTTCTAGATCAAATTGAGGTTGGAAGACAGTCTACCCCCCAATCCCACCTACTGTGAGTGGCACAATTCTATGGGCTTGGGTCCTAGACTTCATAAAAAAGAAACAGGGCCTAACATTTACCTCTCTCTGCTTCCTGCCTGCAGATGTAATGTGACCAGCTGCAACACACGTCTGTCACCATGACGCCCTGTTCTAATGGTCTGTACTCTTACTGTGAGCCAAAATAAGCCTTTCCTTTCTTAAGTTGCTTTTGTCAAGTATTTTGTTATAGCAACAAGAAAAGAAATTAATATAATAGCCTCCTGCAAAGGAGACAAGACTAGCCCCAACTCTCAGGATACTCCACCTCCAACACTTAGCCACCAGAGCTATCGTGGGAAGTCATAGGAAGTGCCTGTTGTTTGTTAACTAGTTATCTTTATTTTTGTTTCTTTTTGCAGTGTCAGGGATTGAACCCAAGCCCTTTTGCAGAATAGACAAGCAATTCTACCACTGATCATTTATTTAATCTTAAGCACAGAGCAGGAACAAGTGAATTTAAGATAGGAGAAAAGACTTGCTAACTTGGATGGGTTTAGCAGCCATCATCTATCTGGACCTTAACGATCTTGCTAGTCACTCCTTTGTATGTTGTTCAAACATTCATTTATAGCTACACAAACCCTATGAAATAAATATTATTTTATCTCCATTTCCTGTGTCATGTTAGCTACTCTTCCTATTGCTGTGATAAAATAACAAAATCAACTTAAGCTGCAACTTTGGTTTAACAATAGTCCATCATGGTGGGGAAGCCGTAGCACCAGAGCTGTGACAAACCTGGTCGCATTGCAGGTGCAGTGAGAGAGCAATGAATTCTCATCGGCTCACTTTCTTCTCTTTATACAGTCCAGGACCCAAGCCAATGGCATGGTGTCACTAACTTCTAAGGTGGGTCTCCCCATCTCATTAATCTAATCCAAACAATCTCTCACAGGCATGCCCAGAGGCTTGTCTCCCAGGTAATTCTAGTTCTTGTCAAGTTGATAATAAATATTATCAGTTATTACAAGTATGAAAACAGAAATTTAAAGAAGTTAAGTAATTTGGCCAAAGTTATAGAGCAAGGACGTGGCAGAGCTGGATTTCCAACCTCTGTCCTCTGTTCCAGATCCATTCTCTGAGCTGCCCAGAAAGAATGGGAAGAACTTTCCGGCAATATTGGTCATCAGCCTCATGATCCATCTATCTAAAGATCCCCCTTCTTCCAGCCAGGTGTGTGAGGCCTCTTGCAGAGGGGGTGGTGAAGATGACCACTTGTATCTTCCTCCCTGCCTGGAGGATTCCATTACTGGGACTCCACCTGTTTCTCTTTCTGTACCATCAGTAGGCTGGCCTGGGCTTCCTGACTGAATCCAACAGTTGCTGTACTAGGGGAGGAGTGCACCAACCCTCTGGGATTAGGAGTACTTATGAGATAGTCGTCAGAAAACAGCATCACTTGGCAAGGTCTCTACTTCACAGGTCACAAAGGCAAGTGTGAGGTCCTCTTGTCAGCTTCCTCATAGTCTAGTCCTTCTTGTTGACACATGATCATCCTCTCCCAGCTGTCACATGTTCATAAGATGGTCAGATTTTCAAAGTCACCCTTCTGTCATCCAGTGTGAGCTCACACAGAGAGCTAGGAGGTTAAGAGTCCACTTCTTACTGCTCTTTGGGATACACTTTTGCATGCCCAGCTGACAGCTTTTCTTTAAAATTTCTACAAAAGATGGTTTAGTCAGTAAAGTGCTTGTTGTACAAGTGTGAGCACCTGAGTTTGATTCCTAGTAACCACATTAAATGAAAAAACAAACAAACAAAACCCACCTGAGGTATCAGGTATCATGGCTCATCCCTGTAATCTCAGCCCTGGAGAGGTAAATATAAGAGGATCCCAGGGACTTGCTGACTAGCCAGTCTGGCTAAATAATTGAGTGTCAATTTCAGTGAGAAATCCTGTCTCAAAGAAAAATAATGTGGCGATCAATTGATGAAGATACCTGACATCAACCTTTGGCACATAGGCACACACAAAATCTCCACAGAGAGTTCTTCATATTCCTTGTCCATGTGTCTCAGGGTTGACAGTTAATAAGGCCAGGGCATTTGGTGCGATGGAGTTTCTGAGGGAGGTTTTAAGGGATTTAGTGGGGACATACAAGGATTTAAAGAATACAGTTCATCTTGCCCAGAGTTTGGCAGAGAGGGAATCTTTTATGCAGCCCACATTCATTTCTGCAATTAGATGTTCTGTACAGTTGGAGAATGATCTACAATAGCCAAAACTTTCAGCTTTGAACGAGTGAGTTTATTAAGTATATAATGAGCCAAAGTAAAAGATAAATATCAAGAAATAGATACATAGATAGATGACAGGTAGATAGATAGATGATAGATAGACAGATAGATGGCAAAACATCATCAAATCAGGCATTGAAAACATGCAGCAGAAATAAACCAGGGAAGGCAGCCAGCTGGAGGTCTCAGGCAGAGCAGAGTGTCCCTTCAAGTGAGGCTTCCAAGTAAAAGAACAAACAGCAACAGAGATAACATCATCAATTTGGGCTCTTACAACATTCAGCAGAAACCAACTGTGGAAGTAGAGACAGTCAGCTGTAATTCTCAACTGAGCTTTTTCCTCCATGGATGAGCTTCCCACGGCACAACTTCCGATTTTCCATTGCAGGCATTTTTATGTCACGGGATAAACAATAGTAACTTCAACTGGAAATGGTTTGTCTTTTACGAGTTCTCAAGTGCACAGTGTTTTTACTCGTGGATTGTTTGTTGTTCTTTTCCCTCCCTGTCACAGAGTTAAGAGGGCCAGCTCTTCCCCAGATAAGATGTCCTAGAAGACACTTGACATAAACATGCTACGTCTGAAGTATGGGGGGAACCCCACTTCTAAAGCCAACTTCTCAGTGAGCACAAATAACATGACAGTTTATCAGTATAATGGACATTATACAGAAAGATAACTATAGACGATGTGACAGTGTTGTCACTATTTCAACAAATCTTTATTTACAAAAATGGGCTGTGGCCCAGATTTGACTAGGGGGTCATAGTTTGCTGGCCTCTGATAGAAGGTGTTTAGGGATGGGAACTGAGTGGACACTCTGGCAGGCAGCAGTGGTATGCCAGCAGTTTTTGTGTATAATGCCAATAGATAAGGTATACCGTGGACATGTACAAACAGGGACACTACCTCCTCTACCACCAGAGGCCATGAGAGGACAGAAGTCGATGGTCAGGATTGCTGTGCTTGAATGGAGCTATGGGTGCTGTCTCAAGAATGAGGAGCTCCACAGGTATTTGGCCCACTGTGTTTACTCCTGACCTGCTCAGGTAGCTGCATCCCTAGGGAGGCAGTCATATCAGCCTTGTCATGGACAAACACCTTATGTTTTGTGTTGGAGCTCAGTGGCCCGCTATACCTTTTTTTTGTGCTCAGGAAGAAAGTTCAAAGCAGTCTCTCACTAGGCTGTGTGTGGCTTTTGTGGGGATTTGTCTGGGTTCTGATACCCAACAGCATTTAGAACTCCTTTTGAGAGAGGGGCCTTCCAGAATCATCTTAGACGTGCTGAACTTACCTTCATTCCACCGGGACAGTCTTCTGTCTTCTACTCTTAAGCCTCTACACCTCAGTCTCTTTCTCTATCTTCGTCACTTAGTTAAATTCTCCTTTGTCTACCAACTCATCCATGAAGCCTACCCAGATTATTCTGCTTCCTGAGGCCTTGACCAGGTCATTATATCTGTCCCTGTTATAGCCTCCTAGTCTTCTACCACTGCCTTGGTTAATGCTTCCTCATAATCCCTCTCCAGAAATGTAAGTTAGACCAAAAATTATATGAAGACAAGGACATTAGCACTTAGAACAATATTTGGCACATGGAAGTTGCTTTACTAATTATTAAATGACTGTCATTTTCCTAGTTATAGAGCCAATCTTTTCCTTTCAGTATTGGAAGGAAGCTTCTGGTTTTCTCTGGAAGTCCTGATGATATTCCTAGGACACAGCAATTGCCTCTCACAGAGTGAGGAAGAACCTTCTAGGTTTTCCTAATGCTTCCAAAAAGGAGGGGAAGGCAGAGATGGCTACTGTGGAGCTAAAGACGTGGGTTGCAGATGACAGCGAGGACCTTGCCTCTGTGCCTCAGCCCTGAATGCTGGTACTGGAGTGACAGCTCTGTAGCCTCAGGCTGCTTGGTGCCCACCTCTCAGGAGAGAGGGAGGAGAGGAAGATGAGTTATGTCTCCGGTCTGCTATGATCACTGCTTTTCGCCATGCCTGTCTCTTCTTATCTCTCACAAACAGTCATATGCACACCCCACGGGAGGTATTAGGCCTATTACTAGTCGTTGTGGCCTTTGATGGGATAAACTTTGAGGTACTGGGCGGGGGGGCGACTACACTGAGCCAGCCTGATAGCCCAGCCAGGCTGTAGTTATGAGCAAAGCAAGCCTTGGTTACAAGCAAAGCATGTTTATGGGATATTAAAAATAGATTGCAAACAAATACATCATTCGCTTTCTATTCCTGGCCCTCTGCCTCCTTGAGTGGCCCTTGGGGCAGGGGCTTGATATTTCCAGGCTCCCTTTCACTCCAGAGTCTCTACAACTCACAACCAATGGAAAACCTGCCCCTCCCACCCCCATCCCTGATGTTTTAGCCTCTTCTCTCTCCTCTCCTTACCAAGGTGTCCCCAGTAGAAAAGCTGAGCAATCAACTTAGTGCCTGAACAGCTCATTCATGGCTAGAGTGAGAGGTGATAAATCTGTAGTCAGTCAAGGACAACTGCTGCAGGCCGATTGGTAGGGAAGGTCTGTCTCAAGCTCTGAGATTAGCTTTGCCGGGCGATGAGCTTAGCCCCAGCACCTGTAGTCCTGAGCTAGCCACGCTCGCAGCCCTGCCCACCCCTCCTCATTCCCCAGTGCTGTCATTTGGTAAAGTGTGATATGCTTGGTTTGCTCCAGTCTCTGCCCTTAAAGATCCTGTCTCCTGGCATAGCTCTCAGGGATGAGTACGTAATTCCTGCACAGCATTCGAACTGAGGCATTGTGGGGATAGTGGAGGGAGAAGGAGACCTCCTGCTCTTCTTGGGAGCTCACAAGGACTATGGGCAAGATACATGAATGGCAAGTACATAGCCCATTCCTTGGTCAGTTTCTGTACACATGTGATGCTGGAGCGGCTAGAGATGGAGAAATGGTAGAAACGGGGAGAGAACTTAGTCAAAAGGTTTCTAACAGAGATGGGCCTCCACCGAGCTTTGAAGAGTGGTGCCTGACAGGAGGGAGGTCCAGATTCAGGCAGAATAAGTGACTCTTACCCATGGCACAGTAGTAGCAAGGGGCCCTTTGGTCTGAGGGACTAGAATACAGTACTTTAGGTATATTAGGCAGGAGTGAAAAACAGTATGACAAGAATTCTTTCTCTCTGACTCAGATACAAGAAGGAGTAACAGGGAGGACTTACTGTCTTTATAAAAGTCCTTACCAGACAATTACTCAGCTACAGAATGAAAAACTACGCAAAGCAGTAGATCCCGCAGCTCTCACACACATCTAGAGCTGGGCCTGCTCACTGCCTCCACCTCACACTGTGCTCCCAGCTTCATCCTCTCTCCTAGGTCATTGTAGGGCTGCAGATCTGCTCTCCTCTCTTCTACCCTTACTTAATTTCAGCCCAGAAGCCAGAGGGGTCCTTAAGTCAAGTCTTGTCATCACTTTCCTCAAAACAGTGCAGTGGCTTTCCATTTCGTTCAGAGACAAAGCGAAAGTCATGTCCACATCAGGCCCAGTGTGATTGCTTGCCTCAAGCCTCAAGGTGAAGTCTGATCCACCCTTCTCTACTTGGTCAGTTGCTCGAGTTAACAGCACGTGCTGCTCTTGCAGAGGACTGGAGTTAGGTTCCCAGCACCTGTACTGGGTGGCTCACTCTAGATCCAGTGCTCTCTTCTTCTGAAGCCACCTACATACACATGTTGTCTTTCTCTCTCTCTCCTCTCTCTCTCTCTCTCTCTCTCTCACACACACACACACACACACACATATGCACACACACACATCAGATCTTTTTTGAAAGTAGAATTTAAACCTGAATATGTCTGGTTCAAAAATACATATGTCTTCTATTGATGATATCATCTCTTTCACAAGTAGGGAAATATAAATGTGTTTAAGTCACATGACCAGGAGATATCAAAGCCAAGTCTTGAACCTGGGTCCACATGATTGCAAATCCCAAGGTAGACTCCTTTCCACTTCTAGAGGATCCTAAATGTCCACAGTGAAAGTTGGGAAATGATATGTACATGGTTCAAGGCACGTAGACCATACCAAGTTTTCTGTTATTTTAATTTTTACTTTGTTTGTGGTCTTGGTTTTTGTCAGCCAAAAGTTGGTTTAACTTGATCTCAGAAAGTCAACCAGGAAGTGAAAATTTCTTTCTTCAAATTCTTTTGCTCCCTAGGATATAAAGGCAGCCCTTGTTTTATTTTGGATGGAGTTTACTGTGTAGCCCATGCTAGCCTAGAAATCACTTTGGTCTCACATTCACAGTCTTCCTGAGTGCTGAGATAAACAGATAGCCCTGATCAAAAATATTGTTTGAAATTATTATTTATTTTTTTGCTGTTTATTTTGGGTTTTTTTTTTTTATGCTGCTTCCTACAGTGAAAGCACACAGGGTCAGGGTGACGAGAAGCTGGTGAACGCCTTCACCCTGTTATCAGTGAATCCACCATGAAAGGACAGAGGAAAAAACATCAGACAAGATTGCTCTCAGGGGGAACCTCTGGGCTTATAGCACTGTTCCTCATTCCTGTGGATCAGATCACATTGCATGACCGGGAAAATAGGGGTGAGAGCTTTCCCTAGTATGGGAGATGAAGACCAGAGTTACTGCCTCTAGGATGGATGCAAGGCTGGACCAGAAATGAATGACACAAGTTCTTCAAGCTCTTGGTGTTGTGAGGGCGCCGTGCTCACACACTGTCAAGTGGATTCTGATTAGGAGCACAAATCAGTCACCAGGCAGCAAAGCCCATTTTGTCGGGAGCATTAATGGGATCTAGCTCCTGTTGGATCTCATAGGAAAGCTCTTGTCAGTCTCTCAGGAACAAGCATCTAACAAAGTATTCTGACAGGGACTCCCCCGAACCCCGCAACACAGTCTTAAGTTAGCTCAGGAGCTCCTTGGTGCATTTTCCAGAATTAATTTCTGGGCGGTGAAGGGAAGTTTTAGGAAAAGGCGAACAGGAACCCAAGAGGAAGGGATGAACTTCGGGTGCCTGAACTCAGCTGGTGTTCGGACAGAATGGCAATATCGGTGTGATGGAGCTAAACAAAGGGCTTGTCAGCTTTCCCACGACTGGTAGCCGATCTATGGTATTCCTCTCTGATGGACTGCTCTCTCTCCTCCCCCATTTGTTTCGTCTTCTACACGGTGGAGTCCCAGTCTGGAGAGGGGAGAGTTGCTGCTGGGCTCGACTCACCGGGCTCTCGTCTGCCTGTGCCCACTCTACCCTCACTTTCCTCACTGGCAGTTCTCTGTCTGCAAATATGAGTAGGAATTCCACCCCACAGAGCAGTGTGGGGGCAGATGTGCGCTGGTGTGACCCTGGCACTCAGGGCATGTGAATCACACTTGTTTACTGTTCTGTTTATGTGCGTGCATGCCGGAGCACCTGTGTGGAAGTTGGAAGACAACTTGTGGGGGTTGGGTCTCTTTCCTCCATGTGGGTCCGATGGATCAAACGCAGGTTGTCGGGCTTGGCAGCAAGTGCCTTTACCTGCTGAGGTACTTAGCTACTGACCTGTAATAGTCTTTTTGGTTCACCTTAGATTCACCTGCTCTTACCATCATTCACTGGACTCTGACAACAGGACAAACCTTTTAGAATGTTGAATTTAACTTTTGGGAAAGAGGCTCAAAACTCATTTAGAAACATGATTGAGAAATTAAGTGAGTGGGGATCAGTTATGAGAAGACATTTGGGGAGACTGAAAGGAAAGGTGTGAATTTAATAATAAGGCCTTCCGGGACCAGCTCTTCCACTCTGTAGTCAAATGCCTTTGCATTTCCAAACATTACCCACACTCTCATCTTACAACGATTGGTATGTTTGTTCTGCGCATATTTAAATATTTGAAGGGGTTTAAACATTTTGTCTGTCAAATTCTGGTTGGGTAATTGACCCTGATTGCTCTTTCTAAACCACCACCAATAAAGAAAGGTTGCTCTCTACTTTGTCTCCCTTTGAGTCTTGCATTGCCAACAACCTCTCATCTCTACTTGGGAAACGGGAGGGAGATGACCTTGGCAAGCCACTTTGTGGCTCTATGATTACATAGTGGTGCTGTCATTTGGGCTGAGTCAGAAAAGTGTTGCTTCATTAATCCTATATCCTCCTCCAAGCCTTCACTCTGAGGCTATGACCTACCATATTTCTAAGCTTAGCTTCAACCTGACTACTTCCAGTGAGTCCTATTCTCTCCTATTATCTTTTAAAAATATTTTACTTATTATTGTTTTTATTTTATGTGCTTGAATGTATTGCTTGCATGTAAGTACCTATTTTGTGTAATGCCTGTGGAGGCCAGAACTGGAGTTACAGATGGTTGTCAGCTACCATGTGGGTGCTGGGTATCGAACCCAGGTCTTCTGCAAGAGCAGCCAGTGCTCTTAACCACTAAGCCATCTCTCCAGCCCCATCTCTCCTTTTATCTTATGGTTCCCTTTTGTGGAGAATTCTCTCTGTCCTATGTGAAATCTCATTAGATAGAGTCATAATAGGTATCTTTCTCCATGTCTCCTGGACATCACAGTTACAAAAAGGTCTCTATCTTCAAATAATGTATAATCAAATAGTAGCCATGCAAAAACTGTTCTTTCATCCTACGTTAAAGTCATCTACGCCACACAGAAATTCTCTAAGGCCCCAATCGTTCAAGAGCTGAATACCAAGAGCTATTTCAACTCAGTGAACAAGACCAAATCCCTCTCGCATGGGTTTTCACTTTAAAGTAAGAACTGGAACTCTCGTGTAATTGTCTTACATGGATAAGATGATTTGAATGGCAAGAACACTGTTACTTTGTATTCAGTATCAGAGGTCACACTGAAACATCTGCACATGAGTCACCTAAGAGAGGGTAGTATGCAAGCATCTTTCTTCCAACCCACATGAACACAGTACAGTTAAAGGAGAGATGGTAATAACGAGAGATGGTAGCAAGTGCTTCACAGTTACACGTTTAATGCATGCTACTTTCCATCTCAGCTTCAGAGAGGAGTTGTCAGAGCCAACTACACTGTCTACTGGATATCTGGCAGTGGAGTTGTGTCCCCTCAGCCAGCAGCTGTCTGACCCTCCTATCACACATGAGAGTTAGGAGTTGAGTCCCCAGTCCCAGCAGGGGAGTGTCCTTCTGATAATGGGCATGAACTTCCATCTCTCAAAGGAGGGTCCCGTCCCTCCCTGAATTTCTTAGGCAGATGATACTTTACTCAATGGTAATGTTTCCCAATGACTTAAGAGACGTAGTCCTTCCTAGTCAGCTCCCTGCTCAGTCCTTAGCCTGGCTGTGTCTATGGTACTCAACAGAGGCTAGTGCTCCAGGGCCAAGCCATGGATCAAGGATGGGGTTTCAGCCTGATCTTTCACTACCAGCTGCATGTGACTAGGCTGCTGGGAATCTGGAAAGTTTTTGCCAGAGGGAGGACAGCTGATCCTAAGGAAGAACCCATGCTAGAGGCAGGGGGATTGAGTCACAGGGTTTTATCCCATGATCCTGGTCCCAGCTGGTTAATAAGAGTGAGGGTTACCAAGACACGTCATGTCCCACCTCGGCCTCAGTTTCTACCTCAGATCAATTAATCCATGGTCTTCAAACTTTCTCTGGTATGTGCCTAGGCTTAAGCACAGAGGTTGAAAGTCCCTGTCCCTCTCCTTGGTACCCCCAATCAGATGTGAAAAACATACCTCTCCTACCTTTGGGAGTGTCAAGCTAGTGGACGGATGGAGACAGCACCATACCTGGGGTTTCTTTCTAAAACACATATATTATTCCTCCGCTTAAGCACCTCCATGGCTCCTCATCTACTCCAAAATGAATTCCAGACTCCATAGCAAGGACAGAGGCCCTTTTATAGCCTTCTTGGTGAAGTCCATAGGATGAGTGCATTTGCTGGGCTCTTTCCTAGTTTGTCAAGGAACTCAACCTACTTAAGACTTCTATGGTGTCCGAGAAGCCGTGGTTAGCCAGGACTCTTCCATTTACAGGGAGCATCTCTGTCTATGCTGGAAAGGGGAAAAGGTAGATAATTCTCTGCATCTTCCCCTCTCTGAGGCTCTGAGCTCAGGAAAGGCTCTGTGAATGAAGACGTCCTGGGGTAGAGTCTTGTTTGGAGGAGTCCAGGCTGGGGGTAAGGTATCAGGGGAGGAGAGGGACTCTCTGGCCCTAGGGAAACTCCCAGGACTGGAAGGAGACAGAAAGTGTCCTGAGACATAAAACTGAGATGAATGCAGTCACATGGAAATGCCACTTAATATAGGGATCTCGGGGCAAGGACAGGCAGCATTTCAGGGAGGAGGGAGAAGGAAGTGGAGGACATAGGTCAGTTTACTGAGTTGGAGACCAAATCAGGTGAGGCGGTGTCAGGGATAGACTTTGGATACCATAAAGAGCTTGGATTTGCTGTCCACATGTTCCTCACGTGGGGAGATCCAGGAAGAGACACACCTCTGCAACCCCAGGCCAGATGGAGTCTGTTTCTAATGGTCTGCTGATTCCAGAGTGAGTTCTAGGGCTCCAGGCAGCTGGCTCCCTCATTCCCATCTGCCTCAGAGTTTCCCTTTGGTTTCTCCCAGTTCCTCCAAATGACCTCATTGCTTCTTACTCAGCATCCCAAACTCATCTGAACTCAGTTTCTCTACCTCAGAAAGTGGTTTGGGTTCTTGAAAGGTATGATTTTGATGAGACCTGGGTGGGGATTCCAGAGGACTCTCTGGATGTCTTCAGGCAACCTCCTCCTCATCTCTTAACAGCTTAAAGCCTGTTGTGGGAGGCCAGTGCTACAAGGAGAAGTGACTGCAATGTGGTTGTCAGGGGCCTGTGGTGAGCTGGGTCTGTGCAGAGACTGTGGGTCTGGAGAGGGGAAGGTGTTTCCCTGGAAACCTGCCCCTTCTGACTCTGGCACCAGGTGGAATCTCTCCTGGGTTGGGGAGGGTGTGCTCTTCCATGCCACCCCAATACCATCTTCAATGGGTTAGCCACACAACCTCTGAGAAGCCACGAATGGGAGTGAAGAGAGAAGATGGTTGGCCTCTTCCTTTCACCAGGATTCCTGTACTATGCCACTGACTGAAACCAAGAGCTAACCACTTAATAAACCCTTTCATAATCTACAAATAGCACAATTATGTGGTAAAGGCGTATTGTATCTGTGAGTTAAAAGTGTTAAGTGGTTAGATGTTAATATTTATAATGTACTGCCCATCTTTAGAGCTCTGATTCTCTTTAAAAATAATAGAAGGCTTAAAATTTTTAAGTAGCTAGATCCTCTTCAACAATTGATAGTCATTGCCATGTCTCCCCTCCACTGCCTTTTTATTTTATCTTTTGGTACTATTATGACATTCAGGCCTCTGGGAAGGACCACTCAGACTCCAAATGTTCTAAATCAGCCAAATTTATTTAACTGGACCAGTGACTGCACTCTCTGGGCCGAGAACTGGAGAGTACAGCACCAAAAGATGAGATTTCGGGAATAAAAACTCACTACCTCATTAACATTCTAAATATTCTGCCCATCTATTTAGCATAACTTAAGGTAAACCTGCCTCTCTAGGGTGGTCCTAGGAGCAAATGATTGACTAGGGGAGCTGGAAAGGTGGGTTTTCTCAGCTGATACACTGGAGATAGTTTGGTTTGTCTCAGTTAATTTTCCTGGGTTATTTGTCACTTTAACAGCACTAAGGATGGACCCCAGGGCCTTGCACATCTTAGGCAAATGCTTTTCCACTGAGCTGCATCCCCAGTCCACCCTAGGGCACTTTTTGAAGATAAAAACCACTATCAAAGAAACATACAACCATGAAGACTGACTGCAAAATGGAAGTCTTTATTCATTTTTTAAGGTTCTGAAACATCTGGGCCAGGGGCAAAAATAGAGGAATCCAGCTGCCTGGTTCATGTTCCTAGCTGTGTGACAATAGGGACACAATTTAATCACTCACCCTCTACGTTTCCCTCTCTGAAGATGGCTTCTAGTTTAGAAGTGACATGTGGGTTAAATGAATGTCATGTAATGAGTGCCACACAGATGCTGGGGACATAGCGAGCCCTGCATTGGGCTGTGATTTTATAGGAATGGCCCCTGTCTAAATGACCCACTGTACACGCACACAGAAGCAACAGCACCCAGCAGAGATGGCTTGCGTGTCTTGTGCAGCAGGAGTGGGCTACTTACCTCCTCGGTCTGATGGAGATGGAGTAGTTCTCTAGAGTGATTTGGCATTCGTTGCTTCTACCTGACCAGGGAGATGAATCTGGCTGCCTACCACTTCTCTGTATGCCTTCTCGCATGTCACTGCTCCCTACTAAGCTCTTGTGCCCAGCTCAGAAAAGGAGGGTGCTTCATCAGATCCACACAGTACTACGAGTATAGACTTGGTGGTATCCAGACCCACTTCTCTTGTGTGCTCTAAGACAAGTTACATAATTTTTATGTCTTAGCTTCTCCTGTAAAATGGATTAGTAATAAATTCTACCTTGTGGATTCTTTGTGAATGATTAAATTAGTTAACATATTTAGAATCTTTTTGTTTTCATATATATTTTTTATTTTTATACAGAGTATGTGTATCTGTGTGTTTGTGCACGTGCATGCAGGTACCAGTGAAGGCCAGAAGGGGGCACATGGATCTCCCAGAGCTGGAGTTACTGGGAGTTGTCAGCCTCCCAATGTGGGTGCTGAGATTCAAACTCCAGTTCCCTTCAAGAACAATAAAAGCTCTTAACCATTGAGCCATCTATCCAGTCTCTAGTTAATATATTTAAAGACTCAGAAGAATGCCTGGTATGCAACAAGAGCTCCATAAAGGTCAAATGCACTCCTTCTTTTATTGTTGTTAGACACCCGAAGAGGTCCTGTCCAACTCTAGTTTTCTGAGAGGATAGATAGTATGTAATATCAATAAACTATGCTTAAAGTGACTTCGTTCCTCCAACAAACTGGAGTAAGGACTCCTCCCAGCTTCTTTTCTCCAGGGGTGAAGAGGGTCCCTCTGCAGATCTGGAGTCAGCTGGCCCATTGGACAAGGCCTTTTCAGATAAAGAGATTGGCTTCTGAATCAAGTTTCTCTGTGGCTAAAAGCAGCTCTGCGAGTACGCAATTGTCCTTGGGGTCTCCAAGGCCTTCATTCCTGTGAGGCCACGTGGGGTTCATTACACCAAGGTGGGGTGAGAAAAGTCTGCTGCTGCTGAGTCATGGGGCTGGGCTGAGACAGGAAGGCACGCTGGTCTGATGGGCAGCTGGGGGACTGGGAAGGGCAGATGACTGTAGGGAACGGGCATCTCTGAAGGAACCCTGACAATGGTTCAGGGAGGACAGGCACAAGGAAAGATGTCTCCATCAGCTCTCACAGTCAGACTTCCTGGGTGAAGACTGTGGTTGAACAAAGCCTTATGTATGAGCTCAGATCCCTCAGTGGGTCCTATTTCCTGAGGTCATCTCTATAGGGAGCACATGGTTTTCTACCTCTCATGAGAATCCAAGTATGTTGTGTGTGTGTGTGTGTGTGTGTGTGTGTGTGTGTGTGTGTGTGATGTGTGGTGCATGCTTATATGCCTTTGATTAGAACTATATTTTCCTAACCTATCTCCTTGGACCCAAGAGAGTGAAAGAGGATGCTATCCCATACAAAGCATCCTTGGTTGCCTCATCCAGCTGAACACAGCCATTTGACACCATGGCACAGTGCAATAATAACTCATGAATCAATTCAAACTTTTTGAGTCACATGGATTATCTGCTTTTCAAGTCTATGGGACATGCTCCGCTAATAATAGGGCTGCAGGACATTAACGCTAGCATTTTAGACACCTGTTCATCCATTTTATGCCATGGGAAGAAGGAGGGTCCCAGAGAGAAGACCTTATGGGGCCTGAGCCTCTTCCTCCTTGCCATGTAGTAGATTTCCCTCTTGCTAAGCTGAAAACCCTTTGGCATGGAGGAAGAGTGAACAGGACTCACAAATCTCCTGCTTTATTCCAAAACTAAAGATTTTATATCCCAAAGGAAAAGTCTAAGAAGAGGTGAGCCACAGCAGAGGTGGTAGGGACATGTTACCACGGACATCTGAGTCTGGGAAAGGCCACTGGGAAAAGATCATAACATCGGATCTGTTGACTTGAGTCGTAATTAGGAGATTCCCAGGAGGCGCTGGGTACCACTTCCTTTTCTTCTTGGTAGCCAAAGACAGGGAACACCATCAATATCTGAGACAGAACTTCCTGTACTGTTGAAGATTCTCACTTTCACATGGCCTGATAAAAGTTACTGGACATCACATTTGGTAGGGGATAGGGAGTAGAGGAAATGATTTCACTCTTAGAGACCTAAACTTTCCATCTTACTGCAGTGAGAGGGATTTAACTGTGACACAGAGTAGAGAGGAGAGGCATTTCTAATGTGGCTGCTGTATAGGAAATAGAAGCCAGGCTACAGTGGGTGCTTTGACACACAGCCATACCCGGGCCTTAAGGAAGAGCCACTAAGACTCTGGGGCCAGCAAAGACGCCTAAAAACCTGAAGGGGTCCCTAGAAGGCCATGTTGCAGCCTCCCTCTCTGACTTCCCAGGACGATGCAGCATGGTACCTCAGAGGGTCTTTTGGAGTAAAAGACATATTGTAGGTGAAAGTGCTTTGCGCTGGACTGCTGTCCTGGGAACCAGACTCCTGCATCTCTCTTCTGTCTCCCTCCAATCCTTTCTTCCCTCCCTGCAACCACAGTAAGCATTTAAAAAATCCAAATTGGATTCTGTCATCCTTCAATAGCCTTTTCCAGAGAAGTCAGAATTCTACAATGGCTTCCAGAGCCTACCTGTCCAAACTCAGTGGGGGCTGGTTGCCCCTCCCTAACTCTCTACCCTCTGACTCCCTTGACTCTGTCTTGATTCCTTCAGAGTATGTTCACAGTTTGTAACTGGATGGTCAACATCTGTCTGCCCCATTAGACTTCACGAAAGAGGGACTTGATGTTTGCATACCTTGTATTCTCAGGCCTAATGGTGCTTAACAAAAGGTACTATTCAACATGTACTGACTGGATAAATGAGAGACCAGCCTCAGGCATTCAGAAACACACAGGAAGGTTCCAAAACTGCACAGCACACTCCTTTGAGGGTAGAGGTCTAAACCTCCCTCTTGGAGCTCATGCTGAGGGAAATCCTGTAGAGCTGCGTAGAATCTGGACACATTAGCTCCATTTCCCTTCCACTTTTCCTTTTTTGCCTGACACTCCCCCACCCCCAGTGCTAGAGATAAAATCCCAAGACTTCAAGCATGCTAGGCAAGTGCTCCATCAGTGAACCCCACCTTCAGACCCCCCCCACTTTATTTCAAGAATGGATCTTACTATGTTGCCCAGATTGACCTTGAACTCCTGGGCTTGAACAATCCTCCTCCCTTAGCCTCCTGAGTAGCTGTGCCTGGGTAGCTGTATAAGGACTGTAGGTGCCCACTGCTTGGAGAACATACCACCTTCCCTGGTTTTCTAGCTAAAGCCTCTTGATCAAGTTTTGCATATTTAGAGAACAAAGAAACTCGTTGTCCTTAAGGAAAAGGAGGGTGGCTCTTCCAAAACAGAGCAGTGGGCCAGGCCTGATGGCTCATGCCTGTAATTCCTGCACTTGGGAGGCTAAAAGACGAGAGTCAGTTATTCAGGTCAGCCTTAACTACACAGAGAGTCCAAGACAAGCCTGGGCTACATGAAACCTGGTCTTAACAAGCAGACCAGTGTTATCCCGGATCTCCTGGGCCTTGTCTGCCCTCCACTACGCTTAAGATCTATAGCCAGTCTTTCTAGTTCAAGTTTCCTCCTTTGTCCACACAGTCACCAAATTAGCCATCCTCCTTGTCAACTTCTGTCCCTGACCCAGCTGGTGAGGCAGTCCCTTGCATCCCTGAAAACCCTCCCAAGTAAGCTCGCCTTCTCTAGTTCCCAGGGTCTCCCCTTTTCCTGTCACCATCAGTCGGAGCCTTTGGGTTCTACACTTCTGTCTCTTGGAGTCTGTGACTGGCTCTCAAAGTTTGTCAACTATTTGATACCACTTTGGGGAGCAATTCTCAAAAGGACAGTGACTTTATGTATCTGTGTGACTTACTAGTATCATAGGTCCTGAGAAATGAGCTTAGCTGAAAATTTAAGGTTGAGGATGACAAAAATACTCCTGCTCCAAAGGATCAGACAAATGGGGCATTGTGGAACAAATGTATGCTCTGCTAATCTGGTAAAGGTTTTAAGATTGCAGAACAAACACTGGATAGGTAGATGCCACAAGACCCTTCTATCTCTGAGCTCCTCCCAGGCTGGTCCCTTAGCCCTGGGGGCCTTGCCCTGCCAAGCCTGGGCCAAAGGAGGAGGAGGAGGTAGGGTGAGTGGGAGGGACAGAGGGAGTGAGGCGCCTGCAGTGACCTACATGTGCTCCAGCCCTGTCTGTCCACCGCCAGACGGCTCAGAGTCTCTGGCAGCCAGCAGCAGCTGGAAACAGGGAGGAAGGCGTGGGCAGGAGGCTGGAGGTTGGAAGCTGGTGGGCCATGCAGGTAAGTGGTTACTGCATACTTGGTTGCCCACCGAGGCTGGGGATGGCAGGGAAGGAGACACTGGTCTGTGCTCTAACTTTTCTGCTCAGGAAAGGGCAGACATGAGATCAGCTCCAGGAACAACCTCTGGCTCGTTGACAACATACTGGGGTTCATTTCTTTTCCCCTACAGA
The DNA here is from genome assembly GCA_035773235.1 of Eospalax fontanierii. Classification (NCBI taxonomy): domain Eukaryota; kingdom Metazoa; phylum Chordata; class Mammalia; order Rodentia; family Spalacidae; genus Eospalax; species Eospalax fontanierii. The sequence continues at coordinate 58,281,393 of CM069535.1, forward strand.
GGACCCTGGGATCCTTGGAGGAGAGAATTTCAGTGAGTGCAGTCTCAGTGGTTCTGCTCTGGTTCTGATTTTCCAGGTACTACTTGGTTCAGAATGTAATACAACAACTACGCTAAGAATCCCACTAGCAGTTCAGAAGAGGGACTGTGTGATCAAAGCAGTTGAGAGAAATACACAATTTGGTTCTTCCTTTCCGTTGAGAGACTGGAGGTATCAGGGACCAAGAGGAGCAAAATGGAGTAGTGGCTGGGGGGAGGGAGCAGGACCTATATATAATGGAAAGAGGTCAAGGAGACCCAGCCTAGGACCCTTACTCAGTGTCTGGTTGAGATAGGCGAAGTGAGTCCTCAAGTTGCTGTTTTCGTTGAGATGAGTTAAGATTCATTCCAAATGTGGGAATAAATCACGAAGGAGAGAATCAACTCCCTTTCCCACGCCCTCTAGGAACCCTCCATCCTTCTGTTCTCTAGCCACACATACTCATTAGTCACTGACTGTGTACTTGTTCCAGATTATTCCTGAAGTGGCCTAACACTGGACCCCTAAGCACCACAGACTTCTGCTTCTCTCACTTCTCAACTGGACCTGTAGGCAAGAGGTGAAGGTAAAGAGATGATATATGGATTATACTTCATGTGTGACAAATAGCCTCATGATATAACGGAGCAGGTGGTAATAATACGGATGATGATTAAGACAGCTGTGTTGAAATCAAATTCCAGGGCCGGGCGCTTCCCCTCCGCTAGACACTGACCTGGGGGAAGGCAGAGACCTCAGCATCCCTTCTCTCCAGCTGGCCAGCTGAGGAGCCCTGTTCATTGGTGCTGACCTCCTTCTGCCCACCTGTGATTCCCTTCAGTGCTTCAGCTCCTGTGGTGCCTGTGAGCGCTCCAGAACGCAGTTGGCAGACCATGGCATTCCTGCACTCAGGGGGCGGTGGCTGGGCTATAGAGGGGGCCAGAAGCGCCAGGAGATAGGTAGTAGTAAAACAGAAGAGGACCAGTTGGAGGGAGGAATTTGCTCTGTCATGTGTGATTCTATGTTGATGGCCGGGCTCTTTGGACAGGAAGCACAGTCCCCAGAGTGGAACTGCTTGGCCATGTGCCAGCCTCCCAGAAGGTGGGCTTGCTGAAGAATTCTTTCAAGTCTCCCTCCAACTCATTCACAGTTCTCATCCCATCCCAGAGCCGACCTGTTCCCCGCTCCTAACTGCTATAAGAGGTGGCTGCAGTTTAGAGTAACTTGGGGGAGATGATGGTGGGAGTGCTTGGGGGAGGCTGGGACACACACTATGACTCATTGGCTCAGAGGGGAGCAGATGGAATTATGCTGATCTCACTGACTTGGGAAGAGAAGAGCTTTAGAGTTGCCAGATCAGGGATTTCCCACCACAGACCTTGAGATCTGAAGGATTCTCAATTGATTAAGGATAGGAGGTAGAGGGCTTCCAGGATCCAGCAGAAAGCCTCAGAATTGAGGAAGGAGCTAGGAGGCTGAGGAGTTCATATTTCAAAGTTGAGGAGTCGGGGCTGTTAAAAGCTGGAAGACTCCTGAATGCGTTTGGCCTTACTCTCTGAATGGTCACAGGCTCAGGTCCCACCAGGAGGCCAGGCCGCAGGCACAGCATGTAGACCTGGCACCATGCACACTTTACTCTAGAACCGGGCAGCTGCCTACTTGTTCCCTTTCAGGTTTCTCAGGGAAACTGGTCTATTGGAAGCAGGGAATAGCAAGAAGCTAATCATTGTCCTTCTTGGGGTTAGAGAAGCGCTTAGGGGCAGCAGCTGCCGCCAGCATCTACCCTAATAATGGTGGGTGACCTGATGATGCGGGAGGAGTGAACTGAGACCAGCCTGGCCCTCAGAAGCAATTCATCTGTCATCCTTAGATCAATTTCCGCCCTCGGAAGAGCCAAGGAGAAACCAGAACTATGGCAGGTGAGCAACCTAACTGCTCCATCCCTTGTTGGTGCTCCTCAGGGGAGAGCCAGAACCCTTAGGGAGCTCACCCACATCTATGTTTTCAGTTTTGGCTTTGGCTTTTGGTTTGTTTTAGTGAGCCCCCGCATGGGCCTTTGCTTTCTGAGGAACAGTCCTTTCCTGTCTTCCTTTACCTGGCTTTGCCCCCAGTGACACAGGCAGAGTCTTCCCAGAGCACTCCTCGACACTTCCTAGGTTTTCCATTCACACTAGAGAGGAACCATCAGATTCTCTTCAGAAAGCTGAAAAAACTACTGTTCACAGGCAGGAAGTGGGTGGGGCAAGCTTGCTAGGACAGTGGGAGAAAGAAGGGGCCTGGCTCCCCAGCTGAGCAGGTAGAAGCTCCAGGCGGCTGAAGGAAATCCAAGAGGAGACAGAGAAGATTCAGATGCTCCCTTTCAATTTCTACAGGAAAGCCCCCGAAGTCCTCCGTCCCTGGAGTGAGCATTCGGCAGCGGGTAGAGGAGATCCCCGAAGGCTGCAGCACACCAGACTTCAAGCAGAAGCCTGTTACCTTGGCACTGCAGGAGGGTGAGATCCTAGTGGACGCTGTTGAGGGAGGCACAGCCCCTGCTGCCTGTCCCCAGCAAGCACAGAGAGAGGGCTGAGTCACCCACCCTGCCTGGGCACTCAATTCCCTCCTACGTCCATCGCCTATGTATGCATCATTCCTATACTCAAGGGGTGTCTGCCTGCCTCGATTCTAGAAGGAATGAATTGCTGAGAAGAACAGGGAAAAGAGGGAGGCAGAGAGTCCAAGTTATGCTGGGGGCAAGGACTGGGAGGCAGGGTCCTGAGATCTTTCCTCCCCTCTTCCTGCCTCAGAACCTTCTATAGAAGGGGCTGCCAAAATCTCTTCTCCTAGGGTTGAGAAGATGGCTGTCAGTAAAGTGCCCAATGTGCAAGCATGATGACCTGAGTTTGGGTCCCCAGTACCCACATATAAAGATGGGTACGCGGCATGTGCCCGTAGACACCCGTGCAGGGGAGGCAGAGACAAGAGGATCCTAGGGACTTGCTGCCCCGCCAGTCTAGTCAATTGATGAGCTCAGGTTTAGTGAGAAACCTCATCTCAAAAGATAAGGTAGAGTGTAAACAAGGAAGATATTAAACATCAACCTCCGACCTCCATACATTCACACACACACACACACCTCTTTTCCCATCTTTGTTCCAAATAGCGATATGCCTAGAGGCTCATAGGCTAGGCTCAGGAAGACCATTTAAAAAGACCATAGGAGCACCCAGAAACTGGTGTTCCTTCCTCAGTGCAAATCCCTGCTGTAAATTTTAGTCAGCAACATCCTGGTATAAGAAAGTGATGAGACTGTACTTTATTTTTCTAAATTTGAAGCAAGGTTATAAGAAACGGGAGGGCTCTGGGGCCTTCAGTTCTGATGCTGTCTGCTGAGATGTTCCTGCTGGGAGACAGAGCAGCTCTGTGAGAGTAAGGCCGCTTGCAGGCCTTTTTGTCCTGCATGGAGCTTGGGGTCTTTTCTGAGGCTGGGGTCCTGTCTCAGGACTGGTTCCTTTGTGTACCAGCCATTCCTTTTCAAGGAATGTCTTTTCCTCCCCCTAGAGAGAAGGAGTGGAATTCACAAAATCTCATGTTCTTCCCAGACAGGGGAGAGTCCTTCAGCCTCTTTACACACCCACTCTCAAAGAAGTCCCTCTCCCACTCCAGCCCTGCTTGCTTTCCTGATACCTTACAGTCCAGTCACACGTTTCCCTAGAGGAGACCAGGCCTTATGAGCAAAGCCAAGCTGGTACTGCTTCTAGGTACCTAGAAACTGTGGCTGTCTATCTGACATGAGGACTGAAAAGTATCAAGACTGAGTTCTTTTGGAATAGTAAGTTGCAATGCCTAGAACAGGAAGGATGATGTAAATGAAAATCTCCATAAAGGTGATTGCCACTCCACCCCCAACTTGCTTCTTTCTGCTGCAGGAAAAAATGCCATCTTTCGAGCTGTGGTCTGTGGGGAGCCCATGCCCGAGGTGCACTGGCAGAGAACCAGAGGAGCCCTCAGCAACTGCAGCAAGTACCAGATCTCCTCTGCCCCTGGCAGCAGGGAGTATGCGCTGCAGGTGAGACCACAGCTCTTCTTGCCCAGGCCTGCAGGTTTCCCTCTAGTCCTTTAAAGTCTTAGTGGCTACTAAGTCTGTTCACCTCTATCCCATGGCTCCAGCTGCCTGAGCCAGGAGTTGATCTGGCAGGGTTGCTGATACCTCTGCTGATGCCTAAGCGGCAAGCTTGATAATACACTGTGGGACCAAACTTCTGCGTCACAGTCCCAGGCTCGCCTTCTTAGCTTTGGAAAGCTATTTACTTCCTTCTTTCTGCCTCTATTTCCTCATCTATGAAGTACCTAATAATATTAGAGGAGCAGTTATTAAGATTAAAAGTTTGTCTGAAATGTCTAGCTAGTACCTGGTCTTGAAGTGAATACATACAGTCTTTGATTTACCACAGTTCAACTTATAATTTTTGACTTGTGGAGAAAAAGCAGTATGCACTGAGTAAAACCCCACTTTGAGTTTTCGATTTTTCAGTTTGATCTTTCCATGGGCCAGCAGTATGTGACTGTGATCCTCAGCCTAAGCATTGGCAGCAGCCTACAGCCTCCATCAGTCAAGTTTAACTATGCTCTAGAGCATATCGCACTCAATGAATCACATGTGGTATCTAACACCCCCCCCCCCATTTTATTTTTTAGCAAAATGGGCTTTGTAGATAACCTTGCCCAGCTGCAGGCTCCTGGAAGCGTTATCACACATTTAGGTAGGCAAGGCTAAGGCAAGGTTTGGTGGGTTAGGTGTATTAAATGCCTTTCTGATTTATGCTATTTTCAGCTTATGAGAGGGTAACTGGATGTATCCTATTGTCAGCCAAGAAGCATCAGTACTCTTGACCAATCATGGTTAAAATTAGTAATACTGTAGACACTAGCTATGGAGCATTCTCTGTGTACCAGACCCTAGACCAAACATTTAATCTGGAGTATGTGATTTAATCCTGACCATTCACTACTTTTTGAGATAATATTATTCCCATATATATGTGTGTGTGTGTGTGTGCGTGTGTGTGTATGTATATATATATATATATATATATATATATATATATATATATATATATAAAGGTAAAGAGGTTAGGGGACTTGCCCAAGGTCCCACACCTGGTAGTACATGTCAGAGATGGTCTTCAGTGCCAGGTTCCACCTGATCCCCAAAGCAAGCTCTTTTGCTACCCACATTTCCTGGGAGAGTAAGGACATTTGCTCTCTGTCCTGATCTAGGATTTTGTTTTGTTGTCTGTATTTCCTGGTAAGGACTGTGCTCTAGGAGGACAGGACCATGTCTATATATCGTCACACTCCCAGCACACAGCCATGTCTAGTTTGTGAAGGAAGGGAAGTGTTAGCCCTGTTCCTCTGTCCTTGGCCTCTCCACAGATCAACAAACTGACTGGTGAGGACTCGGATCTCTACCGCTGTACTGCAGTGAATGCATATGGAGAGGCCACGTGCTCTGTGAGGCTCACTGTCATCGAAGGTGAGTGTGTTCCCTGAGCCTATTTCATCAGTGCCTAGGGCATTTGCTTTCTCCTGAGTACATGCTCAGAGGAATCACGTGGTGTTGGGAGGGGAGAGAAGACCACCAAGGCTGCTGCTGCTGTCCCACTTCTTGCAGAAGCCCTGGCTTCATCCACTGACACGCAGTCTGCATGTAATTAAAAAGGCACAACTTTAACTACACCATGTTACAGATGCTCTGAATGGGATCCAGGACCCAGAAGAAACTGATTTCTAGTCCCGTATCTTCTGCCAAAGGAAGTCAATTTCTAGAACCAGATCGTCTGTTAAGTCACTTCCTTTTTCCTCTCTGGGTCTCAGTTTCCCCACTTTACAATAAATATTTTGTACAAGACTACATGAGAGGGCACAAACAGGCAACACAGACCAAATCCTACTGCAGGCATGTTTTGCTTGGTTTGCATGGCGTTTGAAATTTCTCAAATTGCCTCAAATTATGTTGACAGTTGGCTTGCCTATAAACATCAAGAAATCCCAAGAGCAGCCTCATAAATAAAGATGCTGAACTACTCCACATAGTAAGGATTCTGGAGCTTGGAGTTCAGGGCTCATTCCACAGCTTCGGTCTGTCATAGGAAAGCAGATCCTTCCTTTCTTGATGCTCTGCCATCCTTAGCAGACTGGCTGATCACTGCAGATCCAAACTTAACCCATACTCAGGCAGAAGAGAGGAAAAGTGTAGTCCAGGTACTCCCACCTTCCTCACCAAGGAAGCAAGATCTTTCTTAGAAACTTAGAACTCAAAAACTGAGAGCTTTTGCTTGCGTGCCATTGGCTAGAACTATGTCATTTGACTGCTGCTAGTTGCAAGGAAAACTTCAAAGAAGATATGTATTTAGTTTTCCTGGACTTTTCACTGGAAGCAGATGACAAAGAAGAGGATTATGAATGACCATGGCAATAGTCAAACAGCAATGTCTGAGGGATTGGGGATTTAGCTCAGCGGCAGAGGGCTTGCCTGGCAAGCACAAGGCCCTGGTTCAGTTCTCAGCTCTGGAAAACATTCACTCACACAGACACACACACATACACACACACAGACACACGGACACACACAGACACACACACAAACACACCAAAAAGGCAGTGTCTGATATGTTTGGCAGCTAGGGGCCCATACTCTGGACTGGCAACTCTGAGGTGTGTTGAAAGCACAGCTGTGTCTTTAGATGCCTGAGTTTGCTATGATTACCAGTGGTCACTTCTCTTCTTCATGACACTTCCCTGTGGACATGTGAGTGAGCCTACCCCTCTTGAGGTAATGCTCAGACCGGCTTCTTGATCATGTGAAGACTCTGTGGTATGAACGCTCATGGGAGGCCCTCACCCACCCTACTCCTTCCCCTTGGCTGGGATGTTGCCAGGCCTTAAAGTATGAGACAGGTGAGAGGTCAGGGCTGCAGGACTTGGTCCATTTCTCAGGAAAATCAACATGTCTTGATTCTCTCCCTGCCTGTCCACCTCAACTTCCTCCTTTCTTTCTTGGATGGTCCAGTGGGCTTTCGGAAGAACCAGAAAAGGCAAAAGGAACCCCAGGAAGGTAGGTAGATTGGTCAGAAAACTCCCGGGGGCCTTTGGCAGGACAGGTTTCTCCTTGCCTGCTGCTCTCCATCTGGTGGAAACTCCCCCTGACGCATACCTTCTGAGCACCACCAATTTGCAGAAGAACCCCTTTCAAAACCTTATTCATCAGGCCTTGGTCATAATCTCTGCTTAGCCCCTAGGCAGCCCGCCTGAGATTAGAGACTCAGTTTTGTTGTTGTTGTTTTTTTTTAAGACCTCAGGAAGGAGCTGATGGACTTTCGGAAGATGCTGAAAAAGCGGTAGGTCTGGGCCTGCCTCTGGAGGGTTTGGACACTTACGGGATACCCACCACCAATTCCTTCCATAAGCAAGCTGGGCTGAGCCTCCCCCCACATCTAATATCAGCAAGAAGCGAGACTACCAGTTGAAGAAAAGCTGGGAGGAACACTGGACTGGCGGGGCATCCCTGGGTCCAGCCTGGCCACTTTAAAGTTCTGCATCCTTGAGTTAGTCCTCTTCCCTTTGGGTCCTGGTCTCCTCGTTTGCAAAATAAGAGAGCTCAGGAGAGCAATAATTTAAAAAAATGTTTTAAAGCAACAGAGAAATTCAACCCTTACCCTGCTTCTAACCCAAAGACATCCTACTCAGAAATCAACAACGTGAGCTGTTAGGAATCCCCCATCACCCCTGTGTGTCCTACAAGCTGGAGCTCCAGGTGAGGCCGGTCTCTAATCTCTGGGCTCTTCTGTGACAGTAGACCACTCCAGAGGTTTCAGGTCCTATACCTGTCTCCTCAAGTGCTCATAGGGCAGCTTCCCCAGACCACTCACAATGCCGAGGTCAACCGGCCAATACATGGGGCTCCGCTGTTCTCTGACCTCCTGGTCCTATTCCCCCAGGGCTCCACCTCCAGCCCCCCAGAAAAAGATGGAGGCTGAGCAGGTGTGGCAGCTACTGATGACTGCAGACCGTAAGGACTATGAGAAGATCTGCATGAAGTATGGCGTAGTTGACTTCCGGGGCATGCTGCGCAAGCTGCAGGAGATGAAGAAAGAGCGGGAGGACAAAATGGCACAGGTACTCTGGCCCTGCTCCCACCCCGTACCTGGCGCACAGGGCCTGGAGGGGCCTCACACTTAGAGCTGGCTTTGGAAAGCCCAGTAGGGTAGAGGTGGCTCTCATGAATGTCAGCTGTCATCATTGTCATCCTTATCATCGCCAGCCTTATTTCTAAAGGCTTCTAGAGCTCTGATTCCCATATTTTATGAATATATAGGAAGTTCCTTCCTGTGTCTAACTAAACTGTAAGCTTAGTTTCATGTTTTAGTTTAGCTTCATCTTTTAGTTTTCATTTTAGTTTAGTTCCATAGTTTAGTTTAGCTTCATTTTTTAAGCTTAGTTTCATTTTTCTTCTGTGATGAGAGAACAACTAGTTTTCATCATTCTGAAAATAACATTTATCATTTTGAAAGTGGCTCCTCCAACCTCCCAGTTATGGTAGTAGCTTTTCTTCCTTCAACCATTCTTTTTTTTAAAAAGATATTTATTTTATTTTTAATTATGTGTATGCATGTGTGTCTATGTGTGTGTGCATGAGTATAGGTGCCAGTGGAGTCCAGATGATGGCACTGGATTCCTTGGAGCAGGAGTTACTGGTGGTTATAAATCACCTGATACAAGTCATGGAAACTGAACATGGTTACTCTGCAAGAGCATCAGGCTCTCTTAACTGCTGAGCCATCTTTCCAGCCGTGCTTCAAGCATTCTTACCTGTATTAACACAGAACCTAGCACAGAGCTTTGCATCTAGTGGTGTTCAACTAATGTTTATTAGCTGGAAGAACAGATGTATGGACAAGTCATAGCCCCTGAACACCCAGAGTCCTTTCTTGGTTACCTCCCCGATCTGATTCCTTATTTTTGAATTTCCTTCCTTGAGAGGTTCAGGTCTCCCCACTTGAGAACCCCACAAATGCTAGATCAATGGGAACATTGTGGGCCAGGGCTAGAACCAGAGCTGGTAAGGATTTGGAGTGCCCCAAAGAAATAGCTCTGGGACTCCCCTAATGAGTTTGTCTGTCCCCTAGTATGTCAATGCCATCTCCAACTTGAGACACATCAGAGTCACCAAGGAGGGGGTCGCCACATTTGACCTGGAGTTGGATCTCAAGGACCTTGAGAACAAGATTTACCTGTACAAGGTGAGGCTAGAAGCTGTAGGTGGGGACTGCGGGAGCTGGGAGGGAAATGATGGATTCCATGGGACCAACCAGAGCACCCAGGTGGTGAGCACTCACCCTGTGTGTTCTCAGTTGGGGTTAGGGCAGACGCTGGTGTGGACCATCCCCAGGACTCTCTTACCTTTTATTGAGCCAGTCTTGTGACTCTATAAACTGGGACTAACCCAAGGCAGGAGTAAAACAGGATTCTGAGCAAGTGCTGACCATGGAGGGCCAGGGCAAGTGTGTCGGGTTGGGGGCTGCAGTCAGACTCATTCTGCCTCCGTCACCTCAGATGTGTGCCTTGTGCCTCCATTTCCTCATTTAGGAAATAGGGGCTTGAAAAGAGCTATTCAAAGAGCACTGAAATGCTAAATGAAACAGTGCATGCTAGTCTCCAGCTCGTCTCCCATCCTCCTTGCTGTTCTGTTCCTGCTCCTTGGCCTTGTCCCTGTTCCTTCTCTGTAGATTCTCCCAGTACCTGGCACACCTGGCGTGCTTGTTCTGACGTCCATGTGTCTAATTCTCTCTCCCACAGTGCCACTTGCTTTGACTACCCTGTGTGCTTCTGCTGGGTCCCCAGGTCCACCCTGGTGCTCCACGGCCCCTTACCCTCTTCTTTATTTTTCTAGGTTCTGTTTTCCCTTCATAAGTTACTTACTTATATATGATGCTTATCATTTGTCTGTTTCCTCCATAGGGGTGTAGCTTCTCTAGGGCAGAAATCTTTGTTCCGTCTGTTGAAATGTCCCAAATACCTGAAACGGTACTTGGCACACAAAAGGGATCTGTTAAATGTTCATTAATATACATCAAGTATCAAACCTACATAGGGCTTAGTGGAGATGAGTGTATGAAAAATTATTGGTTTTTTGAATATTTTATTTATTATTTTTATTTTATGTGTAGTGCACTCGTGTTGTGCACATGTCATGGAGGTCAGAAGAGGGTGTTACAGACAGTTGTTAAATGCCATATCAGTGTTGGGAATTGAACCTGGGTCCTGTGCAAGAGCAGCCAGTATTCTTAACCAGTGAGCCATCTCTCCAGCCCCCCAAATCTCTAGGTTTTGTATAACCTTGAAAATGTTCTCTAAACATTCCCCTTTGGTGAGTGAGAGCCCTGGGTCATCTTCCCAGATAATCTGCAGGCTATGTTGATAGTCACTCCCCTCCTAGCACAAGCCAGGCAACAGTTTCAGGTGCCTAGTTGTCTAACATTCAGAGATTTTCCACTCGTGGAAAGAGGCTTGAACACTCCTAGAACGTGTACTCCCACCTACCTCATGATTCTTCCTCCATGACCATACTCTCCCGCCCACCGTCACCCCTCACCTTTTATGGCTCCAGCACCACGTTGTCTGTGGTCTGGGCCTGTAAGGGAAAACTGCCAGCAACGGAGCGGGGCTAGAGTGAGAGGCTCTAGAGACCCACTGAGGGCCTGAATCGTCCTCCTTTCTTTCTTTGCTTCAGGATGGTGAGATGATCCCCTATGGTTTTGATAACCAGACCAAGCACTGTCTGCGGCGCCTGGGGAAGCGTTACCACTTCCAGATCCAGGACCTCCATCCAGAGGATGCTGGTCTTTATCAGGTCATGGTGGAGGGCGCTGTGGTCTTCTCCACAGAGCTGGAGGCCGGTGGTGAGCGTGCTTCACACAGATGTTTACGTGGTGGCGGTCGTAGGGAGGTTAGGAGTCTGTCTGTGCTGGCCCTGTACGTGACATGGCCCGATTCCAAGACAACAATGTAGAGGGAAAAGCCCCCAAGTCTGTCTCCTGTCGGGGCCCAGCTGAGCTCCACAGTTACAGTTAGGGACGCAGACAGACGTGTCCCTTCCCGCAGATCTTCCGCCACAGCTGACTATCTTCAGATCAACCCCAAGCCAGGACTCGATCAGCTGTTCTGATGCATGCTTCCTCTCTCGCAGTCCCAACTGGGACAGGCACGCGTGCCCTGCGTCTTGTCTCTTCCCCTCCTGGGAATGTCCTTCCTTGAATTCTGTCTCCTACCCGTGAATGATTACCTGTGTCTACATCATCCACAGAATGATTCAAGAAGCTCCAACAGCCTCTTGGAAGGACAAGAAAAGGCCTGTTAATGGAAGCTTTGGGCAGATAGACCATAAAGAACAGGGCTGAATCAAGGTTGAGGGGGGAAATCAAGTGAAAAAGGCATCTGGCTTGAAAGACGGGAAACAATGTGATGTGGACAGAGAGGTGTGGGCTTGGTGAGGGCACCTCTTACTGGGGCAAACCATTTAACTTTTCCATTTTTGGACCCAGAGTCTGGATCATTCTAGGCAAACTCTAGCATTCCGGTCTCCATCCCTTCTTTATTTTATTTTGAAACATGGTCTCTCTAAAATTCCCCAGACCGGCCTTGAACCTGCCTCAGTCTCCCTAGTAACTGGGATAATAGGTGTATGACATTATACTCAAATCACTTAATTTTTAAACCCTAGTTCCCTCATTTGTAAAAAGTAGTCATAGTCATAAACCTAATCGATGTCACAGACGTGGTATGGCTCTCACCATACTGATTTCCTTCGTATACCTAACCTCACCCACAGAGTGAACTTTTGGGTTTAGAGTTATAGAATCCCAGAACTGAAATCAGTCTTATCACCATAATCTAATCACAACCCTACATTTTATGCGGGGTGCGGGCGCTGGCGCCCTCGGTAAGAATCTGGTGATGGAGACAGAAGCTGGAGTTAGAAGGTAACTTGGCCAAGGTGACGTGACGATTGGTACAAACTGGTCTGAACCCAAGTTTCTGGATTCACAGCCCTGCTGGCTCAGCTCTCACTCTGTCATGCTGCCAAGTTGACACCCCCTTTTCTGTGTCCCTGGCAGCCATCCCCCCGAGAGTGGTGGTCCCATTGGCTGAGGCCCGCTGTGAAGAGCAGGGAGATGCAGTCTTTGAAGGCACGCTCTCCAACCCTTGCTCCAGTGCTACCTGGCGTTTCCAGCACCGGCCACTCAAACTCAGTGACAAATATGAAGTATTTGTGTCTCCTGATGGGCTGACCCACCGGCTGGTTGTGAGGGGGGCTGGTTGCTCAGACATGGGCCTCTATTCACTGAACACTGGGCTGTATTCCTCCAGTGCCTGGCTGGTGGTTGAAGGTGAGTGACCACATCAATGAAATTCCCCTGCCTCCACCAAAGAAAGGCCTCAGGATGGGGACAGAGGGGATTCCTTTGCTTGGTCATTTGAGTTTTAAAAATATACTTTTTATTATTTTTCTTTTACTGTGTGAGTGCGTTGTCTGCATGTGTATGAGTGCGCCTGTGTTGTGCGGTGCCCATGGAGGTCAGAAGAGGACAAGGGATTCCATGGAAATGGAGTTGTGGATGATTGTTAGACACCATGTGGGTGCTGGGAATCAAACCTAGGTACTCTGCAAGTGCAGCCAATGCTTTTAACCACTTAGCCATCTCTCCAGCCCCCGGTCATTTGGTTTTTAATAACTCTTTCATTCAGAAAGAATAAGGAAGGTTCCCTTGAACTTCTTGATCCAGTGTAGCACAGCCTCTTCACAGCCAGCCCAGCTGTGTGCACTCTGTTGGATCTCCTAGAGCTACTCTGTGGACTCAATCCAAGGCGACCCTAGGGTTTGGGATATAGCTTGTGACAGTGGTCCAGGTTTGGTGTGGAAGAGGAGCCCTGGACTAGACCAGAAAGCACCCTAATCCTCCCAGGAACTGGTATCTAAGTTCAATCTGATCCCAAGAAACTGTAAATTTGGCATATGTTAAGACAGGCAATAGGATAAATGGGTCTTGTAAAAACCACAGTATCTTAACAAAAACATGACTTTGACATATGGGTTTACTTGTCAAAAATCTTATGATCCATGTGGCAGGATGGGGAAGCCTCTGGGTACAGGCCCTGGGGGAAGAGGTGATAGGGTCTGTCTGTTGATGTGCTAGAATATCCTGCCTTCTTCCCCAGGGGGCAGCTTACTCCTCCCCTGGGGAGGGGGAGGGCTAGGCAGGGCAGTCACACCAGGCAGGTGCTTTTCACCTGTTTAATGGGGCTTTGGTCTTTTCTTTTGTCTCTCTTTGGGCCAACAACTTCCTTGTAAATAACACCTTGTTGAAGGTGGGAAAGATAAAGGCCCTCAGACTACAGACGTTGACCACCAGCTGCAGCCATCGGAAGCTCTGGCCTCAGATGCAGAAGATTCTGGGGGCATCAGTGACAAGGGAGGGCAACCCAGAGAGCAGAACTCCTTGGAGGGGACTAGGCCGACTGGTGGGACCCAGCTCAGAGTAGGCCCAGACAATGGTGGCTTTGGCGGGCATGGCTACCCCTTGATGGGGGATGGAAGGGATGCTGATTCAGCCTGGTGCCCTGGGCAGGACAATAAGGGCTTTGTAGAAGTAGACCAAGGCAGTGTGGGCAGTCAGCTCCACAGAGACAGAGCCTGGGATGGAAGCCTTTCAGGAAGGTCCCATCTCCAGGGAGAAGGCCCAGAAGCAGAGCTGGGCTTCACGGAAAGGCGGCAGCAAAGTCATGGCAGAGAGGGTGATGGGTACAGAAGCTGGGGAGCAGCAGGAAGTTGGGAGGCTGGGTCCAGCCACCCACAGGCCGGAAGACAAGGAAAGGAGCCCAGAGAAGGTGATGGCAGTGAACTAGACGGACATGGCCAGCGACGGCTCCGGGACCCTCACTTGAGAGCTGGAACAAGACAGAAGATCCTGTGGGGATCCCAGTTTGATGCTGAGCAGTCTCAGCCAAAAGGGGAGGGAATCGAAACTCTGCAGGGCAATCATGCAGGTGAGATGGAAGGAAGGGATGGCTCGAGCCGGGAAAGGAGCAGAGGACCAGCAAAGGCAGCAGGGGCTAGTGGGGCCCACCTGGGGGAAGCCAGAGGCGGCAATGGGGCAGAAAGTCTTGGAATCCCAGCACTGCCTAGAGGAAGTTCTAGCCCAGAGGCAGGCATGAGCCCTGAGTCCTGGGACTCTCAGGGAGGCAGAGATGCTGACCATAGAGAAGCTGGGGAATCAGGTGAATATCTAGGACAGACATCTGCGAGCAGTGACACCCAGAAACCATCACTATCTGGAAGCAGGAAACTTCTCCTGGGGTGCAAGAGACCTGAGACCAAAACTAAGGACTCCTTACAGGGGGTAGGTGGTCAGGGAGTTGGGGAAAGGCGCTACAAAACTGGCCCTGAAAGGTCAGGAGATGTGAAGAACTGGCAAGGTGGCCTACAGGAGCAGCAAGGAAGGGATGGTCAGGGCACATCTGGAGCCTTGGGCAGGACAGAAGGCTCTAGAAGTCTCCAGTCTCCTCAGAGCTGGACAGTGGGGCAGCGCAGAGCAGGGGGATCAGGCAGGACAGAGTCTGAGAACACAGGTCCCCAGGATGATGCATGGTCCAGCCTCAGAAAGACTGAGACCCACTTTGGATCCGGAGTGCTGGTTTCTGGAGGCAGGGAAGGAAGTGTGGGTGGTTCCCACTCAACTGGGCCAAAGGAACCTAGTCAGAGGGTGGATAACAAAAATCTCAGACTAATTACATCTCCAGGCCTGGGTTCTGGGGGAACACTGGGAGAAATGGAAGGATTAAGAGATCCAGGAACAATAGAACCTGAACCAGATTTCTGGCCTAGGTCAGGGAGCTCCAGAGGAAAAGGGTCCAGAGCTGAGATGGAGTATAAGGATGGCTTAGGAGGCTTAGGGTGGGTAGAGTCTGGGCATGGGGAGGGCTTGGGGCATTCTGAAGGGATAAATTCTAGGGATGGAGCAGCTTATCATGATGGCTCAGGGATGCCTGAAGAAATAGGCTCTGGTCACGGTACTTGTTACAGAGCCACCTCTGGAGCACCTGCGGAGGGGGGCACCTGCAGGCATGGTTCAGGGGTTCCCAGGGGAATGTGGTCTGGAAACAAGGGTCAGTATGGTCCTGTAGGAAGGGAGTCTGGGAGAGCAGCCAGCCTTAACAATGTCTCAGGTGGCCGTCATGGAATGCCCATGGATGAAGCTCGGTTTGGGGATGTATGCAGAAGCCATGATCAAACAGGCCCTAGAGGAGAGTACTGCTTTGATGGTGGCTTAGGGAGTCCTGGGACAGTGGGGTCTGTGGGCAGAGGTGGTCTGAAGACCCCTGGAGCAGTGGAGACTACAGGGGAAGGACATGCAGAAGCAGAACCAGGGAGCTCTGGAAAAATGAGGTCTTGGGAGCAGGTTGGAGATTATGGGGGCTTCAGAGCAGCAGGGGCCCTGGGGACCTTTGGAGAAGGAGGAGGCTCTGTAGATGGTGCTGGGGTTCCAGGATCCATGGAGCCAGGGTCTCAGAGGCTGAGGAGCAGAGAAGATAATGGAGATGGAATCAGGTTTCTTGGTACCAGGGCTTCCAGAGCTGGAACTAGGAGCTGGGACAATGCCAGGCATTCTAAAGCACTAGCTCCTTATGCTGAGACTGGTTCTGAGAGCCACCGGAATCATGGATCTGGCAATGCTGTAGATTATAGAGATGAATTTAAAATTCCAGAGTCTTGGGGAAGTGGAGACAGAAAAGCTTATGGGGAAGGGTCAAGGGGTCTTGGTCCTGAGAGAACAGGGCCAGAGGGTGAGGTAGACTTTAGACATGGCTCAGGAAATCTCAGAGGAATGGGACCAGCAGGTGAAGCAGATTATAGGAATGACATTGGGGGCTCTGGGGTCATGGGGTCAAAGTGTGAGATAGATTATGGGAATGATATTGGGGGTTCTGGAATCATGAGGTTAAGGGGTGAGGCAGGTTATACAAAAGACATGGAGGGTTCTGGGGTCAGGGAGTCAGGGGGTAAGGCAGGTTATGGGAATAGTTTAGGGACTTCTAGGACGATTCCATTAGGGAGTGAGAAAGCTTGTAGAAGTGGTTTGGAGCATTCTGGAGTCATTTTGTCAAGGAATGGAGCAGGTTTTAAGGATGGCTTTGGAGGAACTAGAACAGTGTCCGAGAGTGAGGTTGGTCATAAGGGAGACTCAGGGTGCTCTGGGGAAATGGGCAAGATGTGCTATGCAGGTGTCTCAGGGCAGCTTGGAGGACTAGGGTCACCAGCAGGACTCAGAGACCACAGAACCATGGGGCCCAGGTCAGGATACCAGGCAGCAGGAGAAGAGGGTACACGTGCCAAGGACGGTACAGAAAAGGGTGGAGGAATAAGACTTGCAAATGGGGCAGAGACTGGGGTAAACTCTGCGGTGGCTGGAATGCTGGCCACCACAGGTGACATAGCACATAAGGACAGTGCCATGGGCCCAGCAAAGCTGGGGGCACAGGGCGTGATACAAATCTTCTCAGGTGGTCAGAGTACTAAGAATAGTCTTGGGGGCTATGGACTCCCCTTGGGAACTGTTGATTCTATGGGAAAACCAGGTGTCAGGGAATGGCAAGATGGTTCTGGGATCCCAGGGTCTCCTGGGAACAGAGGGGTTCACAAGAGAGAGGGGAAATCTGCAGACCAAACAGGGGCTGTGGGGACTTCTAGGATTCTTGTTGGTAGAGGGACAGTAGAGGGTGAAAACTGGGCAGGGATAGCTGCTTTGGAGTCAGGACATGATAGGGACTTTAACAAAACAGATTCAGGGACAGCAGACAGGGGTAGAGTTGTTGGTCAGGGGGGCATGGCACCTCAGGGAGGTAGGGATTCACTGCTGGAAGGCCGAAGGAATGAAACAAGTTCTGGGAGCTTGTCAGGGGCAGACCAGATAGTAGACAGCAGCTCTAAACCTGGAGGACATGTCAAGTCAATGTCAGGGCCTAATAGTGGGCAAGAAGTGAACCACACTTGGGCTTCAGGCTGGAAAGACCAGGGCCAAGGCAGCTCCAGGGCTTCTAGCTCGTTAGAGGAGAAAGATGTCACTTTCAGGCAAACCTATGAGGGGACAGGGAGCTCTAGGATCAGGGGACATGCAACAGGTCAAGAGGCTGCTGGTGAATGTCAAGGTACATTCTCCTTGGAGAACAGAAGCTCAGGTCTTAGAAGGGGCAGGGCTGGTCATACAGAAGATTCAAGTGTCCTAGACAAGGGGAATTCCACTGGCTTGGGGGATGGTGTCATTTCAAAACCTGGAACGTCAGGACCTCTGGGAATGCAGAATGGATTAGACAGTCTATTAAGCAGAAAAGGCTATAGCGGTGGATCAGGAGGGATTCAGGACTCAGGTTCTCATCTAGGGACAGGGCAGGGAAGAGAAAGTGGATCCCTTTGGGAGTGGGTGTCCCTGGAGGCTGAGACTGACAAGGTCCAAGGTTCCAGGGCCTCCAAGAAGTATGAGAGGCGAGGAAAGGAAGACTTTAACCTGTCAGACAGGAAGTCTGACCCCTGTGGGAATCAGTCTGGAACTGAGTTTGGATCAGCAAAGAGAGGAGCCACAGAGAAGGACAGAAGTCTGGAGCACTGGACTGACAGGGAGGACAGAAAGTCTCTGGGAGACTACTGGGGAGAAGATGGAAGCCAAAGCTCTCGTGGGCATCTTAGTAGCAGGAGGATTACCAAAGAGAGCAGCATGGACATCTGTGGCCAGAGGCAAGATGCCACCCAGAGCCCCAGATTCAGACACAAGCCTGGCCCTGGCAGTTCGTCCACAGAGAACCGAGGTAGGTGTTCCTAGCTGGTGACTCCTATGGGGGCAAAGGGGTCCCTGGATACTGGGGTGTCTGGGGCCCAATTCTGCCTCTATACGGAGCTCAACCCTACCAGTGTCTCCATTTTCCCCAACCTCTTGGAAATTCAGGTAGTAACTTCTCCCCTCCCCAACCTGCACAAGAAGAATCCAAGCTGTGTGAGACTCAGAGATCTGGTTACCAGATCTTGAAACTCTTTGTCCAGTCTCAGAGTATTGGCTTAACTCTGTGGCTCAAAATTCCCATCTGTGGGACTCAAGTGTATGCCAAGAGAGAGCTTTTCATCTCTTATATCTTGATCTCTGCACAAGGATAGGTCCTGAAAAAAACAGGAAGCTGGGCTTGCGTTCTGGCTGAGCCCAGTTGGCAGGACCACAGAGGCCTCTTAGAGTTCAGTGTAGACCAGGGAGTGTAGTGCCCGGGAGGCTCAGCACTGGGGTCTTCCTCTATATCTCTCCAGGTCCAATAGGCCAGTTCTCTCAGAACCTGGCTGATAAGGAGGTACAAATGGGGCAGACTGCCATACTCTGCTGTACCCTCACCAGTGACCCGAGACCTGGCACCTGGTTTAAGGATGGAGTCAAGGTACTAGCACCTTACACCTCACCTTCTCTTTTCCAACTAATGGCAGGAGGTGAACAGGAGAAACAAAGTAGGAGATAGAGACTTTGTAAGACTTCTCTTCATTTTACTAATGTTTCTACCCTGGGGAAATTTAAATAGCTGGCAGCATGGTGCATTTAAAATAAGAACAATATGAATTTGATTCACTCCAACTTTGACCTCTACGGTCCCTCTACCATCCAAAATGCCTCTCCTATGTTCATCTTGAATTCCACTCGCCTTTCAAGGCCTTGCACAAGTGCCTTTTTCCCATCTTGAGCAGCTCGTCTCTCTGAGCAGCCCCTCTCGCTCCACCAGAATTGTCATGTCAGGCAACATACAGCACAGCGGTGTCAGTGAGATCTGACTCTAGATTCCTACTCTGCTTCTACTAGTAATGTGACTTGGGGCAAGTTCCTCATCTATAAAATGAGGCTTAATGGGGCTGAAGAGCTGGCTTGACAGGTAAGAGCTCTTGTGACTCTTGCAGAGGACCTGGGTTCAGTTCCCAATATCTATGTGGCTGCTCACAACCGCCAGTAACTCCAGTTCCAGCGGATCAATGCCCTCTTCTGGCCTTTCTGCACATTGCACACACATGGTGCACATACATACATGCAGGCAAAACACCCATACATATAAAATTAAAACAAATAAATCTTAAAACCGAAATAGGACTTAGAATAGTTTAAGCTCATAAGGTTATTGAGACAGTTAATGGAGCTACTTGGCATGGTGGCAAGTGGTAATGATAAGTATTCAATGTGTGCAGCTTGAGTTAGTTGGCCAGAAGGAGGGGCACAGGGTAGGAGTGACCATCTCTATGGTGGCTCTTGCTTCCAGCTCACTGCCCAAGATGGGGTCATCTTTGAGCAAGATGGGCTAACACACAGATTGATCCTCACCCATGTGGATGGCACCCAGGCTGGGAGATACACCTTTGTGGCTGGCAGCCAGCACAGTGAGGCCAGCCTAACTGTGCAGGGTAAGAGGCCCAGCCCTGCCCCTCAGTCTCTGCACCAGGTGAAATACCTCCTGTGAAACCTCCGAATTTGTGACTGGTCTGCATCCTTCTCAGTCTACAAAGATGATTTAAGGAGTCAAACCATGCCCTCCCTAACCTAGCATCTTTAGTTCTTGGTGAGGTCTGACCGTAGTCCCTCCTACTGCAGACTGAACCCACTTTCCTTGTAGTCCTCATGAAGTGGGGTTGGCGGTTCTTTACCCTTTGCCAAAACATCCTTCTTTAGACTCTTTCCATGCGCCCCAGGTGCTTGGTCCTCTCTGACTCTCTTGCTCTTCTTTTGTTCCAGATCCTCCCACCGTTGCTCCAGATGTGACAGAGCAGCTGGGCAAGCCACTGGTGGTCAAGGCTGGGAAGCCAGTGACTGTGAAGATCCCCTTCCAGAGCCGCCTCCCTGTTCAAGCTGCCTGGAGGAAGGATGGGGACGAGGTGGTGGGCAGCAGCCACAAGGGTGCCCAGATGACCCTGGGAGATGGCTACACAAGGCTGTGCCTACCCAGCGTGGGCAGGAAGGACAGTGGCCAGTACAGCGTGACACTGAGGAATGAGGGAGGCTGCGTGCAGGCTGAGTTCACTCTGCAAGTCATAGGTGCTAACCCTGCCTGCTCCCCAACTGAGGCCTCAGGGTCTAGGGTCCCAGGCTCTTCCTGCCAGTTCCAACAGGCCTGGAGATGCTCTCTGCTACCCTGGTCCTCATTTGCATGATAGTTACAATCCAAAGCCACCCCTACCAGCCTTCTTCCCTGTCTCCAGACTGCTAGGAAGAAGCAATTCAGATATGGCAGGGCCAAATGTGGGCTGGGGGAGAGCATTGTTATGCCTGGATGAATCTTAAAGTACCAGCCTCTGGGGAAGTTACCGGGTGGAATGGTGGCCTCCAGCCCATGGCAGCAAGGTAACACTTCTACTCAGAATGTTGAGCAGGTACCCATGCTGGCTACTGAGTGGGGCTGTATATAGGCTGAATGTTCCATGGTCTATCCTTGGGCAGGATTAGGGAAGAGGAGACCAGGGACACCAACAGGAGCCATTCCACGGTTAGGGACTGTGCCCTGATTATGTCAGGAACCACGTGCACTCTGGGCATTCCACCCCTTTGGAGACTTATCCACTGATTAGGGGTCAAGCAGCATGGATCCATCTTCTCTGACTCCCTTCTCCTGTTCCTTTCCATGGCTCCCCAGACAAGCCTGAGCCCCCACAGGGACCCCTGGAAGTGCAGGATTGCCACAGAGCTGGTGTTTGCCTCAACTGGCGGCCCCCGAGGGACAGTGGGGGCCAGGTTGTAGAATACTATGTGGTGGAGAGGCGACAGGCTAACAGAAGCACTTGGCTGAAGGTGGGCGAGCCACCACCGGACAGTACCAGCTTCACTGATGCCAGTGTGGAGGAAGGCAGGAAGTACGCCTTCCGTGTGCGGGCTGTGACCTCGGAGGGGGCTGGGGACGCCCTGGAGTCCGAGGAGGTGCTGGTCGCTCCTGAGGGTGAGAGAATAGCTTGGGCTGGGATAGATAACTCCTCTGCACTCTCCACTATGTTCAGAACACAGGCTGAGGGCCACCACTGTGCCTGGGGGGATTGAGGCTCTCCTGGACCTCAACAGCATTCGAGATCTGGAAGCCATTCAGACACTGAGACTTCCCGGGTCTCCTGAATGGAGACACACAAACCCCTACTCTCTGCTCCTAGGAGGAAGTCATCATCTTCCTCCATCACATGCTTCTGTTCTGGAACAGCCTGCCAGAAGGCGAGGTCAAGGGACCTCAGGGCTGGCTCTAGACTCCAAGATTAGAATACCTTTTCTGTTCCTTCATTCCTGCCCCAGAGCAGCCAGAACACTGTCCCAGGACAGGCTGGCTCAGCCCCAACATCAGAGTGTGACTGCCCCAGATGTCCCACGCCTCCTCCCCTGACACCATCCCCCATGAGCTGGCACTTGCCTCAGCCTCTGCTGACTGATACCTTCTGCTTCTAGCTCTCCCAGGACCCCCTTCTGCCCCAGCCATCCTGACATCCTCCAGCCAAAGCATCACTATCACGTGGGTGGCACCACCGGGCCCTGGAAGTGCCCACATCCTGGGTTACCTGGTTGAGAAGCGCAAGAAAGGGAGCAACACCTGGATGGCGGTGAACAAGCAGCCCATGCCTGGTGAGTTGTTCAGAGCGGGAATTCTCACTGGCCCTGGTCCATGTTGCCTTAGAACCCCTCCGTAATCCAGGATCCCTCAGTGTTGCCTATGCAGATCGGTTTAGCACAGTGGCTCTCAAGTAGGATGGTTTGGGGGACATTTAGCAATGTCTGGAGTGTTTGTAATCATTACAGTTAGGTGGGGAGTATCTGCTCTTGATACTTAATGTGAATCCAGGGTGCTCCTAAACATCCTAAAGACTCCAAATCTCAAGGAATTATCTGGAGAAACCCATCCATAGAACTGGGGCTGAGAAACCCAAGGGTAGAAGTCTCAGACTGGAAGCTAGTGGTGAAGCTGTCCTCCCTGGCCCCTCAACTTTTGGTCTTGCCCTTGGGCAGCCCCACTTTCTCTGTAGATCTCTACTTCCTCATTGATAACGCAGATGGAACCGCTAGTCAGCATCCTAGGATCTAGCTGCTTTTTGAGATTAGGAAAAAAAGTGGAAAAGACAGATCAGGACTGGTGCTAAGGAGAGTCTCATCCCTTGCATTTCTGGGTCTGTATGTACCAGAAGCCCAAATCCAGGCTTGGCAGTGGTTTTTGGCAAGTCTGTGCCACTTAGGAGTGAAGGCTTCTCAGGACCTTATGTCCTCACATCTCTAATGTTACCATTTAGGATTCTGCTTGATTTAAATATCACAACTCTGTGAGGGCAGAGTGAAGCAGAGACATCAAAATGCTTGCCTGAGACTGTGCAGCAAGGTTGTGGCAGAACCAGTAGGACGCCAACATCTTGAGCAGTGCTCTTTTAACTTTGGGGAGAACTGAGTCACAGCTGGCTGAGTGGGAGCAGGAAGTTATGTTAGATCCCAGGTTTGGGCTTCTGAACTTAGAGGTGCCAAGCTATGTCCCTATTACCTGCTTCCACCAGGGGGGATTAATGTGAAATGTGGCATTCACAGAAAGGAGGTGCACTGTGGTGGACGTAAGGCAAGGCTGTCAGTACGAGTTCCGGATCACAGCTGTGGCTCCCTCGGGCCCTGGAGAACCCGGGCCCCCATCGGA
Source organism: Eospalax fontanierii (assembly GCA_035773235.1). Classification (NCBI taxonomy): domain Eukaryota; kingdom Metazoa; phylum Chordata; class Mammalia; order Rodentia; family Spalacidae; genus Eospalax; species Eospalax fontanierii. The sequence continues at coordinate 58,304,160 of CM069535.1, forward strand.
TGCCGTCTTTGCTCGAGACCCCATGAGTAAGCAGGACAGCAACACAGCATGTTGGGGAGGGGATGGATGTCCATGGGATGATGCCACAGCTGGGTGGGATAGGATGTCACAGGTCAGAGACAATCCTGAGAGAGTTGGCAAGAGAGAGGTCTGGAAGTCAAGGTTGAGAACCTTTAGGATGAGACATATCTTAAAGGACCTAAATTGAAATAAAAAGACCCAGAGGTCAGGCAGTCGAGATGAAAGTTCCTTCCCAAGATCATGTCATGGCCTCCCCCAGTCACCATCCACTCTCCCTGCGGGTGGTCTCCTCCCGAACAACAGGGAACAGGAATGCTTAGCCTTGGCTCTTTCTCTACAAGTACATGCTGCTGATCTGCAAGGGCTCAGCACTGCATGAGGAGTTAGGTGCCCCATCCGGGTCTCTGCCTTTGGCCGCCAACCAGCCTAGCACAGTACTCAACGGCAGTTGTCTTGGCAGCATCAGATATATCGAGAGACATTGTCTAGACAATAGGAGCAATGAAAGGTCTGTCATTAATGTGACATAAGCTGGTCATATTTCCTTGTCCCCCAAGAAAGAAACTTCTCTACCTTTGAGTCAAATCTCTTAATTTTGAATAGAGAATACCCTTTCCGTGAAACCCTTATTGATGACTTCAATCCAAGATACAGAGTTTGGAAAATGCTGCTCTGTGTACCTTGTGTCCCCTCATGAACCTGCTGATGACAAGCTACCAAGGCAGCAACACATTGGTGGCACTTGTGAATCAGTCACATGGCAGGCTGAATGACTCCAATAACAGAGTGTTCTACAAGTTTACAGGGGATGTGGAGGAGAGCTTGCCATGTATCTTTCCCCTGGTGGGCTAAATCTATTTGACTTTACTATGAATCTCTCCCTCTCATCAGTGATGGGGAGATGAGGAAGCAGAATGGACAGTGTCCTACAGCAGCCATAGCAGTGACCGCACCTTCTCGATTCTTACTGTCGCGCAAAGCCTGTGGACTGAAAACATCACCTGGGCACTGTTTAGAAATGCAGAATGTCAGGCCATGTGTGATGGCACACACCTGCAATCTCAGTACTAAGAAGCTGAAGCAGGAAGAAACTTGCCACACACACACACATACAAACATAGAGAGAGACAGAGACAGAGACAGAGACAGAGATAGACAGAGAGACATAGAGAGAGACAGTGGTAGAGACACAGAGACAAAGAGAAAGAATGAATATGTTAGGCTTTGCCTCAGACCTCCTGTATTAGCAAAGTCCTCAGATGTTTGAATATAAACCAAGGTTGAGAAGCACTCCTCCAGACCAGTGGCTTTAAACTTCACCCCTGGAGAGCTCTCACAAATCTTGATGCCTTGGCTGCACCCCAAATTAATTAAATCACATTCTGGAGCTGGTATCTCTCATTGAGAGTGTTTTTAATGTGTAGCCAAGCTTGAGCACACCACTGTGAAATTTTCAAAGCATACACACCATGCCTTTTGCTTGTTCCAGGGCCCCTGTGGGTAGATCGAGCTGCTACTGTTCCTATTGAACAATGAAGAACAAGAAATTTGTGCTGGTGTTATAGTTTCAAGAGTTGTAGTTCATTATACATAGAACTGCCCCCAGAGACAATGGAGCACAGGGGATCATCAGTTAAAAATACCAACTTTCAAGAATCACAGAAGGATAGTTAGGGGAAGGGGGTTGGCAAGTGAGTGGACAAGGTGGCCAGGGATCCGTGTGCATAGCTCAGGCACAGTACCACTTCCAGGCAGATACCTCAGAAACCCCTAAGTGAAAGAAATCCTCAATCGCTGGCAGGAAGGCTGAGTGTCCATTTGAGTGGGCTCCTCAGGGGAGGCTGATACCATCCTGAAATTCTCATTGTGCTTGGCCAGGACCTCCGGGGTCTGTGCGGGATCTCCAGGTCACAGATACATCAAATACCAGCATCACCCTGAGCTGGATTGGGCCAGACACCCAGGATGGTGACGAAGCTCAGGGATATATTGTGGAGCTCTGTGCCTCAGGTAGCCTTCAGTGGAGCCCATGCCACATGGACACTGTTCCAGGCACCACCTTCACAGCCAAGGGGCTTCGACCCCAAGAAGGCTACTTTGTGCGGGTGACAGCAGTTAATGATGGAGGCCGCAGCCAGCCCACTGCCCTGGACTCATTGATTCATGCTATGCCTGTTACTGGTGAGTGTTGCTTCCTTCCCTACCCTGAGAGGAATGGCCATGTAACTGCTAGCTGCCTTCTGAATGGAGGGATGGCATGAGCATGTCGTGTCTGTGAGACACTGAGCTAGGAAAACCCTTCTTAGGAATGCTTTCTCATCACCCAGGTGATTTGCCCGAGGTCTCATCATTGCTATGAGACAGAACCAGGACTTAAAGCAAATGACTCCAAGGGATGGGTGTTCCTTAGTTTGGAGTGACACATGCCCAAGTTCCCAGTTATCACAAGATAGAATGTGTTTCCTTTTGGGCCTCAATGGCTAGAAGCAGCTTTGCCAGTGAGCTACATCAGCTGACTCTCTAGTTGTCATTATAATAATAATGAGACAATGGCAGTGAAAAGCACCTGAGTCCAGGTGCTCTTGTCCTGGCTCTTGTCCTGGCTCTGTCCCTCAGTAGATGGACCCCAGGCGAGTCATTTCCTGATTCAGTCAACAGTTGGCCTAACCGTAGCCTTTTCTGGGGGCATCCTTTTCCTTATTCCTGACCCTACCACCAACTGTCCCCACTGGCTCCTGGTTTTTGGCTCCAGTGTGTCCTTCCCAGCTCTCTCCATCAGGCCATTACATTGGCACAGCCTGCTCTCTGCCTTCTGGGTAACCTGGACTGGAAGCCAACAGAGAGGGAGGTAACAAGCCATCTTGTATGTTCTAGTCTGTCCAAAGTTCCTCACGGACTCCAGCACAAAGGACTCACTGATGGTCAGAGTTGGGGACAGCATTCGAGTGCCTGTCTCCTTTGAAGTGAGTATGCCTGGGAGGGGATGGAGAAGGAGGACCTAGAGCTTCCAGGGAGCCAGACAGACCTGGGGTTCTCTTTCCTTCTGCATTCTTTTTGGTCCTAGTCAGAGATCTGGGCTTATGTTGGACATCAAGCCTGGAGTGAGGAAGGAGGGAGAATGGGTCTTGAGGGCCCAGCCTGCATTCTAGTCTCTCTGAGGAGCCGGTCTGCTTGTTTGTAAGGGCACACTCCCTCTAGTGGTCGCTACTGTACTGCATCTCCAAATTAGATTTTATTTTCTTTTGTTTTCCCTCTGCCTCACCTCAGTCTGGGAATTCAAGGATCCTGTAGGGTGGATAATCACCTTTGCTTTTAGAATGTATTACTGTGCAAATATATGACCTGAACTTGATTCAAGATGAACCTCATCCAACATTCACACCACCTGACTCTTTTTTAAGTACAGCATACCTTGTGTGATGGTAAAAAGCATAAACTGCCTGAGTTCAAATTGTAATGTTATTATCACTCACTAGTTTGTCTTTGGAAAATATCTTAACCTTTCTATGTTTAAACTTCCTGTTCTCTTGAGTAGAGATAATAATTGTGTTGTATCTCACTTACGCTAGCCAAAAGGCCAAGGAAGTGAGCATAGTAAGTAACCTATCTCAAAGGGCTGTTATAAAGATTCAAAGAATTAACACATTGAAAGCACATAAACTAGTGGAGTTTTATTCAACTGTAAAGAAGGATGAAATTATGTTATTTGCAGGAAAACAGGAGGATCATCAAGTCCAGAAGATAAGCTGGACTCAGAAAGACAAATATCATGTATTTTTTCTCATATTTGGAACATGAGAGAAGATGGGGAACTATTTAGGGGCAGGAAAAGGACGAGAGGGGAGAAGAGGTTCAAGTGAGGGAAACTGAGGTGAAAATGAACAAAGTATAATGATGCATATATGAAAATATCATAATGAAACACATTATTTTGCATGTTAACTAAAATGTAACAGAAGGAAGGAGAAAAGAGAAAGACAGACAGGCAGAAAGAAAGATAGAAAGAAAGAAAAATAAGCGGAGCCTGGCACATGGTAAGTACTCAATATGCATTACTACTATTGTTATTATTAAAATCATCATCATCTGTGCAAGAAGTTCCGAGGAAAAAACCAAGTTCATAGGGTTAGGGTACCAGACCCTAACTCAGATCTGCATTACTTTAAATGATAAATTTTTAGCTTTTGGACCATCAAAGGTCAGTGATGCGGGCTGGCAAGATGGCTTAGCAGTTAAGAGCACTGGCTGCTCTTGCAGGGGACCCGGGTTTGATCCCCAGAACCCACATGATGGATAACAACCATCTGTAACTCCAGTTCCAGGGATCTGATGCCCTCTTCTGACTTCTGTGGGCATTGCACAGCAGGGGCAGGCAATACACTCACACACGTAATGATGGCAGACTTTAACCCTCACTAAGTGCTTGCTGGGTCCAAAGCCCTGTTCTCTGTTCAAGTTCTCATATGTGTGTACCCGTGTGTGTGTGTGTGTGTGTGTGTGAGAGAGAGAGAGAGAGAGAGAAAGAGAGAGAGAGAGAGAGAGAGAGAGAGAGAGAGAGAGAGAGAGAGAGATGTGAAAGCAGAAAGAGGACCATTTCGGGGGAGGATGGAGAACAGTGAGTGGAGGACAGCAGGACATAGTGAGGACAGGGAGCATGAAGAAAAGTCAGTGATACATACTATAAAAAACATTGTAAGGAAACTCATTATTCTCTATGCTAACTAAAACCTGATTTGAACAAGCATTAATAAAAGGAAGCTTCCTCTTCTCAACTTGTCCTTCCTCTTGTTTCTCAGGCTGTCCCCATGCCTGAGGTGACCTGGCTGAAGGATGGTTTGCCCTTGCCCAAAAGAAGCGTGACCACCACGAAGGATGGCCTCACCCAGCTTCTGATTCCTGCAGCTAGGCTCTCGGACTGTGGCCGCTACACCGTGGTGTTGAGAGGCCTGCAGGGGAAGGAGGCTGCCTATAGCTTCCTCCTCAGTGTGGCAGGTGAGGCAGGTTGGCTGTGGGCCTTCACCAAGGCAGGAAGGCTGCATCTGTGCTGGGTACAGGTCCTTCTACCAGGGAAGAGTATACAATGGCCACACTACCCATTCTTCCTATGAGCTTGAAGACTCGGGAGGCAGGGCACAGGACGGTGTTCTGACCCATGAATTTGGGGACAGTTTTAGGCCTCATCCTCACTTCTGATCTGTTGTTCTTCATTTGGAGTCAATGAGCCAATGTAGCTCCCATCACTGTACCAAAGGCTCTATGGGAAGGCTTTATCACTGAAAGGCCTTATGGGAAGAACTGTTCATGATCCTTGTACAAATTAAAGTTGTCCCTCGCCTGGACTGACTCTTACTCCCTGACCCTGGATATTCAGAAATGAAGAAACAGACTGACACTGGGCATCTATGACTTGATCTTGTGTAACCCCTTAAGTCCCCTCATGTCCTGTGTCATCTTATCTAAAAACTTATTGAGTTAATAAGTATTCTTTCGAAACGAAGTGTAGTGGTACATGTGGGAGAGACTTGAGAGACTAAGGCAGGATCCAGAGCTAAGGCCAGCCTGGTTACAGTGAGACCTCTTTGGGAGAGATTTTTCTACCTTATAGAGAGAACTGTACACCCAGACCTAGCTCCCTTTGGCCCATCACTTTCCTGGCAACATTGCATTCTGCAGGACCTTCAGAAGACTTGGGGGCCCAGAGAGGATTATGGCAGAATTTCTGTTGGCTCCCCTGCAGTATGACTCCTCTGCCTTCTCTCCCACAGCATGCCCACAGGCCCCAGGATCCATCTGCCTGCAGGAGACCATGCCTGGGACTGTGACAGTCCAGTGGGAGCCCTCGCCAGATGAGGATCAGGGCATCCCCCTGCATTACGCAGTGTTGATGCGCTCCTCATCCCATGGCACATGGCATGAGGTGGCTGATCACATCCACACCAACCGCTTCACCCTCCTGGGGGTCCTCTCTGGACATGAGTACCACTTCCGGGTGGTGGCCAAAAATGAGCTGGGGGCCAGCGAACCCTCAGACACCAGCCAGCCCTGGTATATTCCCCGGCAGCGAGGTAAGGATCCCCTGAAGAGGGAGGAGTTTAGCTGTCTGTGTTCTGTGCTGAGTGCAGTGCAGTGTGTGGGATGGGGACACCTGAGTCCAGCCAGAGCTCAAGTGATCCTCCTACCTCAGTGAGCAGAAAGAGTCAGGCTGTGGGTGTTGGAGTCTCTAGGAGCCTTTGAATCATTCAAAAAAGGAATGATGGGCCATAAGGTAAAAGTAGAAGTTAACATTTCTCTGAAAACAAAGTACATTTTATAATCAAATGGATGTAGACTTTAAGAAGTCAATAGGAAAAAAGATTACAAAAGCAGCTGGGTAATTTCATTTCTATAAAATACAAAAGTGGGCTGGATAGATAGACAGCTAAGAGGTTAAGGGCACTGGCTAACAACCATCCTTAACTCCAGCTCCAGGGGATCCAACACCTTCTTCTGGCCTCCCCAAGCATTGCATGCCTGTGGCACACTTACATACATGCAGGCAAAATACTAATACACATAAAATAAAAATAATACATAAAATATTTCAAGATAGAAAGATATCTAGGAAGTTCTACACCAAAATGCTAGCTGCAGTCACGTATAGGTGGTGAGACCGTTGGGGGTTATTCTTGCTTCTTTCTCTGTGTGTTCTGATTTGTCCATAATAATATGTTAGCTTGTAATGAAAAAAATCCAAAAATAATTTTAGAAAAAAAAAGATAAAAGTAGTGTCTGATTATGCAGGTAAGAGATAGTGGAAGGTCCAGACAATGCTCGAAGCCCCATGGGCTTCCCAGATCCAGGCCCCAGCCAGACCTTCCTCGCTTTCATGTACATACACACTTTTATTATTTTTTATTTTATGTGTATGAGTGTATTGCCTGCATGCATGTGAGTGCACCCGTGTCGTGCAATGTCCTTGGAAATCAGAAGAAGGTGTCGGAGCCCCTGGAACTGGAGTTATGGATGGTTGTTAGCTGCCATGCGAGTGCTGGAAATCAAACCTGGGTCCTCTTCAAGAGCAGTCAGTGCTCTTAACTGCTGGGCCATCTCTCCGGCCCTCTTCCTCACTTTCTAACCCTCTTCCTTCTGCCTGGAATTCACCACAGACAGATTCACGGTGAAGGCGCCAACCTATCAGGAACCCAACCTAAGCCAGAAGCCCCGCTTCCTGGTGGGTTTGCGGGCTCACCTCCTGCCACAGGGCTGCGAGTGCCGCATGACCTGTGCAGTGCAAGGCTCACCTCCTCCCCGTGTCACCTGGTTCAAGAACGACCAGAGCCTGGACAGAAACCCTGCGCTATACAGCACTGACATGCTGGGTGTGTGCTCCCTCGTGATCCCCAGTGTGTCACCTGAGGACAGTGGTGAATACAAGGCTGTGGCTGAGAACTCACTGGGCCGGGCTGTCAGCAGAGCCACCCTCATTGTCATAGGTAACAGTGGCTGCCGTGGAAGGGTGAGGGAAGTGGGCAAGGGAACAGGAAGGAGAGCCAGAGGAGCAATCTCTTGCTTCCAGGAACCCTCAAGGTTCTGTGTCCTGGGAGTGACTCCTGTGTCCACCAGGAGATGGAGATTCTCTGCCTCCATCCGGGAGAATTAGTTTAACCTGGCTATCATGGGCCCTCCTAACCTGTTTTGTAAAATGAGGCATTAGGCTAGAGGAGGAGCTGTTGAGTGTCGGGGCTCCACACTGCCCACCTAGTGTTCTAATGTGGGCTGGCATATGTCTCAGGATGAGATGGACCAAGAGACTTCTTCGGCATGTCCTTCGGCATGTCCTGTTCTGTCATATGCCAGATAGGGACATTCAGTTCCTGAAAGGTCATGCTGAGTCTCTCATTAGTGGGCCCCTTTCAGCAAGACAAATAGTGTTTATTAACAAGAAAATATTTTCCTTAGTAGCATATTTTAAATAGTAAAACATAAATACAGTAACCTGCAAATATTTTCAGTTATTCAGAATTCCTCTTTGTGCAAAAATGGCCCTTAGTACTGAACTGAAACATTTCTCTATGGTATGTATGCCAAACTATAGTTCTGGAAAGAAATGTGTGTTGGGTGGGAGTTAAGATTGCCCATGGGGAGCCGGGTGTGGTGACTCAAACCTTTAATCCCAGCACTTGCAGGGCAGAGACAGGCAGATCTCTGTGAGATCAAGGCCAGCTTGGTTAAGTTCTAGGCTGGCTGGGGCTACAGGGAAATCCAATCTCAAAAAACCAAATCAAATGAAACCACCAGACTTAACTAAGATTGCCCATGGGGCCAGGGAAGGAGTTTGCCCAGCTCAGAGGGCATATAGTGGTGCTGTACTTAGCCTGTACCCAGTGCTGCAGAACCTTCCTATGAGACAGGTGCACTTTCTGCATCATCTGGAATATTTGGTGTCTTGCAGAATCCACCTCCTAGCTCCGCCTTAAGGAACCCTGACCTTGGCCTACTGCACAGCCATGGGACGGATGGCAGATCTCTGAAGCTTCTTTCCTGACACCCAAACTGCCCAGTCCAGGATGACAGAGGTTGTGTGCAGAGCCTCAGGAAGATAAGAGCAAGGGGCCTCTTGATGAGGTGTGACCAGGAGGGCCTGAAGTCCTTGGAGAAAAATTGAAGGACGGAAGGAAGATGTGCTCCTGAGCTGAGCCATGGCTCAGTGTGACCTTGGCTGTGTGGGTGTCTTTGTTCTCCACCTCTGGATGGCAATGCAGAGAGAACAGTGTGGAAGCTGAGCCTATTGTGACCAAATGGAGTGGACAGTAAGGGAGGTCACAGGGCCTGGTGAGGATTAGGCCATCAAGGGTATGTGTGGGTGTGGGTGCTTTCTGTGCTTCATTAAAACAGCAGACTGATAAAGACGAATCCTTTGCAGATGAACTTGGGGCTGGTGGGTTGGAAGAAAGAGCTCAAAGCAAAGGCCTTTGAGTGGAGGGTGGGTAGGCTCTGGCTTGAGGGAAGAGTGGGTCAGAATTACGCTCTCCTGCAGCAGGACAGAAAAGCCAAGAAAGGTTGAGAGGGTCTACAGGACAGAGGCTCCCTTCCTCCTGGCCTGTGCTTCCACACACCTCTGTCCTGGAGCAACAGGGCTTGAGGCCTCCTAAGTATTGTATGTGTGTGGCCCCTGACTAGTTGTTCCTCCCCAAAGCCAGGAGCAAGCATTCTGGGCTGGGGAGATAGTTATATGCAGTCTGCTCTGGAGACTCCTGTCAGAGGAGGCAGAGACTACTAAGTGCACAAAGATCTGACTCTCACTCAAGGCTCCATGAAGCCTTCTCACTTTCTTCACAGTTCTACTGCTCCATGTCCCAGGTGAAATGGGTGCATCCTTGTGTGACCCACCACTGCCCATAGAGCTCTTACTCTCCTTCAGGCATGATCAGGACACCCAGGAAATGTCCTGGAGTTTAGAGAGGCCAGAAGGAAGGACAGAGTTCTGGAGAAGGCAAATTCCAGCTTCTAGGATGTCAGAAACCAAGTTTGGCAGGTCATCTGAAAAGTGGGGGCACAATCTGCTCTGCTTTCTACTGCTCCCAGGTCCATGGCAAATGAAGGCAAGAAAGAGCAAAAGTCACAGGACAAGGGGTTAGGGATGGATGTCAATGTACCTTTCTGTAAACTCACAATATGTGACCAAGATGAGGTTTCTGAACTAGTGAGATGGTTGTCCACAGAAAATGCACCAGGGGAGCCCCCCAGAGGCAGGAGAGAGGACCCAGAATATCTTCATACAGACAGACTGTGGTTCATTCCTGCTCTCACCAAGGAAGCTGCCAGAGCCTTGTGCCCTGGGATTGTTCCTGGTGTCTCTATCCTGTGCCTAAAGCCTAAAAAGCCTCAAAGCCTCTACCCTCAAGCTCTTTTAATGGGAGGGGGGTTGGGGTTTCCATGACATCTGATTGATGTTTAAGGTAAACTTCCTGGCCAGGAAGCAGTCCCTTTTTACAGATATTTGTGAATCCTGGGTTGGGAATCTTATCTATTCAAGAGGTTGTAAAAGTCAGTTCTTTTGTCAGATCTCTCAGATCTCAGTGGGCTCTGAGAGTCTGGTTGGAATCGCCAAGGTGTCTGTCCTGGAACTGCTTGGGGAGAGATTGGGGGTTCCAGTCACATCTAACATTCCAGCCTTTTGCTGCGTCATAGGAAAAAGGGGGTGCCGTTCTCCTCTAATGTCCTCCTGCTGATAAGGGTCAATGGGGGCATGGGGGATGACACATGAGGCTGGAATGGGTTATACTGGCGAGTCCTCACCATGGTTAGGCAGCCGTGCATATTTCCTTTTTTATTCTGGAAATATCCAGCCCTCATAGTCTTATACATAAATCCTTCTTTATAAAATATTTCCTTTCCCTTTTCCCTCTTATTTTCTTTTTAATACCATGAGACATAATAACATTAAGGCTGAGAGGGTGACTGTATACTCAGGTGAGGGTCCAATGACCCCACTTAACAAACCTGTAAGTGGACACAGCTGAAGTCATGAAGATGGCAGTTTGGCTCAGAAGAGTGCAGTGTAGTATCATCTTACTAAAAGAACACACAAAATGTTATGAATTGTTATTAACAGTGTGTACCTTACACTTTATAAATTTCCAGGTGAGCTTTTAGAAAACACATTGTAGTTGAGAGAGAGAGAGAGAGAGATTTCCCAATGCTTTAGGCCTTGAGGGAATATATGAGTAATAATAATAATAATCTGTCTGAATTAGGAAAACTATATAGGGGTGCCCAGGGTATGAAGGGATAAGGAAATGCTCTATTTCAGAGAAAACAGTTTAGGTCATAAAGAAAGGCAGTAATTGAGACCAATGAAGGTTGCATTTTAAAGCCTGACTCAAAGGGTGAGAGCTGTCAGGTGTATCTTAGAGAATGCAGGGAAGAGGTAAAGTAGCCCTGGGGGTGTGGGAGGCCCATTGACTCCCACCATGGATTGCTGCTAAGAGTGTGTCTTACCTGAATAGGAACAGGAGGACAGACCATGTGGTCCCCTACTACAAACAGGCCTTTAGTCTATGGTGGCAGCGGTTCTGGGTTCCTCCATTGCTATGGTGCAGAAGGTCAATCCTCAGTGGCCAGGTGGATGAGTTCTATCAGTGAAGAAGATCTGGAGGTGGGTTGGGGGGACCTGGGGGTCACATGGCTAGCCTACCTCGATTCTGCAAAGAAGGGTAGTCATCCTTCAGGCGTCCCCATTTTCCCCATTGTGGGCATGGCCCTGGCAGTGGCCACTGAGTTGGGGCAGACTTGTGCCCAGTGTCCTTTGATGTCACCGTGGCCTGGAAGCTGTTATGGCATTGATGCTGAGTTGCTTGGAGGTCTTCTTGGGAGGAACTCCGAGTGCCACCATCAGTAGTTGAGACTTCTGTATCTTGGGTGACACACCCAGTCTGCCTTCTCCTGTTCCTCTGGGTTATGGAATATTTTAAAGGCCATTTTTCAGCATCTCTCCCTGGGGAGGTGAGGGGCTCTGGGGTCTTTGTTAGTGGACAAGTTGGGTTATGAGATGGATGGTTTTATGTGGGTGTGCTGGACCAGAGGGAGGCCTGTGGGCTAGGCTGATGAGATAAAGAGACATTACAAGGACAGCACTGTGTATAAGAAGGAGAGAGGGCATTTGTGCCTGGGCAACAGGGGAGAGTGACAATATAAAAGGAGGCGAGATAAGTAAATAGAGGTAGGAACCAAGAAGAGTCAGCTACAGGAGTTTGAGTACATGCATGGGATGCCACTGCCCATAAGAGTTTTCACCTGCATGATGTCCCAGAGATCTCTAGTCTGACACCTGCCAGAGTAGAGGCGGGTTGGAACCTAAGACCCGGAGGGAGCTGGCAGCCAGAGACAGAAAGACTACAGGCTGGAGTTCTCAAGTTCAGGTGTGGGCCCTAAAGAGGGGAGGGGGTTGCGTAAAGAGGGGAGGCACCACACTCCTGAGTGCACACTGAGGATTGAGGAGAGGCACCGCAGCCACCTTGCAGGAATTAGCAGGTGCAAAGTCTGTGGCAAGTTTGGGTGTGGGCCTGAAAGGGGGGATGGGTTCTGCAGTGTGGAGGGGGGAGAAGAGGGGCACGCATGCGCACATGCTTGCAGTGACCTGGCGTGGATTAGCAGGCACAAAGTCTGTGGCTCAAAAAGGTGGTGGTGAGGGGTTGGGCTGAGAGGAAAGTAGGAGGTCGGCTGTGGGAGTAGAAAGCGTGGGAATCCCACGACCGGGATCTGAGAGGAGACAAGAGACTAGACGAGATCTCTAAACTGGAGGAGCCTGCCAACTTTAGAGTTATGAAAACGTGGGACCCCTGGCATTCCGGAACGACTTTTGAGACAAGATGAGAAATGTGAAAACGTGAAAGTTACAGGGTCTGAGTGAGGAGCAAGGAACGAGGCGGCTGACACCCAGAAATGTGTGTGTGTGTGTGTGTGTGTGTGTGTGTGTGTGTGTGTGTAGAGAGAGAGAGAGAGAGAGAGAGAGAAATGGGGTGGCGGGGGTTGTGTGTGCCAGAGTTCATGCATACAGGTCCCAGGCTGGGCTGCAGCCAGAGATGGGAGGGCAGAAAGAGTGAGAGAGGGGGTGACAGAGGAGCCCATGCTGCGGGGAGAGATGCAGAGTAGAGACAGGGTGGAAGGCTGGCAAGCGTAGGTGTCAAGTTTGGGCTCTAGGCTCAGGTCTGAGGGTCCGCAGGATGCCGAGCCCAGGTGGAAGTGGCGCGGAGGGAGGTAGGAAAAGGGCAGGCGGACCAGCTCCTGGTGCGGCCAGTGGAGAATTGACCTAGTATGCAAGCACGATGGGGGACAGAGGGGACAGAGGAAGAGGCCAGGGAAACCAGACGAGTTCCTGGGCGAGTGAGGAGAGGCTCGAGCTAGTGTGCACGAGGGGACAGAGGGAAAGGCTAGGCAGACCGGAGGCGCTCCCAGGGCGGGCTGGTGACCAGAGGCTGGAGAAGGCTCTATCTAGGGCACTCCTCTCTGAAGGCTTGACAGGAGTCCCGTGGGCAATGAAAGAGAGGCAGAGCCCCAGCCAAAAGTAGACAGGTGTCCTGAGTGGGCGAGTGAGTGACAGTGACCACTCAGAAATGGGAGAATGAGAGGGAGAAAGCTGAGAGAGCAATAGAGGAGGAAGGGAACGGGTACCTCATGTCTCATGATGTAAAGTGCTGGGTTGTGGATGAGGAGCCCACAGCCAGACCAGCAGAGCAGATCATATGCCAGTCCTGCATGAAAGCTGGTCCCACGTTGGCTGCTTGTTTCTGCCATCTGAGTCACGGCACCATATATAAGGTTCTGGGTTCAAGAGATGCAGCCGACAAAAGGGACCAGAGACTCTGCTGGGAGCTAACAGCCCCAGTTTATTAAGAGAAGACCAGATGGGACTAGCTTCTCTGCACTTGGGAGTGGAGAAATGCTAGCTCCCCTCCCCCCATAGCCTCCCCAAAGAGATGGGGGAGATTAGCCCCCAACTGGGCTGGCCTGCCTGGCTCCAGATTGGGATGGAGGAGCTCCCTCAGGGAGAGTGTGAGAGGCTAACACCCCAGGAGAGCGAGCTCAGCCCAAAGCCTAAAAAGCCTCAAAGCCTCTACCCCCAAGCTCTTTTAATGGGAGGGGGGTTGGGTTTCCATGACATCTGATTGATGTTTTAAGGTAAACTTCTGGCCAGGAAGCAGTCCCTTTTTACAGATATTTGTGAATCCTGGGTTGGGAATCTTATCTATTCAAGAAGTTGTAAAAGTCAGTTCTTTTGTCAGATCTCTCAGATCTCAGTGGGCTCTGAGAGTCTGGTTGGAATCGCCAAGGTATCTGTTGTGGGACTGCTGGGAGGAAGGTTCGGGATTCCAGTCACATCTAACATCACTTTGCTACTTTTTGGCCTGTACCCTTTGTAGAGAAGTCTGCTTAATTCTCTGGTTTTTTTTTTCATCACATTTGGAGGCATTTAGCAATTATTTATTCACTCAAACATTTCCTGCACCACACTTCTGAGACTCGAGAACTGGTTGTATTAGACCGTGTGATATTTTCCCACAGTTCAGGAATTCTGTTCACTTTTTTTCCAGCTTTTTTTCTCTGTTTCATCTTGGAATATCTACTGTTGTGTGTTTTGGTTTTAATCTTCATTCTGCAATGTCTGCAAACCCTTCACCTGAGTCACTATGTGCTGGCATTAACATGCAGAATCCGGTGTGGAGCAGGGCCATGAGCAGCAACTCTCCCCTAGCAGCCTCCATAGCTCCATCTGATGCTACGGCTGCCGCCCAGCGAGGAGAGAGCGTCCAGCCAGTCCCAGCTTGATTCTTCTGTCCTACAACCAGAGCACACAGTGTCTTCAGCAACAGGGTTTTACCATCTAGTGTTGGGGTGCAACCAATAAGAGTGACAATAGCCTGTATTGTTTTGGGGGTCTCCTTGACCAACGGTTCATAAGGAGATAACCAGCCACCTAGCACTGGGGTCTTATTTGATAACTTTTATGGTGTCTGGGCAGGCCTCTGTGTTTAAACTTCTTAACTGATGTTTTCACATTTACAGACATAGGTTGCTGTGGGATTTTCTCACTCAGCTTGCAGAGCATCATTTATGCCTTACACCACTATAAAACTCCCAAGAATTTCATAGCTGGGCCAAGCTCCTGTACTCTGTTCAGACTCCTTCCCCTTCCTGCTCTGTTAGCTATGCTTGCATGTCTTTTGGATGTTTTTCTAAATCTGTAAAACCCTCGGATGAGTATTTTATAATGGCACCTTTTACCGGGGGCAGGGAGGGGACAGACCCGCTGCTGTCACTTTGAAGCAAGTGAGAGTTGATCTGAGGGTGTGGGAAGTAAGGGGTACTAACGAATGTTCCAAGGTCCAGCCCAGTATGCAAAGATCCCATTGCTTTTACTGTTCCCTTCAAAGAGCACAACGGTGTAGACGGGCGACAGTCTTACTTAGTTCTCTGTACTCCGCAGTCATTCTCTGGGAGCCATCGTCCTGCCTCGTTCACCTCTCCCATGTCCAGTTCTCTTGAAAATGCCTGTCTTTCCTGTAGTGACTTCCAGTTCCCAATATTCATGAGACCCTCTGCCAGTGAAAAGCATGTCTTATCAGTCATCCCTAATGGCCTATACAAACCCATCCATCAGGACTAATTTCTCCAGTATCTCCTCAGCTTGAGTGGCCTTTATCTCAAGGAGGGACATGTAGTTACACATTACTCACATTACTTTCTCTACTTCTCCAGCACTCAGACCATTCCATCTACTCCTCGTGTCCCACAGCCTCATAATCCACAGCACTCAGACCATTCCATCTACTCCCCGTGTCCCACAGCCTCAAGGGGACAAGTTGTGAAAGGCTTTCATTCCTTTTTTCAAAAGTCTTTTCCAAAAGTGATTTTGTTAGTGCTGAGTTTATTTTACTGACCATAATTAAATCCTATCAAACAAGCATTAAAAAGAGCATTTTCCAATCAAAGCATTTCAGATGTGGAGCATTCCCTAGTTATCATGGTTTCTGGTATTGGGCCATTATTAAGGCCTCCATTTACATGTTGAAATGTGGATTTCCCTTCCTCTTTCAAGTTTTACTTTATGTGTATGTATCTATGTGTGAGTGTGTGCCTCATGTGTGGGGGTGCCCACTGAAGCCAGGTGAGAGAGAGCATTGGAATTACAGACAGTTGGGAGCCACGTGGTGGGGTTGCTGGGAACTGAATTCGAGTTCTCTGGAAGAGCAGAAAGTGCTTTTTTTTTAAAAAAAAAATTATCTTTGAGACAGGGTCTCTCTGTAGCCCAGCTAGCTTGCATAAAATAATCAATAATTGAAAATAATTTGCATTTCGAAAACCAGCAGAAATCAATTAGAAAACATAACTTTAAAAAGTTATCAATTTGGAGCTGGAGTGATGGTTCAGTGGTTAAGAGTAATTACTGCTCTTTCAGAGGACCCAGATTCAGTTCCCAGCACCTATATATTGGCTAACGACCATCTGTAACTCCAGTTCCAGGGATCCAACACCCTTCTCTGGTTTCTGTAGGCACAAGGTGTACATGTAGTGAACTTACATACCTGCAGATAAAAGCACTCATATACATAAAATTAAAAATTTTAAATCTTTTTTTAAAAAAGTTACTACTTTGGATAGCCACAAATACATGAAATTCCTAGGAATAAATCTAATAAAATATGAACAAAACACACAATAGAAAAATTATAAAACTTTATTGAAAAATTTAAAGCATAGATAAATAAACACACTATGTCAAATGAACAGGCAGATAATATTTAAAGATGTGAGTTCTTCCATATTCACCTATATCTCCAATAAAAATTTCAGCATGGGGTTTTTTTTTTTGCTGATTAGTAAAATGATACTAAAATTTATATGGTTAAACATAATACATTGGTGCAGTGGTAGCACTTTTATCTTGAGGGTAATCAACAACTACTCAATTAAACTTAAAGCCCACTCAGTGGGAGAAAACTCATGTGTGGTACTGTAAACATAGCCAAATACACATGTCTGGAGAGGTCATAGATCTTAGAGAAAATCCCAGAGTTGTTACATCCATAGACAAATGTAATTTCTTACTATGTGCAAAATATGGATCCTTATATTTACAGACAAGTTTCACAGTCACCACTCATCAAAGAAGCTTCTTTTGTAACAGATGGAGACTATTACAGAGTTCCACAACTGGTCACACACAGACAATGTCTGTGAATGTGCAAGCCAAAGTGGTACATCTACAGTGTACCTGTACCTGTATCTATACCTAAGGCTCATGGAACACAGAACAAGGGATAAAGAAAACACTGATATGTCTCTTAGTTCCCATCAGTGAAGCATCTCTATGCAGCAGAGAGCCAGGAAATAGCCAAAGCATAGAGTGCAAGAGTCTTCAGAGTGTCTGTTCTTAGACATGACCCTTATATTAAACTCTAGTCACTCAGGGCTCAGAGACCATTTCAGAAGAGGTGGGGTTGGAAAGATTGTAAGAGCTGGAGAGGAGGTGCATGACCATATGGAAACAGAATGCTACAGGCTCCTGGGACCCTGCTCATATGAACCTACAGCAATGGTGTCAGCATGCACAAGACCCACGCAAACTCAAGCAGACAAAAAAACAACACAGAGCTGTGGAAATGGGCAGCAAGTCCCATCCTTAGTCAAAGAATTATTGGCAGCTGATTACTGCTGGGTGAGGAAGCACTGATCTTCTTGAAGGGAGGGGCTCTAGATAGACTGACTAGACCCCAGTGGATTAACTTGTACTGAGTGATGGTTGGGGACACTAACTTGACACAATAGGCCTTAACATAAAAGACAGAATGTATAAATTCTGATGGGGCAGGCTGTGGGAGGGTACCAATGGGGAAGTGGTATAAAGATGATTAAGACTGATTGAGATGTTCTGTATGAAATACACAAAGATTCAATTAAAAAATTTACAGGTATTATAATAAATTTCCAAACAAGCAAAAGGAAAGAAGAAAACTTACCCTATGAGATGGTCAGATTTGTTATCTACCAGCGAAATCAAAACCGTGTGGCATTGGTTTGTTAGTGAAATATGTAGAATCCTCAAAGAATAGTTCCATGCTGATGTGGATACCGTGGATTTTACAAATCCATGGGTTAAGGATAAACATTTAACAACTATTTCTAGGACAATTGTTTACTCCGGTGAAACCAAGCACAAAAATGAATTCCAAGTATGTTGGGCCTCCAGCACCACTCAGCTCTGGCCACCCTTTTAGGGCGGGGTTTGCAGTTCCCCGTGGGGCCACAGCTCCTCCTCCCAGGCGGCTGCCCTGGCCATCGCACCCCCCTGGACATTGCCCCCGGTGATTGACCACCCCCGGGCCGCTGCCCCTGGCGATCCACCCCCCTCCTGAGCCCCCGAGGATTGCCCCCTCCCACTGAGTCTGTGGTGTGACGCAGCCCCCAGGCAAAAATGGCGGCCGCTTTCCAGCACCCAGGCCGCAGTGTGGCTCGGCAGCTCCAGGC
This sequence comes from Eospalax fontanierii, assembly GCA_035773235.1. NCBI lineage: Eukaryota > Metazoa > Chordata > Mammalia > Rodentia > Spalacidae > Eospalax > Eospalax fontanierii. The sequence goes on from CM069535.1 coordinate 58,322,187, forward strand.
AGGGCAGGATGCCGGCCAGCCCCAGCTCCAGGCCTCTCGCAGGCTGCTGGGGGCGGGTGATGGTGGCGTACACTGGTAGGATAAGCTGATGGAGGCAGAGGCAGGAGGATCTGTGAGTTCGAGGCCAGACTGCCCACACTGACAGGTGTCCTCACACGTCGCACTGGGAGCTGCAGGTCGACGTGGGTGGGACGATTGTGACTCAGCCTTAGTGCAGGCCTTGCCTCTCTGCTTGCCACAGCCAGACTTCTAACGGTTTCTAACCGTCACAACCAACCGTCACCAACCGTTTAGAATGCAGCTGTCAGAGCCTCACCCGAGTCTGATGGCCTATCAGAATGGACTTTGCCTGGCTGCAGATTACGTGACAAAAATAGATTGGTCCTTCACTCCCTTTTAGCCCCGCCCCTACCCTATATAAATTATTTTGTAAGGGTTAATAAACGAGATCCTGCCTGGACAGACTCCCGACTCTGCGTGGTTTTTTTTTCCTCGGAGTGGAGAGGGGGCGGGTCGTGACACTCACCATCCCGCTCAGCCCCTGGAGGAGACCCGCTGGACCAGCTTCACCACCGCCCTGCCTGCCGGCGATCCCGGCACAAGTATATGAAAATTCTATACCCATATTAGCAAAACTACAATTTTTCAAAGAAACTATAGGAAAATATCTGTATTACTGTAAAGTAAGGAAGAAATTCTTAAACAATATGCTAAAGATAAATGCATAAATGATAACATGAATTTAACTATATTAAAATTATGCATGAGTTTTCACCAAAAAACAGTTCAATGCGAAAGGATAAAATACAGAGGGAGAAAAATGCTTTTAATACAAATAGCTGTCAAATAACTGTTACCTGTAATTAGAGGGCATAGAGGACCCTTCAAATCAATTTTAAAAAAGATAAATATCTCAAGAGAAACATTAGCAAAAGGCATAGAGAGACATTTCAAGGGAGAGATAATATTGGCCCAAAGTATATTAAAAGATGCTCAAGTTTATTTGAGCCCTAGAAGGGCACATTTAAACCAGAATTGTAGAGTTTGCATCCTTTACCAATTTTTCTAAAATTAACAGTGTGTTAAAGTGCTGGTGAGACTTGAGGCAAGGGGAGCTCTCATCATTGCTGATAGGGGAGTAAATTGGGTAAATAGTCTGCCAGGACCCAAGCAAACTGACAAGAGGATTTACACCCTCTGACCCAGCAATTCCACTTTTAGGTAGGTAGGCTAAGCCAGAAACTTGCACAATATGCACAAACTGTAAATAAGCTATTGTCTATCCACAGCAGAACAGATCTTAGATTTTTTTCTTAGATTTATTTTATATGTATGAATTTTTTCCCGCCTGTGTGTATGTGTTCCACACGTGGGTCTGTTGTTCATAGAGGCCAGAAGAGGCATCAGACCCTCTGGAACTGGAGTTATGAATGGTTATGAGCTATCAAGTGGGGTCTGGGAACTGAATCTGGGCCCTCTGCAAGAGCAGCCAGTGTGGAGCCATTTCTCTAATCCCAGCAGAAAATATTTAGGTTCTTTTTTTTTTTTTGGTCTTTTTCAGACAGGGTCTCCCCTGTAGCCCCAGCTCACTATGTAGACCAGGCTGGCTTCAATCTCACAGAGATCCACCTTCCTCTCAGGCATTCAACACATCTGGTTTTACTGGTCTGCATGGTAGCACTTTCTTTCAGTGAGAATGAAAATTCCAGGACATGCTATTGCTGCCTTTTGTGTTCATTGCTGTTTCCAGGCCCAAAATAGTACCAGGCACACAGTAGATACTCAAATATTTAATAAATAGTGAGTGTGGTAGTAATTACGTTATAAGCTCAGAGTCAAACTAATGTGTCAGTTCCCCAGAAGTGTAATGTTAAGCAAGTTACTTAACCCCTCTAAGACTGGGCTTTCTTACCAGTAAAAGGGACACAAAGCAACTTCTTTCAATGAGTTGTAACAATTAAAAGTATATAAAATGCCTCCCTGGGGCCAGTCGGAGGAGGTGGTGTGTCTGTAGTAACTAACTGATCAGAATGCAGGACATTTCTTAAACAGGAAAGTGACCTCTGGCTTTGCTGGGTTTGGAGCTGTGGCTTGGGGTAAGGGACAAAAGCTCAAAAGTTTGCTGGACTTCAGATGGTGCAGATCCAGGCAGGCCTGCAGTTCTGAGAAGTCACAAAGTTAGCCAAGCAGGTTCTGCCCCACCGCCCTGCAAGATGGCTTCAGATACTCTGGGCTAGAGGCCATACTGGAGAAAGGAAGAGTCCTGCTTATCTGGAGCTGGGTCCCCGAGGCTGTGTAGCCCCTCTGAGTTGGGCATAGGAGTCTGTAGTGTCTGGCCTGATCTCTGACCGCCCACCTCCAGGAGACCCAGGGGATACTCAAGCCCCTGGACAGAAGAGTATTCGAGGCCCAGGAGACAGGCTGGAAGCCGGGGCAGGAGTGTGGAGCTGGTACACAGGCCCTCAGAGTTTTGTCCAGCCTGCTCCACATGGTTCTGAGGATAAGCAGTCTTGGGTGAGTACTAGGACTTCCCCATGGCCCTCCTGTGCTGGGCTGACTATGGGACTGCTGGCACCAAGACAGTCCTGATGGGCAGAGGAGACCTCATGGTCAGGCTCAATTCCCTTGAGCCCTAATGGTGATTTTCCAGCCTCAGAGCCTCAGGGGGTCCCAGATTTGTCCTTGCTCTTTTGTAGATCACCTCAAGCAACGATTACAGAATACTTACTGAGTGCTGGGTACTGCTTTGGTTTTGAGGGAACATAGCCCATGCCCTAAAGCAGCCCTAGCCTCAGGATACTGGCCAGTGACTGAGTAGCTCTAGGACAGCTGGGTCAGTGCTTATTTAGATAACCAAAGTTATCCAAGGGAGAGCATTAGTAGGACATTTAACTCAGGTTAGGAAATTGTGGAAGGCTTCCTGGAAGAGGAGGCATCGGAGAAGAGCCTTAGAGGACAAGCTGATCAAAGGGAATGTTCCAGATAGAGGAGCTAGTGCAAAGTAGGCATTTGGGGAGAAGAGGAGGTAAAGTGACATGTTTTCATAATTTGACATCAACTGAGAAATGATGTCCCTCCCTGAGAGACATAGAGATGAGGCCACTGTACACACAACCGGAAAGGGTCTGGAACATCTCAGTGGCAAGCCTGGGCAGGATGTGGAAAAACTCATTTGAGATGCATCCATGTTCCTTCAGCCAGGATGGTGAGAGAGGATGAGGTCAGCCTCCGGTAGAAGGAAAACTGAGAAGAGAGATGGGCTGAGGGTGGACCCTGAGGTAGATGGTGGGGGCAGAGGTGGCCAGGGGTTGAGAAGCCAGTAGTGGTAAAAGAAAGGCTGGTGCAGACCCCGGAGACGGCCTGGGCTGCTAGAGGGGAGGATGGAGCGGACAGCAGTACAAAAGGAGGCTCGAATGCACGCACCTCCAGGAGTGGGCATTTGTTCTTTGGTCACTAGATAGCCATCTCCAAGTGTTGACTAGGAAATAACCTTGTTCCTGTTTCAGTCTGACCGCTCATCTAGCTCTAGGCAAGCTGCCCCACTCTCCATCTTAATCCAGATCAATCATGTTCAGCTGACCTTGCTGCTGGCTGGGTAGGAGGACTAGATAAGCTTACGCAGAAGGCTGGGAGCCGTGGGCTTGTCCATAATGACCATGGAGGAGCGCATGGTCCAGAGTGAGTTCTGCCCATCCTCTTCCTGCTCCACCCCAAGGGGAACTTCATTTTTTAGGACTGCTTTGGGGGGGGCCAGCAGAGCACTTCCCAGATCCCACCAGGTCGACCATACCTCCATGTGGACGGCTCGGTGTCCAGGGTTTGGTATCTTTTGGGGCAGACCTCAGCAGGCTGGGAGAGGAAGAAGCTGACTTAGGAAAGGGACAACAGGTCCCACTCTTGACACCAACATTCCACTCAACCACTTAGTCCTTTTACCGCAACATCCAACCAACAGCTCTGGTCTCATAGTAAGAGGTGGGTCAGGTTCTCCTGTCTCTGTGAAGGCCCCTTCCTACAGCACCAGGATCACAGACAATGCCTAAGCCCTGGGTCAGGACCCAGGAAACTTTGGCAAGTCCCCTCCCCACCTGTGCCTCTGTTTACTTCTCTGGACTAGAAGATACTCATGTGTGCTTCCCGCTTGTTCTGTTTCTGATGCTGTTACTGTTCTGGGGCTGGGCCTTCCTCTCATCAACATTTTATGAGTCTATCTTTCTAAGCTTGTGCCTTCTTGCCCAGGACTGGCATGGCCTTGCCTGCAGTCCTGTGACAGGGACCTTCTTCTGGTGACCACCAAGTAAGTGAAAGTGGGGAGCAATGGTCTCATGGCGCCTTGCAGAGCTGTTCCGAGGGTGTTTTGGAGTCTGTAGTGAATGCCCCAGGCTGTGCCAGAGGGTAGAGTAGCTGTTGGGTTTCCCCTTGTGAGGCTTCTTAGAGAAGTTCCTTTACCCAGGGGAAAAGTTTCACAGTCCACGTGAAGGACTGGCAATTGGGAGGCACAGGAAGCAAAGCAGTCCTCAGCCAAGGCCTGGAAGGCAACCTTGAAGCAGAGCGGTAAGAGAGGGGGTCCAGTGGGGAGCCCAAGCAGACTCCGGGGATCGGGAGTGCCCTCTGCTGACCAAGAGGGGGCTGGAGTTTCGTGGGGAATAGGAAAAGGCTCTGAAGGCTGTCTACCAAGGAGAGGTTTTAAGGGAAATGCCAGAGGTCCTTCCCGGAAGAGGGAAGCTGGGACAAAAAGAAGGCCTTCTGAGCACTGATCTGCAGTGTGAGGTCCCACCTTAAACACCACTTCCCTGACCCCAGGTCCTCATGCAGCTCCTCCCTGTGGGCACTGAGAACAGGTTGCTAGAGCTAGCCTGGTCCTGGGGCATCAGCTGGGTCCCTTCAGCCCTGCAAGTCCACATCCAGGTATGAGCTCACAACAACCATAGAGATAGGCTGGTCTGACTCCCTCAAGGGTTCAGACAGGGAAAAGGCCTCGCTGGGAGCCTCACAACGAGCCACTGACGGAGCAGAGGGATCTTTCCTCCCCTCCCTCCTCCTCCTCCTCTTCCTCTTCATCATCATCCTTCTCTTCCTTTTCCACTAACACTAATTCTAGATTTGCAGCTACGCCTTCCACAGACCCCTCTGGGGCAGCTCAGGCCTTCTTGGATGCCTGGCTTCATCCCTACTGGTCTCATAGCCTGGGGATGTTAGGTCATGTTTCCTCATCTATAAAATGAAGGCCTTAGTAGAAGTTCTCCAGAGTTCTGCGATGGTTCATGTTACTGTTACTTTTCTCATCCCCAGGGGTAAGCCAGGGTTGCCTTGCTCTCTAACGCCATGGAGAGGCAGCTGTGGCTGGAGCTGGTGTAAGGTAGCCAGAGCAGGGCACCAGCAGCGTGGGGTTCACATACCAGGGGAGAGGCGCAGAGGGCAGAGGACGGGCAGAGCTGGAGAGGCCTGGGCCTTGGGCCTCCTCTTCTAAATCACCATTGTTTGCTGCTGGATGCCCAGACATGCCACCAGGTGGTGCTAAAGGCCTAGCAGCTGGGCCAGAGAGGGCCCTGATGCCCAGCGTGACAGAAAAGAAGAAAGGGGCCCTTTCAGATTGTGGGTCAGCCTGAGGGTAGGGGAGCAGATGAAGGAAACGAGGAAGGAAGGCCAGATCTAGGGCTGGAGCTGCAGACACCAAGAGATTGTTCCTCCCTCTCTCTCTGCAGGCGTCTCTGGGAAGAACTACATGCTGTCTCCTGGAGCCCTCCACCTGGCCTGGAAAGGGGTGTCTACCTCCTCAGCTCCTGCCCTTCGCTGTCTTCCCAGGTTTCTTCCTGAGCAGCTCCTGGGGTCTTCTGGAAGCTAGAGCTTGATTCTGAATGTCTCCTGGGAGGGGCTTCAGAGAGAAGGGCAGTGGGTAGGCTCCATGACAGCTGCCACTTCCTCTTCCTGCTGCCCCCTCCCCCAACACCTGCTTGGCATCCCAAGCCTCCCCTGCAGTCCCTCTCTCTGCTTCCTCCCCTCTGGGGCCTCAGGAAGATCCAGCTTTCTTTCTCCTCTTTCCCTGTGGGACACTAGGGAGGTGGGACAAGGGTAGAGCAGAGGCTGGCTCTACACACCATGCCCTCCTTTCTTCTGCACTGTGCCCAAGGCTGGGAATCTCTTAGAGTGTCAAGGAGGAGTTAAGGTCTAGTCAGAATGGAGCTTCCTCAAGATGTCAGCTCAGATAGCCTAGACAGGACTGTAGAATATCCGATCATAAGACTGGGTAGCTTTAGGCAAGGCTGGGGACCAGGGGCTCTGGCCAGGAGCTAGCATGAGACTCCGTGGCAAGACATCCTCCCTGGAAGATGTAGTCTGGCCCATCCTACCATCCTTACCCATCTCAGCCTGGGTGAGCTGGTGGGGTTGGCCAAGGAGAGGCATCTCCAGGTGTGGCCTTAGCTGCTGGCAGCTCTGTCATATGCCAAGGACACAATGTCCTGGGTGAGGTGCCTGAGATGTGGGGCACGGGTTGGGCATAGGCTGGTGAGGGAGGGGCCTGAGGGGAGAGGCCAGCAGTTGCTTTGCCACAGTGTCCTCAGGTGCTTGTGAAGCAGCTGGACTGGGAGTCGCAGGCCCATGGCTGATGGGTAGAACTGATCCCAACTCAGGGTTGTCTTCTCAGAGCCTTCAGCTGGGCCTACCATCTCGAATCTTCCCATTGCTGACCTGGCATTGTCCTGGGCTCCACCGGCCAGGGCCAAGTCCCACCATCTAGTACGTCACCCCTGGCAGTTCTCTGTGAAGTTTTCCTCCTTGTGTGGAGGTCCCCCACCGTGGAAACTCAGTCCTACCCCTCAGCTCTTCTGCCTCTTCCTCTAAGCACCAAGAACAGTAGCCAACCATATTCTTGAACTCTTACGCGCACCCCCATGGCTCATGCTGTCGGCTACAGAGACCTATCATAAGCTGTATTATGGCTCAGAGGGCCAGCTGGGGTTCTCGCTGAGGAGCCGATCCCCACCCACACAGAAGTTGGATGACAACCACCCCAGTGTCCTGTCCCATCTCTGATGTCAGCCTCTGCTGGTGCAGCCATGTCACAGTCCAAGATTGGAGTAAAGTGTGTGTTGACCTGAAAGGTCTGGGCACTGGAAGGATGCAGGGACAGTGCTGGAGGGACAGTGTTCATGTATGCACAGACGGGGCATGTGCACACGTGAAGATGGCTCTTGGAGGCCCGGTACAGTCTCTCCCTGCTCTTTTTTTTTTAAGATTTTTTTTTTTTATTTTGGTCTTTTTGAGACAGTGTCTCCCTGTAGCTCCAGCTGGCCTGGAACTTACTATGTAGACCAGGCTGGCCTTGAACTCACTGAGATCCACTTGTCTCTGCCTCTCAAGCTTTTTAAGTTTTTAAATTAATTTATTTCATGTGTATGACTGTTTTGCATGTACCATGTACGTGTGTGCAATGCCCATAGAGCCAGAAGAGGGTGTCAGATCCCCCAGAACTGGAGCTGCAGATGGTTGTTAGCCACCATGTGGATACAGGAACCAAACCCAGGTCCTCTGTAAGAGCAAGCGATGTTCTTACCTGCTGAATCGTCTCCAGCCCCCCTCCCTGTTTCTTGTACTGTTCCTGATGCTGGAAAAGGAAAGGCCCTCAGGTTTGCTGAACTGACAGTTTTCAGACTCCTGCTGAGAACTGTGTGTTTTTTCAGTGATTGGGGAGCTGGTTCTGCTACTCATCCTTGCAGGCACTGCCCAGTTCCCTGAGCAGCCCAGGAGCTGGAGGCCCTCTGCAACTTCCCCGGTGGGCCTTACCATAGAGGTGGGCAGTGCCTGTCCCCATCCAGGAGATGAGGACCCCTGGGCCCCTGTGCTCTTAGTCTGGTGGGCCTCACCATAGAGATGAGCAGTGCTGGTCTCCACCTGGAACCTAGGAGGACTGGGCTTGGTACTACCAGGGCAGCTCAGAAGAGGGGCAGATGGCCGGGCCAGCCATGCCTCATCAAGGGCAGTTAGGAGAGGTGAGGGAGGGCAGAGGATGGGTTTGGCCCAGGGAGGATGGAGTGGAGGAGCTCTCACCTGTTCCAGGTAACACTGGTTTGATTTAGCTGTTTCCTGGTGGATATGCTAATGGACAACCCACCCCCTCACCACCTGGAACCTGGCCACCCCTAGGGATGTGTCATTCAGGAGCCCTTCTATGGCACAGCCAGGAAGAGCTGCCCTTCCTCAGCAGGAGGCCAGGCCAGGGTGTACCAGGGCCTGGATCCCCAGTAAAAGTGCACCAGGTGCACGGAATGCCCACTGTGGGACTTCCCCCACCTTGTCTTGGGGAAGCTCCAGAGTGGGGGCTGGTCTGGCGGCCCAGGTGAGGGCTCCTGCTGTCTTGGCAGCAGCACCCACACTCCCCACCCCCCACTGCCTGCGTCAGGGGAGCTGTTGGCGCTTGCACTGGGCTTCCCAAGCGATGAGACACGGCTCCCAGCCTGCCTCCCCAAGCCACTGGTGGCTTATGCCCTGTCATCCGGGGTGGCTACAGATCCCTGAGCATTCCCCAGAACCTCTCTCTTCAAGTGGCCTGTGACTGCTCCCAACTTCTCCTGTGGGCAGTGGACTCATGTCCTGTCCGTCTGTAGGAGCGACATCATAGTAGAATACTGGGAAATTAAGCTGCAGGCAGAACCCTCCTCTGCTAACCAAGCCCCTTTGACGGTGGGCTGAGGAAAGAAAGGGTAAGAGTGGATTAGGCTGGATCACCCAGGGGGCAAGTCTTGGTGTGGCCTCGCTACTCTGGCTGAGCAGAGAGCAGATTCTCGTAAAATGTGCACATGCAGATTGGGTGTGTCTGGCCTCAGCTTCTGAGAAGAACATCCATCTTGTCCTCCCCAGGGCTCCCAGCTAGGACTGGGAGCCACACCCATCTCTCGATGCAGCTGCTGTCCTCTCTCCTCGGGCTTTTGTAAAGAAGGCACGAACTTATCTGGTAGCCCCAATTCAAAATTTTCCTCCTCTGAGTCTGTCTCCTGACAGGCCATTTCTTTAAAGCCATTGAGATATGTTCTTCCTATAGAAGAATGCACAGACCTCAAGTGTACATATTGATGAGTTTTGGCAAGTGTACAAAAAAAAAAAACAAGATAGAGCATGTCCCTATCACATGCCTCCCTGGGAAGAGTAACTTGAGGCCAGAGCCTGTGTGGTAATAGCCTTGTGTCCCTCCAACACAAGGTATCACTTAGTATATGGAAAGACTTTCCATGACTGACTGGCCTTCATTGTAGAAGGGGCCCATCACACTCTGAGAAGCAGCTCTGGGTGCCCAGGCTTGGTACCACCTTAGTGAGCTGGAAGGATACAGGTCAGATCAGTCCCGTACCTCAGTGTGGTCTACTTCTGAGCTCCATATAGCTCACTGCTGCTTCTCCTCACCTTGGTTGTGATAGTCCACTGAGTGCACAGAATCTGGGAAGGCAGGGAGCCAAGTACCCTGCCCATACTGGATGCAGTCAAGAGGGGAGTCTGAGCCCTCCCCAGGGAGCTGTGAGGCTCTGACCTCAGGTGTGAGCAGCGTCCAATCCTGGGTCACAGTCAACACATGTTGGCATTCTGCAGCTCTGTTTCTCCATGATCTTGGGCAAGGTGTTCATCTCTCCAATCAGAATGAGGAGGTTGGAAAAACTTGACTTCCGTCTTATTTCCTAATAAACCTTGATTCTCGTTATTTCTGACTCTGTGCTTGTGTCTTCAACATTTTTACAGTGATTTTTTTTTTCTGCTTCTACCATATACACATGTAGCATACATGGAAACATCATAGGTCCTGTTGATATGGCTTTTTTGTTTTAGACAATCTCAAAAGGACTTTAGGTCTCACAACTCAAACCCTTCGAAATTTGCCTGGGCACCTACCACATGCAAGTTTGGTGTTTCAACCTTCTTGGTATAAAGGTAAACAATTCCCATGCCAGGAGTTCAGGGCAGCCTGGTCTTGGTAGAGGACTATAAGAAAGCCTATAATGGTATGTCAAACACTGGACCATTCTGAGTGCCTCCAAATACCACCCCTAGGAAAGGGAAAAGATGTGGCTTCTATTTTTCGAGGCACCCAAATTTCCTTTTCAAATAATATTCAGATCCTTAAAACATAGAGCAGAGAAGAGATAGCTCAGCCATTAGCTACTCTTGAAGAGGACCTGGGTTCAGTTCCCAGCACCTACATGGCAGCTAACAACCATCCATAACTCTAGTTCCAAGAGATCTGACATTCTCTTCTGGCCTCCAAGGCATTGCATGGCACGTGGTGCATTTACATCCATGCAGACAAAACACTCACACACATAAAATATGAATAAATTAATTTTAAAAATCCAGAGCAGATAGAAGTAGTCACTCAGGTGGAACCAGGCAGGAGGAACTTAGAACCCCACCCTCCAGGATCAACCTTCATCTGCCCCAGTAGCTCTAGATGGTTTCAGTGAGACCCTTGAGTTCCATCGCACACACTTTGGAACACCTACCCCCGCTTACTGACGGCAGGGAGCATTGGGCAGGCTCTTTCTTACAGGGCAGTTAAGTGGGAGAAGAAGTGACCCAGCTTGTGAGAGTTCTTACTAGATGCTAGAAGTCTTTGTATTCATAACCTCATGAATTCTCATGACCATCAACAAGCAGGTATTCCCACACAATTATACAAATTTGGAAGTGTACTCAGAGACAGAAAGGAATGCGGCCCACATGACACAGCTGCTAGTGACAGAAACTCTGCTCCCTGGGAATGCGTGATCATGATGAGGAGTCTATCAGTACAGAAAAACCTGGGCCAGCTGGGAATGACTGTGGCGTTGGGATACTGACATCACTGGACAGTCATTCAGCAAGCATGCCAGGCATGAAGTGGGATGTTGGTGTCATGGCACATGGGGTTGGCTATAACCAGGCCTGGCTGTGCCTTCTCATCTGTGAAACATCACAATGTGGAGATGTCTTCCTCTCCTTCAGGAAAGCAGATCAATTTGCTAGGGATGGGGGAGTCCCAGCCCTGTGAAGACCCCATGTCACCATGATTGGCAAGCAGCTGGATTCCTGAGTAGAACCTCAAAAAGGCCACCTGGAGCTACTGGGGGCAGAGGGAGAAACTGGCACAGGGGCTGGGCTTAGTCTACCTGAGTGGTTCTGCTTTTATCTGTTTATATTTTATGGTTCCTGGGCAACAAAAAGTCAGGAGATAAGAAACTCTTTGAAGCTCCTTGGGGCTTCTAGACCTCAGACTCTTCCAGACTCATGTGAGGCCTCATGAACACCATGAAAGTTGGCTCCATCTGAAGTACAAGCTTGTGAATGCCAAGGATCTTCTCACCTACCTGCCATGCTTGCTGGGGCCCGTTTCTGGGCTGACACATTGTCCATTTGTGTTAAATGAAGTTGTAGAAAGAGCATTTGGCTAGATCCTGTGCCCCCAAATCCTCTAAGGACAGAGATTCAGAGGGGCCTTGTCTCTGATCTTCTCATTCCCTACCCGGGCCCCAGGGAGGGGAATTAGAGCACAGTATTGGGAAGGGGACCTGTACTTGGGTTTCCTCCCGCCATTTAGCCTAGAGCTGCAGGAACCTGAATGTGGCAGGAAGGATGAGAGGTGAGGAGGAAGGAGAGAGAATGCTGACCTTTGGGGACTAGAGAAAAGTGGAGACTCCACAGCAGCAAGCTTCCTACTTAGACCAGAAAGCAAGGAACACCCATAGTTGGAGGAAGGAAGGAAGGAAGGAAAGAAGGAAGAAAGGAAGGAAAGAAGGAAGGAAGGAAGGAAGGAAGGAAGGAAGGAAGGAAGGAAGGAAGGAAGGAACTTTTCTTTGTGCTTCCTGGTCCACACCAGTCCCTGGATGGTGGGCACTCTTGGTTTCTCTATGTTAAAAATCTGTGCAGTTCAATACAAGATGTGGCTGAAGACCCTGAATTTCAAGCACTGTATAGGAGAAAAATGATGTCAAAACATTATTATAATTTTATATGTACACACATATATATATACACATTATATGTACACATTATATACACATTAAAATAATATAAAATATTGGTTTGATATATTGACTTAAGATATTAAATTTAATTTTGCCTGTTATTTTTTTTTATATACTGTTTCAGACAACATGCATAGTTTACATTGTTTCTTTTGGATAGCCTGTAAGCAGGATCAGAGGTCTAGAGGTCTAGAAGTTGGGTTGGACTCATACCTGGTCACAGCTGGTCAAAGCTAGTAAAGAACTGAGCCCGGAGAGGAAGGCTGTCTCTTCGAACTGAGCCCGGAGAGGAAGGCTGTCTTCCAGGCCTCCAGCTGCACTGGTCTGAGGAGAGCCAGAATGGGAAGGAAGCTACGTATGATAGCCAGGAAAGCAGCAGTGGGAGAGGACTTGGGGGCACCTTGGCACACTACCCTGTTTAAGTTCCGTGGAAGACATGGGGTAGATCATCTTGCCTCCATTTTATGCCTCAGGAAACTGCGGCTCCCGGAGTCGACATGCTGACCTGAGTCACAGGACTAGTGAGTGGCAAAGCCATGATGCAAATCAAATTTATTGGGCTTCAAAGCTAGGACTCTTCACCTCCAGCTTCTCCCGTGAGGTTGTTTCAGAGTCTTGGAGGCAGGAGTGGGATTTGGAACTTCTGGCCCTGAAGAGGGAAGGAATGAGCCTCATAAGTAAGAGCAATGATGGACAGGACTGGTGTTTTCTGGGTCTTTTTGCATGTCTGCAACAAGAGTCATCTCCTGTGACTTCTCTGGAAAGAGATGAATGGCTCTTCCAGGATTGTACAAGGGGTGGGACTGGACTTGAGTGGGACATGGACTGCCATGCTATGGCAGAAGTGCTATCTAGGCAGTGGCCAGATGCACCCAGGATACCAAAGCCCAGTTACAGCAAGGCAACTGGCTCAAAACAGAACCCTTGGGTTGCGGGTCCTGGGGCCCTAAACTCTGGGGAAGATGAGGAAGACCAAGACCATTTTATTGCCACTTGCTATGTAATTAATGACTTAATGACCTTTTGGAAACAAAAGGAACTGGAGAGCCATTTATGATCTCTGAGAGCATGACCCCAATTGAGAACTAAGTCTCCATGCCCTGCAGGTCCGGTGGGTGTAGTCATCACCATGACTTTTGCCACCTGCTGCAGCCTCAGTCCTTCTCATGTGTCCACTGCTAGGTACAGAGACCTCCATGAAGGACCTGCAGCCCAAACTGGAGCTGTTCATGGCTGCTGGGAGCTGGTCCCCAGTGCCCAGAGCCTGTCTATAGAGCCACTGAATATACCGTGGGTTAGTGGGTACCACATCTTATAGAATGGCTTTGATCATTGTGCCCTTCCCTGTCTGGTTTCAGTGCTATTACTGGCTTGTCCTGAAGCTACCTGCTGTTGTCTGTCCACAGTTACAGGGTTCTATCTCTGAGCCTTCCCAGCAGATCTTCCTCCCTCCTGCTGAGATGTGCCCTTCACCCTATGACAGAATTCTGTTCAGTCACTGCCTCAGAGGCCACTGCCTGTTGGCTTCTCTGTTGCCCTGCCATTCCCAAGATACCCAGAAGGATTTGTGCTCCCTGAACTAGTTTTATTACTATTATTTTTTTATTTTAAAAAATATTTTATTTATCATTTTTATTTTATTTTATGTGTATGAATGTATTACTGGCATGTATGTAAGTGCACCTGTGTTATGCAATGCCCACAGAGGACAGAAGAGGGTGTCAGATCCCATGGAACTGGAGTTATGGACAGGTGTTAACTGCCATGTGGGTGCTGGGAATTGAACCTGGATCCTCTGCAAGAGCAGCCAAGCAGTCAGTGCTCTCAACCACGGAGACATCTCTCCAGCCTGTTATTTATCATTTTAATTTTACGTGTATGAGTGTATTGTCTGCAAGTATGTAAGTGCACCCATGTGGTGCAATGCCTGTGGAGGACAGAAGAGGACATTGGATCCCCTGGAACTGGAGTTACGGATGGTTGTTAGCCGCTATGTGAGTGCTGGGATTTGAATTAGGATCTTCTGTAAGAATAGCCAGTATTCTTAACTGTTGAGCAATCTCTTTAGCCCCTGGCCTCAGTTTCTTTATCCACAAAATAGAATCCATATTACCTACTCCATAGATCTAAGATAGCTAAAGAAGGAAAATTTATGGAATGTCTGGGAAAAGAGGTGTCCCCTGCCAACCTTGCCCGTCCAACAAGGCCCAGCCCAAACCCCATTCCTCAAAGAAGCTCTCTAGATGTCCTGTCTTCAGAGAGTCAAGTGCAATCAGGAGGGATCCCGAGGTGCCCACTCCTTTGTTCTGGGGCTGAACTTTGTCCATTCTCACTTTCATCTAGTCTTTAATGTTTCTAAGCAATGATTTTGACAGTTTGTGTCAAAGTTGTACATGTTTATTGGGATTGGAGAGATGGCTTAGTGGTTAAAAGCACTGGTTGCTCTTGCAGAGGACCCAGGTTCAGTTCCCAACATCCATATGGCAGCTAACAACTGCTTGTTACTCCAGATGCCCTCTTCTGGCCTCCATGGGCATTGCATGCATGGGAGCACACATAGATTCAGACAAAATACTCATACACGTACAATTTTTAAAAACTCTTTATTTAAACGGTATGTGTTTACTATAAAAATTTAAGTAACTCAGATACTTGCAAAGAACATAGTAAATCACCCCAAATTCTGTCACTCAGAGTAAACAATATAAATATATGCTGTAGATCAAACCTGACATGTCCCCAAATGTAAGGACAGATAAGGATGGTGAGCAGATAAATCATTTTATGATTATGGGATCACATGGTACATATGTTTTTAAAGCACACATTTTTAAAAGCATGAAATATATTTGTTCTTACATATAACAGGAGAAGAGAAAATTTGAAAGCATTATTTAATCTGTTTGTACCTGTAAGATCTCTCTCTGAATATGAAAACTTATTTTTAAAAATTTTTGTAAGAAGCTGCAGTCATCTTTTTAAATGTGCTTTTATTTTAGATTGACTGGCTGATGGCCTACCAGGAGAGAGGCGCTGACTAGACCTTGCCCGTCATCCCACCTCCCGACTTGTTGCTCATGCGTGTTTCATTCCTTGGCAGTTTTCCTCATGTGTATCCTGTTCTGTGAACTTGAATGCTTAAATGCAGGCAAAGGTCACTGCCAGCCTTTTCCCCTGGGCTTTCCGTTCCAGACACTCATGTTCAAATCATTCGGGGCTAGTGGTGAGAATGCAGGGCTTTGTGTGTGCTAGACAGTGCTCCACCTCTGAGCCCCCTCCTCCACATGAGGAGTGTTTTCAAGAGCCTCCTCACACCTGAGGCTCTGTTGATTTCAGCCTGAACTGAGATTTTTTTTCACTCAGTTTTGGAGGACATCACTTTACCGTCTTCTGGCCCTGAATGAGAATAAGTCTAGGGTGAATCAGAGATTTTCCTCTTGTAATCAATTAGTTTTTTGCCCAGACACCTGAGACATTCTTTATGCTTTAAAGTTCAGTAACTCAGATCGACTTCATTTCTACATTGATCTTTCTCTAATTTTCTCTGCTGTGACATGTGCCCTTTTTATCTGAAAACTCTGTCCACTATTTAAAAGGACATTTTTCGGGGCTGGAGACATGGCTCAGTAGTTAAGAACATTGGCTGCTCTTGCAGAGGACCCGGGTTCTGTTCCCAGCACAGGCATGGTGGTTAACAACCACCCACATACTCCAACTCCAAGGTGTCCAACACCTTCTTCTGATCTCTATAGGTCTTCCCAATACATGCATACACATAAAATAAAAATAAAAATAATAAATAAAATATGTATTCAAAAATAAAATATTATTTTTGATAAGATGTTTTTCTGTATTACAGTCTCAATATCCTTTCTGCTTCATTTGTAAGACTCTCTTCTTTAAGATTTTAGTTGTTCTTATATTACCTGATCTTTTTTTTGCCCTTTAAGTCTGCCAGATTTTCTCTAGCCGCTTTAGTCTGTCTTTCTTTTTTTTCCCTCCACATCGATTATTCCTGACCTGAAATCTTTATGTTATGCCATTCTATTTTTGACCTTGTGTTATTTCTAAATGGTATTGGGTATATAATTTATTGTATAGCTAATTATTAGATACATAATTGTATTTACTTCTCAATTTGCTTTCTTAATCTTTTAATCTCTTTTCATCTCAATCGGTTTTCCAATGAGCTAGTATTCAAATTCATTGCACATTAACATACAAACATGAAAGACTAGTGGGGAATTTGTTTCTCGGTTTAGCTGGGGGTTTCTTCCAGACTGAGTTCTTTGCCTGCATTTTCGAGCCATGCACCATCCTCTCCCTGCCCATCATGTGTTTTCATGGTCGCTGTGCTATTTCTTTTCATATTGCTTATGCTAACATGAGCAGCTCTGTCCACACCCTCTATTTGCTTTGATATAAAGCAGATGAATCACATCTGTCTTGTATTGTTCCCTGGATTGCCTCATGCCTGTAAATCTTGCCTCATGCCTGAGGCCTCCTCAGAAACAAGGCTGTGCTTCTCTCTCCTGCAGTCTGAGTGCCTCTCCCTGGCACAATGCTGGGCACAGGTACACAGAACTGATGTCTAAGTTTGGTTGGAAGTGAACAGAAATTGGAGCTATCCCTCCCTCACAAACATTAAAGACTTTTTTTAAAACATGCAATTACAGAGTACTCTGAACTGTCCCAAGAGCTTATTGAAGACAATACAAGATAAAATAGATTTTAATTACAATGAGACCATTGAATTTGTAAAGAAAGCACAACCTGTTGTGAAGTGAGAACCATGGCTTGTCTTGCACAGAGAGGGTCTGTGGGACATGGTGGTGAAGAGCTGGGGAATCTCCTCTGGATGGAAGGCATGAGATGCAAGGCTTAGCAGAGCAAGCTGCATCCAGAGGCTGGTGTGGATCCCTCCGCTCGTGCTGCTACAGCATTAGCACACGTCAGTAGTACACAGATTTTGTAATTCAGCAAGTTGGCAGACTTGCAGGATTAAAAATTGGGAAGGCGGTGTAGGTAATGCAAGTCAAAGGGAGTGAAAAGTGCAAGCAGGATCTGGGCATATGCCCAAAAGAATCGAAAACAGGGACTGGAGAGTTGGCTCAGTGCTTAAGAGTACTGGCTGCTCTTACAGAGGACCCAGGTTCGATTCCCAGCATCTACAACTATAGACAGTTGCCAACAACTGTCTATAACTCCAGTTCCAGGGGATCTGACACCTTCCGACCTCCATAGACATTCCACGACATGGGTACACTTATACATATGGAGGCAATACACTCATACACTTACAATAAAAATAATAAAAAAAAAATAAAAATAATAGAAAACAGAGACTTACTAAGAGATATTTGTGCACCCAAGTTCACAGCAAAATCCTCTGCAATAACCAAAAGGTGGAAACAACCCAAGTGTCAGTGACAAAAGAATAAATAGACAAAATGTGGTATATTCCAAAATGAAATATTATTCATCCATAAAAAAGGAAGGAACTTCTGGTACGTACTATAACATGAATAGACTTGATGATATTTTGTGTTAAGTGAAATAAGTCATGCCAACAGAACAATGCTGTGTGAATCTACTTTGAACAGGTTTCTAATATAGACAAATCATAGTAACGGAAAAAGGAATGTGTTTGCCAGAGGCTAAGGGAAGGGACACAGGTGTTCAAGGGTAGGATGGCCCAAACAGTTCTGGAGATGTGTAGAAGTGAAGGCTTGTGCAGATGTGAATGTATTAACTGTGCTCCTCAAAATGCTTGGGGTAGAATATTTTACCACAGTAAGAAACTATGCAAAAAATTATTTGTACATAGAATTTCATATTCTGGAGCCTCAGACTGACTTGGGTAGATTCCTGAAATGAGCCTTTTCAGGGGTGGATTGCTGGAGATGGAACTCAGTACCTGGGCATGCTAGTCAAGCTTCTACCCATGAGCTATAGGCCCAGACCCTGGAATGTGCCTTTTGAAAAGAAAAACAAAACCCTGCTAGATGTTTTTTATGCTGTCTAGTCTGGAACTCGTGGGAAGATAAAGATGTCTCAAGAATAACAAAGCTGAGGCATCTGTGAAAATGATCAGATGCTTTCCAGAGCAGGGACTGTATCCTGGAGCCTTCCAGAAACGTGTAGTTTTCCCAACTGTGTGCTAATCCCAGACCTTCAACTTAGCAGCCACGCTGCCTGGGAACCTAGATGGCTGCCCCAGCAGGAGCAGCAGACCCATGAAGAGAGGCAAAAAGATGACTCTTCAGCTCACCTTGCCACCACCACACGCAGCCGTTCCCAAGTGAGCTGATCTCATGGTGGGAAAGGACGATCCAGTCTCTGGCTCCTTCTATCACTACCAGACTCCCTCGTACCATGAGCCTCCCATGTCTGGGTCCCAACATGACTCACTGTTCACAGGGACTTTGGCCACAGGGAAGTGTCCACAAGAGGCTCTGGGAAAAGAGTGGACACTGGCTGGTGGCCAGAAAGGCCATCCTGAGAGCCAGGTATGTAGAGTCACCTGGTAAGTGGTGATGCTCTCTTGTCATTGTTTTTATTCCCCAGAGATCAGGCTCCTCCCTTGTTAAAAAGTGTTGACTGTTAGCCATCACAGGTCCCAAGCATGAGGAAGCTGTAAGGCTGCCTGAGTGGCCAGCCCAGAGTAAGGTTAGAGGCCTGTGAGACTAACTTTATCTCTCTACTTACTGGGGCGTGCTCCACCCGCCCCCTTTATGCCCATGAATTTGAGTGGGAAGTTCTCCTTAAAAATAAATAGCCAGGCAGGCTGGAACCTAAAGATCATGGGACTCTTTTGTGACCCCTGGGTACCTGGGCACATGTTGGTCTGCATGGCACACTCTGCCCACTAATCACCCCCAAACTGCTCCTATATCTCCGTCTTTGCACCTGCTCTGTCTGTCTAGAAAAGGCAGTGCTAAAAAGGAGCACGACTGGAACAAAAGCCAATCCTTCTGGCTCCATGTTCAAGCTCATTTTTCTATTCCTGTTTGCTTTAAGGTTCTGTGTAATACGGTTGATAGTTTTCAAGTCTTTCCTGATGTCATACAGAATTTTGCCTTCCTTTCCCTGCAGCTCTTTTGCGATTAGACTAAGCGGAAGGCCTATTGCTCAGGAAAGGATATTAAGGAGGGACGAGAGAGAGGTTTTGGCTGACAGAAAGAGTTAAGAGACAAGCCTATAGAGGAGACAAGAAAGGCTGGGGAGGAGGATGAGGCCTACTCTCCTCCTCCACTGTCAGGTTCAATGCCTTTCAGGTAGGAGCAGAGAGTTTTAGTGAGACACCTTTGCACAGCAGCCTTGCTCTTCATCTCACAGGATACATAACTAGAAAATCAAAAGCCCCTCAGAAAGCAGGGGAGGGAGCCCCACCCCATGGAGGCTGTCAGAGTCTTCGTTTCAGATACAGTGGGGCACTCTAAACATAGGGCTGAGGGCAGAACCCACCACCAGTGGGTATAAGTATACATTTGGGCAGGAGGAAGAAGGGTAGGAACCTGTGAGATGGGCAAGAATAGCCCTGAACTGACTCTTCAGTGTCTTTGAATGGATCCAAATGAAACTTTTAGAAATAATCACCTGACTTATTTTAAACAGGAAAGTTTAGTTTCTTCTTCATCGTCATCAACAGAACTGACTATGGACAATAATGTAATTTGCTTCTCTTTTTCTTTGCACATTTAAGTATATTATATGAAGTTTGCACATCTGCAAACCTGAACCTTCATATTTAGAATCTAAGACATTAATCATGGCCAAAAGTCTAGCCTGAGTGTGAGGCAGCCTGGACTGAGGATGGAGCCTCAGCCAGGGTAGGCACGGGGGTCCATCGAGCTGCATTCTGGCCATCCCTCTCCAGTAACTTGAACTCTGGCCTGCAGCAGGCTGATGTTCTATGACCAGATGGGTGAGTAACGCCATTCTACTGTCTGACCAATGATGACAGTATAATTAGCACAAACAGCAATTAGAGTAATTGTTCTGTTTAGACATAACCAGACTTCACTGCTCCAAGTTGGGAGAGAGTCGGTACCCGAGATCTTTTCACAGGGCTGTGCATACTGCTCCTGGCTATCACAGCATCCACCTGTGAGTGGTTCAAGCTATGGTAAATGGTAGAGAAGGGAGAAGTCACTGTTTAGAGGAGGAGGCACTTTTGTTATGGCCTGGGAGTGAGGAGGAGGCTGGGTCATGAGGAGAATCCCACAAGCTTACTGTCACTGTGGAGACTGCCTAGTATCCAAGTACCTTCAGGCAGCACGTGGTTTTCCAGAGGGAAAGAAATTCATATCTCCCTAACTGGCCACACTCCCAGCTCCAGATGGTGGCAACTGAGGCCAGTGTCCACATACTCCCACAGCTATAGAAGCACAATTGGCAGCTTGGGCAGAGAGATCTGGAGGTCTAGACTCTAGTACAGTAGGAAAGTGGAGGATCCTAGGGCCTCATGGGGGCCAAGTGATCATTATATCACAATCCAGGAGGTAAATCCCAGTATGGGAGGGACAAGAGCAGGTGAGGGTAAAGCCTCCTTCTCCGGTTCCGATCCTTCAACTGGAATAACTAAAGAGAGGGCTGGTGACCGTCTTCATGCACACGATCTTCTATGCTATAGCTGTTCAATGGTCTTATTTTAGCCTTTTGCCAGGCCTGAGAGACTGGCTTCTTACCTCTTTCCATAGGTGTATAGAAATGTATTACCTAAGGCATTCTTAGCTGGTGAAAGGACCTAGAATTTGATTCTCAGCCAAGTCCTTTGGTTTCAAATATCAAATTTTAATCGTATTATTGGTGATCTTTTATGTTTGCACAGGGCTTTGTAGTTTATAAAGGACTCTTACACATGCCAGCCTGTTGGTTTTTCAGATAACACCCTGGGATGGTGCTGAGGATGAGCTGATAGTGTTCTGCCGATCAGGCTTAGTTAACTTGCTCTAAGTGTGGTGCCTGCAGCGTGGGTATCACCCAAGAGTTTATTAGAAATGCAGAGCTGTAGGCCCCACCCCTCACTTGCTGCATCACAATCTGCATTTTAACAAGATTCCTCAGTGATTAGAAGCACCTTAAGATTCAAGAAATACTGACTTAGAGCATCTACTCCCACGTGCTCATTTTACAAGCAAGGGTACCGAAACTCCGCCAGAGTAAGTGACTTGTCCAAAGTCACACAGCAAGCTGGTAGCCAAGCCAGACCCAGAATCCAAAATGCAGTGAAGAACCAGGGACTCCAGGGACTAGCAGAGCAATACTCCCTGCCTCAGTACCTCCCCTGGCCACCACACCTCCATGCCCCACTGAGCTGGGCAGGCTTGCTGAGAAAAGCAAGCTTGCTGTTACAGCCTAAAAGCCCTGAAGATCAGGGGAGCCAGACAGACCTTCCGAACAGGTTCTCAGTGAGTGACACTGATGAATAACTTGATCATATTGTGCTGGCTCCCTTCCTAGATACAACCTCAGTCTGCCCATTCATGAAGGGAGTAGCAGAAGGCCTCCCCAAGGCCATACTGCTGTCTGAGTTCTCCAATGAAAGGCCCATAGAAATACAAAGTCCTATTATGTTTTCGTGTTGTGTTTAATTGTGGCTGTGTTGCTTCGACTGCCTGCAGACATCCTATTAAGTAGGAAAGTATGAAAATGATGGGCCGCCAGGCTGAGAGGCTGGCAGTTATTAGAGGCTGGGCCCCTCTGACTTCCTGGCAGAGGCGTAACTGGCTTCATAAATTCCTCCTGGCAGAGAGGTGACGTCTCATGGCCACTTTGCCTTGCCCAGAGCTGCTGGGGCATCATTCTTCTCTCAGCGTGGAGTGAAACCAAGCATCAAGGCAGGCGGCAGGAGGGGAGGGCAGAGGGGCAAGCGGTTGGCTGGGCAACGCAATTGATGCCTATGTTGTGCCACTGCTGAGAGACTATACCATTCCGGACCGACCTTTTCCAGCCTTGGGCGCCCATCCCTACAAAGCTTCATGCACAGCTCTTGCCAGTAGCTGGAGAGTTGCAGAGTCAGTGTCAATACCAGTTTCTTCATCTACTACAAGTTTCTGTCACCTTGTCTTAGAACCATAGAAAGTGATTCTCTCCTAGTTCTAAAGGCTTCTAAAGGCTTTAAGTCAAGTTGTGGCCTGGCTCTTTCCAGATGCTCTGTTTCATTCTCTGATTCTTCTGATGGTTCTTGTGTCCCTTGGCATGTGGCAGCAGAGGTCATATCTCCGCCTCTGTCTCGATGTGATCTCTATATCTCAGACCATCATTCTTAATTACATCTGCAAAGACCTCTTTCCCAAACTTATCATACTCCAGGGGTGAGGATATGGACATTTGGCAGGGACACCATTCAAGCCATTAAAGTGTCCTCTGAAGATTATGCCCTTTAACAGCTCTTCCCCTCCCTTCCCCAAAATGTCTGAAGGCATGTATGGTGTGGAATGAAGGAAACTCATTTGGCTTGGGGGTCATAGGGAGCAATTCAGGACCCAACTCTGCTACTAACCAGTGGTGGCTTTGGGCAAGACACATTCCTTGAGCCTCAACTGCTCATCCTTACAATGGGGGTGATACCAGGGTGGCTGCACTTCTCAAGGAATTGAAGGGCAGTTCCCAAGAGCTACAGGGCAGGGAGCTACTTGGTAAACTGTAGATCACTAGATAGATGTAGGATGTTACCAAAAGGCATGGACAGGCAAATTCACCTGAACCAGCAAGTAATTCAGAAAGCATTCACTCTTTCTGAGAGTCATCAAATGACTGCCCTTTGCAATTATGAAAACAAAACTCCCTGCCCTAACTGCAAACCTACCTTCCCAATTTCTGTGGTCTCCAGTGCTCTCTGGATCCTAAACCAACCCCCTCCCCCAGATCCTGCTCCCACATCTCCAGCTTTCCACAGCACATTCTTTGCCCTCAGCTTAAGCTCTGCAGATGGGGGCATGGATCTAGTATACTTGTCTAAACTGAGGTCCAGGGGTCACCAGCAGAGCCTTGAGTTCACTCCTCTTGCCAACTCATTTCCATTTTATTGATCATCTTCTGGGAGAGAGGGAGAGGAGCTAGACTCCTCTATGAGAGGCTATTCAGTCTTTCTTGAAGCAGCAAAGTCTCCCAGGCCGGTCAGAGCCAGGATTGACAGGTGGACACCACATCCAGGTGCTGCCTTAGAAAGGAGTAAGAGGTGCCTTCCTTGGCTCGCCCACTCCTCCCCCCTCCTCCCTTGGTATCTGTAGAACTACCTAAGTGAAGAGCTGAGATTGAGGATGATTGAGAGTACCCCTCAGTTCCTCAGGGACTCTTTGTCAAAATGGGTCCAGGCCCAGCCCACACCCCTGAAAGATCTAAAGTTAAGGCCACTGTGGGTGTTCTCTAACATAAGATCTGGTGACAGAGATGTTGTAACAGGACATGGAATGCGGGGTGCCGGAGAGACATTCATTGAGCCATTTCATCATTCAGAGCTTGGTACTAGGCATGTGGGTAACTCAGAGAGCTTACAGTGAGCAGAAAGACCGTGGGCACATGAGAGGTGCCAATTACTCTAGAGTTGAGGGGGAGAGAGGTTGTTTCAAAATGAGGGCATTTTGGGGATTGTAGGGTGAGCTTGAGCTGGACTCCAAAGAACAGGACTGTGGTAGAATCTGGTGGGCTCTGGTAGCAGTTGTAACTGGCAAAAAGAGCCACAAATAACCATGCACGGCTCCCTGGTCAGGACCAGTGGGTGGAAGACTCCAGACTCTTACAGCTCACAGCTCTCAAGCTTTACTGAACACAGATCGAAGAGCTGCTGCTGCTTGTTACTAGCGATCTTAAGAGGGCACCTGGCCTGGGCTTTCTGCAGAAGGTCCTGGCTCGAGTGATGGGGCGATACAGATGAGAGGTTCTGACACTCAGCAGATTCTCAGCCTGGCCTAAGGCCCCAGAGTGTCTTGGCTCCCACCAGTACCCAACTGTGGCCTGGCAGGCTGCCTGCCCAGCAGCTCAGAGCAGAAGCAGTGCTGGGTGCCAGCTGCCCTGGGTGTGGCTGCCCTGTCCGCAGGCAAGGGCAGGTGAGTCATAACATCACCAGCAAGCTGTGCAGGGCTGGGGTTGAGACTGGGCAGGTGACCGTGAGAGGAAGAAAAGGAGCGAGGGGCCTGCTAGGCTCTCAGGCACACACCCCAAACTCCTACCAGAAGCAGCTCCCAAGGCCTTCCCTGGGCTGAGGCTCCACCTCCTGAGTACTAGCAATTCTCTCAGCAAAGGACATCATCAGAGCAGCACCTCCCAGCTCAGAGAAGCACCTCCAGGGACCGCCTCTTGGGTTCCTCCCCTGCCTCTGAAGTCCTAAGCTTGTCACCCAAGCCCCACCCCACCATCCAAGAAATAGACAGGAGGCCAGTGCTCCCGCGGTGGGAGGCAAGGCCCAGGTACTGAGGCTGTCTCCAGTCTACCTTGCAGGCCTCCCTACTAACTTTTCCAATTCCAATAAGGTCACCTCCATAAGCATGCATGAATAATGACAGAGCCACAGTTATGGTTTTAAAAAATGCAAAGGGAGAAGGGGGTGGGAGGCGAGGGAGGCTGTGAGTGATATCTGGATGGGTACGGCCGAGCTCCAGGAGGGAGGGATGTCTGGGAAGAAAGGGTCTGAGCTGGCATATGGGCCTGGGCAGTGTAGCTAAAGTAGAGTGTGGAAGACCGGCTAGGATGCTGCCGGAAGAGGGAGGAAGCTGTGTCTCTTATTAAGCTCCTGCAGTGTTCCATGTGCTGTGGCAAGGCGTTTGTAAGACTCTGGTGAGAAAGACCTTGCTAACTTGATGCTACAAGTGAGAACACTATGGTGGAGAGATTAAGTGGCTTATTGAAGGTCACACAGCAACAGCGGCAAAGCACAAATATTGTTCTGTTGACCGCATAGCCCTGTTCTTATCGTCCCACATCTTTCTGAGAGTCTGTGCCGATGCAGTTCTGATCCTAGGGAGAGCTGGGGACTGACAGACCCCTAGGCCCACCAAGGGATTCCAAAACAGCACTACTGGCCATAAGGACAGTACAGAAAGAAAGGCGGGGCCTTGGGAGGGCTGTTGGGCCCTGGGCAGACAGTGAAATCTGGGTTGGCAGAGGGCAGGGTGCAGTGTAAGTCTACTGCTGACAGCAGCCTTCAGTCAGCGCAGGGCAGAGCCACTGCTACTATCCATCACCTTCCCTCCCTGTCGGCAGCTGCCTCACCCACCCCACCCAGAGAGACCAGAAGGGCAGCTCTGAGACAGTCCTGGAGGCCAGGGAGCCCTCAGTGCACACCTGGCCTCGCCCCTTAGCTGACTCGCCCAGCACGCCCTAGACTCACCCAGGACCTCCTGGCCAGCCCCTTGATGCCTACCCTGGCCCTCAGCCTTTCCAGGACAGAACTGGGCAGCGTGTCCATTCTTCTGGCCCTGGCCACATGCGCTGGTCTTCCAATTGGAGTTCTGGCCAAAAGGATGGGGACACGGTCTCTATTGCTTCCGTCTTCCTTCCTTTCCTCCATCCCCTGATCCATGACTAGAAGCTTCTGTGCACCCCCGTAACCTCCAGGCTCACTGGCCCTGCAAGGTGGTGTGAGGTGACCAGGAGTCATTGTGGAGTCTGGTCCACTTCTAGCCTGGTATCCTGAAGGAAGCTAAGGTTCAGGACTCTGAAAAGGAGTTGAGCAGGGTTCCTGTGAGGTATTGTCTACAGGAATACTTGTGAAATGATTTCCTAGATGGGGTTTTCTTGTGACAAGGCAGAGGCTGAACACATTTTGGCTTTCTGGAATAAATTTCCCCTGGGAACTGAGAAAGACAGGCTCCCCGTGTTTACACAAATACCCAGAGGTATAGGTTGGGAGGTAAGTGTACTTCTAGGGTTTCCCTACTAGCAGGAAGTGGGTCACCTAAAGGAAAGTGGTCTCTAGAGGCAAAGGCTTGGCCAGGACACGGTGAGCACAGCTGACTCAAGAGTGCTGGGAAATGTCTGCACCTGACCTGTACCTGCACAAGATGACAAGGTCACTTCACCCAAACAAACATTTATAAAGCACAAGGACAAAGAGGAAGCGACAAGAAGTAGTAAGATTTCTTCCCTTAGGCTGTTCAAGAACATAAAGACTCACAGGTCTCATGAGAAGGGACAAGGGAAGCACCAGGCATAAAGGACCCTAGGAGGGGTACCGAATTTGGCTTGGGGATTCTTCTCCAAGAATAATAACAGTGAAGGTGGCAGAAAAGAAAGAGGTGTGAAAGTTTGTCACCCTCTGATTAACACCTGGGAACGGTTTCTCATTACCCTTAGAATAAAAGCCAAAGCTGGACAGAAGTCACAATAGCCAGCATGATTCTTAGTGGCAGTACAGTGGCTACTAAGTCCCATATGGTGCCAAGTGCTTAAAATGTGCAGAATTTTCAACTTCATAGAATTTTAACTGATTAAAGCAGCCTCCACAGACATTTACATCCTTGCTGGAAGATGTTCAGAACAGTGCTGTCTGCCTGCCCATCTCATGTCTACTGTCTCCCTGTTGCTGATGCATGGGTTCCAAGGATATGCCAGGCTTTGCTTGAAGCTGTTGCTGAGGCTGGCAGCTGCTCAGTGCTTCAGGTCTCAGCCTGCCATCACTCTTTGCTGAGTAGCTACAGCTATCCCTCCTGATCATGTTTCCTGCTCAGTACCTAACATAACTTTCAGTCATTTTGCTAGCTTCTTTAACAGTTTACTCTTTGTGCATCCCTGTAAGCCCTGTGAGACAGAGACTATGTGTTTCTCATTGTGGTAGTTCCAGGGGTTGGCATGTCACCTAGCCCACTTAGAGATTGATACGCTAACGTGGCTGACTGAGCATGCTCCATGAAAGGGGAATAGCATTTATGCAAAAAATAGCATCCAGAAAGACATTAGCATGGTGCAAGGAAGCGGTAGAGAGCTAGAAGAAAAACAGATTGCTAAGACAGGGCTCACATTTAGATTGGAGAGAAGGTGATATGGATTGATCAGGGAGATTGAGTCCTGACTTAGGTTTGACAAGATAGCTGGCCCCATGGTCCCTGTCCCAGAATACAGGTCAGATGCAAAGAGATGGGTTAAACATGGAGGGACCATACCAATAGGTATAAGAGCTCAGAAGGCAATGCTGTATCTGAGCTCCACTTGGTGGGTGTCTCCTCTGCATCTACTCAGTACTTCAGCAATGTTCCCTTCTTATCTGACTGATTTCTGAGACCAGACTCCACCTGGTGTGGGGCTGAGAAAAAGGGGAGAGATGGCAGAGATAGATGAATATTCCTCCTTCATCTGGCCCTACAAGGATGGCTTGACTGCCCGTCCCTCGCTTTCTTGTGGCTCACAAGCCAGGCCTTGGTTCCACCATTGCCTTAACTTCCTAGTGTGTTTCCTGTTGGATAATAGCACCTCTTGGAGGGGTTATGGTGAGGCTCAGGTAAAGAAGGCATGCAGTGGTGCTCAGCAGTGGTTGGCGGGGGCTAGTCAGCACTCCCTGTGGCCCTTTACAGGCTCTCATTCACTTTGTCATTTGAAGTTGTGGGAACAAAGAAACCACCATCTAGAGGACCTGATTCAAAACTCTTCTTCTCTACAAACCTTGCAGTGATGTCACAATTACAGTGTTAGGATTAACATGAATGGGAGGGGACAAAGGACACCATGGAGCCATTAGGAGACACCATGAATATAACCCAGCTAGCCTGACTTCCAATGCCACGTGATGGAAATGGGTACTGTTAAAAGACTGATGCATGGAAGAGTTTGAGTCCATGACTTGCCACAAAAGAGTCATGAAGAAGCAACCTAGCATTGCCATGCTCTGGATTCAGGCTGCCTGTGTTTGGCCTTGCCTCTACCAGTTACTGGCTGGGTACTCTTACTGAGCCTCACTTTCCTTATCTGAGAAAGGAGGCTGTGATGGCACTGGTACCAACTTCGTAGGATCCTTGTAAGGATGCCATGGGCCTCATAAAGGGCTCAGAGCCATGCCTGGCCTGTAGGCACCAAGCTTGTAGGAGTATGTTAAATGTTGTCCATTACTAGTAGTGCAATAAAAGTAATGTCAATACCAAAATCATGGAGTAGTGACTGGACAAAAACAAAACAAAAACCTGGAGACACTTTTAAAGATAATCAATTTGGGCTTCCATGGATTTGACTGTTATAAAAATATGAGCTATTCCAATCACCTGCTTCAGGGCCCATGCATATTCTAGAAGGTAGCAAAATTATCATTATTTAAATAATTAAGGTTTATAATAGCTGGCACTCTGGGTCTCAGGTAAGTCAAATGGATGATATAATGGACTTGTATTTTTATAAGCTGTTATGTATACCTCATAGTATACTTGGGTCCTTATGTAACCAATGTGCACTGTACTTTAATGCCCATTTTATAGGATTTTTATAAGGGAGGCTGGATAGTGTGGAGGAGCAAGCATCGGGCCAGGAGTCACAGACCTGGTTAGAAGAGAGGCTTTATCGTTCACTGAGACACTTGAGCAAGCTGCCTTCTCTCTTTAGAAGTACAGTTTGGCTCTCAGCTGAGGTGATGCACAAGGCAGTCTGTGTGTAGAATCCAACCAGATGGAGTGATGGTAAACGACTGTAGCTGTTGAACTTTTATATCTAATATTGGCAAGTTTGGGGTCATGTTTCTAATTTCTTAAAGAACATGACCCTCAAGTATAAAACTTTCTAGAGTAATCTATGGCCTATTTTACAGTAATCTGCTGTACAAGCAGCTCTCAGGAATGCCTTCTGGGCAACAACTGAGCTGCCTGTGTGTAATACCCACTCCTCAGGAAGTGATGGAATGACCTTCTTGTGATCCTTGAGATTGTCAGTCTTCTTGATCCTTCCTTGATGCATAGGTCCCAGTGAGCATTTCATTGTCCCCTCCTCTGCAGATTAAAAGAACAAACTAAAAGGGAAATGTGCGGGCCATGAGCTACAATACAAATGACAGGAACAGTGACAGCGTCTCACGGCTATTGAAGGCCCCAAACCTAAGCTGACCAGATCACATAGCTACACAGTTCAGTGACAGATGTCCACAACCAGAAACCTGAGTCATCAAGAAGTGCATAAAATATTTCTAGTATCGCTTGCTTCAGTGGGCAAGGCAGGGTGTGCTGCCTTTTAGAAAGATTGCCATCAAAAGTCCTTTAAAAAGAACTTAGCTGCTGTTACACACTGAATTCCCTGGCATGGGCTCCCCAAATACCTGGAGGGATTGTACATGCCTGAAATATTCCCATGTGTGTCCCAAGGCTGTGTGCATGTGTGGAGTACACACACAATCTTTGGACAGCAAGGCTCACTGTGAGCTAGTTTAGAGGTGAGGCCACTTCCAATTTTTCAGTAAGGTTCTGAGCAGGTTTCAAGTTTATTTACCTTAAATTAGCAAACATCGTTATTCAAAAGCTTTTTATTGAGTGCTTAATATATGCCAGGTATTGTTTTAGGGGCTATGGATGGATTTCCAGAAAAGAGCCATCGTTCACAGGAATTTCACATCTTGTATTTATACCCTCAGTGTGTTACTTTGTGGTTTATCCCAAATCGCCATCCTGGTAAGGCCTTCGGACTCCAACTCCACTCCCTTCAAGTTGGTAGCTGCTTTAGAGTGGAATGGGTTGCCCCAGTAAGACTGAGCAGTTCTTTGGGCCAGAAAATGTGCTTCTGTAGTTAGTCTGGGAGCCTCTCTCGGACAGAGCCGTTCTCTGCCATGACCTCAGTATTTGAGGGGCACCTCGCGGCCGGGCGCGATGAGGGTAGTGGAGCTGACCAAGGAAGGCTCCTTTTTCCTAGAGAGCTCTCCTGAGCTGGGGACACACTTTCTCCAAAAGCCAGCAGGAGCAGGACGGAGGGGCGTCTCCTCTGGGCCTCACGTCGGCCTGGAGAGAAAGGAGGAGCGAGCAGGAGCCCGGAGCGTCCTCGGCTGGGGACGGCCGCCCTGCCCCCAGCGCGCGGCGCGGCGCGGCGGGCGGAGTGGGTGGTGCAGGGCAGGGGTGGTATATCCTGTCTGACGGAGGGCGGGCCCCGCCAGTGCCTGCAGAGGGACGAGCCGGGGCGGAGGCGCCAGGAGCTGCTGCCCGGAGCCCGCACGCGGACCACTCGCTCTATGGCCATAGGGGACCGCTGAGAGCGAAGAGCACGCTCCCGCCCGCCCAGCGACCGCCGCGCCTCTCCGCCCCCCCGGCCCGCGCCTCCCGCCACCATGAACCACTCGCCGCTCAAGACCGCGCTGGCGTACGAGTGCTTCCAGGACCAGGACAACTCCACGCTGGCTTTGCCGTCGGACCAAAAGATGAAGACGGGCACGTCGGGCAGGCAGCGCGTGCAGGAGCAGGTGATGATGACCGTCAAGCGGCAGAAGTCCAAGTCCTCCCAGTCGTCCACTCTGAGCCACTCCAACCGAGGTAAAGGCGCGGTGCGCACAGGGTCGGACGGACGGGTGACGGGCTGGGGGTCGGCGGGCCCGGACAGGGTCTGCAGGACTGCCAGCAGCCCACACCTCTAGGGCACTTGTCACAGGGTGGATCTGCCCGCCGGCGGCTAGCCTGCTGCGCCAGCCCGAAGGCAAGCTGTGGGTCGGGATGAGTAGACCACCCGGGCCCCGGAGCGCCTCTGCAGCACTCCGAGGGTCCAGTGCCCGGAGCCCTGGATCCAGTCAGCTTTCTCTTCCCAGTCCTGATGGGGGTGCCAGCCCCGTGTTGTCTTGAGGTGTCTGTCCTGAGGTCTCAGACCCAGCGCTCGTCTATGGTTTTCCCAGGCTTTGTGATCCCCTGCACCTTCAGCCTCGGGCTTGCACCCAGGCTGAGAGGGACACCAAGCCTGGCGGGGTTGGTGGGGGAAGGAGGGTGAGTGGATCACTGTATTCAGGAGGACGGGGAGGTAGACGGGGACCCTACTATCCCTGGGATTCCCAGGTACTTTACATGGAGTCTCACCCTGGGAAGATGCAAATCTGATTAGACAGCCACCACAGGGTTAGTGCTCCCATGAGACAAGGAAGGAGGTCTGGGTGCCCTCTTTCACCAATACCAATGCAGAACCCACACCTGCCCCCTCTGACCCGGCTTAGGTAGAAAGCAGGGTCAAACCAGAAGAGCAGGGAATGAGCATACAGAGGTTAGGGGATGCTCCTAGTCTCAGAGAGACCTAGCTGAGCCCACACTGGAACTTCACCAGTTTGGGCTTCTGGCCTGTCCCCACCCCAAACTCTGTGAGTGACAAGGTCCTAGACTAGGGGAGGCTGGAAGAAAGTGACAGGGTCCCTGAAACTGAAGGTGGAAGATGCTGTACCTGACTGGGGCATTAATAGAGAAATTTGGAGCAAACACTTTCATATAAAGGTTTCTCAGTAAGAAATATGCAAGTTTTCAGTCATCAAGTATCATTAGCAAAACTTTAATATGTTTGTTCTTTCTTTCTTTTTTTTTTTTTTTAACTTAGCCAAATTGAGTAAACTGCTAATAAAGACTACGCACTGTAAAGCTGTTCGGGTCAAGCAGGACATACTCATTAGTGCTCCAGGAGATAGTGAGGGGCAAGGGTAGAGAGGGAGACAAAGGAAAGCGACTTCTGCTGGTTCGGGAGCAGCACACAGGCCCGTGCTCTCTGCCCCAGCATCTGCCCCTCTTTTCCCCAGTAGCCCCCGTACAGCTAAGGGAGGGGAAATGGCTGTCGCTGGCACTCAGTGCCACCTCCCACACCGAAGAGCTTTGCTGCTCCCTGTACCCTTTAGTCTGAGCTCTTGGCCCCTCTCCTACCAGGTACGAACTCCACTGCTTCACTTCCCTTTTGTTTAGCACCTTTGTCACTACGTGCTAGTTTCATTTGAAAGGTTTGGAATGACAGAGAGCCTCGTTTGCAGCCACAGCCCAGGGCACAGCTCAAGGCCACCCTGTTGTCTCTGGTTGAGACTTACCTTGTCCCTTTCCCATCCTACCCTGCCAGACTCAGCTCCTGGCTTACAGGGCCAGGAAAATTTCAAACTGGGTCCAGTGCCCAAACATCCCTTCTCCCCATCTATCAAGATGTTCCCTGATGTCTGCCATCTCGGAGTGTTGTTTCTGCCTTGGTCTTTGTGGGTAACCATCTGACGATGTCTCCATCTTAAGGTCTCCCAAAGAGCGTTCAGCCAGGTGAGGGCTGACTTATTTGCCCAGAAACTCTCCTGGGACTGACCCTGTAGGCGTGTCTCCTCTACCCTCTGCCTCAGGGGAGGTTCCCAAAGGGGGCCAGTTTCCCCAGCAGCACCCCAGCTGGAATAGGCGGTTGGGGCACTTGGAGCTGGTGTGTCTGGTTTATCTGGCTTTGTTTTCATCAGCTTTCTCTGTCCTCTCCATCAGAAACGCCCAAGTGCTGTGCTTCTGCTGCATGGCGACTCTGCTCTCTCTGTCGCTCCTGGTAATTTCCATACCATGAGCCTGCTTTCCATCTGGCAGATACCAGCTGGCAGCTGTGGAAGGACTCTGCCCCCTGGACACTCAAATTCTCCTTTAATCTTCTCCCAGAACAAAGAGTTGGTTTCTTTGGGGTCTTGAACTCTCTGTCCACCCGCCCCCCCACACACACATTAGAAACACACACTCTAAAGAAGACCAGCCATCCCACCACTGCTTGGTAAGATGATCATTGTCCCCTGTGTCCCTGTGGGGCAATCAGGAGTCATTTACCCATGGCCTTTTAGAAGTGACTTTTCCATTGTCCTGAGACCCTTGACCTCGGGGGTTCTTTTCTGTCTTTTTGGCAAGGGGGACTAGAGTTGTTGAGGACTGGAGAAGGAACCCGGCATCAAATATCTATCTCTACCCACTTCTTTCCTGAAATATGGTAGACCAGATGCTTCAACCTAGTCCTGAAGGTCCCAAGAGGGCCAAAGACCTTGTAGAGGGAGGTTGCTGTCTACCCATCCAAACTGGCCCTGAAATGTTGTTCCTCTGTGCTTTCAGTGTGTTCCTTTGGGTATCAAGGAGGCAGATTTTTCTCTTCCTAACTGCATGGGAAATAAGAGGCAAATAGGCAGGTGGGGCTGTCAAGGCTGCTCAGCAAGAGATCTTTGCTGGAGAATCTCGAAGTCTCTGAGAGTGAGAAAGTCCTTCTGAGTGCTGATAGTGATCTCAACTATGATGGTGAAGGGCTGACAAATTGTTGTCCTGCCCCCCAAAAATCATGATTCTTCTTTCTAGATTGTAAAACTCATTTGGAGTCTCTTCCTGCAGTTCATTCCATATCCCATTTGGTCTAAGCACATGCACTGCCACCAGGACACAGCCAGCACAACAACGTTCCATAAAAAGGAGCTTCCTTTTCCTATCCCCTCTTCCTACTACTACTGGTGGTGGCCTATACAATGCTGCCTGCTCAAATGTCGGTGACTGTGATTTCTAATTCCCTTCTTGGGCCTGATCAAAAGTATTACTTGCCACTAAAACACAGAGCCTTTATTCCCTGTGCTCCGAGATTACAGTTGGATTGGGTTCGGGGAGGTGCCTGCTCACCTTCCAAGGTTCCTGCCTGTTCAGGCTCCTAGAGGGCAGCCTTGTGCCAGCTCCTGAGAGAATGCTGCAAAGGGGCAACCTTGGGTAGCCTTGCCCTGGGTGACTTGTGTGTCCTTATTTGGCTGAGTCTCAGCATGAACCCCTGCCTGAGGAGGGTTCTGTTGACGGCTGCCCTTTCCTGGCCACAGACTGTGGACAGACATCACTCTGGGTTGTTTTCTCAGGAGCTAAACTAAGAAGAGAGATGGTAACGGGCATTTGTGTTTAAGCTTGTTCCAGAAGCAAAACATACTAATTAAACTTCAAATGAACTAATTCTGTTTCTTTACTATGGATCGTGACTTGAACTTGGGGTTTTAGCCAGATTTCTGTTGACCTGTTACAACACATGCAAAAATGCTGAGTATTCCTTGGTGTTTTGTGGCAAATCCTGCTTGTTTCCCTGGATCCCATCCTTTGCTATGATCACTGGCAGGGTTCGTAAAAATATATCACAGGCCAGAAGTAGCAGTGACCACACTGCCAGGTAATCTGTGGGGTGGGGCTGACCCCCAACTATAAATGCTAAATGCTAGTTATTCTAGCTTTAAAAATCTGAGATGTGCTTCTGTGAGGAAGTGTGACTTCTAGAAGGTATATAATGCTTGACTATAATAAAATGGAAAGATGTCAGAGATCCTTACTTGACATTCTTTGTAGGTTTATGCTACACACATGTACACAAATTGTCTACACATGCATTCATATGTTGTAGATACACAATTACTTTAAACACATGAACTTGCACAATTGCATATATACTACGCATATATCCAACATGCATGAATATGCATAAATATATACACGTGACACACATACAGATCCTCCCACATGAACACACACTTGCATGTATATATTTGGAACATACATGTATGTATACATGTACAGATTTCACATTTGAAAAATTAATATATTCTCACATACATATGCACACATTTGCCATACACATCTATATACAGATACATACAACACATACTCTATGTGTGCACATGTACAGATACACACAGCACATACCCCATGTATGTACACATACCACAGCTTGCCTATTGTGCTGTGGCAGGGCCTGGTTTGGTGGTTATCTCTCTCTGCTATGCAGTCTTGGACAAATCACTGTCTTTCTCTGGACCTCTGTAGCTGTTAGAAGTTGACTAAGATCATGTCGAAAGTGATTTGGGATGTCAATGACCTTTGGAAATAGTCTAACTCTCTCTGTCTGTAAACACTTTGCCCAAACTGTCTGCAGCTGCCAGCAAAAAGATGCTTCTCTGTGACATCCCACTTGTTAAGTTTCTCTGGTAAACATCTTGATATGCAAAAGTAAAGTTCTTGTCTACTAACCTCAAACTTGGCTACATGTTGGAAACCTGGGGATTTTAAAAAACAAATACCTAGGTCCTCTTGTCTGAGATTCTGATTTAATAAATATAGAAGGTGGCGTGGGCAGTTAGACTTTAAAACTCAGCTGATTCTGCCTTATAGCAAAGTTCAGAACTATGATCCTAGTCCGTACCCTTTATTCCTGTGGGTCTCTCACAATGATTCCCTATATCCTGACATGTACCAGCTTCCCATTGTCTCTCCCCAAATGGAGTGGTTGCTAGTGATAAGTTTTTTCCTTATGACCACAGCTGAGTCCCAATCTAGCCTTTTCCCACACTAACCCCCCACCCTGCCTTTGTGCCAGGCTGAGCCTCATAGAATTCCCCCACATTCTACCCAGACCATGGGCTTGGTGGTAGCCATGTGAGGATTAGCAGAAAGAGCAGACTCCAACAGAGCTGGGCTTACCCCCGGCTCAGCAGAGCCTGCAGGAGCCTTGTGAACTGGTGAGGCTGGGGAGAGAGTGCCTAGGACAAGCAACATAAAATGTTTTGGCCTTTCTGTTGTGTGCACACATGCAGGAAAAGGCCAGCACCACAGCAGAGAACTTGGTGAAATTATGCTGAACTTATTGGCCTCTCTAGGATCCTTGGAGTTCCAGAGAAGGAGAGGCAGTCGGTATGCTCCCTGTGGCCAGGCAGAGACTTAGGAGGAAGACTGGACTAAGACCTCCTGTGACCCTTGACCATCTGCCCACACAGCCTACTCCTTCCCACTCTTGAACATCTCCTGAGGGACGTTGTCTCACAGTATCTTCCTAGCACTCTTCTTTGTTGCTTCATTTAAATTCCTCTTACTATGGGCCTACCCTTAGGTACCATAGATAAAGAGATCTGTGGTATGAGTGTGTGTGTGTGTGTGTGTGTGTGTGTGTGTGTGTGTGTGCGTGTGTGTAGTAAATACCTTTGCAAGCCTGAAAGACAATAGGCTTCTTTCAGAGGGTTTTTATGCTGAGAAATAGGTGAGCTTGATTCAAGTGTAGCAGTTAGAAGACATATTAGCCTTATGGGAGATAGATTCAGCAAGAGAGAAACCTCCAGAGAGGCTTGCTGTGACAAGTCCTCTGATCAGTAAAGTAGAGGGATTTGGGAAAAGCAGTGAAGTAGAGGAGTTTCAGATGCCCTCTGCCTCTAAGGGCTGCCTGTTGGTCAGGCAAGCTGTGTCCTGAAGGCCTTTTCTAAGTAGAAACCAGTCCTGGAGTTGGGATGAAATGAGTCTAGTTGAGGTAAAAAGTCCCTTACTTAGGGAGTTCCCAGATGGAATGGGGAATCCAGACCTTACTTCCTAGAAGGGTAGGGTAGGTGCACACATGCATACACATACAGGTATGCAGAATCTACACTCCAAGTGGCACACCAGCCAGTGTATGCTCAGCCATTAGACCCAATGCTAATATAGCTGTGCTAGAGGTTTAGCGTGCTAAAAGATGGAGGGGTCATCTGTAGCTCATTTTTGCGCAAGGTTTTGAATACAGGGAGAGGGATTGTCTAAGAAGAGAAAGAAGGTTTTGGGTGCAGTGGGTGTGACCTGTTTGAAAGCTTAGAGGTGGGAGAGGATGAATCACTGCTGTCATGCTTGCCTGCTCCACTGGGTAGAGAATTCTATGTCCCTGAGTGAAGGGACTACCTTTCAAACTTTTGTAGATGAGGAAGATGGATTTACCCATATAATACAGAGAGTCAACCAGTTAAGTCTAAGGCCCAGAAGGTGAAGATGCATACAGAAACAATAGTCATCAGCACGGCAGATTGTCTGACTTGGTTTTACACACTGATATTTCACGTTGGCATAGAATGAGAGAAGCAGCTTGTATGGTTTGTAGAGCAGGGAGAGTAAGCAATGTCCTGAGCTATTAGGGTTCTAGGGTGGGCAGGTGTGTCTTGGTGATGATACTCAAGTTGGCCTGGCTGCTAACTTCAGAGAAACTGCCATCTTTTTGCTTATGATAAATGCCATCTAGAGGACAGTGGGAAGGTCAATGCTTGGAAGGAAGGACACAATGATTCTATGGTATGAACTGGATGTTAGGCTCTCTTTCCCCAACCCCAACCAAGAATCCTTCCCAGGGAGGTAGCCTTGGATGTCTGGAATTGTACATAGACCCTTTCTCATCCCAGTTAACACTATACTCAGAGAGCCCTTTGCCATTAAATGGAGATGTTGAGCCTGCAGGTACCAAAGTACCTTTACAATAGGGCTTCACAGAAGAGAAAAGATGTTCCTAAAACGATCAGCTCAGGCCACTGAGGTCCAGCCCTGACTAAAGCAGTGCCTTGTGTCCAGGACCCCTAGGAAAGAATCTGACTTTGTAAATTGCCCGAAGTATATAATTGTGTAGACGAAGCAGGTTCAGGTGTTGTTAATCAAGAAAGCCTTCCTAGAATTTCTACAACACTTACATCGTAGAAATAGAGAGGCCAGGTAGGGAATGAGCTGTCGTGGAAGCACTGTGTTCTTGCTGTGGAACTTGTCTTTTAGAAGCTATTGCTCACCATCCAGATACCCTAGGGTCAGGAGAAAGGGACAGAGCTTCTGTGTGAGAACAGTGCTGTCACAGAGCTCGCTTGCCCCCTTTACCCTGTCGTTACTGCTAGGTGTGACTCTAGGTGTGTGAAGTCTCTGGATTTCTCCATCCCTCTCTTCTACCTCTTCAGCAATGCATCCACTTTCTGCCAGAGAAGCTGTGCTGCTGGCACCGTGGTCATCTCACTGTTAAAGGGAGGCAAGCAGCTAATTGTAGACAGGTCTTAGAAGATGCCTGGAAGGAACCAACCAAGTGCGAGTTACAACCCACAGCAGTCTTCACCAGAGTCCCTGTGCGGCATGGAGACCAACTCTAGGCATCACAGAGCCTCTCGCTCTCCGCTTCCATGTGCCATCTGTCTGTGTGCCCATTTCTGTCTCCATAGCGTGGTCTCTAGTTTACATGGAGAAAAGTGTGTAAGAGAGCAGCCAGGCAGGTGCACTGCATGGACGGGGGAGATGCTTTGTCTGACCTAGAAGGAGTCTCAGGGGCGGAAGCCCGGGTGGAAGCCTCTGGGGAATGCTTCTCCAAGTAGGAGGCCCCCTGGGGCTTTGCAGAACTGTCTGTCACCACCCCAGATTTTCCATTTGGAAGCAGCTGGCTGACCCATGCCTGCCCTTTGAGGAGAAATGCCTGCTTACAAGATGAGAGCCAAGTAGACAATGGCCTGCCAAACTTTAAAAGAGATGATGGACATGAGCTGGATGGAGGCGGGTGAGACCTGGCTGTCAGCTCCTCAGAGTCCTGATTGTGTCTGTACCTGGATGCAGTCCCTTCCCTGGTGTCCAAGCCCACAGGATGCCTCCTATCTCCTGATGACATTACAGTATATCCAGAGGAGCATCTCCATCTTGGAAAGAGTCAGGGGCAAGCTACCTGCACTCACAGAGGACTGGGAATAAGTCAGAGGTTCTGTGGGCTGTCCCAGAGTCCCAGGACTTTATTCCCAGGGGTAGGCCTGTCAAGAGGTAGAAGGTGCAAGACCTGGGCCTAGGCCCTATGGCAGGTACTTCTGAGGCTCTTTGGATGAAGAAGCTCTTAAAAGGACTCTGAACCATGAGACAAAGGAGGTAGGGTTAGAGTTAGTTGCCTGTCTTCCTTGAAAGCTAAACCTTGTCTTAGGAGAAGCTGCTCTGAATGCCACTGGGCATGCGTCACTGTAGTCATACAACCACAGAACACTGGGAGTGTGTGGAGCCTCTAGGAGACAGAGAAGCCTCTTTTTACAGAAGAAGAATCTGAGGCCCATAGTGAGCTCATGATCCAGACTAGTACCAATTTCAACACCTTTAGGCTTCCAGGGAAAAGTGAGACTACCACAATCAAATAGTCCTATGTCCACCTTGCACTCTAAGATGGTGGGTGGGAGTCAAAAGAAGTGCCCTTTGTTGTGGATGGTCATCTGGCACTGGACAGCTGAAGTGAACCTAGGCTGAACTGCTGGCCTAATCCCAAACTGCCCATCCTGTTCTAACCTTACACCCAGGAAATGGCTTGGAGCCAATGAGTGAGGCAGGAGGAGGGACTCATAGAGCCAGGAGAGGCCAGGATCCAGCCCTCTTCTCTCTCTCCTTAGACACAATTTCTGAGGGGTAATTGAAGCATCCCTTGAGAGGAAAGGAAAACCCCCTGAGAAGGCTCTTACTGGCTCTGCTCACTTTTACTCCCAGAGGTCACATTTATGGAAGTGGGCTAGTCTTGCTATGGGCATCCAGGCCACAGAGCTCCCAGTGTAGCCAAGGAAATGAAACATCAGGTGACATGTGACTTGGTGTACAACAGCAGGATGGATCCCAGGCTAGAGAAATTGCCTTGGGCAGAGCTGGTCAGTAAGAGCTTCCTGGAAGAGATGAGGCTTTGAAAGATGGATGGAATTAAAGGTTATGGCCCAGGAGGGAAGGAAGATTCAGCATGGGGAGTGATGTGAGCTAAGTCATGAGTGTGTCCCTGTTAGCTATGTTTCACGACAGTGGGACCTCAAACAGACCATCTTGCTTCAAGTTGGGCTTTGCGGTAGGGCCTCACTGCCATCTGGTGAAAGGGAGAGGATGGGGACAGGCCCCACCGTGAACCCCAAATCCAGCTGTGCTTTCTGCAATTCAAAGCCATTTTGCTGCTAATAACCCTAATGACACTCTGTTCTCCCGCAGAGCCTGTCATTTGTGGGTCTCGAAGCCCTGTGAAAACATTAATTAATCCTCACTGGGCCTTTGAGGTTGATCCCTGCTCCCCTTCACCAGCTGGAGGACCTCTCAGAAGAAGGAAGGGGCAGGTTACTTGACTACCTGTTGGGGCCGAGTTCAGTTTAAATCCACAGTCTTGAAGGAATTAGACTCCAATCGCACCTCTGCTGCTTGGTGGCTCTGACCTTGGGAATCTAAACTTGGAATGTCAAGATCCTGCCTTCCTCCCCCTAGTGGGAAGCTGATCTTTGTGGAGCATGGACTTGTGATTCCTTGGACTGGAACGACAGTACTCCAAGGCCCTCCAGGCCAACTCCTGACCTGTAGGTGTCAAAGGGTCAGACAAGATTTCAAGAACTGTCTCTACAGCAGTCTGTGATGGGCCCTGGCTATGGAGGATGTAGAGAGTGATAGAGGTGGCCAGCAAATGACCTGTTCTCTGGCCTCCCCCAGAAACTCGGTCTGGTCCCTTCCATAGAAGTGGTGGACCTGCATATGGGTGATGCTCTGGGTAGCAGGTGTAGGAAAAGGTCACAGTCATCCCTGCCCTAATCTGCCTCCTCTGCCCTCCAGGTTCCATGTACGATGGCTTGACTGACAATTACAACAACTATGGGACCACTAGTAGGAGCAGCTACTACTCCAAGTTCCACTCGGGGAATGGCTCGTGGGGATATCCGGTAAGGAACTGCTTCTGTTCACAAAGACCTGGAAAGTTTATGGGGGATCTGGGGCTCCTGGTGGAGAAAGCTTGCACTGGTTGCTAAAAAAGAGCAATGCAGACTTTGGTCAGGGCTGTCAGGTCTGATGAGGTCTATTAGCTTGGCCATTGTCTCATAGAGGGCTCTGCATACAGCTTTGCTTTTATGCTGATTGGGTATTTCTGAATATCTCATGTGAGAACATCTTAGAAAAGGCATAAAGAAAAACAAGCATTTACTTAAAAGTTCATTTCCCAAATTGTCTGATTTGAAGATAAATTTGTGAGAAGTTTCAATTCTAGAGGTTCTTTATAGACAAAAGTTAGAGGTTTCTAAAAAACAGTATGAAGGATGTTCTCTCTTCAGTGTGCACTGATGGTTAAAGAAGGAGCCAGAAGGTTCCATGAAGACAGGAGATTATGTCCATTGTAGTGATCTCGCTGAAGGGGCCTTGTCTTGGAGTAGAGCTTTGCTTGAGTTTCAAGTCCAAGAAATCTGGATTCAAGATTCAAGCTCTGCAGTTCATTGAGCATGGGCTTTCGGCTATTTCAACTTCTGGGTCTCAGTTTCCTGACAGGTAGAGTGGATATAATAAATCTACTTGGGGTTATTGTCAGGATTAAATAAACTAATATATGTTTAAAAATAGATTATGATTCTTAAGATTTTAAAAAGTTAATATGGGTATAGATTATTCTAGATCCTTTAATCCTGGTTCTGTCTCTGTCTTCTTGTTAACTCACATCCCTTCACCTATCTGTCCATTTATGGAACAGATATTTGCTGAGCTGAGCTCTATGCTGCACAGTAGGTGATTTTGATACAATTGTAAGAATCAGTACATTTTTCTTCTACTATAAAATCAGGGGTATTGTGCTAGAGGGCACCCAAGGATTCTCACAGTTCTCAAGTTCCACGATTTCTTTTTTTTCTAATTTAAACATTAGCTTTCATTGTTCTTGTGAAGTCTTTTGTGAGTCTCTCAAGACATTGTTCAGAGGAAAAGGCAAAGCTGGAGTTCTGTCTTCTTAGGGTTTAGGACCAGTACCATCCACTTCAAGCCACATTGACACAGATGTCACTCGTGATTGCTAAAGATGCTGGGGTCCTGGGCAAGGCAGTCATTGAGTGGTTTTAGAGTTTGGAGTTCTTTTGCCATTGTCTTTTTTCCTTTCTTCTTTGGTTTTGTTGGGGCTAATTTTGGAGAATATATCTTTTTTACATGTGACATGTTGGGAACTTAAGGAAAGAATGGACTAGGTTTCTACAAATTTATTTCTCATCTTTTTTTTTATACATATGTCAATTAGTACTCTTAGTACAGTATAAATTTAGCTGATCAAACCAAATGAGCTTACAAATCAGTCACAGATATAAAAGGGCTTAAACAAAAAGGGAGATGTCCATACAGACTTAGAAGATGCCTAGTATCGAAAAAGAAAGGGATTAGGTAAAACCCAAGAAAGGTAGATTGCTGAACCCTTTCGTCTAACTTAATAATATGCTGACAGTGTATGTGTTGCATGCCCTTCATTTATACTGTTCCGGATCAGATTTTAGAAGCTTCAACCCTGGTTCTACTCTTTTCTGTGACTTTGGATAAAACTTGTAACCACTCTTTGAAACAAAAGTGAGGATACCAGTTTGTCTATTTCATTCATTATATTGATATCATGTTACATTAACTGTGTTATGGACAGTGTAACCATGCAAATTTGGGAAGCCATGTTTCTAAAAAATCTCATATGGGCTTTGCTGAACACTTTGTTTCTAGGTAATTAACTCAGTCCTTAGTTGTCTCACTTGCCTTTAATGCTTCCAAACAGCCCCCACCCCTCCCTGCGCCCATTTTCTGACAACCACTGAAAATCCCTTTCTTCCCGCACCCTAAGGCCCAGCCCTCCTCACTCCTTTGCTGGCAGGACTGCAGACATGACTCATGACAGGGTAGCTGCTGAGGCACGTCCTGTCTCCTCTCAGTTCAGGAGAGGCTATGGGAACAGGGAAGAACTGTGCACACATGAGGATTTGGCAGAGGGAGGGGGCTGAGCAGAAAGGAAGTGGAACAATTGATATTGGAGCCAGACATATAATCAGCCTCACACTGGGCAAAAACCAAATAGGGTCCAGATTTAAGGAGAAAGAGAGTGGGAGAGATGGTAACAAAGACCTGTGGTGTGGGATAATCCGGTGCCTGTGGGATTTTTCCCATAGGTGCTACAGTTGGCACGGAATGTTGTCTTTCCCTCGCTCTGAAACCAACATGGCGGACAACGAAGGGTGTGTGGGGAGGAGGGTGCGGTTCGTCTACACAAGCGTCGTCAGCATGTTTTCAGGAGCTTTTGAGAACTGATGAAGGGCCATTTCCTGCAGATATTTGATATTCATTCAGTCAGCCAACTTATATTGAGCAATGGCTGAGGCACAGCAGTGAGAGCAGTGCACTGTGGACGAAACTGAAAAGGCTGACTTTGCCCTCAGTGAACTGCTAGTCAAGTTGGGAGAAGTAAAGACAAGCGGACAAATAGAATACAGATAATAGTTTCTGTACTGGGGCTTTATACCAACACTTGCCCTTGTCTAAAGGCTTCTAGATCCTGTAAACAATTTTGAGTGGAAATGTCTTCAGTGTATTTTAGGAGCCATGTAAGCACTGGTCTGTATTTGACCAGAAACAATATTACCCAATTTAAATAACTTATCACTTCCAATTTGGAACCGGTTCCAAATAGCAACCATCCCCAAATGACAATGCTTTGTCACTAGTGAGTTTATATTTTATTTAAATATAGAGAGATTCTATAGGGATTCTAAAAGAAATTTCTAACAGTGTTTTAAAATCAGTAGTGTTACCTTATTATCTGTATC
The DNA here is from genome assembly GCA_035773235.1 of Eospalax fontanierii. Taxonomy (NCBI): domain Eukaryota; kingdom Metazoa; phylum Chordata; class Mammalia; order Rodentia; family Spalacidae; genus Eospalax; species Eospalax fontanierii. Next base: position 58,365,384 of record CM069535.1, read on the forward strand.
AGTGAGTCTTGTTTTAAAATCAGTAGTGTTACCTTCTATCTATATCAGTGAGTCTTGTTTTTCAACTTGTTTTTCATCTCTGATCTATTTGTAATATTTATGTAATATCTGTGATATTACAAATTTTAAAAACTAAATATAGTCCTATAATGAAGCTTACAATGAAGTTCATATGAAACATAGAAAGCATCCAGGGGCTTAAGGCTTAGGACCTCAGAACATCATTGGCCCCAGCAGTTCTCTGTTAACTGCTGGCCACTCTAGCCCTCTTCTTCAGAGTCAAGGATCTGCTGGAAGTTAGCATTGAAGCCCCAAAGTCCCACAGGCCTCAGGAAATAGAAGGAATCTGTAAAGCAGGGCAAAGAATGTCCTCCACCTGACATGTCACACGATCAGTCTCTGTCCCTCTGTCCCAGTTCTCAGAACCAAACTTGTGGACTATTAGAGTTCCAGTGGAGTTTTCATCTTATAGCTGAGGAAACGCACACCCAGAGAGGATTAATTACTCATCCAAGGCCACACAGCTGGCTACAATATGGCAACCTAGATCCCTGACCTACTAACTCCTAACCTGGTGTTTTGTTTCCATAGCCCTAGTTGTTCATACATTGTGTGACAGTCATTTTATGGATTTCGGTAATCTCTATGTTTCAACACTGCAGCTGTGTTCTAGGGACTTGCAAGAGACCCATAGATTCAAATCCTTCACTCCCCTCTGCCCCTGCTCTCTATCCCAGCCTCCTCTCCTTTAGAGGGTCAGTCTAATGCCAACAGGAGAAGGAGGGGCATGGCCATATGTTTCCGTTCCTGGACTCAAGCTCAGTTCACTTAGTAGTAATTATTCACTGTGGTGGTGGAGTGCTCAGAGTAAGGTCATCAGGTAAAACACAACTAAGTACAATACTTGGGACATAATCATAGTGAAAATCTTTTGGGTTTTCATCTGAAATTTAAACACAACTATATGTCCTGTGTTTGGCAACCTTAAGCATTCCCGTAATTAAAATAAATCTCCAATAAGAACTCCTCTCCTAGGCTAGGGACCCAAGCAGAATCACTTTAGGCCATTTCTGGTGAGGAAATGGAGGCCTTTTGGTCTCTTTTAGTTATGCTCATAATGGGTCACTTGAATACCTACCTTTCTCTGGGTCAGTAGACCAGGATGAGGGATATAGAAATCTGGGGCCATTTGGAAGGTACCGTTCTATTCCAAAGCTGAAAACAGTCAATATCAGAGTGCATCTGAAAGAGTAGTTCTCTTTTCTGTGAATATCAACAGCAAAGAGTTTTCCCATTTTCTTTTTTTTTTAAGATAAAAAAATGTTTTTAAGTGTCTGTTAGCTTGTGTATATGTGTGTGTGTGTGCAGTGCCCACAGAGGCCAGAAAAATACATCAGATCTATTAGAACTGGAGTTGCAGGCAGCTGTAAGCTGCCATGTTGGTTCTGGAAACTGAACTCAGGTCTTCTACAAGAGCAGCAAGTATTCCTAAGCACCGAGTCACCTCCCCAGCCCCAAGTTTTCCTGGTTTCAAAACAAGGGCATTGAGTTCTTCTGGGAGTCATATCAAGTACATGTTCTTTGGATATAGATTGAATTAAACCATTGCTCCCAGGACCTGATCTGAGGAGGAGAGATGTCATGAGGGCATCATTAGCCTGGAACAGGGTGCACCGTGGTTGCTGCTGTTGAATCACGCTCCGTGCTTGTTCAGTCCAGCCTGGCACACCTGAGAGTGAGCTCCTTGGGAACATGAAGACCTGTCTTTGTCCTGGGTCCTTCTTCTAGCTGCTTCCTAACTGATACATCAGTTTTTGATGTTCTCTTCATGCCAGGGACTAGTGGACAGTGTGCTACAGATCCTTACTCTGTAGATAGCCAAAACCTGCCTTCTCTAGACCTAAAGTTACCTGTGGGAACCACTGCTACAGATGGGAGGACTATAGATGCATCAGGTTTCACAGATGAACAGAAAATCTAAGCACAGTGCTCTCTGGATTGGTGGTCACCTTCAGTCGGAGTTAAACTGTTGTCTGAGAATACATAAGGGCTGAGTTGTGGGCCACATAGTGCAGACAGGTTGCCAGAAGAAACATGGCCAGACTCTTGCCCTAGAAGTAGCATAAATAAACTGCATTTACCAATCCACAATTAATAGAGGTTGTGCCCCAAGACAGTCTGATGTGAAGGAACAAGCCCTAGACTTTGCCCAGGACCTTCAGTGTAAATCCTGGCTTTCCCCCTTAGCTAAAGTGTTGCCATCTCTGAAAGAGCGAAAGGCCCTTTCTCAAGGGACAGTAGATAGGCGATAGCTATGGCATGTCTGATCAACACTGGGAGGTCTAATTGTAGCCTCGGTGGGCTGGTACTAGCTGAGGAGCCAGGAGGGGCTTTTGTGTCTCTTGACCTTGGTTTTCTGAACATAGAATAAGATACTCTGACTAGATCCTAGTCAAAGGCTAATAATATAGGACTTCATGTGTCTTGAGAGCTTGCTCTTGACTCTCAGCTACAGGGACTAAAGCCAAACCTTGGTGACTTCCTCAGGTTTGGAGTTAGTGGCAACTTCTTTAGTCCAGATCTCTGCTTCAGTCCTCTAGGTAAAGGCTCTGCCCTTCCTGCTTCCCTATGAGCATCTCTCGTCACCGGGAAAATGGAAGTTAATTGGTTCTTACAACAGCAGGGAGACATGGTAGGATTTCATTTAGCTGTACAGAAAGGTAACTGAGGCACAGCATGTAGTTCTGTCAAGTAACTACCGTCATTTAAAATTCAGACCCAACTCTTGCCTGTCCACCTTCTTCCCAGGCCTGAGTGCCACTTTCCAGGTGCGCGAGCTGGGATCCTTTGGCAGTGACGGCTGGCCTCTGTCTCTTCTTGCAAAGTCCAGGTGAGGGAAGATAGAGTAGACTGTGGCTCCTGCTCCCAAGTGGGCATGGATCCTGCTCCACAAGGGAGTGATTGATGTGTTTCCAACTCAGTGTCCCTGCTGCCAGCTCCTGACTCACTCCCACCCAGCCTTGGGAGATAGGGTCCCACCAGGGCCCCAGGCTATCACCCAACAAGAAGAGGCAATGATCCTACTCACCAAAGGACAGAATGTGCCTCAGAGAGAGAATGGAGGTAAATGAGAGAATTGATGGGTGATTCCAGGAAGGCATCCTTCCTGGCAGATGTGGCATATCTCTTCCAACAAATTGCTCCCCGAATTTCAATTGTGGAAATTCATTGTGACAAAGGTCCACATCTAGGGAGTTCCCTGGGCATGGGTCCTCCTTAACAAGTCACAGTCCATCGTAGTGGTTCTCCTTTCACCCGAGAAGTTTCTACATTGGGCAGATTCCTTTTCATGTGCCTCCTTCCATAGCTCACTTAGATTCTCTGGGTAGCTTGAGGCCCCTCCTCCTAGCTGAGGACCTCTCAAGTCTAACAACTGCAGCCTTCTTCCTTCCTTGAGGAAGAGAGGTGGAGGATGCCTCCACCAAGGACCCATGGGCCTTAGAGAAAGGAGCACGGTTACCGTGAGAAAATGCAAATGGTGTCCCTGATCATGAGCTCCAGTGGGGAAGGAGGCAGGCCTCCAGGAGATGCTGTGCCCAGAACTGTGAGAGGGGAGGATGAAGGGTAGAGGAAAGCTCTTGGTGTGAGACAGTGCCCAGGAGCACTGTTCTGGCTATCACAAAGAATGGTTAAAACCCAAAGGTGGGCAGCAGCTTGCGAGTTGTGAGCTCCAGGGGTCTCATAAGCCTTTCTGGCTTTGTGGGCCAATCCCTGAGAACCCAGAACTCACAGTGCCCCTCAGAGTGAACTGAGCGTGTCCATCGCCCCCCACCTCTTGTCCTAGGACTTCTGGTCTTGCCTAGATGTGCAGTCCTTTGTGAGGGACGGGAGGGAAGGCCAGGTATAGCCAGCTCAGAACACTGCCAGAACATTGTCAGCAGCAGGCACGTCTCAGAAGGTCCCCAGAAAGGAATGCTACTGTCTCCTAGGACAACAAAAGCCAGTTTTAACTTGATGGATCAGCTGTGGTTTCCATCCAAATTAATGCAGAGCTGGCGACCACACTGGGAGAACCAGTGCTTAGACTGATTCACCTGGGGAGGAGTAGGAGCTCAGTTTCTTCCATCCTGACTAGGTATTAGGAGGCACGTAATAATGTTCTGGCCACAGAGAATGGAATTGGGTCTTCTGTTAAGAAGGGAGCTTCTGGAAGAGCTGGTCATTGTTCCGTGCCCCAGGCCCCCCATATTCCTAGTACAGTCTCTGAGACTTTAGAAGATGTGAAGAATCAAGGATAATTGTAAATATTTTTCTTTTTTTTCCAGAGGTAATTAATGGAATTTTGTTAGGGAGCCCTCTTTGGGGGAGGGAGGGGATGGGGGAAGAAGGGGGAAGACCTGACAGAAAGCAATCTACTTAACCAAGAAGTCTTTAAAGTGCTTACATTGCAGTTAAAAACAATGAACAGATGAAACGAGGGCCTAAGAGAGGATATAATTAAAAGCTAAATTCTGCAGCACACGCTGACTTCAACCTCTGCAGGCCTCAGTTTCCTGCTCTGTAAATGAAAGGGGACAGCCGGAGTCATGAGTTTGTGGGTGGTTTCCTCAAGTTCTGGATGATAAGGAAGTGGAGACTTGCAAGGCTGTATTCTCTATCCACTCAGGTATGGTGGTAATCCCTGAGATTAGGGCTACATTTTGAATTTCCTCACAATATTCATGTGTTCAGTTCCCCACTTGATTCTTCAGTGTCTGAGATGAGTGGGTAACCAGGTATTTTTATTCTGATTTGATTTGCAGGGAAATTAAGTGGCAGAAAAATGCAGGGGTTTTCCCATTACCTCACAGGTAGATTTGGCAGGACCGAGTCCGGAGCCCAGTGGACAAGAGTGGGGTTTGAAGAGTGAGGAGAAGCCGGAGACAGGAGCCGGCCGGGGAGAAAGGCGGGGATCTTCTCTTCAAAAGGGGGAACTTGAAGAAGTCCTGCAGGGGGCTGCTGGTGCCCCTTCATGGGGTCCCTTCATGGTGAGAAGTTTCTTTTGTCACTGAGCCCAGAGAGTCAAATGCAGCAGCATTTCCCAGGTGGGTGGAAGAGCCATCCCCACCCTTTACTAGGGTGAGGCTGGCTTTCTCCCCCAGGGCCCTGGCAAGTCTCTGCGAGGCCTGCCTGCCTACCTGCCCCAAGAGCGCAAACTCAGCTGAAAAACAAAATCAAATCTCGTGGGGTGGGGGTTGGGGAGGGGATGCATAAAGACACAGGTGGGAAGAGAAGCAACCTGGGGCCCCGCCCCTCCACCTCCACCCTGTGTGCTGGGGTGTGGCCCAGAAGCAGAGGAATACTGGGCTGAGCCAGGTTGGTCAGGAGGCTCTGACTTTGGCAACGGCTGAGTAGCCTACCAAACACGAGAAGCCTTCTGGGGCAGTCTGTGGTTGGAGAAACTGAGGCTGGAGGATGTGAGCCAACTATCTAAGACTGCACAGCTAGGCAAGAGGGAAAGAAAACTAAAGCCAAATCTCTTGACTCCATGCCCAGTGCTCTTGCCCACCAGGTGCATGTAGCTTCTCTTTGCCACTGTAGTATTTCTAAAACCTGGGTCATTGGCACTCAGCTGTCATGATTTTTAAAAAATCATCATATTGACTATTATTTGATTTTCAATAATAGTTCTCCATGGACATTGCATGACTTGGGTGCACCTACACACATGTAAGCAATACAATCATACACAAAAAAATAATAAAATTTTTAAATAATAAATTCCAATTCCAATGTATTTCCTTTGAAAAGAAGCTGTGGGAACTGGAGACATGCTCAGCAGTTAAGAGCACTGGTTACTCTTCCAGAGGACCTGTGTTCAATTCCCAGCACCCACATGGCAGTAACAACCCTCCGTAAATCCAGTTCCAGGGGAGCCGATGCCCTCTTCTGTTCTCCAAAGGCATTGCATGACCCAGGTGCACTTACATACATGCAGGCAATACACTCATACACAAAATTAAAAAATAATAAAATATTTTAAGAAAAATAAACGATGTATCACTAACTCTGATGACATAGCAGTACATTTTACTACTAAAGGAAGGGTCTCCATGTCCTTCATAAACAATAATAACGAACAACATGAACTAGAACACTATTCGATTCTAGCAAGGTGAATCTGCTCTATAGAAAATTTGGGGTTGTTTTTCTCTGAAGGGAAGTTGGTGAGTGACAAGAAACAGCGACTTTAAGCTTTCTCCTCATGGTCATCAAAATGGACATGTGAGGGTTCTGGTGTGCTTCAGTGACGGTTACTGCTATATCCTTGAGTTCCCCAAAGTCATTGCACAGCCGCCAGTGGCGCAAGAGAAGAATTCTCAAGGATTCTGAGTCCTAAGCTAGTCATTTGGGAAGGTTTCCTACCCTCGCTCCTGCTCCCATCTCAGAGAGCTGAGGGCCAAGGAAAAAGCCACCCAGGTGAAGCCCTGCCCCTCTCCAAGGCCACCAGCCTGACTGAATACTTGTCGTTAGGGGAACACATGATGTTGAAGTTTCTGGTTATTGAGGACCTGCAAGGGCGAGACTCTGGGATGAGTTGCTCTCTGGGGACAATCTGGAGAGGATTCAGGGGTCCCCCAGATCCTTCCACCACCACAGATAACCATGATCGCCTCTCAGAGTGGGGAATACTCCGGAAGCAGCCGATGACCTATTCTTTCCTCTTACTCACGCCAGAGTCTTGGAACAGGATGTCCCCATGCCACCCTAATGCAAAGAAGCCCCAACAAGATTTGCATAACTCAAGAGACTCCGGGGCCCAGTTCTTACGACCAACCACAGCATGAATCCTTACAGCCTCAGCACAACTTATGTGTGCCAAGCAATGCATTTGGAACAAGGTGTGGTTAAGGGGAAACTAGTCACTCCTCCCTGTTGTCACTCCCATGTTCCTACACAGAACACACCAGTTATCATAGTCATTAGGTCTCATTTTTCGATGGCATCTTTGGTGTCAGAGGGTCTTTTCAGTTCCTGTCTTTGGGCTGTAGGATTATATCACACAACTGATCGACTACATTCTGTTTCTTTTCCTTTTCTTGCCCACCCCACAGTGCTGGAGATGGAACCCAGGGCCTTAGACATGTGAGGCAAGCACTCTCCCACCGAGTTTTTCCCTCCCCCAGCTCTATGCTCTTCTTAAACATCTTCAGGAAGCTCTCATAATCTACCAAAAGAGGAGAGTCAGGCACCTTCTACATCTGGGGTCTTTTGAAAAGGGATCTTCTAGGAGTCAGGCCAGCCACTGGCTGGAGATGCTTTTGAAGCTTCTATAGAGGGACCCCTAGGATAAAAAGTTTTACCTTTTTTGTTTTGTTTTGTTTTGTTTTGTTTGTTTGTTGTTTTGTTGAGATGGGCTCTCACTATGAAGGCCAGAATGCCTAGAACTTGTGATCCTCCAGTCAGCCTCTGGAGTGCTGGAATGATAGGTATGTGTCACCATACCCTGTGCTCTTTGCCACTTCGAGTTTGTTTCCATCTCTAGACTCTAGTTGTTAGTACCTGGTGATTGGAAGACAGGTATTGCGAGAGAAGCCAAAGACCTGAGTACTGATTTAGGGTCTGCCACATATTAGCCAAGTGACCTTGGCTGAGCTCGAGGAACTTCCAGAGATGTTCCTTACCTAAGATCATCTCTGGAAAAGTATGTTTCCCAAGTGAGTAGGTGGGAAGTATTTGTGTGTATGTGTGTGCACATGGATACATGTACTTGTGTGTGCATACACACACCCGTTCATCTCCCAAAGGGGGATCTGTTACCCAGGGAGTGAGGAGAAGGGGTGGCCAAGTGCTTTCATGTGAGATTTCTTTAAATTTTTATTTTTATTTTATGTGTATGAGTGCTCTGCTTACCTGCATTCAAGTGTACCACATGAGTATAATGACCATGAAGGCCAAAAGAGGGGGTCAGATCCCTGGAGATGGAATTACAGAAGGTTGTTAGCAACCTTGTGGATCCTGTAGAAGAGTAGCCAGTGCTCTCAACCACTGAGCCATCTGGCTGTCTTAACAGCAGGAATGGTTTGGGTCTCCAGGAGCTCTTGAGGGTCAGGGAAATATCTACCCTTCAGTATGTCTCTTCCATGAAGGCTTTGGTCCTCTTCTGGCACAGATATACCCACATGCTCAGGACTTATAGTAGTTCTCAGGCCATTCAGCTTCCCCCTGACATCCCAGCACAGGGTAAGGGACACTGGTCAAGGAGAGCTTCCTGACTGCCATGTATTTTGCTGGGAAGTTAGCATACACTGCGGTGGCCCTCTCCTCCCTGGGTTGACTATTACTGAGACAGCTGAGTTAGCCTTGGAATTCAAAAACCAGAAACCATGGCACTTCAGGATGGAAGGGCCAAGCCTCCAATTTATCCCCACTCGTGGGAGAGAGATGGCCAAGAGCTACGAGGTCAACTGCCACTTGGATATGAGAGAGCTGCATCTCAATAGGCAGCTTTCTGGTTTCTTTTCTAAAAGAAAACATACATGCATGTATAACCACAGGTCCTTGCCCCTAAGCCCCTTTTGGCAGTGACAGGAGCAGAGAAAACCCTATTTCTCCAGTGTGTTGGGAGAGGCCGGAGAGAAGCCAGCTTAGTGACAAGGCAGGGAGCTGAGTGCAGAGCAGAGCTGGTACTGCATTGGAGAAGTGGTTGTTCAGAGAGCAGATGTGACTGTGTGCTAGTCCGCCCAAGTTCCTTCTGCTGCCTACCAGGTGCCCCTTTAAGCCTCTCTTCTTACCTGCAAGGAGGAATTGGAGCCTATAGACCAAGAGGCCAAGATTCTTAGCATCCTTGGAGAGAGCCGCAGTTCCTAAAAACCTCCCAGGCTGCTGACTGGAGTTCTGTAGGGCCCCTTACGCCTGGGCTGCAAGTATCTTGATACTCAGGAATGTTTACACTCAGTTATCTGCAAATGTTTCTTAATACTGGCCAATTGCCTCACACCCACAGTTTCCCCCTCTTCAGAAGTTATGAGACAGTGATGGTTTTTGATCAAAAAAATTTCTTGTTAAGTCTACACTTCCAAGACAGGCACCAAAACTTTCGTATATTTTTATTTATTTTATGTGTAGAGTGCATTACCGGCATGCGTGTATGTACACTGGTGTCATGCAATGCCCACAGAGGTCAGAAAAAGACATCAGAGCCCCTGGAACTGGAATTATGGAAGTTTGTTAGCCACCATATAGATGCCGGGAATCAAATCCGGGTCCTCTGCAAGAGCAGCAGTCAGTGCTCTTAACCTCTGGGCTGTCTCTCCATCCCTAAAAAAGTTTGTATTTTAATGTATTTTATGCATTTTAAGAATTCAAATGACAAGCCAGATATGGTGGCTCATGCCTTTAATTTCACCAGTTAAGAGACTGAGGCTTGGTAATCATAAGTTTGAAGCCAACCTAGGCTATGCATTGAGACCCTATTTAAAATTTTAAAAATCAGATGACAAAATGCACCTCAGTCCTGGGTTGGACCAGGCTGGAGTTTGCCATTCCTCTTCCCAGTAGATGAGAACTGACTGCTACCAGCCACTACCCTTTACTTCACAGATGTGCGTTGGATGCTTCTGAGGACATCCCTGGGCAGACACTGTGAGTTTCAGGGAGCTGGTGTCAGAATCTTGGGTGGGACGCCTCCCTGCCTTTGAGGATTCCACAGCAAGCCACACCCACTGTGGCCTCCTTCAAGGCCAAGTGACACTGTTCTCTGCCCAGACATCAGGGCTCCTGAGTAGTAGGGTTGTTCTCTCTGTCTTGTGCCAGGAAAAGAATAGGCCCAGACCAGGGTGGTGTCCCTGCTTCTCAAGAGGAAGCCATGCCCAATGGACTCAGGGGCCAGCACTCTCCCTGATGAAGTCCCATCCTTGGTGACTCAGGCCCCAGTGGCTTCATTGCTGACTCAGACTGCCAAGTAAGCAGCACCCTACTGCTCTGGGAAAACTCTCCATACCTTGGGCCCTTTGTGCACGTCCTGGGTGCCTTAATAGAAGAGAATCTGAGTCTATAAACCCCTAGGGAGGCTCAGACGAGCAGGGAGCTACGTATAAGGTGCGCCTTGCTGCCCAGGACTGGATGAAACCCTAGTAAGATGCAAGAAGGTTGATGTGTGAAAACTGCTTGAGAACCCTCAGTGGGCACAGGTAGGCAGCACTGGTTGCTTGGAAACCAGCCATGGAGCCCAAGGAGGAGGGGCTTCCAATCAAAGTCCTTTCTCTGGAAAGCCCTCTCCACGGCCAATAGGCAGGAGGGCTCTGAAGTGGGGTGTGTGTGTGTGTGTGTGTGTGTGTGTGGTGGCTTTCATGAGAAGGGTGTGGGGAGATGGTCCTGCTGAAGATGGCCCTGTTGGGCACTTCACTGGGTGTGTGACTCGCTGGGCAGAGAAGGGTGTGTCCTGTGGGAGAGCCGGTTTGGCTAGCCCCACCTTGCCGGCAGAAGCATGGTTTCAAAATGGGCTAATAGCTAGGGACATGGACAATCTTTTCATCCTAACCTGCCTAGCACATACATAACTCCCAAGAAGTTAGGCAGCTTCTGTCTGGTTCGCCAGAGTTGAGATAGAATTTTCTAGGCTCGGCCAGCCATCAGCTATATAGCAGGGTAGGGTAAAGGGAAGCGTCTTGGACCTCAGGCTGAACTTGGACTGTGCCATCTACAAAGGCTGATCCGCTCTGCTCAGAGGCCTCCTACCTTCCCAGTACACTCACCCGGGTGGGAACTATGATCCTATGATGATCCCTGGGCAAAGAGACTGTGGGGACCCCAGTGCCCATCAGCTAGTCTCCATTCTCAGCACACATTCTCTGGACCAGTCACAGCTCCCCTTCCATGAGTTCCTGCTTGGAACCCAGCTCTGTACTAGGCACAATAAAAGGCAGCTTTGGTCTGGAAAGCTTTGAGGAATAACAGAACTTTGCCTTAGTAACTAGAGAACAAACAAGATCGCAGGTGAATGGGTTAATAGCTGAAAGTTTCCAGCTGTGGGATCCAGGGCCAGACTGGGACAGAGCAGGCTTTGTGGAGATGACAAGCTTCAGCAGAGACCTAGGAGAAATCTGGGGTTTGAAAGCAGGTGGGTCAGGAAGGCGATACAGGGTGGAGACAAAGTCTCAGCTGAAGCAGGAGCCAGGATGTGGCTGCCCCTGTGAGACAGTGTAAGAGGATGTTGGCAGAGAAGAGATAACTAGCTAGGCTTGCCTGAGAATGGCAGAATGGTGTCATGAAAAGGCAGAGACCAGAGCCCTGGGGACTCCATAGGGGGTTGGGAGGAATACCAAGGGTTGCCCAGGAGTAAACTGAGGAAAGGTAGGACCACAGTCTAAGCCATGGCAATAGAAGGTGAGGGGGAGCAGAAAGGATGCTGAGGTGGACACCACCTCGTCCTGAATGGCTAGTTACTGTCCTTCCCCATGACAGGACAGACAGCAGGAGCTTTCTCAGGCTTTTGGAGCCACAGACCTGGGGCTACAATTACTTTGTTTTGGTACAGTCTCTCTAAACAGGAAGAGGGGACTATCAACTTGGGCTTGAAATACCACTTCTTCAAGAAAGAGGGGGTAGGGAAGAAAGCATTTAGGCTCCAACGAGCCTGGAGGCATGGCCACTAAGTATCCTGGATGCTTAGGGCATGAGCACAATGAAGAAGTCCCTCCTCAGATGGGGAGAATCCATATAACAAACCAAGTGCCTCCCGGCATAAAGCCTGGCTTCACTCTGCGTGTAGGTGAGTTACTAGACTGAAGACACTGGCAGAAAGAAGAGCAGAGCAGGGATTGGCTAGAGGCTCCTGGCCAAACAGCCTTCTCTGTCTTGCCTTGGACTATGATCACAAGTGTTAACTCCCAAGAGCCCCAGTGGTATTCCAAATGGGGACGCGTGTATGTCTCCATGGCCACAACCCAGGCTTCAACCTAGCTCCCTGTTAAATGCTTCAGCCTATTGACTAAATGGTCATCTCTGTGCCCAAGGAGTTTCTAGTTTAGAATGCTCTGGACTGCCCAACTTGAGGCTTGAGTTTCCCAAGAAAGCATGGGATAACCAGACAAGATGTGTGTGTGTGTGTGTGTGTGTGTGTGTGTGTGTGTGTGTGTGTGTGTGTATGTCCTTTGTATTCAAAGGAGAAGAGGCTGCCAGCAGATTCCTATCTGAGTGTGGGGGTGTGGCTGGAGAGGCATTGGCAGCAGAGCTCCCCCACCTGCTGTGGGCACAGGTGCCCATGCATTCTCTTCTGTCTGCAGCTGTTTGCTTTAGGACTTGGAAGACAGTGTTTGGAAATGAGGGTGGGAGTGGGGTTGCTATCATTTGGGGCCTGGAGGCGGGCCCACTGAAAACATCCTGTGATATTTGGGCATCTGGCACAATGAAGAGGTGTCCTGCCTCAGATGCAGGAGCACCCAAGTAAGGAAATACTTTACCATTCTGGCAGGAAGCCTGCTTCATTCTGCATGTGCCATCTGGGCATAGGCATCTCCATTTTTCCCAAACATACTTAGACCCATTCTGTGTTATAGAATGAACCCAGCATGGGGCTTTGGATCCTGGGTGCCCACTTCCTGGGCTGTGCTTGCTTCCCAGGTCTAGCCCCTGCGATGACCTAGAAGCTTCTTTAGATATGATGTGGATCACCTAAAACCCTCAGGCAGGACCTGGGGAGCTAGTTCAGTTACTAAAGTGCCTGCCATGCAAACACAAGGACCAGAGTTTAGATTTTCTGGTACTCACTTAAAGGCCAGTTCACACCTGTAACCTCAGTGCAAGGGGAATGGAGACAAGTAGATCTCTGAAGCTCATTGGCCAGCTAGAGTAGCCAAATCAGTGAGCTCTGAGTTCTGAGAGAGAACCGGTACCCCAAAATAAGGTGGCAGGGTAAGGGGTTGGGAACTAGCTCAGAGAGTAACATGATTGACATGCAGGATGAGGATCTGAGTTTGAATCCCCAACACCCCACAAAAATAACAGTCATGGTGGCATCCACTCGTAATCCCAGCACCGGGGAGGCAGACAAGAGGATCCCTGGAGTGTAGGTGCACACACACATAGACACATAGACAGACAGACACACACACACACACACACCTTCAGTCAGTTCCCAAAGGCAGCCAGTGTGAGAGTCAGAGGGATGTGGATGGGCCCATACACGTGTGTCCTGTACAATCTTAAGTGCTTTACAAACATTAATCCAGTGACTCCTAATGACCCTATATGTTATATACAATTATGGTCCCAGTTTTACAGCTGGAGAAATCCAGGCATATTGGCTATAAGTCTCATGTCTAAGGTCACACAGAAGCAGTGACTCAAGGCTGTGGTCTTGACTAGCAGATCTCCATCCCCTGTGTAAATCCTTGCTGGTTGAGCTTGAGGAAAGTGCCTAGATTCCCAAGATGCTACTGGCAATTCAGCCTCAGAGGCTGCTGCCACAGCTTGGTCACAGGCCACCACGCAAAGAGGGCTAATCACAACCTGCTTCATCTGAGCCCTGGAGAGGACCCAGACACTTACAGCACTGGGAGACGACAGAGTCCAGCTGAGTTTTTCTCTCGCTTGTCAAAGTGACAGCAGAGGCCATCGGAGATGGGAGAGCGATCTCTAGCTGTCTGTAGTCACCACACTCATACAACCCAGCCCACCAGCACCGTAGATCTAGAAGCTAGGGTAGGGCTCGTAGAAATGCATGACGCTACTAGGGTGTGGCTGATGGGGGGTGCTGGCAATGCAGTCCCATGGGGGCATCCTTGCCTTTCTCACCTCGCCCATTCCCTGAGGGCAGCCCACCTCGCTGAGACTTGCCAGTGCCGCCTGCTGCTCCTTTTCCCAGCATAGGTTGCAAAGCCTAGAACGTCTGTCAGGCTTAATCAGCAGGATGGCGTCTTCCCTGGATTGGGGCCAGGAGAGCATCTGCACTTTTCATCAGGTGTCTGAGATGACGTCCAGGTGTGTCACTTACTGAGAACAAGGAAGATCCTTGTTGCGTCTCCCTCTAAAGCTCAGCCTGCCTTGGGAAGTGTTTGATTTTCTATCCAAAGTGCCATCGGTCATCTTCCTTCCTAGGAGAAGAATGTACATTGTGGTCACTGGCAAAAGCAGCAAAGGCTTCATTGGATCTTCTCTCCAAGGTGCCCATTTCATCTCCAAATGCTAAGAAAACTGTCTAGCTTCTCCTGCCTCTGCTTGCTATTGTTTTGTCTCTCCAAGCTCCCTCTGACCAGCTCTCTGTGTGGCAGATTGGTTTGACCCAGTTTGGGGAAGAAAATTGTGCCTGCAAGAGTGCACAGCTTTACATGGGTGAAGGAAATGCACTTGACATTGCCAAGGTTAACAGTCTGTGGCTTCTGAGTTTTGGACACCACTTCCAACTGGTAGCTTGATACCTATTCTTTCTGGTAACTAGAACCATGGGTGGTTCCTGTTCTCTAGGACTCCCTGCAGAGTTGAAGTCCCTCCTTAGTTCTTTGTGGCTATATCCAGTATAGAGAGGAATTGCTCATTGCCTAACAGTCTTCCCTACACACACACACACACACACACACACACACACACACACGCACGCACACACACACACACACACACACTTGCAGCTTGGATCTGTTTTCTCTTCTCTCTCTTTCTCTGCTTCCACTCTTTCTTGGGGTGGGGTGGGAAGGTGGGAAGGCTCTGGCCTGGACTTGGCCCTGGCTCATCCCAGCAAAGGTGAGTCCCAAGTCAGCACCTGTATGGAGAGGTTTTATCAGGCTCAATGTTGATCCTGTAGTCTGAGAACAAGTTCCAGCAGGCCGGACCCGCAAGCTTGCAAGCTCCTGGGAAAGTCTTCTGTGGACAGCTCTGTCCCAGAGCTAACTCCCAGCAAGTCTGTGGCATTACAGGCTCCTTCCAAGAAGGTGAACCCCTTGTTGGGCTCACACAGAACCTTAGGGCTACCCCATTGTCTAAGGTATGTTTTCCCTTTTGATGAGCCTCCGGCCGACTATTCCTCCAGCCAGCCTGACAACATAGCACAGAGGTCTCCCTGTGCCTCATCCTGCAGCCCCAGGCCATCTCTGTGTGCTAGGGTGAGCTCCTAGTTAGTATCTCTGCACCAGAAGCCAGAGGAGCAGAGTATCATCCCTCTGTGGCCTTTAAAGGATTTTTTTCTCCTAAAGAGCCTGATACCATTTGCCCTTTTCTCTAGAGAGGAGGCAAGACCAGGAGTGTAACTTAAAATAACAGTGAAAACACTCTTGACCAGAATATATGGTGCAAGTGGGGACGGAGGGCCAGTTGTATCTGGTGTTTGAGACAGCTTGAGGTAACAAGACAAGGGCTCACTGAGTGACTACTGAAGGCCCCTCTTTCTAGCTGGCAGCCCCTTCCTGTACTGTGCCTGTGTGGCCACACCAGTGGTGCAGAACTTTCTTGTCCTCATTCCCACAGTAAGAAGTACATTTTCAACTGAAAAGATGGCTGTACAATTAAGAAAGCTTACTGATCTTGCAAAGGACCTGGGTTCATTTCCCAGCACCCGTGCTGAGTGGCTCACAACTGCCTAGAACTCTAGCTCAGGGAGATCCAATGCTTCCGGCCTCAGTGAGCAGTTGCACGCACATGCATATTCATACCCCACACACACGTACACACACATGCATATTCATACCCCCACACACATACACACATACACATGCATATCCATCCCCCTCCGACACATGTACACACACACATGCATATCCATACCCCCACACACATACACACATACACATGCATATCCACCCCCCCACATGTACACACACACATGCATATCGATACCCCACACACACATACACACATACACATGCATATCCACACCCCCCCACATACACACACATGCATATCCATACCCCCCCCACACATACACACACGCACATGCATATCCACACACCCCCACACGTACACACACATGCATACCCACATCCTCCCACACATGCACATGCATACCCATACCCCCCACACACGTACACGCACATGCATACCCATACCCCGACACACACGTACACACACGCATGCCCCCCACCCACATACAGAATTTTAAAATAAAATAAAATAAAATATTTTTTAAAGAAGTGCATTTTATATTGCAATTCAGAATGTACTACTGTGGCACAAAACATGTAGACATGGGTATGCATGTCTCTGTTGACTGTGCTGCACTCTGTATTGTTTTTTTCCAATATTTTCTATATTCTTAATAATGGTAGACACATCTGCTAAAAGGATCTAGTATTACATACTGGGTCACAACTGCATTTGGAAAAATAATATAGCAGATAATGGCCAAGGTTCCATTCTTTGCAGATATTCTCAGATCCTTTGAACACTGTGATAGGAATCAGGGAGAGCTGTCCTCGTGGCCAGCTAGGTCCGGGATGCCACTCGGGAACTTGACTGACCCTTCACCTCTTTTCTGTCTAGATCTACAATGGGACCCTCAAGCGGGAGCCTGACAACAGGCGCTTCAGCTCCTACAGTCAGATGGAAAGCTGGAGCCGGCACTACCCCCGCGGCAGCTGTGCCACCCCTGGAGCTGGCAGTGACATCTGCTTCATGCAGAAAATCAAGGCGAGCCGCAGCGAACCTGACCTCTACTGCGACCCAAGGGGCACCCTGCGCAAGGGCACACTGACCAGCAAGGGCCACAAGACCACCCAGAACCGCTACAGCTTTTACAGCACTTGTAGTGGTCAGAAGGCTGTCAAGAAGTGCCCTGTGCGCCCACCCTCCTGTGCCTCCAAGCAGGACCCTGTGTATGTGCCACCTATCTCCTGCAACAAGGACCTGTCCTTTGGCCACTCGAGGGCCAGTTCCAAGTGAGTGCTGCAGGGCTATGGCGGGGCTGGGTGAGAGGCAATCCGCTAGCCTGGCCCACTCTGCAAGGTGCTCCAAGGAGGAGGAGAGAGGCCCGGCCTGTGTTCCTGCTCACTGCCATTACCTTGAGGAGTCTCTGGCTTGATGAGCCACAGGTCTAAGGAGTTCTTAGACTGACAAGGCCGCAGAACCCAGACATGGCATACACGGGTTTTAAGGGTCTAGGTTATGAACAGAGAAAGGCAAAGAGAGAAGGTTAGCGAAGCTAAGGGCTATGAGAATGTGTCTCTTTGATCAACAACAGCAGCAGCAGCTAGGAATGTGCTTGAAATGCTCATCTGGGGCCCCACCTGTACCTACAGACTCAAAAACACCCGGATGTCCCAGCAGTGTGTGTTCTAACATGGCCCCCAGATGATAGTCTCACACATACATACACATACACACACACACACACAGTACATACACACATATGTATACACACAGGGAAGGAGGGAGGGATGGAGAGAGAAAGAGACAGAGACAGAGAGAGAGAGAGAGAGAGAGAGAGAGAGAGAGAGATGGGAGTTCAAAAGATAAGCAGAACAGATAGACATGAATGACACCTGTGAGACATGGTCTGCTACTGAGGAATGAAAACTCCTTCACAAGGAGGACAAGAAGGACCACTGCCCAGCAAGAATGTCAGATGCCCAATAAGGTGTCTATAGAGTCAGCCGTAGTTGCAGAGCTCCTTGGGGCCACAGTACCATTGAGCCTGCCTTTCGGGACACAGAGCTCCATAACCCTTCCAGCTGTCTTATATCGCCTGTTGACAGCTATTCACTTATTTGGCAGATATTTCCAGGACTTCCATTCCCTGCAGGCTCTGCAGTGGAGGCAGGAGGCACAGCTGTGCTGACGGCCCAGAGTAACTCTGGGGCTACTTTTTAGTGCCCAAGGAGCTTTGCATTCTTCCTCTTTAATGGTCACAACCCGTTTCCAGAGAGGCCCTGGTTTCCTGAGGAGTAAACAAAGCGGAGAGGCTCTTGTAAGCTTGCCCCAGGCCACAGAGCTGACTGTATGTCCTGCGCTCTTTTCTACTAGCCCTCCACTGCTCTTAATGGGAGCAGAATCCCATTTTAAAGTAGACTTATCACATTTAGAATAGGTCTATTTAGAATAACTTGCAAAAGGACTCCAAAATCCCTCTTTCAGAGACTAATCATGGCAGCATCTGGCCCCAACCAAAGACCCTGAATGGAGGGTCTAGATGAGAGATAGAGAGGATGAGCAACAAGTCATGAGGAAGCAACATTTGGCTGATAACAGTGAGATGCCCTCTTCTCAGTACAGGGGAGGGGAGCTACTAGCCCACGGCCAGAGAACTCTGCCTCGTGCGTGATGTTTAGGCTTCCTAGTTCACCTGTAATGCACCCCTTATCCCTCTAGGATCTGCAGTGAGGATATCGAGTGCAGTGGACTGACCATCCCCAAGGCTGTGCAGTATCTGAGCTCCCAGGATGAGAAGTACCAGGCTATTGGGGCCTATTACATCCAGCACACTTGCTTCCAGGATGAATCTGCCAAGCAACAGGTAATGGGCCACATACCTTCCTGTCCAGTAGGCCTGGCAAAGACCAGGGTCAGTCTGGCTTTGCATTTAGACCTGGGTGGGAGCATATGCATCTGGTTCCTTCTCACCTCACCTAGCCACCAGGGATAAGACTTCCTGGCATTGCCCAGTATCTGAGCTGTATCTTATTGTGCAGAGCAAAGCCCTCCTGAGTAGACATTAGATAGGTACTTTCATGCCACTGGTCATTGCTATGTCACCTTTTCCTGGAGAGATGTAAATGTTTACTCATCCCAGATAAGGCATCAATGATAGACCAAAGTAACAGTTCAACCAAAGTCCAAATTGGCAAACCAATGAGTTGATTGGGTTTACTATTAGAGCATAGATTAGGGGTAGCTTGCAGGAGCATGGGTGACCCCCAAAGCAGCTGTACCTCTGAAAAGTCTTACTCTAGTATGGATGCATAGAGGGAGTCCTCATTCAGCTAATCTTCTACATCTCCAAATCATGAGACTCTAAGACCTTGTACAGCTTGGGCAAAATTACATATAACTGGGAGGGAGGTTATAAGGAGTGGCCATAATCTCAGGTAAAGGTCTCATAACCTCCTCCCTTCTCTGAGGAAATTTCATGGAGGCCAGACTTTAAAAAATTACTACTCTTAATGTGTGTGTGTGTATGTGTGTGTGTGTACACTTGTGTGCATATGTAGGGGTCAGAGGACAACTTGCAGAACTGGTCTCTCCTTCTACCACATGAGTCCTGAGATCAAACTCCCAAGTTATTAGGCTTGATGCCAAGTACCTCTCCCCACTGAACCATCTCTCCAGCCCTCAGGAAACCCAGTCATAGGGGTCCATTACAAGTAGCTGCAGCTGCTCTGATGAAGATAACCACAGCTATTGTTGCTTGGAGGACAGCATTCTACAGCAGTCACAGAAGAGGCCTGTGGGTCAGTGACAGTCATGGCTATCACAGAAATCTCCTTTTTCAGATTCCACTAAAAGACATGACTGATCCCCATGCCTCATCTCCCCCCTCCCACTTCTCTCTCTCTCTCTCTCTCCCCTCCCTCCTTCCCTATGTCCCTCCATCTTATGATAGAGAACGGGGCCTGGCTATTGGCTGGTCCTATAATCCAGTCCGACCATGACTATGCCACGAGTGGTTTCTTAGAAGTCAGGGGTAGTTTGCACGAAGGTTGACCACAGAAGAGTTTCCATTGGAGCATCTCTCATATGTCTGCTCCGCCTTAAGATTTTGAGGTGTATGTATACACACCTTCTCATCTGGTATTCACCGTGCTCCAGGAAAGGAAAACAGCTCCAGACAGAGGAGGGACTTGCTGATCTCCAGCTAGCATGGATAAGAGCTAGAATCTGAATCCAGGTCTTTTAGTTTCTTGTCTGGGTCAGTTACCATTACCTCATGTGGCTTATTTGTTGTGGTTGGCTTGTGTGTTTTATGACCTGATTTCTTTGGTCTAAGAAACAACTACTCTGAGCAATGAATAATTTGGCTCAGTCTTCCTTCCCTTCACCAAGCAACAATGCAACTCTTTCTGCAGGTCTATCAGCTTGGGGGTATTTGCAAGCTGGTGGACCTCCTCCGCAGCCCCAATCAGAATGTCCAGCAGGCCGCCGCAGGGGCCCTGCGCAACCTGGTGTTTAGGAGCACTGCCAACAAGCTGGAGACCAGGAGGCAGAATGGGATCCGTGAGGCCGTCAGTCTCCTGAGGAGAACTGGGAGCACTGAGATCCAGAAACAACTGACTGGTAGGATGTCCTTGAAGGGCTGCCATGGTGGGCTAGGCGAGGTGGTAGATTGTGTCCCTGGCCAGTCCCTCTAGGCTAGGCACAGTTGTGCAGATTTTGCTGGGCTACAACCTCAAGAGCTCAGTAGCACTGAGCTCTGCCAGAGTAGTGGTATCAAGATGATGCTCTGGGATAGTGTGCACTCCCAAAAGGGCATCCTTGAGGCTAGAGTTCAGAGGGGGATCCTTATGCAGTAGGCAGTGGAATATGCAGGTGATGGAAAGAAAGCAAGGCAGATGGGGTAGGGGTTAGTAGATCTTAAAAGAGGACCATACCCTATGTTCAAAAAATACACAAAGCACTCGAAGTGGGATACAGGACAGAGAAGTCACCATGAAGACCTTGAACCAGCCTGGAAAGGCAAGACTGTGTTCAGAGTAACAATTGGTTGAACTTCTGGACTGACTTCTGTGGTTGGTTCTTTCCATGCATTGTTTCAGATGGAAAACAGAGAACATGAAATGGATCTAAGTTCTAAAATTTATGATTAAAACTATATCAATCCAGATCAATCAACTGTATCAATCAAATGCACTTTCCAATGTGCATAATTTTGACCTAGCGAAAAAACTCCGAGACACTCCCAGACCTCAAAGGGCCTGTAGTCTACTGGGGGTATTGAGAATGGACTCATGAGGGAGTTCAGACAATGGGTCTGACAGGCCAAGCCTACCTTGAAAGGCCCATTTGTTAGAGCCCAGGCTGGGCATAGCACCCCAGTCCCTGGGTTTTCTGAGCCTCCCATGTTAAGCAGACTATCTCTACATCCAGGGTTGCTCTGGAACCTGTCTTCTACTGATGAGCTGAAGGAAGAGCTGGTGGCCGATGCCCTGCCTGTTCTAGCGGACAGGGTCATCATTCCTTTCTCTGGCTGGTGTGATGGCAACAGCAACATGTCACGAGAAGTGGTGGACCCTGAGGTTTTCTTCAATGCCACAGGCTGCTTGAGGTGAGAGAACAGGGTACAATGAGGTCTTTCTGATCCAACCACAGCCCCTTCTCCACAGGCAGCCTCTGTCTCAACATTCAGCCAGGGCAAAGAACATAGGAGCCATCCTGGCATGAGTCCTGTGGGATGGCTGCAGGACAGTGAGACCAGGTGTTTCCATTTTCTCTGAGTCTGTCTAGGGCTTAGAACATCTTGAGAGAACACAGGAGGCAATGTTAAGAATATACACATGGAAATATCTGCATCTGAAATCCAGACTGGTTCAACCATATCCCCTCCTCCCCCCCAGAAAAATGTATTTCTTGTACTATCTTGAAGAGCGTTCTTTTATACAAAAGACTACTGATTGGCTGTTCATGAGTCACTTCCCGACTGGGTGCTGAAACCATTTGCCATGCTCATTGGCATGATGATGGCACTACTTTGCCCAAAGTTGTTTGAGTTCCACAACAGGGTGTGGCAAAGCTCTGGTGGGGCTGGTAGAGGAGGGATCTGACTATGCCTGTTCTCAGGGATGGGTACTGACATGAAGTGCGGAGCCATGGAGCAAGCTCCCCTTTTAGGGTTTCACCTTGCTGTAATGGGGTTTGTTCCCCAGAACTCATGAGAACCCCCCAAGTAGAGGTGCAGTTGGTATTGTGCCTCTCCCAGCATCCTCAATCAGCAGCATCTGGGGGCAAAGAGGCTGGTGAGATGAAAAGCCAGCGCAATTAAGGACTTTATGGGGCTACAAGGCTGCTGAGTGTGACAATATGTGCACGAGATACACACACACACACACACACACACACACACACACACACACCATAAACACTGCCTAGGGGTTGGAAATGAGCTACTACTGTGGCAGAGCACAGCCTGCATGAACAGGCCGCATGTGGACCCCAGACAAGCCTCCATTAGTTCTAGTCCAGATCCAGCATCTCCACAGACCCACTTTGCCTCTACAAAACAGCTTGAAGCAACTTCTAGTTGCTGAACCACAAGTGGCCACTAGAGGGCGGAGGTTGGCCTACCCCATACAGTGTTACCATTAAGGATCCTAAAAGTCACCGGCCTGAGGACTAAGGGGCCAGAACAAACAATGAAAACCAGACTCAAAGGAGACGCATTCAGCTAGGGCTAGGTAAATCTAGCTAAATGGTTTTCCCCTTCTTTCCTTTCTCATTTACTTTTCTCTCTTCCTTCTTCCTTCCTCTACAACCTCCAAATTCCACCCTGTCCTTTCTGCCTGCTCTTCCCTGCATGTCCCCTCTGTTCTGTCCCCTCCCTCTTATCCTGCCCATGTCCTCCAACCCTCTCCACTCTCTCCCCCAGGAACCTGAGCTCAGCTGATACTGGACGCCAAACTATGCGGAACTACTCCGGGCTCATCGACTCCCTCATGGCCTATGTCCAGAACTGCGTGGCTGCCAGCCGCTGTGATGACAAGGTGAGGGGACACCCACTGGTGGCACCTCTACCCCCAGCCCCATTGCCTCTGCCAGAGCCGCAAAGCCCAAGGCCAGAAACTCGAGTCAGGGACTCCTGGTCCTGGCATTTCTCTCTCTCATAACCCAGAAGTCAAGGTTTTACTTCTTGGGTGCCTTTGAGACTGTGCCCAATGACAAGGCAGGAGCAGAGGCAGGAGCAGTGGAAGGACTATCGGGAGCAAGGATGTAAATGTGCCCAGGTTGGCTCTGGGGCCACGCTGGTACTGAACCCTGCTCTGCAGCCCTTGGCAGCAAATGATGGCTCCCGAGCCTCCCATGTTCTGAGATGAAACTTCTGCCAATATCTCCAGAAAACTCATTGGCAGGCCACCATCCTTCCCTTTCTAGACTGCTGCAGACACATACATAGGCTGAAAGGGCAGTTCATGGAGAAAAGGCAAACTGAAGGCTGGGATACTTCCACCACAGTGGGACAGTGGTTCAGGAGACAGTGAGGTCCGGTGCCCCACATCCTGGAAGCAGAGATTTTTATCTCTTGCTTCTCCACTGGAAGTGACAACATGCTCGCCTAGGACAGCCTTGTCCCTAGGCCGCCTTGTTCCATGGGGCAAAGGGCCTTTCTGCTTTATGTGCAACATCCCCTCTACTCAGACACCCTGAAGCAATGGAAGGTAGAGTCTCTCTGACTCCACCAGGGAAAAAACATTGCTGTAAGTCCTAGCCTGGAGGTCCACCAAAAGCAGATGCAGGTGTGACCCAGCTGCTGTTGTGAAATCTTGGGCCATGGGTTTCACTGTTAATATACACATAGCACCTTTGACATCGGAGGCTGAGGTTGACCGCAGGAAGAGGGAGCAGGAAGGGCAGTGATGACTAGATGATTTTATAACCTGAAGCAACTGGAGCTGCTTTGAAAGAAGTTGTTTCAAGAGGGAAGATACATTCAGTCTTCTAGTCCACAATGGTCCATAGCAGAGGAAGCAGTCACCACTGTTGGCCATGTTGCTACATGCAAGTCCCCATCTTGATGCTTTTCATGTCTACACATCCCACAGTAATGGAGGGAATTGGTCCAAGACTCCCATGAATACCAAGTCCACAATTACTTGAATCCCATAAAGTGAGTAGTATTTGCGTGTAGCCCACATACACTTTTGTGTATACTTTAAATCATCTCTAGATTACTTATAATACCTAATAAAATATCAGTAAATAGTTATTAATGATAAGAAAGAAATCTGTATATTTTTGGTGGTAATGCAATATTTCAAAAAATCGTTTCAATTTGTGGTTGATTGAATCCATGGATGTGGATCCTGAGAATACACAGGACCTGAGGATATAGTGCATAATCTCCTCAGTAGCCCAATGAAGTAAGTTTAACCCATTTTACAACTGAGAAAATGGAGGTCCATAGAGGTGAGGTAAGTCACACAGGTTCAAGCAGCCAGTAGCAGAGGCAGGATCCATGTCTGGTTCCCAGAGGGTCCCTGAGACAACTTTCCAGACTGAGAATGTGTAGACTGCTTTGATTACTTGGGATGAGTGGTAAATCCAGACATTCACTGGGACTGGGCAGCACTCAGACACTGTCTCCTCACCCCAGTCTGTGGAGAACTGCATGTGCATCCTGCACAACCTCTCGTACCGCCTGGATGCGGAGGTGCCCACCCGCTACCGCCAGCTGGAGTACAATACCCGCAATGCCTACACCGAGAAGTCCTCTACCGGCTGCTTCAGCAACAGGGGCGACAAGATGATGGTGAGCGCTGTCCATCTGCAGAGCCAGGGTCCACCTCCCAAGTCCTTACCAAGTTCACTACCCCAGTAGTCTCTCTTCTCTGTCCTCTTGGAGCCTGAAAACAGCCTTAGAAGACAGATCCCTGCCAAAGTCGTGCTCTTGGAAGTACAGCACAGCCCGTGGGCTGAGACAGGCTATCCACCTAGCAAGCACAGGAGACCTGCAATCGTAGGATAGCAGAGCCCAGACCCCGCAAAGGCAAAAGCTCTATGCTTCTTTCTGCAGGCCTCCATTCCTCTTACTACATAATGAGTGAATCATCATTATCTTTCCTCTGACCCCTGAGCATCAGGGGACAACAGGACTCTGACCATCCTGGGCACTGGTTCCCGTCATGTCCTGTGCCTTCTAAGAAGGGTGCGGTGGAAGCAGAGTCAGGTTGTAGAGTCAGGCTCCAGGCCAGCCAAGATCGATACACCCTGGAGAATGCCTCCAGATATACGAGGAATAAACATTTCCTGCCTACCCAGACACCAAGTAGAGGACCCTGGTCCATTCTCTCGTTCCATGGAGTGCTAGGGTACACAGATGAAAAGGGACTGTGTCCTCCCATCCTTCCCATCTGGATCCCCAACTTGAGATTGGGGCAGAGGCAGAGTGCTTGGGACATGTCCCTTCACCAGAAACCCTTCCCCACTGACCTGCTGTATATCTTTAGAACAATAACTATGACTGCCCGCTTCCTGAGGAGGAGACCAACCCCAAGGGCAGCAGCTGGCTGTACCACTCAGATGCCATCCGTACCTACCTGAACCTCATGGGCAAGAGCAAGAAAGATGCCACCCTGGAGGCCTGTGCTGGTGCCCTGCAGAACCTGACAGCCAGCAAGGGCCTGGTGAGGAGTCCTCGCCCCCATTTCTCCAGCCCACACCCCAGTTTGTTCCCTGCATTTCCCATCAGCCTGTCCTGCCCTTGGTTGAGCCTTTCAAACATGTCCAGTTCTGAATAAACCAGGCTATCTTGGACTGGTGACCAGGGAAGTGATGAGGACCGACATGTCTTTGTCCTCCAAGAACCTCTGGGTGATGCCCCACTATAATTTCATGGTGCTGGTCCCCTGGGCTCTGTCTGCTGTGGAAGACAGGGATGGGGAGTGTGTTTGACAGAACGGTTGATGAACTGTTAGAGGTGGGAAAAGAGCGTTTGAGACATGGGCAGGTCCAGAGGATGCTGTGAAGGAACAGTATAGGCCTTGAAGCCAAATAGAAAGTTTGAAGACATAAGGGGTGGGGCCAGAGGAGACTTGGAGGATGGCCAGCTGTTTTCTGTATTTAGCACAGAAGGGCTTTGGCAGCATCAGACATGGGCAAAAGGAAGGTACAGAAACTTCCCTGACTATAACGGAAGCAGCCTAGGGTTTCCAGTCTAGCCTGGGGTAGATCAGATCACACCAGGATGCACTTGTTGCTTTGAGGCCTAGATGAGCTGGCTTACCTCCAGATGATTTCAAAGATGCCTCCATATGGACCCAGACCCTTTCTGATCTGTCTTTGTCTCAGGAAAACCCTCAACAAATATGTAGTGAATTCTGTAGAAGTTGCAGAGTTGGGTGAAAATGATCAGACTTTCCTTAATTGTCACATGCCCTTGGCCATGTGTCTTCACCTTCCCGTGTACGTGGGAGAGGTGCCTGAAGTAGGCCAAGCTGAGACAGCAGATGAGGATGAGATACTGTTAGTCTGGACATGATTCCCAGGTTAGCATGACTGAGAAAATGAGATCTCCTCTGCCCACTCACCTGAATTTCAGGCATGGGGAGTAGAAGCAGGAGCAGGTGGAGCCTGGCTGTTCTGTAGTCACCCAGGTATGAGCGGTTTCTCTCCTCCCAACTTCAAGGTGAAAGAGAAAAGCTCAGGGCTTCTTTGCTTGGAATTCTCAGCCTCTCTACCTGCATAATGCCTGGAAGCCACAGGCGAGCTCCTCCCTGGGTCTTCTCTTCTAGATGTCTAGTGGCATGAGCCAGTTGATTGGGCTGAAGGAAAAGGGCTTGCCACAAATCGCCCGCCTTCTGCAATCTGGCAATTCCGATGTGGTGCGGTCCGGGGCCTCCCTCCTGAGCAACATGTCCCGCCACCCCGTGTTACACAGAGTGATGGGTAAGAGCCTCCTCCTCCCTTCACATAGGATGCAGAAGACCCCTACCTTCTA
The DNA here is from genome assembly GCA_035773235.1 of Eospalax fontanierii. Classification (NCBI taxonomy): domain Eukaryota; kingdom Metazoa; phylum Chordata; class Mammalia; order Rodentia; family Spalacidae; genus Eospalax; species Eospalax fontanierii. Next base: position 58,391,929 of record CM069535.1, read on the forward strand.
GAACCTACTAGAGGGTCACCCTTAAACCTTTCCACAGGGCCAGTATTCTGAAGGGAAGTTGGCCCAAGAGAGATGTGGGGGTAGGAGGGACTTGTCACCTGAGGGAGGGGCCTGTCTACAGCGGTCCATCTGGGTTGGACTTCCCATGGAACCCTGAGGAGCAACCTTGCTTGGTGTCTGGCAGAGGGTCTGTGAGCACTGTGGCCCTGGAAGGAACCCCTTAACTAATCCTGGCCAATCCTGACCTCACAACCCCACTCCTTCCTCTCTAGGGAACCAAGTGTTCCCAGAGGTGACCAGGCTCCTCACCAGCCACACCGGCAACACCAGCAACTCCGAAGATATCTTGTCCTCAGCCTGCTACACTGTGAGGAACCTGATGACCTCACAGCCTCAGATGGCCAAGCAGTACTTCTCTGGCAGCATGCTCAACAATGTCTTCAACCTGTGCCGCAGCAGGTAGGTAAAGAAGGGACCCATGTCCTCTCTCCACGCAGTAGCGTCGACAAGGAGCTGCGATAGTGCCCAGTGCTGGGGGAGACAGGATAAAGAAAAAGTTCTGAGACCGAGTGCTGAGGGGATATGGCTCCAGCCTCCAGGCGCCAGGGCTGCATAGAGGACAGCGCAGCACATTTCTTGGCTGGGGAACATGTGGGGCACTGGATTGCCCAAGGATTGGCAGGAGACATAGGACAGCAAGGCCCACTTCCTGGGAACTTTTCTCTGCTTCTTAGGGCTTTCTTCTAGGGACAAGTGCTGGTGAACCAGAGTGGGAAGGCAAGACCCCTTGATGGCCCTAGGGGGCCTCCAGGTGGACAGAGATGTGAGATGCGCCCACTGTGTGATGATTAGGGTTCACTGATCCCCACTGGGGTTCCTCTTTCATGTACCCCAGGGCCTCCCCACATCCCTGGGCCCTGAAGGGGAGGGTGGCAAGGGAGAGGTATTCCTCTGTCTTATGGAATCTCTTCTCACAAACCTAGTGCCTCGCCCAAGGCTGCAGAGGCTGCTCGGCTACTCCTGTCTGACATGTGGTCCAACAAGGAGCTGCAGGGTGTCCTTAGGCAGGTAAGAGCATACACCAGTAGCCCTCTTGACCAGACTTTTCCCATACTTGCCCTGTAATGAAGTCCCAGTAGATCAGGAAGAAAGAAGAAAGCTGGTCCACCCCACAAGATAGGATGAGACTGACTCCAGAGGAGTCAGAAGCAGATGTGCATGGCAGTGTGATCAAGGCTCTGATCAGAGCCCTAGGTTCCAGGATCTATCCAGGGGTTGGATAGATAGTGGTGGGGAATGGAGGAAATGTGCGAGAGGCCCAGGGTGGGATCAGTTAGGAACAAACTGGTTGGACAAAGGGCATGCTGGTCATCTGGAGACACTGTGTCCTCAGGCTAGAAATTTCAGTGGCTCAGTTACAGAACCCCTTCAGTTTCAGCTGAAGAGTTTCCACTTATGTCTTTCGTGAAGCAAGTCCATGGACGTTTCAGGGGAGGGTCTTGTGATAAAAGATGCTCTAGAAAGGCTAATTCCATGCCAGTAAGTGAGGCACAGTGGCCCCCAGAGGTTGACCAGAATGATCATTGTCCCCTTTTGTCTTCAACACCTCCCAGCAAAGCAGTCACCAAGGCCTCTATCAGGCCTTGTGCTATGAGATAGCTTCACTTTGACTCTTCTTCACCGTTCTATGGCAGTGATTTCTTGAGATGTAGGCAGAGAGAGGAGGAAAAGGAAGGACAGGAGGACTGGTGATACCTGAAGCTTTCACTTGGAAACATGTTTGCACTAACAGAAGTAATCAGTTGACAACAGGTGGGGGAGGCTGTTGAGACGGGGATAAGAGGGGTTCCCATGTGCAGAGGCTGAGTCTAGATGACTTCTGAGGGAGTCAGACAGGTGTGGTATAGTCTTGACAAATGCCAGAGCTGCTGTGCTGATTGGTAAAAATCGTGAAAACATATATGACCCTTGTATGCCCTGTATCTGCAGAAAAGTCTGGAAGGATAGGGAAAAGGCATGAAGACTCTCCCCTGGGGATGAAAAAAGAGCAAGACCCTGGAAAACAAGAACATCGTGCAAGGTGCCCAGCAAGGGCACAAGAGTGAGAAAGTTTAGCATGTCTCCAGGGGGAAATGACATCATGTAACATATGCCAAAATCCCGTCGGACCGGGACTTTGAGCAGGATGCTGTGTCATCCTGTTTCCTGTTCCCAGAGGTTGGCCATAGCTGAGCCAGCTCTCAGAGCTCAGCACTGGATCCTTTTCTCAAGACCCCTGGGCAGTTGCTGCTCTTACACTGTGCTGGTCTCATTCACTCTAAAGCATAAATTGACTATCTGATCTATAATAAAAGAAATAACAGGAACAAGGTACATCCTTCTCCCCTTTAGCTCTCCCAGCTCTCAGGAGCTGATGAAGCTGTAGGCAGAACAGACAAGTAAACAAAGTCTTGTAGAACAAAATCATTGCCCTCCCCCAGAACCTGAGTTGGGTGGTTGTTCTCGGTGAGAAGTAATGAACACCAGCCCAAGTTCTCATGCTTTGCTTCAGAGTTCTGCAAATACAAATAGGAAACTCAAATGTGCAGGAAGAAGTCCAAACACAATTCACTAACCCACGATCATGAATGGCATTATGCTTGTTTAGTCGGGCCCATTGTTACCCAAGCCTATGGACTCAGTGGTTAGAGCACACTGGTTTTCCCAGAGTCTAGGTGAGCCTTAGGATGGTCCAGGAAGGTGGATCCTGACCAGGCATCAAGCCCCATGCTGCTGGCCCTAGGATTTATCACCTGTTTGTCTTTCTCCCTCCCACAGCAAGGTTTTGATAGGAACATGCTGGGAACCATAGCTGGAGCGAATAGCCTCAGGAACTTCACCTCCCGGTTCTAAGAAGACACTGCCCACGCAAGTGCAACTTGCAGGTAAGAATCAGCCTGCTGCACATGGCAAGGGCGTCCTCCAGGGCTACCATTGCAGATAGTTCCAGAGAGGAGCTGGGCCCGAGCGTTCGGTTTGACACAGAGGCATCTTTAGCTTGGCAGGCCGTCTGGCTCTGGCTGACAAGACTGGGAGGACAGCTGTGTAGACTCTTAGCCAAGTGTATGGGCTGTCCCATTTTAGGCCATTATAGACATAAAATATTCTGCGAACACTGGAAGGGTCAGCAGTCTGGCAGGATTGCTGAGTGTACGTGTGTAGGTTGCCCTCTGCATAGCCCTAGTGGTTCCACTCACAAGGACCACGGGGCCTTATATAATGTAAGAGGTACACAGTGTCATTCTGGGTTTGGTCAGCTACAGCTTCCTTTTCATCCTTCTTAAAACCCTCTCCCATCTCTGCACATACCTAGTATGGACAAGCTTTTTTCCAGCTGACAATTCTAGGGACCAGAAGCCCAGATCCAATACTCTGTCAAAGGTTTTCAAGCTTAACTCTAGTTCACTAGAATTAACTGAGATGCTTGCTATATACATACATATATCCAACCTCAGCAATTCTGACTTGCTAGCCCTTGAGTGGGGCCCAGAAAAAGGTGTTTTTAAATGAGCATCTGAAAGGTTTTTAATACAGATAAGTCCAGAATGACAGCTAAATACTGAAGCAGACACCTTTGGGAAGGTGTGAATGAGAAGATATTTGAAGGGTGACTGAGTGTGTCAGTGGGGTGCGGGGTGCAGGGGTGCTGGAGATTGAGCCTAAGGCCTTACTTATGCTAGGCACATGCTCTGTCACTGACCTATATCCCACCCTCTTTTTTAAAATATTTTATCTTGACACAGGGTCATACTAAATTGCCCAGGCTGGTCTTGAAACTGCTCTATAGCCTAGGTTGGCCTTAAACTTGTGATCCTTTAACCTCAGCCTCCCAAGTAACTGGGATTGTAGGATGCACCACCATGCTTAGCTTTAACTATATGCTAACTTGACAGTTTCTCTTTTTCTAGAAAGATACAACCCAGCTGAGAAGACTTCAGGCCTCGAGGATGGGTTATTCTGTTCATCCTGTGCAGTATTTGGAGAAGTTCACATTCAACAGAGACAAACCTGAAAACTGTGGATGATGGAAATATTTTTGATTTTTTTTTTTCCTTAGGGGAACTGTCAGGCAATGGGGATTGGGGAGGTGGGGGGACTTTCTGGAGTTAACAGGGCTTACATCTGATGTCAATACTTCCTTCTCTGAGAAACAGTATATATATATGTGTATAATGTAAGTATGTGTGTGCGCTTGTGCTTGCGCATGCGTGTGTGCGTGCGTGTGTGCGTGTGTGTGTGCGTGTGTGTGTGTGCGCGCACGCATGCATGAATGCCTAGCAGCATAACCACAAACTGCAAAAGGCTAAGGTGTGCTGTTTCTTTGCAGCTCACGGGCAGCACAGAAGACTCCCCGTGTCTCCCCTTCATAGGCAATGGCAAATGCGCTTTTTGGCTCTTTGGAAATGTATTCTATCTAGGCAGGAGCCCTTGCAAGTCAGACCATAGAGAGCTCTGCAGCCTTCCTGTGCCACCTCCTAGAGGCCAGGAGAAGGGAGAGTAGCCAGGGATGGGCTAATGTTCTCTCTTAAGAGGCCGCTTTGCAGGCAGGGGAGTTGACTGGGGTGCAGAGGCTTAGAATATCTATTGGAAAAGCCTCACATATCTGACAAAACTGCCTTTCCACAATGGTACAAGGCCCAGGTTGGGCAAGACACGGAGCTTAAAAAGGCAACAAGACAGCATCACCTGCTCTGCTGGGGCGTAGGAGCAGAGGGACAAGCTCGCAGTTCTCTTGGGCTCTGAACCCACAGGAAAGTCCTAATCTGTAGAGCTTCTGAGTTCAGAGAGCCGACCAGCTGCTACTGCAGGAGAAAGAAAGTGAAAATGGTGCTCAGAGCCGAAGAGCTGTTCTAGGAATAGCTATTTGGTCTCATCTTTCAGGAAGAGGCTGAAACTGGGCACCTGCCTGCTCAAGTTTCAGATGGAACAGGGAGGGAGAGCCGGAAGTTATCTGGAAATTGCCTCAGACCAAGCCTATTTGTTGAGTGTCAGGCTGGGGTGGGGAGTGGGGGAGGGTGCTTGGGATCCTAAAGACTGCGGGAAGGGAATCTGGATGGCCAGGAAAGGGAAGTACCCTATCCAGGCACCAGCCAGCCCACATCCTGGCTAGCAGCCAGCCCTCTTTTTTTCTTGAACCCTAACTGCCCTGTCTGCACTCTATCTTTGTGAAACAAAGAAGCCCATTAGGGCTGGGGGCAGCCACCCCAGGACCCCAGACTATGCATTTCAGACAGCGATAGCAAAAGGGTTTCTGAGAACCCCATGAGAGGATCAGCCTGTGTCAAGGCTCCTAGGACAGCTAGCAGGATGGCACAGAGCTGAGGAGTCCCAGGTCCTCTTGTGTCTCAGCCAGCACCCCTCATTTGGTCTAAGAGTGCGGGGCAGATCTGAGTGATCACAGCCACATCTTTTTCTAGGACAGAGGATATACCCCATTTTCCCTCCAGGTCTCCCCTCTGTGCTGTCCCCATCTCATTCCTTTTCTGACCCTAGCAGTAAAACTGAAAAACTTCCTTGTGGCTGAGGATGGCCTAGTAAGATACCTGGCCACTGAGGACTGGGGTCAGATACACGAGGACGCTGTCTTTGAGAGGTGTCCCAGACCATCTAACCCAGTATGTTGGATCTATAACACTCTGGATCTATAACACACTTTCCAGTGTGGGCTCATATTGGAAGCTGCCTCCTGGCTCACCCTTCCTTCAGGTGTCTGTGCAGGAGGCTGTCCCATGACACTGTCCTTGGGGAGGACAATGTGGGATCCTGAACAATCCATTTCTTAAAACGTTTTTGGCATACTGCTCTGTTCCAGGCAGCATGCCAAGGAAGCACCAAAGATATATAAGTGAATAAAACACCCCACACCCCTATCCTCATGTTTATGTTCTCCTAGGGAGAAAGGACACGTGGGCCGTGGGCTTTAGGAACCTTCTACCCTCCCCCTTTAGTTTGAATGAACTGTGCAGAACACTCAAGGCAGTAAGTGAAATTGTTAATAAGCCCAGGGCAATGCTTTCCCCTTAACATAGTCTCTTACTTCAGCCCCCTGGGCTTGTTTGCCTTTCCCTAGGAAGAAGATTTCATAGGCCTACCCTGTGCCCTGAGGCAGCTGCTCAGCTACCTGGGGGCTGACATGGACAGTTAGGCCAGGCTGATTATGGTAACTTTTTCTATGCCTTCTCAACTGTCCAAGTGGTCTGATGGTCTGGGCCCCTGATCCATGCCTATTACTCAAGAAGGCAAAATTGAGGGGGCTTGAGGATGCATTTCTAGAAGCAAGGAGTAAGGGGCTGCTGGACTTTATCTATCCCCAGCCAATCTTAGTGTTTTAAATCAAATTCGCTTCATACTTCCATATCTAAACAAGTTCTAATTTGGGACTAAATGAGGAGAGACACAGGTCTTTTGTCTTCCTTGACTCTTGGATCTCCTGTGAGAGAGATCCAGCTTTGACCATCAACACCCTGCCCAGTGGTGCAGGACTAGCTAACTAGATCCGACACTCTCCCAGGGACTCAGGAATCAAGGATGCTCTTTGCTTGTCCACCTCAGCTCCTGACTGGGAGTTCATGGCTGGGGCTCTGAGGTGACTGCAAAGTGTCTGGGAATCTCCCTTCAGACCTCCCTCTCCTTGCTCTGTGTCTGTATGAGAGCCTTGTGCTGGCCAGGCCCAGTTTTCCTGTATGATATACCATGTATTTGCTTTTTTGGAAATAAAGATAATCAATAAATTGCTAGTGTTTCTTTGAAGACTTTTCAAGCTGTGTATTATTTGGGGTGCTGTTAAGGAATGAAAGGGGCTACTTGCTTTCCTTCAGGGTCTCCTCTTACTATGTACCAGGCAAGGATGGAAAATGCCACCAAGGTCATTCATAGATACCTACTTTATCATAATCTGTGTGTGCTCACTTTCCAGGATGCTGGGATTCTTGTCCTCATTTACAAATAAGTGGGACTTAGGAAAGAGATAAATATGTCTAATGTCACCCAGGTTGCAAATGGAAAAGTCATTCTGAGCATGACCCCATCCATCCAGGCAGAGTCCTGTAGGATGAAGTCTAAGGAGCTCGTGTTTCCAAAATGCCTACTCTGCCTGGGCTCCGTGTCAGCTGCTGGAGGACCACAAACACAAATAATGTGGAGGATGCCAGGGATGGTGTGAGCGTAACTGCTGGAGCCATGTGTGAAACCCAGAGTGGATGCTGAGGGAAGCCCTGGAGGGGAGCTTGTCCCAGTCTAGAAGAATGGCAGGTGGTAAGTCTCCACTGTAGCTCCTGGGTCGTCATGCTGCTTGGTAACGGCCAGAAAGGAGGAACTCAGCAGCACTCAGGAGAGAACTCTGACTGTCTGTGACCCACATCACGAGATGCACTAGACTGGGATCTCAAGGAATGTTTTGAGACCTGCAAATTATACTGGTTACAAAAAGATCAAATTACAAAACTCAAAAATCAATAAATGTTCACCTTTTCGTGTTTTCATCAAAATACAACTTGCAGACTGAAAGCTTAAAATACATGTAGCTCTGAACCTCTTCAAACTCAACGGCACAGGGATCAAGAAGCAAGACAGAGCCAAGCCCTCTCCTGCCCCTCTGTTTCCATTCCTACTCCAAGGAGAACATGGCCACTATCCTAACTTCTAATGCTATATGTCTTTAACTTTTTTATGTGTATGAGTGCCTGCATGTATGTTAGTGCATCTGCGTCATGCAATACCTGCGGAGGCCAGAAGAGGGTGTTGGAGTCCCTGGAACTGGAGTTATAGACAGTTGTGATCCTCCATGTGAGTGCTGGGAACCAAACCCAGGTCCTCTGCAAAAGCAGCCACTGCTCTTAACTGCTGAGCCATTTCTCTAGCCCCTAATGATATATTTTAATTAGCCTATTTTGAACTTCACATAAAGGGTGCCAACAGTAAGTCCTGTTTTGGTCTATCTTTAGCTCAACAACATGTGTGTAAGATTAATAACCATTTCTGTTGCATGCCCTGTTGCTGCTGCCCCTGTGTAACGCCCCCATGTGCAACATGCCACATCACATCACCATCGTTCTTACGTCTTGCATATACAAGCATTTAGAAGAAAAGAAATTCAATGTTATACCAGATATGGGTATGTTTAATGTATAGAAGTGCCAAGTGGCTACAAAGATCCTAATTCAGCTGTTTAAGCCAAGAAGGTGGCAGGCCCTTCAAGGGACAGGCCAATTTGTATAGAATGGCCTGATTCCAGGAGCAGACGAACAAGAAGATCAAAGGATACCAGGAGCACAAAAGGCCTGGATAGTGAGAAGGAAAAGGCTCCTCAGACCTGGAGGCAGAGTCTCTGAGTCTGTATCTACACTGCCCACAGGTCCACATGCCTGGCCTTGAAACCACTTCCTCCTATTCCTTTTGCAACTAGCCTGGCATGGAGCCTGACTCCCCCAGGAGCCAGGGAGCTCAAGCATAAGTCTTTAGAAAGAGGTATATTCTGCTGCCAGAACAGTCAGATACGGGTGAATGGCAGTTGGGCAATGGTCTTCCTGAAGAGCACACAATAACCCCTTTCACTTTCCGTGCCTTAGGGTGATCACCTTCAGTTTGGGTCTATACTTTGACTTAGTGGCACAGGCAGAGCACAAAGAATCAAATTCTAGTTGATAGATGAGGAAATGGAGACAAAGTGACTAGCTCGGAGTCGCACAGCAAATTTGCAGCAGAACCACGCCTTGTGCCCAGACACCCTGCATCATGAGTATCGGAACGTGACAAGAAAGACTGCCAAGGAGGCAGCGGTGTTTACTACCAAATCTCTGGTGAATCAAGGTTGAGCCACACTGTACACTACCAAATCTCTAGTGAATTAGGGTTCGTGGAATCTTGAGGCAGCATAGGCTTGCACACCCTATGAGGTGTGGTTGCTGTACAGACATGCAGGAAAATAAAAGTTCTGATTCACAGACTATCTATCAGATGCCAGAAACTGCCGCATGCATCATCTAGTCTGGAGCTGTCTGGTTTGATTGGGTTAGAATGCAGGGCTAATGAGCCCAGAGCTTCAAGGCCAGAAATGTCAGGTGACCCCAGCAGGGATGCCCCACCCTCACTGGTCACCTCACTGGCTACCTGCTGGACCAGCATATGTCACCGGGAGACAGGTTGGCCATCTTGGGAAAGACTGTGGAAGCCAAGGGGTCTGCTTATGGAGAATAAGCAGAGGAATCCACACTTCATGCTTCCAACATGCCAATGACCCCTTTAGTCAACCATTAAGAAATTTCATCATAGCTGGGGCTGCAACTCAGTTGGTAGTGTGTTGCCTAGTAGACAGGCACAAACCATAAGTTCAATCCATAACACTGAAAAATTGAGTGTGCTGGCAAGGGCTATAACCCAGCATTTGGGAAACTGAAGCAAGATGATCATGAGGTTAAGTGCAAAGCAAAAGACAGCCTCTCCCAAAGCTTCAAGACTAATGAATTAACAAATGATTTTTAGATGTACTTCTGTGGGGCATGGTGGCACACACATGTAACTCTAACACTCTCAGCACTTAGGAGACCTATAGGAGGATCAGGAGTTCATGGTCAGCCTTGGCTACACAGTGAGTTAGAGGTCAGCCTTGGCTAAAGTGAGCTCATGTACGCAGCTCTGGATCCTCTGAGACTCACACCCTTGCACACTGGGGCCCATGTTTTCCTGGAGGATAGCTGGGCTGTAGAGAACAGATAGATACCTTGGCCACCTTCCCTCTGACCTGAGCAGGCTGAACACTGACACTGTCTTTAATCTTCACATGGATGGTCCACAGTCAGCACAACCCATTCCCATGTTACTGAGAAGGAAACTACAGTTCAGAGAGGCTGAGCATCCTGAACCAGGGATAAGTACAAGTGTGGTGTTTTTCTCCCTTTCCTTGGCTCCTGAACTTCCTTTAACAGCTCCATCTCTACACGGAGGTGCTCCCTCTGACCCTCCTGGTTCCTGGGTTGAGTGACTGTAACCCAGTCATTTGCTGTTCACCTTTCCTTTCCTTTTTGATCAAGAAATATCCGGGGGGCGGGGTGGTGCTTGTCCTCCTCCAAAAATCTTCTTAGAACAGAAGTTAATCATCCACAACCACCATTAGAGCTGAAAAAAGTCCTTCCTTCCCTCTCTTTTTCCCTCCTTCTGTCCCTCCTTAAAGTTGGTCCTGTTTGCCTGGATTTCAGTGCTCCTAGGGCTTAGCCAGATCCAACAAACTAGATGTGGAGTGGAGCTGTTGCCACAGGTGCTGGCAGGGGGTGGGGCTGACTGGGGAGAATGATGGCATTCAGGGCTCATCATCCAGCTTCTGGTCTTTCCTCTGGAGCCGACCCACATCTGGGAAGCAGACAGAGTTGAAAGGGTCTTTGGAGCTCTCCCGTCAGGTAACAGTCACATGTTCCCAGCCTAGAATCTCCTGGGTGAGTGGCCTCTAACACAGAAGGCTGAGCCCACAAAGACAAGACAGATGGCCAATATGAGAGTCTCATATTCTCTGCACCCATACTATAACAAGGCTCCATGAACACACACAGTCATATGGTTGGCAGGAGGCTCTGTGACAGCACCAGGCTTGGTAAGAATTCATGTGACATGTAGGAGTCCTGTAATCCTAGCATTACTACCAAGAATGCAAGTAACAAACTGCTCTCAACTGCCCCCATTTTCTAAACAGATTTTAGAATAATGTGGGTCAGACGTTTTTGAGCAAAGATGTGAAGACTTTGAAACCAGGAGACGATTTGATGAGTAGGGAAGCAGGTAGAGACAGGAGAGGTTCACAGACAGAGGCTCACAGACCGGAGATCTGACTTGCTGACTGAGAAGGAACTGCGAATGAAGAGGAAGGTGAAGCGGGAGCAGTGGGCACTGGGCAGCCAGCAGAGGGCGGCTGCAGACGGCGGGGCTGCCGGGCTCCGTGGAGTGAGGAGGACCGTGCCTGCGGGCTGGGAAGGGGCCCCTGGGCTCGTGCTCACTTGCCGCCTCCTCCTCCTCCTCCCCTTCCTTTCCTTTCTCGCTTTTAGGTCAAATATGGATACAGTAAAATGCACAAATCTTTAGAGTACCAGTCCGTTCATCTTTTGAAATCACACACAGCGCACACACATACACACACACACACACACGCACACACACACACACACACACACACACACACACACCCCTTTGCAAGCAAAAGTCCCATAAAAATATAGACCGTGGTAGGGCATGGTGGTGCACACCTTTAGTCCCAGCACTGGAGAGGCACAGGCAGACAGAGCTCTGCCAGACAGAGGCCAACCTGGTCTGCAAAGTGAGTTGGAAGCCAACCTGGTCTACAGAAAGAGTTCCAGGCTAGTCAAGGCCACATAATAAGTCCCTGCCTCAAAAAAGATGATAGATGATAGATAGATAGATAGATAGATAGATAGATAGATAGATAGATGATAGATAGATAGATGATAGACAGATGATAGCATATGAACACCTCAGAAAATGCCTCTGCACAGGCTCTGAGCTAAGGGTTCCCCCTCATGTAATCGGGGGAATATGTTCCATATCCTGATGCTGGTAATTTGCTTTCTTTCTCTCACTTGCTTTCACTGTCATTGTCTAGCTAGCTCTAGTCTAGCAGAGGTTCATCTTTTCAGAAGACCAACTTCTGGCTGTGCTAATTTTCCCTAAACATCGTTTTCTACTTCACTACTTCCTGTGCTTTATTATTTTCATCCGCTTACTTTGTGTTTATTTTGCCCTTTTTTCTAGTTTCTTAAAGCAGAAACTTAGGCCATTGATTTTAGGTATTTCAAGTATTTTGAGTTCTAAGTATTTTTTAGATGTATCTGGTAACTTTTGACGTATTAGACTTCCATCACCATTTGGTTAAAATATTTTCTGAATTCCTTTGTGTCTATTTTAACTTGTGGATTATTGAGAAGAGTGCTATTCAATTTTAAACATTTTGGAAAGTTCTAGATTCTTTCTTTTTGTAAGCAAGGAATCTAATCTGTATAATTTCAGTCTTTTTAAATGTATTGAGATTGTTGATTTATTTCATATCACAGCATATTTTCTCAGCAAATGAATCATGTAGAGCTGACAAACCCATACACTCTCTAGCTGTTGCATGCCCACACAAATTGCTTGCTATAATTTCCCCATGAATGTCTTTATCCTATGTCCCTGTTTCTGATGATACTCTAGGTATTTTGTTTGTTGTATTGATTTTCTTGCTTGCTTCTTGTTTTGTTTCATAACACACATTTATTTTAGAAAATTATGGACTTCATTATGGCATCTTCATACAAATATATAATGTTCTTGGCTCATTTTCACACACCCCCATTGCCCTCTCTTGTTGCCTTCCACTAATCCTCTTCCTCTTCCCAAACAGTCTCATATACATATATATGCAAATATATACATACTCTGTTTCTATTTCCTTTAACACAATGACCTCCAGGTCCACTCAATTTCTTGCAAATAACCTAATTTCATAATGGTTGAATAAAACTCCATTGTGGGGCTGGCAAGATGACTCACTGGGTGAAGGTGCTTTCTATCAAGCCTAATAACCTGAATTCAATCCCTGGAATCCACATGGTAGAAGGAGAGAACCTATTCCTGTATACATATACATACACACACAAATAAATAAATACATTTTAAATTCCATTGTTTATATATGCATATATATATATATATATATAATCACATTTCTTTGCCCATTCACTGCTGATTGACAGCTAGGCTATTCCATAACTTGACTGGCGTGGATAATGCCATGGTAAACATGGATGTGGAGGTATCTCTGTGGCAAGCTGACTTAGATGTCTTCAGGTGTACAGCCAGCAGTGCCGTGGCTGGATCATATGGTAGCTCTATTTTCAGTATGGGGTCCTAGATTTTTTGTTTGTTTGTTTGTTTTGAAACTCTATGCTGAATTCCATAGTGACTGCTCTAGTTTACACTCCCATCAGCCTTGGATAAGTATTCCATCCCTCATCCCACATCTGTTTCCTTGATACTAACCAATAGTCTTTGTTTTTAAATCCATTATAGTAGCAACTGAGTCTCCAGTTTCTTAGGGGTACGCTTTGTATCCTACATCTTTTCTACCTCTTACTTTCAACCTGTGTTTTTATACTAAATATGTGTTTCCTATACATAGAAAAATGATTGAGACTCTTATTTTAATCAATTTACATTTAGTGTAACTACTGATATGATGAATTTAAATCTACAGTTTCATGATTGTCATTTTCTTTTTGTCTTATTTTTCCTTTTCTTGCTTCTATCTTTTTAATTAGCTTTAGAATTCTATTTATCAATATAGTTTTAAGTTATACAATTTTGTGCTTTTTTGTTATTGTCCTAGAAATTATAATATACATTTGTAGCTTTTCATAGTCTACTGACAGTTGCTATTGAATCACTTTAAAGAAAACAAGAATATTGGAGATGGCAGATCAGACCTGCAGTTATTATATTAATTTCTTTAGCAAATAAGAATGGGAAATACTTTTCCACTTTAAAATTTACAATTCTGTGCTGGAGAGATGGATTAGCAGTTAAGAGCACTGACTGCTCTTGCAAAGGACCCGGTTTGATTCCCAGCACTCACATGGTGGCTAACAACCATCTGTAACTCCAGCTTCAGGTAATCCAACATCCTCTTTTGACCTCTGCAGGCTTTGTACAACATGAGTGCACTTACACACATATAGCCCCAGCTGGCCTGGAACTCACTTTGTAGACTAGACTATACTGGATCTTACAGAGATCTGCCTGTGTCTCTGCCTCCAAAGTGCTGGGATTAAAGGTATATGCCACCATGCCCATGAGCCTCATGACTGCTGTCTGACCCCCGGAACCTGTAGCGGAAGGAGGGAAGCAACTCCCAAAAGTTGTCCTCTGACCTCTACACTTGCTGCCTAAGCACCACCATAAACACATACGCAATAATAAATCAATTTGTAATTAAAATTAAGGTGATAGAATGAATAGAATACATGCTTAGGTGCTTGAGGGAATGAGTTAGAAAATAATGGCCAATAACTCAAAAATAATGGCCAGACAGTGCACTGATTGAAGTTGAAAACACGGAGTAATTGTTAGTAGTCACAGCAAGTTTGGCCAAAAATGGGCGTGAATGGCTAAGGTAAAAGAAAGGCAGAGCTCTCGGCGAGAGGAGACCAGGCACTGAGAAGCCAGGATTTTGGTGGGGTCGTGCTCATAGATATGAGAATCACCATGAATTACAGCAGAGCAAGCATTGAGGGAACAATAGTAGATTAGTACTAACATCTTCAGGGAAATGAAGGGAGTGCCTGGGGTTTCTATCAGTGACTGCAGCAGACGGGCAGCAACAGTGTGGTGGGCAGACGGCTAAACTGAAGTAAGGCTCCAAGGTAGCAGCAGACCACCCGCCAGGTCCACCTATAGAAGTTGCCAGGCGGACCATGAATAGCAGCTGCGATGGGTGTGATCCTCCTTCCAAATACCTTGATGACCCTAGATCCGCACCTTGAGATCAGGGTGAGAAGGGTTTACTCAGTTCACCTCTAGCTAAGGCTAAGCCCAGTGCACCAAACCATCCCTGCTGGTGATTATTCTACCTCTCAGCAAGGCAGACTGAGGGAGGGGATGGCTAGAAGCCAATGCAGAGGTTGCCATAAAAACACCATGCCAGCTCCCACAAGCTTATCTTTGGGTGTTATAAAGGTAGGTTGAAATGGTGGGAGAGCTGCAGGTATGAAAGGAGCCAGTCTGGGTCTTTAGCAGAAAGCTGGCACACTGTTACCGCTCCCTGTTCTTAAGAAACGGAGGCACCAAACGGATGCACTCATATGACACATCTCAGAGCTTCCTTCCAGCCGGCCTAGCCTTCCTGAGTCTTCTTTGTTTAGCGCTCCACAAAGTTTAATAACAACCTGACCCACAGGTATTTTGGTTTGTTTATTTTTGAGAAACAAAAGCTAATGAATTCACTACCCACCCATTCTCTCAAGCAAGTAACTAGGCTTTGCTTTGTTTCTATGGTGTCCTCCTGGCACCTATCCCCAACCCCGGCCACCAGATGGTCCTCCACCAGAGTGAAGGTGACCACATCCCCTTCACCTTTCTGAAAACAGCCACCAACTCCCATCTCTGTCTTTCGTGTTCCTCTCCAGCTGGCCCGTGTCTGCCCTCCTTGTTTCCTGTCCTTCCTCATTCTCTCCCTGGGCTGCCCCTATCATGGCATCTCCCCAAGTGTGGCATGCCTGTTCCTTCTCACTGTCACTGTGTTGTTTCTGCAGCCTCATGGTCTTCTTCCCATCATATTAATCCGTGAGGCCTGCATGTTTGTGCCGTGTCGAGGCCCTGGTTGTGCCCTGGCTTGTGTCCATGTCTATTTTCCTGCTCTGTGAAATGAGTTTCTTGTAGACAGGAATGATGACTTACTCATTTTCCTGTCATTTCTCAACACTGGCCCAGAGTCCAGCACAGAGCGCATGCTCAGCATGCTTTGAGCTGAAGATAGCTCTTGGTAAATATTCATAGGCTGACTCTCCTACCCAACTGATCTTAAATGTCTTCCTGACCTCCCTCCCAACGTCTGGACCTTGAAGAACCTTAACAGCTGTTGAGCATAACCAGGGCAGCTGTGAGCCTTCCAAGGAGGAGAACTCAACATGTGCTGATTGTCAGTTTTGTCTGGTCTCCTGTGACATCAACTAGCTGGCTCAGTCTCTGCCCGCAGGGTAGGTCCCACTTCCTTGACCTACGATGATCCTTCTGCTCTCTGAAGGCCGCCATCTTGTACCTCTGAGTTTTTTCATATCCATGGGAAACCTCCACAGTTTCCTCAAACTCCCCTTAAAGTCATGGTTTACTGTCTCTCCCACTGTCTTCATCACCCTCTCTGAACATGTCTCATGCTGTCATCTTCTCCTTTAAGAATCAGAACTCTGAACAGAGAGAGATATTAGATGTGATTGATCTAAGGAGTACAGGTGACTGGACTCTCAGATCTGAAGTAACCATTTCTAGTCTGTTCTGCCATGCAAGGCTGGGAGTCACCTAGTTCCAGGAGCTCCAGGGCCCCCTCACTCTCTCTCCCCGCCCCCTTATGGTACCAGGGATGGAACCCAGGGCCCTTGCATGCTGCTGAAAAACTCTACCACTGACCTATATCTCCAGACCCTAAAGATCTCTTTTGACTACATGGGGCTCCACACAATCAAACTCCATTAGCCTGTGTTGATGACCTCTTCGGGAAGCTGGTCTAAGGAGGAGAAATAAACAGTAAATGTGGAAAGTTGCTATTCAGAAATAGGATTCCCCAGGAGTCTGCTTTAGGGTACATATATTCTTGGACTACTCTGAATTCAGCAGTTCCAGGTAGGAAAGAAGCCCAGATACTACACAGAGTGATGTCTCAATATAACCATCAGAAGATCACCACACTCAGTGTTTGACCTTGGAAACTCTCCTTACCAGTTTCCTCTCTGCTAAAATGAGGGTACTCTCAGGGTCCCTCAGGACTGCCACATTATGTTAATGCCTTATGATTTCAGGGCATCAGTGCATCTTCTGCCCCCACGGCCCCCAGGATCCCTGGGATCTCTCCAAACCCCAGGCCTTGACTTCAGCCCACTGGCCAGGCAGAGAAGCCTCTAGCATTGCACTTCTGCAGATTCTCACAACCTCCCTGCCCAACTTCTCAACCAAGCTGCCAGTGGCGGGAGGCAGTGGCTGCAGAAGCCATGACTCAGGCTGTTAGAACTGGCCCTTCCAGTTCCATCTTCCACTCAACCACAATGTCAGCAAAAGCCAGGCCAAGGGTTGGCTAGAAATCCATGTCACCACACACTCTCCAGGGGGACGAGGTGAATGGAACTCCCCTGTGACCCTCAGGAGGGTCGCAGCCTCCTTTCCAGTGGCCCTCAGTTCACAGGAACAGTCTTTTCTCCTTCAGCAGAGACTCAGATTCAAGGCCCAGGCTTGAGTACTGGAGAGAGCACAGAGCATTTGAGACTCCCAAATAAAAGTGAAACAGCCCAGAGCACAGGAGAGACGGGGGCTGGTGTGGTGACAGTGCCTACAGCAGCCCACCCTGCCAACACCATCAACCCACCTCAAAAACGGGTGCAAGGCTCAGTGGCCAAAGAATCTCAAACAAGAATCTTGGCAATTGGTGCTTGGGCATGGATGTGGGTCTGGGAGTGAGGGAATTAAAGGATCCCTGTGTCATTTCCACAGGTCTGTAGGTGCTCCGTGACAAAGGAGGTCCATGTTTTGGCAACTCTGGACAAATGAGGTTAGCCAGTTTTCTTTGCTTACAGTTCTCAGAAATTTCAATATATTGATATGTGGCAGAGCAGAGAAGAGAGAGAGAGAGAGAGAGAGAGAGAGAGAGAGAGAGAGAGAGAGAGAGAGAGAAAGAGAGAGAGAGAGAGAGAGAAAGCCATCCCAAACTTGTACCTTTGTAGAATGTTTTTAACAGAATGTTGGCCAGAGAGCCGGCCTGGGCTATAACTTTAGATTGTTTAAGTTTACATTTGAAGGATTCTCAGGCAAAGGGCCTTCTGGAACGTAATGATGGCAAGTCAGAGGAGTATGACCAGAGGGAGCTCTGCATGGCCAGTCCCTTACCGGCCACATGCTGGGAAAGGAGTAGGATTCTGATGTCAGACAGGTACACAGCCTCCTCCTTTGTTTATGGAATTAGACACGCTGTCTCCTCTGTCACCAGTCAGTCTGTACCAGATAACACAAGTCCCTGGACTCTGTCTTTTCAGGGACTGGAAACTCCCACCAGACTGTCAGCCTGAAGAACACAAAGTCTCAGACAATCTGAGAAGGCTTCCTGAAGGGCAGGCTGATTAGAGAAAAGTGATTTGCATGGAAAAGACAAGAAGGTTAATCTGGGGCTGCAGAAGACTATGAAAGTGGGGACAGGATGAAAGTGAGGTGGGTTCAGATAGCTCAGGGCAACGAGAAGGCTCCTCTAGGGGCCCGGATTTTGATTTACTTTTTATTTTATGTGTGTGAGTGTTTTGCCATATGTGTGTGTGAGTATACCATATGTGTGCAATGCCCACAGAGGCCAGGCCCACAGTTCCTCTGGAACTAGAGTTATACTATAGACGGTTACTAGCAGCCATCTAGGTGCTGGGACTTGAACCTGGGTCCTTTGCAAGAGCAGCCAGTGCTCTTAACTGCTGAGCCATCTCTTCAACCCAAGGCCCGGATTTAAAGTTAGGAATGGCTGGAAGATGAACGTCAAGGGCTCGCAGCTGGTGAAGTCTTTCACAGGCCCGACTGGCATGAACACCTCTGGGGCAGGGCCTGGAGAACACAACCAGGGAGAGGACTGACCCTCAGGAGACAGGTGTGATGACCGAACGTTGTGTTCCTCTCTTCAGAAGGAATCTCTGCAGCCTGGTGGGAGGTGGGTGTCATCAGCACTTTCCTTTGACTTCCTGTAGCTGGACAGCTACCTGCACCAGGGAGGAGAAGTGGGACAGGCTGACTCATCCCACCAGGCCCATCTTCCCATGACCTGTAGGTCCCAGGCTTGGCAAAGAAAAGGGGAGGTGGGAGGAGAGGCTAAGCCACAGACAGGCACCCTATGGCTCAGCAGGGCAGAAGGAAGAGGAGACCTGAACTGTGGGAAGCTACGGGAAGTGTGTGGGAGGGGTGAGCACTACAGTGTGGAAGACCAGAGGAGGGAGGGGGAGGGGGCATTCTCTATCCCACAGTATCCCAAAGATCACAACAAATGTTCACATGCTTCCGCCATGCGCTGGGCACTGATCTGAGCAATATTTATATAAGCTCACTTAATCCCCACAAGAACTCAATGAAGTCATTGTTAATATCACCCCCATTGTGTAGAGGAAGAAACGGAGACAGCAACTCTGCCAAAGCCACTCAGTACATGGGGGAGGTGGCGTTGAACCCAGGAAGCCTGGTACCACAGCTTGAGGCCTTAAACACTCTCCAGAAGCAGATTCTGAGCAGCACCTGCTTCTGGATGGAGCAGAAGCACAGCACTCAGATCTGTGGGCCCAGTCTCTTCCTCATGGAAGTCTCCTTTCAGTCATTCCTCAGGGAGCAACAGCCTCCTGAGCTGAGCCTCCTCAGATTGTCAGATATCCAACTCAGCCCACGTGGGGTCCCCAAATCTGTTGAACTTTCAGAGTAGCAAGATTCTCTCTGTCTTTCCCAGAATACTGTGCAACCTGTTCCACAAGAGGCCTTGTCTCTCTGGGAGAGAGTCGTTCATCTCTTTCTCCATATTCATCAAGTACTCAAAGAGTGCCACCATGTGCCCAGTGGACAAAGACGTATCTCTGTTGTGCTTGTGGTCAAGTGGACAGAGACTTCTGAAACAAGACGTAGGGGTGGCATGGGAGCAGGCGACCATGGAGTCAGCTTTGGGGGTCAGGGATGGCCTTCCTGTGAGCTGGGAAGGCCTGCAGGAGCGGGTATTTGAATATGAAAAGCTTCATTTGTCTTCTCAGTGGTATGACCACTGCTGGACGGTGGGTCTATTGCAACTTCCCAACCCCAGCAGTCATTTTGCCTCTCACATGGGTCACACTTCAGTTTTTAAGACTTCCCCCTCGTTAATTTGAAGGCTGACCTCCAGTTCGAAGCCCCTCTCCCTTCTCTCCCCAGCACAGCATAGACTGGGGGTGAGCAGGACTGAGGGTGGGCCCTGCCCTTCACGTGCTCTGTCTATGTTGCCTGTCTCAGGCCAAGAGAGGAATGAATCCTGACTTTCATGACTGTTTGCCTCTACCCAGGGTGGATGCTCCGGTTCCTCTGACTTCTAGATTCACAGGGAGTCAGGGTGGAAAGTGGGGGGACCCATGATGCCTGGCAGGGGCCAACGAGAAGTACAAGGCTTAAACAGAAGCTTCTAGAACTGGGAGTCTCCCACCACCTCTCCAGATCCCCACTCTGGACCATCCTTGGGATATACCCACCTTCTTCATGAGAGATGCCATGTCACACCCCCAGGCCCTTTTACAGCTTTCCAGAATCAAGCCCCTCCTCCTGCTCTGAAGGGAAGGGCAGCTACTTGGAACTTTCTTTAACCTACCGTGACTGCTCACTATGTTCGCCCCTCTGCAGACAGGAAAGATGTAGTTAGTTCCCCTAGGGACCTCCTGCCCACCATGGCCTCCACAAGTCTGAACGATGACAGAAGAGCTTTGACTTCAGGGCCCTGAGAGCCAGGCCTCCTCTAATAGGACAGGCTGTCCCATTCCTTCCCAACCCCCATCCTTCTGAAGCTACAAGGGATGCAGAACCCTATCCAAGTCCCAGTTTATAACCCATACACTGTGGTTATGATTGCCCAGGCCCTGGGTTACACTCTAGAGCTATTTAGCAGAAAATTGGAGGTCCTAAGTACCCCAAGAATGGCCTAGGACAACATTATTAGAAGAGAAATCTCTGTTTCTATCCATTGATACATGAGGAAATGGTGTCAAGATACAGAATGCCTGTATCCCTAAGTACACTGCCTATCCACTTGATTTTTGCTATTTAAGAAAGAGAGAGAGAGAGGAACAGAGAGAGAGAGATAGAGAGAGAGAGGAAGGAAGGAAGGAAGGAAGGAAGGAAGGAAGGAAGGAAGGAAGGAAGGAAGGAAGGAAGGCAAATCTTGGTTGAAAGATTTCCTTGAAGTAGATAGCCTTGATGCTCACTGGTCAGCCACCCTAACCTACTTGGTGAGATACTGTGATCCCAAAAAAACAAGGTGGGCTGAGGTGGTACATACTTTAATCCCAGCACTCAGGAGGCAGAGGCAAGCAGATCTCTGAGAGATAGAGGCCAGCCTGATCTACATAGTGAGTTCCAGACTAGCTGGGGCTACAGGGAGACCCTGTTTCAAAAGCACCAACTCCCCTCAAAAGAAAAATAAAAACAAAAAGAAGGTGGACAGGGCCATTGGAACAATACTGAAGCTGGGCACTTGCTTCCATATGCATGCACATGAACTCCTACACACATGTATATAAACATGTACACACATTCACATACAAATAAAAGCAGACAAAATAAAATAGAATGCAGAGCCGAAGCTGGCCAATATAAAGGTTGCATTGAAGGAACACCATGAGGGAAGGGGGCGCATGTGCTGCTCAGAAGCAGCGCATCTTCCTCCCAGACCTTGTGGGCTTCGCCTCTACTCTCTCTCCTATCCTCTTCTCTTCCCCTCTTCCACCACCTGCCTATCATCACCAGCTTGCTCTACCATGACAGCTTCTTGTCCTGTCTTCCTGTGTCCCCTCTAGCTCTCCTCCCAAGGACTCCACTTTGGTTGGAAGAGGACTCACACCTTTAATCTCAGTTCCACAGAAGCAGAGGCAGGAGGATCTCTGTAAGTTCCAGGCTACCCTGGTCTACATAGTGAGTTCCAGGCTAGCCAGTGCTCCATAGTGAGATCCTGTCTCAATAAATGGATGGATAGATAGATGATAGATAGATAGATAGATAGATAGATAGATAGGAGAAACATAAGCATGCACAGGTGAGCATATATGAATTTACTCGTAATTTATATATCTATATATCTTTCTTTCTAGCTGTTCATTGGTTTAATGTCTGTTTAATCTCTTTCTCCCTTGGCCTATGAAGTAAATTTTACAAGCAGCTAGTTGCTGGCATCAGGAGTTGCTCAGTAAATATATGTTGAATTTACAGAATGAATGAACCAATGATTCTTCTAAAAGAAATACTGACCATCAAGCAGATTCAATGCTTATATTGATGTGTGTGTGAGGTAAACATATGACCCTTTTAAGAGAAAAGTTGTCCCTCTAAAGCAGGGGTGTCTAACCTCTGACAGTGTGACCTGACATTGTAATCTACAAATGTTGTTCTCCATTCATAGCCTTCCTGGGACACGTGCAGCCTGTGAGCCTCAGGCTGGACATGCCAGTTCTAAAAGGTCAGTTGCCTTGATTTACTGTGGTGCTTTGACAGCTGCAAAGGATAACGTGATTATTTTGCCATGTGTTCTCAATCTTGTGAATGCTTTACGTTCACAAATCAAATTCTATACTGGTCACCTACTGTGGGAATGCCTTCCTCATTTCACTCTGTTTGGCAGGGCACTGGGATCTATGAATGAACAATCTAGGGTCCTAGGTCTCAAGAAAGACCCTAGGTCTACATAAAAGGAGGGGAGAAGAAGAGATGAACAACTACAACTGAAGAGAGGGTTGTAATTCCAGGTCATTGCCTGATGGATAAACAGGCATAAGGTCTGGTCATAATCCCTGACTGGACAGAGAGTGATCAAAATTTTGCAAGTGATAGGTTTCTACATTATTCCACACAAGTAGAATATCATACAATAAGGATTAATGCACATGTATTTTGCATTGTATAATCACAAATTATTAAAATATTGGTTGGTTAGAATACAAAGTGATTTCTGGAAAATATACTTGTTTTTTGTCTTCATCAGAGTTGTGGCTTAATTTGATAGAAAGCATGCCATACAAATACTTTTAAAATTATAATCAAAGTAATCCCTGCCCTGTGTGACCTGGGAGTTACCTGACTTCTCTGAGCCTCATTTCCTTGTGTATAAAACGGGATACTTATGGTGGACCTAACTTTGCATGTTATTGTATTTAAAGCTTACATAGCACAGTGCCTGGCACACTTAGATGCTTAGTGTATGGAGGCTAATCTCATGTATTAGTATTATCCGTAGCATATAAGCTATGTCTTCTGTCTCCGTGGAATGCACTGTTCTCCCCCTCCCTCACCTGGGCCCGAGTCAGTGGGAGATGCCAAGCTAGAGGGTCCTCGGGTCAACTTCACAGGGAAAAACATTCATTTCTCCCAAAACTTCATCCCAATTGCCAGCCTCTTCTGGGAGTTGGCAGAGCACCAGTGGGTGGAGAAAAGATGAAGTAAGACAGCTCATCCTCAGCAGGCCTCCAGACCTGCTAGCCTAGCACAATCTCAGCACGTCTCAGCCTGGGAGCCTCCCCACCCTCTGCCTGCCCACCACTTTCCTCAAGTGCAGCCCAGCCCAGTCCAATCTCTGTATTACCCAGGCCTGACTATCAAAGGAAACTACTTTTGGATTGGCATGTGCTGAAGGTGTGGCTGTTGTGGCCCAGTGCTGAGTGTAGAGCCACAGGGTGGGGTAAGGGCAGGGCAGGGTGGGATGGGCCAAAAACAACACACACCCGCTCCCCAGGGCCTGGGTGCTTTACACAAGTGTGGAAACATTTTTCTCCTGAGCCTTCAATTGAGAGCAATTTAAATTCCTGTAGCTCTTGGGGTGGGGGCTGAGAACCTGGAGTAAGCTAGTGGGTGGGGCCAGGGAGGAAGGGCTGAGCTGCATAACCAGCTGACTTTGGGAAATCACAACCTAGAGGTAATAAATCCTTAGTAGGGGTTTCAAAGAGGAACCTGGGGCCTTTACAGAGGAAACCACAAGAGCTCAAGACATGGCCAGAGGCTTCTGGAGAAACCTAGAGAAGTTTCTAAGGATAAACAGGGACCCACCACAGACCAGAGAGAGGGGGGAAAAGTGAGCTAGGAAAGGAGGGGTGACTAGGGCTAAGAGAGCATTGCAGAGCAAGAGAGCATAAGAAGAGGGCAGGGAAGGGAAGCTGTGAGATGGCTCAGTGAGTAAAAGTGCCAAGCCTGAATACCTAAGTTGAATTCCCTGAACCTACATGGTGGAAAGCAAGAACCGACTCCCGCATGAGGTCCTCTCTCACTCTCTGCAGAGCCAAGGGATGACAAGGCAACGACAGTGACTCCCATGATCCACAAGTCCTTCATCAATCCAGGACTCAGAAGTGGGCTGTAATTATCCCCCTCCCCCAGGGGGCTGCCTGGTGGTGCCTTTGCACCCTGTGGCTCCTGAGTGACACCTGACTGTCCTCTGCTGGACCCTATATCTCCTATTGGGTCTTGAGTGGGTAAAACTGAAAGGGGCAGTGGGAACCAGTTCCTGGACTCTGACTTTGTGCCCAGTCTACCTCCAGCTAGCCCTCAGGAGGCTCCAATTCTGACCCAGGCACTACAGTTTGGGAAGGTTTGGAGTTTTCCTCAATCACAAAGGCCACGTAGGACCACAAGAGGTGAATTGACCTGGATGAGAATCATTGTCCCCATGTTCCTCCTGGTAGAATGACAGAGTAAGCTGAAGCTCTCAGAGGGAGATCATATTTAGGCAAGTGTCTATGGCCACACTGTGGATACCTGGAGTCCAATCTGGTTTCTCCTGTAACCCCAACCCCAACAGCCGTTCAGAGGACCTGGCCCTGGGCTCCATCCTTATCCCAGTCCTCTACCCAGACAGGCCCCCCAAAAGATGAGGCCTGCCCCACCCTTTCCAGAAACCCAGCTTCAGCGTCAGGGGCGGAGGCGCTTCTGGGAGCAGGCTCTGCCACTTCCAGCCAGGTGTGGAACAGGACTGACCATGTGCCTGGAGGACATTCCACAGCCGCAGTGCCCGTCCACCATAGTATCTCGTGGTCTGGTCAGAGAGAAAATCCCAGGAGTGGTGAGCTGGCTTCCCCAAACCTACAGCCCTTGAGAGAGGCTGATCACATGGGACAACCAAAACAGCAACAGCAGATGCTAACACTGACTCCACACTCAGTCTGCACTAAGCACCACTCTAATTGCTAGATATCTTATCTCACTCAGCCTTCACATCCATCCCACCTTAAGACAGGGGAACTCAGAAACAGAGGTAGCAAGCAACTTGCCCAAAGCCCCAGAGCCAGGATTTGGTAGAACCAGAATCTGACAGGAGAAAATGAGGTTCCAGATCCAGAGCACAGGGTTTCTAGACTCTAGGCAGGTGGGCCTCTGGATAGCCTTCTCCTCTCAGTTGTCCCATCTCTAAAGAGGGCATACAGGAAAGAGCTCTGCCCAGGACACAAGCTTGCCTGAAGAGTAAACCTGATGACAAGATGGCAAAGTGTCTCTACTATTCTGATCCAGGGGCAAGAGGAGCTTATGGGTGGACACAGGGCACGGAGAGAATGAGGGGGTAAGGGGGCATGGGCCCAAAGTCGGGCAAGGTTGGACCTGAAGGTGGCGGAGAGGATGTTCCCAGGAGTGTTCAGAAAGATGGGCACATCAGGAGTCAGGATGTCAAGTGCCCATAGATCCCACTCCTCCCCATCCTCTGACACTCCCCATCCTCAGTCCCCCTCAGCTCTACCGGTTCTTAGGTGGTTATGAGATTCCACTCACTTTTGGCCACCCCAGCACCTCTGGTGTTGGGCTCGGCTCCATGGCAAGCACATGAGCAGTGGGTAGAATGAACTGAGGAAGGAGGCGTTCTTATCCTCAGGAATCCCTCCGGCTGCTTCTGTGCATACACCCATAGTCCTCTGTTCCCTAGGAATGTCAGGGGAGTGCACAGGACACTTGGCCTTGGCCCGTATTGGTTGATCCCCTAGGTATGGCCTATACTGTCACTCTCTTCCTGTCTTGTAGTGAGATGGGACAGGGCCACCTCCAATGGGTCCATTTATTAGTGAATGCTTCATGATCCATGCCAGACCCAGAACTCAGTTTAAGCTGTGGTGTTCCACTTGGTGACCTGTTGGGCCTCCTGGTGGGCCAGGTCTGGATACACATATACATCTTTCTTGAAGGGTGAATCTAGAGGACATAATGCCAAGTAATATAATCTAGGCACAGAGACAAATGGTGTAAGATATCATTTGGATGAAAAATCTAAAAGAATGGAACTCATTAAAATAGTCAAATGGAGGGGGGTTCACAGTGGCCAATGGATACAAAGTTAGTTAGACAGGAAGATAAGTTCTGGAGTTCTACTAGTCAATGATAATGCACTGTGCATTTCAAAATACAGCAGTCCTCAAGTTTCTAGGGAAAAGATACCCACTGGATACCTGAGACCAGGGCTTAGTATCAAGCCCTAACTATGTATAATGTTTTTTTATCTTTTAAAAACTTTATTATTTTTATTTTATGTATATGACTGTGTTGCCTGCATGTATGTAAGTGCACCTGTGTCATGACCCATGGAGGTCAGAAGAGGGCCTGGAACTGGGATTGTTAGCCACCATGTGGGAGCTGGGAGTCAAATCCAGGTCCTCTGGAAGAGCAGCCAGTGCTCTTAACCACTGAGCCATTTCTCCGGCCCGTGATGTTTTTTCTATACATGCTGAAGTTTGATTTATAAATTAGGCACAGCAAGTGGCTAACAAAATAACTAATAATAACACAACTATACTAATATGCTAATATGACTGTGTTCTCCCCCATCTCGGTATCTTTTTTGAAATACTATGCTCACACATTTCCTCACTACAAAGAACAGTGAATATCTGAGATAAAAAAGGATCTTCCCAGCATCCCAGAGAACCTTAGAAGAAGATCTGGCTTTAGGGGAGGTTCAGGGCTGTCCCCATGCCCCGCAGGGTATAAATTCTGGGAGAGCCCATATCTGCCAACAACACAGAGAGATGGCCCTATAGACTAGTTGGAAGGTAAGGAGCCACAGACTGGGCCACCATTACTGTTGTCACCAGAGAAACCCCTGAGCCCCACGGGGCCTTGGTACTGGTCAGAAACCTCTGGGACCCCCGTTCCCAACCAATGCTTCTGCTCCCGGGGCACACCCAGCCCTGCAGCGGCAGGTGAAGGTGGGCTGCAGTGTTCTACTGGGGGGAGCGGCTGGGGCCCTGCTTCAGTGATTCTTCCTCGCAAAATGGGAAAGGAGGGGTGGGCTGGCACCCAGGCGCTGCTGGCAGGTCCCTGTGGTTGATAGCGCACCTTGGAACTGTGGCTCTGGCTCCTGCTTCCTTGCCCATTTTATGGAACTTACATTTGGACCTTCTTGTCCCGACTAGAAGAAGCTTGGATTCTGCTAC
This sequence comes from Eospalax fontanierii, assembly GCA_035773235.1. Taxonomy (NCBI): domain Eukaryota; kingdom Metazoa; phylum Chordata; class Mammalia; order Rodentia; family Spalacidae; genus Eospalax; species Eospalax fontanierii. The sequence goes on from CM069535.1 coordinate 58,418,847, forward strand.
TAATCATGATTCTTCAAATGTACCGCCTTCAATTCTTCAAATGTCTGCCGCCTGCTTCTAGGACCTGGTAATATACTGCTCCTGACAATACACATCTTTTCCCCCTGACTTTCTCCTCCTTCTCCTCTAGGACTCAGCAGACACACTTTTCTCCAGAAGACCCTTCTGCCTTGCCAAGTCCAAGGGAAGCTGTCTCATCTTTTATGAACCCATCCCAGCAGCCCTGTGACTAGCACAGTTCCTAGCACATAATCAGATCTCAGAACATAGGTACCAAAGAATAGATGTGGTTTGGATGTAACGCTCCCCTCAGGCTCGTGTTTGAATACTTCATTCTCCAGTTGTGGCACTGTTTGGGGAAGTTTTGAATGTGGGGCCTAGCTGGTAGACAAAGAGCCATAGAGGAGGAATCAAAGGATTATAGGCAGAATTCACGTCTGCTTCAGGCTGCCTCTGCTTCCTGAACCACTGAGATGGATGAGACAGCCTCAAGCTCCTACTGCCATGTTTTCCTACCATGGACTCTCTGATGTACAAACTGAACCAAAATAAATCCTGCTTCCCTCAAGTTTCATCTATCCAGCATTTTGTCACAGCAACAAGGAAAGTGCCAATAGAGGACGGATGAATAAGTAAAACTATGACCACAACCTAAGCCCCTGCCACGCCCCGGGATCATATCATTTTATGTATGTATCACCGGCATCTATCACAGAACTTGGCACACAGCACACGATAAATAGGTCTGTACTATGTCCAGAGAGCAGGAGGGGTAATGCCTGTAGGAACAGATTGACCTAACAGTGTATACTAGAAGATATAAGTTGACTAGCAGTTACAGCAGGGCCGAGGTATTCAGTTCAATGAAGGGGGTGGGGGAATGGGAGAGATCCACTCTGCCTGGGAGATCATGGGGGTTTTCTTAGACAGAGCTTATGGGATGTTGCTGATAGATGGCAAAAAGAGAAGGGGAAGAAAGGTTCCCAGCGGCGGAAGGCCTGAGAAAGGCTGAGTGGTACAGAAGAACCTGTTCCCTGATTGCCCTGGAGCACTGCTGAACTAGGTGCTCCCTGTCCTTTGTGGTTTCCCTGGCCTTCTGCTAACTGGAGTCTGTGCTGCCACCCTGCCCTCTCAGCTCAGGGATCTTAAAGCCCTAGAATTCATGCAGATCATGAGAAAGGGGAAACCAAGGCACTCAGACCTAGCCCAGGCCTCTTGGCAGCTCTGACCTGAACAGCTGCCCAATGAAACCACCCTTCCTTCTTCCCTCAAGGGCTTTCTGCCCCTCAGACAGTGGGCTCTTAGTGCCCTGGCCAGGAGGAGAAATAAAACAGGAACCATCCAAAGAGGCCCCATTGTTCCCCAACAAGTGACTCACATCGGGAACGCTCCCTCCCTGCGTGACAGCGCTCTTCCCCAGTATGCTGTTCCTGGTGACTCACAGTGGCTAAAATCACAAGTCCTGTCCACTGTTTACACCTCCCTCCTGGACTCTGAATGCATATGTGCCCTACTTGGACATCTGCCTCTTCCCAGATGGAGGCAGGTAGGAGCAGACCAGACTGGCAGAAGTTCTTCCAAGCTGAACAGAGAGATACGAAGTCCCTAATTCCCCATGACACTCAAGGAAAGTAACAGGAATGCCATTCAATATGTGCAGTATGCTGGCCTTTTATTCCTGGTGTGATGTGGGCATAGAGGACAAACAGGAGTACTGGCTTCCAGTTGGGCTGACTCCCACTTTCCAGACAGAAATTGGGTGCCCTTGAGGACCCAGAGCTGGGAAGCACAGGGCAGGGACATGGGCAAGGGACAGAGCTTTGGTGACAGCAGGCCAGCCTCTACTTCCAGCGCCCGGTGACTTTGGCCTTCCCGCGGGTCTTGGAGCTGCGGGGGAAGCAGGACCCCATCAGATGGGGCCACAGGGTTGGGTGGCAGGTCTCCATGGGGCAGAGGACAAGCTGGGGAAGGCTAAGGGATGAGGCAAACAGCCATGGACAGAACGGAACAGCAGCCTCGGACCCTCCATTCCCCCACCCCCCAACACACACACACTGGCAAGCAGTGGCCAAGGGTGAAAGAAGGAAGCTGTGACCTGAAGGAGAGAAGGAAGGGCTTGGGCCAGAGCCCTCTCAGCAGAATGGGAAAGGAGGAGGCTGGGTACGTCATGACAGGAAGCCTCAGACACTTACACTTTCTGGTTGTCATTGATCCTGTTTCGTAGGACATTGATCTGCAAGAAAAGCAGGGAAGATAAAGTAAAGTTGGGCTCGGCTCACATCCTAGAAGGCCTGAGAAGGGGAAAGGGCTCAGTACAGTAGCACAGTGTGGGGAGGAGGAGGAAGGTACCAGAACACCGTTGGAAGCCAAACAAAGGGTCAAATGCATGGACTGGATGGATTGATGGGGGACAGGGAGTAGGGCCTGAGGGACAGCAGTGGTGGGGACTGGTCAAACCAGTAGCATAGCGTGGAGAGCGGTGTAGCAAGTGGCTCACTTCATATTTCTGCTGCTTGAACTTCTCTTGTAGATCGAACTTCTCAGCCTCCAGGTTGTAGATGCTTTGCCATAGCTCCTTGGCCTTCTCTCTACAGGAGCCACAGTGAGAATGAGGCAAAGGGTGATAAACACAGGCCTTCAATAGCCTTTACTCTGGACCCTCCAGGGGTCTCAGCCTGCCTTTCCACATTTAGGCCTACAGAAGATATCTCCAGCCCATGCTATTGGCTGGCTTGGCTATTCCGCCTGATATGCCCAGTACTCAGGAAGAGACACCAACGGCTGCCAGAACAGAATTCTGGGAGAAGGAAGAGAGAGAGCTCTTGGCACTGGAGAGCTTCTAGTTCAATCAGTCTTCCCAACACCTGTGTGTAGGTGGACAAGCAGGACCTCAGACAGGTAAGGAGTCAGCTCAGTCTGCTCAGTTCTCTTTGTCTAACCCAGACAGCAGGTGGCTTGATCTGCTGAGGACCAACTCCAGTCCTAGCAAGTCACCTTGACAAAGGTATGAGGTAGTAGCTCCCTCTGGTGGTTCACAGAGAGAAGTGCCCTCCACCTCACTGATGCAGAGTGCCAAGGGACCACGCCAACCACCTGACCCACCTCAGCTGGTCTTCATTCAGGTGGTCGATGGCCAGCACCTTCCGCCTCTCTGCCAGAATCTTCTTTTTCTTTTCTCGCTCAGTTTGCCTTTTCCCAGTCTTCCGCTCGGTCTGAAGGGGATGATGAGCAGGGAGACTTGGCTAGAGACAGCTCCGCCCCATCCCCTGACCCTCCCAGCACCTCCTGGGGACTAGGGCCAGGCCTGAGAGGACTAGGTTCTTCACCTCCTGCTCTTATAGCTACACCACTACCTTCTGGATTCCCTGGAGAAACTGAGGCAGGGGAAGGAGGGTCACCTAGGGCCCTCCTCCAGTGCTTAATTCGTCCTCTCTAGGCTCCCTCCTCCCACCACTCCTCCCCCAGCAGGGTGTGTTTTCCTCCACGGGAGGTCCTAAAGCAAAAAGGAGGCGGAGGGCTTGAGGTTGTGTACCCACCTGGGCTTGCTAAACCAGGAAACCATGAGAGAAAGACCCAGAGAGAAAGATCAAGACCGCCACAGAGACACAGAGAGAAGGCAAGACAGAAAGACAGGAAGAAGAAAAAGGAGAAGGTGATTCAGATGCTCAACAGAGGCTGCTTACTGGGCCAAGCATGAGTCTGGGGCATAGGGCAGTGTCATTTTGATAGCATTTGGTTGGTATGGGCACTGTGAGAAGACAGACATGATGGCAGAGCTGGGGACTTTAGAAATCATATATATATGGAAATATATATATATATTTCCTCCATGCATAAAGAACACCAGGCCCCACCCTTGAAAAGGGTATATCTAATAAAAGTGAGGAATGGAACTGAGTGTCCACAAACAAGTCACCCCACATCTGTGTCACACACACTCCGTGTTAGCTCATTTGCTCTTCTCAAGCAGCGGGACGGGCACTATGAGGCCCGTGTGAGGAAACTGAGGCTCGGAAGTTTCAAGCTACGCCACTATAAGTGGAAGAGCTGGGTCTCCAAGCAGAGCACAGATCCAAGTCTCCAGGTTCTGCCAGCAACTGGAGAGCTGGCGCAGCCGTCAAAGGCGCAGGCTCACAATCGAAGAGACAAGATTTCTCCATCTGCATCCGGCTGCCTTGAACAGCCAGGACGAGTGGGTATACTTGTGCTCCAGCCTCTGCCCACCTTCTGCTCCTTTAGCTCAGGGGATGGGCATAAGCAGGCCTCAGACTTCACCCAAAGTAGATGGGAATTCCTTCCAGGATCCAACCAAAGTCGGCCTTGCAGATACACCAGGACCTCCTGGTGCCCCAGCTGCCTTGTGCCCACCTTCTGGATATATCCTCCAAAATGCATCATGTTGGACAAAGCTTTCTTCTTTCGGGCCTCATCCTCGGCCTTCCTCCTGTTCTCCTCCTCCTCACGCCGAGCCCTTTCTTCCTGATTTTGGGGAGGGAAAGAAAATAAATTAAAGGCAAGGGGAAAAAACCTGACTCTAGATTGAAGCTGGTGTTCTTTACAGGTAAGATCATCTTTCTTTCTTTCTTTCTTTCTTTCCTTCTTTCTTTCTTTCTTTCTTTCTTTCTTTTTCTTTCTTCTCAGATGAGGAGCTTTCTGCAGTACCCTCTGGCTCAAGAGAAGTACAGAGGAATTGACTGAATGGATGGATGGATGGGTGGATAGATGGATGAATATATAAATGCATGACTGAAGTTCTGATTCTCATCTATAAGATTCCACCATCCCCTCGGGCTGTCAAAGCCTACAAGGTTCTATATCTCTGGGTACATAAGAGGTTGATGGGCCCTCAGTCATGAGATAGCCTGCCCTGGTGAAGGGATGAGACTGGAGGGTCTTCAAATCATGTGCATAAGCCCTCAGCCTCGGTCCTACCCATTCGTGTGATGTCAACGCTGAGACAATGACTTGAACTTATGTGGTAAATGTTGCCTCTTGAACTGGTGTTTGTGAATAGAGCAGACTGAGGACTGCACAGCTGAGGGAGTCTGTGGCTCATTGGCCAAGCTAGGATCACTCACAGCCAGGCGGTTCTGCCGTTCCTTCTCCCGCTCATTGCGAATGCGCTGCTGCTCGGCCCGCTCTGCTCGCCGCTTTTCCTAGGAGAGAGGCAGAAGAAGCTCCTGTGGGTGCCTGTGAGGGGTGTTATCTTCAGCACAGTGACCTGGACATGTCTTATTCAGTGTCTGCCTTTCAGCCTGCTCTGTGGATGCAGATGGAAGGGGCTCATCACAGGTGGGCGCCACAGAAGAGCACCCCATCTAGGTAAGGACAGCCACTCCAGAGCCCAGTGCAAACTGTCTCAACTCTGTGAGAAATGCCAGATGGCTTCTCTTATCTCCCACAAGACCTACACTCCCTACCCAGGCAGCTTCACTGTGCACGAAGACCTGTGGCTGGAGCGCGCATCTGAGGGAAGCGATTGCACAGAAAGAAAAACAAGGAATCCAATAATCTCTTCTCTCCAGGTGAAATTCTGGGTAACACTTAGGATTCTGCAGGCCGCTCCATGTTCCCTGCAATACTGGGACAGCTGTGCACTGCCCCAGCCCGCGGGAACACTCCCGGCAGTGCTCCACGGTGGGAGGTAGGAACACAGGCATTTGACTAGTCATTCTTCAGCTAGCGGCGGCATCCAGGCAGGCCCTGCTAGAGCCCAGAACTGATCAGGCTCAGCTCCTCTTGTCAAGGAGCATCCAGGCTGGTAGGCAGACAGCAGGGACTCAGGGAGAGTCACTCTAGCACTGGGGGACCTTGAAGGAGAGCAGTGTCCAGGAGGTTAGGAGTGTGAAGCAGGATGTAGATAAGGGGGACGGGGAGGAGGGCAGGGTGGGCTGCATGCGGTGCAGTGACACCTACAATCCTGTCCTTGAGAGAAATGAGCTCCTCCTCCTCCTTCTTCCTGTTCTCAAAATGAGCCTCAATCAGCGTCTGCAGCTCGTTCAGGTCCTTCTCCATGCGCTTCCTGTGGATGTCCTGCGGGTGGAGCCTGGGGCTTAGAAGCTGCCACATCCATGAATCATCAGGTGGGCTTAATGCAAAAGGTGCTGTCAGGCCTTGGGGCTTGAACCTGGCCATGCTCGAGTGCTGGCACCCAGCCTGGCCCGCACTAAGCACCATCTTATCTGTGACCACCCCAGCCTGGCCTCCTTTACCCACTCACATCAAAGTCCACTCTCTCTCCGTCGGGGATCTTAGGTGGCACCAAGTTGGGCATGAACAACCTGTTGAAGACAGAAATAAGGAGTCAGAGGTCACAATGCTGGCTGCTGGGGATGGGAGGGACTGTGTGCCTGGAGCCACCAGGGCCTTCTTCCTGCAGGAATCTCCCACCACAGCAATCAGCTCCCACAGCAGCACTGGATATTAACACTAGTGTCGACCTTCCTTGTTCAGACTTTCACTGAGGTTGTTTCATTTCATCCTTTCAGTAGAGCCCTGAAGGAGGTATCACTTGCCTTCACTAGGAAAACCGAGGCTCAGAGAGACTGGCTCAAAACTACAGAGGTGAGAAGCAGAAGGGCTGAGCTAAGATGGTACACCAGGTTGGATCTCTGGTCCTAAATTTCCCCATCTGCCCTCAGGTGTTGTGGGGCCAAAAGCAGATACTGCAAGACACACATAGCAGCCAGTAACAGGGAAGGATGGATGAGCAGAACTGGGCCTAGGGCTGGCCACTGAAGGCCACATGGTGTGAGATGCCATCCACTGGCAGGATAAGCATTCCGAGGGACATGCTCCGGGTCCTCAATGGGCCCACTCTCACAGCCTCCAGATGCGATTCTGTGTATGGGACCAAGCTATGCTCTGCCCCTTTGCTGTTCTCTGAAGCTGCCATGCCTAAGTTGGCATGGTTTCACTTCTTGGATCCCCAAAATTTGTCCTACTTTTCTCCTAGATTCTACCCTCATGAGGAAAGATGTTCCAGCCATCCAGTGGGATAGAGCAGTGTGTCTGCCCTAGGCCACGATTAGTTCACCCCTCTCTGTAGATGAGCATTAACTCTGTCCATGCCAGCGTACATTATTGGTGTTAGAATGCAGTATGGTCCAGCTCCCATTTACCCGCCCCTCAGGCAGAGATCTTTGCGCAGCATGCTGTGTACAACACTATGTGGTATTCTGTGCCCACAGCACCTCCTTATGCTCACCACACCACATGCACTCCTGTCTTTCCCTTGTCACCCTCACTCACTGGCCTCTGCTCCCAGGGCTTTACCATGGGTTGGCGCATCTCACTCACCTAGGTTTGGGTTTGGATTCCTCTACTGGGCCATCTGGAGGAGAAAGAAGCACACAACTACAGAGTCAGAAAACCTGGACCTACTCCCAGCTGCGCCCCGATGAGCCGGGCACCTGTGGGCCTCCGTTTTCCCCTCTGTACAGGCAGTGCCTCTGAGCCCTGGTGAATTTAGAATTCTAGAGACATCAACAAGCAGGAAGGCAGCCCCGAGGGGACGTCACAGAGAACGGCTGTGTCTGCAGGCCTGACACACTCGGTCTGGCATCTCAGAGCCCTCTCTCATTCATCAGTTGTGAGCTGGGCAGACCGCTTCTCGGGCTTCACAGTGAAGCGAGGTCCCATGGAAGGATTCCAGAGGTTCCGATCTAGAACCCCTCCCAAATCCGCCTCCATGGTTCATGCCCCGGACTTCCTGGTGGCCATAGGGCCAGAGAGCTAGTGGGCATGACTCCAAGCCCTGAATAGCTGCCCCTCCCTGTGCAGGTGTGACGGGAGCCAGCTGGCAGCCTAGTAGAGGCTGCTTCCTGACAAGGACCATGACAATGACCCATCATGTGGACCATCTACATCTTGGAAGCCTACCCTATAAATGCCATACACCATTGGCATTTGCCTGGGCAGCAAGAGCTCAGGTGTGATGTGACTTCCAAGTCCACTGCCCTGTGCAGACCAGGACTAGCTGTCTCTTGTACTGGGCATTGAGGCCACTTCTCTGGGGTAAAGAGGGCAGTTGTTTAGCTTCTCCATCCCTGCAGGTACCCGCAATTCTTCCGTCTCTTCCGTCATACACCTTCCTGTCTGTCTTGTGCCCCAGTTTCTCCCAGAGGTTCCATGAGGGGTTCCCTTGTCACCCCAAACTTCTTCCTTGATGTCCAGCAGCCCTTACCTTCAGCATCTTTGGCTTCTTCATCTAGGCCATCCTCTAAACAAAATACACACAATCAATAAAGGTCTTATTTTGAGCCCAAATTCCCCCAAGAGCATTCCCAATTAGCCCTAGCCCAGGCTAGCCTGTGGATCTGTGGAGTTGGCTAACTGCTTTGGACCCGACATTGCCTAGTATGAAAGGACTGGATTGATATTCATCAACTAGAAAAATGGACTGCTGTCTCTCAGCCCAGACAGGAGGCACAGGCACACAAGCTGGAAAGCATGTTGCAAGTGGGTTTCTTAAAGCCACCACCCCTGAGCTCCTCATACCCTCATCCTGGGCCATACCTTCTGCTTTGGTCTCCTCAGTCTCTGCCTCAGCCACACCATCCTCCTCCTCGTCCTCCACTGCCTCTTCTTGCTCTGGAGAATGAACCAGACACTGTGAACAATGAGGCCTCTTTCCCACTAACAGACAGAACCCAGAGCAGACAGCAGACTGGAAGGCGTGGGACAGAGCCACTGGTAACTAGGGTCACATAAACTTAGAATGACTGATGTGAATGACAGAGGAAGTCTGCTTGGTTCCTCGTTTAAACCAGAAGTCAGTAAACTACAGCTCAAAGTCACATTCATCCTGAGACGACTTCTGTAGGCAAAGGTTGGTGGGCACATCGCCTCACACACTCATCAGCACGGCCGTCCATGCCACGGCTGCACAGCTGAGTCGGTGTGGCAGACTTCGTGGTCCACCAGCCTGAAGTATCCACTGTCTGCTCCTTTTTAGGAAAAATGAAACACCACAGCACGTACCATTAGGCTTTCAAATGTCCTAAATTAGTCTGTCTGGGAATTGGGAATCAGAACTGGGTCTTTTCCAATGTGGGAACCTATTTGCAATATGGAGGCTGCTGGGCAGGTTAGAAATCTGAGGTGGGAGCATGAGATGTTGTAGTGGGTGCTACAGGGACACAGTGATGGAGGCGAGACTCCCTGTGGGGTTTGGGTTGGGGGTGGAGGCCTATCTGGCCTCCTTCTGCCCAGCTTAGTGCTTCTGTCCTCCACAATCCGTCTGGTATTATGACGGCATCACCTTTTCAAGCCGGAAGCCCCACTCAGTGCCTGGCACCACAGGGTGGGTCCTGATTAGGGTGAGGTGCTAGGGACTTTCTGTTGTGAATCCAGTGATTCTTCAAGTCTATAGACCCTCCCTCCATCTCTAAGATGAACCAAAGCCAAGAGGCTGTGCAGATGAATGGATGCCCAACATTTGGAGAGTTGTGCTACCCAGAAGGCTGCCAGGAATTTCTATTTTCATCCATTTTCTTGGCAGGATGTGGTGGACTCCACCTCTCTCAACACTCAGAGGCGACAGTCAGATTAGGGAGACAGGATGCCATCCAGACCATGACTCTGCCTGACGGAAGTGCTTGTAATACTCAGTGATAGATAGACTGACAAATGGCCCCTTGGCAGAGAGAAAAAAACACCTCAGTACAGAGGGAGAGACATCAAAGGAGAAAGGGCTCCTCCACTCCCTCTGCCCCCTCTTCTCTGGCCTCCTTTCCTACGCTGAGCCCTCTCTTGAGGTTTGGAGATGCCTCTTCTTTCAGCTCTGCAGGAAGTTCATCAGATGACTTGAGAGTGGAGGGAGCTGGCCCGTTGTGGGGTCCACCTTCAGGCCACTGTGTTAGCACCCCTCTCACTCTCCCTAGGCTCCCTTTCTCTGTGCCATACACCCCTCACCCCATAGTCACATAGCCCAATGAGTGATCACACTCTCTGCCTCCTTCAGTCACCCATGCAGTCTCGTGATGTCACTCTAGGAAAGCTGGTCCTAAAATTAAGCCCCACTCTGTCTCCTTTGCCCTCGTGCTATCGTTGGAAGCAAGTCCTGCCTCACCCCATCACTCAAGGCCACACATCTGAAGACTGCCATGTCTTCTTTGTTCCAGCTACTTCAGTGACTTCGTCCCCAGGACCCTCCACCCTTCACCGCTGTGTCTTAAGCCAGCCAGCTCACAGGGAAGGTCCCCACATGGAACACCGCCATGTGCAGTGAAGCAGTTGGGGATACTCATTCCTGCCATATGTCCCTCTGTGGGCACATTTGGAGCAGGTGGGAAGACAGGACAGTCCAGATCCTTCCCACCTCCCACCCCAGGGAAAACTCAGGAACCAGGAGAAGGAACAAGTGAGAGCTCTAAGGTCGGGGATTCTCTGAGGATGGGAAGGTAACGACTGGCCCACCCAGTACTCCCTACCCCAAGCCAGAGCAAGGGGCGAGCACGAGAGCAGGGAGTGGGAAGCAGGACAGGGAAAGCAGTACTACCGTCTTCGTCCTCTCTCCAGTCTTCCTCTTCCAGGTTCAAGTAGTGGCAGCAGCGCGGGGGGAAGCGGAACAGGTTAGTGTGTAGCAGGAAGCCTGGTGGCAGTGCAGGCTGCGGTGGTCTCAGCAGCAGGCCTGAGCTCCGATTCCCAAACCAACATTCAAGACACATCACAGACTCACTCTTTAGTGATATCACCGAGCCTCAGGTGCCAGTAAAATGGAAATCATGACTGTCACTTCCCAACGACTGTTGACAACCGAATGATGTAGCCTGCCCAGCACCAAGCAGTGCCTGGCAGATGAAAGCATTCAGAAAATTCTAACTAGCCCTGGCCTGCTTCTGTACTACAGGCCTTGGCTTCCCTTTCACTAATACAAGACCCCTACAGCAGAAAGTGGGAATAATTCGCTCCCCACCAATATCTCCCTCATTCCCACCCTGAGCAAGATTGGGGGATATTCCACAAATCAGCTGCAGATTCCCAGAATCGAGAGCCATACCAAGGAAGCCAGCCTGACCTGTTGGAAGGAGCTGCCTAAGAAGAAACCCTTAGGACTATGTGTCCTGTAAGCTTCAGGCCCTCATTTAGACCTTGCTGTTCTGTGGTGGTTGATGGGCAGGTCCTTAGCTGAGGGAGAGAGGAAGTGTCAAGCCATTCAGGGCAAGCAAGGTGGATGCAGATGCTACAAGGAGCTTGGTGGAAAACTCCTTTAGCTCCCCGCCACATACTACTGTGTGCAGCAGCCAGGCTGAGGTCTGAGTCCCAAACCCAAGTACTCAGAACCTGTTGTGATTAGGTGGAAGATCTTCCTAGGCAAAGGAAGCCCCAACCAAGTCCATTACTACAGAGGAAGTTGGAGCCGGATGGGTTTTTGTATTGAAAAGATATTTTTGAAGATGGGCATGGTGGCTCATGCTGTAATGCCAGTACTAAGGCTAAGTGAGGAAGGAGGATTGGCACAAATTTGAGGTCAACCTGGACTTAAGAAAAAAGCAAAAATCGTGAGCTGTAAACTTAGCTCAGTAGTAGAGTTCGGTCCCTGGGGTCAGGGGTAGGGGGTGCCTCTGATGGCTCGTAAAAACAAGAAATGATACCTGTGGGCCCCTTTCTGTTCCTGTCTCCTATTTGACTAGATGACCCAGAACAGGCTTAAAGGAGCAAGAGGCTCCCCACTTTCCCTAGAAGGCCTGGGGAAAAAGGGAGGGGCCACTCCCTGGGCTTTCAGAGACCCTTTCCATGTCCGCATGCACGTGCCTTTACTAAACTACAGTAGGCTAGGCTGGTACCTGCCTATGGTGCAGGAGCCATTCTGGGCCCTTTGTGAACTGGATGGGCCTGGAAGAAGGTCTCAGTCATGTTATGTGTCAAACTCCCAGAAGGAAGGAAGGACCAAAGTGTTCTTCCAGAGAGAGGAAACCCCAATCTGAGGAGGATAAATCATCATATCTAAGAGGCAGGGACAGCAAGATGTAATATTAAAGCTTCATGCCTATAGAAAATGTCCCAGGCAAGTGAGTGCTTTCACATTCATAATAATGACATTGAAAAATTATGAAATGGAATGTTCTTTGGTCTGATTGTGACATTGTGATTGTTTGCTTATTTGTTTGTTTGATATTTATCTTTCAGAAATATATGCTGAAATATTAGAACATGCGGTAATAAGGAATGATCTGGGAATGTTGGAGGTGTTTGCCTCAGGATAGCTGGTGGCAGCAAGAATAGTGGGGAAAGCAGATTGATCATGTGTTTATGACTGTGGAGGCTGAGTAATAGGTATTTGGAGGGCATTATTCTTTTCCTGCCTTTACATATATTTCAAATTTTTCATGATTAAAAAAATAGACAAGGGCTGGAGAGATGGTTCAGCAGTTAAGAGTAATTGTTGCTCTTTCAGAAGAACTGGCTCATTTTCCAACACCCACATGGTGTCTAACAACTGTCCATAATTCCAATTCCAGATAATTGGATGCCCTCTTCTGGCCTTCATGAGCATATTGCACACATAGATGCACTTACATACATACAGGCAAAACACTCATATATGTAAAATTTAAAATTAATAAATAAATAAGTAATAGACCAAAAATTGATTACTTGGGACATCTTTGCTCAGCTAAGAGTTCGGGACAAGAACAGACAAGCTGTTTTCTCAGAAACACTGGCCTCTTGAAACTCCTCCGCTCTGACTCCCCACCTGCCCAAGGTACATACCTTCTACAGTTTCTTCTGCTTAAAAGAGAAGGCCAGGGCAGAAACAGAAGAGAGAAGAGGTGGGTCAGTTTCCAGCAAGCTGTTCTCTCTCTGCATGAGCATTCCCATGTGTGCTTACCTTCCTGTTCCCTGGGTGTGAAGGAAGGTACTGTCAGTACCCATGCACACATCCAGGCACACACCGTACACACACCCCTCCGGAGACAGTGGCCTTTCCTCCAAGACAGCCGGCCTTTTTCTGTTTCCCTCTTGCTTCCTGGAGCTCTCTCTCCTTGGCCTGCCCTGAGAAGTGAGCCTGGCTCACCTGCCACTCTTCCCAAAAACCTGTCAGCAGTTTGAGCATCTTCAGCATCTGCCCACTTCACCTCTGAGCTTCTCCCAGGCAGCAGCCCCTTCCAGAAAGCCTCCTCTTGCAAGTCTGTCTCCAAATGCTACCAGGTGAGAACTGCCTTCTCCACAAAGCTGCCCCTAACCATCCGAGCTCCCTCCCCCAGGCCCTGAGCTCCTGGACTACCTCAGCCACCTCGGCCTTCACACCCCTTTGCTCCTTCCCTCCATGGTTCAGTCTAGCAGCCCACGGGAAATGAAAGTCCTTGAGGACCTACGTGTCCTCCCTGGTGATACCTCTACCTAGGGTACTATGCCTCCCCTCTGGGTACTTCAGGACAGGCCTGGGGACCGGCACTATGGGATGACTAGGGCTTCAAGGAGAAGTGGTAACCCTGGGCTCTGGGGCAGATTGGGGAACATCATCCATTCTGTGACCTCAAGGGAGCTGCTGAACTGTTATCAGTTTCAGAAGTCCCAGCTTCCCTGCTAGTGGCCAGTCCCCCAGCGAGGCAGGACCCTGTTGACAGTGGAACTGAGGCGCTGCGTTCCTACAGCCCAAAGCCATAGACTGCCTGGGATCTGCTGCCTAGAGGTACAAGAGTGGGAAGGAATGAGGGAAACCCCAACTCCACGTCCTAGAAACAGCCCCAATCACTCCCACCAGGATTCAAGGGCAGCTGCGCGGCTCTTAGGCCACATACGATGGAGGGGGGGTGTGGAGGGGACAGTCCCCAAGACAGGGTGTTCACAGATACTCACTCCTCGTACTCCTCCACCACCTCCTCTGTGTCAGACATGGTCTCGGATCTCCCTCCAGAAAGAGAAAAATGTCAGTGCAGGTAGAAAGAGACCCAAGCTGTAGACAGCATGGAGGTGAGTTCACAGTGTGATCCACAACGAAAAGCCAGTTTCCTCCTCTGTGAGACGACGGCCATGACACCGTCATCATATCAAGGCTGCCAGCTGGGGTTCACCATGCCCTGCTCCTGAGCAGGCATGCCACCTGGGACTTTTTAGGGTCCAGTGTGTAACCCTCAAAGCAATGTTCACCAAGTTTCTCCACTTTTCCAGCCCACTGAAGCATTCAGGGGAGCAAAGTGCTAATGAGTCCCATCTCTGTTCTCATTGCTGGCACAGAGCCTCCCTCCCTCCCCCCAGGAAACTGGTGATGCCGATTCTGGCCCTGCACAGCATGGAATACTACTTAATAATGAAAAGAGATAAACCACTGGTACATTTTCTCAAGCTGCTGCTTGAGGAAAGCCAAGTGCAAAGGTCATATGCTGTAGGAGTCCGTTTATATAACAGTCTTAAAATGGCAGGATTACAGATGCGAAGAACAGGGTCAGGATTCTTGTGGAGTATAGGAAGGAAGTGGAGATGGTACTAAAAGTATAAACGAGGGTTTTTTAATTATATTTATTTATGTGTGTACATGTGTATGCATGTCACAGCACATAAGTGGAGGTCAGAGGACAACTGGTTCTCTCCCAGAGATCAAACTCAGGACATCAGGCCTGGAGGCAAGTGCTTTTACCCACGGAGCCATCTCTCTGACCCTGTCTTGACTGTGAGGATGGATACACGAACCTATCCAGGTTACAGCTATATAGAATCCAGCACACATACAGCGCAAGTGAAGCTGGGAGGTCTTCAGTGGTGAGTCATGGATTGACTGCAGCAGTGTCTACATCTGGGTTGTACCACTGTACTATATTATTTTGCAAATATTTTCATCTGGGGAACCTGGGCAAAGGGCACAAGAAATTTAACTTTTCAGTAGTCCTTTATTTATTTATTTAACTTCATTTTTTAAAATTTACTTTTAATTATTTTATGGGCGGTGTGGCAGCTCATGACTTTAGTCCCAGCACTCAGGAGGCAGAGGCAGGCAGATCTCTGTGAGTTCAAGGCCAGCCTGGTCTACATAATGAGTTCCAGGCCAGCTGAGGCTACAGGGAGACCCTGTCTCAAAAAGACCAGATAAATAAATAAATAATAAAATTGTTTTATGTGTATGAGTGTATTGCTTGCATGTGTGTAAGTACACATGTATCATGCAATGCCTGTGGAGATCAAAAGAAGGCATCAGATCCCCTGGAACTGGAGTTGTGGACGATTGATAGCCACCATGTGGGTTCTGGAAATCGAACCCAGGTTCTCTGCAAGAGGAGTCAGTGCTTTTAACCACTGAGTTATCTCTCCAGCAAAATTTATTTTTAATTATGTGAATATGTATGAATCTGTGTGTATGTGCACCTGTGAATACAGGTGACTACAGAGTCCACAAAAGAGCATCAGTCTCCTTGGAAATAGAGTTACAGGCAGTTGTGAGCCACGTGACATCGGTACTAGCAACCCAACTTGTGTCCTCTACAGGAGCAGTATGCTGTCTTAACTGCTGAGCCATCTTTTCCAGCTCCTCTGAGTTCTTAGGACTGCATATTAATCCAAGATTCCAATTAAAAATAGTTTCTGGGGCTGGAGAATGGCTCACCACTTAAAAGCACTGGCTGCTCTTGCAGAGGACCTGGGTTGGATTCCCAGCACCCACATGGCAGCTAACAACTGTTCCTAACTCCAGTTCCAGAGGAATCCAACACCCTCTTCTGACCTCCGTGGGTGTTGCATGACACAGGTGCACTTACAAACATAAAGGCAATACACTCATTCACATGAAATAAAATAATAAATAAAATATTTAAAAAATAGTTTCCTGAGAAACTTGTTTTGAGATGTTCCTGTCACTATGACAGGAACAGATTTGGATTCAGGTGATCCTCTTCCGTTAGTTTGCTAAGGTGTCAGGGCAAGTCTTTGTAGCATCTCTGGACCTCAGTTCTCTCTCTGCATGATAGGGTACAGACATCCGTGCTGAGAAGATCTTATGAGGATCCAATGGATACTAAAGGAAGTGAAGTCTGGCATGGCCAGGTATAATTATGTGCAGGTGTAATCACAGGGAGACGTGAAAAGAGCCAGGCCTCAGTTTCACTTCCCTATACCTTGGTTCCCTTTGGAATGAAATTACTCCTCTCCTGGGTAAATGCAATAGGATGTAAAGATTAGAGCCAGTCTAAAGTGCCTGGCCCGAGTAGGTACTCAATCCATAGTGATTATAACCCAATTCCCCCAGCCATATCAGTGCTGAAGCTCAAGGACATTATCACATGGACTGAAATGTGAATGGCACCCCTTATTGTTTGCAATATGACCTTCCTGATAATGGGACTGCAAGGGAGCTATGAGAATGAGGCTTAGATGGAGTATAAGCAGACTGATTGACAGGTCCACTGTCACATCTTTCTCCTGTGTTCTGCTTCCTGGTCCCCATTGCAGTTATCCTTTGAAGCCTGACCCACCCTGCTAAATGTGAGGGTGGTAGGACATGGATGGTCTTGCTCCTGCCTTCTTCAGTCTCCCTTGTATATCCCAGTGCAGTGGCTGAGACCCAACCCAGGAACCCATCTATGGACATCCATTAAAGCCAGTGCCCTGGTGGCTCAAAGTGAACCCTTTGAGACTGAGAGGTTCCCAGGAAGCTCTCACTCCCTAGCTGTCATTCTGGGTAGAGACTGCCTCAGACTCAGCACCACTGTGGCTTGGAAAGGACTAGCCCTGTTTGGTCAGGGAAAAGCATGGCAAGTCTCCACTCTGCTTCCTCTGCTGAAGTGTAAGAAGACGGAACAGTATTCTGCTGAAGGAAGACGACACCTGATGGTCTCCACCCGGATCTCAGGATGAGCATGATCACAGAGAAGGGACTCCTGAGCCTAGGCTGCCCAAATCCCAGGGGAGTGGTCAGAGCCTGTAGGGAGGGGCTCATTGCCTTAGGGAGAAGAGAGCTCTTGGGGAAAGGTGTGTGGCTGCCCACCTCGACACGACCGCTCTCTCCTGCCATGCTCCACCATGAGCCTAGAGCCATTGGGCATCACACTGGGCTCAGAGGAGGATGGACCAACTTGGACTCTAGTCCCTGCTCCCAGGAGCACCATTCAGATCCCAAAATAACACACAGACCACAGGTGGCAGAGGCTGGAAGAGAGCTTTCAGCCAAGGGGGCACACCCAAGCCAGGTGGATCTGATGGGGAATTCCAGAACAGAAGGTGGGGAACCTAGTGGGGTGAATATGATCATTGCGGGGGAGGGCTGCACTTCTACCAGCTATTTACTCCCTTCACAGCAAGTGATCAGGGTCCCCTTTCATGGGAAATAAAGCAAACAGAAGGCAGAAAGAAGACTGTCTTTGGGAGTTAAAAGATCTGAGTTTTTAACCCTGCTGTGTATCCTAAGGTAAGTCACTTAAGCTCTCTGAACCTAGTTGATCTGTAAAATAGGTGAGTTTCAAGTTCTAGCCTTGCTGAGTTTCTGAGGCACATGAGCTCTGTCCTTCAGCCCTTGTCTCCAACATTGAGCTGGAATCTTCCTAAAACTACAGCTGTTAGGCCACCAGGGGAGCTGAGAGACAGCAGAGAGATGGTAGAAGGGAGGGGTGCAGGCAACTTGATCCCCTCAGGCTCTTCCGCCCTGCAAGAGGGTCAGAAAAGGAATCCTAGAGGTCAGGTGGCTTCCCAGCTGGACTCCCTGCGGAATGTGATGGAAGTTCCTTATACTCCAGGCAATCCCCTCTCAGATGTGTGCCCAGGAGATGTCAGAAATTTTCTGTCTACAGCTCAAAAGCACTGAGCAGTCTATTACTAAGAGCAAGTTGGTAAGGGTCACACTAGATGGAATATGGTGAGTCCCAGGGATAACCTTTCAATGCTGGCAAGCTTAGTTCACCCTCCTGGCTCAATCGGTTTCCCCAGTGCTGCCCAGCCCCTGCTCTTCTCCAGGACAGGAATCTTGCCTGACCACAGAAATCAGTGACATGTCTGTCTGCTTGGAGAAGCCACAGCAGGCCTACCTGCCTCGGAACAGCATCTGTACTTGAGAACTGGGCCATATCAACTGATACCATGTTCTCACCTTGCTCTCTGGACCTCTAGAAGAACCTGTCTGGGAAGGTTCACTTAGCCTGAAACCAGGGAGATGGACTGAGCAGTCCAAGGGATTCCTATTAGGTAGGATTCTGTTGTGTTTGGGATGGGCATAGGCCCAGCAATGACCTAGGCCACCCTACTTAGAAGGAAAGTGAGGCCCAGGCAGGGAAAATGACCTACTCAAAGCTTCACCACCACACATCTTTAGTGGCAGATCAAGAATGCAGGCCCTCTCCACTCTCCTGCACTACCCTGGAAACACCGCCTCTGAATGGGGCTCCTCTGGGAGGGCCCATGGATTTCCATCAACCAGAGACCACTCAGAGTGGACACAGGCAGAAGCCAAGGAACGGTGCCAGGGCCAGGACCCTCACATCCCCTACCCAATCTCTCCTCCCCTAGAGCTTCTCCCCAGCCTTACCTCTGAGCAGGGGCCACACACAGCTCCTGAGGTATCTGCTGAGCCTCAGCAGGGACTGAGCAAGGGCAGGGCATGGAGAGGCTTTAAGCAGGCATGTGGGCTGGGGCCTTGCGGGCCAAGCCCTGTGGTGGGAGGAATGTGCAGCAGGACACAGGGTGGGGGCAATGGGGGGTGTTGGCTGCTATTTTGGCAGGTGCCAGGCAAGGGCTAAAGGAACAAGTACCCCACGCCATATAAGCTCATGTGGTCCTCCAGCTGCTCAGATAAGCTATTTTAAACCAGAACAGATATGCAGGGAACAGGCTTGTAACATAAACCAGCTGTCCCTCTTGAGAATCCTGATAAAACAGATGCCAGCAGCCCAGGGCATCCTGGGAGCAGAGTTGGGGGCAGAAGTCAACCTCTGAGACACTGCAAGTGCCTCTGTGCCAGGTCCTGGGGAGCAGAAGGCAAGAACTCCTTTGGAAATGAGGCTGAGGATAAAGAGGTCTTCTAGACTGCTAGCTGCTTCTAATGGGCCAAGTGGCCGTGGGTAAATTGCAGACTGTGCAGGCCTTGGCCTTGATAGAGGCAGCTTAAAGTGGTTGTTCTCCATGACCCTCAAGACCATGTGTCATGCCCTCCTCAGCTGGGAGTGGATTCCAACTGTTAGAGTTCAGACACAAGTCAGATGGTCATTTTCCTTGGACAGTGGCTGGGATGTGTAAGGACGGAGAGGATTGTGGGAACTTTTCTCTCAAGTTTAACGACTTTACCCCACTTGCCCACTAGATCACAAGATCCATAAGGCCAGGGCTTCTGCTGTCGGCCTGTATGCGTGTGTCGACATGCCCATGCAGAGTGCCAGGCTCAGGATAGGATTCAATATGTGACAAAAACGAAGCAGGGGGCGGGGGGACAAGAATCTTGTGGGAACAGGACTGAGTCAACCCTCTGCACTCTCCCCTTCCTGTTAACTCTGTTACTCCAAAGCAGGCCCTCATGACCCTGAAGAAAGGGTCCTGCCCCAGACCAGGTCCACCTCCCCAGGTGCTCTAAACAGAGTCCCCCGACCCTTCCAGACCTGCTCATTAGTGATCCACTCCTCTCCTCTCCTGACACAGCGTCAGTCAGCCTCACTCAGTCTTTGCCCTTCAATTGTGTGACTCTATGTTCAGCTTCTCCTTTAGTACCGGCACTTAAGAATCCTAGTAAGGAGCCTCTGCCCACTGGGCATCCTTGCTGCCAGCAGACCTGTCCATCTCTCAGCTGACACCATCCCCTTTCCATGGTCCCTAGCAGTGTCTGAGCCTGGTGGCTTTGATCCCCCAGTTCCAGGCTTATGCCAGCTGCTGTGAGTCTCTATGTTGCCAGCAGGTCGGCCGCAGGGCAAAATGAAGCCACAGGCCTGGGGGCAGCATCCTGGGAGAGGAGCCCTCGAGGAAGCAAAGAGGTGGATGGAGGGAGTAGACTCAGGGTAATGTAGGAAGCCTCCAAGCTGACCCCAGAAAGGGCAAGGCAGCCTCCTCCTCATGTCTCATTCTAGCCACCAAGGCCTCACCTTGCATTGTGTCTGGGTCTTGAATCTCCTAGATCTTAGGAACTGCTTTTCCTAAACCCTCTCTGAATTCGAGTTACTTTCAGTGGGTCACTGTTTCAAAAAAAGCTCAACCCTTCACACACCCTGGGCTGGTCTATATATACCTGAAAGAGATTGATCTGGGCATATCTTCATACACAGCAAACAAACCCCTCCTAGGAACCCCAGTAGGTCCTTAGTATCTGTGGACCCTAGTTGTGAGAATTCATCCTGACAGCTGAGGCAGCCACAAAGCTTAGGAGAAAGGCTAGTCACCATTCAGCAGCCACACCAGGGCACAGCACAGTGACTCCTGAGGCAACTCAGAGGACTGGGTTCTTACAGTCATGTTCTGACGATCGTAGCAAACAGGCAGAAAATATAAACAAAATGGTCTGAGAGGAAGAAGTGCAAGGGCTGGTGTGTGCAGGCTGGGGTACCCATAGATGCATAGGACATTTGTGGGGTCATAGGGCCACTGCAGCAGGGGAGCAAGGAGGTCAGGTGGCAGATCTGTCTCCAGAGGGCGCTCAAACATCACCTCCTTCGAGAGCACTCCCATCCCCAACCTGCCTCCAGTCACCACCATGCCCTTTATCATCAGCAGAGTATCTCCTGTTCATCAGCTGCCTCCAGAGCAAGGAAGTGCCCAGAAGGAACTGTGGAGTGGAGCTGCTCCGGCACCCTCCTCAGCAGCAGGCACAGAGGCCACGCCACCCTGTGCCTGCAGCTGCTGAACAGCTCTTCCATTGCCTGATACGGTACCCATAAGCCTCTCCTAATGAGTCTATGAGAGGACAACTGTTGGTTGGAAAAGTTCACCTGCCAGAGAACTTC
Source organism: Eospalax fontanierii (assembly GCA_035773235.1). Taxonomy (NCBI): domain Eukaryota; kingdom Metazoa; phylum Chordata; class Mammalia; order Rodentia; family Spalacidae; genus Eospalax; species Eospalax fontanierii. The sequence goes on from CM069535.1 coordinate 58,439,693, forward strand.
CCAAAACTTACATGAGCAACCCAAAGCCCTTTGAGGTCTCCTGCTTGAACTCTGAGGTTCAGAGAAGGGAAAGGTCTGGGATTATACTCAGGCTTCCCAGCAGGGACAGAACACTTGAGACCTCCTGAGTCTCCAGATAGAGCCCCCATTGTCTATCCTGCCTAGCTTCCCATCAACACAGCACAGGACTGGGATGAGCTACAGGAGACTCACCCACAGAGGTGAGCCAACGCTGGGACACTGGGAGAACCGCACACATGGAGCCTGAAGGCTTCTGGCGCCTGAACCATAGGACCCAGGACAGGAGCCCTCACCCAGGATGACAAAGACAGGTAGGACTGGCTGCTTCTGCTCCATAAGCTACAGGAGCAGAGGCCTGGTGCTGCCCTTATAAGCCTTGTTCTGAAAAGCTGTGAGGTTGCCCTAGGCTACAAAGAAGATGCAAGCAGGTTCAGCACCCAGAAACTGGTTCCAGGTAAAACCAGAGCGTCACTTGGGGGCAAGAGCTGAGATGACTGAAGGGAAAAAGCTCTTTGGACTCCAGCCTCGAAGGCTTTTCAGGACACCGACCACCTTCCTCAGTCTGGCTTCTCCTGAGTTCTCCAATGGATCAGCATTCTGAGGGGCCAGAGAGTTTAAGGTGTGGAGGAGGAGGTTCTAAGATGAAGGCTGGGGTAGAGGCAGGCTTTGTACAGTATGCGGCAGCTTTGTACTCCTAAGTCACCAAGCTAAGGCCACCAGTGGCAAGCCTACCACCTTAATGTGAGAGAAGAGAGGAACCAAGAAGGTGAAGCTCCCTCCACCCTAACCAGTTCCCTTATTCCCTACAGCTGATTCCTTAGGAAACCAAAGGCTTGAGCAGTGGATCTGTCCTTATAGTATCAGCCACTTACACCTGAGAGTGAATGAGTTTATCAGCTCCTTCCTGAAACAGATTATTTCCAAGTGAGGGTTAGACAGGTGGTGAGACACAAAGGCACTGAGCTCCTGACTAGGGCAGCAGAGGGTGGCGAAGGAAATACAAAGCAGGGAGATGGGGCACATGGCTGTGCCTGGTGACTCCTTCCCAGTCTGGCTTGAGGAAACCTCAGGGATCACAGTGAGTAGGTCCAGGCCTCAGTGTGGGGATGTCACAAGCACATGGAGTACGTGCTGGGAGCAGACAGAACAGGAAATTCTGGAGTTGGCAAAAGAACCCAGCCTGACCCTGGAAGTGAGTAGAAGGGAGGGGGAGTCTCTAGAACATGGAGACTCCATCGCTAGCATGTGCCCCAGCTATGTCCTGGGTCCTATTGGGTCCAGGATATGCTGTGCCTGCAGCAGGACAAGAAAGTGCCAAGGCACACCTGCCCCAGCCTAGACTGGGAAGGAGCTTGCAGAATGTCACTCATGTTCCTGGCTTCCAAGGGTCCTGGTCAGATTGGCCCAGAGGCAGAAAGGGAGTGCGAGGCAGTGAGAACGGGGGCTGCTGCTGCCGCGGGTGGGGCCTGTGTGAGACGGGCGCTGGGGATGCCAGGCTTGCAGGTCTGTTCTGGCAGGGCTCGTCACACCTGTAGGACAAAGGTCAATTAGAACAAAGAAAAGGGACTCACTAGGTCAGAGACCCCAAACCTGCTGGCCAGGGGGGTCGCTAAGGCCCAGCCAAGCCAGCAGGGGGCTCCCGGCTGGGTCATCTGAGCTCACAGGGAAAAGGGAAACTATAGGACCAGACAATGGCAGGCCAAATTAGCCCATGAACGGGTAGGTTGGGGGGGGTCTCCCGTTGTCCCGCAGGGCTGCCCCACTCACCTCCGCATCCAGAGAGGTAACTGACTTGTTTCCCCACTGAGTCCTCCTGGTGACTGCAGCCTCTCTCCGTACCTCCTGATTGGGAACATCAGAGTGGGGACCAGGGACGCAAGCAGGGCTAAAGAGGGACTTGGGACCCCAGCCTGCGCCCTGCTCGGGATGTTCTTACTCTTCCTGAAGGCTAAAGGACCCAGACCCCTCTCCTCCTCTGCTGTTTCCACCCACAGCTTGCCCTCCCTGCCACCATCCACTTCTGAAATGACCCATTGCTGTAGGGGCTGTCCCTCCTCTGATCAGAGTCTTGTACCCTGTAAGAGACACAGCGGTAAGGGTACCTGGGGGGCCTGGTCTCCAGACTCCTGGGACCTGCTGATCCACAGGTTCAGCCGTGATGTCACAACCCCTGACAGCCGCAGGTTATCCTAAAATGAAAGGTTTACTCCTGAGGGTTTGGGGCCCTGGCAACAGTGAGATTCTTCCGTGAGCCATGGAACTTGTGCATTCGGCACAGGCTGTGCATACCGGGGATAAACCCTGCCTCAGGAAGATCTACCCAGCTATGGAGGGTCAAGCCGCTCAGGAACACAAATGCTAAGTCAAGGTTCTGCTGCATTGACAATATAAGTCTGAAGTACTGCCAAGGCCTAGGTCCAGGCTTTGGGGACATCAGAGCTCATCAGCCCACAGCCCTGCAGCTGGGCTCTGGCTCTCACCTTGCGGCTGGAGGTTGGTTCTGCGCGGTTCTGGCCTGCCAATTCCTTCTCAAAGAGGTGGCGCTTGCTGGCTACATCGGTGGGAGCCACCATGAACTCAGTGCGAGCGGAGCCTGGAGCCCTGACAGATTCTGATCTCTGCAAATAAGTAGTATGGCAGCTGAGCTGGCTGTGAGGTTCCTCAGTGATGCCTGCCACCCTGGCAAGGGCCCCACCCCTCTGATGGGGCCCTCTGCCCACCTGTATGGCTGTGTGGTATCTCTCCAGCTTCTCTCCCAGCCTGACTGAGCTAGCCGGCAGCCTCACACTGGCACTGTGAGATGGGAAGAAAGGACAAGACAAACCAGGTGAGACTCTGCACCCCAGAGAACATGCCTCAATGCACAATGGACTGCAGTAACTTGGTCAAGGTAAAGGCTATAGATGTCAGGAAATTTTCCCTCCTCCGAAAAATGGCCCATGCAATAGGATATCGAAGAATCAGAAACATTCCCCACAGCTCCCTCCCTTCTTTCTCCGTCCACGTCCAATCACTTCCTCCAAGAACACCTCATGAGCTGGGCCTTCCTCTGTACTTCCTTCCCTACTCCACTGCACCTGTCATTTCCAGCTCTCTGTCTGCCACCTGGCCCTGTTCCAACATCACCACCATGATGTTCCTACATCAAGCAGATCTGACACTATCTTTCTAGCTCAGATTCCTGGAGTCACAGGACAGCTCCGTGGCATAGCACACAGAGCTCTCATGAGCTGGTCTTTGCCTCCCTTCGTGGTGCCAGCCCTGCCCTTTCCCTAGCACATGCCTATGGGCCAAACAGCCCACTGGGCACCCTGTGTTTTATACAGCATGCCTTTTAGAACGCTTCTCTCTCTATTTAAAGTGTCATTCCTGGGGACAGTGATGGTTAACATCACTGGCTGTTCTTGCAGAGGACTCCAGTTTCATTCCCAGCACCCACACAGTGGCTAACAACCATCTGTAACTCCGGTTTCAGGAGATCCAACACCCTCTTCTGCCCTCTGTGGGCACTGCACGATGTGGGTGCACTTACATATATGCAGGCTATACACTCATACACACAAATTTTAAAAATAATAAAATAAAGTGTCATTCCTCTAGTTCTCTATCTGACCACACCCACAGTAGTTCTTCAAGTCCCAAACTGAATGCTGGGACTGCTCCCTGACACCCTCCCAGCTCTCACAGACGGGGCAGTTACTATGGCTTCTGTGTTCCCAGCCCTTCGTTTACATTCCTAACCCAGCATCTGCCTGCTTGGGTGGCCATGTGACAGGCTAGCCACTATGTCTTGTCTTTGTTCTCCTCCTGGTCCATCCCCACCCCAAGCCCCAAGTCGAGCATATGAAGCCTTGTTCGAAGCACAGTGGGCAGGTAAGTGCAGCATAGGCGGATGAAATTCCTAACACAAGCATAAGTACTGTTCAGATCTTACCTCATCCCCCAACTCCCACCCGCAGTGTGCCGTCTTCCGTCTAGGTGGCTCAGTGTACAAAGCAAGGGTACTTGCTAAACACGCAGTTCCAGGTCCCACCCTAGGCCTGTCACAGATGTCTTTCCCTTCCTAATCTTGGTCATAGTCTCTGTCCTGGAAAAAGTCTTCCTACCTTTCCCCAACTCCAAAACAGACAAAACGCCCTTTCTTCCCTCTCAGAGCAAAGCAGTAACTCCCAGACCTCTCCCTGAAGCTTCCCACCCAGCGTCATCTCACCTAATCCCAGGGTCTCCTATTAACTCTGTCCCCCTGCCAGATCTGGAGCCCTGGACAAGACCCGCCCTTCCCTCATGTGCCCTGCAGCTCAGCCTGGCCCAAGGAGGGGGAATGACAGGTACTCAAAAACATATATGGCCAGACAAAAAGAGACAGGCCTCCAGGCCTCTCACCTGCGAGTTAAGGTCGTTTCTGAGTTGTCTTTCCTGGGACTCATCTGAAATGAGAAAGGGGGTTGGTGAGTGGGGGGAAGGGGGGGCTCCAGGAAAGTCCATGTCCCCCTCCATGGAAGAGTCTAGATGCATCTTCCTCCCGAGAACCCCCACCAGAGAATCATGTGCCTAAGTCTTCATTCAAAGGCCTAGTCTGGGAACACCTGCCTCCACCCCCTGAGTTTGGGTTCAAAGTTCCCCCTCCTCAGCCTTTTCAGGGTACCTATCATCACCTGTGCTCCCTATTGACCAAGACCCCCGGGGGCACCAGTCAACCTCAGGTCTGCCATCTCCAGGGCCTGGAATGCATCGGGGCACAAGGCCCAATCAATCAATGGATGAGCTGATGATTCAGTGAACCAAATAACTTAAGAATAAGCACTGGAGCAGGTCAGATGAGACTCTATAATCTCATCACGGCCACTGGGGCAGGGGCAGAGACAAGGGCAGGGCACCAAGCTCTGGAGAGAGCCCTGCTGCTCCCAACTGGCTCCTACCTCCAGAGGGAATTCAGGAACTGATGAAGGGGTGGGGCTGAGACAGGTCAACCGGGTCTGGCAAGTGCCATCTTCCTGCAGTCCTGATCCTACCCACTAGGTGGGGCTGCTCACACTCACTCCCCAACTTCCTAGGTCTTCAACCTGCTCTCTTTTATTTAAAACGGCCCTGTCTGGTTTGGGCACCCAAGGAAATCCAAAACCCCTCTCTAACCAGAGGCAAAGCCTCTGTCTCACTTAAGGCTCTTATGCTTAATGGGTTTTGATTTCCTTGGTGTACCATGCAGTGGACAAGGCTCTTACCCGAAAGGAGATGGTCCTGGGGCTGGAGCGTTTGAGGGAACTGCTATAGGTGAGAAGGGTGGGTGAAGATGTGTCTGCTTCTTCATCCTTGCTGGGAATTTTCACCTGAGTGGAGCAGGAGAAATGTCAGACAAGAACTCATCTTCCTCAGTACAGGTGTAGGTGCTCCCAGGCCTAGACAGCCCCTAAGCCCCAAACTGCCATGGAGACCTCATGTGGCCTGACTCATTCCAGGAGCTGGAGATGGAAGGGGAGAGTCAGTCTCCTGCCTCTGCTACAGTGTGTCTGCAGTCTCATGTGGCCAAGCCACGGGAAAGAGCTTTCCAGGAGAGTTTTGGGAAGGATCTGAGCCTTCCCAAGAGTTTGCTGTCTAACCTAATGCTTAATGGGTTCTGGTTTCCTTACCGAGCTGCAGTGGACAAGAGACTCTTAGCACAAACACTTTGGCTCTTAGCACAAAGAATATAGTTTGGGGACTAGAATCTAGGTGTGAATGAGGATGTGGTTGGGGATCCTAGGTACTCTCCACACATGGCTCCTTTTAGCTCTGACGTTTGCCTCTGACTCAGTGGTTTTATTCTGACAGTGGCTGGAAACAGCAAAGAAAGAAGAAACTGCCAGTGCCAGCCCAAAAGGAAGGAAAGGTGAGAACAAGGGAACCAGAGGCCACGGGGTAGGGCTACAGTGAGGCCTGCCAGGGAGGACAGTGCAGAGGAGGGACAGGAACAGCACCAACCTGGAGTGTGATGGGTGGGAGGCGGGAAGCCATAGTCGGGCGGTCTGACACCTCCTGCTCTGCTGAGGAAGGTGAGCTTTTCCCAGGGAATGCCCTTTCTCTGGGCTCCCGGGTGGTGGCCTGGCTTCCCCCAGGCATCTGGGACTCCTCTGAGGTTGCTGCCCTCCTTGGAGCCAGCTTTGTCTCGGAGACTGATGACTTCTCAAAGATAGATGCTTTCTCCGACACCAGTCTCCTCTCTTGCGTCTTGCCAGAGACAGTGGCTTTTTCTGGAGATGGAGCAGATCTTTTCTCGAGTGCTGCTGTCTTCAAGGACACAAGTGACTTCTCAGGGACTGGCAACTTCTCTGAGACATTCTTTCTTTCCAGAACTGACTTCTCTAGGCTGTGTCTCTTCTCAGTCAGAGATGCTTGTTCTGTGGCTGTCCCCTTCTCTGAAGCCAGTCTTTTGGCAGGTGCTGCAGGCTTCTCTAGAACAGGAGACTTCTCAGAGACCGAGGTCTTCTCCTGACCCGCTGCCTCCTCGGGAAGCCCCTTCTTCCCTGCTCCAGGCTCCCGGCCCTCTAAGCACTCCTCTTCCTGGGCCCAGGGGCCCCGCTGTGCCCGGCTCAGTCTTCTGCGAGGCGGGGGCTCCGGTTCCTTTTTAGGTACAACAGGCTGCTGCAAAGTCTGCTCAGGGCCCAAACTCCCTCTTTCTTCCTCCACCTCCAGCCTCTCCTGCACAGGGCCCTGGACTGACTCCACTGCCTGCCGCCTCTGTCTCCGATCCTTCCGTGTCCTAAGGATGGCCTGGAAGTCCTCATCCTCATCTTTGAAGGCTGAGGGTGGTGGTTTGGGCACCTCTGCTTCCTCCACACTTGGCATCCTGAGATGGGAAGATGGGAAGATAGAATTAGAAGATATCAGGAGTGATGAGGACCCTGCTGACCTGCTGAGATGCCTACAGGAGGAGACAAGAAGTCAGAGCCTGCTCTCCTTCTACCACTAGTACTTTAAAAGTGATCACTTCGGGGGCTGCAGAGATGGCTCAGCAGTTAAGAACACTGGCTGTTCTTGCGGAGGACCCAGGTTGGGGCAGCTAACAACCAACTCCAGTTCCAGGGGATGTGGTACGCTCTTCTTGCCTCTGTGGGCACTGAGGTACACGGTGTACTTACATATATGCAGAACACTCATACACATAAATATAAGTAATTGAAAAGATCACTTTCATCCACTCTGCATGTTGCAGTCCAAAGTGTCACTTGAATAAAGCACCTCATGCTTTAGAAAGTTGAGAATCCCTGCAAAGTTCACCATTCCACGTTCAGCCAGTGTCAGCAAACACTGACTGAGCAACTGCTTTATAGGTACCGGGCCCTATGCTGGGCATGGAAGGTGGGAGGTCAAATGAGTGAGTGCAGTCCCTGTTCATTAGAACCTAGAGGGGACCCTAGGTTCAGGATTTCTCAAAGGTCACACAGCTCACAGGGAGCTGGAAAGAAAACTCAAAACTTCTGAGGTACCATTCTATCCTCTTGTCAGTCATATGGGTGTGGACGGGACTTGGTGGTGGCCACAGAGTTGAGTCAGTCTCCTTCCACGAGGAGACATAAAGAAATAAGAGCAATATAAAGTAACTGCCTCCAACTCAGAGTCTTGGTCTCCTGATAAAGGGGATTCTTTGCCTTCTAGAACCCTACACTTTGCGTAATTTCAGGCAAGTTAACGCACTGAGACTTAATTTTCAGATCTGTAAACTGAGCTCGTGAGGCAGAGAAATGAGAGCTATCCCCAGGAGAGCAAAGCCCTAGCACACGGGTGGCGTTCAATTCGTTCTAGGCCTTTTTCTTCCTTTGCCTCAAACTTCCAAAATGAAGATGGCCGGGCCAGGGCCCCTTCTCCTCCCCTCAGAATGGGGAGGGTTGGGCACAGGGAGGCAGCCTGGATTTAAAAAGCTTGACAAATCTAGACAAAAACTGTGCCCCCCACTTGGTAGAGGATCTTGGCAAGTCATCAAAGTCCCCTTCCTGGGTTTCTCCTGCTGTAAAACTGGGTATTAATAGCTGCCTCTCAACACTGTGAAGACTGAAGGGAGCTATATCTATAATGTTCAGCAGAGGATGGGCTCAGAGATGGTCACACCAAACAGCATCTCTCAGTGTGATGAAGAGGGTGGGGACCATGTCCAGGCTGAGGAGGAGTCTGGGGACAGTGAGGATATTCATCTTCAGTCTTATTCCTCAGCTAAAGTCCTCAGCAGGCCAAATAGGTTCACATAGTCTGCCTGGGACAGCTAAGTCCCCCCTTCACTAAGGATGAGGAAGTGATGCCCAGGCCCCAACCCCACCCCAGCACCTCTCCACAGCTTGCTTGGTTCCATTCTGGGTGGGCTTCAGAGATTCGTCATCTGTGGAACTCAGGTTGCGTTGCCGCCGCCTGCGCTCGCGCTCCTGCTCCTCCTCGTCCTCCAGAGTTCGCTGCCGGGCAAGGCTAGGGAAGGGGGAGGGGCAGGAGGGTGTAAGGGTCAGCACGGCGCCCAGCGACACCTGAGCGTCTTCCAAGCCAGACTTCCACCAGCTTGGAGAAGACAAATTGCCTCCTGGCAGTCTGCTGCCAGGGGCCCTGGAACCTGCAGTGCAGATGACTGGAACTGAGACGTTACAAGTGCAAAACACACTAGATTTCAAAGACCCAGGATAAAGAACAAAATACAAACTCTCTCATTGAGAGCTATGTCGTTTGGCGTGATGGCCTGTGCCTATATCCCAGCTACTTAGAAGGCTGAGGCAGAATGACAGCTTGAGCCCAGAAGCTTAAGTCTACTTTGCAGTACCTAGTGAAACTATCTCAAAAAAATGTGTATTTTGATTACACGTTGAAATTACCACATTTGGTTATACTAGAGTAAATGAAATATGTTAAGTCTTCTTCCTTTTACTTCTTTAATGTGACTAACAAAAAATTTTTAATTTTCAGTACAGATCATACTATACATCTATTAAATTTCCACCCAACTTGCAGGGATTTATTTAGATCAGGGTTTCTCCTATGTGGCACCACTGACATTTTGGCGAGATAATTCCTAGTGTGGGGCTGTTCGGGACTACAGGGCATTTAGTAGCACCCCTAGAGGCAGCCTTCAGATGTGACAACTAAAGATGCTTTCCAACACTAAAAATCCTGGGTGGTCACAATCCCCCAGCTGAGAACCATCATGATGGGCCTAACTACCGGCTCCAGGTGGAAGCAGAGCCTCTCCGGGGTGATGCAAACAGGGGAGGCTGGCATGGTTCGGTCTGGAAAAAGCAGGTGAACTTGACAAGCCCTGACTCTTCTCAGTCCAGGAATTCTTAGATAATCTTCATCAGTAGACAATAATGGAAAATTTTCCTCTGTTTCTCATTTCCCCACAAAAATTCTTAGCTTCTGGTTGGGAGCAGGGAAGGCAGTGGACTCATAAATAAGACCCGGGGAAAGCTGCTGTATACCTTCCCCTCCCAGGACCTCTTGTGGCCTCTCCCACCTTTCAAAGCTAACTCCCACTTGTCTGAGCAGCAAGACTCCATATACCCTACTCCCAGTGAAACCGCATTGGTGGGATCAACCAGATACCCCAATCACACCCCACCACCACTAATAATCCACTCACCGAGCCAACTAGCCACCTGGCAACCCTTATGGTGGTTTGAATGAGAAAAATCCCTCATAGGCTCAGTATCTGAACACTTGGTATATGGTCCCCAGTTGGTGGTGCTATTTGGAGGAGGTCATGGAAGCTTTAGGAGGTGTGGCCTTGCTGGAGGAAGCACTTCACTGGGGACTGGCTTTGAGAGTTCACAGCCTTGCCACACTTGCAGCTTGCTCTCTCTGCTTCCTGCCAGTGCTCGAAGATGTGAGCTTTCAGCTTTCTGTTCCAGCTGTCCTTTGCCACGCCTCCTCAGCTATCATGGACTCTAATCCCTCTGGAACCATAAGCCCAAAAAACTCTTCTTTCTATAAGTTGCCTTGGTCGTGCTGTCTTATTACAGCAACAGAAAAGTAACTAATACACCAATCAATCCAGGCACTGGATTCTTACCCATCTGCCCTACCATGAGTCCATCTACTACCCATCACCAGCCCATTTCCCCTTCCATCCACCCACCCTTCCATAGCAAATAAACACTCAGGTCAAGCAACCGTGATGGCCTGCATCCTGCGAGGTAATGTGAGGATCACAGGTCAACATGGCAGGGTCTCTGCTTCATAGATATCAACAAACTAAGGGCCCAGAAGTGTGACCAGCAATAACTCTCCCAACCAAAGGGTAGAAATTGTTCTGAAGAGTGGCAGAATGACTACAATGGGCCAACATTAACAGAAAGGCTCTGGGAAGAGACTGAATCTGGGCTGGTTCTCAGTAGAAGAACGAGATTTCAATGGAAATGACAGGAGTTGGGGCAACTTGAAGCCTAGGCAGAAAGTGAGGAAGTCGTGAAGGTTGAAGTTAGGGCTTTGTTGAATCAGGCTGCTGCTTCATCCCAAGAGGCAGGAGGATGTGAAGGTTAGGAGGGTGTTTCTGGGTACACCCCTATGATTCTCCTAGTGCTGTCTAGAACTCAGATCAGAAGGGTCTGGAAAAGGGCTCCTTCTTCCTGCCAAGAGCTATGGAAATATCTGTATGGTTTCCTTGGCTACCATCAGGTGTCTAACTCTCTTACTCTCTCCCAGTTGCCTGCCTCCTGAAGGGTATCAACAGATACCCTTGACTTTTCCAACCTTGACTTAAGGAGAAGACAGGTTCTGAGAAAACAAAAAGTCATTAAATCTGTCCAAAGCAGCAGTAAATGGAACTCAATGTTGGAGACTGGGAAGCCTGAAGAATTCCCTCAGAGACATGGAGTCTTCTACTCAGGTGACTATAGAGACGCCTCAAGGACACGGGGGCCTCTACTCAGACGACTGAAGAGTCTCCTCAGAGAATTTCAGGAAGGGTCAAAGCGAAGCAAAGTTGTAAAAACGCAGGAGGGACTTGAGAGGCAAGTATTGGTATTAGGAGAGGAATTATCAAAAAGCCTCACGACCCGCTAGATGTCCGATCTTGGGTCTTTAAAACTACTTAATCTGTTTTTTTGTTTTGTATGTTTGATTTGGTTTGGTCTTTTTGAGACAGAATCTTAAAAAAAGGTAGCGTTGGCTGGTCTAGAACTTGCTACATAGATCAAGCTGGTCTCAAACTCATAACGATCTGCCAACCTCTGTGTCACTGCGCCCAGCTAAAACTACTTAATCTAACTAAGTTTAGATAGCAAGGGAAGAATATATTGACATATTCCTTTCTGTCCACAGAATTCTGTCCTTGAAAGGGAGATGTTTTTAGGCATGCTGTGTAGGCTCTCAGCTAGAGAAGGAAATAAGAGATTAAACAACGTGACCCTTACTTTGGAGATCGGTCATTAGCCATTTTTAACTGTTTCATTTGTGAAGTTTCTCAGAAAGCAGAGTACACACACATTTTTTCAGGTGGTCTGATCAGTTATGTAAAAAAACGCGTAGGTTTGGGGCTGGAGGGATGGCTCAACAGTTAAGAGCACTGGCTGTTCTTGCAGTAGACCAGGGTTGGTATCCCACCACTCCTACAGCGGCTAATAACCGTCTGTAACTCCAGTTCCAGGAGATCTGATGCCCTCGTCTGTCCTCCACAGGCACTTCAAGACATGGGCGCACTAACACACATTCAGGCATTACACTCATACACATAAAATAAAAATAAATAAACAATTTTTTTTAAACTTCTAGGTGTCAGCTAGCAAGAGACAGAAATCACAGAGGGGGAGGGGGACTATCTCTTCTTATTTCCTGTTTCCTAACTAGCTATTCTGCCTCAAAACCCACAATTCTATACACTGAGATGAATCTAAAATATACTGATGGGCCTTGAGAGTCTGCAAGGCTCAGTGACCCGATCTCTAGCTTTCCTGCTCTTTGGCAAGTCACTTCTGCTTTTCCACTTTTTGTTCCTAAAATGAGGAGGATGAAATACAATGTTTCTGATTGTTTTCCTAGGTCAGGCACCACATCTATACAGTCAACATTGACTAAACCAATACTTTTTGATTGCTTGTGGGCCAAGAATGATTCCGGGAACTGGACTACAACAGAAAAGAGAACAGACCTCCCTTCATGGAGCAGAAAATGGGAGGGAAGCATCAGACAATAAGCAAGGAAACAAAATGACATCAGCTAAGTGTCACAAAGATACTCTGACAAGGTGTAATGGAGAGATTTAGTTCAAGAGAAGGAACCAGCTGCGCCAAGTCTGGTGGCAAAGGGTCCCAGGAGGGGGCCTGTGTGTGCAGATCCTTAGTATAGGAGCTGGGGTGGGGAGGGGTGTAGCATGCTCAGGACAGGCTTACAAGGGAACAAAGACAGATCAGAGGACCTTGGAGACTGCTGATGTCTAGCATGATGACCAGCATACAACAAGGGCCAACAAATGTAGAACAAATGTCCACCTTCAGGACCCAGGGCTCTCTTCCTGAGGAATCATCAGCTTCCACCCTGATGCAGAAGAATACAAATGAGAGCAAACCGGGAGCCCCTGAAGGCAATCTGCCCATCTTTCTCCATAGGGAAGGGAGTGTCTGCTCATCACCTCATGGGAAAGGAGTTGCCTTAGAAGAGAACCTTCCAGAATATTCCAGTTCCACCATTGTGGAACCTCAGTCCCCTTGCTTGTCAATCAAAACTGTTCACTACCGTAATACAGATGAAAAAGCCAGTTTTCCCCCATGGTCTTGAGCATGATGGGACTTAAACAGGCCTCCTCTGGGCCTTCACATGAACCCTATGAGCTCTGTATACTTGCTGACTGATCCTTCCCCCACTCACACACTGCATAACAATCTACGGTTTCTTATGAGGCAGGCTCTGATATCCCACCTCTCCTCAGCCTTAGTCAATATTATCAATACCAGCTTCTGCTAGCTTGAATCTGAGGATACTGCTCCTCCTCTCCCTTTCTCCACATGTACTCTGCCCCTGTCCTAGTTTGGCAACAACTCCTACCCTCCAGAGAGGGTCTATCACCTGATGAAAGTGACCTCTCCCCTGACCACACCCAGCAGGCTGGGCCAGAGCCTCCAGGATTCCTTGGTCCTGAGCAATGGCTCTTCTCACACACTGCTCACTGCCCTCAGGGAAGCAGAGGATTTGTTTACCCTCCAGTGGGGCCCTCTATGGTGTGCCATCAGCCTGAACCGGGTCTCTTCAGACATGACTCACCACCCAGGCTGCACCAGAGCCAGCTGTAGAAGACAAGACTACATGTCTTTGAGTGTTCTCCAGTTTTATACCAAGATCCCACCACTCACCCTCTGCTGCTCAGGAATCATGGAGCTACCTCCAACACCTGAAACCTCGGAAAACATGAGTCCTCTCATTAGTTCCCCCTACCCCAGGAGAATAGTGTTATCTCCCATAAGCAAAGATTACTGACCTCTAAAGATGAAGAAATAGACAGAAATGAAAGAGAAGGAAGGACGAAGGTCAGTCCCCAGAAGGAACCTTGGCAGGTTCCAGAAACCTCAGTAATAAATCGATTATTGGGGGCTTAGAACAGTGCTTGAAGTTCAAATATGGTGAAAAACAAATCAATAAGTAAAAGAATGAAGGAGAATAGAAGAACACTAACATGTAAGTGCTTACTGAAATGCCGACACTGGCCTCAGTATTTTAGAAATATCATTGGCATTCATTCTTACTGCACTGACAGGCAAGGTGGTATTACCCACATTTTGAATTTGAGGAACTGGAAGCCCAGAGGGGTTTATAACTTTCTGAAGAAAGCGCAGCTACTAGAAAGAAGGAACAGAGACTTCCACTTAAGTCGATCTCTCAAAGCCTCATGCCCTAACCAGGTCGCCAACAGCCAGAAACATGTCCTGGAAGGGCAGGTCCTAAACCAGAGGATAATCTGCCTTCACAGGAGCCCAACAACTGAACACTTAAGGGAAGAAACAAGGGTGCCTAAGCAGGGGCAAGACTCTCCACCAGGGGCAGCCCAAGCTCAGGGCACAGGTTTGGGAAAACCCAGGGACCTTGGAGTCCCAGAACCAGGTCCTAGGTGAAACCTATAGGCCCTAACAGCCCAGCCCAGGCACCATACCACTCTCACACCTCCACATCCCTTTCTTCCACCTCCTGACCTTCGGGGGGGTGGGGGTGGGGGTCCACACTTCCTTCTCTTGCCTCCAAGTAAGGCTGCTATCCTTCCCCATTCCTGACTCACCAACTCCATCCTTCCTCTTAAGTGACTCTAAAGACATTCAGTCCCAATTGCCATGTTACTTTTAGTAAGTAGTATAACCCATTTCCCCCAATGGGGATTGAGAAGCTGTGGAAGGACCCCGGGCCTGGGGTCCTTCCACAACCTTGGGCCAATCTGCAGCTCTGAGCAGGCAGGTCTTAGGCTCCCCTTCCACATACTGAGGGGCCACTGTGGGTGGTCTGAGGTAACTCTGGATCAGACTATCTAAAGAGGGGAATCAAGAGTGCATGGAAGGGCTAGGGCTAAGAGGCTGCTTAAGGACCAGGCAGGGAAATGATTAACCAACCAATAGCCACTTAGTCCCAGGCCTCTCAGATCCGCCTCTCACCCCCTGCAGACAGTCTGGCCTACCCTCACTGGTCACCAGGTCAGGTCAGGAAGGAAAGGACAAGGCTGACCAAGGCAGCCAGCTCACTACTGCCCTCATGCAGGGTTGCACCTTCTGAACCTCTATTAATGCCGAGGACAGTAAGTACAGGCAGGCCCACAGCTCCTCACCCACCTTGGTTCTGGCTGAGGCCACCCTTGTCACACCCTCAGCACAGTGCTCCCCAACCTGAGAGGCTCAGTCGTCAGTGACTCACAGCCTTTTCCTGTGACCGGCTGAGGCTTGTTGCTCACTCAGGGAGCAGAGCGGGAGCGGTCTTCAGTTCCAGGTGCCTCGTCAGGGAGCTTGTTGGCAGCAGCTATGTCTATACATGGGGCTTTATGAAGACTGACACTAGCCAAGGAGGCCAGACCAGGACTGGTTCCCCAGGGCTTCCCTGCACCCTGCCACTTAGCCTGGACATCTACTGAGAACACCCCTGAAGCCACATGAGTTCATGTCCATCTGAGCAGTGGATGAGCTAAGACGAGTCCTAGTTCCCATTTAAAAATCCCAGTGCCCCAGCCTCGTCCCCTACACACACACACACACACACACACACACACACACACACACACACACAACATCCACACCCTATACATATCTGGCATGCTCTCAGACAGAGAATCACAAATACCCCATCAGTCTGGACACTTCTAAGGAGGTGGTGTCTGGTTTGCATTTTTAACCTAATACACAGTACCAAGGTCTTCAACAAACACTTAGCTTTGACACACTGGGACTTTCAAGCTCCAAACTCAGTAACATAAGAATTTGCTACCCACACAGACGTCTCATCTCCACAAAGGCCATAAACATGCTCACCCACACAGAAAGCTGCACACACACAGGTATCTAAGCATGCCCTCATAGGCTGGGATGTGCCCACACCCAGAAGCAGATACTCTGGCACCAACCCCATGCACACTGGCCCCTGGCCCACAAGTAGTCCAAGGCCTTGCTCCCTCTCCAGCCCCACCCTTAGCACAGACCTTCCCTGGGGTGTGTCTGACCTCGAAGGCAGCCTGGGTTCCTACTCTAGGACTCTGGACCTCTTTCTTCTTGGAACTTACCTTTTCCCTTCTCTGGACACCATCCTTTCTATACTGGGGTTGTGGGGCAGCCAATGCTCCAGAGAAGGGTAAAACCCAGAGGGTCAGGAGAAATGACTAGCCTACCAAAATGATAAGCTTTTATGGGAGACTGAGACTGAAGAAGCTTGCTGTGGTGCCCTTCAGAGAGACCCTGGGGGGCAACAGGTCCTAAGGGATGGAAAATGTGTGAGAGATGCCTTGATAAGCAAAGCTGCGGTACCCAGGCTGCTGGAGAATTGCTGGGCTGCATCAGCAGAGGCAGCTCTGACCCTACAAAAGGCCTGAAGACCCAAAGCCCACCTGAGAGAAGCCTAGAGGCCAATTTCACCCAAACAGGAGCCCAAGGAATAGAAGGGGCAGGGTTCTCCGCATTAAGCCTGCCCCTTAGGACAAGATGTGCATGCCAGACGAGGGGTCAGTGTGAGGAGGAGTAAAGGAGTAAAGAACCCCTAGTTCTTGAAAAAGTGGGGTTAGCTCCACAGTGAGAGGCCACCCACCTCTCCAGGACTTACCTGACCCTGACAACCTGTTTCCCAAGCAGGGATAACACTCAAGTTCCTGTCCCTTTTGGACCAGTTCACAAACATACACTGCAATATAGACAGGAATAGCAACTATCCTGCCCTGTGCCCAGATGCAACCCCAAAATGCCATGCTCACAATTTTAGACTCTTCTTTGTAAGAAGAGCCCCCTGATCTGCTGATCCCAAAGGCGGGGCTCTCAAAAGAAGCCCCTATTCTAAAACTCTAAGAGTGACGCAGTGACAGAGGGTTCTCTCAGGAGTAAAGCTTAAGGGTAACTCCCGAACCTTCCCAGCCCCCTAAAATGTCCCTCTGCCCCCGCAGAGGACCGCACCGTGAGGATGGCTGTCCAGGCTGCGAGCCAGCCTTCCCCTAGCCCACCCTTTCGGACCCAAAGGGGAGAGGACAGGAAGCTGCGCAGGAGGGAGTCCGCCCGCCTCGCCAGCTGAGGGAGGTGAGTTGGGTTCCAATTCTGTCCCATCCTGAAGGGCACGACCAGAGTCCCGCTCCGGGCCGGGAGCCGGCGGGTGCCCGGGAGAGGACCTCCGCGGTGGCCTCCGCCCGGCCCCCAGCCGGTCCGGCGCCCCGCTCACCTGGACAGCGCCGACCAGTCCTTTCTGCTGACCGACATGCTGCCGAGCTCCGCGCCGCCGCCGCTCACCTGCGGCCCCTCCCCGCCCAGGTGGGTCACATGGCCGCTTATCTCAGCCCCGCTCGGCCCCGCGCCTCCGCGCTCCCGTTGGCCGGCGGGAGCGGCCTGGGGGTGTGGGCGTCCCAGACAAAGCCGCCGATCTCCGCCCCGGCCCGGGCCGCGCGGCCCCGAGCGCGGCGTGACGGTCGCCCCGGCCGCGGGCCGCACGCACGGCGCCCGGGCTGGCGCGGGCTGCTCGGCCGCCCGGGGCCAGGGCGGGACGCTTCCGGCTCAGAACCAGTCGGACCAGCTCGGCGCTGGGCCGCGTCTCCTCGCAGGTCGGGCCGGCGTGCGGGGAGTGGGGCGGGGGCGGGACCCGAAGATCGCGGTCAGGCTGAGCTCCTTGCCTGGAAATCGACTTAGCCCGAAGAAACCCAAGAGCAGGAAACCGCGCTGAAAAGTTAGAGCGGGTACCGTAATCTCGGGTGTAGAGTGCCGCCAGCTCTGCGGAGACGCGGGCTCCGTAGGGAACACCCCAGACGGCAGAAACCACCCGCCGGACAGCTGAGATAGATGAGCAAGCGCTGCTGCAAAACACGTCCCCTAAAAGGAGATTGAGACTCAAACTCGCATACAGGGAGTGGGCTCAGCGTTAGCAAGAGTTTTGGAAGACTGAACTGTCAGACCACAGGTGATTAGAGAAAGCTGGTTACTCCCTCTGCCTGACCTGAGGGACTGAGCGAAGTCAGATGTCACTGAAGTGACAGATTCAGAAGACTTAGGGAAGAAGTTGACTATAGACCACTGAGGGTGGGTCAAAGGTACTTAGCAACCGTTCAAATTAAAGGTCCCATAAGGAACTGTCCAGTCGATCATTGGATATCAGTGTGGGAGCTCAGGAGACAGCTTGGTATTGTGTTTCCCGTAGCCCCATAGGGCAGAGAGTAAGTAGAAAGGATTGATTCTTCATCATCAGGAAGGTTGGTCTCTGTGCCCATGTCCTGGTTTCCCAAGCATCTTAAGGGAAAACAAAACAAACCTCTTACCTCAGTGTCTCCTCAGCAGTTTCCTGGGCATGCTGGGTGCTCAATAAGAGTTTGGAGAATAAAACTAACTTTATTTGAGAAAGACAGTAAAATCCATTCCACTGAAGGTGACATTGGGAAGCTAGGTCAGGGGGAAACTGATGTTAAGGGATTTTTAGGCACCTAGGACCCCTGGCCTCTGGGGTCAGGCAAAACCAGCATATGGAGCCTCAGCAGCTCTCAGAGTTGCAGGTGGCATGTAAGTAGTACAGCTAGCAAAGGTGGTTATGTTCTTATTCACCATCAACTGAATAGAAATTGAGTAGAAAAACTTGAACGGGAACATCAGAAGAGCAGTTCGTGGATATTCAAAGCAAATGTCCATCACCAGGAGAAGGAATGGATAAAGGTTAATATCTTTACCATGTCTTAGCAGTGCAAATTAATAAACTGCAGAGGGGTGACCCAGTGTTAGAAGAGAAAAGGCAAAATGTATACATTTATGTAAAGTTTAGAAGAAAATGCAAACCACTGATTAGGGACTCATAAACATATAGACGTGTACAAAGAGAACCAGGAATTCTACAGTAGTCCCCTTATCCTCAGAGGACACTGTCTAAGGGACTGCCTGAGACCACAGATAGTGCAAATCCTATATGTACTGATTTTTTTTCCTATACACACTTAATATAAAACTTAACTTATATAGACACAGTAAGAGATTACCAACAGTAACTAAGAATAAAGGGTAGCAGTCGTGCTCAGTGGTAACACATATGTTTAGCGCAGGTTCTAGGTTCAATCACCTGCACAGGAAAAGAAAAAAACAAATCAAAACAAAAAGCTAATGAAATGGAGCAAGTAGAACAACCCATGCCTATAATCCCAGCACTTGGGAGGCTGAGGTAAAAAGATTGCCAAGGACTAGAGGCCAGGCTAAGCTACACAGTGAGTTCCAAGCTAGCCTGGGTTATAGAGTGAGACCCTGTCTCAAAGATACAAGGGGAAAAAAAGAAGAGCCACTGTAACCACAACCACTACATGATGTGTGTGCTCTGAGGCCAGTAAGAAAATAGAGATGACCTGAAGACAAATGCTGTGAAACTGCACAGCTGATCTACTAACAGGGATGGTCAAGGGGCTAGCAGCTCAGAAATTACACAGTATGAATACACAGGACAGGGGGATGATTCCAGTCCTGGAAGGACGGCGCAGTAGTTAATCTCACTACTGAGAATAGTGTACAATTTTAAATGGATGGATTATTTATTATTGGATTTTCCATTTAGCATTTTTGGACCAGAGTTGGCCACAGGTAACAGAAACTAGAAAGCAAAGCTTTGGAGAAGGGAGACACCAGTAAACACAAAATTGAAGATCATGTTTATTTACCTTTATGGAGAGGAAGGCATTGTGTTAAGGGAGGGGCTCAAGGGTTTCAAAAGTATTTCACAATAGCCTAGTTTCAAAAATGAATGATTAGGAGCTAAGGGTGTAGCTCACTGATTGAGAGCTTGCCTTCTGTGCTCAAAAGTTCAGTCTATAACACCATGAAAGCAAATAAGAAATGGTTATATATGGGTCCTTTATAATTCTTTATACGATATTTAAGATGTCAGCATGTGGTGGTCACTTCCCTCAAGAGAATCCACTAAAGCAAAGCTAATCATGACTGGGAATTCCCTGATGAAGGACAAGTTTCTAAAGCACCCCAGAACAGGCATCTAGGCTCTGGAATCCCCCCAAACACAAGATTCTCGGGTCATCTGTTCCAGGGAAGCTAGAATGGAAATCTGGGGGATTCCCCAGTCCCAGTCAGCCGACCTGGACATCACACCTTGACATTTCAATCCTGTCCCTGCTCTGTATCTCCGCTGAGCAGCTGCCATGCCCACGACACTACTACGGGAGAAGAGACAGAAGAAGGGAAGTGATAACACCCGCATACCAAGGACGCCAGGCCGGTAGTCCCCTGGCTTTTGTCGGGCTGCATGCCGGGCTACAGGGAGACCCTGTCTCGAAAACAAAAACAATATTAGAAGCCAGCATGGTGGTACATGTCTGCAACCCTGGCATTTAGGAGGCAGAGGCAGAAGGATCTGAGTTCAAGATCAGCCTAGATGACAATAGCAAGACCTTGTCTTAAAAAAATATTTCAGAGACTGGAGAGATGGTTTATCAGTTAAGAGTGCTGCCTGCTATTGCAGAAGACCTGAGTTCTAATCCCAGCACCCACATGATTACTAACAACCCTCTGTGACTCCAGTTCCAAGGGATCTGGCACTGTCTCTTCTGTCCTCCGAGGTCATTGCATGACATAGGTGCGCTTACATGCAGGCAAAAGATTCATACGCATGAAAGAAAAGTAAATAAATAAATAAAAATTTTAAAAAGATATCAGAACATTTCAAAACAATTACTACACAAGTAAAGGATATTTTAATATTCAAATAACAAGTTCGAGGTCTATATGCTTTGGAACAAAGGAGAGCTCTTTCCACTTCTCACCTTTAGCTATGGGACCCTCACAGCCTCTGTGGCCCTGGCTCCTCCATGTGGAGCAGAACTGATGAACCACAGTCACACGGCCAGTTAGGATGATAACCTCAGGAAAGCACACACAGTGTGTACCCCACTGACCAGTGACAGGTGGCTCACTGTAGTGTGCCACACAACCCAGCTTACCCCTTCACTGGGTAGCCATGGCATTCGTGCATTCCTGCCCCCGAGGACTCCAGGTTAAAGCACCTTCCCAGTCACCCAGGGGAGGCAAACCTCTCCTGAACTCAGAGCGAAGGACCAGGCACACCCAGTGTGTGCTGGCCCCACCAGTATGCAAGGTCACTTGCTGCCATTGGAGTCAGGCAGGGCCCTAGCCTCAGCCCCTGGCTGGGAGACCAATGCTTCTGACATTTTCCCTGTAGACTGGGAGTGCAGGACCTGTGTACTAGTCCCATGTATAGGTCTGTGACCTTGAGCAAGTCACATTGACTGTAGCACTATGTGTCAATGCCATAGGGATACTGAGGCCCATCCTGTTCTGCCTTGGCCTTGGGGAGAGTTTGAGGGTGGTGAGCACAAACCAGCTTGGGAGTGTGTCCTGGGAGTGAAGAGTCTCTGTCCCTCCCTAAAGTGCAGGCCCTGGAGGGAGGCAAGCATTGCGGAGTTTTGAGGAAAGAGTGCCCTACTGGGGTCAAGAGAGGAAACTGCTATCTGCACTCATCCCAGCAACCTGTCCCAGGCTTCAACAGCATGGTCACCCACCTGGAACAAAACTGCCCCCCTGGCTGCCCAGCCCAGAGCCCTGTGGGGTGTGTGACTCACTTCGAGGGGGGCCATTTGGCTAATGTTTAACTTGGCCCTTCCTTCAGCAGGATACTTTAGCCTCAGCAGCCCTGAGCGTAGGTTTGCCCTGAGTGCCCTGGCTGCTAAGTGGGCTCCAGATCACTATGGGGCCTGGACTGGGGGCATAGGACCCGTGGAGTATCTCAAGAGGGAAAGGAGTGTCAGCAGCTGACCCCTGAGGGTTCCCAAACTGGCAAGGTGGTAGCAGGTAGCATCCTGCCCTGATTGTTCCTAACTAGGAGGGAGGAGCATCAGGCCATCTCCAGCTGCAGAGAGGCATGCCCACACAGCTGTTGTGGGTTTGTTTATAACAGACATCCCTCAAGGAGGCCCTGGGCCTTCACCCTCATCCTGGGCCCAACAACTGGGAGACCTTGCCTTTGCCCACGTGGGTGAGGCTCACCTCTCGTTTAATGTTTTCTCCTTTAGTGTGGATATGAGAACTCCCAGCACACATGCAATAGGGTCCTTTCTGGAGAGTAGCTGATTGGGCTCTGTTGAAACAAGACTATCCCAGAAAAGAGCAAGTCCCAAGACAGATGGGGCTCGGGTCCCCTGTACAGCCCACAGCTGTCAACTCCTGTATCTTAGAGTAGGTGTCCTAACCCTTCCAGGACTCTATTCCTCCCCTGGAGACTTTAAGAGATTCTTCCCTGAGGTTTTGTGAGAATGTATGAAAGATTCTGATAAAGCATTTGGCATTGTACATATGTTGTTGTTATTACTGGAAACCGTACCATGGAAGAAGTGAATGACAGTCTGGATGCTGACAGACTTCCTGTGTTGAATCCCACCTCCTTCCTTGCTGTGTGACTGTGGGAAAGCATTAGCCTCTCTGTGCTTCGGTGTCCTCTCAATGCATGGGGATGGTGATTGTGCTTTCTCACAGGGCTAACATGAAGGTTAAATGACTGTAGTGCCTAAGCAGTGCCTGGCACCCGATTACATGCTCCATGTGACCAATCAGTGGGAGGTCCCAGGTTCCAGTCTTGCTTGCTTGTGGCCAGACCCAGTCTTGTGGGCGTCCATGGGGAACCAGGACTCTCCAGAGACTACACTTCTTACCCAAGGCCCTGTCTAGCTCCAACAGAGCCCTCTCTAGAGTCCTTCCACTGCTGTAAGTCCACCTTCCCCTCACTCACACAGGCGCTCAGTCTTCCCTCACAGAAAGTGTGTTCTCAAGGAGATGGATCAGAGCACAGGAAGTGAAAGGAGGAGTCTATGGACCTCCTGGAGTCCTCTATGAGGATTCTCTGCCCTTTCCCAGAAGGCCATGGCTTGGGTGTGTTGGGATTCCCCACCCCCCAGCAGCCCTCTGTATAACATGTTTGCTTTGAGTCAAGTTTGAGGCTGGTCTCACACCCCTTAGGGCAGGATAAAGGCCTCAATCTGCCAGAACCCTGGGTTAACAGTCGACTGGCAGACTGAGATTTGCCTCTGGAACCTGCGACCAGGTTCTATCAAAGGACTGGGAAGAGGCAAAACACAGAGACATGCTTTGGAGCCAGGCCAGCTGGAAGGAACCTGTGAGGCAGGGAAGGGTGGGTTTCTTGGCTGCCCAGGCACGGAACCTCACCCTATGCTCTACGGTGTGAACCAGCCCTGTCAGGTTCCCCAGCTCTCTGTGTGTGTGTGTGTGTGTGTGTGTGTGTGTGTGTGCGTGTGTGTGTGTGTGTGTGTGTGTGCGTGTGTGTGTGTGTGTGTGTGTGTGTGTGTGTGTGTGTCTGGTAAGTGTGCTCTTTGCACACTCTAGCCTCTCTGTCTGATGACCTGCTGTATGACACCCCTGTGCTGGGTGCTGCCTCCCCTAATCTATCCCAAGTTGCTGGTCCCCACTGCTGCAGACAGGCTGAGCATGCCTGTCCCAGACCGTGGCCCATGAGGAAGCAACACTGAACTTTGTACCAGCCTCTGGCATTCGTGGCAGATAATACATGAGGATCAGAGGTAGAGCAGAGTGTCACCGGGGGCAGGTGAAAAAGACTGCTCAGCTTCCCCTGGGACGAGTCCCGGGGACCGGCCACTTCCCTGTGGGCTCAGCTCAGGAGTTGCCATGACAGTGCCCTAAAAACCAAGTTCCACTCTGGCCCTGAACTTTGTTCTCTACTCCTTTAAATGCCAGGGACTGTGGGGTCCTGCTCCAGGCCCTCATTCTACACTCAGGTTATGCCCCTCACAGGTCTGGGGTCTAAATGTTAGTGAGATAAACAAAGGAACAGACCTCTGCCTGGCCCACCTCAGAGAAAGAATCAGTCCTGGGGATATCTGAACAGAACAGGGATGTGAGGAGGGGTTGGGGCTTCTGACACACTCAAGTGTAAGGCGCTCTGGGAAAGGGAAGGGGGTCCATGTAGAGGACTCAGGAGATCTCCAGCTCTCTGTTTCCCGTCTCCAGTGTGAGAGGAGTAATCAGGAGAGACCAGGGGTTAATAGGATTTGAGCAGTTAGGGACAGAGATGTGGGATGGGGCCTCCTGGTGGTCATACATGGAACTGCAGTGTGTCCCTTCTGAAAGGCCTGCAGAACCTGGGTCTGCAGAACCAGATGAGGGGTTGAAAAGCACCCTGACCTCTTGGCCCACAACAGTCAGGTACATCTGAAGGCACCAGATGGTCTGTGTTTGTGGAGGCAAGGGAAATCAGGCCACCAAAAGGGAATACCTTTCTGACAGCTGGAGTCTAGGGTAGAGACCCATCTGTTATCAGGAGTAAAGGCTTTGCTGAGCCAAGAATCCTGAATGGTAAGAGTGTGAGTGTGATGTCATTGTGATCAGGCATAGGGGTTCCTGGGAGACATTAGCAGGTAGCCATCAGATCCTTAGCCCTCGGCTCTGCTCCTGCTGCTCCTGACGGTGGACACGGAAATCCCCAAACCGCTCTTCACAGACTCTTTCTTCTCTTTCCTCTGAGCATTAACAAAAAAGCTACAGGAATTACCAGGAAACTGGGATTTTAATGGAGAGCTGTGACACCTGTGGACACTGCATTTAGTAAGAGCAGTAGAGAAAGGCAGCACAGGGCAGCAGACAAGGTGTTGGGCTTGTGGCGCCTTGGTATGACTGGGCAACCCCAGAGTGCCCGATGGGTGCTGGAGGCCCACTCCGCTGGCGTGAGGTCTCGGGCCCTCGCATTTCTCTCTCCTCTGTGTGCTGTTTTTTCCCGGCTCCAAGGCAGACATGTGGGCTGGAGGGAGGAAGGGCACAGGGGATGCTCCAGACATGTGCAGAGCTGGGTGAGGCTGGAGGAAGAGGCCCAGAGTTCCACACAGCATGTCAGCCTGAGAAGATAAAGAGAAGTCATCAGTTCCCCACCATGTGTGCCGCTTAGGCTTCCCTGACTGACCCACAGCACACGCAGCCCCTGCAGTCCCTGGAGATTCTCCCCTGCGTGGCCTCTGGGTCTCCTGTAAAGCCTCAGCTACTCTGCCCAGAACCCAGCTTCCTCCCCTCTCTACACCCTTCCCAGGTTCATTAGCTCTAGCCTGGCCTTGTCACTCTCCGTGGGGCTCCTTGCACCTCAGCCCTTGTCCTTCATTTGCTAACCCTCACTGGACCCTCTCTCCATGTGCCCACAGCAGGACTTTTATGGCCTAATTCCAGTCAGTTCCTCCAGCTAAGTCTCCCGAGGATGGGAGGCCTTAAACTGTGAATTGGACCTCCCTGGGAGCAGGGACTGGGAGTGCTGTGTACTTTGCAGGGTGTACAAGGAAAGGATTCTACAGGTGTAAAATACCTTAGATTCTTGGACAGTCAGAGCTAGAGGGACCTTGGGGAATCATCTAATCTGGTCTTCAAAAACTCACACTCACCTCAGGATCATCTATGGGCAACCCTGCCCACAGTTTCTGGTTCAGTCATTTGCAACCAAGAAGCTGTGGATGCTGCCAGTCCCAGGACCACTGATCTAACACAGACCCCAATTTCATGAATGAGGGAACAAAAAGGACCTGACACAGACATGTCATGCCCATTGTCTGAAGGGGTTGGGGCAGGCCTGAGCTCAGTAGAGCTGACTCCCCAGAACTCTTCTCCCTCACACTGGGTTCACCCTCCCATCCCTTATCCTGAGTACCCTTCGGACTCTGAGGGGCCCCAAAGAGAAAGGGAACCCATCTCTAGGCACCTCTACTGTGAGGTTGGAGACTTGGCAGCATCAAACATCTTCTTGCGGCCTTCCATGCCAGACATGGCCTCCACGTTCTTCCTCCAGTCTCCCACCTCCACAGGCCGCTCCTGTGGGAAAGTCACAAACATGTCAGAGATTCTCCACAGCACCCTAAGCTCAAAAGAAGCTGGGTGGGTGGCAGAAAGTCCACATTCTCTGAATGATAGGAAATCCTGACACCTTTGCCCAGCAGGTAACATGTGAGGACTTAGCCAGACAAGAGCAAAGGCCAAACTGAGGTCCATGAAAGAAGGACGGTGTGTGAATGGGAGGTTCTGGGTGACTGTAACGGGGTGACAAGGCTGGTTCCCAGTGCACCACAAGCCACCTCAGCTCCAGGCTCCATAATACCCTCCTGTCTAATGCCCTATACCCTGGTCACCTCCTGCAAGAACAGTATTCTGACTCATCTGATTCATTTTCCATTTTATTGCATGCTGCCTGGCCGTTTTCTTCTCTTTAGGAAGTTTCTTGGGCCTTGCTCCTCATGAGTCTATCAGTCCCGAGCATATACTGTGAGATCAACAAACTTGAAGTCTTTGATTACTGAGCAAGTGATTGAACTTAGTTCTCTGCTTTCTGTACATCCATGTCCCTGTTGCCACAATGAGACTTGGTTTCCTTTCCCCATGGAGACAGGGACAGTAGTCGCCCTCTAAGTCCCTGCACTCTCCTCACACAGGGAGCAAGACTTTTACTTTCATCCTCAGCCAGCCCTTCTTCATGTCCAGTCTTCCCCTCAGATTGGGAGCAACCTGAGAGAAAGGAGCAAGTATTCTTCTTTCTTCTGACACTGACCTACTGGGGGGGGGAATAGGAAAAGGCTAGCAGGCAGGAGGTAGAAGGGTCTGAGCAGAGTGGCCCTCACCTTTTCTGTGTCTTCTTTCTTCACAGACTTGAGGTTGGCCCGTAGGTCCATAGACACTTTGTGCTTGGAGCCCAGCAGGGCTCTGAGCATGGCATCAGCGGAGACACGTACCCGGCGTAGGGGTGGGCGCTTGAATTTTCCGCGGAGATCCAGAACCTTCAGCTTCAGGTCCTTAATCTGTAGAAGAGAAGTATCCAGCGCTGTGGAGGGGAAGCTGACTTTGGAGCTCCCTTCTGAGGCTCCAACTGCCAGGCTTCCAGCTAGAGCAATGCTCCAAATCCCCCAGGCTCCAGGTCAGACTCTCTGGGATGCTTAGAACCACCTGTCCCTTTCCAACCAACCACCACATGTGGTAAATGAACAGTTATACAGATTAAGGCCATTAACCATTCCCATTACCAAGCCTTCAGTAAAGGAAAAGCCATTAAGCCCATCACTGCAGGTTGGAATCCTTGCATAGAATGTGAGCTGCTTCCTTCTGCTCCCCAAACCTCACTCTTGCCACCCAGCCCCTGCCCAGGGGACCTTCAACTAAGTCTCCATCAAAAGGGAGAAAAACCCTAGGTTCTGCCCCTCTGGGAGAATTCCCAGGATTTGATCTTTAGAGGAAGTTCTCTGGAACTTAATGACACACAGATCAGCATCCTGGCAAGCAGACATACACCTTGAACACATGCTCAGGAGCAGGCCCCTGCCCCTGGAGCTCCACCTGTCCCTACTCTTCTCTATAGGATGGGCTTAATGTTCATAGTCCCCATACTGAAGGAGCACTGAACACTGAGGCAGGAAACAGAGACCAGTGTGCATTCCAGGACCCCAGTTCTGTGACGTGATCCAAGTTCTTAGTCTCACTAAACCTCAGTGTCCTCATCTTTAAGGGTCAGATAATAGCCCATGTCACCCACAGGCGTGTATGGAGGATCAAAGGATGCAACACACATGAAAGCCCTTCACAAAGGTAAGATGTCATTACCAGGCATCTGATTACGTGCGTGGGTGAATAAAGACGACAGTTTCTCAAGTGCTCACATGGCAGATGGGAAAGAAGTCTGTTCTTTTCATCGTGACTCCCCTCCTGCCCACCTCTAGGCCTATAGAACTAGGGTGTACACCAAATCTTCCTGCTGAACAGCCATTTCCCAGACTCCACAGAAGATGTGCCACATTAACACCTACCCTCACCCAGCCCAGGCCCAGGCCTCCTCCTCGGGCTCACCTCTCTGGTGTTGTGGAGGCATTTGGCCTCAATGTCATATCGTTCCTCATCCACCACCTCCACCTTGGCATGCAGCTCCCGGCACAGGTCCTGTGGGGGCAGATTGATGGCATGGGAATGGGGAAAAGCAGCCTCCCTTTTCTGCTCAGTCACTACGCAGCTCAGACTAGCCTGGAACTCTCAAGTTTACAATCCTCCAACCTCTGTCTCCTGAGTTTTGGGATTAAATGCGTAGGCTTCCGTACCAGGTTTGTAGCTGTTGTTGTTTTGAGACAGGACCTCCTTGCAGTCCCAGCTAGCCTGGACTTCCTATGCAGAGCGGTAAGGCCGCTGTCTCACAGAGATTTGCCTGCCTCTGCTTCCTAAGTTCTGGTATTAAAGGAATGTGCCACCATGCCTAGCTAGTTGTAGAAACTTGAAATCTATGTGTCAAAAATAATAAAATAAAAGTCCCTGCAATCGGATATGTTTAAATATATTTCCTTCCTTTCCGGTCACTGGTGTTAAAGCAGTTACAATGGCTTAAATTATTAAAAACCAATCTTTAGGGCAAGTCTTTGGAGGAATGGGCCTTCTAAACCCTGCCCACCTGCCCTCTATGTCATTCCATGCCATTGTACCCACATATGGGAAGCTGGTCCCTGGTTCATTTGCCCCTCTGAAGCTCCCCTCCTGTCTTTTAAACAGGGCATATCGCCACCTCAAGTGCAATTGGGAGACTGTACCTTGTAAGCTGCAGAGTTGTTCAGGATCCACGCTACGAGAAGCACCCTGCCCTGCTCTGCCCAGCCCAGTCTGCCAAGCTCACCTGCAGGGCACTGAGGGAGAGGCCTCGGGTTTGCAGTGTGGGTATGCGCTCGGCCAGGTAGCGCACCTTCTCAGCCTCCCGCTCCTCGTGCTCCTGTTCCCAGCACTCCTTGGCCTTGGCCAGCATCAGGCTCTGGACAGAACAAACCCACTGAGTCAGGCTTGGCCCCTCATGTTCCCCACCCAGCATCATGGAGTGAGGGGAAGGAGTCTCAAGGCTGGCCCAGGTCTGAGACTTTCATTCAACGTGGCAGTATGTATGCTACCTGCAGCCACGTGGAAGGACACACTGAATGGTTCACATGGCACTCCCTAACTGTAGAGCTCGTTTCCCCTCCTCATAGTCTTCCTCATTCCATCTTGTCTCTTTGGGCCCACAGAGCACCAAAGAGAGAAACATACCAGAAAGAATCAAGCTCCTCCTTCTTGCCCTGAGGAGTCCCACCTTGAGACTGCTTCCTGTCGCCTCCCGGTTACCCAGGAGGGGCAAGATCCACGGTTCCAGGCTCCTAGTCCCTCACCATGGGTGTCTAGAACCAGCTCCAGCTTCCTCTGCCTCCTTGATGCTTACCCAGCCCCCTTCCCTCCCCTTCTCTGCACTCCTCAGAGCCCACATGGCGGCCCCTTCATTTCCCAAAGACACCCCCAGGGCAACAGCAGCCTCACCTTCAGCAGGAGTTTTCGGGATGCAGTGATCTTGGATTTTCTCTGAGGGCAAGAAGAAAGAGAGAGGGAAGGTAAGGTAGAGGTTATAAAACTGGAATTCTGGGGCTAGAGAGATGGCTCAGCTGTTAAGAGCACTGGCTGCTCTTGGAGAGAATCCAAGTTCGATTCTCAGCACCCACACACCAGCTAACAACAATTTGTAACTCCAATTCCAGGGAATCTGACGCCCTCTTCTGATCTCTGTGGGCATTGCAAGGCACAGGTGCACTTACATCCATGCAGGCAATACACACATACACATAAAATAGAAATAACAAAGTATTTTTTTAATACAATTTTTAAAAAACTGAAATTCTAGTCCAAACCAGCATAGTATGGGCTAGGGTTCCAAATCATTACCTAGAATCCTCTGCTCACTTTAAGGACCCTTAAAAGCTCATCTTTGTGACTGAACCCCTCAAGGTCAGAGATGTTATCATGAGGTACTAGGGGCTGAAGCCCTCCTTTCTCATCCTGCCTCCACTGCTGGTATAATCCATAAGAGACTCCAGGCACTTCCTTGTCTGTGGATGAGCACGTGACAGCCTTACTTAGTTCTCAGAGCCATATACCATTATATATGCATATATATATAAATATATATGCACACATATAAATCTAAGACCAGAAAGCACTGCTGTCTCTTCTCAAAATGAGGAGGCATATTCTTACTAACCAGATATTTTAATAGGTCTTAGTAAGTATCAGCCCAAGTCAAGCATGGTGGCTCACACATGAAATCCCAGCACTCTGGAGGCTGAGAAAAGGCCAGACTGGACTATATAGGAGACTGTCTCTCAAAAAAAAAGTCCCAGTCCTATGGCAGTGGTCCCTTAGAGTAGTAAAGAGACAGGGCTGCCTACTTCAAGCATGCTACTCGTGAGGAGAGAACAGCTGTCGTTTGTCCCTGCCCTGTGGTAGACAGAAATGATCAGGCTTTGAGCACTGTGTTCTGGGAGACAATAAATGAACTTTAGCACTCGGAGCATGCAGCTTCTGACCAGTGCCCTGTCTTTTCCTCTTTGAAAGCCTAGATTTTTGTGACACTTTGGGTAAGTAAAGCTTTGAGAAAAATGGCCCATTGCTATAGCCATTACAGCCCCTGGTTCACCCTTCAAGATGGGCCATGGGGAATGTCCTTCTGCAGTCTTGTTTCCCCACCACTCAGTGAGTTCATGGCCTCTTCAACTGACCAGTGATCAGTGAAGACTCACTTTAATAGGAATAGGAATCTCAGCAAAACTCTGGAAATCATTGGCTACTGAAAAAAACAGTGCATTTGGTTCTCGCTGTGACTCTGGTCAAGTGTCCCCTTCATTAGTGCTTCTAACTCCCCTTGCTGTTCCCTGAGTCAGTATACAGCCTTTCCCCAAAGTCCTTACCCCTCGGACTGTACACAGGCTATGTTCTCAGCAGCCTGAAGAAATCTGGATCAAAAAGTGTCCAGAGTCTGAGGAAGAGCCTCAGGACACATCTTCACCCTTTCTCAATGCTCAGTCATAGCTTTACCCTTCACATGTGGCTTTGCTCAGCATCAGCATTTGGAGAGACAGGATGGTATCCCCATCCTGAACTTTTGCAGAGGGAGAATTTGTACTCAGGAAGGTGACAGAGTCACACCCAGATCTGCTATATGCTGTCTTAGCTACAGGAATGAGTACCTGCCAAAGGCATTCATTGCACACTGGGATAAAGTCCCCTGCACCTTGGGAGCCCTGCACCTAACATCTTCATTTATGGTTTCTCTTTTCTGGGAGTTTTTTCAGCCCCCACCCCTACTTGGTTTTGACCTAAGCTCAGTCTTCAGGCCAACCCTCACCTTTACCAGTCTGAAAAACTAACCAGCACAGAGATACCCCAAATATCACTCACCTCACTTTAGGCATTCATCACAGGAAGGACCGAGGAAAAAGCAGAGCACAGAGTGAATGGGAGCAAAGAATGTGACGTAGGCAGCAACAGACCACACAGACCCGCTTGGGGAGAGGGGAGAAATCGGCCATTGTCAAGGGTACCAATTCAAGGCTGCAGCAGACAAGAATTAAAAACCTACCTACCCTCTAGGCTACTGGACACTGTTTTTGGGAGACGTTGGCCATTAGGAGTTGGGGGGCAGGGCTGGAGAGACGGCTCACTAGCTGCTCTTGCAGGGGATCCAGGTTTGGTTCCCAGCACCCATATGGTGGCTAACAACCATCCATAACTCCTGTTCCAGGGGATTTGATGCCCTCTTCTTACTTCCATGGGCATTGCACAACATGGGTATACTTAACACATGCAGGCGATACATTCATACGCATAAAATAAAGAAATAATAAATAAAATTTAAAAGAAAAGTTGTGAAGGATTAGTAGGAATCCAGGCAAGCTTTGACAATGGCCACAGTAATACAGAAACTTCCATCGCTGGGCCTGAATTCCTAAAGCCTCATTTATTTTCCAGGCTCATGTAAAGTCATGGCCTGGCAGGAGCAATTCTTAGGTCAGTGAAGACAGGCCAGCTCTAAAGCACAGGCCAAAAAAGTTCTCCAGGGTAACCTGGGAGCAAGCCCTGCTCACAGGCTGGGAGAGCTCCTGGCCGCCATGAGGAACCAGTGAGCACTGGCCAGGAGTCTGTCTTAGGACCTGGACTCCTCGGAGCAGCTTGGGAGCGGTGGGGGGCTAAACAGATAGATGGTTCTCAACTGTGGGGCTGAAGTCTGTGGTGAAGAAGTTGCCTCCCCAGATCCCTGGGTGGGAGTGAGATGACTTACAGTTCCGGCATCCTGGCAGCAGGGGCAGCACCTAGAGAGTACAGGGGGATCATTAATGGTGAAGCTGCAACTCCTGCTGTGAACCCCAGGAGGATGTTGGGGGCCAAACAGCAGGAAGAAATCAATGACAGAGCCCAGCAGGACACCTTGGCTGTTTTGCTCAACTGGTGTCAAAAGAAAGAATACATTGGCAAAATCCTTTTGTGACCCACAAAACCTAAAACATTTACATATGGCTGTTTCCAGAAAAATCCTGCTGACCCCAGAGCAGAATAGCATGGCATCCATAGAGAGCATGGTTGGAAAGTGAGGATGGGGCAGGCTCAGGAAAGCCTTGAAGAACAAGCTGACTAGATTTTACTAATGAATTAGAATTTTGAGGGGGCACACAATGTGAACTGAGTAGAAGTGAAGCCGATGTGCAACTAGATGTCGAGTGGCCCAACTGAGGGGCGCCATTCAATAGTTATCTAGCAGCCCTGGCTAGGTGATATGAAGCCCTGAGTAGAGGAGGTTAAACTGGGAGGGGGATGACCCTGGAGTCTCAGCTGTCCCCCAAAGGCACAGGGGGAGAAGTGTGAAGATCATCCATGCATTCCCAAGATGCTTAGCTGAAATTAGATTTTCTAGGCAGCTGCTGCTTCTTAGGGCTCAGCTCTTCTGAAGACACTGAGGAAGTCCAGAAAGAAACACTGGTTGACAAAGACCCACCCCCTGTCTGTCTGGCCTCTGGGAATTTCAGTCTCAGCTGAGTAGGTCTCCCATCTGTCTCCTTAGCCCTGGTGGGCATTTGGCCATGGCTGTCCTCCCTCTATCCCTTAGAGTCCACTGTCGCCAGTGTGAGGCCCACCTGCTGGGGGCTAGCCTGGGCCTCCTGCCAAGCTCCAGGCAGTCTCCAACCTGCTCCACTGACAAATGCCAGATCCAGGGGTCCCACATCAAGCATTAGGCCCTGACCTGTACTCTGACACCCACCAGGCAGGATCCCTTGACAAGCTCTGTGGAAAACAAGCAGGGACACGATAAGAAGTCTGGATGTAGATAGCAATGCAGCTAGAGAGCCGAATTCTACCAGAAGCACAAGTGGAGAGCAAGAAGATAACAGAAAACCACAGCGAGAGGGAAGGGGCAGAAAACCACAGCGAGAGGGAGGGGGCAGATGCTGGTGCCTGATTCAAGAAGTGCCTGATTTCCATGGAGTGGAAAGCTGGTCAGCAGGACTGTGAGCCAAGGCTGTGTGAGTGTGTAAAGAATCCTGTGTGAGGGACAGACAGTATAGGGAAAAGAACGGGCCTCTTGGCATACCTAATAGGGACACAAACATCTATGTAGGCACATACTCTACCTCTCCTCCTCAGCCCTGACCTAGGTCCCCAGTTCAAGGGCATCCGCATCCCCCTGAATTGCCTGCTGACAAGGCTAGGCTCCCAAGCTTGTGGCCTGGAACTCCAAACCTGAGGCAGATGCTGCCTTTAGCCCCTACCTCGGACACCACAGCCACCCCCGCTGCCCACATCACACTGTTAGCGTCCTGGCTTATGCACTTACGGACTCTGGTACACCATCCCAACGCTGTCACTGTCCGCCTCCTGCAGACTCTTACAACTCAGAGCCAGAAGCAGTGGAAGGACCTGACAGTCTGTCCTCCCCTGCTCACGTCCTACTGTGTAGACAAGGCAGGTGAAGAGAGCCAACTGCACCCCTCAGAGACAAAGGACAAAGAAGCTAGATGGCTTCTGTGGTCAGCAGGAGCACCAGGCCTGGCTCCTGAGAGTCATGCATACCAGCCTTCTTGTTCTGCTACTGCTCTCCAGGTTCCTCTTAAACACCTAAATTCAGCTCCTCTGCTTTGGCTTTCTGGTCCCCTCCTGCCGGGGTCCTGTTCTTCTGACCACTGGCCCCAGTACCTCATGAGAATACAACCCACTAGGCTCTGCCTTGGGTTTCCAAAGAACTTGCTAGACAATTCTGTCTCTGGCTCCTAGCCTCCAGGGAAACATTCTACCTCACACAGCCAACTTACAGGAGAGATGCCATTCTGTGGGACTTAGAGATTATTCTACCAACAAATCCACTCACCCAGGCAAGAACCATCTTCCATCTCCCAGACCTCATTTCCTCCTTAAACAAAACCCCAGCTGCCTATCTGACCTTTCCTAGGTCCACAGTCAGAGCTGTAGACGCTTACCTGGTTCAGTCCTCGGGGAGCTGGGCTGGCCTGAGCCTCACTGAAAACTGCAGACTGTGGAGGCAGAGCCGAGGGCAGGCTATGAAAACTGTGGCCTCCGGCAACTGGCCAGTAAAAATAGAACAGCTGCTGCCCCTCCAGCTGCCCCTCCTTCCCACCCCCTCCCACCATATACACCTCACAGGGCAAATGCATGCTGTAGGACACACCACAGGCACACAGGCTTAGAGACCAGTGTGTGTCCCTCAGAAGCACACACAAATCTTGTGCACACAGAGCCACCAACTGAGTAAAACTAGCATCCACCTAGGGAAGAGAGACAGTGAAAGGCCAGACCAGATGTGGAGCCAAACAAGATGGGACCAGGAAGGAGAACAGGACATTGGGAGGCCTGAAGGAATCATCAAGCCAGGACATCTGGAAATCCAGCCCCAGCCCATGCTCCAAAAACCTTAAAGGAGCAAAGACCTGGCTTTCAAGAATTATTTGTGGTTCTTCGGTGGGTGGGAGGATTCCTTCAGGAATCTGGTGGTTCCAGGGTGTGTTTCTGTGGACCAGTTGAGTCACAGTGGCAGCTAGGCTACTTTATGCTCACAGAAGCCTGAGGGTCTGCAGACACCGTGCACCCTCTGTCAGGTGGCCCTTATGGAATCAACATTGCCCAGGTTCCAAATAACACCCCATATTCCATGTCTTAAAGTCAGGGAAACGAATTCACTTCTCCCTGCTAATCTTCCTCTCAACCAGGGGCTTACTGACCTTAGGAGGCTAGGGCCACAGAGCTGCACCTGTTTACTGGGTATTTTTAGGACTGTTGATGAACACATAATACCCACCCTATAGTCAGAGAAAGACAATGCCTGCTATGTTAATCCTGTGGCTATTATAGTCCGTCATCTTGTGGGCCAGGATCCCAGGCTAAGCAGGGCAGGCAGGACACTGACCCCTCCGGGAGATCAAAGACAGAACTCTCAAGCAGCAGCAGTGAGGGACTTTCACCATGCACCCTGTTCACAGAGGGAGGGTGTTGGTAGGCAAGGATGTGCTAAAGAGGCATACCTCCAGGGCCCACAAAGAACATTACATTCTGCTACCCAGCAGAAATGGCTCCCATCCTGTTCTGCACAGGTCAAGTTTGGGAAGCCTCATGTTGGACGGCTGCTAGGGATAAAGGACAGGGTCTAGAGAGCTGTAGGTTTGGAACACAGGATTCCAAGCAGAGAGATGGGGGTAGAAAACCGGCAAGCATCAACCTCAGTTAACAGCTGCAGAGAGGAAAGCTAAGAGTCTGGGGAATAGTCCATTGGGCCTTATTGTCTTGGCTTTCTGTGCCCTTTTTTTGCAGTTATCATTTATTTATTTATTTGAGCGCATGTGTGTGTGTGTGTGCGTGTGTGTGCGCGCGCGTGCGCCCACATGGAGATTAGAGAACAACTTGAGTCAGTTCTCGCCTTCCACCATGCCGATCCCCGGGACTGAACTTCTGTATGATTGGAACCTGGAGCTCACTGATTCAGCCAGGCTGACTGGCCAGTGAGTCTCAGAGATCAGCCTGTTTCCGCTTCCCCAGAGCTGGGATTATAAGCATGGGCTACCATGCGGGTGCTGAGGATCAAACTCAGGTCCTCACACTTGCATAGCAAAAACTTCAACTAAGCACTCTCCCCAACCTCTACAATAACTTTCTTCTAAGACTTTTACATCAAAGATGAACTGTCTGAATGAATTACCTGACTTTTTTCAAAAGGAAAAATGAAGAGAATAGATAGGTGATGATGCTTATGGCAAGTCATGGTGAACACAGCTTACCCTGGGGACTGGGGGTGTCCTCTGTGCTAAAACTAAAAAGCCATGACCTTGGAGGGTCTAGGGTGCTTTTGAGCAGAGCAGGGCCTGGATTCCTTGTCCTAGGCTGCAGTGTCCTGTGTCCATTCACCTGACTTTCGTGCTGTGTGGTTTCCAGGCTCTGTGTCTCTATCCTGGGGCCCACCCCGACGCATGTCCAGTTCTGGCTTTGCCCTCTGACATAAGGACTTCTCTAGGTTCTCCCTTCTAATATCACTCAGGGGTGGCCTTCAAAACTGAGTCTGTTATGCCCTGTAGTCCTCGCACATGCCTCAGTTGCCCTCAGCAGGGGCGTATGTGCAGAGACCTCCAGAGTCTACCCACAGGCCCTGTGATCTCATGAGGCTTTCTCCCTGCCCAGCTGAAGGGCCATCCTGCATGTCTCTGCCCTGCCACTCTAACCCCTGCCTTTGCCGAGTATGCCTCTGTAGCCTTTCTCCTGACCTCCTTGCTGCAATAAAGGTCACACACTTCTCAGTGCTCATCTGTCCAGGGACCAGGTCACCCACTTCCCATTCTGCCTGCACAGAGACAGCTGTCCTATAGCTTTGAGTCTATGTCTGGCTTCTCCTCAGACATGGAGCCAGAAACAGTGCTCAGAGCTTTCCAGAGATGCAGGCAAAGCTTCCTGTGGTCAGTTGGGTAATAGCCCCCAAAGATGCCCATCTCTTAATGACAATGTGAGTATACTTCATATGGCAAAAGGACATTGCAGTTGTGATTAAAGTAAGGACAAGGGATTATCCTGAGTTATTACACAGTTCTAAGACTGAGGGGTAAGGGTTAGGGTTGGTGGGAAATGTGGCAAAGAAAGCAGAGATCAAAAAGGAGAGAAGATACAACACATGCTGGTTTCAAGGTAGAGGAAATGACTACCAGTCAAGGAGCACAGGTAGACTCCAGAATCTGGAAAAACAGGAAATGGCCTCCCTTGGGCCTCCAGAGAGAAGCAGGCCTGAAAATACCTCATCTCTCAACCTTGTGAGACTGATTTGGGACTTTGGTCCTTCAGAATTGTAAGATAATAAACTTGTGTTATTTGAATTGCTGAGTTTGTGGTAGCTTATTATAGCAGCAATAATAACTTAATGCACCCTCTCCGGTGACTTGTGGGGCCCCAGACTTTCTGGTCAGGTGTGCTTGGAACCAGCCAGGAAGTAAGTGGGTTTGGTAAGGTCAATGAGAAGAACCTTACTGGGTGGGGTATCCCTAAGATAAGCCTTGGCCAGAATCCAGTCCCCTCTAGGGCTTGGCCTTCTTGAAAGTCAGCTCTTAATCTTGCTGTGAGGATTAAGAGATATCAGAGAAGGAAGACCCTAGCTTTCAGGAGAAAACTGAAAGGAAAATTCTGGTGAGTTGGTCTGACCTAACACAAAAGCCCAGTCCTCCATCACATTCTCTGATGTCAGCACTAACCTAATTCTAATTCTACCTCTGTTCCTTTTAACATAGCCCTACCTCATCTTTAACTCCGCTAAGGCCCATAGGTACCCTCTGAGTAAATCAGAAGACAGTGCTCCCTCCTATTGCACACAGCCCCTACAGGAGGTGGCCCTAAGTTAAACCACTGTTCTCAATTCTCCTTTGGTTTCCTGAGATAACCATGTTGCAAACACAGGACACAAAATGCTAAAGTACCCTTGTTCTAATGCCTAATCAATTTCATCTCTAAGCCCTGCTCAGTGCTGAATCAGTGAGCCTACACTTAGCTTATTCCCCACTTCTGTCCTCACCTCAGCATTACCCCTAACCTTGTAAGCAGGCCTTCTAGAGCCTAACCTAAATGTAGGCTCAAAGCCAAATTGACCAGCTCCACAGGTCTTTTTGGAACCTTGGCTTCCTCATGAGTCCACTAAGTTAGGGTACACAGTGACTTTAGGAGAACCTGGTTTCCAAGGGATTCCCCCTCAATTCCTGAGGAAGCCCTTCTTGGGTCAGGCTGCTGAACTTCCTTTAGCTTCTTTTAAAAGTCCAAAGAAAGTCTGAGGCAACTTTGATAGAAGCTGGGGCCTCAACAGAAAGGCCTCTATGGCCAGAGCTTCAAAGAAGGGCCTCAGCTCAATGGCAAATTGACAGAACAAAGAATGGCCATGGTGGTGCATGCCTGTAATCCCAGCACTTAGGAGCCCGAGACAGGAAGATTGCTACAAGTGCAAAGACAGTCTAAGTTGAAGAAGGAAGGAAGGAAGGAAGGAAGAAAGGAAGGAAGGAAGGAAGGAAGGAAGGAAGGGAGGAAAGGAGGGAGGGAGGGAGGAAGAAAAAACAGATGCTAGGACTGTCCAGGGCTTGCCAGATTTGGGGGGCAAGTCTGAGAAAGAGCCGGCGACTCAGAGTGGGGTTGGTAGAGAAGGTGTTAGTGTCCAGCCTTTGGTCTCACTGGCATCCAGTGTCATTATTGTTTTTCCCAGAGTGGAAAGGCCACAGGGCATGGGAGGAAGTAAGTATCTGGCCAGGAGAGCTAAGCCTTGTAAGGCCATGAGCAGTGGTGTGGGAGCAGTGATGGCAGACACCTGTCAGTCAGCCCCAGCCGCCCTGCATTGTTTGGAAAACAGAAAATCCTAAATTAGCAAATGACAAAGCCTAGCCTGTCTGCCCAGCCAGCAGGCCCTCCTCCACTTCTCAGGGACCATGCCTCAATGACAGCCAAGCACAAGCCTCCCCCCACACCCCTCTGTGCCACGTCAAACTCATCAGTGTTTCAGGGCCAGGTGTCTACAGTGGATTCTGAGAGAGGGGCAGGACACGGGTGGAGGAAGGTAGGACAGCAGAAACAAAGGAGAGCTATCAATCCTCAATTTTCTGCCACAAATCAGCCTTATCATGAAGGCCTGTGGCACTGAAGATACAGCCCAGCATGGTGAGTCAACATCAGCCTTGGGGACAGACAGCTCCACTCCCTGTAAATCTCTGTTGTAACTCGAGCTGTTTGACGCCCCTGAGATTCCGTTTCCTCGTCTGTAAAATGGAGATAATAATAGTGCCTACCTCAGAGGGTTGCTGTGGGGCTCAGTGAGGTAATGTGTACAAAGGGCTTTGCAAATGCTAGCATGAGGCAAGCACTTAGAGATGTTAAGGTCTTAGTGTATTAGGGTTTTTGGCAGTGCTGGGCATTAAATGCAGGGATCTGCCACTATGCCAATCCCTAGCCCCTAGTATATTCTCACTGAAGCTTCAGAATCATTCTGAGGTGGGCATTATTGTTAATATCGTTTCACTAATGATGAAATAGATTTAGAGTAGCTAAGCAATTCACTCAGTGACCCACAGCAAAAAGAGGCCAAGCCAAAAACCACACCCACATCCCTGGTAATGCCGTCTGGCCTTTACGAGGGCTAGGCCTGGAAGAGCACATGAAATGTTCAATAGACAATTTAATGTTTATTCCATCAATGTTCACAACTTCAGTGGCTTCTACTATAAATTCCAATGGATCAGTCTTGGGACCTCAGAGCTCCGCATGATTCATTCACACATTCCAAACTCTAAGTGATGCTTTGAATTACTGGCTCTTGTAAGACATCTAGTTGTAGAACAACTGAGGTCTCAGCCACTGTTTTCAACACTGAGACTCCAAGAGGAGGAAGATTTCTCTGTGCTCCAGGGAGGCCTGGATTGGGCAGGGACACGGTGAGAGGAAAGGAGCCCAGAAGCAAAGAAGCAGCACCCTGCTGCCAGCCGAGGAGGGCGAGGGCCTCTGGATCCCAGCAGCGGCTGGGTGGGGCCTACCGCCTTCACCTCACAGCTGCCTTTCTCACAGTCCGCTCAGTCGGCCAGCTCCCACACCTCAGACTTCCTCCCACACTCTCTGCCCAAACCTGTTGTCTCACTTCTCCCTCCAAGTCCCTGCTCCTTGAGCTCGGCTGGGCCTCAGCCTCTGCCTGCTTCCTGCCCCCAGTCATGTGCTGTGATGAACAGACAAGAGGGACCCAAAGATGACCCCACTCTCTGCCCCAGGCTTTCTCCAAACTTCCAGCAGGACCCCCACGTCCTGAGCCTGGGACTGGGCCATGCCTCAGCAGGCCCCTGCAGAACAGGCTGCCTGGCCAGAAATCCCCATAATAAGTGGGTAGAGTTTGGGGCTGCCCCTCTGGGGCATGGGAGGGCTGTGAGGCACGAAAATGGGAAGAGCCAGCAAGCCAGGAGAAGGTCCCGCCCTTCATAAACAAATTCTTTTCAGACTGGCACATGAACAGTTAGCAAGTCTGGGGACTGGGACACCAGGTCGGCACCTAGCTCCCTTGTCCTGACCATTGCCTGGATCCAGTATATCCCTATCCCCATGACTCCAGCTCCTAGGCCTCTCCCGCCCTGAGCCAGCCCTGCACCCCACCCTGGCCATTTGACTCTATTGTGTAGAAACCCAGACTTCACTGTTTCTATGTCTGTGCCTTTGAGCCAGAAGGCTTCCAGAGTAATGCGTGTTACTACCCTTTAATCACTCTCTGCTCCATACCACATAGAGCTGGCCCTCCCTCTAGGTCTGATGGGGGAAGGGGAGCTTCCCTTAGCCAGCCTAGGTCTCCTTCTGCACAGCCTACCTGATTCTAGGCATTGTGTCACCTGCCTTTCAGGTGCATAAGTCAGCCCTCCTTCTGGGAAAGTTGTCTCATGGGGTAGGTGATGGGTCTCCACTCTCCATCTGCCCCTGCAAGACTCAGCATAGCATATAGCAGAACAAGCCCATGTTAGACCAGTGGATTTCTATCCTGTGGTACTTCAGAACCTTCCAGAAGTCTTGTTAAAATACAGGTTCTGGGGACTGGAGAGATGACTCAGTGGTTAAAAGCACTGGCTGCTTTTGAAGAGGACCCCCAGCACCCACATGGCAGCTAACAACCATTGGTAATTCTAGTTCCAGGGAATCCAATGCCTTTTTCTGATCTCTGTGGGCATTGCACATACGAATGTACTTTACATACATGCAGGAAAAATACTGACACACATAAAATAAAATTTAAAAAAGTAATAATAAACAAACACAGGTTCTAGGCCCTGATCCCCAGTTTCTGATTCAGAAGGGCTGGGTCAGACCTGGACACGTGCGTTTCTAGCGAGGTCTTAGGCCACGCTGGTGCTGCTGGCCTGAGCCACATTTGTTGCCCACTTAAAGGCACCTCTCCTGGGCAGACACAGATTGTAGTGAAATGTCTAGGTTTGGTCTGCGCTTGCCCAGAAGCGG
Source organism: Eospalax fontanierii (assembly GCA_035773235.1). NCBI lineage: Eukaryota > Metazoa > Chordata > Mammalia > Rodentia > Spalacidae > Eospalax > Eospalax fontanierii. Next base: position 58,480,669 of record CM069535.1, read on the forward strand.
GCCCTTGAGTTGCGTAGAAACAGACAGGCTGCTCTGTCCCTCTCTTCCCCACGTCATCCTCTCACCCTCAGAGGATGGTCCCCAGTCACCCCACTATGCAGCAATATAATTGTTTGCCTGACAGATTCCCCTGGGTCCCAGACACTGACCAGCTAAGAAATGCCCTGCCTAGGCCTTGGGGTGGTCCTGGGCACCTGGTCACATCCCTGAAGTTTCCCAATCCCTTCTATCCCCAGGAGGGACAGAAATGATTGTTCCTTTTGTCAGCAAGATGAAGAGTGAGGCCAAGAAGTAGAGAGCAAGGTGGTAGGGAGAATCCCTGCCCCAGTTGCCCCAGCACACACATCCCAGTTTTGGAGGGTAGCAAGAGAGGAGGAGGAGGAAGAGGAAGAGGCAGGGGAGCCTCCTGGCTCTAAGAATGTAATGTTAGGCTTCAGCTGCGGCTCCGGCCACCGTCCCTACAGCAGCCCTTCCCTCATAGAAACTGACAGGCCCCTCCCAAGATAACGTCTGTGAGTCCACAGTTAACAGACTTCCAGGTACCAAGGTTTCTTACATGGGAAGTATATTTGCATCAAAGAAAATGTTGGCCACACATCCTGCCTCCTGCCTGGGAATCAGAGAGCCTGGCTGCAGGTTTGAGCTATGAAACCCCTATCTTCAGAAAAGTATAAGAAAAGCTGGACTTCTTCCACCGGGGTCCTGATTTTGTTTCTCTAGAGCCCTCATCATAATACTGTCTATCCGTGGCATTAATAACTTCTAATAAACTCTGTACCCCAGCAATCTGTCTAATGTCCCCCTTGAACTCTCGTCTGAGATCTTCCACTGACCATTGCCCTCACTCAGGTATTCACAAGGCTTCCTCACTCACTAGTTTCAGTCTAAGCCCTGTATCTGCCTTTAACCAGCACCTCCAGGTCACAGGAAGTCACTGCCTCTGTGCCATTCCCCAAAGGCCGAGGCTCTGCCCTGTTCTCCCTTGAGGTCTCTGATCTGTATAGACCATGCGACCAGTTCTCTTCTGGCCATGGACTGGCCCGCTCCACTGTCACATTCTCCTCACTGCACTCGCTGGCTGCCCCCAGAGCCTCTCCAGCTCCTGAAAAGATACAGTGCAGCTCCAGAATCAGTTTACACTCTTCACAGCTTCCTGGCCTCCTGCTCCCCGAGCTCCAGCCCTGGGGAATGGCACTGTCTTCCCAGTTATCCTTCCCCCAGCCCTCCTCCAAGCCCCAGTCTGCCCAGCCACCTCTGATTCTATCAGGCACATCTCCTGGCCCCACAGGTCCCCATGTCCCTTTTTCTCTATACTTCACCCACAGCCCTTTAGTTACCAATTTCCTACTCTGGGAAGAATTCAAGTAGACCCCATGCCTCGTTAATTTGTATCCTCAGAGATAGGCACGGTGTCTGACACATAGTAGGTGCTCAGAAAAGGCCGAGTAAATGAACGAACATGTGGCCAACACTGAGAGGTGCCTTCTTGACCAGGGATAATGCAGGCAGTTGCCTCTCAGGCACAAATGGGATTTGTGCCTTTCCTTGGGGTCCTGAAATACGATCGGGGGCTCACAGATGAGATAAAAGGCTGGCTGGGAAGCCATCTTGTCCAAATGTCTGGTGCTATCTGTCCCCTCCCCGGAGAGGAGCAGCCCCAACCTTACTCACTGTCCTTGACGTAGGTGAATGCCTGCTCTCCCCTCCAACAACGTGTTCAGACACACAAAGAAACAACAGCTGGGCAGTTGGGCCTTTGTTGCTAACAGACTTAACTCCTAAACAATGACCCCCCTCCACCCCACCCTCTGGCCAGGCTGGGGCCAGGCATACCAGGGCAACAGGCACCAACCAGCTCAAGCAAAGGCCTTGCCTATGTGTGTGCTGGCTGCTTAGCCTGCCTCCAGCCGCTCCCCCTTCAAACCCAGTCCTTGGAATAGTCTCCCTTTCTGCTCATCTGCCCTCCCTCACCCCTGGTTATTTCTGCTCATCTGAGTGCACCTGCCCTCCCTCACCCCGTGGTTATTTCTGGCACCTGGGGTGGCTGAGAACGAGGCTCCTTGATCAGCAGATCTAACGAAGTTCCTTCAAGACCCCAGCCAGGAGGGGAGGGGTGGACTTCCAGGGGTCCTACTCTTTCCACTCAGGGGCAGCTGCTGCACCCCTTTGCTGTGCAAGAGAGGGGAGGTCTTTGCTTCCTTCCAAACGTAGAGTTCTCTCCACAGCTGCACCTTCTACCACCTCTTTTCTCCTGCCGGAGGCTCAGCTGCAGACTGTAACACAAAGTCCTGTTCGTCAGTGCTGCTGGCTGTCCAGCAGAGGGCGCAGGCCTGCAGACAGACGGTACTTGGAGCGGTCACTGCAGGGATAGAGATAAAACTGGAGGGCATAATTCACTCTCCCAGCCAAAATGGCCTAGCCTTGGGCTCTGACCTGGTATTACCCTTCAGGACACAGATGTTCTCCTCATCATGGACATCCTTGGCACAGTCAGCGGCAGTGCTTCCCATAGTGTTTCCGGCTGGAACATGGGCTTCACTGTTGATCCTTTCTAGGTTTTGGTATTTGCATAGAAGGTGCCAATGCAATAAAACCACTGGTGCCTTATCTTGAATCAAGGCAGTGGAACCAAACCATGCCAGGAGTCCCCTCCCTGTGGTCAGGTATTCTTTGGCACTGGATGAAGGGAAAGTCAATTCCACTTAAACATGTCCATGATGAGAGGGAAGTGCTTGTTGTACGCAGCTGAACAAGGTTGGTACAGAGAGCACGTCTGGTGTACACAACACTTTTTGCTTTCTTTCTTTTGTTTTTGTTTTTTGATACATGGTCTGCTGTGTAGCTCAACCTGGCCTTGAACTCACTATGTAGACCAGGCTGGTCTAGAACTCACAATCCCCCTGTCTCTGCCTCCTAAGTGTCAAGACTAAGGCATATACTACCACACCCTGATAGATACAACACCTCTTGCTTCTCTCATACAGTGTTCTTTTTACCTGAGAGAGTGAATGATTGGAGGATAGTTTTTAAATGTTATTTTTATTTCATGTGTATGAGTGTTTTGTCTGCGTGTATCTAAGTGCGAAGTCTGTGGAGGCCAGAAGACGGCATGAGAATCCCTGGAACTGGAGTTATGGTCAGTCCTTAGCTACCATGTGGATGCTGGGAACTGAATCTGGGTCCTTGGTAAGACCCAGTGCTCTTAACCACTGAGCCATCTCTCCCACCGTGAAGACAAAGTTTACACTTTAATATATTAATACTTTCTCAAAAATGAGCAAATAAGCCTGCCACTTCAAAGACAATAGGAAGATTTGTGGCCTATTGTAAACTTGAAGTTGGAAAACTTAGATCTGATATTGTGAGTTTGGCAAGTTCCCAGATCAGTAATACTTTTCAGAAAAGATTGCTGGTAAGGAGTGTGTATTTCTTTGTTTAAGCCAAACCTGATTTGGGAGGTTTTGAGACAAGATCTTACTGTGTAGCCAAAGCTGACTTGAAACTCTTGATCCCATGATCCTCCTGCCTCTGCTACTTGAGAACTAGGGTTCAAGGCACATGCCACACGTCCAGCTTGGTATCTTTGTTTTGTGGTTTTTATTGTAAAATGTTTTCTTATAATAAACAATATTATATTTGTGTTTACTTCTTTTTATTATTTATCTATAATAGTCTTATGGTAAAATATTGTGTTTTAGTTAACATGTGTCTTAAAATTATTAAACTTAGGAACAAATTTTAAAAAATATTTTATTTATTCTTATTTTATGAGTATGAGCATTTTGCTTGCATATATGTACGTGTACCATGTGTGTGCCTGGTGCCTGAAAAGGCTAGAAGAGGGCATCAGATCCCCAGGAACTAGAGTTACAGATGGGTGTTACACCCACCCACGTGGGTGCTGGGAACCAAATCCAGGTCCTCTGGAAGAGCAGTAAACGTTCCTAACCGCTGAGCCATTTCCTCAGTCCCAGGAACAAATGATTTTAAACCTCTCAGTTTTAATTTCTAAATATTGATAGACTTAACCAACTTAAGCAGAAGAGTTTTCAATAAAGGGGTCCTGAGTCAAAAGTTTTGAGAACACAAACTATGTCTCCAACAGGTGATCCTTGTTGCTGTTTGGATCCGCATTACCACCCATAAAATAAACTAAAGTGAAGTTGGGCATAGTGGAGCAAACCTGTGATCCCAGAACTAAGGTGTGAAGTTTTTGATTTTGAAGCTAGCCTGGGCTATATAGCAAGACCCTGCCCTAAATAGGTAGGTAGATAATACAACACAATATGATATTATGCAAGATAAATTTTAAAAGTACAATTTTTAGTCCTGAGCAATGGCAGTCCATAATAAGAATCAACAAAGGGATTTCTTTTTAAATCCAAATTATTCAGAATAGATTGCCCATTGCCAGGGAGCTCTTGGGATCTTATGGTTTAATAAAATGTCCCAAAGGCACTGGATGATGTAATCTGATTTTATAGCTGTGATTTTTGCTTCAGTTCTTCTCTGCTTATACCTTTAAATGAGAAAATACATTTCTAGGAACTGGGGCTCAGATCCAAGAGAAAGAGAAGTTCTTCTTGCCACCAGAGGGAGCCCTAAAGACGTGCGCTCACATGCGTGTGTGTGTGTGTGTGTGTGTGTGTGTGTGTCCCCGTCTGTCCATCCATCCGTGTGTATCTGTGTTTGTCTACCTGTTGTGTGTGTGTGTGTGTGTGTGCATGTCTATATGTATCTGTATCTGTGTGTGTCTCAGAATGTGTGTGACATGGTTGTTACCTACTAGCTATTGTATGAGATCACTTGAGTGAGAAAATTTCCTGATAACTGACCATAGGTCAGGTATGTCCCGTACCAATCCCTCCTTCTGCTCTACCCAGATGATAAACAGTCAGAAGTGTTTCCAATCTTGGCTTTTATCCATTCCTCCCTGAGCCTTCTATACACATTCCTGTTCCCAACAAAGTCATCTGGGTTGATACTGATAAGAAGTTCTATTCTCATAAATAAACTGTATTCTTTCAAAATATATTTTATTATTTATTATTTTTTATTTTATGTGTATGAGTATATTGCCTGCATGTATGTAAGTGCACCCATACTATACAGAGGTCAGAAGAGGGTGTTCGATTCCCTGGAGTTACGGATGGCTGTTAGCTGCCATTTCAGTGCTGGGAATCGAACCTGGGTCCTCTGCAAGAGCAGCCAGTACTCTTAATTGCTGAGCCATCTTTCCAGCCCCAGCAAACTGTATTCTCAAATAATGTCCTTCTATGTTTAGGCCATCTGAAGCTCTCTTGTTTTATTTACTAGGTACATATCTTGAGATACATCTCTGTGATGTTTTTCTACCCAGTGATGTTTTATTGCTCTGTGATGTTTTCACTACCCTGAGATGTTTTATTACTCTGTAATATCTTAAGGCTTTCTGACTAACCATGTCCAACTACTGATAAAGATATGAAACTAAGAAAATGGGAAAGTCACCAAATGATCTAGTAGACACCCTGTCCAATCAGTCTAAGGAAAGTGTAACTCAAACATGTCAGATATCTGCTTTTGTAAACTGTAATAACCATTTTATTGCCTCCTAGTCCAATTAGTCTGGCCTAGCTATAGATCAAAGGTGTCAAATGTCCTGACCCATGCCTGCGATATCTACTTTGTAAGCTAATTTTTCCTGAGATAATATAGCCTGTTATGAAAAGAGACATGGGGTCCAAGTGCCAGTCATAAAATGAAGACATGAAAAGGCCTATTGAACACCCATTTGTACTTCTGTTTGAGGCCCAGGAGATCTTACAGACTTACTGCTAATTCTGAGACCACATGCATGTGAAAATAAGGAGCTTTCTGGCTCTTTCCTGAAGATCGCTTGATCTCTTAGGTGTTAGATTTTTTTTTTCCAAAAACACCAGCAGAAAAACTTGGAGAGCAGCAAAGGATAGGCATTAGAAACAGGTTGGCATTGCATGTAATAACCTGCTGCTCAGAGAAAGTTCTTCTTGCTTAATTTGAGGTCTTTCTTGAGACCTACTCAGGAGTTTCTGTGAAGATAAACTGACCATGCTGTTCTTAACTTTTCAGGGGTATTCATGTACATTATTTTTGAAAGCCATAAACTTTTATGTACCCTAGGTCCAAGGGGCTCAGAGACCCTCTGGAACCTATTCATAGACACATGAAGAAGGGGAGAGCAGTACGGAGTACACAGCTGTCTCCAAGAACTTAGAGAACCTTTGTCCCAGGAGGGGATATCCATAGTCCCTGTTCTTCTCTGGACATGGCCAGGGTGCTAATGAAAAAAGCTGGAGAAGGCAGACAGAGCTTTGAGAGAAGACTACTAACTCTAGAGGGCAGGCTGGAGCAGGGTTAGGTGAACCTGGTCCTGTCTCCTCAAGAGGCCCATAGTTGGTTGAGGAAAAATCATGCTGCTATTTCCAAAGATATGGAAATTTGAAGGTGATTAGTGGTGTCCAGGGAAACAAGAAGTCTACAGCCTGTGACAAATGACATTCGCTCCCACCAACATCTCCAACCCCAGACACCATCAGCTCAAAATCATCTTCCCTGGAATAAAGCATTCCTCTTATCCCCTCCCCACTCTCTCCCTCACCTCGATCCATGCGACTTCTCTGTGACTCAGACCAAATTCAGGCAGAGGGAGACTTGCTTCTCCTATTTTGTTGCCCACACAAATATAAAAATTTCCCCTAAACATCTACAATACATGCCATAGCAGCTGTGCTTCACCGTTCCATGAAGAAAGTAGAGATGGCCAAGTGTGGTGGGCCTGTAATCCCAGGACTGAGGAGATAGGAGGCTCATAAGTTCCAAGCTAGCCTGGGCTACATGATGAGGCTCTGTCTCAAGAAACTAAGGGGTGGGATATAGCTTGGTATATGGCACTGACTATCCTAGTTTGTCTTCTTGTTGCTGTGATAACATCATGACCAAAAACCAACCTGAAGAAGAAATGGTTTATTTCAGCTTACAACTCCAGTTCACACACAATCCAAGATCCATGGAAGTCAGGACAGGAATGGAAGCCCAGACCACAGATGAATGCTACTTACTGGCTTACTCCCATGGTCCATATGCAGCCTGATTTCTTATGTAGCCCAGGACCATCTGGCTAGGAGTGGCACCATCCATCCACAGTGGACTGGACCCTCTAAACATCATCCAACAATCAATAAAATGCCTCACAGATGTACCCACAGGCCAGTTTAGTAGAGGAAGTTCCATAATTGAGGTTCTCTCTTTCCAAGTATGTCAAATTAACAACTGAAGCTATCTAGCACCCTAGCTTAGCATGTGCAATGCCCTAGGCTTGATCAATAGCAGAGAGGGAAAAAAAGTAGTAACAAATTACCGCAGAGAGGGTATACTTACTCCCAGACCAGGTTCTATAGGAAGTGTAGGAGTTTGTCCGGCAACCAAAGAGAAAAGACATTACAGACCCAAGAATGACTGAGCAACAACAAAGAGGCCTGAGGAGGAGTGAGGGAGAGGAACTACACACAGTTTGCTCTTGCTAGGGTGTGAAGCACTAGTGTGAGTACAAATTGAAGACGATGAAGCTGAGTGGATTCAGAGGTGACAAGAGGAGCTGGGGAGCCTGGCCTTCATGCATTTGTAGGGCATCCACTGAAAGATTATGAGCTGGAGTCACTGTCAGATAGGGATTTTTAAAAGTTCATTCAGACTGTAAACAAGCAAACAAACAAACAAACAAAATGGATTGGAAGGTGAGAGAATAAGGCCAAGAGCCTGGTGAAAGACAATTCTAAAGACCACCGTCCTCCTCCTCCTCCTCCTCCTCCTCCTCCTCCTCCTCCTCCTCCATCATCATCATCATCTAGTCCATCACAAATGGCTGCAACAGAATGCTCAAAATGAGGGTATCTACACCTTACAGATATCCATCGGCTTCCCATTCTAGAACTCCAAGATCAGGAGCTTAAATACAGCAGGCAAGGGGCTTCATGCTATCTTACCACATGGCAGAAGTGAGCGAACAAGAGGCAGACTCCCCACTCCTGAATGTCCTTCTACGTGTTTATCTACATATTTATTCATTTGGTTGGGTTTGGGGGTTTTTGTCTGTTTATTATTGTCTTTGTTTTTGCTTTTTCGAGACAGGGACTTGCTATGTGCCCAGGCTGGTTTCTAACTAGGCAATCCTCTGGCCTCAGCCTCAACAGTGCTTAGATTAGTGTGCATCACTGCTGCTGAGATCTCTTTAAATGTAACAAAGTCATCTTCAAGGGCAGAGCCCTCAAGCCCTAACCCCCTTTAACAGCCCTATCTCATACTGATACGGCGTGGCAACTAAATGCCAGCATAAGTTTTGGAGGACATTCAAACCACAACAATCAGGGTTATCAAACTGTAGAAATAAGCTGGGCGTGGTGTTATACATCTAGAATCCCAAGAGGCTAAGGTAGAAGGTTTAGGAGTTTGAGGCCAGCCTGGCCACAAAACAAGTTACAGGCCAGTCTGAGTTTAAAATAGCTCTCCAGATAGACAGACAGACAGACAGACAGATAGATAAAAAGGTAATAAAAATATAACAAAATGATTAACAATAATAAAGATGGCTAAGTGACTGGAGAGATGGTTCAATAATTAAGAGCATTGGTTGCTCTTCCAGAAGACCCAGGTTTGGGTCCAGCACCCACATGGCAGCTAACACTTTGTCTTTAACTCCAGTTCCAGGGTATTCAATGCCCTCTTCTGGCTTCCACGGGCATTGCACAGCACAAGGGCACCTGCATGCATGCAGGCAAAACAGTCATACACATAAAATTAAAATAAAACAATAAACGTAGCTAAGGCATGCACAAGGCCCTACATTTGATCCTTAGCATCACAAAATAAATGAAATCAAAAACAAAAAGTGGCTATGGTACATCAAATATAGGGTGGAACAGACAGCTTGACAGGCAGTTGGGAGGGCAATCCTACACAGATTAAAAGACTTGAATAGATATATTTCTTCCAAAAAGACTGTAAATGGCCAATAAGCACATTGAAATTGCTCAACTTCTCTATCCATCAAGGGAATGCAATTCAAAACTGCATGTCAGCTTGGTGTGGTAGCATACATACCCTGTAATTCCAGCACTTGTGAGTCAGAGGCAGGAGAATGGTTGCAAGTTCAAGTTCAGCTTGGCCCATATAGAGATGCTATCTCAAAAACAAACAAAATCTGTATACCACTCACTAGGATGATTGCCAACAACCACAGAGAAAGGAAAAAATGCTGGATGGGATGTGAAGAAATTGTAAACTTTGTGCATTGTTGATGGGACTGCAAAATGTGGTAGCTCTGAAGAAAACAGATGGCAGGTCCTCAGAAGATTAAAGTAAAATTACTGTATGATCCAGGAATTCTACTTCTGCATATATGCCCAAAAGATCTGAAAGTGGGGTCAGACACGGTAGTAGCACACACCTGTAATGTGTACCTCCCTCTCCTCCTGGAAGGAAGAAGCAGGAAGATTGTGAGTTTGGGGCCAGCCTGAGCTATACAGTGAGACTCTGTCTCAAAAAATCAACAAAGATTTGAAAGTAGGATCTTGAAGTAATATGTTTCCATCCTGTTCTTAGTAGAATCATTTACAGCAGGCAAAGAAAGGTCCACTACTAGAGAAATGGAGCAACAGAACATGATATATGCATACAACGAAATCTTATTTGGCCTTCAAAAGGAAAGAAATTCTGACACAGACTACATGGGTAAATCTCAACAATGTTATAGAAAAAAACAAGTCACAAAAAGACAAATACTGCATGGTTCCACTTATTTGAAGTTCCTAGAGTAGTCAAATTCATAAGACAGAATGAAGACTATCAGGACTAGAACTGGGAGGCTACTATTTCATGGAAGCAGAGTTTCAGTTTTGCTTGATGTATGACGATCATACATCAGTGTAAATATTTTTTTTTTTAAGACTAATGTGTAGGGCTGGCTGGAGAGATGGCTCAGCGGTTAAAAGCACACTGACAGTTCTTGCAGAAGACCCAGGTTAGAATCTCAGCACCCACATGGCAACTAACAACTGTCTGTAACTCTAGTTCCAGGGGACCTGACACCCTCTTCTGTCCTCCTCCAGCACTGCACGACATGGGTGAACTTACACACGAGCAGGCATAACATTCATACACATAAAAATGAATTAATTAAAAATTTAAAAAATATTATTGTGTATGAGTGCTTTGCCTGAATGTATGTAAATGCACCCATGTCCTGAAGTGTACAGAGAGACCCCAAGAGGGTGTTGGATCCCCTAGAACTGGAGTTATAGATGGTTATCAGCTGCCATGTGGGTGCTGGGAATCGAACACAAGGCCTCTGCAAGAGCAGCCAACCAGGGCTCTAACTGCTGAGCCATCTGTCCAATGCCACTGAATTGTACACTCAAACATGATCAACATGCTAATATTTTTCTTTTCTTTCTTTCTTCCTTTTTTCTTTCTTTCCTCTTTGAGAACAGAGTCTCATGAGGCTCAGGTTAGACTTCAGTTTGCCAGATAGATGAGGTTGGTCTTGAATTCATTATATACCTGTTTTTATCTTCTAATCTTAATGAGTGTATTTTGCCATAAAAAATGAACTGGAAAGAAAAAATATGTGCCAGGAATTCAGTCCCTGAATGAGGAAAGAGGAAACTTGGAGTCCCTGAGGGCTTCCATGTCTCAAGGGGTGTGTTCTTGGGGGAAAAAAAAAGAAGTTTAATATTTTCTGAAGCGGAAGGAAAATGTGGGGTGGTGGGGTGAACACAAGTGAAGTGTGCTCCGCTTAGGTCTGTCTCGGGCTCCCCTGCTCTGGGGCAGGAAGAACATGTGAGGAAAGATAAAACTCATGTATTGAGTTCCTAAACCCTAACGGGTGGTCTTAAGAGAGGGAGCTTTGAAGAGCTGATTAGGTGGTGAGTGGGAATGTAGCGTCATATGAATGGACACGGGAAAGATGACTTTTTTCTTGGCTATGTAGGATATAATAAAAAGGCAGTTGTCTGTAAAACAGAACGTGAGCCAACAACAGACGAGGAATCTGCCTTTGGTTTGCTCTTGGTCTTCCCTGCCTCCAGACTGAGTATCACCGAGGGAGTGTTGACCCTCTACAGGCCAAAGAGTCCTCTGTTTGGTCTCAGAGGATGCAGGATCATCAGTCCTGATTTTTAGGAAGGTGACTGTGATGACAGTGGAGCAGGTAACCTGGAGTCTCTTACAGGGACTACAGGAAGAGGGTCATGGGAAGACTGAGGGGAGCTGTAAGCCAAAGCTGGAGAGTGGGTGCTAAAGCATGTATCACTCACCTGCTCCCAGCCAGTTTCCTTGGGAACTTCAATGTACCCATTCACACTAAAGCATCAGGAACAAGATCTGGCTCTTACCTCCTCCAGATCGTTTATGTGGTGGAAAGACAGTGGAATTTGATTCTGCTGCCAGCATACTAGATGACCTTAGGCTGCTTACTTAGCCTCTGTGAACTTCAGGCTCATCTGAGAAACGGGAACCATGATGCCACCTCCCAGCTATTGTTGTGAGGACCTGATGAGGTCATGTCAGTGAAAAGAGTCTTTGTGAGTCACCCAGAGCTGTGCTGGCCTCTGAATAAAATTGAATGAATTAAGTGTTCAGGATGGAAGCCCCAGGCAGGAGCAAGCAGTGAAACTGGGCTGATATGTTTCTGGTGTGCATATTTGAGGATCCTATGTCCAGGCACATGGGGATCCGAAGCCCCACATGAGGTCTAGGGGCTTCAGAAGATTGAGAGGCAGGCACATAAATCACAGGATAGTGATAACTGCATTACCTACAAGTCCACAATTGACCTAATATGAAATAACTGTAGATATTTGGTATTTGCAAGTCTTCTAAGGGTTGTACTCTACAGTCTCCTGAACACTCAGTAAAAGGGACCACCAGGGAACGCTAGGGAAATCATAGCGTTAAGTTTCTATGAACCCCTGGACATAATCTGACTATCAGCTGATCAGTTCATAACCTTGTGTTGGGTGTATTTCAGCTTAAAGACGTGTTATATATACATATATAATATATAATATAATATATATATATATTACTAACACTGAATTCACAGGCAACAGCACTGTAAATTCACCCCTGCATGAAAATGATCTATCATAATACTTTCTCCAAAAGATATACCACAATCTTCTTGCACTTAGAAACCCCAGAAAGCACATCAGCACTATGCTTGACAGTGAGAAAGCATAAATACAGTCCCCCAAAAGTAACCCTCAGAAGAACACCTGCTTACAGGATTAGCACTGGAATAAAGGGCCACCTTATTCAACCTCAGAGAATATGTACTTTGAACAACTGGGATCTTTGCAAATGACCCCAAGTTCTACAAATATTGATTTAGGTAAGTGGTTAAGAGCGCCTGCTGCTCTTCCAGAGAACCTGAGTTCAGTTCCTAACACCAATATCTGGGATGGCTCACTCCAGGGGATCCAAAGCCCTCTTCTGGCCTTCATGGACACTACATACATACATATGAGCAAAACACTCATACACATAAAATAAATAAATCTTTAAAAAAAGAAAAAGAAATGTTAACGAGCCGACTAATTTGCAAATGTGAGACCCACAAGTAACAAGGATTTATGGTATTACTATCACCATTTTACAAGAGCAAGAAACTGATGTTTATCAAGGTAACCAGCTGGCACTCAGTCTATAAACAGTTCATGTAGGATTCAAACCTCACCAAAGAGGGCCAGAGAGATAGCTCAGCAGTTAAGAACACTTGCTGTTCTTCCAGAGGACAAGGGTCTGATTCCCAGCACCCACAGGGAGCCTAACAACCATCCATAACTCTAGCTTTAGGAGATCTGACACCCTCTTCTGGCCTCAGTGGGCATTGCACAAACATGGTGCATTTACATACATACAGGCAAAACACTCACACACATAAAATAAAAATAAATAAAATATTTTTTAAAGCCCACCTAAGAATCCTCTCTGACCAGGGCTTTAGTTACTGTTCTTATTTTATGGCTAAATCCCTAGTCTAGGAACGATGGCTGGCTGCACAGGCACTGGGTGCAAATTTGGGGGCTGACAGGATGCCTAGGCAGGGGACTGTCTCTTTTCTCACAACAGCGCCCCTCCTTTTATGAAGTGACCTACGTGTGTTATTTATGCCTTCCCACCTCCCAAAATATTTCTCTCCCATTGCCCTCCAGAGCACTTGCGACAAAATTGGGAGCAGGGGAGAAAGAAGTGGGGACAGGAATCCCGTAGTGTCACTTTGGAGAAATGCCATCTGATAGATGGGGATCTGAGAAGCATTTGCATGTTGAGCCACCAGGGGTCGCCCCTCCCTCTACCTACCGCAAGTCCTCCAATCAGTTCCCCAGCACACACAGGGAGAACTCAGCCAGTCAGAGTGGTCCAGGCAAAGGCATAGGAACAATGGGTTGATTGATGCAAATGGACCATGAAAGACAAATTGTTCCCATGAAACACATTCCAGGCTCCTGCCAAACGCCCAGGGTGTGTGGAATTTCAAGGAAAAGTTGAGTAGACTTGGACGATCCCATAGCCCCTGAGTTTCCCTAACCCAGCGTGCTGCAGCTCCTTTCTCCAGAATGTTGCAGGCTTGGCCTGGACTCCCAAGGGACTGCCCTGGCTGGGTGGGAAGGCCCAGAAAGGAAAGGGATGGGGTGAACCAATGGGAGGATCCTGACCCTTAGAGAAGGTAGGGTCCTGGCTCCCACTCTAGGTGGTCTTGGGCTCATGAACATCCAAAGCCTTTATCAAACAAACAGCTCCTCCACCCACTTCCCATTCCCACACCCAGGACTGTATGACCCCAAAGCCTTGTCTTCCTCTCCCTAGAGAACTCTAGGGAAAGCCTTCCATCTCTTTGAATCTGTTTTCTCATCTATAAATAGAGATGATCATCCTTTGCGCTCATCTCCTGGGGTTATTGTGAGGATCAAATGAGAAATGTCTAGAAACTTTAGCATTTCCATCCAAGGAAGGCCTTAAACCATCCATACCTCTCCTCCAGGCTCCAGAAACCAGAACTTGGATCTAGTCCCATCCTGGCTCTCTGGAGACCTCCAGGTGACCCCAGTTCCAGTACAGGCCCTGCAGCATGAGCTCCAGCCTCCCCAGGATCTGAACTTCCGACAAACTCCCCCTCCAGGGCCAGAGAGGGTGGAGCAGGATCTGAAGCTGAGGCCTACACAGGGCTCCTTGTCCTGCTGGGCAGCCTGGCACCGGCTGTCCCATCCTGAGAAGGCTCTCTACAACTGTTGTCTTTCTGTTGTGGCTTGGGGGAGGAGCAGCTCAAGCCCACCAGGGCCAGGCCATGTTTATGCCCAGTGCACCTCTGGAATGCTGTAACTGGACCCTTCCTGTTCATACTGCTTTAATTCTGTAGCTCTTGATACCTCCCTCTCATTCCACAATGGCCAGATGTCTGGCCAGGATCATGAAGCCTCTGTTTAGCATGGTCACTATTATCCAAGTTGAGCCCAGGTTGGCCTCAAACTCTGAATCCTCCTACCTCTGCCTGCTAAGTACTGGGATTACACATGTGCATCACTGGGACTGGTTTTATAGGAAGCAACTTTATTTTCATGACCCCATTTTGTTCTTCTGCTGTCCTTTTCAAATGAGTTACTTAGTATTTCCTATCAGGTACTCAGAAGCTCTAACCCATGTGTAACCTTCAATAAAGTGCTATTATTCTATTATTACCCAGTTCTGTGGGGCTAGAGAACTAGCCTCAGTGAAATTTTAAGATGCTGAAGGCACCCTGTATGCTAGACAGCTTTAGTTGTCAACTTGACACACCTGGGTAGAGGGAGCCTCAACTAAGCAATTGCTTCCATTGAACTCGCCTGTGGCCATGTCTGTGGGGCATTTTCTTGATTGTTCAGTGATGTGAGAGGGTCCAGCTCACTTTGGGGAGTGCCACCCCTGGGCAAGTTATCCTGTGAGAAAGCAGACTGAGCACAGGTTGTGGAGCAAGCCAGTAAACAGTGTTCCTCCATGGCCTGTGCTTCAGCTCCTGCCCCCAGGTTCCTGCCCTGAGTGCCTCCTACCTTGGGCTGCCTCTGATGAACTGTGACCCAGGAGATGTAAGCCAAGTAAAATCTTTCCTCCCCAAGTTAGTATTGGCCAGAACCTTTTGTCACAGCAATTGAAGGCCAACTAGAACACCCTGGAGAAACAGAATCGACAGGCGAGGAAAGGAAACAGAATCAGAAAATAGGGTCCAGATGACAACTTGAGAGTTTTCAGTCCCTTGTTCTGGGTGACAGGATAGTGGATGATATAGCATATATCTGACATCAGAAGACACAGAAAGGGCTCGCAGGATGGCTTAGCAGGTAAAGCATGTCGCCAAGTCTGAAAATCTGAGTTTGATACTAGGAACCCTCGGTAGAAGAAGAGGACTGCGTCTTCCAAGTTGTCCTCTGACCTCCACACACTGAGGCACGTGTACACACACACACACACACACAGTAAATTAATGAAAAAAGCATAGAAAGAAGAGGCAGAAAGGAAGAAAAAAGGCTAAGCATGTAGTACAATAGCAGAGTCTGGCCCCGCATGTGCAAAGCTCTTGGTTTGATGCCCAGCACTGGGAAAATAAAGTCGCTTCCTATAAAACCAGTCCCAGTGATGCACATGTGTAATCCCAGTACTTAGCAGGCAGAGGTAGGAGGATTCAGAGTTTGAGGCCAACCTGGGCTATATAGTAAGACAGAAAGGAAGGAGGAAGTGATGAGGGAGGGGAAAGGATACTTTTGGAGAGCTAGAAACTTTCAGCATCTATCAAGTCATTTATAGAGAGCTTTTATTTGTTCCCTGGACCGTTTCCATGCTAGTGAGAAGAGAGCTAAGCAAGCTGCCTTCTGCTGTCAGCAGCCCTGCCCTGTCCTGGATGTGTGTGCTTACAGCCAGACCAGCTGGTTCAGGATTCATCCCAGAACTCCAGATGGTCTGGCTCTGAGCAATGGGCCTCCTGGATGCTAATGGCCACTGGGGAGGAGGTTTCTGTGCCTAGGCCACACCCTTACTGCAGTGGTCTTTGCTAGCCATCCCAAGAGTTAACTAGCTCCAGCTCTTCCTGGCTTTGGGCAGAAAGGAGAGTCTTAAGATCCCTCAATAAACAACACTAAGGTCACTTGCCAGAATCACACAAAGGAGCAAAACTGGCCTAAAATAAGCCCCCACTTCCCAGCTCAGCCCAGGGAGGGTCCACAGGCCTGGAAGTGGTTAAATCCACAGGATATGCCAGGAACCCAGCCCTTTCTATGGGTGGGGAGGGGATTCACAGCCTCCTGAACTGCGGGGCTGAGCGGCCTGCACAGGGGAGCACTGCTGCTTTCTCTCCCAGGGAAGGGAAAAGAAGAGTTCTCGCTGCGAGGCCAAACTCCCCTGTCTGGATGCCAAGGCCTCCCATGCTGGTGCCAGTTGAGAAGCAGGGGCAGGACAGAGTGGTCATGGGGTCCAGAAGGAGCCTAGCTCTCGCTACTAAGATGAGAAAAGGGCCTCACCTTACTTAGGGACACTAGTGGCAGGAAGTGGACCTGGGAGTTCAAACTCCAGGCTTTGATTTCCAGAAGAAAATATAATGCCATCTGTACCTCAGTTTCTCCCTTCTTGCTACACCTTTGGGGTAGTGTAATAATGAACCCCCAAATGTCGATATCCTATGTCAGATTCTTGGAATCTGTGGCAAAGGCTTTGCAAATGTGATCACATTAAGAATCTTGAGATGATGAGGTGACTTTGGACGACCCTTGAAAAGTGTAAATACCATCACAACATCCTTTACAAGAGAGTAACATATAGTGATGGCAGAAGGCACTCTAACCACAGAGGAAAGGATTAAAAGTGTCTTCTGGAAAACTTAAGCACACCCGGAACTACCTGAGGGAGAAGAGACAAGGAACTTCTCACCTGGAGCCTGCAGAGGGAGTACAGTCAGCCCATATCTTGATTTTGGCCCACAGATAATGATTCCGGACCTTTGACCTCCAGAACTGTGAGAGAATACACTTCTACTGGTAAGTCGCCATATGGTAGAGTGATTTCTTCCAGTAACCACAGGAAACCAGTGCAGCCTCCTTACCTGATGGATAGAATAGAGTATATACTTGGCCCAGTGATTCCTTCCCTGTGTGGTTGTCAGTTTCCTTTTCAGGAAGCTTCAAGCAGTTCCCCACCCCCACCCTTGGACAGCACTTTTCACCTGCCAGGGACATCATTCTAATTCCAGGGCATTCCCTTGAGGTTGGATGCCTGTGCTGCTTCACTGTCTGGCTGGTGGTATGTTGCTTAAGTAGGAAACAGGACAGCCAGGCTCTTCCCTTCTCAGATCTCAGCTCCTCGGTGACTCATGTAGCCTCCAAGTCTACTGGATGATCTCAGTATGGTGGCAAAGGTCTATAATCAGAGCCTGAGGCAGGAGGATCTTGAGTTACAGGTCAGCCTGGGCCTACACAAAGAGACCCTGTCTCAAAACACAAAAGATGAGACCGGAGAAATGGTTTCACCATTTAAGAGCACTTTCTGCTCTTGCAGAGGACCTGGGTTTGGTCATTAGCACCCACATGGCAGCCGTAACTCCAGTTCCAAGGAATCTGATGCCTTCTTCTGACCTCCACAGGCATTGCATGATGTGGGCGCACTTATGCAGGCAAAACACTCATACACATAAAATAAAAATAAATTAATTTTTAAAATAATTTTTAAAAAAGACCACTGGAGCAAGCTCTGAGTATTTGCTCTGGGCTAACCTTCCTGTCTCCTCCCCTACCTGGGGCCATTCTGGAGGCTTCTGGGTGACTAGTCTTCAGAGTGAGCAGTCTATTTTCTAAGAAGGCAAACTGCCAGATTTGAAGAGGGCTGGGAGGTGATGAGGAAGAGTGGTTACAGAGCTTCAATTCCTTGGCAAACTCTCTGGACTCACACTGAGCCAGGTGCAGGGCCTGGCACTAAGGATCAAAGTAGTTGAACCCCTAACTAGAGAGGAAGTCACACAAGGCTGACAGCCAGAGGCCGCCCTCAGTCCCTTGCCAGCAGGCTTTCTTGCTGTGGTGTCTGCATCATCAGTACCAACAAGGGAGAGAGTTAGAAAGGACAGGATGGAGATCACAGTCTTAGGAAGCCACCCTGCAGAGGTGACATCCATCCTACCCTGTTGGTTAAAAGCAAGTTACAGGACTAAGGATGTGGCTTGGTTGGTAGAATACTTGCCTAATACTCATGAAGCCCTGGATTCGATCCCCAGCATCACATAAAACCAGGCATGGTGGCCCAAGCCTATAATCCTGTAATCTCAGCACTCTAGAGGTGGAGGCAAGAGGATCAGAAGTTCAAAGCCGTTCTCGGGTATATAGCAAGTTTAATGCCAGGCTGAGAGTCTGTCAAAAACAAAACAATAAGTCATGGAGACTATTCCGTTCTCCTGAGTGGAGGATTGACTAAGCCACGGGAGGGGCTAGGTCATTGCTTCCTGGGCACTACTTGCTTGCTCACCCGCCTGTGAGACACAATCTGTGTGTCTTGGTTTTTCTACATTCCCAATGTGTCCTATTCTTAACCTTCTGTACACAGTATTCCTGGAAGAAGGGAGTAGTCTAGATCCAGATTCTTATTCTACATTTGTGGAAACTCAGGCCTAGACCAGTAAATGGAGCCAGAGGCAGCAGTGCGGGAGACTTTCCTGAGGAATATTTGACTCCTGGCAGGATCTGACAAAGAACATCACAAAAGACAAGCTGCTTTGAGAAGATACAACATACCTTAAGCTTGCAGAGTAAGAGTGTGCATTAATCAATCTCCACCAAGCACAGGAGCCCTGGACGGTAAACCCCAGTAACCAGTTCAGCAGCCTTGACTTTTCTGTATCCAGAGTTGTTAATAAATACCACTGACAATCAGAAATCATTGAACTTGAGTTCTGCGAACTGGCTACTCCAGAATCACGGCTGGAAATTATTAAAAATATGGATACTGGCCAGGGTTCTGTGGGGTTTTCTTTTTGTTATTTGTTTTGTTTGGGTTTTGTAGTTTGGGGAATTGGACCCAAGACCTGGTGCGTGCTACATAAGGGTTCTACTATTGAGCTGCATGCCCACTCTTGGTTGTGTTCTTTTTAAGAAAAAAACAGTAACAGAGTCTTACTATGTAGCCTAGGCTAGCTTCAAACTTATAATACTCCTGTCTCAGCTTCCTGAGTGCCAAGATTACAGGCATGAACCATCATGTTCGGTGAGTTTTATGCTTTTATCAAGCACCCAGCAGTCTGCCAACTGGGTTGGCAACTACTGATTAGCTTCTATTTTATGTGAGGAGAGTAAGGCCAGCAATAGGGTCTTACTTAAAGTCATCATGCTGGATAATGACCCAGTCTGAATGAGGACCTAGAAGGCTCCACCTGACATCTTCCAGCCTACATGTGTTTAAAGTATGACAACATCTCTAGGAGGTCAGTTCATTTCTACCCACACTCAGAGGGCACCTGTCCTGCTCTGTCAATAACATGCAGATACACACACACACTATTTTCATGTACAACTCTAATGCAGCCTAACCACTGACCAGGGAATCCACCAAGAAACACAATTAGAAGGTCTGGGGGCCTGGCCTTCTGCATCTTCCAGCCCAGAGCAGTAAATTGGAGTGTTTGAGCCTATTCTAGCCTCTGTCCAGGCCAGGGGCAGCTGAGCACGGGAGCAGGGGGATGATCGCTGCAGCCAGTAGAATCTCTCTCCGTATTGCACAGGCAGTGCAGGTTTGGAACTTGGAGCTTAGGAGGCACTGCCCCAAGCAAGGCAGACCCAGGGCACCACATCCTCATAGGCACCTCTAGCCTTCCAGTGCATCCTCAGTTGGAAGTCTCTCAGCCCAGCATGGACATGGCCAAGGGGTGACAGAAGCAGGCTATGCAGGATATGCAGACTAGCTGTCACAGCTGGCCCCAATGCATGCAAACCGCCAGCAGCAGCAGCAGCCCTGGGTAGGGATATTTGGCTTTCTAATTCCAGACTGCATATTTGTTTAGAGACCCTGACCCAAATACAGGAATGACACAGTGCTCCTCCCATCTTTAGATTTACCATCTTTATCAGGAAGCATTCCCTAGACAATCAGGTAATACAATAAGGTCACATGGCAGAGCCCTTGTGACTGTGAGAATACAATCAAGTCACATGGAAGGGATCTTTGTCAGAGCCCTTGCATAGGAACACAAGAACAGTGTCAAGAATTACAAGATCAAAGGGTGAAGAAGTCAGAGGGGTCTTCCTGAGACGTCACAGAGGGGACTTCCGTGTGACCCACTGGGGAAATCCACCCTCCTGGGTGGGTGGGGGACCTCCGATCTTGTTGGAAATGCTAACTGCTGGCCTGTGGTTTCGATCTGAGGTAAGCACAACGTGCCCTGAAGTCTCCTTTCATAAAGAGCTGGAAACACCAAACTGCAGTCCTGATGTGCCTAGTCCAACATATGCTGTCAACCGGAGAGCTGCCTTCTGAGCTGAGTTCCTGCCTGTGCTATCCTGGCTAGTGTAGAGACTGGGCTCCTAAGGCCAAACTTGTGTCTTCTCCTCTTGGCTTGGTCAGTGACATTCCTTGTGATCAGACAAGTAATGCTACTGGCAGGCCCCTCTCTGGTAGGGGGTGAGGGGAGGAGGACACTTGACTTTAGTGAGGTGCTCTGAGCTATACTGGGCCAGCAGGTGATGAGTGCTGCTGGTCACAGTTAATGGCCATGCAAGGCCATCTGCGGATGAACATGATAGAGCCACGCCTGATCTCCCCATCTTTACTCCTCTTTTTTAAAAAAGTTTTGTATTTATTATTTTTATGTGTATGAGTATATTACCTGCATGTGTGTAAGTGCACCCATGTCATGCAGTGCCTATGGAGGTCAGAAGAGGCTTCAGATCCCCTGGAACTGGAGTTATGGATTGTTGTTAGGCCCCATGTAGGGGCTGAGAATCAAACCCTGGTTCTCTGCAAGAGCAGCCAGTGTCCTTGACCACTGAGCCATCTCTGCAGCCCCTCCCATCTTCTTTTCTTTCTTTTCCTTTTTTGGGACAGGATCTCCCTGTAGCGCCAGCTGGCCAGGAACTTGCTACGTAGACCAGCCTGGTTTTGATCTCACAGAGATCAACTTGGTTATACTTCCCAAGCACTGGGATTAAAGATGTATGCCACCGGGCCCTCCATCCTTACTTCTAAAGCAGAAATGCTGGGGAGAGGGTAAAAGTGTAGGAAGGTATAGGATCCTCAGCAGAGACCCAAGTCCATTCTGGGCCACCATCTGTGGCTGGGGAATCCCAGACAACTGATTTTACTTCTCCGAATGTCAACTTTATTGTCCCTAAGATGAAGATCTTACCTCCCCTTGAAGGAAGGCAGCTCTAGCACAGGGTTGGAAATGTAGACCACACTCCACGATGCCTAGGAATTGGGATTAGATAAAACATTCGGTAAGTGTTACTAATTTAAGTTGATAATTACATGCAGTCTTTTAAAAGGGGATTAGGTAAAGCAAGGTTGCTGGGAAGATTATTACACTACTATAAAAACAAACATTGAATGTGCACTATCTGTGTGCTTTATCTACTTTACAGGCATTCTCTCAATTACTTCCCATGGTGATCCTAGAAAGTAGGGCTGTTACCACCCCCATTTCAGTGGGTTGCCAGATAACCTGCCCACGCTGCAGCACTGGCACAGTGAAGATTCAAGTGCAGGGCTGTGGTCAGAGGCCCCATTTCACTGGACACCCCATACAGATGGCAGGAAGGCCCATGTGCCTGCCCTGCAGTGGGCATTCGCAAACTGGCAGTCTCATCTTTTCTGCCCAGCTTTCCACCCTGTTCCCACCACTGGCTTCAAGCCTGCCACCTTGGCCCTGACTTCCCTATTGGCAGGGCTCCTCTCTCTGTCCCGGTGGGCCCAGCAACCTCTGTCCTGCCGACCCTCCAGTGGGGACCTGCACCAGAAATAATCATCTCATCCTTCTACACCACAGAGGAAAAAAAATGCAAAGGAAATAAGTGACCAACAGTGAAAGACTGAGTCATCAAATAAATAACAGTAAGTATAGTACAATAATATACAAGCATTAAAAGAAGTATTTAAAGGCATGGCCTCATAAACACCATATATTGATACCTTAAAAATCAAAATAGTTGGGGTGGTGGTACACACCTGTGATCTCAGCTACGCGGGAGACAAAGGCAGAAGGACTGAAAGTTTGAGGCCAGCTTGAACAATTTAACAAGACTATTTTTTTAAGTATTTTTTTCAAGTTTAAAAAATGGGAGCTACAGGGAATGGAGACGGTTCAGCATTAAGAACACTGCTAGCTCTTGCAGAGGATGTGGGTTCGGTTCCCAGCACCCGCATAGTGGCTAGCAGCTGTCCATAACTCTCATTCCAGGGATCTGACGCCCTCTTCTGACCTCTACAGGCATTGCAGAGGTGCACTTTTTATGCATGCAAAATGTTCATATACATAAAATTTTAAATATTTTTAATTTTTATTTTTATGTGTATGAATGTATTATCTACATGTATATTGGTGCACTCATGTGTGCAATGCCCACAGAGGTCAGAAGACGGCATTGGAACCCCTAGAACTGGAGTTACAGGTGGTTGCTAGCTGCCATATGGGTGCTGGTAATCAAACCCAGGTCTTCTGCAAGAGCAGTCAGTGTTCATAACTGCTGAGCAATCTCTCCAGCCCCAATTTAAAAAAATTTTAAACAAGGGCTAGAGCTAGAGAGATGGCTTAGCAATTAAGAGCACTTGCTACTCTTCTGGAGGATCGGAGTTCAGTTCCCAGGTCCATGTTGAGCAGGTCACAACAACATGTAGCTCCAGCTCCAGGGGACCCAACACCCTATTCTGGTTTCTGCAAGCACCCATATTCAAGCACATAGTCACATACAGACACATATGCACTTAGAAAAACTGGGACTGGAGCTCAGTGGTAAAGTGCATGCTTACCATGTACAAGACCCCAGGGTTTGCTCCCAAGCACCACAAAGAAAATGAAAAAGAATCAGGTTGTAATAGAGTACACATGGTATGACCCTATGTATAAAATGCAGTGGCATATTATATAATAATACATGTTAGATATATGCATTGACATAAATGTAGATGGAATTACAAAGACAATTCTAAAAAGAGGTGAACGTGAACGTGATATTTGTGTTTTTCTTTATAGTGTTCTATCCTTACACATTTCTCCTCAATGAGCATTTATTTTGTTTTTTGGGGGGAGTGGTCAGGAGCTTGTTTTGTTTTGACTTTTTTTGCAGCATTGAGAACTGAACCTGGAGCCTTGATTTGCTAGGCAAATGGACTATCACTAAACTACACCACCAGCCTTCTTTTTACTTTTTGTCTTGTACCTAGTTGCCCAGGTTGGCCTTGAGTTTGTGGTCTTCCTGTCTCAGCTTCCTGAGTAGCTAGAATTACAGACCTTCACCATCAGGCCTCTGTGGTATGTGTATATGTGTGTGTGTGTGTGTGTGTGTGTGTGTGTGTGTGTGTGTGTGTGTAGCAGAGTTTTGCACAGGTTCCACTGCTCATAGAAAGCTCAATTCCCAGAAGCCTGCTGGCTGCTACACCTTCATCTGGCCTGCACTCAGCTACCATCCCGCAGAATCTGTCCAAACCTGTTTGTGTTGCCTGTCCCACTTCACCTTTTCTAACCTGGCCCCTTTACATAGGCAATTTCTTCCACTTGGAATGCTTCCTCCACTGTGGTCAGAATCCTACCCTGCCTTCAAAGGTCTCCTCAGTGAGCACCCCCTGCCCTGCTCCTCGCAGTCAAGTCCTGCTATTCCTTGTGAGCACCCCCCGCCCTGTTCCCCGCAGTTAAGTCCTGTTATTCCTTGCTGCCTTCTGGGTCTCCATAGCCTGGACACAGGAGATCAGTGTCTCCCTGTACAGTGGACACTGTATGCAAACATGGTACTGAGGCTGTTGAACTAGATAACTTTGCAGCAGGACCTCAGCAGAGAGCTGGCTGAAGAGCTCCAAAGAGACTCCTGGCTGGTTCTCCCTGCACTTGAGGGCCTGGTGCCCATTCTCTAAGAAGGCAGGAAATGCTGCCAGACCTGAGCCAAGGTAGGTGATGCTTCTGGGCCATAGCGCTGTGTTGCCTGTAGGCTTGGACTCTGATGGAAGATGCTGGGCTTCTATCACAGTGCTGGGTTGGTGCCATAACTCTCCCATTTTATCCAGGATTGAGTGGTTTCTCAGGATGTGCAATTCTCAGGGCTAACAGTAGAGAAGCTAGGAAAGCTATGGGTGTTGCCTTAAGGCCCCTGGGACTAGGGCTGATGCCATGGAGGAGATATAGAGCTGAATCTTGGCTTTTGTGGGCTGGGGTTCAGGTCCTGAGCCAAATAGCATCTTGAACCACCATAGAAACAATATTCTAAGATGGGGATCCCCTAAGGTCTCCCAAAGTTCCAGCTGTTCCTTCTCCATCTTGAGGTCCCTCTGTTTTGGGCTACTTCTGTTCTGGTCTTACCCTGCGGATGGTACAGATCCCTGGGTCTTTTCCCATTGCTATGCTCCACCCTTCTTAAATTGTGTTTTAGGGTGGGCTGGTGAGCTTGAGATAGAGTCTTTGTGTGACCCAGACTGGCCTTGAACTCTTGATCCTTATGCTTTTAGCCTCCCAAGCTGGAACTGCAGGTGCTGGCTACCCAGGTAGCCACCCCACACCCTTGTTTCAGCAACTGGCTTCAGTTACCTTCTAGATGAAACCCCCATACCAGCACACAAGCACTTCCCGTCTCTGCCCCTGCAAGACTTCCATCCTTAGTGCTTAATACGGGCTAATTCCCTCACCTCTGAGCTCCCTCCTCCCAGCAAAACTGTGGCTTCATTTATTCCTTCATACAATCGCTCATACAGTAAGAATTAATGTATTTAGTATTAGGTTAATAGCATCTGCTTTGAATCCTACCATGGCTAAGTAGACTCCTGCCTCCATCACTTATTAACTGCTGTGTGACTCAAAATAAGTCACTTTGCTTCTCTGAGCCATAAGAACAGTAAGTACTTCCAAGCTGCGTGTCGTAGTACACACCTTTAATTCCAGCACTTGGGACGCAAAAGCAGGTGGATCTCTGTGAGATTGAGACCAGCCTGGTCTACATAGAGGTTCCAAGCCAGCCAAGGCTATGCAGTGAGACCCTGTCTAAAGAAAAAAAAAAGTATTGCAGTATTAAATGGCTTAGAACTCTAGAGATAACTGCAGTCTCAGACCGATGCATGATGTTTACTAAACATGAGCATTGCCTATTATTATGATGATTATGAATCTTTAGTGCTGGAGAGTTGGCTCAGTGGTTAAGAGCATGTAATGCTCTTGCAGAAGCCCTGAATTTGATTCCTAGCACTAATGCAAGACAGCTCACAACCACCTATAACTCCAGTTCCCCGGGGATCTGACACCATCTTCTAGCCTGTGATACTGCACTCACATGTACAAACCACACTCAGACACACACACACACATATTAAGAAATAAAGCCAAGTGTGGTGGCACATACCTTTAATACCAGCACCTGGGAGGTAGAGGCAGGTGGATCTCCGTGAGATTGAGGCCAACCTGGTCTACACAGTGAGTTCCAGGCCAGTTGGGGCTACATAGTGAGATCCCAGCCCCAAAACAAATTTTTTAAAAGAAAAAAGATTCTACTGGGTACAAATTACTTCGTGGAACCAGGAGTACACAATGACACATCCAAGAACTAAGCAGTCTAGTGGCACAGGCAGCCGCACAAACCAGCAAGTGCATGCAGTGACTAATGGGAGAAGTATGGCCACACAGCAGGGAGCGTGGTTACTCAGGTTGGCCCGGAGGCAGGATAGTCAGGGGAGGCATCTTAGAGGCCATGCGTGAGAACCAGAGTCTTGATACCAAATCGTGAAGGAGGGTCTAGAGGAAAAGATCTGCAGTGTGAAATGGCCTTCACTGAAACTGGAATAAGGACAGTTACCTGCAGGGCCCTGGGCATACAGACACAAGTGAGCACCCTGACCACGGAAAGCGGACATTGTCAGGAAGATGGCCTCCCCCACTGCAGGGGGAAACAGCTGGTGGCTTCGGCAGAAGGATCAATTACATTCTGGACAGACTGCTCTAGTAGACTGTGGTGGGTGGGCTGACAGGAGCAGGAGACTGGAAGAGCCCAAGCCAGAGCTCTCTGCACAGCCTCAGGGCAGCCTGGCACCCTGCCTGGCATTCTTACCAGGGTCCTTGGATCCTCGCCCCGGTAGGACAGCTGCCCAAAGTCCCCCATTATCTACTCCAGATGACAGTCCATCACGCCATGCAGATCTGCCCTCATTCCTTCATGCTGTAGTTCCGGTTCTGGACTCTCACTGGCTCTTCCCACCTTCTCCATTCACTCCCTGGCAACAGGCTCACTCTTGCCAAAGCCTCAGTTCCCAGCCCAGCTCACCCAGACTAGAACAAGCCCATCCCTTCTCCCCTTGGCCTCCCCACCCCACCTCATCAGACTCCAGTTGTTCGGCTGAGACTTGCCCAGTCTCATTTTCCCATTGATGACTCATGGATCAGGCTGGGTGAGGCCCCGGCTGCCAGGGCAAGGGGAGAGTTGGTGTTGATGGCCTCTCCCTGGCCTCACAGCGTCCTCCGGCCCAGCTGAGCAGTTTTCTCTCATGCATGTCTGCTAGCACTGTCAGGGCCTGCCTGTGTCCCCAGGAGCCTTTACCTACTCTGCAGTTCAGTAAGTATTCCAAGGGGGAGGGCCTTTGCTCCTTCCTGGACATTCAGAGCAGGGTAGACACTCCTAAACTCAGAAAGTAGAGTGGTCCTTCCGCTCCCCAAAGAGGTCACTGTCTTTTTAAAAGCCTAGTTTAGGAGTTCCAGACCTCTGTGTGGCAAGGGCTCTTGAGTTCCCACAGCTCTCAAAATATTGATAAATACCCATTCTGTTGCAATAGCCATTATCTACACAGATGTTACCAGGGGCCTGTTATGTGCCAGCCTATGAGAGGGTCTCTAACACAGTGCACTTTAGAGGGACTGGGACTCACCTAGCAAAGGAAGAAACCAAAGCTAGCTTTGGGCAAGAACCAAAGCATACTTGGAACCAAGACTGAGTGGCTAAAAAAGTAAGGAGTTCTAGAAACTAGAGCCTGCCTCCACCCGCTAACACCTGCCCTCTGCACTGGCTGTGCTCCGCCTGCCCTCCATTCCCCTTTGCAGCACAACGATCTCTCTCAGTTCTGCTGAGGCCAACACAGTCCTGGACAAGGAAGTACCACAGTGCTCCTTAGCTTCCCATGGTCAGCTCTCACGGCACCATCTCCAAGCTCAGAGTTCCTCAGGGCAAAGACTGGGTCATGTCTTTTTTGCCTTTCCACACCCATTGGGGAGCAGAGTACCTGGCCCAGAAGAGACCTTACTTGCTGATCCCAAGCCCACCTGCTCGTAAACCTTCTTTCCCCCATTTCTGAGTGTCTGATGTCTCGTTTCTTTTGGTTGGAATAGCCTGGGTTCTATCTCAAAGTCTGCTTTCATAGGAAGATGGACACACTAACCCTTTCCCACTAACACAGTTACATCAAGAGAGGAATGGCAACCTTTTCTCCACCCCCTGCCTGTGGAAGTGCTGCCATCCTCCCCACCTTCTCCTGCAAGCCCAAAGAAGACTTCACCAATTGATCAGACTGGCTTATCCCTAGTCATTTTCAGCATTGATCCAGGTTGACATGGAAGATGATGCTTTTTGACCTGGTGGGATTAAGCTAACCATAGGGTGGTGGTACAACCTAATGAGATAAATACGATGGCTGGAAAGGTTCCAATGCAAAGTATACAGTCATAGTCATTTGTGAAATGTAGCTCCCATTACACATGAGAGCTAAGGGACAAGGGACAGAAGAAAGGGAGATTTTGATTAGAAGGCAAGATAATATGAAGGTGGGTGAAACAGACTGGAAGCACGGAGAGGTTGTCAGAGAGCCTTCAAGTCATTGAGGGGGTCCTCAGGTCCCGTCCAGAGATTCTAAAGCAGGCCACTGCTCTGCATCAAGGAGAATGAGAATTGCTGAATGTAACCACTGTTCACATAAGGGAAGGTTTACCTATCAGCGGCATCTGTATAACTCAAGACAACTATTTCTCAGCCTTCTTCCATGTAGAAATTATGTCTTCTTATCCACTGAGGAAGACTTACAGTGCATCTGTGTGTGTAACAGAGAGAGAAGCTTCTCAGAAACCTGAACCACCTCGCAGGTTAGCAGAGGCACATGTATAGGCACTGATTCGGCCACTATGACATCCCTCAGAGAAACTGAGGCCCTTCCTTCCAACGGCTCCTGAGAGTTCAGAATGGCCTGTGGGTTTGGAGAAGAAGATGTAAAGAGAGGCACTCCAAGCCCGAGGTGTTTGTGGTTAAAGAATTTCACTCAGCAGACACTGTGGTTACTGCCCATGTGTAAGGCATCTTCATTCTGGAATAGGCGTGAAATGGTAACGGCCAAACCCCCACCCCACCCCCACTACCTCCAGACCCAGCACCGAGGAGAGGATGACAGAGGTGAGGGAAGAAGTGTGCAAAGAGAGGACGTGGATGGGTGGGGGTCCCAAAAGGACCTAAGCAGCAAGAGACCCCCAGGTGTAGGCCTCAGGCCCAGCAGTTCCCCCTCTGCAGGTGAGTCCAGAGGCAGTTCGAAGGTAGAGTGGTCATCTTCTGGATCCAGGTTGGCTTCCGGTGTCCCGAGGCACCAGCTGAGCACCCCATGGGGGCCTGCCCTTCTCTGAGCAGGTCTCAAAGCCAGAAACTATACAGCAGTCTGCAGAACCCAGAACCAAGGACAGGACCAGAGGGCAGGCCCTGAAGCCAGGTAAACCAGGTGTGCTCTCCGTCATGATGCTTGAGGCCAGGCCTATGGTTCAAAGCCCTAAGCTGGGTTTAACAGTCTCAGTCTCTGGGAGCTGAATCTTCATCCTCAGCTCATTACTGGCTTTCCCCTCATCCCCCACTGGCGCCTTCCATATGGATGCCTCTTCTCCATGTCCAGAGCTTCTGTCTCACCGTATGTAGTCAGGCCCCCACCACACCAAAGTGGGCAGGGAAGCTGGAGAAAAAAAAAAAGAAACAGTAGTTAGGGCAGAGGCAACATTGGAATTGAGCATCTACTAAGAGCTAGGTGCCTCACATAAGGCTTTCCCAGTCTTTTCCACACCAGGATCAACAGAAAACAATGCAGCCATTCCTGCTACACACAGGGAGTGGGTCCCAGGTTAGCCCACAGACACTAAAATCTAGAGGCTTCTTTCTATAAAAGGGTTCAGTCTTTGCATATAACCGATGTACACCTCCCATATGCTTAAAACCACCTGTACGTTACTGGGAATATTTAACACAATGTAAATGTTACTTAAATCGTTATTCTACACTGTTTGGAAAACAGTAACAAAAAAAAAAGTCTTTGTATGTTTAGACAACATTTTCCTCAAGTATTTTAGATTTATTTATTTTTATTTTATGTGTATGAGATGACCACCTTACCTTGAAACATATGTGTGAGTGTATGAGTATGTAAGTGCACCTGTGTTTCAGTGCCCACAGAGGCCAGAAGAGGGTGTCAGATCCCCTGGAACTGGAGTTAAGGACAGCTATTTGCCACCATGTAGGAGCTGGGAACCAAACCAGGGTCCTCCACAGGAGCAGCCAGTGCTCTTAACTGCTGAGCCATCTCTCCAGCCCCGTTTTCCAATATTTTTGATGAGGGATTGGTTGAATTCACAGAAGAGGAATGGGTGGCTACAGAGGGCCGACTGTATTTGCTCAACACACTGTGCCCAGTAGAATCTGTTTCCTCGACCCCACCCCAGTTTCAAGGGATCAAGGTGGACCCATTGAGTTTGTCTTACATCCAGCCTCACTACAATGTGGGGGGCGGGGAGGGTTGTAAAACAGGAGGCTCAACAGGACTGGGGCGTTACAGCGTCCTTGGATTCACTGGGACTCTACTTGCTGGAACAGAGTCGATGGAAAGAGAGGTGGGCGAGGTAGCATGGGCGGTGGAGTGGGGACTCAAGGGACACAAGCTTCCACCGGAGAAGTGAAGGCCAGAGGGGTACAAGTCCCTCTTCTATCCTGCTTCCAGTTCCCACAGGGAGGGAGCAGCCTCTGGGAAGAGGGCATAGTGCTGAGTGCCAGGGCCGCCCTGGCCACAAATCGACCCCCAACCCTCTGCCTTATTGCTTAAGGACAACTAATGGCCCCATCCTGCTCCCAGCCGCCCACTCCACCCCACTCTCCATCGCCTCTTCTAGTTTCTCCTCTGGCCCAGCCAGCCTAGGTAGGCAGACAGAAAGACCCAGGCCTTGTCACTGATGGCCTGGGCAGGCTGCTTCACACAGCTCTAGCTCCCTTATCCTCCCAATAGCTCAGCCCCAGGGCCCCAAATCCCCTGTTTAGTAGAGTCCTCAGCTCGGGCCGGGCTGGGAGGCTCTGAGGCTCACTGATGCCCCACGTGGGGAGCTAAAACACCATGGTTTTGTTCCCAAACCCTGAGGACTTCACTAAATGAAGTTCTGCCTCAATTCAGTGCTCAGTTTCTGACATACATTCACTCTAGAAGATAGGTGGGCTGACAAATCTCTTTCCTCAGACCACCTTAGTTCCCAGAAAACCATAGTCTAGAAGAAGCCCTATGCTACGTCAGAGTGGAAGCCTAGTCAGGGCTCGTCAGGGCTCCACTAATGTCTGTGAAGGCCTGTTCCACCCTGGGCTCTCCTTCCAGGCCCCTGTCTTCTCAGACACTTGAGTCACATTCAGGACCCTCTTACCCAGCACCCTAAGGGAAAGGCCAGCTCTGTTTACTTGGCTACAGGCCCAGGCCTCGCAAGTGCACCTTTGAGCTCCTAGCCTCTGTTGACCAACCAATCCCTTCCCTAGGGATTTGGGGTGGCGTGCTACTCCCGGATTTTCTGTAGAAGACAGAAGAGGAGGGAGAAGAGAAAGAGGGTTCAGTGCCCTGGGGGCTTACCTGACATGTCCTCTGGGCACGGCAGTGGGGGACATGTCGATAAAATGGTATGCCTGGTGGCTTAGGACACGAGAGTCCCAGTCCCCAGACTCTGCCGGGCCCGCACTGTCTGGATGGCCTGCTGGTTCTTGAACTTGACCAGGCCTAGAGTGATCTGCGCATTCCAGCCCGGGTCTTCCAGGGGACAGCGGAAGTCGATCTCACCGCCGCCCTCGGTCACCAGCGTGAAGTAGATGTGGCGCCCAGTGCTCTCCACGCACTCCACGGCCTTGATGCGGGCGAAGCTGAGCTCCTTGGGCCGGCCGCCCGTGCCCTTGGCCTCGAAGAGCTGCAGCCCGCGCTCGGTGAGCACGCAGCGCTTCCTCTTCCACAGCTGCAGCAGCCCGCCGCTGCGCTTCTCCAGCACGCCCTCCTTGAGCACCGTCGCCGCCGCCGTCATGGGCGCCCCGAGGTCCCGAGACTGCAGGAGGCTGCGGCGGGCGCGGCGGTCCCGGCTCCGCAGCGGGATGCTGGTGCCGGGGGCCGGGGGCCTTGCGCGCTGCCCACCTGAGCCCACCACGCGACGCGCCGTCTGGAGCGCGGCGCCGCGGCAGCGCGTGCGGATGCTCCCCGCCCGCCTTCCGCTGCGGTGGCTCCGGGTGCTTCGCTCCGCTCCGCTCCGGCCGCCCTCCCTCCTCCGCCGGGTGCCCTGCGCCCCGCTGCCCGCACGCCCGCTCGCTCGCTCGCTCGCTCCCCTGGGCTCTGTCTGCGCGCTGGGCGGCAGCTCGCGGGATGTGCCCTTACATGTTCCGCAGCTCGCCTCCTGCGCCACCCGCCCGCCGCGCATTCCTGCCCGGCCGGCCCTCCCCTCTGCGCCGCGCACCCGCCCGGACAGGGCCCGGGAGGCGGGGCCGCAGCGGGGTTCACCACCCACAGCAGGCGCTGGGCGCGGGCCGGGAGGGGGCCGCTTTATTAGATAGCAGGCTTCTAGCATGCAGGCCGCCCCTTCTTAAAACCACAGCGCCCCCCATTCTGCCCCCATCCCTGACCCATTCCTGGACCTAGAACAAAAAGGGGAGAGGATAGGATCTCCTAAAGAAGCAGAGTCATTGCTTGCCAAAGTTGGGCCTGTTCAGCGCAGTGGTGGGTGTCAAACAGTTACTGCCTGTTTCTCAGATACAGGGAGTCCTGGACCCCCAGCTTCTGCCAGAAGGTCGAGTTGGGTTCCTCTGCCATCAGCAGATGTCTCTGTGCTAAGCCCAAGAGAGGCTGTCCACAGCTTAACCTTCCCGCTCTTTTACCCCCAGCCCCCATCTGCTGCAGGGAGATGCCAGAGTAAATAGTTCTGAAGACAGATAAGTTGGGGGGTCGGGGGGGTCAACTCATGACCTCTCCATAGTGAGTAGTAGACTCTGTGCTGTGGCCTCGGGATGTCCCACAGCCTTCTCCAGGCCGGTGAAGGTGGCCAGGACTTGGCCGGAGGACGGGTGATGCCTGGCAGTTAGCCCCCAGCTTTATGGCTTCTCTGCAGCTTTTCTCCCCCCGTCCCAGAGAATGGACATCCAGATGAAAGAAGACAGGAAGGGAAAAGGCTTCTCCCAGTCCGCCACGAGTGTTATCTCAGAACAAGCGCTGGCACCTGGTTTCAACCCTGTCCTTCTCCCTGATTGCCATGTCGGCTCTACCTGGGCAACATCTGTAACCTAGATCTTCATCTATCAAATGGGACTACTAATCCATCCTGATCTAGTGGGGTTACTGGAATGACTAAGTTAGAGACCATTTGTGAAAGGCCCAGGACAGGCCTGCAACTCAGTTATTCTTCCTCTCTCTCTACTGTGACTTTCTTTGGAGAAAGTCGGAACCTGAGATTAGGCCAGGCACAGGAAGATGGTTCTTCTAGAGCCTCACCTGCCCCTCTTGGTCAGCTCCTCCAGGCCAAAATTCTTAAAAGCCTATTTATGGGCATGTTAGTAATAGATTGTTCTGGGATTAATGATACACAATAATGACAGTAAGATCTCTTTGTTCTCACACCCTGTTTCTGTCCTCAGTGAGCAGAAACTACTGGGCACAGGGAGGATCCTGTGTGAGCCAGGGGGTGGCCTCCCCAGCAGAGCCAAGCCAGGGGTAGAAGGAGGGAGCCATCAGTTTCCCACCCATGGCTCTGCATGTCATGCATATGTGTAACACACACACAAACACACACACACACACACCCCGTAATTCCTAACTCTCAGAATGCCTCTCTAGGAAGGGAGCAGATAGGTCCTTAGGAACCCGTGCCTGTCAGCCATGCCTACCTTGGCTCTTCTCTTCCCCACCTCTGTTGGGGTCTCCTGAGTGCATCAACCTGACTGGTCTTGCCCCACCTGTCACCTTTAGGAAATGGGCACTGTCCCCTCCTTATGCCCCATCTCTATCACTTCCTCCTCTGTAGCTTTCTGTAGCTACAGTTCATTCTCAAGACTAAAAGTTTACAGAGCCCTCTCCCATGTTTTAAATTCTCATGAGAAACAGGTGATATTTTGTTCACTTTTTTTTAGTAAGAAAAAAAAATGAGACAGAGAGGTCAAACAAATGTAGTCCTGAAGCTTTGTAATGGAAAGTCAGGAACGAGAATGTATGGTGGCTCACAGAACCCAGAATCTGCTGATGAAATCTTACTGCCTATCCATAAACATGAGGAATGCATGACATGGCCACCCACACTTTCCATTTATTGGCTGGAGGGCTGGAGGCTTCTGGAGCATTGAGTAGCTTGAGAGTGGGCAGAGAGGGGCATGAGAGGAAGCACAGCAGGACATACTGGCCTCTGCCCATCACATATCCAGTTCCCCATACCACCACATATAGATTACAATCCTAGTGGCCCGAGTCTCTCCTTGGAACCCAGGATCCTGGACTGCAATCTTATGACTTCCTAGGATCAAGAGTGAGAACTCAATTTTCTCGAGGATTGGCATCTTGCCTGGCAGCCCCATCTGGGAGGTGCTCTGGTCCAGGTTGGATCAGTTGAATATTGGGAGAGGATTTCAAGAATAGAGAGTTCAGGGCACTCCTTGCTGTCAGGTACCTACACTTGTACCAGGAACAGGAACTACTGCCGGCTTGGGCCTCTCACTCAGGGAAAGGTGAGCCCTGGAATTCTGACTGCATTCTTAGACTTGTTGACTCCAATTGGGACACTTAGAATGTCCACTGAACAGCCCACAGCTGCCTCCTCACTTTGCCCATCCCAAAGCAAAAGCTAAATTGTCATGTCAGGCAATCTGAGTCCAGCTGTATGGGTCTGACTTTAAAATGCCTGGGGGAAGAGAGCTGTGAAGGACTAGTGAACTGTCCCATCCTGTATCCTGTGGGGGAAGGAGGAAGACCACGTGGAGAGACGGAGCCGCAGGGAAGGAAAACGGAGTTAAGGCTGAGTTAAGAGCTGCAAAAGAAACATAGCTATTTATTTATTTTTTATTTTAAAGAGGTATTTATTTTATGGTTAAGTGTGTGCACCTGAGTGTATATGTACATGTGTGTGGGTGCCCACAGAGGTCAGAAGAAGGCATTGGATCCCCTGGAACTGAAGTTACAGGTATTTGTGAGCTGATATCTGAGTGCTGGGAACCAAACTCAGTTTCTCTGCAAAGAAAGCTCTTAACCATTAGCTGTCTCTCCAGGCCACTTCTGTTGTTTTGTACAATATTTACTTATGTAAATTAAATTGAGAAGTAATAAATTGCTAAACAGAGTAAAGCAAAAGTGATCGAGATAATTTTACCAACAAAATAGAACCATCCAGGTATGGCAATGCAGACTGTTAATACTGGCACTCAGGAGCAGGAGGCAGGAGGATAAGAAAGGTCATTCTCACATAGTGAGTTCCGACCAGCTTCAGGTACACGAGGTCCTGTCTAAAACTCCTCTGCTAAAATATAGGCTTTGTGCCAGCAAGAGTTTGATCTGTTTTCTGCCCCCGCCCTCCATAACCCCAGTATCTAGAGCATTGCTTGGCACACAGTAAGACCTCAGTAAATAATCACTGATGAGTGGAGAAAATGGTAAATACAGCTGAAAAGGCTGGGAAGTGACAAAGGATAATGCTATCATTTCTTTTTTCATTATGAGGAATCAATAAATGCTATCAAGGGGCTGGAGAGTTACAAACATTGACTATTCTTGCAGAAGACCTGGCAAATCCCAGCAGCTATATGGCAGCTAACAACTGTCTGTAACCCCAATTCCAGGGGAGCCAACACCCTCCTCTGTCCTCTGAGGGCACTGCGTGACACAGGTACACTTACATACATGCAGGCACTACATTCATACACATAAACAAATTTAAAAATTCTTTAAAAGTGAATAAATGCCATCAAGAGCTAATGAACTAATTAATGAATGAACTAATAAGGAAGCGTATCACCTAAAATAATAATGGACCAGGCCTGGTGTTTACATCTGTAGTTTCAGCACATAGGAGGCCTCAGCAGGAGGATCAAGAACTCAAGACCTGCCTGGGCTGCATAGTGAGTTCAAGGCCAGCCTGGACTATATAGGACAGTTTGTCTCATAAAACCAAAATAAGGGCCAGCAAGATGTGTATTTATAAGTGTACCGTGTGTGTGTGTGTGTGTGTGTGTGTGTGTGTGTGTGTGTGTGTATGGTACCCATGGAGACCAGTAGAGGGTGTCAGATCTCCTGGAACTTCCACTGCTGCCAAATCTGACAACCTGAATCCAGTCTCTGTAATCATCATGGTAGAAGGAGAGATCTCTGACCTCCACACACTCCTCTTCCACCCCCACAAATAAATAAGCACATAAATGTAAAAAATACCAAAATGAATAAATAAAACAATGGAAAGCTCAGACTGTTGCAGAGTGTTTCGGGCAGTGACATTAACTACTATAATGGCAGATGTGATGTTTTGCTTTTGTTGCAGCCCATACAACCGCTCAACATGAAAGCAAACTTAGTTGATGGATTTAGTTGATGGTAAATGAAAGTATATTGGTTCATTAATGATAGAAGTCTATCACCCTAAAGCCAAATGTTCATAATGGGAAACTATAGGAATGAGGGGTGGGGAGAAGGCATTTGGGAAGTCTTAACTGCTAATTTTTCTACAGAAAAAATGTGTGTGTTGTTTAAGATCAAAAATGAATAGCTAGCAGCCATTCCTCTGGAAAATGAGGGAAGATAACATTTTTCTTTTTTAAAATGTTATGATTGTTTTACTTGTATGTATGTAAGTGTACCACGTGTGTGCAGTGCCCATGGCAGCCAGAAGAGAGCATCAAATCCCCTGAAACTGGAGTTACAGATGGTTGTTAACCATCATGTGGATGCTAGGAACCAAATCAGGGCTGTCTGCATGAATAGTCAGTACTCTGAGATTAAGCCATGTCTCTAGCCTCTAGTTTTTATTTCTTTACTGCCCATCATTCTATACTGCTTGAGCTTTTCAATCCCGTGTCCATGTTGTTTCTTTTAAAACGCCTGTTAAGTGCACAACACCTCAGCATTTAGGCAGTTAAAAATAATGAGAGAGCTTCCTGAAATCCTTGATGAGTGGAGAGGATAGGAAGCGTAACACGGTGTGAAACATAATATGAACGGAAGTCTGCCTGTTGTGTATGTTAAATCTGGAGGGACTCACACTG
The DNA here is from genome assembly GCA_035773235.1 of Eospalax fontanierii. Lineage (NCBI taxonomy): Eukaryota > Metazoa > Chordata > Mammalia > Rodentia > Spalacidae > Eospalax > Eospalax fontanierii. The sequence continues at coordinate 58,517,391 of CM069535.1, forward strand.
ATATAGCCTTGGGACATGGATGAACAACATAGAGATGCTAGTCACTTTTTTCTTTTTCAATTTTTTGAGCCACAGTCCTTCTACGTAGCCCAAGCTAGCCTGGAATTTGAGCTCCTGCCTCAGCCACCGCAGAACTGGGATTTCAAGCATGTGCCACTATAGCTGGTTACGTATAAATCTTTAAATAAAATTTAAATTCGTGGTTGGCTTGAAAGAGGGTTGATTTAGAGTGGATGGCAGTTGCTGTTTGTGAACTTGCCTAGGATGGGCCTGGCAGAGGTGGTTTCCCCTCTGACCCTTGGGTATCTGTCCATTGTCCTTAGTAGCTGGGGGTGGATGGTTGTCCAAGCTACCAGGGACAGATTCTGATGATTCAGGAGGTCTGGCATGGGACCAAAGAATCTGCATTTCGGGAAGCTTCTGTTGCTGCTACTCCATATATTTTAGATAATCAGGGTTTACAGCAGTGGTTCTCAAAATGTGCAAGCAGCATCAGAAAGGCAAATTCCAGGCTCCACTTCAGACCTGTGAGTTTAGGGCTGAGCAATCTGTTTTCTAGCAAGTTCTCCAGGACAGAGTGCTGCACGTAGCCCAGTGTGAACCGCTGAATAGGGGAAGGAGTGCTCACCTAGGAGACAGGGCATCAGGGAACTGCCTTGGCTCAGTGGCACCTTGGACAGCCATCTCCCTGATCTGACTTCAGTTTTCCAGCTGTAAAGTGAAGGCTGCCAAGCTCTATCTTACAAAGTGAATATGGATTTCCAGGAAAGCCTGTCTAGTTCATAGGCCTCAGAAACTCCCCATATAGGCAAGAAAAGAGGAACCTTTCTCCTTTGCCTCAGCCTACTCCTTGTTCCTGATTCATGAGAACCTCATAGCTCCTCATCGCCTAGATGGGGTAGACTAGGTCTGCCCACAGCCCTGCCTCTCCTGGCCCCTCTACCCATTTGGGGGATTGGTCCCTCCCTGCTCTCCTTTCTCAGCATAGCCAATCATTCCCCAAGACTTCTGACCTTCCTGCTCCCCTTTGATGTGTAGTCCTTTTTGTTCAGGACTTTGGGATTTCCTCGGATCTCTGTTTTTCTAAAAATTGGCCCAAGTTTCAAGTCACTAATGACTTGGATTTTATGGGCACCATTGCAACAGACCTCAAATGGGCAGCAACCCTGCAGCTGACTGGCCCAGGCATGCTCCTGGGCCTGGCACTCTTGCTGGAAATCCCCTCCCACGCTCAACCCTTTAATCACTTTCCAGCCCAATAACTTTCCTGATTCACCAGAGATCCCTTTCGTCTTGAGAGCGCCCACTGCCCCTCTCTGATGGGGCTGAGTCTGGACTTGAAGGCATTTGATCCCAGCTTGGGTCTGACAGAGACTGGATTTGTGGGCTCAAAGCTCAGGTTGGGGCCTGTAGAATATTCCGTTTTCCCATGCCATCTTGGCATCTGGGTGCCCATGTTGCAGGAGCAAGGGGATTGTCCCAGAATGGTCCTCAGGGACAGGACCATGAAGCAAAGATACTATCAGAAAACTGACTGAGGCCCAAGTAACTTGTAGCTTTCACTAGCCTGCCAACACACTGATTTCATTCTGTTCATTAGCTTTTTCTCTTAATAATAACAACAACGTGCTTTAAATCACAGTTCCTTAAACTGTCAGCTCCAACCAGGATTGTATTACTGAAGGTGGGAGATGTGAAATATTTGTCAAGAATAAAAGGTTTCTGAATATGCAATGATCAAAAATTAATTCAAAATCAAACAAGAAATGAATCTTAGGTGGTCTGGGCCTTGTTCACCCATGTGGCATCAAATGACTTCACTCAGCCATGGTTCTGCTCACACCACACATGAACTTCACATGGTGCGACACGTAAGCTTTGCACTATGCATGCTGCCGCACAACACCAACAAGCATTGTCTGAATTACCTTGGCTAAGATTTGAGACTACTGCATGCTATGAATTGCAATATTTTTACTCTACATAAAAAATTTTCTGCTCTTGTGCAAACATAATGGTTTACTGAAAACAAAGGCTTTGTGACATTTTCTTACCATTAGTCCTCAGCATGTAGGTTTCAGCTTAGTTTATCAATGGATTGTACTGTACTGTTACAATGTTTGAATTATCATTACTATAATCATTATCATTATTTTGTGTGTGTGATATGTGGGGGAGGGGCATGTGTGCCATGGTGTATGTGTGGAAGTCAAAAGACAACTTGTGGAGTCAGTTCTTGCCAACATTTATGTGTGTTCTAGGGTTCCAATTCAGGTCATCAGGCTGGGCAGCAGGTGTTTTTACATGTTGAGTCATCTTACTAGGCAAGGAGTTTTTAATTTTAAAATTGCTATTTGAGTTGCTGGCTTGAATTTCATAGAAAAAAAATCGTTAAATACATTTTGGCTTAAGATTAGGACAAAACTTCCAGTAATTTCTGAAATGGCCCTAAACATTCTTCTACCATTTAGTTCTACATATATGTGAAATGGTATGCTCAGAATTGAAGATTATAATACCAAAATATCAGTTAGTTCTGATATGTTCAAGATGCTTTATGTGCTGCCACATCAAATATTTAGACAAAATTTAATTCTTTGCATAAAAATTAACAAGTACATCCATCTGAATACTATGAAAATTTGTTTTGATATTTAGTAAATGATATGCATACCAAAGAATAGTTTTTGAATAAATTTCTTTAAGACTTGTTATCAGTAAATATTTTATTTGTATACCTGTTTTACATATCTATACATTTGGAATTGTGTAAAACTTTCTCAGGTATGTGGAGGCCAGAAGTGGGAAAAGGTTAAGAAGCCCTGCTCTGCATGCAAGAAATATATTCATGCACCAATTAATGACAGAGACACATTCTGAAGTCTGTCCTTATGTTTGTCACCTGTGAGCATCACAGAGACAGAAGCTACTGTATTATATGTCAGTTACTGGACATGGTCCCTCAGAGCAACCAAGAGCAGAAAGAAGTAAACACAAGACGTAGGAGGCTGTTTCTGCACACTATTTACAGGAAAGTTCTAAATATATATTTATTTATAATATAAATACATATGTAGGAAAAGTGCTCTAAGCATAGTAAACACATAAACAGTAACATGGTCATTTATCATCATTATCAAGTACCCAGTCCTGTGCATAACTATGTGGGATACTCCTGTGAGTAGTTTTTTCCAACAGCGTGGCCACAAAGCTGTGAGTGATGGCTTGTGCCGCCATCTTATGATGAATATAACACAGCTAGGTGATAGGGATTTTTTTCATCTTTATTATGGTCTTATGAAACTATTATCTTGTTTGTGGTTTGACATTGACACATTGTCATGCAGTATATGACTGTACTTAAATGCATTTTTATTGGAAAGATTCAAAATATGACAGTATGTGTTCATCACCCTCTTGGTCCCGTCCTAGAGCAGGCAATCACTTTAGCTGGTCCTGGGTCCTATCAGACATTTGCCTTTGCTTTTCATACATTTGCACCCAGCATAGTATGATGTCGTCGTAGTCTCACTGGTAATGTGGTGTTGGTTGGAGGATTTGTAAGTTCCCTTCCAGCTCCAACATTTTCTGTACTTGAGTATGGCTCTTGCCTCTTTTCCTGTAGAACAGACCTTCACAGGATTTCTCTAAACTACAAGCATGGGGGGGGGTGGCGATATAGAGGAAGAAAACCGGCAGGAAAGAAAGTACTGTCAGCAACAGCAGCTCTTTTCTTTGTAAGTGTAGTTATTTTATTTTTTATTTTATGTGTATGTATGAGTGTATTGCCTGCATGTCTGTAGGTGCACCTGTGTCGTGCAGTGCCTGCAGAGGTCAGAAGAGGGCGTTGGATCCCATGGAACTGGAGTTACAGACTGTTGTTAGCTGCCATGTAGGTGCTGGGACTAGACCCTGGTCCTCTGCAAGAGCAGCCAGTGCTCATAACTGCTGAGCCGTCTCTCCAGTGCAGCAGCAGTTCTTTCTAGGTTAAGAACTTACGGGTGACTTTTTTCCTGCCTCTGATTTTCAAGTATTTCATGGTGATAGGGAAGTTCCCATGTGATGTCAAGGTGGACAAGGTAGCTGAGTTTTCCAGCCTGACATCAGGGTCAAGAAGAAATAAACAGGTGGCTGGAGGCTTATGGGCCAGGGAGGTTCAAGGAGAAGAACTCACAGTATGTCTTGTGTGATCAACTAGAGTCCTGCAAGTCAAGTTACTCTAGAGGAATGAGTAAATCTGAGTTCTCTTCATGGAACTGGAAGAGTTCATAGGATCAGGGAACCCCCACCTTCAGCAAGGTGACTTCCTCTGCTGAAGGGGGAAATCAAAGGAATCTTTGACAGCCCTTGATAATCACCTTGCGGAAACATGGTCTCCCAGTACTGGACACAGCCTATCTAAGGTGACTTGCCTGAATCATAGGTACATAGTACTCCAGATGGCTTATGCTACACTAACGAATTCTCCCTAAACCAACAGTTTAACCCAGCAAACCCAGTATCCCTGCCAGGGAAAGTTCTGCTGTGGAACATACTGATCCGAGTGGATAGAGTCATTCCTATTCCCACCCTTTCTATAAGGCAAAAATGGGGAGTCACTCTTAAAGAAGTGTGTGTGTGTGTGTGTGTGTGTGTGTGTGTGTGTGTGTGTGTATGTGTGTGTGTGTTCATGTGGGGAACTGTACAAGGCCATATTCATACATGTACATGTTGAATCCAGAAGTTAATCTTGGGTGTTGCCTTGGTATTTCACGGAACTGGGGCTCACTGATTAGGTTAGCCTGGCTGGCCAGCCCCCGGTGTCTGCCGATTTCCGATACTCCAGTGCTGAGATTACAAGTACACCCCCTCATGCCTTGCTTTTTATATGGTTTCCAGGGATAAAACTCAGGTCCTCATACTTACAAAGCACCTCTCCAGCAACTGAGCTAGCTCCACAGCCCCAGATCTTAAAGAATTATGAACAATCGTATAATTCCAGCACTAGGAAGTCTAAGGCAGGAGTGTTGTGAATTTAAGGATGACCTTGGCTATACATCAAGAACATGTCTCAGAAACAAACTACAAACATTCTGTACAAGCTGGGCATACCTGTAATCCCAGCTTGCCTGGAGGCTGAAGCAGAAGGATTTTGAGTTCTAGACCAGCTTGGTCTACATAGCAAAACCCTGTCTCAAACAAGAAAACAAATAAAGAATTCTGTACAGAAATGACAGATCCCAGTTTAAGCACCAGATCAAACTACATGCCCACATCTAATTTCAAGGGGGGGGTAATGTACCCTTACCAGATGCCCAGAAGATGGGGCATATCTGTCAATGGTCCTAAAGGATTAGATAAAGTGGCTGCTATGGGACTGGTGGGTGACCTCAGGAGGCAGAATCTTGGGACCTCCTCTTCACACCTCTTATAGGGAGCACAGACTGCTTGGGCACTGACGCATGCCCTTGAACCCTCTGGGTATGTTAGGTCAAGGTGAACAGAGTGCCAGAATAGAAAGCTCAGGGGCAGATACTTCAGAAAAGGAACAAGGGCTTGTCCAGACATGGAAAATGTCCACTAAGACCTTTATTCAGGATCATCCACATCCTTAATTTTCATGGCCTTTGGGGTGAGTCTTCCTAAGCCCATAAACTGAGAACATCAGAGTTGGGCGGGTCCCTGGAGCCTGGCTGCTCCGGTGTGGTCTCTGGATCCGCAGCATCAGCACCACCTTCCCCTGGGAGCTTGTGAGAGACATCCGGTCTCAGGCCCCACCCAAAACTACTGAACTTGAATCTGTGTTTTACAAGATTCCCCAGGAGATGTATATGCACATCAGAGCCTGGGAAACACTTTCCTAGAACTAATTTAGGGCAACATTTTCATTTCACAAATGAGGCGCTGACACCCAGAGGGGAGGTGGCTGGCCCAAAGTCATACAGCTGGTTCCAATCCTGGCTCTATCACTCGCCAGTGACTTTGAGTAAGTCACTTAAAAATTCACTCACTGACTCTCACTTTCCTATTCTATGATAAAGGGCACTATACTAAAACTCCTAGTGCCTGTGTGGACATCAAATAAGACAGCATCTAGACCAGGCTTCATAAACGTCAACTCTTACTATAGTCCTAGCTCACTGTTCTAATTCCACTCCTCAAAGTTACCAACCCCTGGAAGCTTCTTTACAGACAGTGCTGAGTACAACACTGTAGACATGAGTCTTGGGCCAGTGGGCTCCATGCAGATCCCGTTCTGGCATTTGATCTTAAACTAGTTCCCAAACTGTTCTTTGGTTCCTGGCTATAAATGTGATAATTTTTAAGTGGTCTGATGCTGTCTCATAAAGTTATTGAGAACAGCAAGTGAGTTAGTATATTTAAGATCTTTTAATAGTCCGTGGAACAGATTAAGCCAAAGATGACAAACCTATGTTTCCAAACTACCCAAAAGAAGGGGGCAAGAGTGGGGACTCCAGTCCCCGGAAGTCTATGGGTCTTCCCAGAGTGACTCTGCCTTGCCTCATTCAAATACTTTGTTTGTGTTTGTTTGTGAATTCTGAGGATTGAACCTAACGTCTCCCACATGTTAAGCAAGTACTCTATCACTGAGCTACATTCCTAGGGCCCCAAATCTCCTCTTTCTCCTTCAACCAGTTAAATGAACGCAAAAGGCTTCTGGTGCTCCCTCGAGAACCTCTGAGAAGACAGGCTATTTTGGCTGAAGACTAAACAGGCTGGGGGTCCGCTCTTTTCACATCTTCACAGGTTGTCAGGCAGGAGAGATTTAGATCTTGTTTGATTGATTCTAAAGGACATCATTAATACTGTTTGGAGGTAGCCCCAGGAGTCCCAGCAACCAGTAGTCCTCAGGCAAGTGAGCTGCAGGGTGGGGTTTCTGGCTAGAAGGCTGGACTTAGTCCATAGGTGCTCCAGCCTGGTTAAGCCTGAGTGTTAGAATCATCTCAGGAACTTTTCAAATACAGAATCCCAGGCTCCACCCAGGCCAACCTGATCAGAACCTCTAGGGTGGAGCTGAGATCCATTTTAAAACAAACTCCACCCCTGAATGGCTCTCATAGCAAGATGTGTGTTTGAAGGTAGGTCCAATGGCTAGGACAAGGGACAGAATCATCCAGTGACTGGTTCCCAAGGTTCCCAAGGCTCCTTACTCTGTTCCACCAACTACCACCACCCTCTCCAGGGTCTGAGGGCTCTGGAAACTCTTAACTTCACTGTGTTTCTGTCTTTTCCAAAGAGTGTCTGTACTCTTGGTTGGGGAATAGCAGCTCTAACACACACACACACACACACGCACGCACACACACACACACACACACACACTTTGTTTTTGGTAGCAAGACTGGCCTTTTGAACTCAAGCTCCAAACACACTGTCCTTCAGCTCTGCAGTTCAGTCCTGTCATTCCCCTCCCGACAGCAGTGACTCAGAAAGATTACTGTGGTTTTGGAGGAGGGAACCCCAAGGGGGATGGGCCTGCCGCCCCATGAGGAGAAGCAGCTTTCTCCCATCACGCCCTAAAATACCCAGGGCCATTCCTGCAACTGGGTATTCTCACCATGCTTTCTCCTAAGGGTGCTCTGGAAGACTCTTGGGTCTGGTCACAGAAATGAGGAGATACCTGAATGGACATAAGGACTTTGCCCATCCTGCTCCATTGAGTCACTCCCATGGTTTGGCAGGCCACAGAGCACTATTGGCGCATCTCTCCTTCCACGGAGATGCTATCCTTGGGAATTAGATGCATGCGCAGGAGCAAGGGGCCCTCAACACTCAAACTGGAGTGGCGGCTTTTTGACTCCATAGCGCCACCTGGTGTCACCCAGCAAGCGCCCTGCTGCGGACACTGAAGACTCTCCAGGAGGCCGACCCTGTGCCCCTAGCGAACCTCACTCCGCTCCCGGAGCCCACGTCTTTACCTCCCCGCAGGCGCTTGCCTGTGCAGTACAGCCTTCTGCCGGTACCTGAGTTTTATTTCCCGGTGGTTGCTGCCCCTTCCCCATTGCACGGCTGCTGCTGGAGAAGACCAGTGGTCAGAGTAGCAGAGCCTGGACGGATGGGACTGTGCTGGGCTGTGGAGCCCTCCCGCGCAGCCAGCAGGGGGCAGCTTGTCTCCACCTTTGGGCCTCAAAGGCGTGCATCTTGGCCACTCCTCCTGACCCTGCCCAGAGCAGGAGCCAGTAGACCATGCCCTGTGCTGGTGCCAGAAGGGATGCACAGTTGAAGGAGACCTTGACCCCATCTGGGGAGCTCACGGTCAGTGCCACCTAGGACTGGCAGTCTCTGATCTCCAGCTGTCCTGCCCGTTGCCTTGCACTTTCCTGTGCACTGCACTGTTGAAACAGGGACGCACTGCTGGACTGGCCATTTGTGTAAAGCAAGCACAAACCCTTGTTAAAGCTTCTGCTTATTGCTTGAAAAAGTCAGTGTAGGCATATTTTCATGGACTGATGCAGAGAAGCCCAGTTCCCAAGGTATAAAGGTGTGCCTAAGATGAGGCATACAGCAACTCTTCAGGCAACCTTTCTTCCCAAGTCTGTGGGGCCCCTGCGGTGCCTCCCCACCACCTCTCTGGAAGAAGTGAAATTTCTGGATTTGATTCCAAAGTTCTTCTGGCTGAGTTTCTCACACAGGGGGCTTTCCAAGCTGGGAGAAGTCCTAAGCGGTGTTGGGGCATAAGTGAAGGCCTCGCAAAGGCCAGAGAGTTCATGAAATTCCCATGTCCAGAGGTGGAGTGAGGGCCAAATAGGACAAGGCATTTGGTCATATGGATCACTTCAGGCAGTGTGGTTCCGTTAGAACTGATACACAAAGCAACCTTAGAAAAAGCAAGGCTTCACTTCCTCTGGGCCTCCTGCTGTGATGGTTCTGATCCAGTTTCTGTCCTGTCTCCAAGATGTGGCCCACAGACAGATAACCAGGACACCAGAATTCTGTTCTATACTGCTTTATTGATGAGAAACAAGCTTGAACATAGCCCATGCCTACAGCCCTTGCAGGGAACAACCCCGTCCTTCTGTCCCTGGGAGCATCAAGGTCCAGCACCTCCCCTTCATCCTGATGCTCCTGACCTGGAAGCCTGGAAAGGACAGGGCAATGTGGCCAGAAGAGGTCCTTAGAGAAGAGTAGGATGAAAGAGGCGGGGTCTCCATCGGAGGGAGCGAGTATTGGGGGCAGAGGAAAGAGGTACTGGATGAAGACAGGCTACCCCCTACCTTCCTCCAGGAGTAGCTAGAACACAGACTGGGGTGGGCTATGCTGAGACAAGAACTGTTTTACCCAGCCATGGGATCAGGGTTAAGACCAGAGTTAACTACTCTAAGATTTGGACCAGCAATAAATGTGAATGTTCAAAATATTTCATTAGGACCCCTGGCAATCAGGGAACTTGATGCCTAAGGAGGTTAGCCAACCTCCAGGCTTGGGAAGATACCAGGTCCACATTTAAAAGCAAGAGGCCAGAGGAAGAACTTCCTATGGCTCATGACCCTGTCTGCATATCTCCCTGCCTCTCATAGTGACTCCCAAACTGAGATTCCTCAGGTTTATTCTGAGGGGCAACAAGAAGTCCATCCGCTTTCTCAGAGGACGCTCTCTGAGGTCCAATAAGCCGCAGCTTCCCTGGCTCCATCCTAGTTCTGCTTCTTTCTTCCTGAACAGGTGCTTTGCTCCTCTGGGCTCTAAGATATGGGCTCAGGTATCCTGGTCAGTTGATGGTGAACATTCAGCCTAAGAACAGGGCTCTGTGGAGTGAGGTGTGGGGGAGGGGCCTGGTCTCCATAAAGGGGTGACTAGACAGATGTGCCAGGTAGAGGGAGGGGCCCTTAGTGGGGTGGGAGCCCAGGCAGATCCCAAACCAAAGGAAGCCAGATGCCCAAGTCCAAGTCATTAGTGCTGAGTGAGAATCCTGGAGGTGTCCAAGGCTGCCGGAAAGGGAATGGTGACGAAAAGCACAGGAGTAGGCAGGGTACACGGGCAGCAGTGGCCTCACTCTGAGTGGACTAAGGCCCCAGCTCCTTGTCCGAAGCCAAAACCCTTGGGCCCGAAGTTTTTAGCATAGCATCCTGCAGAGAAGAGAGAGGGTTAGGATGTGTTCCCGTCTCCATGGCAGCTCCTCTGGCCACCCTGGTGCCTGGTCTCTACAGAAGGAAAGTCTCCCAGTGTCCTTCTCCACTGAACCCCCAGTCTCAATAGTGAGCAGATTCTTAGATCCACCCTGGACCCACTTCTCTTCCACTGCAATAAAGGAAGGGCATCATCTGATGAAAACACAGGACAGGGCATTAGGAACCCAGTCTCTTCTTGCCCCTGCCCTGTGTTGCGACCTGACTCCAGCCAAGCTGCATCTTTCCTCTGGGCTGGTTTCCCCATCTGTGACATGAACGAGGTGTTCTGGCTCTTGGATAGCAAGGCCAGGAACTGGCTCATTCAACGATGGCACAGCTGCTTGACCTCCTTCCCTGCTCCAGTCTTTTGGTTTTCGGTGAGAAATGGAACTACCCACCTTTGCAGTAGATTTCACCATCCTTGTCTGCCAGGGTGGTTGACTCAAGGCCTTTTCCACATTTGGCACATCGGAAGCAGGACTTATGCCAGGACTAGGTAAAGAGGGGAACAGTTAATGTTGCTGCCAATGGCTAGGGTGCATTGCTCTAGCCTACTGCAGCCTCAACATGGTGGACAGGTACTCTGCAGTCAGCTAGGGGAAGAGGGGCTGCTGGGGTAAGATGGTCCAGCTGCAGAGGAAACAGAACAGTGACCAAGCACAGATCAGTGGTGTGCTGCATGAAGGGTCACAATGACTACCTTGCTAGTGACACCAATTACACCACAGAAGGGAGGAAGATCCCTCCCAGGCAGCTGTACCCCCATGGGCTGCCAGGCAAGCCTTCTCTACACACATTTTGCCTGTGGAACTGGTGTAGATAAGGGCTCTAGATCAAGAAGCAGCCTCCTTGATGCCCTCCCCTGGACACCTCTGTTTATCTTGCAGAATAGATGTGAGGACGTGACATTGAAATGCCTGGTGCACAGCCACATGTTTATCTTTGGGATTTTCATGGACCAGCCCAACCTCTGAAGTTCTAGAACTTTGTGCCTCATTTACCAAAAGGTTATCAGCTCTCAGAGAGTGGTATGGCCTTTTCTGCTTTCCTACGCAGCTGTCAGTATTAAAGGACTTCATTAGTGTCAAGTGTTTGCACGGTGCTGGGCACAGAGAAAGCGAGTCAATTATTGTATGATTATGGAAGGAGACTGGGTCTGTCTGCAGTGTGCCGAATTCAGCAGGAATGAGTTTCCCCAGAGGCCACAGAAGGCCCCTCGTGATTCCAAGAGGTGCCGCTGTAAGGCAGCTCGGGGCAGAGCTTCCCAGAGAGGCAGGACTCGGGTTTGTGCACGGCATGCTCTCTCTCTCCTTCTCTCTGTCTGTCTCTGTCTCTGTCTCTGACTCTCTCTCTTTCACACACACACACACACACACACACACACACACACACACACACACTCATACACACACTCACAGCACAGACAATGCAACTCGACAGCCAGCTCCCATCAGCAACAGCTGAACAGGCTGAGGTGATATGCAGACTAGCTCTGTTAAACTCAGGAAAAGCAAGAGGCTGGCAGCTCTCAACTAGGACAAACAATTCCATGTAGGGACAGTGGCTTCCACAGCATAATCACCAGTGCACAGGCTGGAGGGTAAGGAAAGAAACTGGGGTCCTTCAGATTTCCTGGTCAATGGACTTGCCCCTCATGTGCCCAAGTGATAGCAGCAGTGGGGCCCGGGGGCTGAGATTGGGGGATCATCTGAGTTCTCCCTCAGTGCTCTGTGCAACCTTCTCTATAAGGCAGAGGCCACGACTCCAGCTGTACCGGCTGGAAAAGGGCTGAGTCACACCCAGACTATCACCATCTCGTACTTCCTGGTCACCCCCAAATAAGTCCAGTGTCTTTGTTCATTCACCCAACACTTAAAGGCACTCTCTGCTCCTTAATGCTTCTTTTTCTGTCCCAGGCAAACCGGAGAGGCAGGGCTTCTCACTCCCTTTTCCTTTTGAACTCAAGGTTCTCTTATCCTACTCAGTACAATCTTAACTTTACCTTATGCCCTATATAATGAAAATAGGAACCTGAGTGTTTCTTTGATAATATTAATGTCTCTTGGTTGCTTTTTTTTTTTAGTTCTTGTTTTGTTTTCTCTTTTGAGGGTTCGATCTGGGAGTACAGAGAGTTCTGAGATTATAGGCCACAACTGTTGCCATATCATTTAAAAAATATTTTATTTATTATTCTTATTCTGTGTGTATGAATGTATTGCCTTCATGTATGCAAGTGACTCTGATGTTGGCAATGCCCATGGAGATCAGAAGAGGGCATTGGACCCCTTGTAACTGAAGTGTGGGTGCTGGGAATCGAGAGCAGCCAGTGCACTTAACAACTGAGCCATCTCTCCAGTCCCTCTTTTCATGTCACTCAAGGGACATCACCCTTTATGCATACATTAACTCATTTAATATTAAAACTACCTGTCTGTCAGGTACCGTCATGGTTTCACTTTACAGAAATGAAACCCACTTCCCAGCCCACTTTACAGATGCAGAGCTAAAGCTTAGGAAGGCTGAATTGGACCCAGTGCATAGGAGTAAATGGCAAAACCAAGATTCAAGCGGATTGCCTAGGACCCCAAGTGTTTTATCACCATGCTCAGATAACAACGGTTTCCTATCTTGCAGGTGCAGAAATGCATTCAAAGGGGTTAAGTGGTGTAAAGTCAATAGTGGTAAAAGCCAGGGCTTCAGAATCAGGCAAACCTGGGCTGGGATCCTAGCTCACTTCCTAGACAGAAGATATGGGAAAATCGTTTGTTCACTCCCCATTTCTCAGTTTCTCATCTGTAAGATGAGGGCAATAATTCCCATTGGCAATTGTGGCTATTAAGGTCCAGATTTGGCCTAAGTGTCAGGTAGTTCCCATTCCCCCGACCCCATTCCTTAAGACCAGAAAGCCATCAAAGCCATGTCCCAAGTCAAAAAGAGCTGGCCAAGGGCTCTAGGTCCAGTGGCCCAGCTGGCTTGCTGTGTGATCATGGGTCAAATCACTCCTCCAGCTCAGGCCCCAGGTGAGGATCCATAAGTCCTCTCTGATCACACAGCTTGAAGGTACCTGTTCTGCTGACGGCTGGTCTGAGACAGCAATGCCCCAGGGCAAGAGCTCTCCTGCTCCTCTCCAACAAGGCCTGAATGGAGGATGTGCTAGTTTGGCTGTTTGGACCATAGGCTGGCTGGAGAGATTCTTACTAGGTTCTGCTGACTGGGGATAAGGGGCTACTACCAGAATAACATGGGAGAAGGGTGGGTGTGAAAATTATAAACAGTGTGAAAAAGATTTCCAGGAGGTGAACAGGGCCTAAACCTGGAAAATCTCTGCCTTTTGGATATATGGGTGGGTTTCTGGCAGTACACATCCCCATGAAACAAAATTTGTATTTTGGGATTGTTCATAAACACTCTGGAATCACAAATCCTTTTGAAAATCTGATGAAAACTATCGATCTTCTTCCCAGAGAGAGACATACTCCTACAAAATCCAGCTTGTAATTTTATGGATTGAACCTTCCAAAACCCATCCACGTATCCTTAGCGTCTAGTCCTCAACTCTGGAGTCCAGACAGATCTTAGCAACTCTCTACGAATTGCTCAGAGACAACCTGCGGCAGTATGGATGGGTTATTGTTCCCGAGTTGGGGGGGCTCCTTGGGGCCTAGGACAAGCACCCCACCTCTGAAAGGGAAGGAGTTAAAGTCTAATGCTCAGGATGCCCTGAGTGGAGCTAGTGTCACTCACGAAGTCCTGTAATTCACATTTCAGAGAGGTATCCCCTCCCCTTGTCCCAGCAGCACCTTACCTTCCCAGCGCCAATCACTTTCTCTGCAGCGTAGACAGCCTGGCTACACCGAGGGCAGCGCTCGGAGCCGCCAATCTTCTGGGCAAACTTGGACGCATTGGGGTTGGTGGTGGGCCTGTGGCCAGGGGCTCTACAGGCAGAAGCACATGAGGCGAGGTGAATTATATGGTGATGGCAGAAGCCTTTCACCTCTGACCAGGACCTGGGGCAGCTCTCTTCAACAGAGCCACCAACACTAGGGTCCCCAGGGCCTCTGGGATCCCAAGACTCAACATAATATTAAAACATACTTCCCTTATCGCCTAGATAAACCCCACAATCACTTAACACCTTTCTAAGAATCCCCTCCTCGGCCCCTCATTTCTGCTGCTGGGTCTGTTTTTCAATTCTTTGTAGGAGAAATCTGCTGACAGATCATTCTTACCAGGGCAATGACCTTGGCTGAAATTTGGTAACATCATCTTTTGCATCTCCTGCACCCCCAGAGTTGAGACACTGGCTGGGCTGAGAGCCAATGGCCACCCTTTAGCAGCAGGTCAGAGGCAAGAGATGGCTAGGTGTGGGGGTGGAGAGACCTAATGATACACGGTGGCATGTCTACAATAGGAATGACTTCCCCTTAGCAGGGTGAAGGACCGGTTTTCAGCTATAAAATGAGGAAATTGAACTAAGTATCTCCTAGGGCCCCTCGCAGCTCTGACACTTGTGAAAACATAGGATGTGCACTCTGGGCAGCATTTCCCTCTGGTCCTCGGCTGCCCAGGTCGTCCCTCACAAAGGGCTGAGCTATGACTTCCCTTCAGTTATTTTTATCATTTGTTCTTTTTTTCCCATTTTGGTTTTGGTTTGTGTGTATGTGCATGTGTTCATGTTCATGTAAGTATGCACATGTGTGCTCATACATGTGGGAGGGGGGCTCAGGGGTCAACACTGGTCTTCCTCAATCGCTCCCCACCTTAATTTTTTTTAAAAATTCTTTTAAATTTCTATTTTATGTGTATGAGTGTTTGGGCTGCATGTATGTAATTGCACCAGTGTTGTGCATTGCTCACAGAGGCCTGAAGATGGTGTTGGATCCTCTGGAACTGAAGTAATAATAGACAGTTGTTAGCTACTAAGTGGGTGCTGGGAAACAAACCCAGGTCCTTTGCAGAGCAGCCAGTGCTCTTAACCGCTGAGCCATCTCTCCAGCCCCTCCATCTTAAGTTTTGAGATGGGTCTCTCATTGACTCCGGAACTTTTGAACAATTGAGTTAGCCTAGCTGGCCAGCAGATCCCAGGGATCCATCCTCCTGTCTCTGCTTCCCCAGCACTGGAATTACAGGTGCACACGGCCAGTGACCAGCTATTATATGCATGCTGAGCATTGAACTTGGGTCCTCATATTTTTAATGGCAGAGACTTTAACCAACTGAGCCATTTCCTTCACCTGGGTTTGGTTTTTTGAGACATCGTCTTAAACTGTAGAGCAGGTTGACCTTGAACTCCTCAATCTTCCAGGCTTACCTTCCCTAGTGCCAGGACGACAGGTGTGTAGGCCACTAGGTACTTCTCTCCCTTTTAAAGCAGTGACTTTCTGAGCCTCCCACACAGCTTAACCAAAAGTGGTTCAAATATGTCCCAGCGACGGGGCAGAGAACTCAGGACAAGGTGGAGAGGATCTGTACTCACTCCTCGTGCTTGATGCCCAGAGACTCTCCCTTGTCTGTGCTCAGCGTGCCCGCACCCTGTCCGTAGCCGTAGCCTTTTGGACCATACTTCTTCCCATAGCAGGACTTGCAATAGATCTCCTCTCCGTGCACAGCCACGGTGGTGCTGTCCAGATTCTTCTTGCAGACCACTGGGGGGGCGGGGACGACAGGGGAATGGTAAGACGCAGCTGGGTGAGTGCTGGCTCCCTACCAGGCCCCTGCAGCTGAAGCTCTCTGGGCACTTTGCACACATGCTATCTTTGCCTTTTGGGACTGGTATAGAAAAGGAGGCCAGCAGGATGGCCAATGAGCTGGAAGACAGAGGGCTGGGGTCTGCATGTCTAACTCTGGGAGGCTAAGGCTCTGATTCCAGGAATCTTTGGGTGCCTCCCTCAGACCTCTAGACCCTGGTATCTCCCAAAGCTGCAGTGCACCCAAGGTTCAGCGGCAATAGCCTAGGCTGACTCTAAGTTACAAGACACCAAATGAAGTTCTTCAGCTCTGTCATTTATTAGCATTATTTAAGTATTTATTTTGCCTGCATATATGTAAGTGTACCTGTGTCATGCAATGCCCACGGAAGTCAGAAGAGGGCATAGGATCCCCTGGAACTGGAGTTACAGGAGGTAGTTAGCTGCCTTGTGGGTGCTAGGAACTGAACATGGATCCCAAAAGAGCAGCTGGTGCTCTTAACCTCTAAGCTATCTCCAGTCCTCCCATATTGTTTTTCATAAAGACTTATTTATTATTTTAAGTGCATGAGTGTTTTGCTTGCTTGCATGTATGCATGCGCACCATGTGCATGCCTGGTGCCTGCAGAGGCCAGAAGAGGGTGGCAGATCCCCTGGAACTGGAGTTACATGTGGATGCTAGGAACCGAACCCAGATTCTCCGCAAGAGCAGCCCATGCTCTTAATCATCGAGCCATCTCTCCAGCCCCTTCACTCTGCCTTTAACAGAGAAACGAAGGGTTCCAACAGGAGAGGAAACAGAAGGGAAGGGAGAAGGGCAGACTTTTCCTGCCTCCAGCAGTGGCTTTAAAAGAAGAGAATCAAGGCATGCTGGCAGTAGTCAGGAGCGGACATGTACGTAAAGTGACACACTCTGAAGAAGACTAGAACATGTTTTAGGTGCTCGGCACGGTGGACTTTGAAAGATAGGCAGGTCATAGTAATCACAGGGATTTCCAGTTTCTAGTTTCAGAAGTCACTGTGCCACAAGGAGAAATGAGGCTGGGCACTAGAGTCATGGGAGACGAGCGACTGGGATGGGGTGAGTTAGAAAACCTTCAAGCCACATACACCTTCCTTTTACCCTCACAGGGCTCCGTGCCAGCTCTCCAGCACAGACATGTTGAGAGTCTGGAATTAGATTCCGGCTCCCCTTTCCAGTTGTATTGCTGAAACAAACTATTTTTGCCTTCCCGGGCTCAGTGTCCCCAATCATAATCATATCAGCTCTAAAGGTATTTAGGAAAATCAAGTGAGATCTTAGATGTGACATACTTAGCACAGTACCCTGTGTATATCAGGTGCATAATAAATGTTGGCTGCGCTTGTGAGTATTAGACACAGTTAGTGCCAAGGGGAGAGAGCGCACACACATCCATTCTCCTCCTACTTCGCCCATGACACAGAGCTTCCCTCTGTCTCTTTAGGTCTCCTCCTGTAGGCCGAATTGGTTCTACAAATCCTCTAAACGTTGAAGTTCAGCCTGCCCAATTGGACTACATCCTAAAATACCTCCTTCTGAGGCCAGAAGTCCACCAACACCACTGAAGAGGTCAAGGTTCCTTGTAACTTGCCTTTAAAGGGTCCAGCCCTCTGCCAGCTCCACTCCCCTTGAGCCCCAGGTTGGGGACTTCAGACTAAATAAGGACCCTCTTGTCCTACACTTGAGATCTCCACCTCATTCCAGCACTCTGGGCCACCCAAATATGGAACCTCCCACCATATCCCCTGGGGCTTGGCTCTGGGAAAAGGGAAGAAGCAGAGAACAACAGCCCAAGGGCTCCAGCATTCCCTTCTAGGGTGGGAAGTCAGGAACTAGCCTAGCCTGGAACTCTTTCCCTTAGATCTAAATTGAACCGGAATTCCAAGACAGAGTGAAGGCAGAAAACAGAGATAAGAGGGTTAAGGGGAAATGAGGCCTAATTTAGAAACTCCAGTTTAGGAACAAGGTCTCCAGCAAAAGGCCCGGAGCTTGACTCCAGAGACGTCAGGGCTTACAGACCGACACCCTGCAGATGGCCCCTGCTATGCTGGCTTGATCTCCTTGCCCCTCCGCACTGCCTTGCTCCTCTCAGAGCTACAGTCCTGCCTACTGTAGCCTATCTCCCACACCTGACCATAGCCCTCTGCCCCTCCACCCCCACCCAACTGATACTAGGAGGGGACGCAGATCACTTGTGAGTCACCTAAAAACTCAGTCAAGGGAAATTTTGAATATATCTCTTACTCAAGGAAGACCTGAATAAAATTTCTATTAAATCATGTTAAGCAAAACAAAAACAACAAAATAAAAAAAGATTAGTTAATGTGCCTGCTGGGAAAGTATTTCCAGATGCTACCTGACTCAGTGGGGCCATGTGATACTCTTTGGAATTATTGGAAAGAGACAGACTCTTGACCACACCTGAAAATGAAGCATGACTCTCTCTGCTTCAGGAGGAAAAATCAAGGCCCATAAAAAAGTTCAAGGTCACATAGTCTTCTAGAAGCAGGGCCAGGCCAGATCCCAGCTTTGATTGCCAGTCCTGGCTTTCGGTCAGGCCATGGCTTCTCTAGGGTAGGCCAAGAAAGTGAGGCCAGAAGGTGAAAACTGACCGAAGCCTCAGCCTGAGGGTCAAAGTGGGTGCAAGGCTTCTGCAAGTTTCTCCTGTGCTCACAGACTCTGGGGAACAGCCCAGGATCAACCTGCAGGCTTCAGTTGCATTGGCTACCAGTGCAGGCTTAGGACAGACAGACCTTTCTTGTCTACAGAATGGTTGCTCAGTCCAGTCTGCCCCAAGAGAGAACCGGTTACTTCTCAGAGTTGGGCAGACTACCTCAGGGCAGGCTCCAGGCCAAAGTTGTGCTTTCCTATCAGGCCTGAACGCCAGCTGGGCATATCACCCTCTTGACTGCTAATGGGAAGTAACTGCCCTACTGCACTGATGGGGGCAGGGTGGGAGGCGGGGGCTGGGGGTAAGGGTACTCGTCCTGCCAACCTTTCTGCCTCAAGGCAAGCCCAGGAAGACTATACCTATTCCGCCATCCCAGCTTTCGCAAGCCTATCCTAGACCCTCAAAGAAGCAAATATGAGTATGGAGCTGAGCTGAGTCCACAGTCAAGGATCAGAATGATCAGATCTTCTTTTGAAGACCTGCCCCAGGCCTGGCGTCTCCCTTTCTAATGAGGGAAAATCCTCTGAAGTCAGGCCAGACATATCATCCGGTTGCCAAAGGGAGAAATGATGTTCCTTTCGATCCTAACGAAGTCTCTGGTGAGATCCCACTGTGTGCTGGCGCTGCTTTAAGTGCCGCAGGTCCACTCAGAGTTCTGATAAGAGGGCCTGTGCTGATCCCAAGACCCCACAGACACACAACTGTTCCCTAGGGAGGCAGCTGCATAACGGCCCCAGTCACTGAGCTACTCATCCTGATTTTCTGCAACTGCTTCTAATCCCTGACACCCACTTACACCCTGCCCCCGAGCCCTGTTCCTTCCTTCCTATGCCACCCCCTGAATTCCTGACCTCCATCCATGCCTGACCAGGGCTAGGACTGGTAGGACTACAGTACGAGCTTGGGCACAGCTGGTCCCTTTTAGTCAGTCATTAAGCAACATTTGGGAGCAGAGAGGTTCCTTTTGGACCCAGCAGCCTGGACCCCCTCCCCAACCACCACCTCTCAGAAAAAGAATAGCTTGAAAAATCCCTAAGCGATGAGTGGTTGATGACCAGATGCAGCTGTTTACAGCCTCCTTGGCAGGCTGGAAGCCAGCAGAGCTCGCAGAAGTTTGTCATCTCCTCGTTCATCACATGAGCCCTGAGCTGTCACTCCAGGCCTGCTGGCTAGTGTGGGGCCCCTGTCGCCCTGTGCTGGGTGGCTTTAGGCTGGCCCACCCAGCAACAGGTAGAGATGGGACTATCAAGGGAGCCTGCATTGCCGGGCCCACCTGGATCTCACTTGGGATCAAGCCACATGGGAGCAAAGGAAGGCCATTTTCCCAGCTGAGCTCCCAGGGGCAGGACAGACAGGACCTCATTTCCTGGATCTCCCAGATGGGTCGGAACTTCAACCCCTGTGAGCTCTCTTGGGTTTCCCACCGTCCTCCTTCAGAGCCCTTAGCAATGAGTATGTGTGAGTCTGTATGTGTTTATTGAACATTCACAACTATTCTAAGTGCTTCATTTGTTTTACAAGCTCAGTCAGTCATTTCAATTCTCACAGCAACCCTTGTAGTATTAATGAGAAAACTCCAGAAGGGAGAATTTGTGAAACTTGTCCATCATCACACAGATGATAGAAAGTAAATTGCAACCCCACCCGTCAGACTGGCTCTGAAAACTGGGGCCTAACCAAGATATTCTACTGCCTCCCACTCAGTCTGCCCTCCGGGAAACAGTTGCTACAGCGGCCTCTCTCTCTAGTCCGACTTCTGCTCAGATCACAATAAGCCTATCATTTAGGAATCTGAAGAGGCTTCTTCAAGTCACTACTTTCTGCACACATTACCTAGCTCAGGGACCAGCCACGGCAACATCAGAGAGGCAAGGTCCCTGGGTAAAGCTGAGCTCTCTCAGGTGCTGTGTCTTGTGCCTGGTTCCCTGCTCTTTCGGACAGGTGTTAGAGCAACTCTCACGCTAGATCATTAGGGGTAGATGTTAATGAACTTGGAGACCCTTTCCCCAATCTTCCAAGGCTAAGGATTGGGCAAGGGAGAGACTAATCTTCTCTTCACTGACCTTCACTATAAGGTTGTGGCCTCTTTTGCCTCTTAACAGGGTGTAACTTAGGTTTGAAGGGTAATGGGAGTTTAAGTTGAAATTGTCTTTCTGTGAAATGAGGGACAGTGACAGGGAAAAAGACAGAGTGGAAAGTTTTCCTAAGGGAGTCTTTCCAGCTTGTCTCTCAGCCACTGCCCTCCCCCATCCCCTAATACCAGCCCCCCCTACACACCAGTGCTGGCCAGTTCACCACTCAGAGAGCAGCTTCTGAAGAGAACAAAGAGGTCCTTAAGTGTTTCCCTCCCCAGCTGAGCTTTAGCCAAATGTCAAACTGTTTACATCCCATGGGACCAGTTCCCCGGGGTGTCGACAGGCTGAGCCTGTGGGGACAAGCCTGTCCTGGTCCCTTGGCAGCAACAGCAAGCCTGGGTGGTACTCACTGCACAGGAAGCAGGATTTGTGGAAGCTGTGGCCCTCGCACTGGACCTCCTCAGCAAAGTAGACTGTCTTCTGGCACACCCCACATTTCTTGCCTCCTCCCCAGTTTGGCATTCTGGAAAAGAACACAGAAATAGAAATTAGGTCCATATACAGGGAGAAGGAAACACAGACTGCCCATGACAGAAAATGAAAGCGGTGGAAGCCTCCTATAGGACGGCCAGGCTGATGGATTCCTTCTGGCTCCTTCTCAACACCATCCTCCAATTGCTACTTAGGGGGATGGGGGAGGGTCATCTCATTTCATCTTAATTGCTGGGGAGCTGCTGTGTATTCAGCCCGGTGCTTGGTACCCTACAAGACACCAGCGAGCACAAGATACAAGGTTCACAAAGAGAACACAGGAGCAACACAAGGGAGCCAGCTGGCTGCAGTGTTATAGTGCAGTGCAGAGAGAGAATGACTCTAAAGGTGCGGATCAGCTAGAGTTTGTAAATCTGTGTAAATTCACAAGCTGGTAGCACTCATATTGTCAAGGGCAGACCATATGGGTGGAAGAAAAGTATTCCAGAAAAGCAAGGGAAGGAACATCACAGCTATGGTCTCACAGGAGTTACTTCTAAGACAGAGAAAGGAACAGGGGGAGATGGGACCGCTGGGAAGCTGCTGAGGCCCTGGCAATGGTCTGCTTGACCCCTGGAGGCTCCCTTTAGAATTGTTCTTTGAATCATGTACATAGGTATTGTGCACTCTCTTGAGTATGATATAGTTTACCAAAAAAAAAAAAAAAGATTTAAGTTAGACATAATGATGCATGCTTGTAATGTCAACACTCATGAGGCTGAGACCGGACAAGAGGATGCCAAGTTTGATACCAGCCTTAGCTACAAAGTGAGAGAACTTGTCTCAAAAAAAAAACAAAACCAAGATGGGCTTCATGGCACATGCCTGTAATCTCAGCACTCTGAAGATGGAAGCTGGAGGATCATAAGTTCAAAGTCATTCTCAGCTACAGGGTGAGTTTGAAGCCAGGCGCTAGGCTACCTGAGACCCTGTCTCAAGAAAACAAAACAAAAGACTTAAAACAACACAGGAGGCTGGGCACAGTGGCACACACCTTTGATCCTAGCACTTGGGAGGTAGAGGCAGGCAGATCTCTGCAACTTCGCGGCCAGACTGGTGGTATACATAGCGAGTTCCAGGCCAGCCAGGGCTAAGATCCTGTCGCAAACAAAGACGCAAACACCAGGACAAGCATTGCAAAACCAGATTTGGTAACACTGCCTGCCTCTGCCTCCTGGGAGCTGGGATTAAAGAAAAGTGTTCACTACCATGCCCAGCCTAGCATTCTGACTTTTAAACAAATATCCTAGGTGACTCAATGAACTTTGAGACACTTTGAGATACTCTAGGAATTGGTTCAAAGCTGCAATTCCCATGTCAGACAGTTCAGTCCAATTGCATCCATGCAATGCCCGTGGATGTCAGAAGAGGGCATCAGATCCCCTGGAACTGGAGTTACAGACGGTTGTTAGTTGCCATGTGGGTGCTGGGAACCAAATCTGGGTTCTCTGCAAGAGCCGACAGTGATCTTATCTCTCTCATCCCAATTCAGCCCAATTTTGATCCTACCACTCACAGGTATGTGACTCTGGGCATAGTACTTAGGTTTTCTAAACCTTGATTTTTGCATCTTGAAAAATAGATTATTTCTGGGGATTAGAGACAATATGGCATGCCATAAGCCTGGCACACCATAAATGCTCAATAATTAATAAAACAGAAGCCAAAGACTATAAGACATGATATCATATGTCAGTGCCTGATTCACAAAATAAGCAGCACAGAAGGTCCATGACACAGGGACTCAGAGGACACAGAATGTCCTTAAGTTGATGAGATATGCTTCTCTCCTATTTCAGTCACCCAACAGCTATATCACTGAAGGAGTAGATGACCCTTCTAGTTCGTTCAACAGCAGTTCACGAAGGGAAGAGGTGCTCTTCCAGGCTCAGCTGATTGAGGACACGAGATGGATGTGAGGGTGGTTCAGGACTTGGTGAGTGAAGGACACAGAGTACTAAGAAAGGAAAAGGGTGGAGCCACAAAAGTGTTGCTCAAGAGTCAAAGGAGCCTAAGGAGAAAGCTTCTCATAACTGGTGCCGTGGAGTCCTCATATCCCACTTCCCGAACCCATAGCACCTGGCACACACCTGTCCAAACAGTAGTTGAGGAATGAGTGAACTAAAGACCCTAGGTGGGTCCAAGTCCTCTGCTCAGGTACCTCTACAACACCTAGGGCCCAGCAGTGGAGTCCAGGGAATGTGTACAGACTGAGAAGCAGTACTAAGGCAGGGAAGCGTGGTTGGTGATGCCACACATCAGTTACCAAATGATGGTAGGCTCAGCAAGGTATTGTTGAAGCAGGAGAGAGAGATACATTTTCACTCCAACATCCTAAAAGTTGGGGTTCCCTCTAGCCCCTCTTCCAGTCTCCTGCATTCTTACCTCCCTGCCTCCCAGCACAGACTCCCACATATCTGAGGCCCTGTCTCTCTTCTGAGCCTTGCCCGTGCAGTTAATTTCAGGCGAGCATTGCTACCCATATGCGCATCCATTTGCAAACGAGCAGCCTGAACTCATGTCCTATCAACCTTCAGGTCCTACCTGACTCTTCTGTTTCGTTTACAGTACCATCCGCATCCTCTCTCAGTGAAGGAACAATGATAGTGTTGACTCTTTGCCTGTCCTTAGTTGCATCCCACTCTGCCTTACTTACCTTTACTTCCCCACCGGAGCTGTGGAGCCCTTTAGGCTCTCCTAGCCCTCTGGCACCTCTCATCCATGCTCTTCTCCCAACCCCCTCCACCTGCCTGGCAGCCTCACCCTCACCCAGCAGCCACATTGCTCCTGGATAGTTCTCTATTCCCATTTGCAGCCATGGCACATGGCATGGACCTAACCTAGTCAGATAGGGTTATTGTTTGGTTATGTGCAAACCGAAAGGGACAGAAGGAGCTTCTGGGGATTCTCAAAGAAAAATTATCTTGTCTTCTGAAAGAGCTTCTAGGAGCAAAGTTCCCTCATCCCCCTACCCCAAACAAAGAGCCAGGAGCAAGGGGCTCTGGGGCTGTTGTCACAAGAGCAACCAGTCTAAGACAGAGCTGAGAGAATAAGTAAGCTAACCTTTGATGACATCATTAACCCACCAACTTGGGCCAAACCTATAGTTCAATCTGTCTTTGAACTTTAGTTACACAAAACAACAAACTCCCTTTATTCTTTCAGCCAGTTACTTTACAACCTCATAGGTGTTCAGAGTGACTGACAGGTAGCCACTTTCTAATCCATCTCTGCCCAACAGCTCCCACCTTTCCCACAGAGCACACTCCTGCCAAGAAACCAAGGGTGCCCCCGTCATAACACGCTCATATCCTGCCCTTGGCCTTGCAGATCCTCAGTTGGTTCCTCTCACTTCTGGATAGGAGGCCTGTCATTTAGCCCTGTGTTAGCCCCTACAGTGCCCAGCTCAGCCTGGCATGATGGACGCCTCAGGCCATGTCTTCACACAGAGCTAGAAAGGCTGAGGGGAGGGCAAGGGCTGAGGCTGGGCACAGTGTCCTCCCATAGAGGAGCTGGAGACACCATCACCTGGTGCATACACGCACTTTTCCCTAACCAGGTTCAGGGCAGACCTCAGCACCACAGGTTCCCATATCTTACAGGCAGGCAGCTTTCTCTCCCTACCAGTGCTCTCTGCCAACTCAGGTAACCTTGGGTTTGAGTTCTCAGTTCCTGGGGCCAGTCCCCATCCCAGCCCCTCATGTGAGGTAGCTTGTCAGGTGCTTGATAAGAGAGGCCCTCCTTTGGGCATAGTTAGCTGGCAGGATTATACATCGCTGGATGGTTCCTTAGGACTGAGAAACATGACCACTGCCCTTTTGGTCCCTTTTTGTCCTGAGGACTCCAGGGTCTAACTGCCCTTGTCAAGCAAGGGCTCGGGGCTTCAAAACCACATACAGTGAAGGCAATTCAACATGAACAGCACATAGATCACTATCTGCCAGTCTCCCCTTCTTCCTTGCTCTGGGAACCCAAGTTCTGTTCAGGTAGCCATCCTCTGAGGGTAGAGAATATATGCCCACGTTACAGATAAGGAAAATCAGGTTCAGAGAGGTTGCACAACTTTCTAATAGCACCATAGCTGTTGGAGACAGGGCCAGATTCTAACAACAGTGCATACATTTCTGTCCTCCGTGACCCCAAGTCATGAAGCTGTGGGCATATTTAAGAGTGGCTGCATGGGGTGGGAATGCAGTTCATTAAGGTGTGCTCTCTTCCTTTACAATCCCCCTAAAGTAAAGCCCCCCTCATGTCCCCAGGGACACCCCTAAGGGAGGAACATTCTCCTAACCACGTGGTGGGGAGCCAGTTCCAAGCAGTGTTTTGTTCAGATACAAAGCCCCGCTCCTTCTGGGGAAGACCCACAGCTCCATAAAGGCCTCCCCTTGTTCTCCCTGGCCCTGTGTCAGGGGCCCACATCCAGCAAGGCCTCAGGGAATCAGGAACATGGGCGGGGAGATGGGTGAAGCCCAAGGACCTGTCAGTGGGGGAGATCTGCTCAGGGTGCCCCTTGGGTGGGCTATTCCTTGAGCCTAGTATCCGGCTAGAGGTCTCACCTCATGAGTATAGTGATGGGATGGGGCCTGAGAAGGGAAAGCAGAGACAGAGCCATAGCCAGAAAGCGCTCCCTGTCTGTTCTGCCCAGATGAGGACCCCCTCAGGGACCCTTGTATGGAGACCCCAGCTGGAGGAGCCCTGGCTCCTCACCCCATCTCCTTTCTGCCCAGCCCCTTCTTCCCAACAGCCAAATTCTGGCTATGGGGAGGCTGGATTGCCTTAAAAGGAAAGCTGTTTCTTAGTCTGTGGACAGCTTAGACGGATGTGTGGTTCATTCTCAATTGCCTTCCCAGTTCTCGGGGACAGAAGACCTGTGGGAGGGAGGCTGTGCAAAGAGAACTCCCAGTGCTTAAGGAACTGGAGCTGGGGTTAAACAGCAAAGCTGGCCCCTACCTAGCTGAGTAACTGGGGCGTGTCACCACTCTGAACTTCATTTGTTTATTCCTAAAACGAAACACCAACTCCCCAAGCCCTATCCTGAAAAATGTAATCAGAATACACAAGAGGGATGACATACTACAGAGGGCATGCCTCCGGATGCCACCTCAGCCTGGCCCAGTCAGGCCATCATACTATCCTGCCAGATGTGGGGCCAGATGGCTACCCTCCTTCCCAGCTGGTCCATATCTGGAAAGAACAAGACTTGAGAAACAACATGTCAGGTAGAGACCCGACTTGTCTGCCAGCCCAGATAATGAGTCTGGGATGAGCTATTTCCTTGAGCTGTTTCCTTCCCAGTTCCTCCTGACTACCTGAGATGGTGAGCAGGGACCTATGTCTTATATCAGGCTTTCTGGTATGTGGCTTTGGTATCAAATCACTAAAGGCAAAGAGGCACATGCCTTTAATCTCAGCACTCAGGAAGCAGGGGCAAGAAAATTACCACTGAGCTCAAGGCCAGCCTGGCTACACAGAGTTCTAGGCAACTTAAGGCTTCACAATGAGACTACCTCAAAACAAAACCAACCAACAAAGGAAGAGTCTCTACCATTTTCTGTAAACACATTGTCCACGGTGAGTTCATCCAGAGAGTTACATTTCCATTGAGAATTGCTGTCTGTGTTCTACTTTGTCCTACATAACTGTCTTGATAATCTCAACAGAGAATAAAATTTGAATTTTCTGCTGAATGGCTGAACATATTCCATCAGTTATGTGCTTGAAATGTTAGGATCCTTGGGGCTGGCTAGAGGCTAGAAGGTAAGGAATGGTCTCTTCAGATAAGCAACCAATTCAAGTCTGCTACTCTGACTAGTTGTTTCATTCACAGCTTTACCTAGAGCTTCAGTCTTAAAAGGAAGCAAGGTAGTGACCCTTACAGCAGCTGAGGAAGGAGTGGGCACAGGACACAGACTCTCATGCTGTTCTTGTAAAATTGCCTTCACTGTATGTGGTTTCGCAGCCCTGAGTCCTTGCTTGACAAGGGCAGTTATCCCCTGGAGTCCTCAGGACAAAAGGGGGCTAAAAAGGCAGTGGTCATGTTTCTCAGTCCTAAGGAACCATCTAGGGATGTATAATCCTGCCAGCTAACTATGCCCAAAGGAAGGCCTCTTTTATTAAGCACCTGACAAGCTACTCCACAACTTTGTTTCTCCAGTGGAAAAATCCCCACTCCATAATCTCTTGATCCCTAGGGCCAAAGAGTAACTAATGGGCTCAGGGCTTAAGTCCCTACCCTCTTGGTCTGGTAGAGACCTGTTATGTGTTTATCTAGTTTGAAATGTGCAGCTCAGGAGCTACCTGAGCTGTCTGGTATCTGCTGGGTACACAGGAATGCTGTCATCCTTTCCAACCCTACAGCTCAGTCTCTTCCTCCACGCCCCCAAGCTCAGAGAACAGCCTAGGACAGAACCTTAAGGGAGGCAACGTCTGGTTAAGAGCTCCATGGAGTCTGTATCTTGGAAGGGACACCTGAGAGCCCAAGAAACAGATCTCTACTAAAGATAATGGTCCAAGACAGGGAAAGAGTGCACAACAGAGTGAGCATGACCTCAGTTTTATGGGTCCCCAAATGATTTTATTAGAGCCCTGCCAGTGGCTTACCTCTGAGAAGTGAGCCAATGTCACTGAGCTCTCCCCTCACAACAGAATCTTCTCCTCTGAAAGGCATGCCCCAGGGCCCTTGTGGGGCTGTGAGCTAACAAGGGTAATGCTCTCAAACTCTTCTTCCCTCTCATTCCCTGTGAACTGAGGTTTGCAGGAAAAAACCTGCGTCTTCAACCAAACATGCTGCAAGGCTGATAGACTGATTAGAACTTCAATGACTGTGGACAGTTTGAAATGTTGCAGGTCCAGAGACTATTTATAATTTATCTTGGGCTATCTTTAGCCCCTAAATAGCCATTCCTTGCCCACCTCTGTGTCTGACTTCATATCCTGTGAGTAACAGAGAAAAACCTTTTGGAATGTATTAACTTAGCAGACCACCAGTTTCCACCAACCCAAGGGCTAAAGATGTTGTCAGATAGCATCTAAGGCATAGAGCAGAATTCTCCCCCTTTGCTCTAACCCACTTCTTTGATGTCTCCACTAATGTACTGGAAAAGTGTCTTGATTCATGGCTTTCTTTGTTCTGTTGCTATAAAAACTTCATGAAACTGTTACCTTGCTGGAGCATAGAATTTGAAGTAACCTCAATCTCTGTTCCCTGGCCATGGTCATTCAGATTTGGCTCCAAAATAAACTGTCTTTCATCTCTTTTGAGGTGAGAGTTGTGCTTTTGTGTCACACCCCTAATGCCTTTTATAGGAGAGTTTCCCACCCTTGAAATTCAGAATTTTGATTATCATGTGGAGGCAGAAATGAGGGTCCATGACTAGGTGTGTACTGCTGAGCTACATCCTTATTAGGATATAATTATATGATGAGGGACTCTTATAATTAGGTTATCATCAAATTGCATTTGCTTTTGTCTAGAATGACGTTGACAGTAGTATCTGTTGGTTGCCCTTTAGACAGAAAGGTCTGAACGATTCTGATTAATTTTTTAAAAATAAAAACCAATGAGCACTTCAGCCTTTAAACACATGTTGCTTGCAGCAGATGTCTCAGGAAGCTCCATCCCACATACCCCAGACCCCCTGGGGTGGGGACCGCCTCCTCGATTGCTTGGCTAGGCTGTGTTCCAGTTTAGAACCTTCTATTTCTTCCTCCTTTGTCTAGGCAGGAGTCAGACGCTGCCTTCTGGTCTTTGGGAAGCACTGGAAATACCAGAGTCTGGAAACACTAGCTGCCTCCTATTTACACACTTTACCATACATGGAAATTACTCAACACTAACGTCAGACAAATTCCTGGGGAGCTGCGTAGTCTCAGCCACGTCATTACCATATAAATTCCTGACAACTGGAAACAGCAGGCAGACAGGCTCCTGTCAGAACTCCCCTTCCTCAAACAATAGCTCCCCTTAGGCCTCCACTCTTTCTGGCTCTTTTCCAGTTTTTTTTCCATTCCTGAAAACATGACTCCAAAATGCAAACGTGCATCAGATGGGATGAAAGTGCATCTGAGAAGTGATTTCTAGGACTCCCTGTCCCCTTAGCCACCCAGCAGAGTGAAAACCTAGAGGTCAGGCATTCTAATCCTGACCCCCGCCCATGCTAAAGTCAGGAAAGCCGGATCTGCTTTTATATCTTCCATCATAGAGCATCTTCACAATGTCTTCACAATAATGTCTTCACAAAGGGCCACCATTTCCTTAGTCAATCAGCCCAGAAAGAGGAAATGTGAAAGAGCAAAGGAAATGTGAAAAACCAGCACGTGGTAGGAACAGTCAGCCTATGTTTGAACACCAGCTCCACAGGGACCACCTATATTGCCCAGAGGAATATAGGTGCAGCATTTAGCACTGACTGGCACCCAGCACACGAGGGCATTTGCTTGCTATTATCTTAAGGAAAGGCCAACACGAACACTTAGTGCTTCTTTTTGTGTCTCTAAGAATTTGCCAATATGTCTGCATAAAGACAAAAGCTGATTTGGGGGGAAAGGTCTTTTGTTCACTAGTATTTCTTTGGATTTCAAAATGTTTAATGCATGCCTTCTTTAGGCTCTAGGAAGCCAACTTGTCATGATGAGCTCCACTTACACACATAAACCTCAGGAACCCACCAGAAAGTTTTTCCAACCCTCCCCCACAGTAGATGCGAAATGAATGAAAACTCTGCCTTTCCCCTCACCTGCTTGTGAACACTACCCTCTTGGAAACACCAGCTGATAACCATTTGCAAGGTTTAGGATGATCTAGTAGAGCAACTCAGCTGACAGTCCATTCCTTTTCCATTCATCACCCAGTATTTGATTGTTGATTGGTTTTTTGAGACAGAGCCTCTATATGTAGCCCAGGCTGGCTTCAAACTTGTGGTCCTCCCGCCACCACCTGCATGCACCACCAAACCCAGCTTCGTTCACTCTGTATTTACCTATCAGTCAAGTGAACATATTCTCCTCTTGGCCTGCAACTCTGATTCAGTAATAAAGACTGGCTAGCTCCAGAGACTGTGAATTACATAAGATAACACCTAGATCAGGAAGGCAGGTACCAAGGCAGTTTATCACATCTTCTTAGTAGGCCAGACTCAGAGCTGCAGGACCTACTCTTCAGATTCTCTCCAGCATCCTCCCAGACTCTCCTTAACATCTGAGTCCTTGAGGACTGTTCTACCCTCAGGCCCACACCACACCCTCTGCAGGATAAACTTCCTTTCCACTCTGGCTGTCCCCACCCTAGATATCCTTGCTAGGGCAATGCCAGGCTGGACTCCACAGAAGGATGAAAGCTGCCTAGGAAATGTTCAGGCCTGGCTCTCCTCTAAAGAATGTCCTGGCATCCTAGGCAGGGGACAGGTGGAAGAATCAGAAGGCACAGAGGAAGCTCAGCACCTGTCCCTAGCTCTCAACTGAAGGAAATCCCCATCCTAGCTCTGAGGTGACAGGCTGCTTGCAGCTCCAGGCAACTCAGTACAAAGAAGGCAGGATCTCAGCGTGTGTGCTGGGAGTTCTGTGACTACATGCTCCAAGTACTGGCCCTGAAGGAAACTGAGTCATGATTTGTCCAAGGCCATATGTGTATTTAGTGATAAATCCAAGAGTCAAAACTCAAACGTGCCTGTCTTTCAGACCTGCTCTCTCACCAAGACTCCAGGGCACTTCTAATAAATGTTCCACCAGAGCAGGTGAACTCCCTCCATGCGCTGTGACAGTGATGCCCTTTCAGCATGCGGAGGACTTGTCCATTCATTCACTCCAAGAGGCAGGGAGTGTGTGAAACACTAAACAGTCCTGACCTCACATTGTTCCCGAGTAGACCCGGACCCTGACTGAATCACAGCAGCATAGGCCCAGGAACACAAAGAATGTACCCAGGCCTGTGCCCTTGGGTGAAATGCCTGCCTGCCAGCATTGTTTGTTGGGTGACATTACAACTTACTTAAATGTGCTCACTGTCAGGCCTCTTCTGCTCCCCAGTTTTTTAAGGGAGATCCCAAAACATTCACAGCCACTGTGGGCTCTTTCCAGGTCTCAGTAACCCATTCTCCACCTAGCATCCAGACTTACGGGGTAGGGGGCATGTAATGATGGCTCTTCCATCCAGTACTTTGAGGAAAAGGAAGACTCACACCTGTACTCTGGGGCCCCCAAGCCAGATGTTTCCCCCTCCCCCGCCCGGGCACTTTCTCCCAGGAAAGGAGAGTGGGGGAGGGAGGGCACGGATGGCCTCATCCCACTGCCTTACAATGAGCGTCAGTAGCCCACAGAATCGCCCATTGTCCCGCCCGACCTACAGGCTGTGGGGGAGCCGGGTCGCCCTGGGTCAGGAGCACGCAGAGCCAACTGCCCAGGAAGTCCCGGGACGTGAGGGGCCGAGAGTGTACTTTGGGGAAGCACTGCCCGAACCAACCCGCCACTTTTCCTGGCCTCCCCTTAAGCTTCACTTTTCCTCCGAACTTTCCTTGCAAGACAGGGAAGCGGGGGAGGGCGGAGGGAGAGGGGAAAGACCGAGAGGCGCGGGGTGCGTGACAGGCGCGTGCAGCGGCGGCCGCAGGGACCCCAGTGGGCCACACCCGGCACTCACCTGGCAGCAGCTGGGCGGCGGGCGACTGCGCTCTCGGAAGCGGTGACTAGCTACACCCGCCGACAGCCGTTTTGTTCCGCTCCGGAAGGCGTATCCCCCGCCACGCCAACCAGTAGGCTTTGCACACTGCACCACAGCAGGGCTGATGTCACCGCGCGGAGCCCCGCGCCCTCCCCTTCTGCCCAGGACCCGGAGCCCCTGCGGCCCGCGCTGCACCCAGGGGCGGCCTCTGTGCAAAGGTCTTCACTTGTTGGGAGATTTTCAAGGTTTCCCAGTTAGCCAGGTGGGACCGCAAAGACCGGAGATAAACTTGGGCCCCCTAGGGAAGAGGGAGTCCTTAAATTTGCGCGTCCTGATGGCAGAATGTAACGGACACACCTTGGACACTAGACTAAGACAGGCAAGTGTGAGCCTGCTCCTCCCATTACTAGCTGTCTTCTGGGCCTAGACAGCCCAGGTTGGCTTCAAGGTCATCTGTAAAAGGGAAATATGTCACCAGGATGTCATGGAAACTACTCTAAGACCAGGGAGCCTAGCATAGGATAGACACTCAATAAGGGTCGACTCCCTCCCCGGTTCTTGACCCTCCCGTTTCCCCCAACTTTCTACTACTCATGAGAATCATCCTACCAGCCCCGGAAGCATTAGTCCCCCAAATGGGACTTTCTCTGGGCATCTAACCTTCAGTATGACAGACACAGACTGAGACCTCAGAAAGCTGCCTCCTGGGTGCCTACCAATGCCCCACTTGTTCCCAGTTGGCAGAGCTGCCTGCCCAGAAACCCAGTGGAGATGGACTGCTGCTGTCGCCATGGCCCAGTAAGTAGCAAGAAGCAGAGTTAGGCTTGAAAAAGTCCCATTTTCTTCCCCCAGGGATATATGCCAGCTCCATTGTACTTTAGGACTACAGGAAGAATCCTCAAGAATGTCTATGTTCCAGGAGCAAAGGATGAATGAGATCCTCAAGGAAAACCCTTCTATTTTGGTGGGGTTTTAAGAAATTATTATCATCATTTTAGGACTTATTCTCTATATTTCTAAGACCAAAGAGAATTGCGGACTGGTGTTGTGCCTTGTTCTTAAGGGGTGAATTACATTATTTTCACCAAATACAGATGGGAAATAAGCCACAGTCAGATCTAGTACACATTCAGTGTGGCTATGCATGTTGCTGGGGTGTGTCTGCTCACCTTTCTACTGCTTCCTGCCATGTATAGTTTTCTTAGAAAGAATATCTGTTATGCCAGTTAGAAGCAAGCACTCAGGGGTTGCTAAGCAGCTGCCACAGTCATCTCAGAATGTTGGTACATACAGCTGGCCATGTCAAGGCCCCCATGGGTTTCATTTAAAGCCCAGAGACTTGACCATGTGGCATTAGACTTACAATACTGGTTACTCAGGAAGCTGAAGCTAAAAGGGTCACAAGTAAGAGCCTGTCTGAACTACAGGGTTATTGTAAGGCCAGCCTGAGTAACAGAGACTGTGTCTCAAAATAAGGACTGGGCCAGCAATATGGCTCAGCAAATAAAGGAGCTTGTCCCCTGAGTTCAGTTCCCCAAACTCACAGTGGAAGGAGAAAACCAGCTCTTGAAAGTTGTCCTTGTCCTCCACTCTGCAGCATGTGCACGCGTGCACACACACACACACATTGAACACACACACATGCACATATGCAATAATAAAAAATAAAATTCAAAATAAAAAGTAAAAAAAGGACTGTGACTGTAGTTCAGTGGTAGAGCACTTGCCTAGCATGTGCAAGGCCCAGGGTTCATTCCCCAGTATAAGGAAGAAGAAAAGAAATGAAGAAAGGAAGGAAGGAAGGAAGGAAGGGAAAGATGAGAGAGAGAAAGAGAGAGAGAGAGAGAGAGAGAGAGAGAGAACACACCCTGGGTTGCTGAATTTACCTTCTTCCAGGAATAAAGGTAAGTACCTTATGATCCAGAAAACGAGACATTTGCCTAGGCTATGCTTGCTTTCTCACATAAAGAAACATGCAGCCATTTTGCCAGGCCCCTCATATAAAAGAGACCCTCTAGAATCAGGGTGTCTGCAGGGATCAAACCAGTGTCTCTTGTAAAAACACTGACTCATAAGACCTATTCAAAACTGAGAGGAGAAACCAGGAGAATTCTTGGCCATTTTTGTAGTACAGGAATTATTGATGAACAGGTATATTAAACTGAAGAATCACAGTCAGTCCTGGAAACCAGGGGCTCACTTCCCAGAGATATCAGTCTTACAGATGGGGTTCCCCCTGAAGCATCGGTACTCAGTCCAGATGAGCTCTGGACTTTTGCCTAAGACTTTACAAAAGAACAAATGTCTACACTTCCTTCTTTGGTCTGGGTTTGTCTTCTCTCGCTTTGCGGGTCTGTTGATAGATCTCCTTGTGAGGGCATACAGAGCTGTTCTGTGAAATGTTCTTAGGATGGTCCAGAAAGAGGGAAACAGTAACTGCAGCCACACTTGTATTTCTCTCAGTGCATCTTAAAGCACTGTGTAAATAGACCACTTTTCAATTCATCATCCAAACTGGAATGGTTTTAATGGTGCATAATATTGTGATTGTCTTCTTAACTACACTAAGCCAGCAAAACTGTCTCTGGCATCCAGGACATTCTCAAGTAAAATAACTTTGCTTATTCAAGCAGACTGTGTCAGCATACGTATTTGATAAAGGAAGCCAAAAGGACCCTTCCTTTTCTACTGTTTTTTTAAGAACCTCACACATTTTGGGCATATTGCTTTCCCTGTATGCCGTCAACCACCTGAGCTTGGTTTTATACAAACCACTTGCAGATAAAGAACACCTTGGGGTTGAGTTGAGTCAGAGATAATGGTAGAATTACAAACCCTGCAAACAGGCATGAGCCTCATGTTGAAATCATAGAAAGGCTGGTAAGCATCATCAATACTTGGGGATGTCACTCATGTTTAAATTTCCTTAGGGTAGAACCTGGTGCTCAGTGACCTCAGTTACATAGCTGTTCCCAGACTGACTGCATCCAGGTGGCAGTATATTTACAGGATGACGTGATCAGAGAACATTGCTAGGACAGTCTCTGCTGGGTGCTCCAAAAGAGGCTTGCCATGCACCGGGGAGGGACTGGAAGGGGTGATAAACTCAGTTTCACTGGCCTTGAAGTGCCGAAGGATGTCTTGTGCATACAGAGAGCCAAAGAGGAACTGGGGTTGGAGATATAGATTGGGGATTTTCAGTCTAGAGGCAGTTTGGGAAGAAAAACAGGTTCAGAACACCAAGGGACACTGATATTTGAGAGTGGCTGAGAGCCCATAAAGGAAAAAGAAGAAATAATTAAAGATGTAGAGAAAACACCCTGACACAGAGGTCAAGGGGAGAAAGTTTCAGGGAGGAACCATGACAGGTACTCAGTCTATCCTGGTGATGTGTTAGAGATCTGGGAATCATGGCAATGCCTGGGAAAGGAGAGGAATGGAAAGATCAAGAAAGGTCAGGTCAGGGCTGCAGAGATGGCTCAGCAGTTAAGAACACTGGCTGCTCTTCCTGAAGATCCATATTTGGTTGCCAGCACCCACATGTCTGCTCACAACCATCTATAACTCTAGTTCCAGGGAATCCAATACACTCTCTGACCTCCACAGGCATTGCAAGACATGGGTACATTTAACATACATGCAGGCAGAAAACACTCATACACACAAAACAAAAATAAATAAATCCAAAAAGTGAAAAATAGAAAAAGAAAAGTAAAGTCCTCAGGCTCTAACACCTCGTACTCCTTACCAAAAGCGTAGTCATCCCTTCGCTACTAAGCCACCTGGGATTCCTTCCCCTTCCTCAGGGCCCCTCAAATGTGACTTGTCCCCTGCAGTTTCTTCTTGGAGAGTGTGGGAGTCTGTAGAAGTAAAGAAACAAATCTGGGGGACTTGACAGCCCTAGAAGCAAGGTCATGCTGCACAATTTGGAATGTTTCCCAATGCACATTCATTAATTTTCATGCTTCTCAGGGAGGACTTAGCCATTTCAGAGTGAAATGGACCTCAAAGAAAGGAAAAACACCAAGAACACTGGGCACCACAATGCTTTGAAAGATCCAGTTTTAAGGCTGGGAATGTAGCTCAGTTGGTAGAGAGTTTGCCGAGCAAGCATGAAGTCCTGAGTTTGATCCCCAGCACTGCCTAAAACCAAGCATGGTAGTATATGCCTATGATCCCAGCACTGGGAGGTCTAGGCAGGAAGATCAGAAGTTCAAGGCCATCCTCAATTACATAGAAAGTGCAAGGTCAGCCTGGGCTACATGATAAAAAATGCCTCAAAAAAATCCAACTTTACATTGGCAGTTTGCATCTCAGCTCTGTTATCCATCATTAACAACACTGTTAGAGGCAGTGTATGGTGAAGCACATCTTTAATCCCAACTCTCTGGAGGTGAAGGCAAGCAGATCTCTGTGAGTTGGAGGCCAGCCTGGTCTACATAGAGAATTGCACATCAACTAGAGCTACATGGTGAGACCCTAACTCAAAAAATAAAACAAAAACAAAAACCCATTATTAATAATAATGATAGATATCTAATACTTGCTATGTGACAGGGGTTTAGACAGCTGCCTCCTTTCTCTTCAGGCACTGAATGATAGAGGGTTGTTTTTGCATGTTGAGGAAACAGGTATGGAATGGTTACCAGCTTCTTAGTGACTGTGTGGGCATGCTTAGCATCAGCTTTCCTCATGCATGAAACAAGAGGTCAAACTACCACAACATTCACCAAAGTCTCCAGCTAGGCAGCCTTGACAGTAAGGAGAGATAAATGTGCCTCATCGGAGGCACAGCACTGACAGAGTCAGAGCGTGCCTGGGGCCTTCACACTTTATGTTTTTATTGTAAAAGTTTATTTGAATTTCCTATCCTCCTTTATACACTAAATAAAGTATAAAGTTTGAATAAAGAAATAATGTTTAAAATTACTTTGGGGGACTGGCAAAGATAGAGACACTTGTCACCAGGCCTGATGGGCCTGAGTTTGGTCCCAGCATCCCCAGAACTCACTCCTGCAGTTTGTCCTCTGACTCTCACACTTGGGCTGTGGCACATACATGCTCATACAGTTCAATACAGAGGTATTGAACTCCTAATCCTCCTGCCTCTGCCTCCCTGTGCTGGGATTCCAGATAGGTATCATCATGCCTGGCTAAAATATTTATTAAAAGACTTGAAGGCTCTTGGGAATGTGTAGTGTTTATTGTATAGCATTCCTGATAGGTCATTCTGGGCCCCTGAGAATATGAACATATCCAGATACACATGTAGGCGATATTTAAGGTTCTTCTGGGCCTGAGAACATGGCTCAAGATGTTACTTACCATGCCGCAAGCATGAGGAGGAGAGTTTGGATCCCTACAACTCAGTGAAGCTGGACACAGTGGCGCACATTGGGGTTGGAGAGGGCAGAGACAGTAAGTAGATCCTTGGAGTTCATTGGCCAGCTTGCTGTCTAGCTGAATGAACGAGCTCTAGATTCAGTAAGAGACTCTTTCAAAAATAAAAGCGGAAAGCAATAGAGGAAGACATCTAACACTGATCCTTGTCCCTCACACACACACACACCACACACACGTGAATATCTTTCTTTAAGTGTGCACCTGTACACACATATAACACACACAGACACACACATACACACAGTTTTTCTTGGTTTTGGCATTACTTTGCTGTAATGAAACTGTGGTGGTATAAGTCAAAGGGAGGTTGTGGGACGAGACCCAGCATTCCTGAACTGCATTCTCTACATTTGTGTTTTCTAAGGAGTATTCCTAAAATCTCTCAGGATTTACTGAGCTTACTGCTTGCTAGCTATCTTAATTCATCTTCCGTTGTTATAACAAAATACCTGAGTCTGGGTTCTTTATAAGGAAAAGAGGTTTATATACCTCATAACTCTGAATATCTAAAAACATGGCAGTGTCAGTGGGCAATGCAGGAGATAAAACCCAGAAATGCCATCAACAGCCTGAGGTGTTCCCTCATCTTTTAGGGACTTCTACTCAGATAACACTGGATTCTTGGTTTTGCCACAGAAAAGAATTTCAGGACAAGCTACTGTGAGGCAGAGTTGGGGTTTGTTGAAACACACGCAAGCGCACACACACACACACACACACACACACACACACAAACACACATATGTCTTTTTGATAGGGTCTCCCTGTAGCTCCAGCTGGCCTGGAACTCACTATGTAGACCAGGCTGGCCCGGAACTCACAGAGATCCCCCTGCCTCTGCCTCCCAAATGCTGGGATTAAAGGTGCCACCACGCTTGGCTATTGAAACATATTTTTAACAGATTTAAAAATGAGTTAATAGAAAGAAGATACTAGGGAAGACAGTAAGACACACCAAGTAAGTTATACTCCCAAAGACATTCTCACTTATGTGTCTTTACAGTAGCCATAAGTACTGTTTTGGGTGGCTTCTGAAGTTTCTAAAGAACCTGAATGAGATCATAGAGGGTCTCCTATGCACTGAATAGGATCAAGGCTGATAAGGTAAAACCCTAGTCACAAGGGTTACCAGGCAAGTTCAGATGTTTTTACTGAAAACAAAGGTTTAATCTTGTTTGTGAGACTCCCAGGAAATATCTGGGAAGGGAATGAGGCTGGACTTAAAGGTCACATGGACTTACGCCTGGCTCATTGTTATTTTAACACAAGATATCTCTGTACATGGGGACTAGAGAGATGGCTCAGTGGTTAAGAGCACTGGCTGCTCTTACAAAGGACCAGGATTCAGTTCCTGGCACCCACATGATGGCTAACAACCATCCTTAATTCCAGTTCTAGGGAATCTGACACCCTCTTCTGACCTCTGCATTGCATGCTTGAGTACACTTACCTGCATGCTGGCAAAACACTCAATACACATTAAAAACTAAATAATTTTTAAAAGATATCTCTGTATTAACGAATATTGTCTCTAGATCAGCAAATGTTAATTTCCTGGGTTTTTTTCTTTTGATCTCAGCAGGTGAAGTCTTCAACTCCTTTTCTTCCCACACCTGTGATTTCCCCTTTCTATCCTGTGTCAGCACCAATACAGCCTCTGATGAGAGCCTCCTGGTGAACAGCATCTCTTCACAAGAAGTTCCATGCGAGAGAGAAGTCACATAGACAGAGAGGAGGCGGGAGATGGAAAGAGTGCA
The DNA here is from genome assembly GCA_035773235.1 of Eospalax fontanierii. Taxonomy (NCBI): domain Eukaryota; kingdom Metazoa; phylum Chordata; class Mammalia; order Rodentia; family Spalacidae; genus Eospalax; species Eospalax fontanierii. The sequence continues at coordinate 58,556,294 of CM069535.1, forward strand.
AACTTGTTTTTATAGCAAGCTAATCCATTCCTAAGAGACAGGACCCACCAGGAGACCTGCATTACCCCAGGAGAGCAATCCCCAACTCAGTAAACTCCCTAATCAACCCCACCTCTTAAAAGTCCCAAAGAATCAAGCTTCCAGCACACAAACTCACACCATAACTATAGCTAGCAGAAAATCCAGAAAAGGGGAAGCCTATGTGGAAAAAAATGAAAATTGCTAGTCCTGGGGAACCTGACCAGGAACCAGTTCTGATGTTTAAGCTGAACTTTACACTACGAAACACAAAAATTTCTAGGGGAGATTGAAAGGTGATTCAGAAACTCACAGGAATGACTCAGGGTTGGATGTTCAAGGACACTGTGAAACAGTTTAGATAGCTTTAAAATGACCACTTCCTCTTTCCCTCTCACCCCCTTCTCTGGGTCCAGTGACCTAACAACCAGTGAGAGTAAGGCCCTCTTCCCCAACAGCCTCTGTCCAAAATAGGCAAGACTGTGGCTTGGCTCTCAAAGTAAGTGTGGGAGGAGAAAACAGGAGGGGCTAGGAGGGGGGGAAGGTTCTTCCTCAGAGGCCAGGGCAACAGAAGGGACCGGGAGTCCTAGGGGCTTTGAGCTTCGGAGCCTGACCTATTCCAGGGACATATACAACCAGAGAGTTGGCCACAGGCCCAGCAAGCCTGGCTCTGCATCTTGTCTCCTCTCCTCCACCTGCAGGCTACCAGGAAAAGCACAGCCAGCCTAACCACTGCATCCGTTTGTTTCCTTCCGGCTTTGTAATCTTGTTTCAGCTTTCTCTGGTCTGGGATGCTCCCTCTCTCATGCTCCATCATAGTCTTCTGGAGCCGCTACTTAAAGCAGTGGAAAATGGCTCCAATTTCAACAAGACCCTTGGCACCTCTGCTCTGTCAGAGTTGCACTGTGAAATAGTACTGGATAATTCTTGTAGAACTATCTCGACCTGAAAGATAAGGTCAAGAAGCATCAGGTTGGCTATACTGGAAGGTCCTGGGGTAGGAATCAAAGTTTAGCGATTCTCCTTTCTAGCTCACGGGGTGCTTTGCCTGGTGTAGGTGCACAGTTCCTATTTTACAACATGTGCGTAAGTGAATCCTTGATTTGTGAGGTAAGGACGTGGAGTAAGATCACCATCTGCTGGTGAATTTAAGAAAAACACCTCATAGCACCCTTAGCCGCCCAAGTGGACAAAGCCCCCAACTTCTAATTTTATTGAAATTTTCTTCCAAAGAAAATCTCTTTATAGTTCAGTCATTTAATGTTCGTCTTTCCTTTCATTTCCTGCTCTTTGGAGTGTTAGAGAGTATCTATTTATCTTTAAAATGCTAAATTGTACTCAAGATTATTTTCTGTATATGTTAGTATGCTACACAAACTTTTTCAGATTATCAGTAATTTGTCTTATTTGTTTGTTTTTTGTTGTTTGTTTGTTTGTTTGCTTGTGTGTTTTGAGACAGGGTCTCCCTTAGCCCCCAACTGTGCTGGAACTTGCTAGGTAGATCAGGCTGGCCTACATCTCAGAGATCCACCTCCTTGTGCGTCCTGAGTGCTGGAGTTAACTGTGTGTGCCACCATGCCCAGCTATTTGTCTTATTTTTAAAGCATGAGCTCTTGCTTGCTTAGTACTCACTAAAGGACACACAGATGGAGGCTCCTCTATAGTATGACTGGGCAGATGTATTTATTGTCCCACTGTGACTATGTGAAGCAGGGTCATTATCTCTGAGTGTTAACATCAGAGGCAGCACAGAGATTTTGAGCCTCACCACAGAGCTGGAGCCCTGAGAGCATTGTGGGAAGCAATGTGAGCCGCTGGTGCCACGAACACTTGTGTTTGTCTGTAATAGAACTGTTCATGATAATTTCATACCATTCTTATTGTAAAGTAAACAAATACACATCCTGTAAGAAAGGAAGAGGGGCTGGGAGAGATGGCTCAGTGGTTAAGAGCACTGAATGCTCTTGCAGAAGACACACATGGTGGCAGCAACCGTCTGTAACCCCAATTCTAGGGAACCCAGCACCTTCTTCTAACCTCCACAGGCATTGCACGACATGGGTGCGCTTACATACATGCAGGCAATACACTCACACACATAAAATAAAAATAACACATAAATAAATAATAAAAATAAAGGAAAGGGGGAAAATGAGAGATAGCTCAGCAGTTAAGATCATTCTCGAGTAACCAAGTTCAGATCCCAACATCCACTTAACAAGCTAAGCACCCCAAAAAAGCCTGTAACTACAGTTCCAAGGGCCCATTTCTAGTCTTCTCGTGCACACAAGTACACACACCTGCATTCACACTCATTCACACACATAAATAAATAATAAATAAACAAACACCTCTGACTGGAGAGATAGCTCAATAGGTAAAGGCATTTGCTGCTAATCCTGATGACCCGAGTTTGATCCCTGGGTCCCACATGATGGAAAGAGAGAACTAACTCCTGAAAGGTGTCCTCTGATTTCCACACATTTGCCTTCGCAAAAATGTGCACACACACATAAATAAATAAATAAATAAATAAATAAATAAATAAATAAATAATCTCTTTCCAACCAGTCATTTGACGCTTAGATTCTTTGTTCTTGCTTGTGGTTTTGTTGTGAGACAACTTCTCAATGTAGCCCGGGCTGCTCTGGAACTTGTTGCGTAGCCGCAACAGGCCTGACGCTCTCCTCTTGCTAGGATTATAGGAACTCACCCACCACCACACCCTGCTGATACTTGGATTGTTCTGATGCTGACTCAAGCTGCCTAGGTCCCCAATAGAGAATCCCCAAATATACATCACACTAGTGGAAGCAAAGCCTGTGAATGTGGGAGAAACTCTGCCTTGCAGCTCAGGACCCGCTTCTATCCATTGACGAATGCTCTCCTGCTCTTCCCCATCATCTATCTAGACAGGAAACTGTTACTAAGTAGTGGCTTTCTTCTAGCCATTGGGCCAGGAGGATGACACGAGACTGTCAGGGTGGGTGAATATTGGAGACTGGCAGACTCAGGGCGGTGGGAGTTCAAAGAGGAGGAGAATTCCAAGAACTCTACAATGTGGATCTGATGTCTCATAGGAGGTGACAGGCTTATGAGCATGAGCTAGACTAGGAAGATAGTTAGAGAGGCTGTGGATATAGCTCATTGTTAGAACACCTGCCTAACATACAAACCCTGGTTCCATCGCCCAAACTGAACAGGGGCTGGGGGAGGATAACGCATATCTAGGCTTGTGATGTGGAGATGAGCAGGGTTCTGATTACCTTGCTGGGCAACAAATCACACAAAACAGTAGTTAAAACAAAAGCCCTTTACTGCTGTCCCTCATGTATCTGGGGCTTCCTAAGCTTAGCTCTTCTCAGTATCTTTCATATGGTTACACTCAGGTGATAGCTGGGTAGAAATGTCATGAGGTGTTCCTTGTTCCCATGGCCAGTGACTAAGGCTAGTTGTCAGCCAGGACCTCAGCTGAAGCTGTTAGCCCTAGGTGATGCTCAACTTTAATTGCGAACTTCAAACAACCTAGAATCATCTGGGTCTGAATGAGGGTTGGCCCATGGGTATGTCTGTGTAAGATTGTCTTAATTAAGTTAATCAATGTGTTAGATACAGCCTACTGTGGGCAGTACTGTTCTCTAAGCAGGGAGTTCTGAATTATATGAAAGTGGAAGAGCCAGGCTGGAGAGATGGCTCGGTGGTTAAGAGCACTGGCTGCTCTTGCAGAAGACCCAGATCTGGTTCCCAGCACCAGCACGACAGCTAACAACTGTCTATAACTCCAGTTCCAGGGGATGGGATACCCTCTTCTGGCCTTCATGGGCATTGCATACACAGCTGCATTTACATACTTTCAGGAAAAACACTCATATACATAAAAATAAAATTTTGATTTATTTTGTTTCATTTTTTGAGATAGGGTCCCCATGTAGCCCCAACTAGCCTGGAACCTACTCTGTAGACCAGGATGGCCTCCATCTCACACATATCAGCCTGCCTCTGCCTCCCAAGTGCCACCACATCTGGCAAAAATAAATAAATTTTTTAATTAAAAAAAAAAGAGTGGAAAAACCAGGCGTGATGGCACATTACCTTTAATTCCAGCACTTTGGAGGCAGAGACAGACAGATCTCTGAAAGTCCAGCCTGGTCTACCTAGTACCTAGGGAAGCCAAGGCTACATAGTCTAACCTTTCCGGAGAAAAATTAAAATAAGTGGAAAAATAAATCTTGGCAAGCAAGTGTTCATTTCTCCCTGCTCTTGACTGTGGATTCAGTGTCCCTGGCTGCTTTAAGTTCCTGACAGGTCTTGAAGTCCCTACGTGATGGACTATAACCTGCAGTTGTAGCTAAATAAACCCTTTCTCCTCTTTTGTCAGGGTAAAACAGCAACAGAAATGGAATTAGAACACCTACAGTTAGCCTCTCCAGGACACCTAGGCTTTCTCTCACAGTGCAGCAACTGGGTGTCAGGGACATGTATCCCAAGAGAGAGCATCTGGCTTGCCTTTGTTTGTTTGTTTGTTTGTTTGGTTTGTTTGTTTGTTTGTTTGTTTGAGACAGTGTCTCCCTGTAGCCCCAGCTGACATGGAACTCACTGTGTAGACCAGGCTGGCCTCCACCTCACAGAGATCTGCCTGCTTCTGAAGTACTTGGATTAAAGACATGTACACCTAGCAGAAGTGTTAAATGAATTTTGATTTGAGATAAGGACAGAATTTCCAACAATTTTTGAAATGACTATAAACATATTTCTTCCATTTTATACTATATATTTATGCAAAGTACATTCTCAGCATTGGTGATTATAAAATAAAAATACTGACCAGATAGTGCCTGACTAGCTGAGACAAGTATACCTTTCACCCCCCATCAAAGAAGCTTCTTTTGCAACCCCAAGTTACACATCTTCAAAGCAAGCTCTATATGTAGGATGAATGCATCTCTCAACCCTCAACAAGAGAAGTTTCCTATGCGGCAGATGGTGATTAACACAAAAACCTATACTCGGCCAATGTGCAGAGAACGAGAGGCTGCAGAGTGCTCATCCCTGAATAGGATTCCTGTTTCAAACCTCTGCCTCCTGAGGCTCAGGGATCACTGTGGAAAAGGAGACAGAAAGACTGTGAGAGCCAGAGTAGTGGAGAAAAGGAAGCAGAGTCTTCCTGACAGCTGGTCGGTTGTTCCTGTGAACTCACAGCAATGATGACAGCACGCACAAGTCCTATGCAAGCTCGAACAGGCAAAACCTGAGCACAGACATAGAGAAGAAATCCCAACCCAACCCAAGAAACTTTTGACAATTGATGGCTGCTGGGAGGGGGACAAACAGTGTCTTACAAGGGATTAGACTCTTGGTGGGCCTAGTTGATGGACCCACACTGAAGAACATTGGGGACACAAATCAGATTCTGTAGGTCATGCTATATACAAGAGAGTACATTAAATTGGGCAGGGGGTAGTCAGAAGAGGCCAAGATCTAGTTATTAATGTAAAGATAAACAAGTACACTGATCTCATTAATATACAAATGTGTAAAAAGATATGTATACTAAATAATTGTTTCAAAATTAACTTATGACTTATTAGCAGTAAATTCTTAATTTGTATACCTATTTTATATGCCTGTGTACTTGAGGTCAAATAAAAATTTCTCAGGCAACAGATTAGAGGGAGGACTCAGTGGATAGGAGCATTGATTGCCCTTGCAGAGGACCCAGGCTCAATTCCCTGTACCCACATGTTGACTAACAACCATCCATAACTCCAGTTCCAGGGGATCCAGCCAGTGCCCTCTTCTGACCTCTGAGGGGAATTCCACGATATGAGTGCACTTACATATACAGGCTATACATTCATTCACATAAATAAATAAGTAAATAAATAAATAAAAATAAAGATAAAAGGCCTGGTATGGTAGTGGCACACCTTTAATTCCAGCACTTGGGAGGGAGAGGCAGATGGATCTCTGTGAGACTGAGGCCAGTTTGAGTTACAAAGTGAGTTCTAATCTAGCTGAGGCTACAGAGAGATCTTGTCTCAAAAAAACAGAAATAGAAACAAAATTCCCCTCGGGCAATAGCCCTATAAAATGGCTTAATGGGTAAGGTGCTTGCCACCAGTCTGATGACCTGAGTTCGATCCCTGGAGCATACATGGTGAAAGGAGAGAACTGACTCCCAAAATTTGTCCTCTAACCTCTACAGGAGTGCTGTGGTGTAATAAATAAATAAGTAAATCTTTAAAAATTTTCTAAGGCCAAAGGCATCGAGGAGTAGAAAACTTTAGGAAACCCTGTTGTAAGAGAGAAAGCAGCTTTCACAGACTAGGCATTGCCGAGAGAAAATAATGAGACTTGAGAGGAGATCACTTGGCCATCTTCACTAAGACTCATAAAAAACATTTCTCTACAGAGAAGATTCTGAGAAAGAAGAGATGCATGCTGAGTGCGGTCAGGGGTCCAGATGGATGGTCAGAGATGGATAGGCTGAGATGGTGGAGTAATGACCACTGAGGGGCCCATCATGTGAGTTCTGCCCAGGCTGGCTCTTGGAGGGGAAAAATGAGTTTGGCATCAACATAACAGTAGCCAGAGGCTTTCTCTGAGCTGTGTCCTGGAGAACAGCTGTGGTACAGAGGAGAGGGCTGAGCCAGGAAGCCACCGTTAACTCGAAGCTATAGTGTCTCAAGAGATAAGATATGCCCACAAATAACCACCACACATGAGAGCTAGTAGCTGTCAGTTCAGGGTAAAGCAGAAGCAGGGATCAGTCGTTAAACAAACACAAGAGCTGGATCAGAGATAAGATGCAGTGTTAGGGTTGGAAGGCAGGTTGACACAGTGCTGAGATCTTAAGGTGTGCAGCCCAAGGCCTCAAGGCTTTGATGCAGCGTCCTACATATCACCCTTCAGGCTTATAGGGAGAAAGGCAGAAGCCTGGGCAAAGAGTTAACAGGTGAGGCTTGGTGGGAGTTTTGCGTGGCTGTCTGGGAGGGGAGAAGTTTGCTGGCCTATCCCCTTCTGAGTGTAGTAGTTGTGAGCTCCAGCTGAAAACCCCAGTTGTGTAATGTCTGGTCCCCAAGACCCAAGAACAACTAGATACCAGCTTCCTTCTCTATGAGGACTCTGTGACACAGCACGGACATGAGGAGGACTTGCTATGGTTTCCATGTGAATTGAGTAAGACCATTCCAAGGTTCCATGAATTAAAATTAAATCCTCATTGAGGGTGGGGGGACACAGGGTAGACATTTAATCCAACTTTTGTGTTTAAGATGGGGTCTTTGGGAGGTGACATGGGTCAGATAAGGTCATTAATAAAAAGAGAAATCATCTAGAAGAGCCACAAATGCTCCCACCTGCTGTCTGTTTCCTGCCAGGTGATGCCCTGTATTGCCTCAGGATCTAGCAAGAAGCCATCACCAGATGTGCCCTTAACCCATACCCCCAAAATTCTGAGGCAAAATAAATGTCTCTTCTTTATAACTCGCCTACTCTGAATCATTGTGGCATTGATGACAGAAAATGGATTATCACAAGAACTAAATAGCTGTAAGACATTTTAGTCTTTCACTTATTCATGGGCCCTGGAGCTCCTTAACCTAGGTTGCAGTTTTTTGTGACTATGACTTTGTGTGTTTTGTTTGTTTGTTTGTTTGTTTTTTGAGACAGTGTCTCCCTATAGCCCCAAGTGACCTAGAACTCACCTTTAAGATCATGCTGGCCTCATTCTCACAGAGCTCTACCCACCTCTGCCTCCCATGTACTGGGATTAAAGGCATATACTACCACACCTGGCCTTTTTCTTATTTTTGGTCTGTGTGCATGTGTCTATGTCTCTGTGTGTGTATGTGTGACTGTGTCTATGTTTTGTGTGTGTGTGTGTGTGTGTGTGTGTGTGTGTGTGTGTGTGTGACTTTGGAAGATTAGGTTTCCTCTTCTTGGATTGGGACATATACACATGGTCCCAACAAGAGAACCTTTGCTACAAAAACAATAGGAGAAAGATACAAGATACAAAGAAGAATCAAGGGGTTGAATGCTTTAGGGACAGGAGTGTGCCCACAGTCAGGCTGTGGACGATCAGTGCTGAGCACAGTATGTGGCCCTCAGTAAGCAGCTAAGAAGGAAGGTGGGAGAGAGTCAGACGGTATAACAAGTTGTCACAGTGCCCTGATTAGACCTGATCTGCTCATTCCAGCTGCAGACGATGCTGGAAGCCTCAAGTTACCCATACAGACAAAAGGTAAACAAAAACTACAGCTTGATGTAGATACATTCCATCTGTCATGTAATTTTCCCACTTAGAGTACATACTTCAAGAGTTTTTCATATATGTTTGTATAATCATAGTTTTGCAACTATACCTATTTTATTTTTTAATTTTAATTTTAAAAAATTTTACATGTGTGTTTTGCCTGTGTGAGTATAAGTGTACTGTGTGCATGCAATCCCACACAGGGTGTTGGATCCCCCAGAACTGGAGTTAAGGACGGTTGTTAGCTGCCATATGCGTGCTAGAAACTGAACCCTGGTCCTCTGCAAGAGCGGCCAGTGCTCTTAACCTCTGTGCCATCTCTCCAGTCCCCCAAATCTATTTTAGAACATTTTGTCAACATAATCAGAGTCTGCATCCATTACTAGACACTCCCGTTTTACCTCCCAACCTCCCAGCCCTGGCAACCGCTAATCTACTGTTTCTATTGATTTGCCTGTTTTGAACATTTTCTATAAATGTAACTATACAGTTTGTAGCCCTTTGTGACAGGTCCATCCATGAAGTCCCTGCATCAACACTTTTTATTGACAAATTGTTTAGCATTGCATGGTATACAACCTTTTTTCTATCTACTTGTCAGTTATGGACATTCAGCTGGGCTTTAGCTATTTTGAACATGAATATTCATGTGTAAGGTAATTTGCATGCATGTTTGTTTCTCTTAGGTATACAATGGAGAATGGAATATCTTAGCACTAAGTGACATGATACCTTTTATGGTTAAGCCTTAAGGATCTGCCAAACTGCTTTCCAGAGCAACAGTACCACTGTACATTCCTACGAGTGATGCAACCTCCACGTCCTAGACAGCACTTGTCATGACTAGTCTTTATCATAGCCATCCTGGAAGGTTTGAAGCAGTAGCCCCCTGAAGGTTTGATTTGCATTTCCCTGGTTGTTGATGACACTGAACATCTTTTCATGTGATTGTGATCATTTATATGTCTTCTTTGGAAAACATATTCAGATTCTTTACTTGTTTTTTTTTTTTTTTTGTTGTTGTTTGTTTGTTTTTTAAAGACAGGGTTTGGAAGTGGTGGTGCACACCTTTAATCTCAGCACTCTGGAGGCAGAGGCAGGCAGACCTCTGTGAGTTCAACACCAGCCTGATCTACATAGCAAGTTCCAGGCCAGCTGGGACTCTTGAGAGACCATGTCTCAAAAACTTTAAAAAAAAAAAGACAGGCTCTCACTGTGTAGCCATGGGAACTGGCCTGGAATTGGCTATGCGGACCAAGTTGACTTCAAACTCACAGAGATCTGCCTGCCTCTATCCCCCAAGTGCTGAGATTAAAGGTTTACACCACCATACCAGGTGAAAGTCCTTTAACTTATTTTTAAATTATTCGTGGGGTTTGGGGGGAGGTGTTGTTGTTGTTGTTGTTGTTTAATAACAACTGTAGCTCAGGCTGGTCTTGAATTTTGGAGCCTCTCAAACACAGAATTACAAAAGTGCCATCATACCTGTCCTTGAAGAACATTTTTAAAAACTATGCATATGTGTGCCTGCATGAGTTTATGTGCACCACAAGCATGCAGGTCCTGCAGAAGCCAGAGGGAATCGTGTTCTCTAGAACTGGAGTTACAGGAAAATTTCAGCTGCTTGATATGGATCCTGGGAACTGGGTCTTCTGCAAGAACAGTAAACGCACTTAACTGCTGAGTCATCTCTCTTGCCAACTAACATTTCTTAAACTGTGGTTCCACAAACATAGTCTCTGCCTACTGAGACTTATTTATTCACTTCTGCTTTAATTCACTTCTGCTTCTGGCCCAGGGATTATCCTGATTAAAAATAGCAGCAACAACGACACAAACCCAACGTGGGGGGCTAGGGAGACTCAGTGACTAAAGTACTTGGCATTCAAGCATGAGGACCTGAGTTCAAATACCCATGTAAAAACCTAGTGCCACTGCATGCTGTAACTTCAACTCAGGGGAGGAGGGGTGGAGACACTCAGATCCAGAGGGCTTGAAAGGGTGAGCTCCAGGTTCAGCAAGAGACTCTATCCTAAAAAAAGAGAAAAAACAGGGTGGAGAGCAACAGCAGAAGACACCTGACAACAACTTCTGGCCTCCATACATGCACATATGGGCATCTCCACATACATAAGCATACATGTGTATATAACACACACATACACTCACACACACAGACCACACACATGCACACAGACACACACATGCACACAGACACACACATACACTTGCACACACACACACACACACACACACAAAAGCATAGACCAGATAAAAAGTTTCAAGATACCAGACATCAGGCAATGAAGCAGAAGGACCTTTGAGAAATGAGAAACCACAGCCCCAGGTTGCCTCATGTTGCCTCTCAAAACGTTTCCAGGTCACAGGAAAGAACATTTCCTGAGTCAAGTAGGAATCAAGAGTCTGAGAAGGCAAAATTCCCAAGGCACAGGAAGAGGGAACTGCCCAGAGTACATACAGGAGATCTCCAGGCTTGCAGAAGTCAGTGGCATGTGAATCTGCATGCTCATGGGAGCCTCCACTTCTCAGACTAGAGAAGAAAACACTGGAAAGAATGTGAGGAAGCAGAGCTGACAGCCCACGCAGGGCAGGGGCAGTGCCTGGATTCACAGCAGGAATGGAAACCTTGAATCACCAGTAAGCATAGCACAAGAAGGAAGTGCCTCAGCAGGGTGACCCTCGACCCCAGGTGGAGTATGCTAGCCTTCAGATCTTAAACATGACATGAAGGATCAAACGTCCCAAAACACAGCCACGTCCCAGAACAAAGCTCAAGTATTCATACAGGAATATGAAAATAGCTATTTACCCAATAAGGTAAAATGTACAATGCTTGGCTCCTCAGAAATTGCCAGGCATGCAAAGAAACAAGAACACATGACCCATAATGTGTGTGGGGGGATGATAAGCTGAAACTGACTCAGAATTGACACTGATGTTAGAATTAGCATAACAGACACAGATTCTGTGTATTCAGAAAACTCTGTGGAAACGTGAAAGATGAAAGAAAAAACAAAATTAAACTTCTAGAGGTGACGATTATGATGTATGAGATAAAAACACACTGATTATGTTAACAAATTAGACATTACAGAAGAAAAAATATTAATGAACTCAAAGACATAGCAATAGCTATGGTCTGACCAATAACTGGTCAGAATGAATACAGAGAGGAAAGATAGTCTTTTGCTTGTGTGTACATATCTGTGTGCACGTCTGTGTGTGCTGCCGTGTGCACACACATGGAGGCCAGAGGAGGATGTAGGGTGTCTTCCTCTGTCACTTTCTGTCTTATCCACTTGAATACTGAGCCTGATGCTTTCTGTTTCCGCTAGGGGAGCTGACTGGCCAGTGAGTTTTCAGGATCTCTCAGTGCTGAAGTTACAGGTACACACAGTCATACCTGGATTTTGTGTCTCTGCTGGGGATTTGAACTCAGAGCCATGTGCTTCTAGTCACTGAACTATCTCTCCAGCCCCTAAAATGATTTTTAAAAGTGAACAAAGCATTGGTGAACTAAGTAACAACTTCAGCCTGATACACTTGTAATCCAAGTGTTGGGATTAAAGATGCCCTTCACCACACCCTGCCTCTAACAGTGTTGTTAATGGTGGATAACAGAACTGAGATGCAAACTGCCAATGTAAAGTTGGATTTTTTTTGAGGCATTTTTTTTTCATGTAGCCCAGGCTGGCCTTGCCTTGAACCTCTGATCCTCCTGGTTAGACTGCCTAGTGCCGGGATCATAGGTGTGTACTACCATGCCTGGTTTCAGGCAGTGCTGGGATCAGACTCAGGGCTTCACCTTGGCTCTGCAAGCTCTCTACCAACTGAGCTATATTCCCAGCCTTAAACCTGGATCTTTCAAAGTATCATGGTGCCCAGTGTTCTTGGTGCTTTTCCTTTCTCTGAGGTCCATTTTGCTGTGAAATGGCTGGGTCCTCCCTGAGAAATATGAAAGTTGATGAATGTGCATTGGGAAACATTACAAATTGTGCAGCAGGACCTTGCTTCTAGAGCTGTCATGTCCCCCAGATTTGTTTCTTCAGTTCTACAGACTCCCACACTCCCCAAGAAGAAACTGCAGGCGACAAGCCACATTTGAGAGGCCCTGAGGAAGGAGAAGGAATTCCAGGTGGCTTAGTAATGAAGGGATGACTACTCTTTTGGTAAGGAGTTACGAGGTGTTAGAGTCCAGGGATTTTACCTTTACATTTTTTACTTTTTGGAGTCATTTATTTTTGTTTTATGTGTATGAGCATTTTCTGTCTGCATGTATGTTAAGTGTACCATGTCTTGCAATGCCTGTGGAGGCCAGAAGAGGGTATCGGATCCCCTGGAATAGAGTTATGGATGGTAGTGAGCAGACATGTGGGTGCTGGGAACCAAACATGGGTCCTCTGGAAGAGCAGCCAGTGTTCTTAACTGCTGAGCCATCTCTGCAGCCCTGACCTGACCTTTCTTGCCCTTCCCTTCCCCAGGTGTTGCTGTGCTTCCCAGATCTCTTAGTATTTTTTGTCTCATTGTTTCTTTCTTCTTTATTTGGAATTCCAGTCACAAGTGAGAGACTGCTGGCTGTGTTCCCCCCAGCGCACCAGGACTCTGTTTGTCCTTTGCAACTATTTTGTTTTTCTGTTTCTCTGCTCAATTTTGATAATTTCTATCAGCCTGTATTCAAATTCATTTACATTGAAGAATCAGTAGCATTCGGTCTGCTGCTCAGCCACCAACTGAATTTTATGTAGCTATTACATTTTCTTGTTATATTTCTTAAATTTTCTTTTTTCTTAAAAAGGTTGATCTCAAACTCAAAGCAATCCTCCTACCTCTACTTGCCAAGTGCTGGGGTTATAAGCATGTGCTGTCAGATCCAGCTTGTGATCTGTTTCTTACCAGATATAACATAAACCAAATATCTATTAGTGGGTAAACAAACAGAATGCACTATAATCATACAATGGAATGCTACTTTGTAGTAAAAAGAAATGGCTAGTCACACTTTAGCCTGAATGAACCTTAAAAACATTACTTGAAGTGAAAAGAGACAGATCAAAGAACCACATATTGCATTATTTCATTTTTGTGAAGTGTCTAGAAAGGCAAAACTGCAAGACAAAAAGCACTTTAGTGGTTGCCTGTGGCCAGGAGGTGGGGGGGTGGGGGAGGCTGGAATTGACTGCAAAGTGGTGAGAAGAATTGCTTTATGGTGTTGGAAATGTTCTAAAACTGGAATGTGGGGATAGTTATGTAACTTTTTAAATTGATTTAGGTTGTTAAATTATATTCTTAAAACAGGTGAATTTTAGATGTTTATTATATCTTAATAAAACCACTAGGATGGTAAGAGACAGAAACCACTAACTTGGAAAAAACAAGTAAAAAGTATCTCATTGACAAAGGATAATTAGTCAGAATATGTAATTCTTGAAATCAAGGAGGAAAAAGCTCAGAGGAGAGCTTGGAAAAACATCTGGAGATGGGAAATAGCAATCTTATGTAAGAATGAGCCTATGGGAGATGTTCCATATTACTAATATAGTTGGTGAAATACAAGTTAAATTCACCATAATGTATCACCTCATAACCATTTGGATGTCAAAAAAGCCTGATAATGCCAAATGTGGCAGTGTTCACTTGTGGTCAAGTGAAAGGCGTCCAGCCTCCACCACCACCAGTTTCACTCCTGGGTAGACTATCAGAGAATACAAATGAGCACTGTATGAGGTATGCAAGGGCCGGGGATACACCTCAAAGGTAGAGTGCGTTCCTAACATGGGAAAGGCCCTGGATTTGATCCCTGTTACAAAAAATATCCATAAAAAGCTGTATATAATAAAATTGATACATTATAGTATAATGGAATATTATGCTTAAAACACGAATAAAGTTCCACGCATCAGTATGAACGAGCCTCTCACTCTAATACTGAGTCAAAATGGAGAGTTGTAGAATTTATGTGGTGTCTCTGTCTTGAATCTGCTGGCCTTTGGATAAGAATCTGACCATTGGCTCTCCTGGGCTCTAGCTTCCTGACTCACCCTGCAGACGTTGAGATACAGGCCTTAGCACCAGGGGAACACACAAGGAATAGAGGTAATGGCAGCATATGTATTCAGCACGTCAGCGGCCTCGGGTTTCATTCTCAGCACTACAGAAAAGGGAGGCAGGTGGGAAGCAGAACACGTGTGTTAGGGGCAGCTGTAAAAGGCCAAATTCCTTTGCAGGATCAATCCAGCACTGGGCCTGGAGGGGACCTCACAGTAGCAGCATGGAGTGACGAAGTGTTGAGCATGTTACTGACAGGGATAAGGGCAGAGGAAATTTAGAGCTGGGTGCTCACTTCTCAGGGCTTCTGTTGGAATTCTCAGAGTCCTGGTGCTCCGTAGGTTCCTGTGACTATTCCAGTTGAGATTCTAGACTACTTGAACTTTGTCTCTTGGGACATAAAAAAATAAATCTGAAAAATTTTCACCATAGATGCAAATACCATGGGGCTCATCCTCATCCTCACCCTTGGAGTACATCACACCACAAAAAGTCAAGAAAAAACTGTACTAGTAAAACGAGTCATCTCCCATCGGTCTCTCTCTCTCTCTCTCTCTCTCTCTCTCTCTCTCTCTCTCTGACTGACCAAATGGTTGAGTTTGACAATGAGTCTTGCTAATAGTTTCTCTTGTTTTGAGATGACATAGGCAGCAGAGGTCTCCCAGCCACAGGAGCTGGGAGGGGACAGCTGTTAGTCTGTAGTAGCCTCCCAGAAATTCAGTCTGGTTTGTTTGTTTGTTTGTTTTGGGTTGTGTTGGGGTTGTTTGTTTTTGTTTTTTCAAGACAGGGTCTTCCTGCAGCCTCAGCTACCAGGAACTCCTTTTATAGACTAGACTGGCCTTGATTTCACAGAGATCCACCTGCCTCTGCCTCCCGAGTGCAGGTTTTGCACGTATGTACCATTTCTCCCCTAGCTTCTGAAGTTTTTCCTAATTTCCTCTTTGTCTCATCCAAGGTGCCCCTAACGGGAGATTCTGAACTAGGATATTTCTTCCTACTCCTCCCGGATGGATTGCAAGTTTTTTCCAGTACTAGGTTCTCCTTAGTTTCAGCAGCCGGACAAACACCAGCAGGGGTCAGCAGTGACCCACATCTGGCTGGGAGCCGATTGCCACATGTGCGGTCTCTGCTGGCCGGCCCAGGGTGTTGGGGGACCCGAAGTCCCTGTTCTGCAGAGGCCTTGGCACCACGCTGAGCATGCGGGCTGAGGCTCCCTCCTTGAGCTTGGAGGGACGTGTAGTCATTGAAAGCTCTGAGGTGGGTGTGGGGGATGGGTGAGGCCAGCTCGCCACCTGCTTTTCACCCGCAGGTTAATGTGTCCTGGCACGTGCGAGTATGTCTGAGGGTGTGACTTGGAATTGTCTTGCTGAGAGAATTGCTCACAGAAGATTTCTGCACTGGGCACAGTACCCAGGCTGTTGGCTGGGGGTGCATGGCTCTCCAGGCTCTGGGAATCGCTGGTGCAGCGCTCCCAGGGATGCCCACCCAGGCATGCCCCACGCGCCTCAGTGGAATGGCATTCTCCGGTGGCCGTGTCGGGTCTCCGCAGCGAGTGTCTCTGTGACCGAGGCCTCCGCTTCCGGGCGCACCCACATCCCTGGCCTCTTCCTGCTCGTTTTCACTTCCCTGGTCTACTTTGCTGTTCCGCTCCAGAGCGCTTTCTGATAACTCAGGCCCATCTTCTTAAACACGAAGGTCCCCAGGGGTACCAGAGACATGTAAGCATCTGACTCCTGCTTCCCCGCCTCCCTCCTCGCTTCTCAGTTTTCCTGGTTCCAAAATAAAGGGGGAGTGGAAGTGAGGAGAGGGTTCTGGGACGGCCATGGCTGGGAAACAGTTCTGGATCGTTTAGATTAGAGTCTGTGGCTGAAGACTGCCAGGGCCCTGTAGGCTCCAGGCAGCCCCCCACCCTCCCACTGTCCACCCCTCTCCCCGACCCTGTCCTGACAGGTCCCCCTTCTACCTGGCTTTGAGAAGGAGGAGTTGGAAGAGGTCTAGCCACCAGCCTGCTTTCCTAGGAGTAGAGTTACAGCCCTGATCCAGGGAACGGGTGTGGACAGGGTTCCAGCTGCTGCTGAGCACATCTGTATTCACTAGAAGGCTGCAGCTCCAGCTTGGCCCATCAGTCACCCACCCACTCCCCAGAGTTGCAGGGAGCGCCCTGAAAGGACATGAGTGAAACTTGGAGAAACTGGTACCAGCGTTCACAGAGTACCTTTTCTTGGAAATCCCACAGCGGGGGAGGGTGGGGGGAGGGAAGAAGTGGGTGGGGGAAGTTCCTTGACTTGTTTCTGGAAGTCAGACTTATTTGCCCAGGGCATAGGAATGGGAGAGAAGGCACCTAAATTGCTCTCAGGTGCCTGCATTGCAGCCACTTTCTCCTCCTGATCAGTGGAGTGCTGGTCTCTGCAAGGTGGAGCTCAGAATTCAGACTCCTCCAGGAAGCCAGGAGCTTGGAAAGAGGTCCTAGAAGAATGGCTCTTTAGGGCAAGAAGGTGGCTTGACTGGTGGGTCAAGCACTTGCTGCACAGCATGGGAACCTGAGTTCAGCCTTTGGCACTCACATAAAAATTCAGGCCAGGCCCAGGGAGATGGCTCAGTGGGTAGCTTAACCATTGAGCTTGGAGGCCTGAATTCACTTCCTAGAAACCCCCAAAGTGTAAGGACAGAACCAACTCCCTAAAGCTCTCCTTTGACCTCCATATGTGTGTTTGGTGTGTGCACAACACCCATATGCATGCATGTGCATGCACATACACATGCAATAAATAAATAAATAACTCCCCAAACAAGCCAGATGAGGTGGTGTGATCTTATAATCTGAATGCTGGGGAGTCAGAGACAGGCAGATCCCTTGAGCTCACTGACAAGCCACCGTATTCTGATTGGTGAGACCCAGGTCCCAGTGAAAGACCATGTCTCAAAAACCAAGGTGGATGTCTTGTGAGGAACAACACCAGAGGCTGAACTCTGTCCTCCACATGCATATACACACATGTGCACATGCACCCTCCCCACATGAACTCACACCCACATACCCACACTTATGTCTCCCCCTTCACACATACAAAAGAATGACTGCTTGACATTTGGGAACTACAGAATTAATTCATGAAAGGAAGGACCATTTTGGGACTCCTAGTCTGAGCCAAAGCATTGGCTTTACCAATATCACCTATCAAATCCTCCCAGAAACCCTGCCACATGGCATTGTCAGGGTCATTTCTGTTTCACAGGGGAGAAACCAAGTTACATTTGCACACCTATGATATGGCAAATCTGGGACTTTATTGTAGCCCTAATTTCGAGCTTGTATCTATCCACTGGGCTGCACTGCCTCAAGTTTTCAAATTTCCCTGGGAAACCCAGGATCCAGTTTTCCTTTCCTGTGTACGGATGCTCTTGTCCAGCCCCATATCGTCCATTTTTGTTCACTGTAGCAGAAGACCCCTCTACAGCCTATCTGCATTCTCATTTAACATTTGACAGCTCTCACCTCCCCCCTGTAGCCACCCAAATGGACACAACAGCTTCTAAATTCTCATAGAGACAATGCCCACTGCCATCTTGCTGGCCACCAGTGAGTTCCCACATTCAGTCCTCTCTTCCTCCACCCATGTTTGTTCCCCAAACCCTTCATGGCCCAAATTCTTTCTATGCCTCTGCTTACTGCTCAGCATTGTTCCATGTCGCTTTCATTTTCCTTGTTGCTAGGATTTGAATGTGAAATGTCCCTGACAGGTTCAGGATTTGAACACTTGGCCCCCAGCGGGTGGTACAGTTTGAGCAGGCTATAGAATCTTTGAGATAGGAGATATGAGATCGTAGATGGGTTGCTGGGAAACAGAGGAAGGGCTGAAGCGCTATAGCCTTCCCACTTCCATTGGGGCTTCCTGCTTCTGTCTGCCACCCATGTGACCTGCAGCAACAAGCTCCCCCCAGCCAGGATCCTCTACTACCATAGACTCTGCCTTCTAAAGTGGGAGCCCCAAGACCTCTCCTCTTGTAAGATGCTTCTGGCAGGTATTCTGTCTCAATAATGAAAAAAGTAGCTAACACATCCTCTCAAAACATGTCTCTTAGTGTTTCAAGAGTATATATTGATATAAGAAAATGTTTTCAGAATATATTATAATTTTATTTGTAATTACGTACTTAACACATGAATACATTCTCCTTACACGAAGCAAACAACGTGGAGTGGTGAGATGGCTCAGTGAGTAAAGGCGCTTGCTGAAAAGCCCTGAGTGCAATTCCTGAGGACCCATGTGGTGGAAGAAGTACAAGTTGTCCTCTGACCTGCATTCCTGTACTAGGGTATGACACACACATACCAAAATGTAATGAAATTCAAGACCATCTTAATGTTACACAGTGTCTTTGCAGCCAGCCTGCGTTTCATGAGACCTTGTGTCAAAACAATGAAAAAGCTTTTAAAATAGTTAAAAATAATTGAATCAGACACCTGGTGTGGTGCTGCATGCCTTTAATCCCAACACTCAGGAGGCAGATCTCTGTGAATTCAAGGCCAGTCTGATCTACACAGTGAGTTCCAGGTCAGCTGGGGTTACAGGGAGACCCTACCTCAAAAAGACCAGTAAATAAGTAAATAAATAAATAAAACAGAATCAGAAAAATCAACTCCCTTAATGACTCTGAAGGCAGTAACAACTGCTACTAGCTTGAAATATTTTTGCAGATGTTAAAATGCTCGGGCTCAGCACTTAAGAGTACATGCTCTTTTTACACAGCATCTGAGTTCAATTCTCAGAACCTACACCAGGCAGCTCAAAATTGCCTGTAACTCCAGCTCTAGGGGATCCAACATCCTCTTTTGTCCTCCATGGGCACCCATATACATGAGTGCATACTTGTAATAGGCACACACATCCATACATAAATAAAAATATATGTGTGCAAACAAAAATATAGTTTTGTGAGTCATCTTTGACATAAATTGGATCATAGTATACAAATTATTTTGCAACTTTACTTCCTTTATTTATTTATTTGGTTTTTGGAGACAGAGTTTTGCTCTTTAACTCTGATTGGTATGGTACTTGCTACATAGCCCACAACGATCTCAAATTTGGGGCAATCTTTCTGCCTCAGCCTCCTCTTCCCTCCCACTTCTCTCTCATCCTCTCTCTCTCTCTCTCTCTCTCTCTCCTCTCTCTCTCTCTCTCTCTCTCTCTTTCACACACACACACACACACACACACTCTTTTCCTTCTTTTGTGAAATAGAGTCTGTGTTGTCCAAGCTGACCCCAAACTCCAGCACACACCCTGCTTTAGCCTCTGGAGCAGGTGGGACTACAAGTGTGCATCACCATACCAAGCCCTTATTCCTTTTGATATTTTTCAAATTCAAATTCTGCATCAATATAGTATACATGTAGAGCATATATGTGAGCAAATTCTGCATGGAGACACTATTCCTTGCTGTAGACTTAAGAGTCCAGGCTCTGTCCTGTGGACAAACATGGTTATATAGTTTACAAATTTCAGTACAAAACAAAATTGTGGGATTCTCTGTTTAAAATTATTAAGGATTTCAAAATTACAGGCATTGAACCAAGTAGGGTCTATTTTAAGCATGGGGCACTGTGCCACTATGCATGACACATGCCTACAAAGCTGGTCCTGTCCATGAGCTCTACAGAAATTTGCTGACTTGGACTGACTGCATCCTGCATTCTTTATGACAATGCATTCCCTGTTCTGACAACAGACAGTCCTGTCTCAGCCTCCACATTGGATATCACCCTTGATTCTGTACCCAACTTATCCCAGCTGCATTCTCTGCTCCAAGGCCAGACTGCCAAGCAAACTTCGTCTATGCCTGCCTGTCAACATATTCTTGAGGTACCCCCAAAGATGGGGGTGGTGATGGACAGTAGCATCCCTGTGTCTCAGTAAGAAAGTGTCTCCAGAGATAAGAGAGCATCGAGCCACCAACCAAGAAACTTGGATTCCAATTCCAACCCTGTCACCTCAAGTGCAAAGGAGCACACACAAACAAGCAAATAAATAAATTTAAATGATATATTTGATCAGGTGTGGAGATATTCATGTGCAGTTCCAGTTACTCAGGAAGTTGAGGCAGGAGGGTCACTTGAGTTCAAGAGTTTAAGACCAAATGGGAAACGGGGAGATCCTGCCTTTAAAAAAGAAATTTTAGAGCTGGAGGAATGACTCCATCGGTAAAGGGCTTGCCTTGCAAGCACAAGGACCTGAGTTCAATTCCCAGAATGGAAGTAAAAACGCCAGGCGTAACACTGTGCTCTCATAACCCGCTGGGGAGCTGAGGAAAGCCTGGGGCCTTCTGGTCAGCCAGTCTAGCTTAATGGGTGGACTCCAGTCCAATGAGAGACTCTGTCTTAAAGGAGGTGGAGAGTGTTCCTGAGGATGACACACAGATTGTTCTCCTACACCTACACCTACACCTACAAACACACACACACACACACATACACACACATGCAATGCACACACAAATGAGCATGAAAAAAATAACTTTAAAACTAACAAAAAACAAAACAAAAAAGCCTGATGTTTATCACATAGGCTTTTTGTGAGGATAAAATGGGTTTATATAGGTTGAGTGCTTAGAATAGCCATTGGCACCCTGGCAAGTGCATATAAATATCGACTATCATTATCTCCTGGATTGCAAAGCCAGAACCAGACTTCTTAAAGGGACCCTGTTTCTCTCTGCCGATACCATTTGTACTTTCCTGGCCTCTTAAAGAAACACTCACTCCTCTTCAAAGGCCATCTTTGGAAAAACACTGGCTCTCAGTACATCCCACTTCCTGGTAACAGAGTGAGAAAGCATCTTCCCGATAAGGCAGTGACTTGCTGGCTTTCTTAAAACATTCACTGCTTTGCCAGCTTTCCCCCATGGACTGTTCCTCCTGGGCTCTTGTAAGCTCTAGCAATCAACATTTAAAGGGGGCTCTGGGTGAGCAGTGAGGCCAGAGTGGTTAAGGACGGGAGAGGGACAAAGCATTCCAGAAGAACAGGAAGCCTTTTGCTGGCTAATGAATCCAGCTAGAGAGGCCAGGGTTGTCAGACTCGTCCTGCCATGTGCTCTAACTGTCCATGGCTGCCCCCACTCCCTTGGCTGAGGCTCTGAACACTCTTACTCCATGTGTATGCAGGTCCTACCACACACACTTGTCCACAGTGGATTCAATAAAGTGTATGTGGTCTAGTGGGGTGAAAAAAGCACTTTCCAGCGCTGAGCCCACAACCAGAATGAACTAGACAGGATGGTGGCGGGCCGTCAGTGAGCTGGGGTATGAGCTGAAGCTTTCTTTCTGCGTGATCACTGTGCTTCTGCTTATACTTGAATAGCACTGTGCAAACCACACCCCTTCCATTACCCCACTGATACCACAGTCTTGGTAGTGTGTACTGGCATCCCTGGGTGTGGAAACCCTCTTTTGCTATTGAGCATACTGAAGTAATGTACCTCAGCAATCCATACCAGTCAAGCATAGATGGAGTCAGTTCCTCTGCAGTCAGGCCCAGTATTTTTCCACTGGCTTCAGAGGAGGGAGTCAGAAGCTCCCTGGACGCCACCTCAGCAGCCCTAATAATGTTTGTGACATGCAGAAGATGAAGCCATGCTTTGTCTTCACATCCCTTTCAAATGCCTTACACACTGCTCCCAGAGCCCTGAACAGAAGCCGCGAGGGTCAAAGACTGATCCATTGTGGGCCACAGGGAACGTGGCACCTATAATTCTGCTCAGCTCCTCAAAGTCCCACATCAGGTAACATCAATGGTACCATAAATTAGCATTGGTCCAGAGAACTCAGGGTAGCAGAAATCCAGGCAGCCCCCCATCCTCAGCTCCAAGAAATCAGGCCGTGGAAGGAAAAGCATTTGTTATGCTTCTGGGGACGTCTTCCAAAAGTTTTCATCTTAGACCTGGTCTGCATCTTGATGGAGATGACCATGGGTTTCTGGAATGATGTTTTAAAACCCATTTGTCACATTGACATTAATCCTCTGGTTAACAATCTCCTGCCCTGGAGCAGGACTGGCGCTAAGCAGCTGAGAACAGATAGCTGGTAAGCTGTTGGGTTTTAAGGCACCTCAGTGAGGTCAGCAAGTCCTAGAAGCTGCCTTCTCCGTGGGGGTAGGGAACTGTGATCATGCCAAGGTCCTCTGCTGTGAGCTTGATTCCATCTCCTTCCACTCTCCAGCTAACCCGTGCCCTAGCATCCTTCTGGCTCCTTCTGCCCTCCTCTCCCTGCAATGCTTGTCTTTACTTCTTATTGATTTTCATATTTAAGGGAAATTCATGCTTGGTTCAGAGCAACTGAGTCATCACTATGTTCAGATAAAAACCACTCACAAGGCAGGCACTTGGAAGAGGCCACTTCTGGAATGGGTGGGGACCTTGCTGCTTCTTCAAACTGGCTCCTGGGTGCTCCTCGCTGTTGCTCTACCCTACACCTCTTCTCAGTAGTCTTCGGCCCCCTAATTGTCACCCTCAATAAGACTGGCCCCTCCCTCCCTCCTCCCCCAGTCTGTTCACCTGCTCTTATGTTTGCCTATAAGTACACATTCACTATTGGAGGTCTGTAAGTGAGACACTGGGCGCAGAGTCAGCGAGGACTCGGTACAATTATCCACTGGAAATATTGAATCGACACCCTGATGACAGACTAAATTCTCACAAAAGTGTAGCTTTGGCCTTCCTTTCTACCCTGGGTAGCACCCAAGGAACAATATCATTCTAACATACCAAGATGCCCAGATGGGTCCCACATTCATTTTCACGATGGGTAAATTAGTTCAGCCTTTGATACCCATTTGTATGTCTGCTGCATAGTCTTCTGTCCTTGGGTCTTGAGGGCAAAGAAGCTCAGCCAGCACCACTCAAGGAGCACCCAAGAAAGGACAGACTCTTACTGTGTAGCCTAGGTTGGCCTCAAACTCATGATCCTTTTGCCTTCACCTCCTGAGTACTGGGATTATAGGTATGTGCCATCCATGCCCAACCACAGCGCTTCTTTGTTTTTGTTTTTAGCATCAGGCTTCCCTATGTAGGCTGGGGGTACTCTGAAAAATAAGGAAGGACTCCAGTTGGCGACGGTCAAATTAGATGTAGTCTCCTAAACTCTGCATTTATTGAGGATATACTATTACCAAGCACCGAGCATGTTAACCTACACTATCTCATTGAGTTCACCCAGAAATCTTACAAGACAGGAATTGTTATCCCCATTTACAGATGAAGAAACTGAGGTAACCAGAGATAAAAGAACTTGTCCACGTTCCAGTGACTAGAGAAGAATAGACATTGGAAGTGTGTCTTAAGAGCCCACACTTTAGCCATTTGCACAAAGCAAAGGGCTTCTCTCAGGCAAAACTGCATGCCTTTCACCCCTCCAAAAGGCAATGCATCCCGTTCATGGACAAAAGTATATTAAAGTCATTTTCTCTGATGAGCTCAGAACGCCACTGTCTACTGCCCAATTTTTATGTTCTGAGTGCCTGGGTGGGGACTGTTTCCCACTGGTTGGCTTGGCAGCCACCACTAAGACCTGGTAGGGACTCAGCACTTTCCCTTCTCTCCACCTCTCAACCTCCAACCTCGGCACTTTGAAAATAATCAGTCCTCGAATGTGTTGGCTGGAGGTGGGGCAAGGTCTGATCCCCTTGTGTTGGGTGCCTCTTGGCAGCTGCTCCGCCTCCCCCGCTGCTCAGGACCTGTTCTAGGAGGGCAGGCCACCGGACTTTTGTCCGTGCTCCTGGGCAGTCTGGAAGCCCCAGGCCAGGAGGCGGGGATGCACTCCTACTAGCGCAGACGGTTTCACAAGGCTCTGGCTACGTCTTGTCGTTCGCTCTCCTCTTCCCCCTTCCCCCACTTCTCTGGAAGAAGGACAGGCAGCAGCAGGGTCAGGAAGGCGGGGCAAGGCAGGTTGACTGGGCATCTGCTGTTTGCTGGACTCTTCCAGCGCCCCGCCTTTCCTCTCACTCAAGGGCCCCAGCTCTGACTACAGGACCCTTAGAGGGTCCCAAAGAGGAAGAAAAGGGATGCCGGGCTCTCAAAGCCGCCGGGGCTCTCACGGGTCCCCCTTCTCCGACAGAACTGCTAAAGCAGAGGCTCGCCGGAGGACGTGGGGAGTGGGTGGCGGATCCCGCTGGGAGCGGTGGTGGCGGGTTCTTGGGTAAAGGAAAGGCTCAATTGTGCTAAGGCTTCCGGCCCCCACAACTCCCGGGGCAGCCCGCCACCAAGCAGCTTTTCTGCAGCCCGCGGGCCGGGAGGCGGGGCGGGAAGGCGGACGCAGCGAAGGGTTACGGGAATAGCTTCGCCATGACAAAGTCTGGAAGGGACCCATGCCTCCGCCCCTCTGCGGGTTAAACTGGCACAGTGCAGGCGAGGAAAGCGAAGGCGATCCGCGGCCGGGCCTCCCCTCCCGCCCGCCCCGGCCCGCCGCGGAGGCAGCCGGCGTGTGCCTGGGGCAGCGGGTCAGCAGGCTCCGCCCCGGCCGCCGGGCCTGGGGGACGGCACTTTGTTCGGGATGCCGCCTCCTCCTCATCGTGGGGCCGCAGCCGGCGGCCCGGGGGCGAGGCCGGAGGCCCGAGCGCGCGGCGCCCGCTGAGAGCTGTGCGAGGGGCGGGCTGGGCCCCGGGACGCCCCCGAAACTTTCGGAACGACGGGAAGACGCCCGGCCCCGCGCTGCTCGGGCGATGCGCGACTCTGAACGGCGGCCGCACGGACCCCCAGCCGGGAACCGCAGACGCGCGGGTGAGTGGCCCGCACCCCGCGGGCACGCGGCGGAGGGTCTGAGCTCTGCGCCTCGAGGGGCTCGGCTGCTCGGGCCTGCGGGGCCGGCCAGGGAGGAGAGACCGGTACCCGAGGGAGGCTGCGGGCTGGCGCGGGAGAAGCGCTCAAGTAACCACCGGGATGCTAGCGGCTTCCTGGGAAGGGGTGTGCCTAGACGTCCCTAAAGAACTGCGCCTCTGTCCTAGACTTGACTCCGCGGCCACCCGACTCCAACCCTCCTACCCTCAGTTTCCCTCCCTCGAAATACCTGCTATTTAAAGTGGGTTGAGTTCCGGCAATCATAGGCACTAAGTGCTGCGTTATTACATAAACAGACACACACACACACACACACACCTCTTTCTTTGAAGCAGTTAGTTACTCTTCTCACATCCTAGCAGGGGCTGGAGAAACAGCTGAGGCAGGTGACCTTGCCCCACTATTCCGGAAAGACCTTGCCTGGCTGTTACAGAAAATGTGCACTGGGCCCCCGGGATGCGCTGGGAAGCCCTCGAGTCAGTCTCTCTGAGGTTGTTTCTTCTGGCACCCTCCCAGGACGTCTGGGAGCAGAGAAAGTATCCCAAAGGAGGGAGGAGGGAAGAGAAAGAAGAGTTTGGGAAACAGTGAGGGAGGCACTCACCTGCGGGTGCAGTGCCTGGGCCTTTGTGGTCCCTTTAATCTTCAGAATTTACCAAAACTGGCCCCATATAGGAGAGAGAACCAGACAAGTTTGCAGATGGCAGAGAGGGGAGGCAGGAACTGGGGGAAGACCTGAGTCGTGGGGTGCTGGGGCAGTGTTCTAGGATGATGTTCACCCAGCAAAGAGGGTCCCTTGTACCCCGGGAGCCCAACACAGGAAAATCGGCTGGTGAGTAAATGGGACTTTGTTTGGACAGTCAGAGGGCGCAGCTGGCGCCGGCTTAAGGGAAGTGCTGGATCCCCCCTTGATAACATGCTGTTTATCTGGCTTCCTGTTACAGCTATTGGGATACCATTGGCTGGTTCAAATTCAATGCTGAGAAGCCTGTGGCCAGTTCACTCTGCAAAGGCAGTAGACTTATGTAGGCTTTCACACTGTGAGCTATCTCTAATTCCTTGGATTTGAGGTCCCCTGCAAATCACATGTAATGAGGTAGGAGGACTTCAACAAAAAAAGACCAGTCACTCCAGAGACCTTGACACCCTTCCTGCCAAAAATACTTGTTACTCCATTTTGCTTGTAGGTTGTTTTCTTCCTCCTTTGAATTTTGGTTGATGCATTTTTTGTCCTATGTAGGGGACAGAGGGGAACCGCTGCAATATGCATGTCTTCTGAGATGAGCTTTACACAGGTCTTCTGGCTGGTTTCCTGGAGGAATTCTGTCAGTTTGTAGTTCCCTATCTGTGCTGTCAACTCTGGGTGTGAAAACAAAAAGTTCCTCACTTCCTTTTCTCTGGGTTTCATGTCCGTAAGACTGAGCCAGGAAGATAGGTGCTGCTGGAAGAAGAGAGCTTTTCCAGATCTGTGTGCCCAGCCTTGAGGGGCCTTTACCTGAAGTTGCCAGGTCAGAGAGACAGGCCCCAATCTGAGCTCCTCCAGCTGTTTATCTGAACTTCTTCAGGGCCAGTCTTACATTCTGCATTGTAGTTTAGATGTGTGAGAATCTGTGATTCGATCTGACCACCTGCAACACCAGCACATAGTAGGTACTTTGTATACTAGAGTGGGTGGAGGACCACAAGGAAACAGAGTCTTCCAGACAGCTGGTCATTTACTCATACGAACTCACAGCAGTGGTGACAGCACGCCCAGTTCTTGTGTAAGCTCAAACGAGACAAAGTCCCAACATAGATGTGAAGTGATGAAAAAATCCTAACCCAACCTAAGGAACTTTTGGCAATTGATGACTGCTAGGAGCGGGAGAGAATTTCTCACAGGGATGGGCCTCTTGGAAGGCCCAGTGGATGGACCCACGCTGAAGGACATTTGGAGACACAAATCAGACTCTTCAGTCCATATGATATATGTGAGAGTACATTAAATTGGGGGGGTGGCTGGAGGAAGATGCCGACTTCGACGTGCCACCAAGTTATATTGCATGACGTTTGCAAAAATTAAATAAAAGTAAATTGTTAAAAATAAATAAATATGTACTAGCTTAATAAAATGGAGGGCGAGGCTCTACGTGCCACCGAGAGGCCTCCCATTTCACTCAAATGTCCATTTCTTCATTCTCTGAGAGTTGTTTGATTTGGTTTCTAACAGCTGGTTTCTGGGATCTGGCTTCCCTCGTGAGTTGGTCTGGGGAAATTGAAAGCAGGATTACTATTTGTCTTACTTCACCTACTGTGCCTCCCCTGAGTCCTTGTGAGCAGTTTCCCACCCTTATGCCTCAGTCAAGTACAGTACCACTGAGCAACACTCCCTGCCCTCAGCTCAGCTTTGGATCAATGGGGAAAAGTTTCATATAGTAGAAAAGTCTCCTGCACATCTTTCCAAATTTTGTCCTCTTTTCATCTTTACATTTTTTTAATCAGTGTCAGTTCCCCTTCTTTGAAAGTGCTTTTGAATTCTTTAAAGGGTTTATGAGAAGCTAGAAATTATTGTCAAAAGGTTCTCTGTCTCTCTCAGCCCAAGTCCTGCCCTACTCCCTTCAGACCAGAACTAAGCCTCCTGAAGGAAGGGCTGGGCTTCTGGCCACACAGCTGTAGTACTGCAGTCTTCCCAGAGCGCAAGTCCACAGCTCGCTCTCCACATCTCATTGTTTTTAGTAATTGCCTCCTTGCACTCAGATTTCTCTATCCTTAGTGTGTCTGTCTACAGATCTCAGCACACATTACTGAACTGTTAGCAAGTGAGAGGAACAGAGACGCAGCAAGGGACAAGAAGAGTAAGCTGTCTCTGTGACAGAATCAACTACCAGCTCTTAGTCTTCAGAACACTGAGATCTAAGAAGTGTGGCAATGCTTGGCAAACATTTCATCTTGCTGGCCCCTGATCACTCACACACACACACACACACACACACACACACAAATAATTAAAAACACTTTTAGTTTCTTCTTCGATTAAAAAAAAAAAAACAATAAAAAAAAACTCTACCAACTTTGCAAGTGGAAAACACCCTCCACATTGGATAGTTTCCTGGGCCTAATCTCCTAGGGAGACTGACTCAGGCTTGATTTCCTCCAAGGGGCCTGGGGTTTTGTTTCTCAGCTTCCTGTGACTCTTAACACATGAAGGGAAGCAGGATGGCTGAGACCCAGACCACTCTGATTGGCCCATGGATGTGGTTCAGCTCCTTATTCTTACCCTGTACAACCCTCACTACCATCCTCATCGAATCTATTTGCTCTACTTAATTTTAATATGAGATGCACTAATATGCATGAAAAATTAGAGGCACTGATGCATGTGCCTCCACCAAGGACCGTTAATAACAAGATGTTTCCACTTCAAAGGACTACAAGACTATTTTGATGTCCAGTCCTCTGATGTTCTGAAAGCTTTCCTAAGTGGATTTGCTTCTTTATTTCCTTTTTGGATTGCTCATTGCTGGTATATAGAAACACAAGGAATTTTGTGTGTTGATCTAATACTCTGCTGAATTTGCCTAGAAGTATTTCTGTGTATAGGATCATATTAACTGTGAACAGAGATAGTTTTATTTCTTTCATTCTAATTTAGGTAGTTTTTTTTTTTCTGCCCAGCCTAATTACTTAGGGTTTGGAGCTTTCAGTGCACTGAGTAGCAGTAGTGAAAGCAGGTACCCCGCCTCCCCTTGTCATCCATCTTAGGGAGAGAGCTTTAACCATCAAATGTGATGCTAGCAGTGGGTTTTCATAATTCCCTTTAATCATGTGGTAAGAATTCTCTTCTGGGCCTGAAGAGATGACCTAGAGGTTAAGAGTACTGGGTGCTCTTGCAGAGGACCTGGGTTCAATGTCTAGCCCCCATATGGCAGCTAACAACTATCCCATAACTCCAGTTCCAGGGGATCCAAAGTCTTCTTCTGATCGCCCTGGGCATTGTAGGTAATACCCTCATATACATAAAATAAAAAAAATTTTAAAGTTAAAAAAAAAGAGTTCTCTTCTATTTATAATTTCCTAAGTTTTTTTATTGGGAAAGGGTGTTGGATATAGCACATGCTCTTTTCTTCAGAATTTGAAATAACCATGTGACTTGTTTTCCTTCTTCATTTTGTTAATATGATATACTGCATTATTTTTCTTATAATGAACCACCCTTGCATTCCTGGGATAAATTCTTCTGAAAGTTCTTTTTTATCTTTTTCAATAATCTGTAGTTTCATGTTGATAAACCAGTGGTGAATGGGTGTACCTAGAGTTGAATGGACTGGATACATGCTAATTATATCTTTTCTTTATAATTATTGTACTGAGAACATTAAACGTTTTTTTTTATTGTGGTAAAGTATATATAACATAAAGTTTACCATTTTAACTATTTTTTTTTTAAAGACAGGGTATTGCTGTGTAACACAAACTAGCCTCAAACTCTCAATCCTCCTGCCTCAACCTGGAGATTACAGGCTTGGGACACCATACTCAGCCATTTTAACCACTCTTAAGTATACAGTCAGTGGAATTAAATGCTTCATATTATTGTGTAATCGTCACCACTAGCTATTTCTAGAACTTTTTAAATCTTCCTAAACTAAAACTCTACCTATTAAAGAATAGCTCCCAGCTGGGCTCAGTGGCATGGGTCTATAATTACAGTACTCAGAAGGCTGAGGCATGGGACTAGAGGGATGGTTCAGTGGTTAAGAATACTGATCTTCCATAGGACCTGAGTTTAGTTCCCAGCACCCACCTCAGGTGGCTCATCACAACTGCCTGGATCTCCAGTAGCCTGTAATCCAGAATACAAATGCATATACCTCCCCCATACACATAATAAAATAAAGCTTAGAAAAAGAAAGCTGAGGCAAGAGGAGTTTGAGTTTGAGTCCAGTCTGGGCTATAAATCAGGCTCCTGTCTCAAAAGTTCCACACATACACACAAATAAGTAACATAGAAAATGAATAACTCCTCGTTTCCCTTCCTCCCATCCTCTGGCAATTACAACTCTATTTTCTATTTCTGTAAATGTTTGAACATTTTGTAATAGCTAGAAAAGTAAAGATTTTAAGGATCATGAGGTTAAAGCATCTTATCTTCATGTCTTTCAAACAGTCGTCTACCATGTCCCCCAAGTTTGGATACAACTGGCCCAGAAGTACACAAGAGTGGTTATATGGCCATTCTGAAGCCCCATATCAGCTTCCTTTCTTCCATCTTGGTGGTTCTCCGTCTTTCTTTTTGTTTTTACCTTCACCTGGGGACCTTTTAAACATTACCGATTTCCCATCCCCAGAGACTCAGCTTCTATTTGTTTGGAACATGACTTCAGTTCTTCAAATTTAAAAAAATCTCCCTTGGTGATTCTGGTGCTCTTTGAGTGTCAGAGCTACTCCTGGTTGAGCTGATTTACTTCCTAGAACCCTTGACTGGTCACAGCTTTTAGTGATGCAATTCCCTCTCCATCTATCTGGTCAATAATCCTGACCCACTTTATATCCCTTTGCTGAGTTTAAAATTCACTTGTAAATAAACTAAATGGCAACTTCCACAGAAAGAAACCTTTCAGAGTTGGAAAGAACATTAGGTAGCCCCTCCCCCCATAAAAATCTCCCTTTTAGTGCTCATCCCTCTCAGACACCTCGGTTACTAAGGAACACCTAGCAACACTGCTGAAATCCACTTATTTCATATTTGGACAGCTCTGTCTTTCAGAGTTCCTCCTTGCTTTAATCAGTCACGGTTGTGACCTTTACCCCTTGGTGAAGTACAACAGAATGTTAGTATCACCAGAATGCATCCCCCAATTAAGTGGGGTATTCAAAACAAGCCTCGCAGAATGAGTATAATTACCTGCAAAATGCCAGCCTTTCGATATTTGGAAACAGCTACAGAGCCTCTGCCTGCCTCTTTTCCTTCCTCGTCCAACAACCCTTCAGGTCATCACTTGATGTGCTCTCAGGCATGTTCAGGGAAGATGTATGTTGTACTGGGAAGCTACTGAGCCAAGCTTGGAGTCACAGTTCAAGTCTTGACATGCAAAATTCTAGCACATATGAGTACTCAGCAAATACTGGCAATTGAAATCACATCTCCACATTGACATCATTATTGCTGTTTGTGTCACCCTGGGCCACAGAACCCATTAGAGACTCAGTTTCTTCTCCATAAAAAGTGGAATGAAAATACCTTGCTTCCAGGGCACTCCCCGACTTTCCTGATCTAATCTCCACGCTAACCCTGTACTCACACTGTAGAGATTCTGCCAAAGCAGAAAGTTTGGAAAAAATCGCTACAGAGTGATTGTATGAACTGAGTCCATGAAAGACTTGATCCAGTCCCTGGGATGCTAAAGGTGTGTGTTTAATACGTGCCTGATCCCCACCCCTGCTCTGTTCAGCACCCTTGGAACATGCTACATCTCTGCTTGTGTTCAGAAATGCAACATTCCAGCTATGCGCTCCCTGGTACAGACTATCTGCAGGCAGTTCACCTAGTATCACCTAGTTAGCTAAAGCAAGGTTTCACACCCCCCTAACCACAAACTTATAGATTGGAAACCTGAGAATTAGGCTGTCTGAGTAGGGCTGAATGAAGGCATAAAGCTATGAAAGTCTCACTGTATCTTTGCTCTTTTTTGTTATCTATTTTTTTTTGTAGACTTCAAGCATAACGTAGAATGGTTCCTCAATAAATTATTGCTAGAGTCAATTTCCAGTGCCTGTTTTCCCAGCTCACTGGTGCAGATAATTGAGTTGACTGGGAAGGAGTAACAGGGTTCCTGGTAGTGCCAAGACACCAACTGTTCTCCTCCTGCTTGCCGTGAACAAAGGGGAGACAGCTGATGAGACACACGGTGGAGGAGGCTCATCTAGGACCAAAACTCAGCAGCTGCCTCTGTCTCGTCTCTCTCCTGGGGTAGTTCTGTGGTTATCTGGTTCTGCTTCCCCAAAGCGTTGGAGGAGCTTGATTATGTAAGGGGACCTGGAGACTGCCATGTGCTGGCTGTTGGCTCCCAGATCGTCATAGCCCTGTAATCACCTTGATACTATGAGTTTTAAAAGACTACAGCCACGCAGCTCACCCCCTACTCACTGGGAAGGGAGTGGAAACCGTCCTCAGGGAGCCAGAGGAAGGGACTAGAAGACAGTTAATGTGCTCTCAATGTGTATGTTCCCTCGACAAGGTTTTGTTCAGAAAGCTCTCAAGTCAGTAGGGAAGGGTGGTACTATGAATTTGCTGGTTTTAACTTTGTTTATGTAAGAAAGAGGAACCTCTTAGAGACTACATAGGATCTATATATTATAGTGTGTTTGCGTTTGTGTTTGTGTGTGTGTGTGTGTGTGTGTGTGTGTGTGTGTGTAGAGGGAGAGAGGGAGAAAGAGAGAGAGATGCAATAAAATGTCAACAGTAAATTTATTTAGACATTTATTGTTTAAGAATATTTATATGTATATATAAAACACAAAACTTTACAGAGCTATTTAAAAAACAATTTGTTGGTATTATGACACTCAACTCCTAAATACCTACAATGATATTATCTTAGGTACCTATAGTACCTTAACCTTACCCAGAAAAACTGGATCTAACAGAATTATTTAATATATGAATAATACTGAAACTCCTCAGTTCTACCCCAAGTGCATAGAGGGCAGTGCATTTTTCTCAGTACATTGTTTGGGTGCCTGAACTGAAGTTTTATAATCTGGAAAGAAGGATGTAGGGTCAGGATCCTTTAGATTTGGATCACAGTATACTGAATCAAAAGCTCTTTCTTCCTTTCTTTCTTTCTCTCTCCCTTTCTCTCTCCCTTTCTCTCTTTCTTTCTTTCTTTCTTTCTTTCTTTCTTTCTTTCTTTCTTTCTCTCTCCCTTTCTCCCTTTCTCTCTTTCTTTCTCTCTTTCTTTCTTTCTCTCTCTCTCTCTCTCTCTTTCTTTCTTTCTTTCTTTCTTTCTTTCTTTCTTCTTTCTTCCCCATAGGGTCTTGCCACATAGCCCAGGATAGCCTTGGACTCATGGGCTCAAGTGGTCCTCCCCCTTCAGTCTGAATAGCTGAGATTATATTCATGCTCAGGCATGCTCAGCTGAGAAGCACTTTATCTCATTGAGTACAGTCTTTACAGTAACTAAATGAGATAGGTACTAGTGGTCTCTTCATTTTACTGTTAAAGAAATCACAATTTAGAGAGCTACCTGAGTTGTATGAGTCATTATTACTACTCTGATGCATGCCTTGTAATAAGTACAGGAAAAGATGATAGTGTATCTGTAAAAGGCTAAGTGTCAATCATATCCCTAACCTCTTCACTAGGTTTGATGAGATGTTGACCCTGGTTTACAGAGGAGGAAAGTAAGATCAAAACCTTCTGAGGCTGGGATTAAACATATTTTTATAGTCAAGATAATGTAAATTACATTTTCTCATAATTACTAAGCAAAGCTCAATTTACTTCTTGCAGTTGCTGGACAATTGCTAAAAGTCTAGATGACTGATGCTGAACCACAGGAGAGGAGTAGGGAGAGTTGGGTCTTCAATACATATGTCTCATACGGAGCAAATTCCAGAGTCTGTCAGAGGATTATGAAACAAGAAACCAAAGTTTCAGACTGAAGGTACAAAGTAACCACTAAAAGGAACTAAAGTCTAATAGTGAGAGGAAGAGGAGAAAGAGTTGACTTTAGTGTAAACATCTGTCCTCATCAGTTTTGTTTGGTGAAAGACTTTGCCTAAAGATAACTCAGCAGAGACCAGAATGATTCATGTCATCTAGAGTGCCAGAGAACAAACAACCAAGGAGCTAATGACAGAAAACTATTTGGGTAATAGGACAGGTTTGACAAGAGATGGGCCGAGAAAAAGTTGCTTATTGTTAAAAGGTGTTCTGAGTCTAAAGATCACTGATGACTTAGCATTTGAGTGCATATTGCTCCGGAGCTACTCACCCTCAAAACCAGGTTCATTTCCCAGCATCCATGCCAGGCAGTTCACAATCACCTGCAATTCCAGCCCTCTTCTGGTCTCTGAGTTGACACATGTTAGTTACATTTTACAGATATTTAATGAGATCCTGATTAATACCAATTCTACAATTATATTTTTGTAATCTGGAACCCATGACATTTTCTTCTGTTAGGCTCCAGAAAGCTCTGTGGCCCTAGGCCTTCTGTCCTGGGAGCAGGTGGAGTGGGTGGTGGGTGCAGGGATGGGCCCTGAAGGTATCTCTGGATGAGTGTGCAGACCCACATCACTCTGGGTCCAGGATGCAGCCTGGGTGGAGCTAAGCTTGATGTCCTGCCTGACATCACACTTTCTCAGACCTTCACTGGCTTCTTATAGACATTGCCCTTCCTCAAGTTTTCGCTGTCCCCTCTAGGGTATGATCCAAGTCAAGTGACTTCCAACACAGCACTTCATTTATTTTTCTTGATAGCTTTGTGAACTAGGCAGTACAAACATTCCCCTGTCTACAAGTGGTAAAAACAGACTCAGAGAATCTAAGTGATGCCCAAAGCCATATAACTTCAGGGAATCCAGTGAAGAACTCAGATCTTCTGACTTCTCATGATAGGGCCACATCTGGCAGAAGTGGATAGTGTCCTTAATGGTGCATGTAATTATAGACATTATATCTATTATACAAATCAGAATTCATACTGGGTTTTTTGGGTTTTTGGTTGGTTGGTTGGTTTTTGTTTGAAACAGGATCTCCCAATAGACCCAGTTGGTCTGGAGACCAGGTTTGCCTTGATCTCACAGAGATCTGCTTACCTCTACTTCTGTCTCCCAAATGTTGGGATTAAAGGTATGTTCCACCATGTCTGATGCTGAGTTTGTATTATTAATTTTGCTATTGCATTTATTTTAAGGCCCTTAAATTTTACTTTTAATTATTGTTGTTTTTAGAGGTAGAGGTTGAACCCAGGGCCTCAGACATGCTAGGCATATGCTCTATCACTGACCCAAACCTCCAGCCCCAAAGTTATTTGA
The DNA here is from genome assembly GCA_035773235.1 of Eospalax fontanierii. Taxonomy (NCBI): domain Eukaryota; kingdom Metazoa; phylum Chordata; class Mammalia; order Rodentia; family Spalacidae; genus Eospalax; species Eospalax fontanierii. The sequence continues at coordinate 58,591,482 of CM069535.1, forward strand.
AGCTGAGTGTGGTTGTACAGCTTTGTGATCCTAGCACTTAGGAAGTTGAAGCAGGAGGACTGTCTCAAGTTTGAGGCCAACCTGGGCTACAGAGTGAGTGCCAGGCTAGTCAGGGCTACATAGCAAAACACTGAATCAAAACACATACAAACTTTTAAAATGATATTACTAATTTTATCCTTCCTGCTCATATATTATCCAGTTAGTCAAAGAAACAATATAAAAGTGTTGAGTTTTGAGTTGTTTTTCATTTTCTCATCAGAATTTAAAGTAATTGTTATGCATAGAAGTAGGCCTTCCTTTGGCTGACTACTCATTAAGACAGTTAGCTATTTTGGAGCTAATAAACTGGCCTCTCCCAATTTATACATCTATAAAATTCAGTCTTGCTATCATTCATCTTCTGAAATGCATCACAAAGTTGCCACATCACACCTCTGAGTCATCTCCTCACTTCTTCCTGCCAGTCCTGGCCCTAGAGAAATCAGAGGACATTAGAGAGGTCTAGAAAGTGACCACAGGGTAGCTGTGGGAAGTGGGTGGGAGGAGCTGCCACTGAGCTGGCCACCAAGACTATAACCCCTCTGCACCCACATGCAAGCCTAGACAAAGGCTTCTGTGCTGGGGATGGTGCGAAGCCAGATGCTGGACAACAATGGCGTGCAATCTGGGAGTACTGAACAGGGCTGAGAACATGGAAGTGGCCAATGCTGCTACACATTAGGGGCTCAAGAAACATTTACAGACTGGTTACTCAGGGGTCAAGGATACCTTTGAGCTCAGTTGAGGTGAGGAACAGGCAGGAATGACTGCCATTCCCCCTCCTCAGCCCATAGGAGTTGCTTGGATCCTGAACTTCCCTGGAAGGCTTGGAGGCTCCCTCCTTGCTTCCTCAGCTTCTCTTTCATGTTAGGCCTCTTCTGAAGTGTCTGTGTGGTGAAAAATGCACAGGCTTTCCAGTCAGCCTGACTTGGGCTCCTGTAACTTCCCTGACCTTCAATTTCCTCATCTGAAAAATTGGGATGGTAATACCTACCACATAGAATTGTGATAATCTAGGATCTAGAAATAGGTCCTGGTCTTCTGGCAAAAAGAAGACCATTATCATTGGCCCTGATATGCACTCCAGGGCTTGTTGCTTCTACACAAATGAACAGACGGCCTACTGAGGGTCTATGTGGGACTGGAAAGTGACTGAGAAAAGCCAGGTTGCCTCAAGCATTCAGCTCCCAGCTCTACAGCCTACTCTTTGGGGATACTTTATTCCCCAAAGGGTGTTTATACACTAGACACACAGACATACACACACACACACACACACACACAGAGAGAGAGAGAGAGAGAGAGAGAGAGAGAGAGAGATGGTGGTCAGTGGGCTGAGGTAGGAGAGTAGGAGAGCATTTGGGGGTCGTCTCTAAGATAGATGGTCCCTCTGGGCTCCAGACAACAGGCCCCTGCGGGGGTTGTGACAAGGAGCCAAATGGGCTGGGGTTTTGTCTGGCAAAGCTGGCCCATTATCTGGACCAGTCTGTGTTTCAGAGCTTTATAAATAGCGTTGGCTTCAGAAGGAGGAGTCACAGATGTGGCTCAGGCAAAATATATGAGAAGGTGGGAAATTGGAAATGGTGAACTCTAGGCCTGTGAATCAAAAGGCAGACGGGCCATCTCCATGGCAATAGGACATCCAGGAAGGCTCAGTCTGGATGCCTTCAAGTCAGTCTCACAAACTAGGAACAGGGCTGTTGGTTCTCTTTGCTCCCATTTGCCTCTTTGTAGAAAACTCTGGGCAGCTGTGTAAGCCTTCCCAGAGTACTGAACAGAATTTTTAGTACTTCAGGCCTCAGAAGATAAGTGGGAGAAAACGGGAACCCCCAGTTCCCCTGGCTAGACTTCCCTCCAAATAAGAGAGATGAACCCTCTCTCTTTCTTGTTCTGTTTGATTTTAATTGAGGTGTAATTGACCAACAATGAAGTACACAGATGTTAAGTGTCCAGCTTCATGTGTTTTTGACAAATGCATATACACACATAACGCGCACGTACGTCCAGACAGAACATTTCCATGAGCCCAGTTTCTCTTCTGTCCTGTTCATCAGTGTACCATACCCCACTTCTAACTGTGTCCCTGTGCTGATTTCTATCACGATAGATTAGTTTTGCCTGTTACTGAACTTCATAGAAATAGTGTGGTATGTTCTAGTTTGAGCCTAGTTAGCTCAAGATAATATTTTTTCACAAATTGATTTACTTACAGATAAAGGATATCTTTGAGTTCAATGAATTTTTTTTTAGATTAATCCATGTTGACTTGTGTAGTTTGTCTTGTTTTGTTTTTTTAAGACAGAATTTTACATTGTAGTTTGGGCTTGCCTCAAACTCTTGGCAATTCTGTTTCAGTCTTCTGAGTGCTAGGATTCAAATTTCTGATTTGAAAGTACCACAGTTTAAAGAGAGTCCTTTTGTTATACCAGAATTCCCACCAAGCAACATTGTGATATCTGTCAGGGTTTTGAGACTTCAGATACACTGGTAGGGACCTGGGCATGGTGACACACTCCTGCGGCCCTTGTGCTTAGGAAGCTGAAATAGGAGGATCATACCAGGCCAGCCTGGGCTCCATAGTCAGTCTGAGGCCAGCCTGGGCAATATAGTGAGACCCTGACTCAGATAAAAAGGAAGAAAAAGCTGTGTTGGTAGTCCCTAGAGGAACCCCAGAAGGCCTTGTGGCTCTTTGCTCCTTGTTTCTAGGCCATCTTTTATTCCTATGATGACTTTTCTTTCTGTGATGGATTGCAGCCCCCTCACCGCGGGAAGTGCAGATTATTGGTGGAGGGGCCCTGGTTTTCTAAGACAGAATGCTGCTCACTGGCTTGTATTGAACTGGCATCTGTCACCAAGCAGGAATGTCTTTCTCTGCCCTTGAAGAATAAAGGAACAACATGAGCAAGACATGATCCTGTTGGTGGTGGTGGTGGTGGGGGATAAGGACTCAGACAGGAGGAACTGAAAAAGGGTGCAGTCCAAAAGACAGTGGTCACATTGACTCTGTGCTCTGTGGGAACCCAGCATTCCTCATGGAATCTAGCTCATGACGGCATTTGATAAAGATGTGTTGATGAACTAATGGTCTGGAAGCGGGAAAGAACGGCAAAAAAACTAGTCACTCTCCTCTATGGGCAATCTGAGCTGGGGTGGCCTTTCTGGGAAAGGAAAAGAAGGTTGGGTGGGAAAGCTTTCACAAAGGAAAGCTCAGTAGGGCAGAGTGATTTGGGCGCATGAGAGGGACACACAGCTGCAGAGTCAAGGGTTGGGGAGCAGTGTTTTTGGACGAGTGTTTTGGATGAAGTTCAGTCCTCTAGCATCCCTAGTGGGTAACTCATTTAGCCTTCTTTGGTCTTAGTGTCCTCATCTCTTAGGCAGGTGTAATACCACCTATCAGTTTCCTATGGCTGCTGTAACAAAGTACTGCAAACTGGGTGGCAGAAGTTCAGCAGGATATGGTGATGCCTGCAGTTCCAACCTGGAGGCTGAGACAGGAGGACAGAGAGAGCGGGAAGCCAATCATAGAAAAACTGTGTCTCAGAAAATTCAAAACAAAACAAACAAACAAACAATCCAAGGTATCTATCTGTAGGCTGTGCTCCCCTGAGCCCCTTTGGGGAGACTCCCTCCCTGCCTCTTCCAGCTTTCAGAGTCAGTCAGCACTCCTTGGCCTTCCCTAATCTGTAAGTACATCACTCCAACTTCTGTCTCCATCACTACATGGCCACAGTCTCCCTGTGGTCCTCACATCATCTTGTATCTGTGTGGACCTGTGTCCAAATTTCCTTTTCATATATATACCAGTTATATTGGGTGGGGGTCTACCCTTACTCCAGCATGATTTAATTTAGCCAGTTCATCTGCCATGACTCTACTCCATCAAAGCCATTCTGAGACACTGGGAATTCAGCTATCTTTATTGGTAACACACTCAGCCCATCCATAAGGTGCCATCTGCCACAAGAGGCCACTAGGGTAATCTTTCGTTAGACAAGTACTAGGGGATTTTAGCTTGGACCCTGTCTGAAACTGCCTATATTACTGAATCCAAAGGATTCCTCTCCTCTCTGGGTGTGTTTCTTCCAATATGTGACTTCAGGCCCTCCCCACATGTAGAACCTGTGACTTGACCTCTGAGGTTCAGGGTCTAGGAAGCTGGGAGAGTTGTGGGGCCCTGGAAGATGTGAATTAAGCCCTTGAATCAGCAGGGAGGACCAGTATGGGATTCAGAAGGTGCTCAGAAGCTTCCCGTAACTTCCTCTAGGTTCTGATGCTCATTTGGGTTCTCAGGTTTCTCTTCCTGGTTGGCCAGGACCTTGGAAATCCTCAGTGTCCTCCACCTCAACCCCTGTGCCTATAAATAGCTCCAGGGAATCCAAAAGTCCCCTTCTTGTGCAGGAAGCACAGCGGTCTAATGGGCAGGAAAAAGGTGTTTCCTAAAAGACAGGCCAGGAAAGAGAGAAGGGGATTGAGCAGCTGACCCAACTGGGATCCCTGGTGCTGGAGGAAAGATGCTGTGAAGTCAGCTTAGGGGGCGCATAGGAGAGTTTAATGTTAGCTTCTGATGCTGGTTTATGGCCTTTTACGGGGCCTGCCATTCAAGAACCTCATGAGAATGGCCAGTGAAAAAGACCCAAGAAGAGTTTTGGCTGGAGACTAGTTCAAGTCTAAGAGAGATTTGCAAGTGCTATACCCATTCATTCATTTATGAGTCCTTGGAGCCCCCCAGTTCACTTTAGGGAGAACTAAGGTCGCTAAGAACTAAGGACATTTATCACAGCTCAGAACTAAGTAGATGTTCATGACAGACAAAATATGGCACTAATCATAAAAATGGTCTGTTAAGCAAGCCAGTGATCATACCTGGGGTGTTAAGTACTATAGAATCAATGCAAGGTCCTGAGGGACAGCTGAAGGTAATCCCAAGGAGAGTCAGGAAACTTCTTGAGAGATGGGTTCAGTCAAGCCAAGGGAAGGACGTTGGAATGGGGGAAGGGTTAGAGGTGGTGAAGGAAGGGGTGGAGAAGCTAGGCAGTGCCTGGGTCTTTCCTTCCTCCTGGCCCTCTCTTGTGTCCACTATGGACTGTTAGCAGGGGTCTAAGGAGCAGCCCCTATCCACAGAACCTGGATAGGACCCTGGGGCTTTTTACTCCTACCTGGCCAGAAGAGTACACACCTTCCATTGCTCATGTTGAAAACATGATGACGGAGGGGACTGCACTCAAAGGTCAGCTCATCAAAAAGCCCTAGAAAAGCATTCATCTTCCCAGAAGAACCAGCGGCTTGATTCCGTGCATGGTTCTGCATTGTCAAATATTGCAGGCAAAAGTTCAGTCCAGCAAGCACATTTCTAGTGCAGAGGATGTTTGTGTCAGCCAGGGACCCTGCAGCCCCAACTCTCTGCTCCCTAACCCTCTGCGATACTACCAGACTTCAGGCCCCCTTGGTGGCTGAGATCCAGATAGGCTGCTGTTTCTGTTTCGAAGCCTCAGAGAAGTAGGCCCCAGTATCAAGTTCAGATTCCTTTCCATTCCCACGGCACCAGCAGTGATGTTGAAATGCCACAGTTCTACCCGCATCCTTCAAACTAGGGTGCTTTGTGATTAGTGTGAGGCAGGATCCCAGGACCTCTGAGGAGCCTGAGCAGATTTCAGCCTTGTTTCCTGTTGAATGAAACAATGCATAGTGGTTCTGGAAGAAAGAAAACGTTTAGAATAAGTGTTTGTCCAATGTCCCCTAACCCAACCCATAGGATAGTGATCAGATATCCTGATGTCTGTGTACCCAAACACAAGGGTGGCAACTTTAGAAGGCCTTTAAAACTTGCTTTCACCCTCCATCGGGAGACTACTTATGAAGTTGCCCTGTGGCCACAGTGGCCCCCAGTTCACTTCAGGGAGAACTAAGGCCAGAAATCAGCCAGCCACCCCCCACCCCCAGCTCATTAACTCTACCCTCTACACAAGCACCTTCCAACTGTTAGCATATATTTCTTGATCTTCCCAGTTTTCACCTCGGCTCACTGAGGCTATGCCACTTACACTGGGAAGAAAAGGCCATTAAAGCTCAGGAATCACTGGCTGGGATCCAGTCCTTTTACTATAATAATGATGAGAAAAGGCAGGTATGACTTTGCTTCAGTAGAAGGGGAAAGATGAAAAGAAAAAAGAAAAATGCATCTATGTCATTTCTATGGTTCCTGTAGAAAGACAGAAGTACTCCTTGGAGGCTACAGAAAAGAAGCTGTATGGTGTCTAACATGGGTATGGAGCTGTGAGGCACTCAGAGAGCAGGAAGAAGGTAGCCTGGCCCTCCAAAAACTAAACTAAAACCAGTATCAGAGGGCTGGAGAGATGGCTCAGCAGTTTCAAACACTTACTGCTCTTCCAAGAGAGCCAAGTTTGGTTCCCAGCACCCGTGTTAGGTGGCTCACAACTGCCTGTAACTCCAGCTCCAGGGAATCTGATGCCTTCTTCTGGCCTCCAGTGGCACCCATACACACTTGGCGTGCGCACGCGTGCACGCACACACACACACACACACGTACACACACACACACAATAAAGTAAGGAGGGTCTGGAGAAATGACTCCATTTTTAAGTTTTTAAGAACACTTACTGCTCTTGGATTTGGTTCCCAGCACCTGTATGGTGGCTAACACCTGTCCTTAACTCCAGTTCCAGGGAATCTGACATTCGTTTCCGGCCTCCATGGGCAGCAGACACACTTGTAGTAGTATACTCACATACATACAGGTAAAACTTTCATACACATAAAATAAAAATAATAACATCTTTAAAAAAGAAAAAAAAACAGTATAAGAATAAGATGAACTGGGCATGGTGGTGCATGCCTTTAATCCACCACTCAGGAAGCAGATCTCTGTGAGATCAAGCTTAGTCTACATAGTGAATTCCAAGACAGCTGGGGCAGCAGAAAAACCCTGTCTCAAAAAAAAAAAAAAAAGAAAGAAAGAAAGAAAGAAAGAAAGAAAGAAAGAAAGAAAGAATAAGAGAGGGCACGGAGTAGATTCCTGTTCTTGTGACTTTCTGACTCTGTGATTTTGTGTGTACTCTGTGTCTTTTCCTGTCTCTGTGCCTTCGTCTGTGAAGTGGGGATAACTCTAACTTAACTCACTGGGAACTGAATAAGATCATGTGTATGATACACTTAGCATGGTGCCAGGCCAATGAAAAGTTGAGATTGTTGACAAATGTAGCTCTTGGGTAAGACACTTGATCTTTTGAGGCTCGACCTTCCTCTTTGTAAACTGAGGTTAGGCTATGGTTCCTTCAGCCCTGTGAGAGACTCTTGGCTGCAAATGGTCTGGCATTCTCAGTCAATGAATGCTTCTTGCCCTAGGAGACTCAGCCAGTCCCTGCAGAGTCTGGAAGCTCACCCTGAAAGAGCCCACACTGCATGCAAACACTGACTCTTCCCATAGCTGAGGCTTTTGAGTGGAGTGAAAAGCTCAGGTCTCTCTTTCTCTGGCAGCTGGCTTCTCAGACAGGAGAGCAGGGTTTTGAGGGAGATCAGGGCATGTTGTGCCCAGAGAGGGACTTCCAGGTTTGTCCATTTACAAGTGTTGCTGGAGTAGAAGTACTGGCCTCCTCTCGCCCAGATTTGTTTTAGAAGCTGGCAAGAACAGTTCGTGTCCTTCCACTTTTGGGTAGGTCCTAGTGCCATCTGACACTGGGTGCATAATAAAGGTCTGGTGACTGTCCTTTGTCTGCAGGCCCATGCATCTTTCTATTGTCACCACAAGAGGGTGCGGTTGCCCAGCAAAACCTACAGGATCCCCACGCCCTCCTCTGCCCCATAGCCGCCTCCCCCTGCGCCTCCCTCCCCCCCGCGCTCCCCCTTCTCCCACATTTTTTGGGCTAGGGACTGCTGCAGGGCTTAACCCTTCTCCTAGATGAAAGACTGGAGGTGGGAGCTTTGCGTGGGGGCATCCCTGCACTGGGAAAACAGGAAGGGTGAGAGAGTCAAGGACTTTAATAGCCTGGGGAGCAGGGTTGCAAATGCCAACCCGCCTCCCCCATCCTGTTTGTCTCCAGCTTGCTTGGCAGTATACAAAAAGTCTCTTGTTCTTCATATATATAGAAACTTTTCATTTTTTATGTGCATGAGTTTACTGCCTGCATGTGTGTAAGTGCACCTGTCATGTAATGCCCATGGAGGTCAGAAGAGGGTGTTGGATCCCCTGGAACTGGAGGTATAGACAGTTGTCAGCCTCCAAATGGGTGCTGAGAATCGAACCTGGGTCTTCCTCAAGAGCAGCCAGTGCTCTTAACCACTGAGCCATCTCTCCAGCTCCCTTTTGTTCTGTTTTTAAACAAAAAAATTATTGATATATATTCTTATTTTATGTATATGAGTGTTTTGCCTTCATGTATATAAGTGTACCACACATATGCCTGGTGCCCGCAGAGACCAGAAGAGGGCATTAGGTCCCTTGGAACTGGAGTTATAGACAATTGTTAGCTGCCATGTGGTACTTGGAACCAAACCAGGGTCCTCTATAAGAGCAGCCAATACTCTTAACCACTGAGCCATCTCCCCAGCCCCAAGTCTCTTATTCTTGATTTTGGTTCTATATACTACAACCTATCCTTATCTCCACAAAGCTAAGATTCTTGCTTTTTTCTCCTTGGATTTCAGAGTATAAATCTCATTAGATACGTTGGGTGATTTGGCACAGGCAAAGATGATATTTGGTGAATGTTTTTCAGCCTGGGTGTTGGAATTTTCCCATCTTTGGGATGTGGGGCCCAAAGTTAAAGCCATTCTTTCTTCACAAGCCTGCCTAAGATGACTTGCTCAATGTGGATGGACAGAGCCCTCCTCAAATGGCGCCTTGACCTTCCTGGGCCAGTGGCTTCGATGACTAATGCATCTACGGCAATTTGACAGAAAGCACAGGAAGAGCAAGAAGAGCACTGGACCCTGCTTCCTTGCCAGGGCCCTTGCCCATAGCTCACCGGGAGAGGCAAAGATTTAATGAAAATCCTGTCTACTATTCCTTCAAGGCCCAAGTTGCTGTTCCCTTGGAGAGAAACCACTACTTTACAAATCCGCATCTCTGTGGCCACATGGCAACATTTCTGTAACCTCTCTTCAGACCCTCTTCCTCAGACTGAGGAACCACTGAAAACTTTAGAATCTATAGATTTGTGCCATAAGCTGGGTCTCCCAGGGCTCTGGCACAGTGATGGAAAGGCCAGGCTGCCATTTCACTCTGGGTGCCACAGCACAGCATGCTCATGGAACATATAGCCAGCATTTCTGCTGCATCTTTCACCATCACTGGCTTCCTCACTGTGTGCCCCCATCATTTTTTCAAGAGATCCTAAGTGAAGATGCCTTTACTTAGAAACTGGCCCGGGTCAAGCGGGGGCCTTTTACACCCTGATCTTTCTCCGGTAGATATCTCTGCCTGAACCACAGGTTGTTCGGCACTGTGAGGTCTCCCCTGGGATGAGAGCTTTTTTCTGATCCTTCTCTTGACACTATAGGGACAGTTATTCTGTTGAATATCTTGTTGCAGGGCCTGTGGAATATTGTTAAAGAGGTTGTCTTAAATGTAATATTTAATCTTAGAATGTGGATGAGAAAAAGAGCTGGCTACCAATCTAGAAGATAACACGGGAAGAGAAGGCAAATGAATCTGCTGTCACACATGGTGCTACACAAAGGCAGGTTGCAGTCCCACCTGACTTTGAATCCAAGGTCTGTGACTGTGAATGAGAAAAGTGTGAACACTAGTGAAGACTGAGCCTGTGTGAAGCTGGCGTGTGGTAGGCACTAAATAAGGATTGATTTTTTTTCTCTTTCTGTCATTCTTGCTTCCAGGCTTTTCTTCTGACTCATTTATTTCTAGACACTAGAAGCTTTCCAGGGCTTGGTGGGGTCCTGACTTCCCACTTGTCTTAGATCTCCATGCCCCGAGTACCAGATTGGAAATCCTCTGCGGGTAGGGCTTGTTCTCCAGCAGTCTCCTGTGCCTTGGGCAGTAGGCACTGCTGTGGTGTAAGAGTTTCAGTGGAGGAAACAAAGACACCCACAGAGTATGGCCAATGAAATTTGAGAAACAGAGTGGCCTGTTGGGGGAAGCACTTGGTATCTCTGAAGGTATATTTCTAGGATCAAGTGTGCCTGACCTTGAGCCATTGTGGGCCCAAGGTGTTTCTGCAGTGGAGGGTCTGGAGGGCAGATGTGGTGTTGGCTCGGAGGAGTGAAGACCTGGAAGACTTGGGATTCCAGGCTTCATGACTCACCCTTCCATCATAGCCACTGCTCAGCAGCTGGGCTGCCTGAGACCTGAGGTCTGGGCTGTAGGAGTTAGCTAGCTAGTCATACGTGGCTGAGCTGTGGTCCCTGGTCTGGAACACAGCAGCCTCACAGCTGAATAGGACTGACAGACTCCTGACGGCGTGATTGTTCCATACACCGTATTCTGAGAGCTCCAAGATCCCTCTGGGTGCAGCTGAACCCACCATTTTCCCCAGGTCATTCTGGGAATGTATGAAAGTGTTTGAGTTGGGGTGGGCTTCAAAGATTGTTCCTGGGGTCTCCTAAGCTGGGAGAGATGGAGGTGAGTAGGTTAAGAGGGCAGGTCCTATATCTGGTGTTTGTAAACAGGAAGCAGCATCAAGACAATGGGAAGGGAAGTGGGTCTGAAGTCAACACCTTGTCCCCATCTGGATGATGTTAGACACAGCTCAGAATCTATCTGAGAATCACTTTCCTCTTTGTAAAAGTGAGGGCGACAACAGCCCTGGGTGGAGACTAGACCAGAGAGGACATGCTTGGTAAACAGATCTTGCCAGATAGATGGTTATGAGATTTAGGGGCAGCCTGGTCCCTGATTGAGCTATCCTGACCTTACAGTGAAGCCCTCAAGGAGGACAATGGAACGGGGAGTGACAGGCTAATTAGGAGGTAAAAAGAAGCTATGTCTGAGGTGCAGATGTACTTAGCAAACCCATGGTGTAAGCACTGGCAGAACTCCCTCTCTGCTCCTTTAGTTGCAGGAAAGGCCAGTACTTAAAAGACAGCCCCTCAGACAGCCTTGGACATGGGGACCCAGGCTGGATAACAGAGAAGGTATCAGCTTATTCCCACAGGTTGTTATTGACCCAACATGCTTTTTTGTAAGACAACCCCCAGCCTGGGAGAAATAGTTGAAACTGGTCCAGAGGAATAACATCTGAGACTCCCCAGATGCTGATTGATGTGGTAGCCCAAATCTCTTTCCGAGTATTACAAGTATAGCAAAATATGTCCCAGGTCCCCTCCACACTTGAGGTAAGGAAGAATCCAGAGTCTAGAGTTGGATGCAGAAGTGTCAGCTCTGTGTCATCTGATGTGGCCTATACTCCACTTCTCTGAGCCTCAAATTCCCCATCTGTCAAATGAGGGCACCCATTCCTAACTCAGTGCATTGCTGTAAGCATGCAGTGAGGCAGCACGTGAAGCTGTGGAAGTAGATGCTGTGGCTATGCTGTGAAGGTACTGCGTGAGCAGGTGCTTTGCCTGCAGGTAGGTTGCATGGAGACCCATTTGTCTTCGGCACCACAAATGCCTCAGCCGTAGCACAGGATCTGGAGTTCTGTGGGGGTCCATTCCTTCTGTGAAAGGCTTGGATCAAGATGAGCCCTACTACCTTCCGTTGGTGCTCCTTGGGCCGCTCTCACCCTCTTGTCCTAACCTATAGGAGGAAAGAGGAGGGCTTTTCCTGATGCTGTAACAAATGGCAAAAATGGGGTGGCTTAAGACAATATAGATGTGCTCACTTATAGCTCAGTGTATCAGAAACCCAAAGGGTGTCACTGGACTGCGGATGGAATTCAGTAGGAACTGGGTTCCAGGTATCTGTAGGTGTCCTTCTGAAGCTCCAGGAGAATCATCCCTCACCCGTACTCTAAAGGCCACTGGCATGCTTAGTCATGGATTCCTCCTCCTTCAGGATCTTTAAAAGCTGGTTCCCAGCACCCAGATAGCTGCTGACAGCCATCTGTTAACTCTAGTTCCAGTGGACCTGATAGCCTCTTGTGGCCTCCACAGATATCGCACAACATATGTGCACTTACATATATGCAAGCAAAATATTCATACACACAAAATAAAAATAAATTAATTAATTAAAACTTAACAATACAACTATTTGTTTCTTTCCTTCCTTCCTTGCTTCCTTCCTTCCTTCTCTTTCCTGTTACTGGGACCAAATACTTGATAAGAAGCAACTTACAGAAAGAGCGGTTTCTTCGGCTCACACTTTGAGAGGGTACGGTGCATCATGGTAGGGAAGGCACGGTGCTGGGAGTAGCTTATGCTTATGGCAGTGGGAGTATGAGGTAACCGGTTACATCCCTGGCACGTGGGGACACATTTCAAATAAAACCATAACACTACCATCATTGCTACATAAGCCATGTGGTACTTTAAAAATGCTAGTTATTAGTACCACTGTTCTAAGTAAAGAGATGCAGATCCTGGTTTCTGTTGGCTTCCTCCCTGTGCCTCAGTTTCCTCCACAGTCAAAGGAGAATCTACCCCTGCACTTGGCAGCTCACATGCCAGACTTCAGAGACACACAAAGTTTCCCTTGTGCCGTGTGCCAGTGGCTGCCAGCGGCGGGCACGGGGCCCGGACCACTGCTATTCCAGGGGCACAGCATTCACCCAGATCACAAGGGAACTCTCAGAAGGGCCCCTTTTTTTGAAGGACAGAGAGGTTCCAAGCAGCTCGTTGCAGGAACTGAACCTCCTCTGTGGGAAAGAATTGCCTCCCTTGTGAGTGGCAGTGCTATTTGCAAAGCATTTTACAATCATTTTTATTAGCAGAGCTCCCGAGACCTTTGGATAATAGAAGGCCTGTCATCAACCCCTGCCTCTCTAGGGGAAACTGAGGCCCACACAGTGGGAGGCAGGACTCTGGGCCACACGATGAGCTAGATTTGACCTCCAGGGGTCTTGTGACTTTACATCATCATTTTATCCCTAGAAGAGCCAAGCACCCCCTTCTCCAGTCACTGAATGAACCAAAAATTAATACCCAAATGCCCCTAGGCACCTCTCTCAGACTTTTCTTTAAAAGACCATTTGAATTGCAGCCACCCTTCTGTATGTCCGGTCTCTGGCCGGTCCTTTCTTTCAGGCCCTGGCTGCCCCTCCTTCTCCCGCAGCCTTGGTTCTCCCCATCTCATGCACACTCCTTCTTGTGGGCTCCAGGGCCTACCCCACAGTCCTGGCTCCCAATATCCCTTTAACTAGCACACTGTTCTCTTCTGCCAGAGCACTGACTGGGTCCTGGCAGCCAAGGGCAAGCCACTTCCCTCAGGTACTCCTGTGGCCCAGTGTTCTATGAAACATTTCCTTGGCTCCATGGATGCAGCAACTCCCTTTACACTCCACTTCATTCTGAAACGTCCGGGAATGTCTCACTCTCTCCCTAACCCTGTTCACCCACCTCTGCCGACTCCTGGCTCCACCAGTGACCCGGACGTAGCTCAGGGCTACAGCCCGAGACCACACATGTTTATCTGGTCTTCCCACCTAGGCCATGTTCCTCAGGGCTGTCCCTTCCATGGAGGTATTTCCCTTAGCAGGTTCTCGAACTGCCCTCTCCGCAGCTCTGTGCCATCTCCCCATCCAGTCCCAAGGCCACACCAGAGCTCACAGAGAGCTTTTTTCCCTTGCCCACTCACCACACACACACAGCCCCCTTTGTCCCTTGGCTCATCAAGGACTGAAGTCCCATCCACCATTCCTTTTCCCTCCTAAGTTTTCCTCTGGCATTAAAAAAAAAATTATTACTAGTAGTAAAACTCATAGAAAAATAGAAAAGTTCAGTAGCCAGAAGTCCCCACTCCAAAAGCAAGCAATATTATTGTCTGTTTCTTAGGTTGTCTCTACACTATGGGGATCATACCCTGCATATAATTTCATATTTTGCTTCATGTTATTTTAGGTGTTTCCCCGTATCATTTAGAGCTCTGTGCACATTATTTCACATTGTTTTACATGCATACACTATAATTTGCTCATCTATCTATGACTTCTCCTCACCAATAATCTCCGGAAGACAGGGTGGTGGCTTCATTGGTGTTTTGGAATAGTCTGCTCCCTCCCACCCCTGCCCCCAGCCATAGGAAGACCAAAGTGATTACCAGCTGCTCTTCACAGGACTCTGATTAAGATCTTGAACTGGGTGGTGTTGGAAATCAGAATCACACCCTCCCCACACCCTGTCCCTTCCTGCCTGACCAGGAAAGCCATCAGCTGTGGGAGCGGGGGTGGGAGGAAGGGTGCCCATAAACATCACCACCGTGTTCCTGGAGAGCTGGCTTCTGCTGTCAGGGGTTATCTCTGATTATTCCCTCTTTTAGATGGGGCTACCCACAGGTTAAAAAGCGTAGGCTGGCCAGAGGGACCATGACCTGCAGAGATTAACGGGGAGATGGGTCACAAGGTGAAGGGTAAGTACTCAATTGGAAGACTGAGGTCCAGGGAGCCAGTGCTCTGTCACTCTGTTCATTGTCCTGATTCTAATGCACAGAGAGGTGACACAGGGATCCATATAGTGTAACTGAATCAGTAATGAGTGTGTATAGATGCTGTCAGAGGTGTCGGGACATGGAACGTGTGACTTCTTTGAACCTGTGCTCAGATCCAGCTTGGCCACAGTCTATGTCCTGCTGCTTTTGTGTAGGAAGGTAGGGTCTGACCCATTCTGAGCACAGAGGTGTCTCCCCACAAGAGACTGTGACTTCCTCCTGGTGCATAGACACCTGCTTGGCCAGGCATGTCTATTCCTAGGGCCTGGCATGAACCACGCTTGTGAGCACTAGATGCACATTTAGAATGTCTTTTTCCATATGGCAAAGAGCAAAGATGACAGGCCCACATGAGATCAAAACTGGAGCTCTAACTAGCTAGCTGCACAGTACAACTGTAAGTCAGTCTTCCCTCCACCAAGGTCCTGGAATCAGGGGCTAGAGAGATGGATCAGTGGTCAAGAGCACTGTCTGCTCTTGCAGAAGTCCCATGTTAGGTTCTCAGCACCTACCTGGTGGTTAGCAACTGTCCATAACTCCAGTTCTAGGGGATTAACACCCTCTTCTGGCCTCCGTGGGCACTGCATGAACACAGTGCACTTAGATACATACAGGCAAAATACTCATACACACACAATAAAAATAAAATAAAAAATAATAAAAATTCCTGTGATCAAATCTGGGCATAGGGGTACACTCCTGTAATACCAGCATCCAGGAGGCTTCAGCAGGAGGATTGTTATGAATTCTAGGTTAGTTAAGGATACAAAACAAAACATATCTCAAAATAGCAAGAAAACACCCAATGGTACAACTTGAGTACACAGCCATCCCTAGAAGTCACACAGTGTAGGCTATACAGGCCATATACTGGAGGAGTAGCTGGAGTGTGAATCCAAGCTAACAGAGAGAAGGGAGAGTCGGGGACTGGGTGAGGGGCAGTGGTTGTCTGCTGTGGAGTCCCTTCCGTTGCTCTTCCAGCGTGGTGCTGGACTGGCACGCACCCACAGCAGGGCCTTTATTCCTGGCAGTTCTCATCTTGAGTCAGCTCTTCTTGGCCCTCATTGACGGTTTCCTGTGGGAAGATCTGGCCTGCTGATGCCAGAACCCTGGAATCCTGGCTTGTCACTTGCCCGTGCTCAAATACCACTTGCCAGCACGGCATCAGCATTGCATCACCTCTTCCAACGGCTGCATTCTAAATCTTAAGACTCTTTGGCTGTGTTGTCCATTCTGAGTTTTGGCAGTAGTGTGTCTGGTTATCACAGGGCCCAGGTGCTTTCCACACATGCCCACAAGCACACTAGCTGTACAGCTGGCTCTGGTAGAGGTAGGTTTGACACTCTTGGTGGCAATTAGGCATTTTGTTTTCCATCCCTAGTCTTGGTTTCCTCTTCTGTAAGATGAAAATGTTAGCCATATATGCTTCACAAAGGGACTCACTATGATAACACAAGCCGGACTTGATTGCATACTGTCCCCGTTAGTGTATGTGCTCAGGAAAGCAGGCTTCAGGCTGCCCACGGCCCTTCTTCTCCAGAGTATCTGTTTGGTCTGAAAGTCCAGATGTGCTGCTTACATGCCCACAGAAGTTTCTAGTGGCCCCCTTAGGCCAGTAGGCTTGAATGAAAGGTTCTGGGAAAGAAAGGTCAAAGTAGAAGGTCAGGATAGCTATATAGCATGAAAGGGCCTTAGCTCCCGACTCTTCCCAGCCACTTCCTGTTAGCAGGTCACATGGGGAGACATGTGTTTCCTCCCTGCCTAGGGCCATCCCAGGAAGCTTCCCCAGTCCTCAGAACCCCCTTTCAGAACCACCAAGAGCCTGAGTATTCGAAGACACCACAGGACAGTGTAGAGCTGGCCAAAGTCGGGCCCAGGTGCAGGCAGTCAGACCTGACTAGAGGTGCTCAAGTACATCAAAGTGTGTGGCTGACCATGACCAGGAAGATTCAGCCTGGCCACTGCCTGGTACCAAGGCCACTGGCAGCTATAGCAGTTCATGGCTACGGAATGACAGCTTATGATGGCAGGGCCCGCACCAAGCCTGAGTTGATTTATTCAGGATTTGGATTTCCTCCAATGTTGTTTTATTTTTATGGGGTTTTTTGTCTGTTTGTTTGTGAGGTTGGTTTGTTTAGGTGTTTTGTTTTGAGTTTTTCTTTGAGGCAGGGTCTTACAATGTAGCCCTGGCTGGTTTGGAACTCACCATATAGACCAGGTTGGTCTCGAACTTGTAATGATCCTCCTGCCTCTGCTTCCCAAGTGCTGAGATTATAGCTGAGTACTGCTACATCGGGCTCTGTCTTCAGTTCTTGAAGCAAACGACTCCCAGGATCTCCAAGCATGCTAGTTTCTACTTCCCATGGAAGCACAAAGGTGACATACTCTAATAATTCAATCTCCCCTTCACATGTACAACTGTACAGCTCCCAAATATGTCCCTTTTGGGGGGAAACTGGGGATTGAACCTAGAGCCTTACCAATATTAGGCAGTTACTCTACTAAGCTACCAAAGATGTCTTGCCAATGTTCAAGCAGATAGTGTGTAAGACACTCTAGATTGTCAAGTGTGTGTCTACATTTAAAACACTGTCTAGGAGTGGTGCAGTGATGCTGGCCACTGACCACATCTTCTCACAGGCTTGTTGGGGCAGCATTCAGAAATGGGCATTGCATTCATAGGATCAAAGTATGCCCCTAAGATGAAGATAATCACCTCTGAGTTAGGATGTCTCCTTTAGTTTTTCCTGCGCCTGATCCCTCCCAGCACACTGGATGCCTAAGACCATAGCAGAGGAAGATGATGGAGGCAGAGACCAGGCTGTGGCTACTGACCGGTGGTATGATCTTTGATACTTAGTTTGTTTCTTGGTTATCTGTGAAAGAAAAAGAAAGATACCATTGACTTTGCCTTGCTTGTAGGGTCATTCTGAGCATCAAAGGAGATAATGTACGTAAAAATGATGTAACTGTAAAACACTGCATTTATCGTAGCAACATGATTAAGGAAAGGTGACTTAGGATGTCGCTCTGCAGTAGTATGTATAATGCCTTGAGTTTGATCCCCAATACCACAAAAAGAAGGAAAAGGAAAAAGTGCCACAGCCATCTCCCGGAAGAGTTAGGCGGCCTCTTGTGTGTCCTGATTAAACTGACCTGAAAAACACTAACAGAAAAATCAGAGCAGGTGGAAAGAAGTAGGTTCTCTTCTGTCCTGGTAGGAGACGCGGCCCCAATGCAGTCTGTGCCACAACTGCCCTTCCTTCCAAGATCTAGTACTTGCCAGGGCCAGGCCCCTCCTCCTGGCCACTGGGGGAATGCCTGGCAAGACAGCCTTGAATGCTGTCCCTCTCTGCCTCCAAGGTCATTTTGTCACAAGCCTGCAGCATGCCTTTTCTCTCTGCAGGCTCAGCCTGTGAGGACAGTTTTACGGGACGGGCCTCTCCAGCTAGCTAGCAGCTAAGGGGAGTCCTTCTAGGACAGGAACGTTTTCAGGCCAGGTGCAGGAGGAGCACTGGAGAGACTATGGAGAGCTTAACCTGGTGCTCAGGAGGTCCGTGCAATGCCCCCACCCCCTATTTACAGCCTGGCCTGAGCAGGAAGGTCCCCCTTCACTGACTGAACACTGTGCCCAGGGCTGGGGCTGGGCTGTGGGTGAAGCTCAGCAGGTAGCTGCTGTTGCCCTCCTCAACCCTTCAGGAGAGGCTCCTGGCACCTGCAGTGCCCCTGACCCTGTCCGCCCTCTGAAGGCCATGTTTCTCAAAGCTGACAGGGTTGCCTCTGTGGGGTCCCCATCTGTAGAACCTCAGACCCAACAACGTGGCCTGTTTTCTGCATGTGACTGCCTCTGCTCTGCAACTGACCCCAGTCAGCCCGTTGCCAAGGCAACAAAGCCCTCTCATTTCCTGTGCTGTGCTGAATCTCAGTACCCATTTCCGCTGTGTCCACATCTACCCAGAGTGCCTTGTGATTGCTTCTGTCTCTGCCACAGGCTGTATTAAGCCCTGTCGGGACTAGCAGACACTGATTTCAAAATAGCAGAGTGGTCAGCAGGTACCACAAGCTACGTGGTGCTAACTCCTGGATCTCTGGGGGAGCCAGCGAGACTGAGAGTCGCAGTGCGATAAAGAGGAAATCAGACTTTTTTTCCCTGAGCCTTGATGTCATCTGGAAAGTGGAGGCAGTACTGGGAGCAGCTGTGAGAATTAAATTAGATAATGGATATGATAATACATGCAGGATTCCTAGCACAGTGCCTGATGCATGATGGTGAATGACAGCCCCCTCCTTCACTACATTTCCATGGCTGAATAGGCCTGCAGGCCAAGTATGGGCTTCTGCTTAGCATCTTCCTAGGTAGTGCCAGACTCCAGGGATGAAGGATGCAGCCCCTGCTGGCAGGGAGTTTGTAGAACAGCTGGAGAGTCAGACTCTGTGCTATGATGAGATCACAGACAGGACAGACCCCAGGAGTGAGCATACTAGTCCTTTCCTTGAGTCTCTGGCTATAGGAGGCCAGAAATCTAACTACAAGAGCCCCTCAGTTAATCTAACTATTCTTTCTGGTTTGCCTTGAATTGCTTATCATGATATTTTCTTCTGTAGCAAGTTTCCCGTCCTTATTTAGTTTTGTTTATCCCACTATTAAGGTGAGATTGCATAGGAATTTATCCCAGGAATATGGTCAGCAACGTATACAGAGATGTAGCTCCAAGAATGCTGTCTGCGGGATTGTTTATCAGAGTGGAAGGTTTAAAACTTTAGGGTGGTAGCAATACTTCAGTGTGCTGATGATCTTCTGGTTCACCGTCTGGTGGAAAGAGGAATATCTAATGTGCCCAGCATGTCTCCGTGAAATGTTCTCAGTTCATTCATTCTCAGCCATTCAGTCAGCATTCACTGAGTACCCTCCAGGCATATGGGTGTTTTTTCTGTAAGTTGTTCTCAGATAAGAGCCTGATTAGAGAAAAGTACAGGATTCATTGTAGGGTGTGAGGAACTGGCGGAGCTGGGGTATCTGGACTGAGTATGGGACATGCTACATGTTAGGTAGGCTTCTGCAGTGGGGAGAACATCTGTGAGTCTGCACAACCACTGAACTAAGCTGGTTTCTGAGCTCCTTGAGAACAGTGGTGTGTTCAGCAAGCTCAAGTTTTGGACTTAGTTGATCTGTGCTTCTATTTCTTTCAGTCTTTGTTGCCATCAGGAAAATGGGCACAGTCATACACGACTGGCCTTCTACCAAGAAATCATTACAAGGCTCAAATTAAAGCAGCCAATGGCCCTCTTTGAGCTGTGCAAAGGCAAATACACAGATTTACCTGGGTTTCTTTTGCTTTTACAGAGCAATGTAATTCTCAGAGATCAACCAGATGTTCTGGGGCAAGTGTCTCAGGATTCTTGGGAATCACTTCTCTCTCCTCCAGAAACTGTTTAGTCCCATACTGTCAGTTTTCTCCAACCCACCCCTGATTTTCACCCCTCTGGAAGCCTGAGCCCAGGTGCTGGCAAACTCTGCAGCTGTTTTGAAACCAATGTTGTCACAGGGAAGGATCTGTGGAAGAGTTCATCCCTTGGAAGCAAATAATCAAACTTCATTGCAAACCTTCGTGTAGTGTTTATTTGTATTAATCAGGTTCATGTTAGATTGTATGGGGATGGCGTCTGTCCCTGAGGAATTTACGATTTAGGCTGAACCTTCTAATTTAAAGGACACGCACATAACAGGTCATCAAGTCAAGGCAGGCCTCAGGGAGCTGATCTGGAGTTTTCATTTCCCAGAACATGGCCGCAGCCCCAGACAAGTGTGGTTTTTGTTTTTGTGTCTCCTGGTGTGTGTGTGTCTGTGTGTCTATGCGTTTGTGTCTATGTGTGTGTATGTCTGTATGTCTGTGTATGTGAGACAGAGGCAGAGAGACAGTGACAGAGAGACAGATGGTGACAGAGAGACAGAAGGAGACAGAGATCGACACAATAGAAATAAAATAAGAAAAGGAAGCAGAGAGGAAGGAAGGTGAAAGCAAACCTTTGAGAGAGGGACTGTGCGGCCCCAGGTGACCCGCAAGCAGTGGCGTCCTGCCCTCCTGATCACCTCCTCCTACACACTCCTCGATGTGGAGCTTTTCTGCTCCTTCTCTCACATCTGTGTCACACCACCCCTGCCTTGCTGTCTTCCTGTCAGACCTTCCATAATGATAGAGGGAAGCTAAGGTCTTCTGCACCAGGCCCGCCTGCCCTTTCCTTGTGGTTGCCCTGGGCATGGGTACAAGAAACCCAGCTTACTCAGCTGAGCAATGAGTTGCATGTTGCTGGCTTGGCAACTTGTGGGACTTTGTGTTGCCTCCATTGACTCTGAGAGCCCATATTTTCCAGAAGACAGTGGATGATGGGCTGGGTCAAAACCACTCCACCAGCTCATTGGGTGAAGGGAAAACTTGTCTGAGATTCCAGCTGCCTGGACCGATTTGGGGCCCCCCCAATTTCTAGACAACCCAGTCCATTCCATTCTACAGTAGTGTTTGTCTACAAAATTCTGATTATAGTACTATGGTTCAGAGTGGCCCCTGGCTGAACTGGTCAGGTTCACATTCTGGTGTTTCCACTTTCTAGTTTGTAACCTTGGGAAAGTTGTTTAATCTCTCTGAACCACTGCAGATGAGGCTAAAGATATTCCCTTCCTTCAGAAGTGTAGTTCTTATGCTGACTAAAAGGGTTTCATGATAGAATGGTGCCAGATACAACATAATAAACACTCAGCAGATATTGTTATCAGTTTGGCTGACAGGGAGGCCTTTTTACCAGCGTTCCTGTAGCACTTCCGAGCCCAGCTCACCTGGTCCTGCTAGCTCGCTCCTCTGTCTACTAGACAAAGGTCTCTTGGTCTTTTTGACTATGAATTGCTGAGTTGTAGGATCTAGTCCTGCAATTAATGAATTTATAGATATTTAAGTCAACTCAGCCAGTGTTTATCAACATCTACCTTTGGAAACACCAAAATCCACTGAGGTAGCAGATCTTATATTAAATTCTGTCATGGGTTGGGATGCTGACGATGTCTGCCCTTGAACTGCCCCTGGTCTGATGGGGGAAGTGTCTGCAGAAATCTCTGAAGAAGAATCCAAATCTAAACAAAAACAATAAAATACCTAATGTTAGAAGTGAACTTGAATGCCAGAGGAGCACAGAGTGGAGACAGCTCCAAATCTGAGGTTGAATGAGTCTATTTCTTTATAAAGTGTTTCTTGAGTTTATTAGAAAGGAAAGAAGGAAAGAGATAGGGACGCTCCTGACCAGGAGCATCTATTTGCATCTTGGTCCTTCATTATAAGATCTCTCTCTCTCTCTCTCTCTCTCTCTCTCTCTCTCTCTGTGTGTGTGTGTGTGTGTGTGTATGTATGTATGTGTGCTTGTGCCCAAGGAAGCCAGGAGAAGGTGTTGGAGCCCCTGAATCTTGAGTTATAGAGAGTTGTTAGCCAGATGTCCTGGGAACTGAATTCAGGTCCTCTGTAAGAGCTGCAAGCATTCATAACTGCTGAGCCATCTCTCTAGCCCAATTACTCACTCATTCTTGCATGCTCTATTTTTCCCCACATTGTTAATTGCAGATTGACATACAGTTGTAAGAAACAGTACAAAGGTACTTGGCGTTTGCCCAGTTTCTCCCAGTGGTAACATGTTGCAAAAGTACAGTGCAATGTCAAAGCCAGAAATTGACTTGTGCAGACTGCTTCCATCTCCTAGGGTCTTGAATTCCCTTTTTAGCCACACCTACCTCTGCCTCTTCCCTGGTTCCTTTTGTTCATTTGTGACTTTGCTAACATGCGACTTTGGGGGATTGATTCTTTTTCCCTTAGTGGAGATTTGTCCAGGGTATTTTTTTTTTTAATTTTAAAAGATTTATTTTTATTTTGTGTGTATGTGTGAATGTATGCCACGTGTGTGTAAGTGCCTGTGGAAGCCAGAAGAGGGTGTTGGTTCCTGAGGAGCTGGAGTAATAGTCATGAACCATCCAACATTGGTGTTCTGAAAGAACAGCAAGCACTCTTAACAGCTGAGTCATCTCTCCAACCCTGTCATCCAGGACGTTATGTGTACCAATAGGTTGTTCTTTTCTAGAAATTACTGAATAGAATCCTATAGTATGTATTGATGTATGATTAAACAGTCTTTAATTATTTACTACTAAAGGACAGTTTTTTTTTCAGTTTTTGTCGTTAATAGTAAAGTTGATATATTCATTTGCATAGAGGTTTTCTAAATATAAGACTTCATTTTTCCATGATGTACAGTTTTTGGATTGTATATTTGTTTTTTTAAAAAAACTGCTGAGTCATTTTCCAGGGTGAGTGGACCTTTTTGCATTTCCCCCAGCACTGTGTGAGTGACCCAGAGTCACTGTACCCTGACCAGCTTCTACATTGCCACTATTGTAAATCCTGGCCATTCTGTTATGTGTGAAGTGATATCTCACTGTGGTTTTAATTTGCATTTCCCTGATGGCTAATGAATCTGAATTTCTTTTCATGTGTTTGTTTAGCCATCTGTATGTTCTTTTTCATGAAATGGATCCTCATTTGCCCGTTTTCTAATTAAATTGTTTGATTATCGACTGTTGAGTTTCAAGAATTCTTTATGACTTTTACATGCTAGTTCCGTGGTTGTAGTCTTTCTTTTCCCTCTCTTAGCAAGATCTTTTGGAGAACCAAAGTTCTTGTGGTTTTTTTTTTTTTGAGATAAAGTCTCTCTATGAAGCCTAGATTGGCCTCAAATTCACAAATCTTCCTGCCTTAGCCTCTTAAGTGTTGGGATTACAGCTATGTACTACCACACTGGGCCAAGGTTGTTTGATTTTGATGAAACCGAATTTATCAGTGTTTTTTAATAGATTTTTTTTTAAACAAATCATAGAATTCTTTGCCTAGGTCCAAAACCCAAAGTTGTTGTTTTCCTAGACTTTTTTTCCTAAAAGGTTATAGTTTTCTATGTGAAACTAAGTCACTATTATATAGTTCCTTTTTTTTATGAGTGTATTGCCTGCATGTATGTGAGTGCACCCGTGTCATGCAATGCCCACAGAGGTCAGACAAGGGTGGTGGATCCCATAGAACTGGTGTTATGAACATTTGTTAGCTGATGTATGGGTACTGGTAACCGAACCTGGGTTGTCTGCAAGAGCAGCCAGTGCTCTTAACTGCTGAGCCATCTCTCCAGCCCTTGAGTTCGCTTTTTTAACCTCTTGATGTCCAGTTGCTCTAGCATCTTTGTTGCATTGAATTACCTTGATACCTTGTCAAAAAATCAGTTGAGCTGGGGATGTAGCTCAGTCATTCAACTATTGCCTAGTATGCATGCAGCCCTGGACGTGAGCCTCAGCACTCTAAGTTTTTATTAATTAACTGAATAAGTAAAAACTGGCATATTTATAGGGGTCTATTATGGATACTCTATTCTGTTCCTTTCCTTTCAGAGAGTTCCCTTTAGTAATTCTTTGTAGAATATTTGCTGATAACAAGTTATCTCAGTCTGAAAATGTTCTTGATTTTCCTTTTACTTCCAAAGGGTATTTTACTGGCTGCTGGATTCTAAGTCAATCAGTTTGTTTTCAGAACTTGAAAAATACTCTTAAAGAAGGAATTCTGGCCTTCATGGGTTCCAATAAGAAAGCTGTCATCTGGGCTGGAGAGAGGGCTCAGCAGTTAAGAGCACTGGCTGCTCTTGCAAAGGATCCAGGTTCAGTTCCCAACACCCACATGGCAACTAACAACCTTCTGTAAGTCCAGTTCCAAGGGATCTGATGCCCTCTTCTGTCCTCTGCCAGCATTGCAAGCATGGGTGCACTTGTGTACATACAGACAAAACACTCATACAAAATAAAATAATTTTTTAAACAATAAAAATAAATAAATCTGTTGTCTAATAAAGAATCATGTTCTGTGCCTCTGCTGGCTTTCAAGACTTATTTCCTTTTTAAGATTTTTCTCACTTTCATTTGTTTGTGGTGTATGTATACATACATGTATGCCACAGCACAGGTATAGTGAGAGGATACCTTGAGGGAGTCAGTTTTCTCCTTCTACCACGTGGGTCCTGGGTATTGAACTCTGGTCTTCGGGCTTTGGTGGCAAGTGCCTTTACCCACTGAGCCGTCTCTCTGGCCTTCTTTTTGTGTTTGATGTAGCTTGCTTGGCAGCTTCCTGCCTTAGTTTACTAAGTATTATGTGTCCGACTTTCAAGATTTTTTTTCTTCACCTTTATATATTTAATTGTGACGTGACTGATTGTAGATTTATTTGCATTTACTTGATTCCTTGAATCTCTATATTTATGTCTCTTGCCGACTTTGGGAAGGTTCCAGTCATTCCTCCCTAGTTTTCTCCTCTCTTACCTGTAATGTGAAAGCAAGATATTTTGCTGTAGTACCACAGGACCCTGAGGTTCAGCTGCAGTTTTGCCAGTGTGTTTTCTTTCTGTTGTTCTGATATTTTGTTGCTCCACCTTCCAGTTCTCTGTCTCCTCTATTCTGCTGTTGATCTCATCAAAGGAGCTTTATTTTTCAGTGACTGTGGCTGGTATTTAAAGCGTTCCATGGCTCCTTTGTTACCTCCCTTTGTTCTTTATCACTGCTTCTCTGGGAGTGAAGTTCCACCTCCCAGCTAGGCATCTTCTGATATCACCTGGTGAGGAGGAGGAAGGACCTCCATTCCTGCTGGGTGGAGTGGAAGCCTGACTGTCCTGTGATTGTCACTAGCACTGAAGGGAATGGCCTCAAACAAGCAGGAGGGGATAGAAGTTGGGGCTTCTCATTCTGCCTCAGGGGGTTGCTGGCAGCCACATCACAGCTTGGCAAAGGTGGGTCTTAGCTCCCTACTTGGCCTTGGCTGCCATAGTGAAGGTAGGGCCATGAGTTTTCCAGTGTTGTTTGACAGGAGTATCACCTTCTAGCCATTTTCTTTCTAGGGGGAATACCAACTTCCTGGTCTTTGGCTAGAGTGAGGGGGCTCTTGTTGAGGTTTTCCTTGTTCCTACCCTTTGGGGTTTCTAGGCAACTAGTCACTTCTGTTTCAAGTCTGGGATGTATGAAGCAAACAAAATCCCCAAACCAAACCTTGGGATCCACCACTGTGTCAGCCCTCCAGTCTCAAGGTTCCTTGTCCACCTGTCCTCTTCTCTCTAGCTTTCAGAGCCTTCCCTGTGTTTACTGTATATGTAATGTCAGTTGTACTTAGTAGAAGGAATCATAACAGTACTTGTTTAGTCAGAATTCTTCAGCGAAATAGGGAGACATAAATAGACACAGATAAAAATGGATGTATGGGAGGCTTTTATTAGGAAACTTGGCCAACACAGTTATGGAGGCTGAGCCCACAAGGGCTGTCTGCAAGCTGGAGACCTGGGAAGCTGGGCACATAGCTCAGTCTAAGTCCAAAGGCTTCAGAACTAGAGAAGCTGATATATGATACTGAGGACATGGCCAAAGGTCTGAGAACCCAAGGAAGATGTTGATGTAGACTCCAGAGCCCAAAGACCAGAGAACCTGGAATCCTGGTGGTCAAGGGCTAGATGAGTTAGGTGCCTTACCATGGGGGGTGGAGGGGAGAGAACAAATTTACTTTTAAAAAATATTTATTTTTATTTTCTGTGTATGAGTGGTTTGCCTGCATATATATGTATGGGTATCACATGCATGCTGATGTCCAAGGAGGCCAGAAAAGGGTGTTAAATCCCTGGAACTGGTGTTGTAGATGGATGTTAGCTGCCATGTGGGTGCTGGGAACTGAACCTGAGTCCTTTGCAAAGTAGCCAGTGCTTTTAACCACTGAAGTATGGGATGAGGGAGATGCTCAGTGGGTGAGATGCTGCTGCTCAAACATGAGAACCTGAATTCGGTCCCCAGCACCCACATACAAGCCAGCTACGGTGACTCCATCACTAGGGAGTGGGACATAAAGGAGGATCACAGGGGCTTACTGGCCAACAAGTCTGGCCAAAACGGTGAGCTTCAGGTTCAGCGAGAGACCTTGTCTTCAAAAACTAGGATTGTGGGGCTGGAGAGATGGCTCAGCAGTCAAGGGCACTGGCTGTTCTTGTAGAGGACTGGGTTCAGTTCCCAGCACCACATGGCGGCTGACAGCATCTGTAACTCCAGTTCCAGGGGCTCCAGCACTCCTCTCACAGGTGACTTACATGCTTGCAGGCAGCACACTCTTACACTTAAAATAAAATAAGAAATAAATTCTTTTTTAAATTAGGGAGCCTGGAGAGATGGCTCAGCGGTTAAGAGCAGTGACTACTCTTGCAGAGGACCCAGGTTCGATTCCCAGCACCTACGTGGTGGCTGCAACTATCTGTAACTCCAGTTCCAGGGAATTCGATGCCTTCTTCTGACTTCAGTGGGCATTTCATGACATGAGTGCACTTATACACATGCAGGCAGTACACTCATACACATAAAAAATTTTTTTAATGTAAAAAAAATAGAATTGTGATAGAGACACCTGATATCAATCTCTGGCCTTCATATGCATACTCATGGGCAAGTAGACACACCTGCATACATCATACACACACGTGCACCCATATGAAGTTTGTTGAGGGAGCTCTAAGAACTAAAACAGAAGACCAAAAGCAGAGCTGCCATGTGTAACAGCAGAAGAGGAGCCACAGAGGATGACAAGAGTCTGAGCAAGGCAGGGCAAAGCTGAGCCTGAGTTTGTGTCAGTCTTAACAGAAACCATTTTTCCTGTGTACAGAAGGAATTTTGATACAGGCAGTTGGCCATCTGAGTTATAGAAGAGCTGAGGAGCAGAGTCAGGAGGAAGTGACCAGCATACTGAGACAGATAGGAACATAGTCCTGTAGAATCTAGAACCACAGAGGCCAGTCTGGGAGTGGCTGGGCTAGCAAGGAGCCTGAGAGCTTTCTGAGGCAGAGTGGAACAGGAGCACCCCTTCTTCCCATGCCACACCTGGGCCTCCTGTGGCAGAGGCCCTCTGACTCAAGGCTGGTGTCAAGGTATGGGAACCAGCCAGCCTCCCCCCAAAAAGGGAAGAGCCAGGGAGTAGTGATGAACAGATGTGAGCTAAAGCACAGGACCTACGTGAGACCATGGAGTACAGAGTCCTTTGGTTCAACAAGATTGGCTGAGAATGGTCAGTTGGGACTTTAGGAGAGCGTGGGTGATCTTTACTCAGGAAAGTGCTGAGCTCAGATTCCAGGCCGGTCAACAACTCTGTTTTTTAACTGTAGAACTGCTGGTCTTGACACTCTTCGAAGAGCCATCTCCATTGTCCTACTTCTGAAATTTTTCTCCATGATCCTCCTACCCCTGCTTCCCAAATGCTGGAATTATGGGAATGTGCCACCATGCCTGTGTTCCTTCTGAATTCCAGATTCACAGCCCATGATTCTCTCTGACCCCAGCCTCGAGAGACTGTATGTGACAAGCCTCAGTATCTCCTGCCTCAGTCTTGAGTGCTGGGCCTGAGGCCTGGCACTATGGGGCTCAGCCATCCTCTAACAGTCCAGCTGTCAGGATGAAGCTAACCACAGTGGCTCTGCACCCTTGGGGCTCAGCGCATTTGGTGACTTCTCAGCCTTCTTCCTGCCTGGCTGGTTTCTTTGTGTGCCTTGGTTGGGCTCATGCTGTGCTAGGCCCCTGTGTGGGTATAATAGTCCTGATCTCCGTGCTTGTCAGAGAGGAGACAGGAGGGGCAAGGCCCCATCCAGGGCTCATCAGCTCTGTGCCCCAGCTGTGTTAATTGCCCAAGCCCTCCAACAAGCCCACCCTGTTTCCCCTCTGCAATTAAGACAGAAAGCTCGTTATCTTTGCTGCTTGCATTATCTGCAGACTCTGCCAGAGAGCTTTCTCTCAAGAGCAGCACCTGCAGAGGGCAACAGAGGTTGGCATTAACTCCTTCCCTGCTGGAGCAAGGAATCTCCAACCTAAAGAAAGTGGGTGAAGCTAGGATGAGTGACCTTGGATGGTCTAACCTTTCATAAGCCTTCAAATCCTGTCTTCCCCTCCTTTCTGTCCAGGAAAAGGGTGGGAATGAGGAAGATGTTCATGTTGCCAGCTCCTTTGAGTAACCATAGCAATCCTGGGTCTTCTGTTACTGTGGATAGTAATAACTTCCAGTGGTCCAAAGTCTTGCCTTAAGATAAAGCCTAACAACCAGTGCTAGCAAGTCTAGGGAAGAGGATTAGCCAGGGATTTGAACTGCCAAAAGGGACTTAAATTTAACAGAATACAGCAAAACCCCTGCAACATGTCCTTCAGCAGGTCACGTCATCTGTCTGCGCTCTAGATTCTTCCTCTGAAAATCAGAGAATCTATTTTTGGGGGGGAGGGGGTCTTTTTGAGATACGGTCTCTTGTAGCCCCATCTGTCCTGGAACTCCTTATGTAGACCAAGCTGGGCTTGAACTGACAGAGATCCACCTGCCTCTCCCCCCCCCCATCACGCACCACACCTGGCTTCAGAGAATCTCATCTAATATTCCCCAAGAGCCTTCCCAACGAAGAACTCTCACTACTAATGACAATTTGAGAAGTAAGGAAAGCAGCACTTACTGGATGACTACTGTACGCCAACTCTTTCATATGTAACATCACTGTCATTTAATCAAAGATAAAACAGGGTTCAGAAAAATTAAACAAGTTGCCCAAGGTCACTCAGTGCCTGGATGAGTCACTGAAATCCATCTCTGGGAGGCTGTAAAACCATTGCTCTTTTCATGACTTGTTTGTTTATTTGTTTGTTTGTTGATACTCTGTCTCATTATGTAGCTTTAGATAACCTGAAACTTGCTATGTGATTAAACCCAGGCTGGCCTTGATCTCATGGTGATCAGCCTGCCCTGCTTCCCAAGTGCTAGGATTAAAGATATGTACTACGATACCCAGTGACACTAAGCTTTTTATTGCTTCTAGTTAATTAATTAACTAATTAATTAGTTAATTTTTATTTTATGTGTAGAGTGTTTTGCCTACATGTATGTAAGTGCACTCGTGCATTCAATGCCCATGTAGTCCAGAAGAGGGCATTGGATACCCTGGAACTATAGTTATGGACAGTTGTTAGCCACCATGTGTGTGCTGGGAACGGAACCCAGGTCCTCTGCAAAGCAGTCAGTGCTCTTAACTGCTGAGCCATCTCTCCAGACCCTATTTTATTACTTTTTAACTAGGGGTAGGCGTATGTGCACATGAGTACAGTGCTCGCAGAGGCCAGAGACATCATATCTTCCCAGAGCTGGAGTTATGCATGGTTTTGAGCTACCTGATATAGGTGCTGGGAACTGAACTCAGGTTCTCTGCAAGAGCAATCCATGCTCTTAACCACTGAGCCATCTCTCCAGCTCCTGATACCTTGTCTTAAGAGGCTGCATCTCTCATGCTTCCTTACAAGATACAGGTACAAGGGAAAGAAGTAGCCTATTTAAAAACGAAGATGCTGAATACTGACCCTTTAACTTTTCTGGAGTTATAATATATTTGGGAAAGAATGAATGGGAATGAACCTGGTTTCCTCTAGTCTCCCTGTATGACTGAAAGGTTGCCTAAGAAATACATGCAGACTCTTAAAGAAAAGAAAAAAGTTTGCATAATCTTTAGGCACTGGACTCTTGTTACCTTTTGGATAAACCAAGGCCTGGAGATGGACCTAGATTTCAACTCAACAGCTGGCTTAGCCTGGAATGTGCTTACATGCAGCAGACACTACTGCAACTTGACAGAAGCCTTCCTGAGCCTGTTCCTAGCATCTCTTCTGAGTCTGAAGAAACTACTTAGGTTTATCCTATCTGTGAGCTGACAGAATGGAACAATCCAGATGCCCCTCCAAGGGCTATGCTCTGGACCTGCAGCTCAGTCCTCTAATCTGCTTCCGAGTCATCTGGACACAGGGATCTGGGGAGAGTCTAGAGCAGACAGGGATGGAGGGGGTCAGGGAAGGTCTTAACCAACTGGCAGGGAGCCTAGGCTGTGGCAATTCACAAGAGAGGAAAAGAAGCCTACATTCCCCAACCAAGGCCTCACAAGGCTAAAATCTTTACCCTGGAGGCAAGTGACTGGAGTCTTGTAGCCTCTGCCCCATGCCCCGTGCCCCGTGCCCCGTGCTGCAAGCACAGCTGGTAAGACAAACGCATCCTGCCCTGGGTTCTCCTTTTGAATAGGTGCCTCAGGAGTCTGATCTTCTCTTCAGTCTCTTCAGCTTTGTGCAGGCCCTTTATATCTGACCCTGACATCGGGTCCCAGGCAGGCCGGCTCTCTCCTGGCTTTGGAGCCTCCTATTTGTGTTGCCTCATCTTGTATGGAAGGCTTTTTATGGAGTACTGAGAATCCTTAGAGCAGACAATTTCACAGTGTTCTGTGGCTTTTTACCAAATATTCTCTGAGGAGGAGGAATAACTTGGTTGGGGGGGATCTAGAGGGGTTCTTGACAGCTAAGTTGAGGAAAAGCTATAAAATCCATCTGTCTTTTAGAATCATGGTTTATATTAACATACGAAAGGCTCTGAGAGGTTGTTGTTGTCTTCTTTGTGGCGCTGGGAATCAGGTCTAGTACTTCATGCATGGCAGGCAAGCACTCTACCTCGGAGAAGCTCTTCAGTCACAAACCCTCAGGGAAAAAACAAAGTGGGCTTCGTCAAGATTAAAAACTTTTGTGCTTTTAAGATACCTATCAAAAAAGAAATGCCAGGCATGGTGGCACATGCCTGTACATCCCAGAACTTGGAAGGCAAAAGGCAGGATCGCTGCAAGTTCAGATAAGTCCAGGCTAGCCTGAGCTACAAAGTAAGATTCTGTCTCAAACCAAAAAAAAAAAAAAAAAGAAGGGAAGGTGGAGAGAGCGACACAGGGAGACTTGCTAAGTGTGAGCAAAAAGTGTCACACAAAAAAAACAAAGACTATGTGAATATACCCTACAGAAAGAACAGACCACGCTGGTGTAGGCACAGCAACCCTCTGCAAAGCGAGGAGCCTCCAGCTGAGGAGTGTGGCTGGCATTGTCCAGATGCAGTTCCCAGGCCTGGAAGGCCTGATGGAGTTCACTGGTCCAGTTTCAGAATGCCTTCCGCCACTGCCTCTTCTCACCCTGCTGAGCTACCTTGCAGTTCATCTATCTACCTCACCCTGCCCTCCTCTCTGCCTAAACCCCGGGAATGATTATCTGATCAATCTTACAAAAGTGTTGAATGAAATCAACAGTGAAAACTTGTGTCTCAATAAAACAGCCTATTGTCCTTGACATTCTCAGATGTTTCCTGCCTGTATTTGGTCGGATAATAAGCATCATGGATTGACAGAAGACAAAAAATATAGACCACTCACCCTGAAGAAGTATAATAGAAATATAATAATATAAAGTATAAAAGAGGTGTAATGATTTAGGATTGATTCAGCCATGTGCTGTAAGTCTTATAATAATATTTTCTCATTTTTTATGTAAAGAAAAATCTTTGAAATGGTAGTCTTAATTATTACTAATGACTGCACAATTATGTCTGTTGGTTTATTTTCTTGCTACACTATTGCTTTGTTTTGGTACCTTGTGTACTCAAAGAATTGTTTATATAGAAATAGAATTATCGAGGTCCCAAAATGAAACAAAACAAGAATGATAGTTTCCAGGAGTTGGGGGTAAGATAAATGAAATTATTGTGGTTGCTGTTATTATTATTATTATTCAACTTTTTGAGACAGGGTTTCTCTGTAGCCCCAGCTGGCCTGGAATGTACTATGTAAGCTGTCTTTAATCTCACAGAGATTTGCCTACTTCTGCCTCCCAAGTACTGGGATTAAAGTGTCTACCATTACGCCCATTTAACAGTTTTATTTTTAATGGGTGTGCAGTTTGTTTTTCAGGTTGAAAAGTGTTCTAAAGATAGACAGCTGTGATGATCATACACAATACCATTCATATAAGCCTGCTTGAGCTGCCGTAACAAGGGGCCAAAACCTAGGCAGCTTGAAAAATAGAAATTAATGTTCTCACTGCTCTGGAGTCTGGATGTCCAAGAACAGAATGTCAGTGTTGTTGTCTAGTGAAGTATTTCTTCATGGCTTGCATTTAAAAATGAGCAAGAGCCAGGCATGGTAGCACAGGCCTTTAATCTAGTACTTGAAAGGCAGAGGCAGATGGATCTCTGTGAATTACAGCCACCCTGGTCTACATAGTGAGCTTCAGGCCAGCCAATTACATAGTGAGATCCTGTCTCAAAAATATAAATAAATAAATACATATATATATATATATGTATATATATATATATATAAATGTAAAATAAAATAAGCAAGGTTTGGGGATGTAGCTCAGTGGTGGAGGAGCACTTACTTAGTTTCCATGAGCCTCTGTGTTCCAACTCTCCCACCATGAAAATAATTTAAAAAATAAAATGGGCAAAATATTTGAATAGGTGTTTTTATTAAAGACAGCACACAGTTGGCAAATAAGCACAAGATGCTAATTATCTGAAGCCACTGGTCTCCTTGGGCACCTACATTCATGAGCACATACCCATACACGGACACACAAGAACACAAAATTCCAAAATATTAAAAATAATCTTTACTGTTGACAAAAATGTGGAAAAATTAGAACCCTTGTATATTTCTAATAGGAAAACAAAATGACAGAGTAACTTTGAAAAATATTTTGTCACTTTTTAAACAAAAGTACCATTTGAAACACAACGAAGATTTACATTTATGTGTGTGTGTGTGTGTGTGTGTGTGTGTGTGTGTCACATGCTTGTGGGCACCTACGAAGGGTGTCAAATTCCCTGGAGCTGGATATAGGCAGTTATGAGCTGTCTAATGTGGGTACTGGAAATGGAACTTGAGTCCTCTGGAAGAGGAGCTAGTGTTCTTAACCCCTGAGCCATCTCTGTAGCCCCTGACTTGGCAGTTTTACTTACATACTCAAGAGAACTGAAGATCTATGTTTATACAAAAACTTGTTCACAAATGTTCATGGCACCAATTTTATTTTTTAAGTTTTTATTTTTGTTTTTTTAATGTATACGAGTGTTTGGCCTGCATATATGCAAATGAACTATGTGTCTACAGTGTCTAAGGATACCAGAAGAAAGCATCAAATCTCCTGGAACTGGAGTAAAGGATGAATATTAGCTGTCATGTGGGTGCTGGGAACTGAACCTGAGTCCTTTGCCAAAGCAGCCAGTGCTTTTAATCACTGAACCATCTCTCCAAGCCATACCAGTTTTTGTAATGGTCCAAAAATTAGAAATTACCTAATAAGTGACAAATGGATAAAGTATAGAATGTTTATATGTTATGATTTGAATGTGGAATGTTTCCCAAAGGCCGTTTTGAGTGGTCCCAACATGTGGTTCTGTTTTGGAGACTAACCTGTAGGAAGTGGAGCCTAGCTAATGGAAATGACTCCCCAAGGGTCAGCCTTTAAGCATTTTACCACCTTTGCCCCCTGGTTCCAGCTCCCTAACTCTACTTTCTAGACCATGCCATGTGAGACGCCTCTGCCTCTCACTCCTTTAGCACCATGCCCTCTGCCATGCCTGGCCTACCATCACAGACTGAGACCCTCTGAAACTGAACCAAAATAATTCTTTTCCTCCCTTAAGCTGCTTCTGTCCTGTACTGTCATTGTGAGACAAAAAGTAGCTAGTACATCATTCAATGGCACGTTCTTCATTCATATAAATGAACAAAGTATTGAAACTTACTACAAGGGTGGATCTTGAAAACATCATGCCATAGACAGAAGCCAGACACAAAAGGCCACGTGCCATGAGTTCTACTTATTTTCAGAATAGACATATCTACTTAAACAAATAAATAAAAGAAAGAATGACTTCTGCTGGGTGTGGTTTTCTTTGGGACTGTGTGGATGTTTTGGAATTAGGCAGTAAGTGATGGTTGCATAATTTTATGAGTACATTAGAAACCAACAAATTAATTGTATACTTTAAAAGGATAAACTATATTACATTCAAATTTATCTCTGTTAAAAAAAGAAAGAAATCTAGTCAACCCCAGCATTTTTAACTCATTTGAATATTGACCCTTTTTAGCTCAGAAGATGGCAAATAAGCTAATATAGTGAAACACAACAGTGCCCATCCATCAACAGCTGAATAAAATGGTCACTGTTGTTATCGGAGCATGTATTATGGGATAGACCCCAAATACAGGTTATATGACTGGATTCTTACAACCACCCCATAGGGAAGATGATACTGTCTCCATTTCACAGGTTCAGAAAGTGAGGCGGAGTAGGTGTGGTGAGTAAGCATCCCATACCATGCTGCGAATGAGGATGGAGGGAGCTGGGGTCTGTATCGGTTCCTTCTCCATTCAGCTCTAGAAATCTCCCCAGCTAGGCAGCTCCTGTCTCCCACTTCCTCATCATTATGAGGTATAATGAAATTCAGTGAGTTTTGGACAAAACTATGCAGTTATTTAACCTTCACCAGAATCATGATTTACAACATTTCCATTTCTCCAAAAAGTTCCAGCTAGCCAATCTCCCTTCCTGGTTCTTAGCACCCTCTGCCTTTTTTTTTTTTAAAACACAGATGTTAATGAACATGTGAAGGGCTGAGCAGACCTACAACAGAGGAAGCTGCTGTTTGGTGGGTGAAGCTTATGCCCAGTCTGCTTCCAAGGGTCTTTGCATACAGTCACAAGTATTTGGGCTGGGCCAGCCAGGCAGGCCTCCTGCCCGAGCCTTTCCAATACCGGAAGAGTGAAGCACGGTAGCAGGGAGGAGCGGGGTAGTTCAGGGCATCAGGAGGGCCAGCTGCAGCTCTGAGTCCATACCTGCATCACTGGTGATCACAGTGACCTGTCTTCTTCCTGGCCCTTTTCCCCGACCCGTGGCACTGGCTACCCGGCTTCCTACCTTTTGCTTTCATGCCTCTCTGCCCACCAGCTTCTTATGAGAGGGAGGGTGGGGGCACCATTTTGTTTCCTGATGAATTCTCAGCCTTGAGAATTGCATCTGCCTCAAAGCTGACCCTATTGACTGCATGAATGACTGGTCCAGCCCTGTCCTTCTGGTCTGTGTAACAAGTATGTTAGAGTCAAAGACCTCTAAGGCTTTACTCTGCTCTGCATTCTGATTTTCTTCACACTCTCAAAGACAATGTGGGCATCTGAAGAGGAGAGACAGAGGGGGTGGTTATAGCAGTCGTCACCTTAACCTTGAGTGACAGGATGGCCCAATAAGGACCTCTGTCTCAAAGCTAAGAGAGGATGGATTGTATGCACAAGCTGTCTGTATCAGGCCCACCTAGGGTTCGGTTGCAGTGGTGTGACCTCTGCTCCTGGTTGGGTACTGACTGGTCTTACCAGACTGAGTAGGCCTCGTACACAGGAAGACAGTGTGAAGAACAGGCTTGGCACTAGGAGAGGATATAAGCATGTGCAAATGTATGCAGATGTATGCAAATCTCTGCAGCTCTGCAGCAAGCCTAGCGGGCTCTCTGGGCAGGAGCCTGGGCCCGACCCTAGGTGCAACATCTCTTTCTGGTCCATTAATGCCTTCTTCCTGCTTCTCTCTCCCAGGAGCATCTGCTCCTTCACAGTGGCATCTTCCCTGGGCCCCACAAGGGATCTGAGAAGCCAAGAAAGCTGAGTCACCAGGCAGGGAAGGGAAGAGACACAGTTTCAAGCAGAGAAGACAGCACGGGAAAGCAAGCCAGCTCAGCTCTTGGTTGCAAGTCTCTGCATAGTCCCAGATGTCAAAATGGCAAGATTATCATCTTCCAGATGAGGCACTACTGTTCCACATCTGGGAAAATCTATGGCAGAATTTAGAAGGGTCTTGGGTGATAAGGATCTTGGGCAAGCCAAGCAATAGGAAGATGGTCTGTGAATGGGCCTCCTCTCCCTCCCCTCCCTCCCCGCCTCAACTCCCACTGTCCTCTCCTCCTGTACCTCTAAGCAGCATTACTGAGGCACAAGAAGCTAGCCTATCTGATGGTTTACACCAGCTCTCCTTTGGCTTGGGACCTTGGTGCTCTGACAAGCTGCCCACTTCTCTTCTGTATTCTTCCTCTCATTTGCTAGCAGAACACTCACAGCAGACACAACCCTCTCTACCTAAGTATGAGAGAGAGCCCACATTCTCTACTCTGAGAAAGCTCAGGGGCCACTGGCAACGGGTGGAAGTAGGACAGAGGATCAAAGAACATGCAGCACTGTGTTGGCCAGAGACCTGGACCTCAGCCTGGAGAGCTCCTTGTGCCGTAGCCTCCTCTTGGTGGTGTGCGAGTGATTTCCCTAGAGCTACATAGAGTGTGGCAGTGCTCTTAATTTCCAAGCTGGTTCCTATCTCTCTCACATGATGACAGCGAGGGGGTGGTCAATGTAAACTGCCAGCTTATAAATCGAAGAATAGGTGGCTTGACTTCCAGGTCTCCTGGAAGAAGTGGTCTTGAGACTGGATCCAAAGTCAGAAATAAGACTGACTAGGATGAGGGACTGGAGAGTTGGCTCAGAGATTAAGAGCACTGACTGCTCTTGCAGAGGACCTGGGTTTGATTCCCAGCACCCTCATGGCAGCTAACAGCAGTATGTAACTCCAGTTCCAGGGGATCTGACACCCTCTTCTGGCCTCTGTGGGCATTGCATGCACAGGTGCATTTAACATTGATGCAGGCAAAACACTCATACACATAAAATAATAAAAATAAATTTTAGAAGTTTTTTAAAGAATGATCAGGGTGAGATATGGTTGCATTCAGTACGGAAGGTAAAGAAAGTTGTATCTAAAAGAAAGATGGAAGCACCGTGCTGAAGAGCCAACTGGAAGAGGACCAGCACTTATCTCCGAGATCAGACTTTACTGTCAGACTGGGTGCTGTCCAGGGGCGATTGGGAAACATTTGGTGGCCCTCTCTTGTCACTCTCAGAAGCTGCCATTCTTTGTTTAGGATTATACCCTGCCCAGGTACACCTTCTCATTTCCTCTTCTTGACTTCTAGGGTCCTCTGGGCCTGCACAGGGCCTTCATCATCAAATACATCCCCAGACCTTGCCATAAATGGCCCCAGACCTTAATCAGTCTGCTCATCTGGAAGGTGGAAGTTTGAATCTAGAGCTCAGTTGGGACTGTAACCAAGACATGGTGGTGCAGGGTGGGGTTAGGAGTGTTCAGTCACAGCTCCCCATCCTCTGGCTTTATGAGGCCTTGGCTGATGAATGCCTTTCCCAGGCCCAACCTAACTCCAGCTGCATTCCCACTCATCCATCAGTTCCACAAGTCTGTCATGAGAGAGGGGACACTTTGGTCCTCAGACTTCAATCCACTGCAAGCCTGAGACTTCCCTTCCCCTGGGGTAGACTAATACAGACCCATAAATTAAGACATCTGCTCCTTCCCCAAGCTCCGGGAACCTGGGGCTCTGTAATATCTCCCCTGTTTTCTTTGGCTCTGTTTAACTTTCTTCCAATTAGTTAGGCCCTAGGGCAGTGGCTAGACGACAGATGAGTCAGAGACATCAAATCCAGAACCAAGAAGTTTATCCAAATGTCAGCAGTCTTTCCCTGCTGGCCCCTCTCTTCCCATTCCTCCTTTTCTCCATTCTCTGAGCTTCTGTGTCCTGGGTCTGTACCAAATTTGTGGTCATCGGTAAGTTTCTTTGCCAGTAACTCTATTGATACTATGGGGAAGGGAAGTTTAGCGTTTGTCTGAGTACACGTTCTGTCCCACCAACAGGTAGAGCCTTCTTACGGGTAGAACCTTCAACAGGTAGAGCCTCAGCTCTGAGCCACACCCACTTCCTAAACCATCTCTATTGCCTCTGCTCCAACTGCAGCTGCAGAGAAGATAGATGGGCTTGGGGCCACTGAAACCTCACCAAGATGACAGTGAATTAAGAGAGGGTGTTGAGAGTCTGACTTCAGATCCCGGGGGTCAGGATAATGGGACCACATGGGTGCAGGTGGGGAGAGGGAAGGGGCCTTTTGTGAACTGAGCTGTCGCGAGAACAGCACCTGTCATTGAGAACCAAGGAGTCTGGCTATGGGAAAGAACTGGTGCTTCACCACCCCATGGATGGCTCAAAAGCCAATTCTGGGTCCCGGCTGGGCTCAGCCCTACACCAGATGCCTCATACAGGTAAGGGATCACTTTTGCCTTTCTTGTTCATTTCAGAACCTCCTGGCCAACATAGGTTGGGGCCCTCAGGATGATTCTAGAGAAAGGAGGGAAAGAGGTGATTGCTAGAATGAAAAACCTGTAGAAAACTCTCAAGTTGCATGGATCTGCAGGAGGCTACAAAAAGGGTGCATGTGAGTCAGTCTGAGGCTGTCACCCTGGAAACAAGACACAGAGACAGAGACAGAGTAGTCCGGGTAGTTCTGTAGAAAGGCCAATGGTTGAGCCATCATAATGCAAACTTTCAAGCATTTTATCAGGTAAAGCACAGAGCTGAGGTCTAACTGGGGTGTAGCACCATAATGGAGACAGAGCAGACTGGGAGACAGGTGTTACCTCCTGTGCATGAGTCAAAAGTGGATTCTCTGACAGGAGGATAGTAAATAAAGTGAGGAAGGCCAGTGGGGAGGGCAGCTGGCCCTTTTTCAGCTAGCCTTGCAGAACAAGGAGGGGCAGAGTAACCGGAAGGGAAGCCCAGGGAAGAGAAGGGAACACTGCAGGAGGCCTCTGCTCTGGAACTGGTGTGGGAGCTGTCCAGCACAAGAATCCGCTGAAATCAGAAGGAACCCACGGCCTGAAGGGGGAGGGGGAGAGCAGCGTCACTCTCCGTGTGTCCTTGGCAACTCCCTGCCTCCTCTGTGCTTCAAGGATTGGGAGACCAGCCTAGAGGGTCAGGCTTACGAGAGGAAAACAGTGAGCAGAGAATATCTGGATCTTCTCCATGGGGGAGGGTATGGTTCAGGAGAAGAAACACTACTCAAAGCTAAGCACCAAGGACAAGGTACATTGCACTTGTTCCAAGCATAGCTGGGAGACTGGCCCCCCAAGGCAGGAGATGGCAGTATGGAGGATTGTTCATGCCTTTAGTGCTAATTGCATGATCAACAGTTGGATGGCTCACTGGTGTGCCAGCGGACCCAACACATATCTGAGTATTGCTATGTCCAAGCCGGCTCTCAAAGACTGCCAGTGTGGGCTTGTCCGAAGACCCTCTATCAGGGGATCTGTAGTCTCAGCAGCCTGAGGCCTAGCTTAGGCATCTGCCTCTATTCAAAGTTTGAGTTCTATCTTATCAGGTTCTTCTGTGGGCTCCTGTGCTATACTAGGCACAAGGACCTAGGAGAGTCACAGGAGGGACCTTATTATGTTGTGTGCACAGCTGTTAAAATCCAACATTGCTATACTTCTCTTCCCCCAGCCAGTGAGACCTTTCCATTTGGCTGAAGTTTTCTCACCATCCCCAGAGACCTTCCCTTCTGTGGCTCAACTGCCACTCTTTCCTCAAGTGCTTCTCCAAAGACCCCTCCCTGTCCTAAGTACTAGGGGTTCACCTCTACTCACAGACACTTTCCTTCCAGAGATACTAGGCTTTTAATTAATCTAGGGCAAACTGGGGACTGGGAAAGGACAAGCAGGAGAAGCTGTGCACAGTGAGGATCTGGATCTGGGGATTATGGTTAGGATCAGAGTCTGGCCCTCCAGCATGACCACTGTCTTCCAGCCAAGAGAAGGAGGAAGACATTTCAGTCCACTGCTTTTGGACAAAGTTGAAAACAGTGTTCTTGTGCCGTCTCCCCTATCACATATGTATCTCTTACAACCAAGAAGTCCTTCTTCTATTCCTTCACTCTGCTTTGTCCTTCCCAAGCCAATACACTCCTCCTCTAGGCTGTTAATTAACTAACTGTGGTTAGACCCCTTTGTGACTAGCTCCCTAGAAGCTATGTGCATCATGTGTACCAGAGATACCACGCTGTTTAGGCAAGCTCTGCAGCCAGCAGCCTGAGCTTAAATATTAGCCATCCTATTTCTTAGTGTGACTAAGGCAAGTGCTTTGCCTTATTTGGCCTCACTTTACAACCTGCAAAATGAGAATAATATTTTATACCTAATGGACTTTTGTGAAAATGAACTGAACTGACACATGAAAGTCTGGGAGCTGTGCTTGGCACATGGTGAGTAAGCATCATACGTGTTAGTTCTTGATGCATTTCTCTTAAGCCTCTGTCCCCTCATGGGTCTCATCTCTTCCATGAGGCTGAAAAACTGTCACAGGCACCTTCATGTATCTTCTATCCGCCCCAAAGTTTCCTTATGGCAGGTCTTATCTTCCCTCCTCTGGTGTCATCTAACCCTGATGCTGACGTTAGATAGAAATTTGCCCAGGGTTTGGACAACACTGCAAACAGAGCATGGCCAAATTCATCCTGTTACTGGCTGGGCCAACGTGGAAGAGAGTAGGGCACCTCATGGCTTAGACTTTCGAGGAATTCCTCAGTTTTGCTTTGTTTTATAGATTTGTTTTATAGTTGCCAATACTGGACTAATACTGTCATTTTTTTGGTCCTCTGTTTGGCTCAGATTTAGGTCTTTGTTGTAAAATTCCCTTTTCTGTCATTCTCAAATAACTTCATGTGGCCATCTATTCAACCACTTCTGTTGAACATCTACCATGCACACAGGACAGTGGGAGACAACAGTGGTGAAGAGAATGTAGCCCCTGTCCCTTTAAGAACTTCTAGCCTGTGAGAAGACATGGAACAACAGGGTGGGTTTTAACTAGGGAAACAGTGGGAACCTTCTTCTAGTCTAAGGAATAGGGAAATGGTCACTGAGGAAGTGACCTTGCAATCAGAGGCCAAAGAGAAAAGGAGACAGTACAAGAGGGTTAGAAGATGTATTTTGGGGTTTTCTGCAGCCCCACCTGGCTTCCCAGCCTCCACCCTCAAAAGACCCAGCACTTTGACACTCGCACTTACTCTCCCACCTCCTACCTTACCACCTTCCTGGGGGCTCTGTGCCATTTGCAGTTGGGGCTCACTATGCAAACCACAGATGACTGTATAGCTTCCTACATGCTCCTGGTGGTCCTCTGGTTAATTCCTGAAGAGAGAATCTACCGAATCCTTCCTGCAGTCTGGAGGCTGCTGGGCCCCTGCTCCACTGGGCTGAGTTCCAAGTTGGGAAAACCTGGCACCAAGACCAGAAGAAGGGCCAGATTTCCGCCTCCCACTCCTCAGGAAG
Organism: Eospalax fontanierii; assembly: GCA_035773235.1. Lineage (NCBI taxonomy): Eukaryota > Metazoa > Chordata > Mammalia > Rodentia > Spalacidae > Eospalax > Eospalax fontanierii. The sequence goes on from CM069535.1 coordinate 58,633,250, forward strand.
CTCCGCCCCTGCACTCCACCCTACTTCCTGTTTAGCAGGGGAGATTTCCGGCTCTACTTCCTTACCAGTTGCACACCTCATGATTGGCTCTGCAAAGGGTCACGTGACAGCTCAGTGAGATGAAGTCAGGCCAGGACAGGCTGTCTCCTAGAGTTGTGTCTTCTCCTGCCTGCCTGTCATCATTCCAAGCCTCCAGAGAAGCTGGGGGGGCGAGGAGCAGCAGATGCAGGGGACCTAGTTTTGCTGTTCGACTATATTGACTGTCCACTGAGGCAGGCAGTGCCAAGCACCAGGCTGTGTCCCTCAAGAAGGCAGCTTTGGAAAGCAGTCCAGATACATCATAAGCGAGGAGCAGTACTGAGTGCATAGTGTGGAGAAGCTCATGGTCTCTGCTCCTCACAGGCCCGCTGTTCCTGGATGGGACATCCTAGTGAAACCAGGAGGATAAATGAAAGCTAGCTAAAGACAGGCCTGAAACCTTGTAATATAGATAAAGTGATAACATGGTCAATAAAGCCTGAGGAAAGGACGAGATCACAGACTGGAGGAATCAAGGGTGCAGGATCTTAGGGGCCCCGAGGAGCTTGATTGTGTGCTACTGACAGGTCATGATCAGATGATCATTTGATACAGGTTCTTCTGGCCTCTGTGCAGAAGTGGTGAATTGACTGACCAGTGTGGGAGGGGAGGAGAAAGAAAAGCCTGAGTTAGGCATGTAATCCAAGGTGATCCTAAATTTGGCTGAGAGTCTGTCTTAGAAAATAGAAAACATTTCTGGAGCTTTACTTGGGGTCTGGGCTTGGTTTGGTCCCACTCAACACACAGGAATCAGACCAGATATCTCCCTGTTGGTAGTCATGAAATTTCTCACATCCTCACCTGGGTTCAACTGACCAGAACAGGACTCACAGGAAACAGAATCCACATCAGAGGACCCTCTGGGAAGACAAGGTCACATGCTTCTTGGATCACACGATTCAGGGTCTCCCAGCTCCTGCCCTTCTCATTTTCTACTGCCTCATAGCCCCAATTTTTATGGTTCAAGAGGGACTTCAAGTCCCTGTTTTAGTGGAAACAGAGAACAAAGGCTTTATATCTGCAGAGCCCATTAGCTGCCTCCACTTGATTCTCAGTCTAGGATATGCCAGTCTAGTCCATTAACCTCTTGTTGACTGGCCCTTCCGCCACCCCCTTGTTCCGGATGCAATTCAGTTCTCTGTGCCCTCATAAACTACAGACCACAAAACGAATGTGTCAAGAGTTTCATAAGGTCCTGACCCATGATCGGTACAGGACAATGGAATCTCTAGTAGCCCTGTGTCCATGGCAGCAGGCCAGACCTTAGGACACAAGACCCACTCTGATACTCAAGTCCTGGAAGCTTGCCTCCATGAATCTCACCTCTCTAGGAAGCTGAACCTTTGCCAGGAGTCCATCTTTTTAGGAGAGGAGCCATAGGCAGGTTCCTGGAGCCTGTTCAGATCCCTCTTAGCACCGTTTGCTTTAAAACAGGCCAAGCAAAGGACAGGGAGGAGGGGAGAGTGTCTGTGTCATAAGCGGGGAAAGATGTTTAGTGGTTTTTAAGTGCTGTAGGCATCACCAGGGACAGTCTGAGGAGGGAGAGAAACACTTTATTTGGAAACAGTTTTGCTGAGCTGTAGAGCAGCTCGGCTTCTCTTTCCCTGCTGTTTGGTACAAGGTGCTTGCTGTGTGCTCAAAATAGGTGTTGAATTTTAAAGTTCCAAGCCAAGTTCTGGGCTTGGAACCAAAGGAGCAGCTCAGGCCAGGTGACCTGCCCTAAGGGAAGGGAAGGGTCTTAGGCAGGCAGCTCCTCTGTGTTCCCTTTTCCTTATAGCTCTGGGACAGAGTCTGCACAGCCATCTCTTAAAGCCTTTCTACCAAGGAATCACCTCTGTACTGGAAAGACTCCAAGCTAGGCCAGAGGAAGTCCTCCACAAATGGCTCCAATAAAGGTAGTGAGTGTCCTCGGTCCACTCCCCTACAACTTTCTCTTCCTCCTCTTCCTATCCCCAACCCTACCCAGACCTTTCCTGTTCCAAACTAAGGGTGGACAATAAAACAAAAGCCTGTCCCCAGTCCCCTGAGCATGGTGAGATAGGCTGGAGTTTTTCTTCTCCTTTCTTTTAAACTAAATAAAAATTGTACTTATTTATTGAGGGGGAGGGCATGTACCACAGTGTGCGTGTGGAGGTCAAAGAACAACTTGCTGACAGTTGGGTCTCTCCTTCCGCTATGTAGGTCCCTGGGATCAAGGGTGTCAGGCTTGGTGACAAGTGCTTTTACTTGCTAGACTATTTCACAGGCCTAGGCTGCAGTTTCCAAAAGGAAGTTTTAATTTTAAAAGGTGGAAGAAAAAAAGAAATGCAAGAAGGACAAGACACCTGCTGCTAGTTAATGCATTCTAGACACATTAGGGAAGTTGTACCCATGAAATCTCCACAGTATGGTAGTCTAGCAAGGTCGGCATGACGGCAAAACCAGTTGACCTGCCAAGGTGAATGGGGGACATTTCAAGATGAAGAGCTACAGTCAATCAATGAATGCTGAAGGAGGAAGAATCAGTTTTCTCCAGGGACCAGCTTCCTGAGAGGTTATCTAATTCCAAGTGGGCAGCCCTAAACACAGATGCACAAGAGCACCATTAAATGGACTCAGCACATTATAAACACATATGCCTATTTAAAAATGTATGTATGCATACGTAACAATAATAATCAAGAAGACAAGAAATTGAGTGAGTTGGGGGCGTGGAAGGAGTGGGAGGGGTCTGGAGGGATAGAAATAATGAAAATACAATACTCATGTATGAAATTCTCAAAATTAAAATTAAATTTTTTAAAAAGGTAGAGGGAAGCCAGGAATGGTGGTGCATGCCTTTAGTCCCAGCACTTGGGAGGCAGAGGCAGGCAGATCTCTGTGAGCTCAAAGCCAGTTTTGTCTACGTAGTGAGTCCCAGACCAGTTGGGGCTACAGGGAGACCCTGTCTCAGAAAGACAAAATGCTCTGAGGGAGCCTGGATTGGATGCTGGAAGAGGAAAAGAATTTAAAGGGAAAACTGGTGAATTCCAAAGGAAGCTTGGCTTTAGTTAACAGTCATGTGCCAATGTTAATTTCTTTGTTTTGACAATGTGCCATGGTTATATGAAACTTTAACATTAGAGGAAAGTGATGAAGAGTAGACAAGAGTTCTGCAACTTTTCATTAAGAAAACAAGTAACAACAAGTGCTGGAGAGGATGCAGAGAAAAGGAAACTTTTATATATTGCTAGTGAGAATGTAAATTAATTCAGCCACTCTGAAACCTCAGTAGGGAGGTTCTTCACGCTACCTCTCCTGGGTATTTTTCAAAGGATCCCAAGTTAACATATTACAGAGATGCTTGCATATCAATGTTTACTGCAGCACTATTCACAGAAGCTAAGCTGTGAAACCAGCCTGAGTGTCCCATAACACAGAAACACATCAAATATGATAAGGGCCGGGAAGACAGTTTAGCTGTTAAGACCACTGGCTGCTCTTCCAGAGGACCGGTGTTCAGTTCCCAGCACACACACGACACCTAACAACCATCAATGACTCCAGTTCCAGGGAATCTGATGCCTTCCTCTGGCCCCCAGGGGCATTGCACAACATGGGTGCACTTACACACATGCAGGCAAAACACTTATACACATACAATAAAAATAAATTTAAAATAAAGAAAATATAGTTTATATGCACCATGGAATTGTATTCAGCCATTAAGAAGAATGGAATTACATCATCTGCAGGAAAATGGATGCAACCAGAGATTATCATAGTAAGCAAATTAAATCAGGTTCAGAAAGACAGTATCACATTTGTGGATCTTAGACTTTCTGTAGAGGTATAAAGTCATGTATGCGTGTATGGCTTGGAAGAAGAATCAACACCGTCTAGGGGAACAAAAGGAAGTAGGAGGGGAGGGAGGGGAAGAGAAGGGGACACGTTGAGGAACACAGTCCAAGTACAGTGTGTATTTGTATTTGAAAATGTCCTTATGGAACTCAGTACTGTGTACAGTGAATGTATGCCCATCCAGAATAAATAAATAAAAATTCTTCAAAATGAAGAACTTGAAAGGAAAAGGGAGAGGGAGAGGAGAAAGTGGGCAAAGAGGAGTCAGGAAATTCAAGAACCATGGGATTTACAATGCCTCGGTGTCTGATCCTCTGATCTAGGAGCAGATTAAAACAGCTCTGCTGAACCAAAGCACTTAGGATCAAGTTCACCCAGGCAACCGCCCTCTAGCACTTGGCAGATTTCCTCTCTGACCTCTGGCTCTTGGGAGCCAGTCCCCAGCAGGTTCACCCCTCCCAAGGCCTCTGAAAAGCCGGGTCAGTAAACCTGATTTTCTCTTTCCTTTAAAAACATTTTTTGTGTATGAGTGTCTTGCCTGCATGTAGGTAGGTGCACCCGTGTCGAGCAGTGCCCAGCGAGGGCCCCTCTCTTTCCTTTTTGGAGCTCTCAGCTTCTGGTTAGAGATGACTGGTTAAAGCTGCAGTGGTCAGCCATCTCACTCAACTCATCTGGCTCAGGGGTCATGGTATTTAAATAAAATCTAATGTAGAGAGTTGCAGTGGTCTGAATGCTTGTTCTTACTATTCTTTACAAATTGAAGCATTACCCCAACACAATGATATTGAAAGGTGGGGTCTTTGGAAGTAATCAGATAGTGAGGGCTCCCTCATGACTGAATTAGTGCCCTTTTTATAAACGAGGCCCCATAGAGACCTTCAACCTTATATCATGTGAGGAAACAACAAAGGGTCCTCTGAACCAGAAGTGCCCCACCCCCAGACACAGAATTTACTAATGCCTGGATCTTGAGCTTCTAGCCTTACAGACTACTGAGAAATCGGTATATGTCGTTCCTAAGCCACCTAGGTTTATAGAATTTTGTTATAGCAATCAAAATGGATTAAAAGAAGAATCAGCATTTAGAAGAGATAAACCCAAAGCATGAGCTGGTGAGATGGCTCAGCAGGTAAAAGGGCTTGCCATATAAGCCTGACCACCTGCAGTGGAAGGGGAGACCTGACTCCTGAAAGTTGTCTTCTGGCCACACACACACCACTAATAATAAAGAACATCTTTTTTTAACTTGAAGCTGGTTAAAGCAGAAGACTTCCCAGCACCCCTTTCCAAAGCCTTGTGGCAACCTCAAAAGAGGCCTGTGAGCCTTTGAGAAACTCCTAGCCCTGCCCAGCTCAGGTTACCCACTGCTCCCTCTCTGATTCTGATGCCCTCAAGATGGGCTGCTCTTGAATGCTTCCTTCACTTACCCCTGCACTGACCCACCTGAATAAGTAGTTATGCAAAAGCCCCATTGTGTATATGTCCAAGATGAAGAACTATCAGTCTAGTGTAACTGTGTGTTCCTAAAACTGTAGCTATGTCCTTCTCTAAACTATGTTTTGTTCTCTTTACCATGAATTTGACCCTAGTCCTTTAGCTTTGTTAAGGGTCCAGGCCTTATGAGAGGGTTGTGCTAGACTGGGGATGCTATAGTGGACCAGGCTTGGAGCCAGTAGCCTACCAGTTCTTCACATTTGTCCTGGCTTCCCTGGTCTCATGAGTCCCCATTCTTAGCCTTCCCAGTCCTGGCAAGACAAGCTCTGGCCAAGTAGAAATGACAGTAGCATTCCCCTGGTGCCTGTTGGCATTATTAGGAAAGTCAGCTTTGAAACCACAGAGGTGTTTTGAGTACTGGGGGCGAGAGCTCTGGAAGCAGTGTAGACAGTGAAGCAGCTGAATTAAACAGCATCTGTCTGTGTGAGTCATTGCTCGCTTGCCTGCCGCCACAGTCCCGGCATGAACCTAGAACTGGTGAGACATCTTCTCAGCCCATTGAGTCGCTCCCCAAGGCAGAGCCAGAGCGTTGAGCTGAGAACTGCTGCAGAAAGGCTCCAGACATGTCAGAAATGATTCCTTGAATGTTATGGGGCCCCCCAAAGATGCTACAGCTTCCTGAGTGCTACCCGGTAGGTGGCTGCAATTTGTCCTTCCCAGAATAGCTCAGGACCACCCCACCCCTCTTAAACAGCTTCTCCTAAAATTTGTGACCGTTCACTCATGACAGACTTCACGTAGTTCCAACATGGCATTTTGTACACAGAAGTCACTGCTGCTTCCTTTTGCTTCTGATGACAGAGGTCATTGCTTTAGCAAAGTAATTTGCATGAATACTGCAACGGAGGCTATACCTTTGCTTTGTCCACCATGGGCCTGGGTTTTTCCTCTCATTGTTTTCTCCTCAGGATTCAGGGAAGTTCAAAGTACCCAGCCTCAGAGTGTAAGTCTATCCCAGAGGACAGGCTGGACAGAGAGGCAAATGGGAGTGCATTTACAGAGCCACAAGGTGTCTGGCACTGGGACAGGTTCTCATCAATCTGCTTGAATAGGATCTTCCTCACTGCCCTAAGGGAGATTGTCATATCACTGTACAGATGAGCTACTGAGACTTCAGTTCATGGTTTGCCCAGGCCTTGTAGACAGTAGTTTCATTAATTGGGAATGGAAGCCAGGTCTTTGGGCATCTGGAAGGAGGTTCTTTCCACTTCATCCTACTGTGACGATTAAGATCACATGGGTTGACCGCAAAAGGTCAACAGTAACCATGTGATTAACTATTTCCTGATCCCCATGTACCAGAGCCCACAGCTTCTTCTCATTTGTTCTGCTGCAGTCCTATGAGATGCATGTTACTAGTCCCTTTTTGGTTTGGGGTTTTTTTCGGGGGTGGGGATTGGTTTTTATGGTCTCACTATGTAGCCCAGGCTGGCCTTGAATTTGTGAACCTCCTGCGTCAATCACTGGAATGCTGAGATTATAAGTGCCTGCCATCGTGCCTAGTTGCTATTCCCATTTTACAGACGAGAAAAGTGAAGTTCAAAGAGGTTATGCCCCTTGATCAGGCCACGCATCAAAGAGGAGGTGGCGTGTAGATTTAAACTTGTTTTCGCTTCTGTAATTCATGCTTTCTCCCGCTATATCACAATATCTCCTTGTAGAATTTTTCTGCCCTTATATGTAGAGACTTATTTTGTGTGTTTTTAAAAATCATTCCAGTCATCCTGCTACAATGCAAACACAGCTATGAAAATATGCTAGTGTGTGTTTGTTTTTCCGTGCTGTTTCTCTGAGGGCATCTTAGTAAATACACAAGTGGTGGCCCACCCCAGGGAGGTCACTTGCTCCCTTCTCTTGCTTGTTTCTATTTTTTCCTCATTCTGCCCTGTTCTCTGCTTGTCTCCAATGCCTTTGTGTTTCCCCAAGCTGTTTCTCCATTTTCCCAATTTCCTTCACCATCTTTTCTGCTCCTTTAGACCTTGACAGCCAATCCTGTACCTCCAGCATCTCGTTGCCAAGCAACAGGCTTTCTACCTGCCACGTTGTGTTAGAATCTCCATGACAACATATATTGCCAAAAAGGGGAGGAATGGAGTTATATGGTAACAGGAGGAGGTGGTGAGACCCTGTATTTCAGGACACTCCTGCCTGTCTTGCTCTCTCTCTGGATCCCCAAGAGATTCACAGGTTATCTGAACCCAAACATCCTTAAATGTTAGTCATGAGACTGATAGTTTGTGTGGACAGAGATGGACTCTAGCTTAAGAGTGTTCATATGACATTCAGGGGTGAGAGTCATGGGCACTTTGTGCATGGCAGATGGCACTGGGCCATGTGACCACTGCTCTTTGAGACAGTTCAGTCGCCTAGATAAGGCAGGGCTTCTCAATAGGTGGATGAGAGTGGAAATGAAGAATTTCTCAGTGGGACACAGCTAGGGCTGTATCATGCCAGGTAGCAGCATTCTGGGAAGGGTAAGAGGTAGAGGATGAGCGATACCGTAAGAGTCTAGCCACACAGCCTCCTCCTCAGGAACTTTGGGTGTGTGCGAGCCCTGGACGGTTCGCGGTCCTGCTCCAGGCAGTGGGTTGCTTCCCAGCTTCTGCTTGCCTTTCACCACACTTTTCTGGTTCAGAGGGCTTGAGGGAAACTGCAGGGGAAAGTGGGGGGGGGGGGCAGGAAGGAGTGAGGATACACTGACTTTCCAGAGCCCACGCTGGAGTTGAGAGGGGACCTTGTGTGTTCCATCTACAGTCTCTGAGGTCACGTCCTTCAGGTGCCCAGCTAGGAGGGAGCAGTTAATGATGCCTTCTAAAGGAGAAGCTTTGAAAAGGAAGTTGAAGGAGGCTGTGCTGGTTACAGGCCCTGGGCCTTACTTGCCTGGCCATATGGCTGGGGACCAGCCAGGACCCTCAGGAAGTCAAGGAGCTTCATACTGTAAAACCTCTTGTTTCCTGGGCAAAGCAGGCTCCTCTGACTATACTAATCGTTCAAGATAGACTGTGCATGGAAGACTGTCCATCCAAGCACCCAGCGCTCACAGACTGAGCGCCCACCCTAACCACCCCTTTCACTGGCATTTTCCTCAGTGGTGCTGCAGTATGAACTGCAGAGTTTTCCCAAAGCCACAGACCGTATTGCCCTCCTGTCCGCAGCCCAAACCTGAGCATTCCCAGGCAGAGGAAACGTTTTTCCTATCTGGCACTTAGAGCAGAGCAGAGCAGTTTCGGGTTCTTATTTCTTTGGTGGGGAGACCCCACAGTCTTCTCCAGTTTTGCCCTCCCGCCTTAGCCTGAATACTAGAGAACACGGTTCACGCTCTTGGTATGTGTGGCCTGGCCCCTGTGTGTGACAGCCCTACTGCCAAACAAATCAGTTTAGATGCAAGATGTGTGCTGCTGAGAGGGCTGGTGAGTCAGAGACCCCAGACCCTACTGCAGGAAGGAGTTGGCTGATCTTTCAGAACAGCAATCTGCAATTTGTAACCAAGAGGCTTCTTAGGGTTCTCCTCTTGGACCCAGTGAGTCTCCTTCTAAGAATGCAGCCTGAGGAAATACTCTGAGGCTCAGGAAAATTTTATTTGGACATTTATCTCACTGTTGTATATTATAACTGAAAACTAGATGTATCCTAAATGGCTAGTGGTGGTAGAAAGGCTAAGTAATTCAGTTTCAGAAAAAGTACTCACATAATGGTTTATTATCTACCAGTGTGTTTTGAATGACTTTTGGGGATTTAAAAATATTTTATACACAGAAGAGATACACACTGATGTGTATAGGCTATCCACAACTTTATAGCATGTATAGTAAAAAGCAAAAAAAAAGGATGCTTTAAAATTCAAATAGTAGCTTTAAAAGGTGGTAGACTCAGGAATAGATATTTTCTAGTTTATAGTTTTCTGAATTTCTATTTTTAAAATATATGCTATGATTATTAAGAGTAATAACAACCTTTCATTTTTTAGATTTACTTTTGTTTTTATTCACATGTATGGAGTGTGTGTGTGTGTGTGTATATACACACGTCATGTGTGTGGCAGATGTCTGTAGAGGCCAAAAGAGAGCGTCAGATCCCCTAGAGTTGGAGTTACAGGCAGTTGTGGGTTGCTGGGAATAGAACTCCATCCTCTGGAAGAGCAGCAATCGTTCTTAACTGCTAAGCCGTCTCTCCAGCCCCAGTAGCTGTCCTTTAAAAGCCCTTCCTATGTGCTCCTATGCTAAGCATTTGTCTACTTTTATCTTTACAGTTCGGTGATACTCAGTTCCTTCGTTTTCCAGATGAAGCAACCAAACTAAGTAACTTTCTCAAAGCCACACAGCTTATAGACAGAATCAGATTCTGCACACACCCTAAACAAAATAGATGAAGTTATTTATTTGGTATTTGGTGAGGGTAGGTGAATGATGCTGATCTGTTTGACTTGTGGGCTTCTGGTCCACATCTAGAGATGCCAGTGTGTTTCACTTCAGGAGACCCCCTTCATCCAGCTCTGCTTGTCAGGTAGCCAAGCTCAAAGATTTTGAGCTTGTTGACCAGGTGGCGAGGGTGCTGTTCAGAAACTTGTGCCCACACTTCCAGGGCATTAAAGCCCAAAGTGTGCAGGGTGGGGTCTTCCCAGCGAGATGGGGAAGGCAAGAAGGTACCTGGCATCTTTGACTCTTGCACGTCTCCCATGTGCTCACCTGTCAGGCTCCTGGCATCTGGCAGGACTTTGGATCGCCAGCAGTTGTACTGACTCTTAGAGCCTCACTGCTCAGGAGATTTCTCTGAAATTGGGGTTAGTGGGGAAAGGGAGCCTCTGTCCTACAGCTTGGCACCAGCAAAGAGGGGTGTATCTATCTGTGCATGACAGCCACACTCCTGGGGTTGCTTTGGAACAGGGGAATTCCCCCCACATGACAGCAGTGAGTGGTAGGAGTGAGGTCCCAGCAGGTTCAACTTGCTCTGAGGCAGGCTGGCAGAAAGGAAAACTTGACTTTGCCTAAGACACACAGGCCAACCATGGTCCCTCCACTGCTCTGGACCATCAGTGATGGGTCCTGTGCTCTCTTGCATGCTTGAATTTCTGACCCTGCTGTGCAGATGGCAAAACTAAAGCCTGGAGCCTCAGCGATGCAGAAGACACTAGAACTTAGTGGAGGCCCCGACTCCTTGGCCACCACTCACTGCAGGGCCTGCTACCAGCTCCTAACTTGAGTTGCTCATTCCGCATCTCCAACCTCACATCTTTGGAGCCATTCGGGGGAAAGCAAAGCACAACTAACGTAGATAGCCGGGCACTGACTTGTCTTGGCAGGTAGTGTGGTCTGGACCTCACAGCCCAGTCTCACAAACAGGATTGGAGTTAGACTCAAGACCAGCCCTCTCCAAATGCCAGAATATAGTGTCCGTTGCAGGCAGAAAATCAACTCATATACTGTAAAGTGTTTTGGACGACTGGATTGGAGGCCCTTAAGAAAGTCCAGAGTCTCCAAGATTTCTCCTGCCCCAGCAACAAGGAACCTCCGGCCCCTAGCCCAGCCCAACTTTCAGTGATACACCTCTATTTGCCAGCTGGAAAACCCATTCATGGAGAAATTCTGGAAGCTTTAAGTTGTGGGAAGAAAATCCTAATAAAGTGAGTGTGAGAAAGATGGAGCTGACAGGGCTGTGGAAGACACGCAGTCGTCTGGCTCAGGTCTCTCTGTCTGATGGAGCTCCCCACTCCCAAGGCTCCACTTACTGCTCCTCCCCCCATGTGCCAGCCCTGCCTGGGTCAGTCCACCTGGGACCTAAGCTGTTGCTTAAGAAACCAGATCTCCAGCGGCTGTGCTGGGGGAGGGGACTGTCTTCAGGACATTACCTAAAGGACATCTGTGCCCTTGCGACTGAGGACACTAAACTCTAATCTTCATCACAGGGACCAAACCCAGTGCTAGGGTGGTTCACATTGGAGGCTGAGAAGCAGGAACATTCTAGAACCCAAAAAGGTGCCTGGGAGGAGGGAAAGGAAAGGTGGCTTCTTTGCTCTGCTGTGAAATGTGGCGTTTCTGCTTCTCAGGCCAGCACAACTTCCTGGGTGGTATTTATAACAGGCCGCCAGCCCCCTGTGATTTGTGGGACAGTTTTAAGCCATTGATTTTCATTAGCACTAAATTATTCTTCTTGACTAATTGAAAAGGAAACAAGGATATTGAGAGTAGAGTCCTTGGATGGTGCAAATCAGCAAGATATGCCAGATATGCTGACAGCACAAGTCTGCAGCCAGGAAGTTCTGAGACCTCTCCCTGTAGTTCAAAGTCCATTTCTGCTTCTGAGGCTTGAGACTATGAGGAACAAGCCCCAAGAATGAAGAACTAAGAACTGAATTGGGCTTTTTTTAGCTGGAAGGGTAGGGTTAGACCCTTGGAAGAACTTCTAGTCTAGGGTACTGGAATGACTGTTTCTGAGACAGATCATGAAGGAAGGCAGGGACTGACCATCTCTTCTGTGTAGGTATGTTTGAGAGCTCAGCTGCCCTGTCTTACTTAGTCATTCTGGGTGTAGGTGGAACAGTTCAGGACCAAAGAGTGTTGTTTGGGGAAGCAGATGATGGACATGAACACACCAAGTTTGGGCATTATGGCAATCAGAAACTTCCCCCAGGGGAACACTGTGCTAGGCTCAAGGCAAGGGCTGGGCTCCCCTTGACTCTGAATGTGGAAAGCTAAGCAGTCTGGTAGTACCTGAGATTTCCTTGCAAGCCCCATCTTTACTCATGGGCCATCTGGCCAGAAAAGAGATCTGGCCACAGTCTGAAGGCTCAGGGAATTCCTGAGAGCTGGCAGAACTCTGGGATCAGAGGACAAAGGAGGGGAATGGTGGGTCCCACTGCTTTTGAACAATCCTAATCTCTATTCTGAGCTAGGTGCCAGCCAGGCGGGCGCTGGGGTACTGAGGTTCCTTGCCAAGCCATGTCCTTTGCTTCTGCCAATGCTCTGCCTTCTCAGCGATACCCACTAGCTGCCTGTCCTTGCCCCTCTCCACAGCCTGGGGTGGTCACTTCTCTGCCAAGGACCCAGCAGCTGAAATAGTGAAGGATGGACTCAGATCCTTTCTGTTGCCCCCTCCTGGATCCTCCTTCATCTCTGTCCCTAGGGACTGGCAGAGGTTTGGAGACTGGACTCTAGAAACAAGTAATATCTGTTAAGGTTCCATCCTTGGCTCTGAAGGCCTCTTTACAATCCCTGCCTGAGAAAGACTGGGGTCTAATGTGGGAAGGAGCCAGAGTGGTCACCCCAGGCTCTGCAGTCTCTCCACACTGTGACTGACAACGAGCGCCTACAGGATATATACCCTGCCCACACTGAAATGGCGTGAAATGAGAGCGTCCCCTAGAGGGTTCTTAGTCTCATTCATAAAAGAATTTAAGAATGGACGCAATCAGAAGCTTTAAGACAATTTTATTGGAATTTGAAGAAAAATCCTCGAGACAGGCAAGCTGGGGATCTCAGCAGCTGCCTGGAGGAGGAGAATGGCGGGAGAAAAGAAGCCAAAAAGTCATGCAGGTTTAGAGCCTGCATGGCGGTCAGACACGTGGTGGAATGGCAGCCACATGGATGGGAGAAGCTTTAGAGAAAAAGTAGAGAAACACAAGATGCTAGGGTAGCCCAGAGCCTTAGAAAAGCATGTTTAGAAAAGGGATATGAAGAAGAGAAGGAAAGATTGCTTTTCTGAATTCTTCAGAAAAGTGGGCAGACTTACAGAGAGCTACATGTCTGTGGCCAGGTCCAGAAGAACTGTACTGGGAGGCGGGATTCCAGCGGGAAAAGTTCACTGCCTCATTAACACACTTTGTATTCTGCCCACCTATTTAGTATAGCTTAAGTTGAACCCACTTTCCTAAGGGTGGTCCTGTGATCAGGTGATTGACCAGTGAAACTGGAAATGTGGGTCTTTCGACAGATAAACTAGAGAGTTTATAGTCTATCCCAGCTAAATAGCTATTTGCTCTCTAACACTACTGCCACACAGTGCTCTGCAGCAAGTCCATAACTCTGTTCTTCAGGGAAAGCCTGTGCACACACTTCTGGAAATGGACAGGGTGGGGGGATAAAGGAGCCTCCTCACCTCCAAGCTGGATTGGAAGACAAGGGACAACAGCCAAACTCAGATGTGTGTGTGTGTGTGTGTGTGTGTGTGTGTGTGTGTATTGAGGGAGCTGAGACATGTTAAATTAATAAAGTCCTTGCCATGAAAGCATGATGACCTGAGTTTAATTCCCAGCAAACCCATATGAAAAGCTGGGGACACAGTGGCATGTGCTTGTCATCCCAGCTCTAAGAGGGTAGAGACAGGAGGATCCCTGTGGCTCATTGGCCAGCCAGCCTAGCTGAATTGGTGAGCCCCAACCCCAGTGAGAGACCCTGTCTGAAAAAAAAAGATAAACAGGATAAATTGTAAACTTTTTCCAAAATACAGTTTTTAAAAGATGTGCTTAAGAATGTGAGGGTGACCATATATGGTGTGTGTGTGGGTGTCTGTGTACAAGTGTGTACCTGTGTGTGGCTGTGTGTGTATGTGTGTGTGTGTATGTGTGTGTATATATATATATGTATATGTATATATATATATATATATATATATATATATGGAATCAGTCTGTATATTTCTGTGTGTTAGGTATGGACACATGTGTGTTTTACCCTGGGGAACTCATAAATAGCAGAAACGTGGTGCTCATGATTCTGGAAACTGAGATATCGAAGATCAAAGTATAACCATATTCAGTGTCTAGTGAGGGTCTGCTTCTCACCGCGGGATCTTCTGTGTCTTCACATGGCAGAAGGGACAGCCTCCTTTAAGTCACTTTTAAGAGAACATGTATCCCATTCATAAGTACTCTGCTGTGACCTCCTCATCTCCCAGAAGCCTCTCCTCTGAATACTGTTACCTTGGAGATTAGTTTCAGCATGTGAATTTGGAGAGATAGAATCATTCAGACCATGGAAGTATGTGTCTTGTGTGTGTAAGTATTGTGTGCCTCTGTGTGTGTGTGTGTGTGTGTGTGTGTGTGTGTGTATGGTGTGATGTGGAGGGTAGGAGTGGATGATGTTTGTCTGAAGGATGAAGAAGCACGGGTCAGCTCTTTGCTATGGAACCCAAGGACACAGATGTTGTGATGGTTCAGTCTCTGGGCATCAGATTGGGCCAAAGAAAAGCCTGAGTTGAGACTTGGTTTTGGGAGATAATAATCAGTATTGCAAGAGTAAAAGAGACCATGTGGCAAATGGAATAAGATGGCTTGTGAAGAAGACCACATGGCCAAGGCGTTTCCTCTGTGGCATCTGGTACCATCACACCAGGGCCTCATCTCCAGATGGATGCCCATAATGGAGTATGTCCTTTTCTAACACATGCCATAGTCTTTTGTTTTTAGATTTATTATTTCATAATTACGCATATATGTGTGTGGGTATGTGCACATGAGTTCAAGTGTCCAAGAGGCCAGAAGAGGGCATTGGATCCTCTGAAACTACAGTTACAAGCAGTTGTGACCTGCCTGACATGATTGCCAGGAACCAAACTTGGGTCCTTTGCATGAGCTGTACATTCTCTGAACCAGTGACATGTCTCACCATTCTCATATCATGGTCTTAATTTGTTTATCTTTATTTTGTGTGCTTTGTCTGCATGTAAGTGCACCTATGCATGTAATGCCTGTGGAGGTCAGAAGAGGGTGTAGAATCCTCTGGAACTGGAGTTACAGACCATTGTTAGCTGCCATGTGGGTGCTGGGAACCAAACTGTGACCCTCTGCAAGATCAGCCAGTGCTCTTAACTGCTGAACCATCTCTCCCATGGTTTCAAATGTTTGAAAACTCAGCTTGCTGTCTGGTTTTGAGTATCTATCCCCACTCCAAACCCATTTAAATAAGTTATCCCACTGATACTCAAGTAAGAAAGAAATGCAGGGTATAAGGAAAACATTCTGGGGCAGTGTTTATAGTGGTTTGATTGGAATGACTGACAAAGGTGCTAATGGAGAGAAGGGGATAAGAGTTGTGCTGGGTACTTGCCTTGCTAATAAGTAGCACTTGCCACTGTACGAGTAAGACTCTGTCATCGTTTCCTCTCAAAATTCTCACTGTATAATAATCCTGTAAGGTTAAGGCTTATCGTTGGGCCCATTTTAAGTAGCCTGCTCTGGATTACCTCTAAACCTCAGGGAGGAAGTGTCAGTGCCTATTTGTGCATGGCAGTATGGAAAGTGGAAAGATGAGGACGGGGCAAGTGACGGTGGTCCTGGATCCGAACCTGCTTTTAGCTACCATTCCCTACTATGTGGCATCTGTGCCTCAGTGCTTTAGAGTTTAGCGATGCCCAAACCCTCGGTGAGTGCACGATTTTCCTCCATCTTTCTTTTCTTTTCTCTTTTCTCTCCCTTCCCTACTTTAATATAGTGTATCCAACTTCTCCACACTGTGATTAAGATATTCTCACCTTGTGAAATGGGCTTCTCAATTGCATCCCCAAAGAGTGCCGGCTCCTTTAAGGGGCAGCTGCAGGAGGAGCTGTCCTATCAGCACCACCGCCAGGCCACACCCACCCTGCAGTGGCTGCAGGCAGCTCCACCAGGCAGAAAGAACCAGGAGGGGCCGGCCCAGAACCGGCAGTTTGGAGAGTTCTCCAGCCACAGAAGGGACCGTCTTCCTCCCCCATGCCCCACCCTAGCCCGGCTTACAGAAGGAGCTGGCGCTTAGGCTCTCACCACCTTCTAAGCTAGAATAAAATATTTATAGGCCCAAAATACTTCTTGGCTCTGGGATTTGCAGAGCATTAAGCCAGTTAGCTGGCATTTATCCTGATGGGGCCTGGGTGAGTGGAGGCTGAAGAGCTGGGGTTGGGGCCCCTATATGAGGCTGGTTTCCGAGGTAGGATGAGAAGTCACAGAGAACACCTGCAAGCATGAAGCTGTACTCGCTAGGTGTAACCTAGGCCCTGCTATCCATAAGCCCTGTGATCCTCAGCAAGATCCTTTAGCCTCCCTGTTTTCTGTTGTGGGTGCCTCTGCAGTGGGAGGTGATGGTGATGATACCAACTGACAGGACAATCATGTCAGGGCAGGTAGAGCCCTGGAACAGGGCTGGGTGTGTAGCCTGGAAATGCAGCTGAAAAAGGATGTAGTTTTAAAAATAAAACACAGCACCAGGGTGATGATGAGAGAGAAGATAGTTGGCATTTGGACTAGAAATTGGGGAGTGAGATAGCTGGAAGTGTGTGATGGGTGTGCAGTCCTGGGACTGTTCCACCTGGAGCCTCTCCACTCACCTGTCAAGTGCCAGGCATTCCCATTTGGTGTCTGAATTTGGTTCCCTTCCCTCTTGGAAGGAGACCATGTCCTCTGCCACTGTGATGTGCCTGTCACCATAATAAGCATCTTGTTTTCATTCCTTTATTTAATCTTTATGAAATCCCATGACCAGCTATTTCAGGGGAGGACTCTGGCCTTAGAAACCTTCACTTATCTAAAGCCACAGTACAAGAAGTAGCAGACCTTCCAAATTTGAAAGGCTTTACACTTAACCCAGTACATTGTTCAAACAGTTCAGTTTCCTGTCCCTTCCGCTGATGGACAATTGGGTGCACTCATATCCAGTGGGAGCAGTGTTTTTTTTTGCCTGCAACAGATTTCTGACTCTGCTAAACAGGTGCTCCAATCCTCTGCTCTGCTAGAGACCCCAGAGGACCAGGCAGCTCAGCCTCCATCCCTCAGAACATAGGATGAAGGATACTGGAAAAAGAAGTCTTTTTGGAGCTAGGGCTGCAGTTCAGTTGGCTAAGTGCTTGTCTAGCATGCACAAAGCCCTGGGTGTGATTCCCCAGCCCAACATAAACCAGATGTGGTGACTCATTATCTGTAACCTCAGTACTTTGGAGGTAGAAGCAGGGGGATCAGAAGTTCAAGGCCATCCTTGGCTATGTAGAGAGTTCCAAGCCAGCCTAGGATATATGAAACCCCATCTCAAACAAACAAAACAATAACAGTAATAGTAAAATGAGAGAGAGAGAGATTGTCTTTGAAGTTCTAATCACAAAAAGCATCTGTTGAGTACTATGCACCAGACATGGCTCTAAGTATCTTACGTTTAAGTAACTTGCTTGTCAAAGCAGCCCTAAGTCCTGGTCTTGGTCTCATTTTGTAGATTGGAAAACTGAAATTTTGGAACTTCACACAATGAGCAGAGCCAAGCTTTGGCCTCAGAAACTCTGAGTTTACTCTCATCACTGTAGAACCACCTCTCTGAAGAGCAGAGCCTGAATTGCAGAGCTGATGAATAGAGCCAGGGGCATGAGGAATCCTATACCAAGTGCGCCAGCCCTGCTGCTGCCTCTTCTCAGAAGCCTACCTGGATACCACCTCCTTAACTAACCCTGATATATGCCTATCCCCACAGAGCTTCATTTTGCATCTCAGTGTTCACTGAGAATGCTGCCTGGTGTGTGTGTGTGTGTGTGTGTGTGTGTGTGTGTGTGTGTGTGTGTTTCTCAGTCCTTGAGAGCAGAACCTGGGGCTCTGCCATCCTGATTACCACAGCACCTGGAGAAGCACCTGGCAGATGGAAGGTGCCCAGCTAAAGTGTGTGGTTGTTGAACAAAGGAATCTTGCCAAGAGTCCTTTTGAAAGTGGGATGTTACTTGTAATAGGGAGTACCAGCTCCCCAATTTAACTTCTTGAGGACAGGATCCCCAGAATTCTGGAACCAGGGAATTCCTGGGGCTTTCCTCTTGTTCACTGAGGCTAAATGAGTGTTAAGAGGAGAACACACTTGGGGAATGGCATCTGGTGGGAACCTTCAGCTACACATGCACATGTACACACATCACACACAACACCGCACATACTTCCACACATACTCATGCACGTACACATCCCTCACACACCCACATACGCACATGCACACACACTTGCATGTATGCACACAGGTACACACACATGCCCACACATTCATATGAAGTGAGCCTTCCCCTTCCAGCTCCACCGCCAGTCTCCTGCCCTTGAACCTCCTCAGATATTGTGAAGATGATGGTACTAGTAACTAAGTTGTTTGGCTTGATGAAAGCCAAGCATTTTCCCAGCAATAGTGAGGAACAAGGGAAAGACAGGAGCAGAAACAGCCCCAGGGCAAGTGTGGAGTCTCCAGAGTCAC
Source organism: Eospalax fontanierii (assembly GCA_035773235.1). Taxonomy (NCBI): domain Eukaryota; kingdom Metazoa; phylum Chordata; class Mammalia; order Rodentia; family Spalacidae; genus Eospalax; species Eospalax fontanierii. Next base: position 58,651,813 of record CM069535.1, read on the forward strand.
TTGACTCCATAAGAATGCAGTAGATGACATAGCCAGCAGGTACCTGGATAGAGAGGCCTACTTGTGACCTTTGAAGGCAAGTGCCCTCCCTCCCATAAGTGTCACCTACAACCAACTGGCTATATTCAACTTAGGGCCAGGCTATATTACACCCAACATCTCTCCTCGTCTTTATGCTGCCTACAGTCTCTCATGGGGCAGTATCTCTGTTCCACCGTCACCCCCAGCACCACTCAAGACAAACACAATGAGGGAGCAGTGAAAATGTGAGATCTGGGGCTGGAGAGATGGCTCCATGGTTAGGAGCACTGGTTACTTTTCCGGAGGACCCAGGTTAAGTTCCCAGAACCCATATGGCAGCTAACCACCTTCCTTGATTCCAATTCCAGGGGATCTGACACCCTCCTCTATCTCTGTGAGCACTGTAAGACTCAAGTGCACTTAAATACATGCACACAAAACATACACATAAAATAAGTCTGGGAGTGGTGGCGCGTGCCTTTAATCCCAGCACTCGGGAGGCAGAGGCAGGTGGATCTCTGAGTTCAAAGCCAGCCTAGTCTACACAGTGAGTTCTGGCATAGCTGGGCCTATAAGGAGACCCTGTCTCAAAAAAAGAACAAAAAAATAAAGATGAATAAATTTTTTTGAAAAATTTCAGTGTGAGATCCAAGGAATGCTGGGAGAAGAGAAAGATGGCCTAACCCAGTTCTACCTGTGACTGACTGTCTTCTCTGGTCTCTAACCTATCAACTAAATTCTGCTCCCTCCCTCATCCCTCCCCTCCATCTCTGAGAGATCCAGAGAAGCCATCACAACAAGGAGAGTTTCATCATGGAATATAGAGTTGGGCTGAGGCTGATGGTGGGTGTCCTGGCACACCACGGCCCCATCTTCCTGTCTGATGAAAACCTGCTTTGTCAGGTTGTTATACGGATTAGAAATAATATCTCAGTAAAAGAGATTGTTCCCAGGTATACAGGGAACAGCCCAGTAAGGGCATATGCGTGTGCTGGGCGCTCTACAGTTCCCCCTACAGAAGCTGAGTACCTGGAAGTTCTCACTTGAAGACAAACTAAGTAAGCTCTTCAGTGACTCTTTTCCCCCAGGCTGGAATAACTCATTCTGTCTGGAGAGTTCTCCCTTCTCTGAGCCTGCTGTGGTTCTCCCAAGTTCTACCTGGGACAGTAGCTGTCACTTCCTAAGTAGCATCCAGCTCCCAGTCCCCAGTAGGGCTGTCATGTGAGGAGGAGCAAGGCTGGCCCCAACTGCAGTGGAGAGGGAGGGTGGGGCCCCTGTGACCTACCAAGGCAATGTTTTACAATCCTCTCTGTTGTACTTTTGAAAAAATGATGATCCAATAAAAGCTGCACCTGTGTGGGGTTTCTCCATTAGCAAGGGAGGTAGAAGCAGCCTCTGCCTTCAGGCTGCTGGAGCTGGAGAACTAGCCAGTCCTAGCCAGAGGGACCAGAGAGAGGTCTGAGGAAGGGCGTCCAGTCTGGGCCCTGCAGAGCTAGGAAGCTGGATCCCTGGAAAACAAGGAGGTGGGTTGGGCTCCTGAGGATCTTTGAGTCTGGAAGCAACACTGGAGAGACTCAGGCTAAAATGATATGCAGTTTCTAGATTCACTTAAAGATGTAGCTTCCAAAAGAGACGGTGTGGTAGGCCTAACTGGCTTTGGTCCTCATAATGAATTTGGATTGGGATTGAGGATGGAAGCAGAAATGGACTCTGTAGCACTTTACCATCCAGGGGGTAGAACCTGGAAATGCCAAAGACTTAGGCATGTTCACAACAGATAAGTACTCTAAGGTTCTTTCTGTGGGTGGCCAGATGGTTAGCTCAGCTGCTCAGAGCACAGCCCAGTTCTGTGTTCTAGGCCAAGGTCAGCAGCTTGAACCCCCATGAACCATGAACCACTGAGCTGGTCTGCAATTGTGCTTCCTGCTGGGGGAGTGGGGTGAAGTGGTCAGCACTGTCACTGATGCACGTAGCTAGCCACTAAAGGGGTGGGTGGCTTGATAGAGGGAGGATGACATCTACTCTCACCCCAACCAGGAGAGAATTCTGACTCCAGGTCTACAAGCTAAAGTAAAGCATGGCCTTCTCTTCTTGTCTAAGGACTACTGATCTGTTTCTCAGAATTATCCTGTCTTCATTTTCAGGATAAGCACGGAGAGGTTAAATACTTTTCCAAGTTGGAGAAGGTACAGGTAGCACCTGCTTGACCTCCTCTGAGTTCTCTTTGTGAGAGTACTTCTTGGTCCATCCAGTGAGATTGTCCTTGGCATTCCTGGGCTGGAGACAGACAGGGTCCCCTGCTTGGGAGGCTGTACACAGGCAAAGGGTGACTCAGAGCACCCCTTAGTCTGACCTGGCAGGTGGGCTAGGGTTGCACAGTGGGGAAAAAGTAGGAGCCAGGAAAGTCTTAGGCATGGTCCCCTGTGCAGTGCAACCAGAGGGGCAGAAGCAAGTTTGCCAAGGTTCTTGAATGTGTGCGGCTTTGCCCTCACCTTGGGGGCATGTAGAGGGCACCGTAGTGCATCCAGGAGTGACATCAGGTCACTGAATTATGAATCAAGAAAAGGAAAGAGTCTAAGACTTCTTCTTGGCATCTCTCAGTAGATCAGTCTTATAAGCTCTGATTCACAGTCATTAAAAGCTGTAGAACTACAAACTGAGCAGGGCTCAAAACTCTTATCTTGACTTTCCACAGGTTAGCCCACAACTGGTCGCAGACCATAGAGCCAGAAGTCGGGGAGAGGCCAGCAACAGTATAAGCAATCCCACTCTTTCAGCATGAAAACAACTGTCCTGGTAGCCTCAGGTGGCCTGGCCATGCCAAGTGATCTTTTTATTGTCCACGATGTCCTTTGTCACCATCCTCATAGTGACAGCCATTTACCCTGCCAGAGGTATCTTGAGTATTTCCATCTTTGCCCATGTCTTTAATCATTTTCCTAGGACAAATTTCTAGATTTGACATTGTCCCCAAATATTATAATTTTCAATAAGATAGTAAATTTGATACCAACAAATGATTGCCTGTTTAATTTGCATTAAAAATTTCTAATGGAGCCTTTTGTCTTTGTTTTGGCTGATTGTGTTACAATGTTGTGAATTTCTTGTTCATACCTTGCCCTCTATTTTATGGAGTATTTGCTTCCTCATATTGGCGTGATTGAGGATCTGTCTGTAAAGGTGATAACGCCTTGGTTTTCATACTTGTTGCTAGTATCTTTCTAGTTTTGCATGTCTGCAAAGTGTGCCTTTTAAAATCCATACAAAGACTTTAACTTTTATTACTCAAAATCTATTGGTATTTCCTTTTATTATTTCTGCCTTTGATGTGGTACTTAGAAAGTACTTTTCCATAATAAAATCATGGAAATGTTCATGTCTGTATTCTGAAAATTCTTTATAGTTTCATTTTTTAGACTTAAACTTAACTCTTTAATTGATCTGAATTTGATTATATATGTCTTTGTAAACTGCTATAAATTCCCTTTGAAATAACAGTGATTCCTTCACTCATTGATGGGGCAAGATTAGGTAGCTAGTAAAAAGAGAGGGATCAAAATCCAGAAGAGAGATGGGATAACTAATGGATCAAGGTGGAAGAGAAAGGTGGTGTGCTGTTGACAGAATACTGGTATGCAGGGGGAGCTGCCCAGACCTACACACGGACACTCAGTTTCTGAGACTAGATGAGGGGTCAGGAGGTGGTAGAGGACAATTTTGCCTGGGCAGGAGGTAGGTAGGCTGTGAGTAGAGAAGGTTCTGGTCCCCGTTCCCACAACACCCATGGTTGTTGGAGTGGGGACAGCAGGTGGAATCAGAAGAGAGGCCCTCACCAGGAGGATCAGAGAACAGTGAGAGCCAGGGGCGTAGGCATCATGGAGACAGATTTACCAGTTCAAGTTTATGATGTGGAGGAATTGGGACTAGCCGTTCTACCTTTCAGGTCAATGGCATGTGGAAGAATTTCCCTGGAGAGATGTCCTGGACACGTGGGGTACCAGGAAGGGTCTGAGAGGATAGAGACTGTGAGGTGAGCTTGCTGTGAACCTCTTGCAAGCCTCACAGAGCAGTCAGAGCCAGGGATTTGCCCAGAGTCAGGCAGGAAGCCCATGGCTCATGCCCATGAGCCTAGCAATTGAGATACCCACCCCAGACACTGGTGTCCCTCCGCCCACCAGTGCCAGTACTATCTGTGTACACCTAAAGACAGGAACTTGGGACCGAGTCTGACGTTCTCCTTCTCTCCCCTCTGCAGGATCCTAGTGCGGCACCAACCCTGTTTCTGACCATGAATGGGATGGCCAACGTCAATTCTGCTAGCCGCCCACACTATGCCTCCTCCATCCCTGTGCCTCGAGCTTCCTCCCAGACAAGGATTCATACCCCAGGCGCTTCCCCTCAGCTGAGGCCCCGCCAGGCTGGCCTGGCCCTCAGTCCCCAGCGAGCTGCGTCCCCAAGACAGGGAAAAGCTGCAGCCTCCCCCAGAAATTCCTCCCCTTACAGGGGAAGAGGCTCCTCCAGGGCTACAGGGCCAACTAGAGAACTGGCTGAGAGTGGGGAAAGCCTTCCCAGCTCTCCCTGGAACAGTCCCAGCGCGACTCCAAAATCAGCCCTCTCCAGCCAAGCCAGGTCCAGAAGAGCTGGGGAGACACAAGGCACCCCGAGAAAGAAGATAGCCCAGGAAGGTATTCCAGCAGGCCAGACCCGGGGCAGGAGCCCACCGGAGACAAGCTCTCATGGAGAAACACATATACCAGGGACTCCTAGCTGCCCAGGGAAAGATCAAAAAGACACAAACTACAAAAGTTCTGCAATCCTCAGGTCTCTGGAGCCTGATGAAGGGGCAACCTCAAGGACTTCCTCTCCATTCTGCAACCCTGTGCAGAGCATGCGGCCCTCTCCCACTCCAGGGACCATTAGTTTCTCCTCAGCCCATCAGCAGAGCCAGCCCATCACAGCCACAGTGGCTCCCTTCCATTACAGGTGAGTTGGGGGCTAGGCAGGGGAAATGATGTTGGGACCAAGGGATAAATTCATAGAAGACAGAGACTTTGGTGACGAGTGGCCATTAGAGTCTAGGGCTCCGAGGCACAGAAGTTAGGCAGAGGGATGCCTAGAAAGTTTGGAGCATGTCATGTTGAGATGGGACTGGGAATATGAATGGGGACCACAGTTAAAACTCTCTGGTCTTTCTCAGCTCTGGGGACTTGACAACAAACAGGGACTCACAAGAGTACCCCAAAATGGCCATTTCTCCCATACTCTGGGAAATAATGCAGTTGTATAAGGGTACTGAAGATGTTTAAGGGGCCAGATACATGGGTAGGTAGGTTGGCAGATGTTAATGTCTTGCCACCACTGTGTGTTAGACAGACTGTGTTGTTTTGGGTATTGAGCCTTCAGGGGACTGAGCAAAGCCCCATTTCTCTGTGTTGTGTCTGTCCATCTCTCTTCCTCTTTCTTGTTTGTCTCTACTTGTCACACTGTGTTGTGCCTATCTGTTTTTGTGCACAGCATACTGGCAGTCAGTAAGACTTCTTACATAGCTAGGTAAGTGTCGTCGCTGGCACTGGCAGTGGCTGACCCATGTTCACAACAATGAGGTCAACATGTCAGTCTCTCCAGTTTTCAGACATGGCAAGTTAAGTGCATAGAAAAACACTTATTCAACTATGCTTTTTAAATAAAAATAACTCTTTACAAAAATGACCACATTAAATAAACTAAATTTTAATTACCAATTCTTATGCAGCTTAGGAATGCCCAAATGCAAACTAAATACCTTCCTGACTATATTCACTTTCTATGTCTTTCCTTCTATGCTAATGCAAAGAATAGCTGTCAATTTGCTCTCAGGGTATAGAAAAACTTGTCCCTAGGTCCTGAGAACCGCTGAGACATCAATGCAGCTGAAGGAGGGGGCCTCTGGGAGCGTCATCTTTCATTAGAAGCCAACTCATGTCTGGACAATCACAGTAAAAGGTGTTGGGGTTCAGGACAAGGAACCGAATACCCCACTATATTCTATATGTGGTCACGCTTCATTTACAGTGCTACGTTCAGCTATAAACACCACATTTTAAAAGGACATTGACATGCCAAAACACATTTAGGGAAAGACTGACAGGTTAGTGGGGGATTCAAAAAAGGTGTTACAAGAACGATGAAAGGAAGTGAAGAAGTTTGCTTTGGAAAGAGAAGGTTTAGAAGGGTCTGCGAGCTGTTCTCAAATACTTGAAAGGCTGTTGTGTCATAAGATGAATTAGGTTTTCTTGGGGCAGCTCCAAAGAGCTGACTCAGTGTCATGGTGGTTAGAATTTAGCTCAAGATAGATTTGAGACTGGATAGGAGGAACTTTCCAACAGCAAAAGAGGCTTACAAATTGTAAGGCAGTGAATTCTCTGTTACTACAGGAACTCCAGTTAGAGTCCACAGTCCAGGAGGGTCCTTCTGTCTGACTGCTACCCACACAATGCACAGTTACCCCTTTTTCTGAGGGGCTGCTCACTTCTGTCCCTTGAGACTTTTTCTGCTGAGATTCTGAAGCTGATGAAAGAACTAAGAAACAGAAGCACAGAGAATGAATTCCAGTTTTGCTTTTCTTTTGGTAGGGGTCGAACCTAGGGGTGACCCGCATGCTAGGCAAGCACTGTACGGCTGAGCCACACTCTAGCTCTGACCTTCCTTTGAATGATCTTTTCCCTGATAGCTAAGTACCTCCCTAGTGACAACAACTTTCTTTTCCTACCTGATTCTCTTCGTTTTAAATTCATTCTTTGGGAAAAAGTGTCTAGGCATTAAATAGTTTCAGATTTTACATTATCCACCCTACAAGTCCCCTGGTATATTTACAGCCTGACATTTTTCAAAGAGGTTAGAGTATTTTTTTTTTCTGAACATTTCAATGCAACTTAAACAGAGCCATGTTTTTTTCACTCACAAACATTCACTGCATGTTCGCGTTTTAGACAGGCATGGACATGTGTCACACCTCTCCAACAGAAGCTGTCTTTACCACCCCCCCTCAAGACCTTGTCCTTTTTAGACTCTCAGTTATTGGAGGGTGGGTCACAACAAGAATAGGATTTGGATGGAGGATGCCCCATAATGCTGTAGGCAGATGGGCTGGATCCCTGTGCACCCTGTAAGACCGAGAGCTGCTCTGCCAAGAGCTTGGCTAGGCTACCCATCCAAGCTTTATAGCCAAGGAGGTACCATCTGTTCCCTAGAATCCAGAGACATTCTGTTTTCGTGGAAATCTATCCTCCACCCCCAGCACGTTGGCCTTCTGCAACCCCAGATGAATGTAGCAGTAGAGGTTACTGGGTTTCCCTCCGCATCTCCAGCCTGGTTCAGAAAACAGATCTATTAGCCATCTTTGGCCTGTCACAGCATCCCAGCCTCGTCCTTTCAAGAACCTGGGTGTGGTCATCTCAAAGATGATGTTCATCTCCTGCCACCTGCCACCTCCTCTCAATGTCCCTACTCCCTGGACAAGAGAAGGTCCTCTCTGGCAGTCTTCTGGTTTCTGGTCTCACACATCCAGTTCTATCACAACTTCCTCCTCACTCCTTCCATGTTCTTGTCAAAGGGCCACAGCTTCTGCAGCTTAGCATTGTGTCTTTCCACCCGCCAAAGGCTTTCTTTCCCTGATAGTGCACTCCTCTCCTAGCCTTTAGTCAGGAAGGTACGGTTAATGACATCAGGGTGCAGGGTCATCTGGGTCATCACTGTGATTTTGTCTGCTCTCGTTCAGCCTCAGTCTGACTTCTGGCATAGATAGATAGATGATAGATAGATAGATAGATAGATGATAGATAGATAGATAGATAGAGTTATAGTCCCATTATTTCAAGCTCAGAACAGATGGAGAGCTCTGGCATATTTAGAGAGATGGAGGTAGGTACAGACACATGTCCAGAGCTTACTGAGAGGCACAGGCCACCTTCCTCCATGATCCTGATTCAGTCTAACCTGCTCTTGCATCACAATAACATCAATAGACTGTGACAGCAAACCATTGCTGTTTCAGTGTTGGTTAATACCCACTTCTCTAAGCCTGACATTGCTTAACTCTTTATATATGATGCCTTTCCATGAAACATTTGTCATATCATGTAGAATTCCCTCTCTCCAGCAGAACCTTCTATTATCTTCTCAGTTATATTGTGTCACTTCAACAACCCAAGTCCATACTAATTACTTCCAAGAAAACAACTGTCTCATCCCTGCTCTCCTTGGGGGTTGTGACTTAAGCAAGATGAGAATTCTCATATGTAAAGAAAACACTGTCCAGGGGCCAGCACTTGGTCTCCTGCTTTCTCCGTTCACCCCACCCTTCCTTATGCCCAGCCCCCAGTTGAGGGCCTGTAGACACACAACACCTCAGTACTGCACTGATTGCTTAGAAAGAGGCAAGTTAGCCACAAACACCCGCAGACCCAGACTGTCATATTGCAACCTCGGCCTGGCTCTCAGAGGTCATCTCTTCAAGTCTTGATAGAAACCAGACCCAGAGAAGAAAGATGTTTGCTTAGGTTACACAGTGAGCTCATGGCAGAGCTGGGCTTAGTGTTGGAAAAAGTGAAAATTAAAGAGAAAGACAAATCTCGGCAGCACTAGATACTCCCAGGGTCCCCTGGCCCAGCCTGTCAATTTCCCCTCCTGCACAGTCTTCCCTTCCCCCTCCTGCCAAGCTGCCAAAGGGTCCATTTAGCTGGCGACATGGGGGGGGGGTTGGGAGGGTAAGGGAGTGGGCGGGACAGCTCTGAGCCCAGGGTAATTGCCTGTAATGAGCGCTTCCACAGTCTTTGTTCATGGAGCGATTGTACGGTTAGGGTTGTGCTCTGAGGTCTGTGTGCACTTGGTAGCCAGGGCCCAAAGACCTCGCCCTTCCTTCCTGCTGGAACCACTGGCCCAGCTTGGAATTGTCCTCCCAAGAGTCACTGTGGTTCAGGCTGAGCCTTTCCTCCTTTTCTGACCTTGTGTCCTTGAGGTGAGCAATACCACAGAGGCCAAAATGTCCCCTGGGTACCAGGATCAGTGGCCTCCACCTCAGAGACAGTCCTTCTCTGTATGCGTGCACTCTGTTGAGCAAACATGGACATCTTGGGGGTGAGAATCACAGCAGCTCAGAGGACCCCAAGCCTGGGGATATTGGACATCTCTCTGCTCTGTGAGTAATATGTGCTCATGGGCAACAAAGAGCAGAAGATATTGGATGTCCTCATGCTCTTGGGGACTCCTGGCCCATCTCTGCTCACAAGGCTTGCTACTTTCTGAAACATTTGGATGCATACATTTCTCTCAGAAAGGGTAGGTCCAGAGAGCTTCAGGGCACTGCAGGAGAGGAGAGCCAAGCTTGAAGCTTTACTTAGCTCTACAGAGGGCCTTGAGGCCATGAGTGACCTCTCCTTCTCTGTTCCACAGATTGCAGACAGACCAGAAGTCTGGCCCCGCTCCTCAGGAGAGCTGGGCCCTTGATGGATATGGCAGTCCCAGTAGCAGGACTGAGGACAGCTTCTCCTGCGTGGGTAAGTGCTCTGGGAGAGACCTCTGGCCCAGGAGCCACTGTCTGGACTCTACTTATCAACATAAGGTAGAAGAAGCCTGGGCCTAAGAATCATCTTCTTTTCTGTTGTTTTATTTTGTGACAGAGCTTGACTACGTAGCCCAGGATGTCTTCAGGTGCAGGGATTATAGGGAGTTCCACCATACCTGACTCAGGTCTCTTTTTTGAAAAGTATTTTTAATTAGATTATATTTATTTGCTTATTGTGTATGTGTATGTGTGTGCATGCACACATTTGTCACTACACACATAGATAACTTGTGGGACTTGGTTCCACAATCCTTCCATCTGTTGAGTCCCAGGGATAAACTCAGGTTATCAAGCATGACAGCAAGTGCCTTTACCTGCTGAGCCATGTCCCCAGCCCTTAGATCCCTCTCTATGAGACACTAACCTGTGAACTGCCCTGGGAGCTTCCTCCATGTTAAACTCAGCCCAAGGTAGAGCTGGAAAACCCAGGAGCACTGCAGGGTCAGAATAGGAAGGTGGCCATGAGGGGTCAGTGCCAAGTTTGTCCAGGACCCAGCTTGTGAGAATCACTCTGTGTGTCTCATGGACGATTACGGCAGAAAGATAAAAACTGGGAGAGTGTGGGCCAGGTTCTAGCAAAGCCCAGGTTCTGGGACGTGCTGGGAGCCAGATCCTCTTAGCTAGCTCCCTGATACCTGCTTCCACTCCCAGGACCACTTTTAAAGACCACTTTCATACATATACCCTCCCTCTGGCAACCTGTAACCATATCATCACCTGGCATACATATACTGCTCATAGACTCGGGGACCTGAGACTGACCAAGAAGACACTTGAACTCAGATCCAGAGATGCTCCTTAAGGATAGAGGCAGCTTAGTCTAGGCGCATCCTCTGTGCTCAGTGTCTCTGAATGAATGTGTGATGCATGAATAACTAAGTGCCTTGTGAGCCACTGACCTAGCCCTAAATGAGTCAGGTTCTAAACTCTCAGCAGCATTTAGAGTCATGTGTTGATTGATTTTCTTGCCATAATTTAAAAAATACTTAGAATTCAGGAGTGTACATGACAAGGTACATGTGACAGCCCACTTCCAGAAGCCAGCTTTGCCCTTTGGTTTCCTGGACGAAGAGACATTTACTCCAACACAACAGTAAACTTGGGGGCTGGAGAGATGTTGCACTCACTTGCACATACCCACACACATACAGATAATTAAAAATAAAATAAAAATGTTTGGTCTTTTGGAGACAGGGTGTTATGTAACTTTGACTGGCCTAGAACTCACTATGTGGACCAGGCTGACTTCAAACTCATAAAGATCCTCCTGTTTCTGCCTCCTGAGTGCTGGAATGAAAGGCTTGTACCACCATGCCTAGCTTTAAAAAAAATAAATCTTTAAAAGAATAAAACTTGATTTTGTTCATGGTGCTGAGGATTGTACCCAGGGTCTAGAGCATGATAAATACTCCCAGTGCATAAGAAACTTGCTTTTAGAAGACTCAAGGTGTCTAGAAGGTTGATCTTTCAAGCCTCATCTCTGTGCTCTGCTCCAGAGGGCAAGACTTGCACTTAGATCACAGCCGTGGCACTGGTAGCACACCATTCTGTCTTCTCCATGCCCTGCTGTGCAGGTAGGGTGGTGTCCCCTTTGGCCTCCGAACTAGACCTGTCTCTGACCTTGGAGCCACTGCAGTCTGGAATAGGCCTGCCACACTCACTTCTCACAGTAAGTCTTGCAGAGGACCATCCAGGGGTAGAGCATGGGTTTCTAAAAGCCATCTCCTCTCACAATAAGTAGACATGCAAGGGAAGCAGGGCATGGCAAGGGACAAAAGTAAACCAAATTTCACTGGCACCGATGAACCATCAGAATTAGAATGTGGTAACCAGGAAACTATGTGGAGCTCTATTTTTACATTTGCAGTTTTGTTAGCGTAATGGCTTCCTTATGTGTGTACCACATTGTTAGGCTAATGATCTCCATCCACCTAACCAGGCGCTCCTTACTAATTATGATCCTGAGCTGGGAAGAGGGCTTTTGTTTTTCATATCTGCTGCAGACTGGCACTAGGAAGCCCCTTGGCTTGTCAGCTCTAAGATTGCTCTCAGCAGCCAGGTCTGAGAGTGTCTGTAGATCTCAGATGATCAGTATGGAGCTGAGGCAAAAAGCCCTAGAATTCTGGAAGTGAGATTCACTTAGGGCAATGAGAAAGAAGCCCAGCATCCCCCAAGATACCTAGGGATGGGGATCAAGGTTTATGGTGCTGCCTCTGCTGTGGCTCTCACTGGTTGTCATGGTGATCCATCTTTGCTGAGGATCCACTGAGCTCTTTTGATGGGTTAGATGGGGAGAGATTTAGAATGCGCCTTCTTTATGGGAGACTCCACACTTGGTCTTGAAAACCAAGAAGAAAAGGAGGAGACAACTGAAATGTTCCACTCTGTATCTTGCTCTTCACTTCCAGGCTCATTCAGGATGTCATGATTTGCTCATTCAATTGTTCTCTTTTAGAATTTTTGTTTATTTACTTATTTTTGTGTGTTTTGCCAGCATATATGTACATGTTCCACATGTGTACAATGCCCATGGAGGCCAGAAGAATGTGTCAGATCCCCTGGAATTGGAGTTGCAGATGGTTGTTAGCTACCATGTGGGTGTTTGGGAACTCAACCCAGGTCCTCTGCAAGAGCAGCCAGGCCTCTTAACTTCAGAGGCATCTCTCCAGCCCCTTTTGTGTTCTCTTAACCAATCGGCAAGCACCCAGGGAACATTTGCCCTGTGCCAGACACTGCTTGACATTGCAGAAGATGAGTAAGGCTTTGATCTGCCTTGAAGGATTTCACAGTTTAGGGATTCCCTCCAGGGAAACCCATGTAGAGAATCTTTTGGCATCCCTGAAGCCCCATCCAGTGATCTGCCCATACATCTTGACAAGGCAGTACTAGGCATTCATAAAGCATGCTGCAGTAGGCCCTAAACATACTGGACAGTTGGCTCATTGACACTTCTTATGGAAGGAGAATCAGGTACCTTGGAAAGAACCCCATGCAGTTACTTCCCAGTTACCGATCATGTTATTTTCATAGCAATGCGTAGGAGACGGGACTTTCCTTTAAGCTCAAAGATTCCCCTGAATTCATTGTGTTTGATGATTGAGGAATCGACAGCGAGCAGACTGTCGCTCGCACATCCTTTTCCAACCAGGCTTGCTCTCTCGGCTGAGCAGCAGCTGCCAGTCTTTCCCTGCTCTTCCCATATGGTCCCCACAGCATGGCGGATGGGTAGGGCCCTAGCAGGGGCAGGGCAGGAGCAGGCCAAACAGCTCTCTCTACCTTGTACCAGTTTTTAAACTTGTTCTGTCTGGAACAGAGTGGAAACAAACACTTTATAATCTTTATATAGCAGGAGGAGAATTTCCCATGATGTGTTGCCACCACACTGGGGTGTTGGGAATGGCCTTCATATGTGCCCAAGACTGTCCATGGCCAACTGTTCCTTCCACCTGTGTCCTGGGGCAGTGATGGAAGACTCCAGCCCACAAGGTTGTGTGTGTGCCCTAATCGTCCTGGGGTCCACCTAGCTCTGCCAGTGTCTCTGCCTGTACTCTGCACTGGCCCTCCCTGCAAGGCTGCCATCAGATCATTTTGGACAGGCAAAGAAGCCGGAGCTGACTCTGCCACATGTCCACATGTGTGAGGCTGTGTGCAGAACTGGGAAGGGTTGCCTCGAGGTTTATACAGATTCCTTAATTACTTCCACTGTATGGCATGTTTGAATGAATGCTAAGAGTGCTAAGTGGACACATGCTAGAGGGATCTTTTCTCATGGTAACATATGTCGCTCGAGAACCAGCCTGAGCCTCCTCCCTGACTCCTTCTTACCAGAGAGTTGATCATAAACAGAGTAGACTGAGTAGAGTTGGGTTCAGTTTGGCTTCCAACTGGAATGGTTTAATTGGCCTCCTCTTCTTCTCCCTTAGTGAGCTGACCCAGCTTTAAGCCACAAGTTCGTGTCTTGTGAATTGAGATACAGAGTTCTCATTCTAAGAAAACTTGCATATCTGCTGTTTTCAGCAGCGCAAGAATAGGGATAGGCACTGCACTCACCCTCTGGGAGAGGATGAGGAGCTTGTTCTGGGCTCATTGCTACAGCATAGAGGTATATGTAAACATCAAAGACATAGTCAATGTCTTTTCTCTGAGAAGGGTTGAGCCTTAGAAAGGAGAAATGACTTGTTCATGATTGATGACAAGTTAGCAGGTGGACAGAAACCAGGATCATTGCCTCCCAACTCCTCAAACACCAAGATAACCAAATGGTAACACAGACACCATTTATTGAACACTTACTATGTATAAGCATATTGCTGAATGCTACTTACACTGTCTTTTGTGAACACTGTGTGACTCTTCAAAAGTGGTCTTGCTGTTGTCAGAAAGGAGGGAACTCAGGCTCTGAAACCTGTCTGAAGACATGCAACTGGGAGCTGCACCAGGATTTGAGCCTTGTTTGTCTGAAGGTCATGCCCTTCCCCTCTCACCCTCCTGCTTTCCATCTGCCATCGAGACTCACTGTGGTAACTGTGCACTGTCCAAGCTCGGCTCAGTCACCCTAAAGCTCTGCCAAATGGCGGGGAAAGAAATGGGGTCAGTGAGCCACAGTCCCTACCAACATCTCCCTCCATTCCAGCAGGCCGCAGGATGTCACTGGCATCTCTGTCACTCCAGGCCATGTTATTTCATGCTGAGTTCACACTGCTGTGTTCTCTCTCCTCTGGGGACTTCCAGGCCAAGATGAGCCTGATGTCCTAGCCATCCATGGAGAGAGACATGCAGACAATTGACTAGAAAGCAGAGAAAGCTCAGAGTGGATGATACTTCCTGTGTTCCAGGTCAGGAGGGGTCTGATACCCCTATAGGGCAGAGGAGGCTGCAGAGTGGCGGAGCTCAAAGACTCTTTTTAGATAAACAGAGCAGCCATTTGTGACCAAGTAGGCTTCCAGGAGTTGGGACGGGAGGGCATAGTACTTGTAGCAGCAGCTGACACTTATTGCGTCTTTCTGTAAGCCAGGCATTGTTATAAGTACATTTAATCCTTCCGACAACTGCATGAGGGCTGGAGCCTAGCTTGCCTCCTCCTTGTTACTGTTTTGACAAGATATTATCTTTTCTCTCTCTCTCTTTCTCTCCCCCTCACCCCCACCTGTTTCCCTTTGGCTGGAAATGGGAATAATAAAGATATCTTCTTTAGCTGGGGATGGTCTCAGAGGGAGGTGGAGGCAGGAGGATCAAGAATTCAAGGTCATCCTTGGTTACAGAGTGAGTCCTGGCCAGTCTGGACTATATGAAATCTTGCACTCCCCAAAATCTATTATTTAGAGACTGGAGAGAAAGCTCTGAGTGGTTAAGAGCACTGGCTGCTCTTTCAAAGGATGAGGTTGGGTCCACAGGACACACATGGTGGCTAACAGCTGTCTGTAATTCCAGTTCCATGGGACCTGACATCCTTTACTAGCCTCTCTGGGCTTTGGTGTCCTTATGTACATGCAGGCAAACCTCATTCAGCATAAAATAAAAATAAATAAATAAAGAAGCCAAACAAACTTTAAGATATGTATACCTTCCTCCAAGAGTTTGTGAAGATTAAATGCTTCATCAAAGGTAACGTGCTTAGAAGAAAACCTGGTGTTTAACCTGCTTAATCAATGCTTGGGATTATTTATTAGCAAGCAAAATGCCGTTCCTATTATGCCCATTTTACAGATGAGAAAAGTGTGGCACATAAGTGTTTGCCCAAGGTGGTCCAGCCAGGATCTGATCCAGAAAGCCAGTCTTTGGTGGCCATGCTCAGCCATACATACCTCCCTGAAGGGGAAGATGTGTGGAGTCTGGAGATGCCCCAGGGAGAAGCAATAAGGTAGTCAGCATGACGGAGCCTGGCTCTGGGAGGGGCCCAAAGGAAGAGACTAGAGAAGCGAGGTCATCTGAGGTATCCTGCTGGAGGGGTTTGAAATAGAAATGAGGGATCTGGATCCTGCTGCTTTGGAGGAGGGAGGGGGGAGTGAGAAGACTGAGTGACTCCTCATGACAGCATTTGGCTGGCAATGAGATTTATCTTCAGAGAGTGAATTGAACCTAGTGGGAACCATTTTAGGGAATATCAAGAACTGCAGAGACTGATCAGCCTGGAGCCCCATTCCCCATGGCTGTGTGTGGGGCTCTACACAGTGTGTAACTGTGAGTAACAATGCACAGGGTTGTCTATATGTAACAATGCACAGGGTTGGCAAGGCCTAGCCTCCCTGTTTCCTGCTGCACTAAAAAGACCAAGACCTCACTCATCGACAACCTTTTTAAAATTTTTTATCAATTATTTTTATTTTATATGTATACATGTATTGCCTGCATGTAGGTGTAAGTGCACCTTTGTCGTGCAATGCCCATAGAGGTCAGAAAGAGGGTGCTGGATCCCCTGGAACTGGAGTTACAGACAGTTGTTAGCTGCTATGTGGGTCCTGGGATACGAAGCCAAATCTTCTGGAAGAACAGCCAGTGCTTTTAACTGCTAAACATCTCTCCAACCCTGTCAACTTTTTGATTAAGCACTTAGTATGCTCCAGTGCTGTTCTAGAAGCTTAGGATACATTCATGAGCAAAACCAAGCAAAGGCCTCTAGCTTTATAGGGCCTATGATGCAATCAGGAGTTGTACAGTATATAGCTTGTGCAGCTGTGTGTGATTCACAGAGTAGTCCTGGAGAAACCTCGACCCTGGAAAGTGTCCCTCTCATCCCAGAGAACAGGAGCAGAGCTCTAGTCTCACAACACCCCCACAAGCCACAAGCAGTAGCAATGTCTTAGTTTCTTTTCTTGTTGCTGTGATAAAATACTCTGACAAAAGCACGTTAAGAGAGAAAGAGTTTATTTTAGCTCCGGTTCCAGATTACTGTCTATCATGGTGGAGAAGCTGAGGCATCAGGAGCTTGAAGCAGCTGGTATTTTATAATCTGCAGTTAGAAGAGAATAATAAATGTGTGCATGCTTCTGCTCAGCCCCCTCTACCTTACAGTTGAGGAGCTCCTGTCCAAGGAATGGTCCTTCCCACAATTAAGATGGGTCTTCCCACCTAAAGGAATGGAATCGAGATACTCCCCTAGAGGTCTGTCCAGAAGCCCCCTCACGAGTCTAGGTTTTGTCCAGTTGACAGCACCAACAAGTAGTCCATCCCCCTTCATCTGGAGTCCTTACTGCTAGGAAAGATGAGTAGGTGATAAACTTCCTCTGTGCTTTGCCTGACATCCCTGCCCCAACATCTAGTACTTGCCTGTCTTGGACTTGGCTTCCTCTCAGCAGGTGTTTGGAGATTTTACTCTCCAACTAGAGATGAACCACTTCAGTTTTTTCTTGGAAATACAAGATCTGTGGGCTGATGGTCTGTGGATAGTCCTTGAGCATGAGAAACTTGATTTTAGTACTCTTCCCAGATCAGTCTACCCTTCTCATGACCTTACAGAGGCAACCCAAGGGACCATCGCTAAGTCTTCATCACATTAGTTTCCACTTTTTTTTTGTTGTTTTTTAGATTTTAAATATGTGTGCGTGCGTGTGTGTGTGTGTGTGTGTGTGTGTGTGCATGTGAGTACAGGAGGCCACAAGAAGATATCAGTTCCCCGGGAACTGGAGTTTCAGGTGCTTGGAACTGAATTCTGGTCCTTTGCAAGAGCAGTACATGCTGTAAATCACTGAGCCATTTCTCTAGCCCCAAAGGCTTCTACTTCTCTGGCCAACCCAGGGAGCCTTGTGGTAAGTGTCACCCTTGACTTCCTAGACCTCTGCCCTGCCCAGCAAGGGCTGGCCAGCTTCTTCAGTACTTCTGCCCTTGGGTTTTTCAAAAACGTCCATGGCAGGTGGAGAACTTGCAATGGCTTTGTTGCAAAGAGTCACAGCTGTCTTGTCCCAGTGCCTCTAAGAAACTGGAGCACGATGTCCTCCCACACCACATACTGCCCCCTTGGCAAGAGGACTGGGGTCCCCTGCTGAGCTCCACAAGGCTACCCAGAAGGAGCTCCAGGAACAGCAGCTGAAGAGTGAAGTAACATAGACACAAGCACCAGAGACAATCAGCGTGGTCCTCCATCCTGTGTGTGGCCTTGAGGCTTCGAAGGAAGCTGAAGGTCAGGGTCCAAGCAGGGTCAGTGAGTGCCAGGTGTTCCACTCCAGAGCAGATTAAGCCCTGGGATAGGAGAGAGCTAAGAATGGCCTGGCTATACCTTCTTATAAGGAAATCATTTCACTGCCCCAGAAGACAGGGTACGAAATGAGGGTATTCTGAAGAATAAATGAAGGCAGGTAGCTAAGGGAGCGTCCAAGTAGGAGAGCTTGGCCCCAGTGGATGTGGGAGCGGGAGACGTAGAGTCAGGGACTCCACACTAATGCAGGTCCGGCCAGCCAGGGCCAGGGGCTGACTCTGAGCACACTGCATTCTTCCTCCTGCAAAGTCTGGATTTGCATGGAGGCAGGAGGAAATGCCAAAGTGGCCAGCTCCCAGTGACAAAACTATGCCTTTGGAAAGCCAAATTCTTGCTATGGCTCTGAAAGCTCACCCACCACCACTTTGTAGAGCCCCTTTACATGCCAAGTAATTGTCAGTGATTATTCCATTAAAATTTTTTGAAATATGAATCCATGGCATCCCTCCGTTGAATTTAGTGCCTCATTAAAAAACCTAACAAAAACTCTAATGAAGCCCAGAGGTGCGAATGAGAGCAGCCACAGACGGGGAGTGCCTTTCTCTGGGCCAGTCAAGGCTCAGCGTTGGTAAGCCAGCTAGGGTCCTGGCCATATCCTGTTAAGGCAAGTTAAACTTTCTCCATTCATACAGATTACCTTTAACCCTTTGGAGCCAGAATGTCTTTAAGAACCCAATTGATAGTAAGTCTCCAGAGACAAATGGTTATTATCTGGGGATCTGGCTGATATTTGATGGGTTTTTCTACTGACCTCTTGAACCTGGTCTGTGGACACAGGTCACAAAGTTCTCAGGTAGGACATCTCAACCCCATCTCACTGGGTTGGCAAGACATCCTCAGCTGTGAGTCTTGTGTTTTTCCTCTATTTTAGGGTTTACTTGGCCCACAGTGAGGCAATAGGATTTATTACAAGTAGGTCAGTTCTTCCCTGAGGGAGGATATTGCGTAAGATCATCTGTAATGTCCCATGTAGCGTTGTGACTCAGTGATGTGAAACAAGCAACTCTGCATGGAGGGTTGGCTTTGACTCTGGGTTGAACCATAAGAAAGGACGCATGTTCACATGAGCAATTGACTTGTCTCCACTCAACACGCACACGCACACACACACACACACACACACACACACACACACACACACACTTCATTCTCCTCTTCATTTGCCTGCCTGGAATTCCCCATTTCATGCCTGCAGTTGCCATGACAACCAATTTAGGCTGGTCTTCATCTAAGGGTAATGTATCTAGGTGGTACAGAGCTTATCTGAGGCCCAGTGTGCAATGGCCACTGCAGCTGTGTGTATGGGACAGCTGCCGTGGTAATATATAGGACACACATTTGTGGGAAACATGTGAACTTCTTCTGGGTTTCTTATTGGCCAAAAGAGCAAGGGGATGTGATTTTAAATGAGTACAATTTCAGAGGGTGCCCTAGATTAGGTATCTCTTATGCTCTTTCCTGCAAGAGGCCTCAGGAACAGCTAAAGTAGAGATTCCTCATCCTCTCAACCCTACCTAGGGGAGGCGCAGAGGGCATAGACATTCTCTGAGGCCAAGCAGCAAGTCCAGAGGAGAACCCAGGACCCTAAGACATGAGAGTAGGGCAGACCCATGGGGTCTCAGGCTCTGGGGTCTGTCAGATCCACTGAGCAGGGTGCCAGGACAGAAGGCTGAGACATGAAAGGGACTGGTGGTGCTGTACATTACTTCCTCTGTTCACAGGCTCATCCTTCATCTCCTCCCCTCTCTCTGGACTCAGTAAGCCAGTCCTACCGTGACTGTTTGACTCACCCTGACTTCTGGTGCAGTAGGTGTCCTCAGTAGGACCTTAGGCTTTCCTATTACAGGGGTTCCATGCCCCTGGGTATAGTAGTATGTAACATAAAGGAAGTCTCCAGATACAACTGTATGCTGATGGAGGATGTTATGAGAAGTTGCAGGACCTGAACAGGCCTGTATTCTAAGCCAGTTCTACCAATAACTTCCTGTGTAGTCTTAGGCAAGTGTCTTTCTCTTTAAAATGAAGATAATGATATTCCCTGCTTTGTATGGTCTACAAAATAATGCACATAATGCATCTAAATGGGCCACTGGTGCTTTGTGCCTACAGGATCTCTTGCCCTCAAGTCAGCAAGCTTCAGTGAGCCCTCACTCTCCTATATAGGTGGCTTTCAACTCAGCTGTCAGGAGTGGGTTTCTCCCTGGAATGAAAGTAAGCAGAATGTGACTAGATGAATCCTGACTACAATCAGTAGGTAGGAAAGGCAAAAAGCTGAGTGGGGCAATCAGAGAGGGCTTCCTGGACAAGGGGGGCTTGCAGTGTGCATCAGACTTGAATTCATATAGAAGACCAGGCAAAGCAAAGGTACAGAGGTGAGTTAGGCCTGGGCAAGGGGAAGTAGGAGAGTGGAGGAGGGCAAGGTTGCCAGAGGATGAAGTCAGAGCCGTGAAGGGCTTGTGTGTTAGCCAGCCTAGCCTCTGTGGTAGCCTGGTATCAGAGGATGAGGAAATGGTCCTTACCCAAAAGGCCATCCAGGCCACTGAGTTAGAGATCCTCTTCTTATAACAGGTCACAGAGTTCCAGCTTTGAGATGAAGAGGAGGGCTTCAATGCCTGGAGATTCTGGGCCCACTCTTCCCACATCCAGGGCTGCCCTCTAAGGGCCAGAGTCACCATGTTCTAGCCTGGGGATCCGAACATCTGGGAGAATAAGCAGAGAACAAGCCCATCCCCGAACTAGACTTCTCTGGCCTCAAACATCTCTGCCCTGGTGTTCCTGAGCCCACGACTGGAGGAGGCGCCTGTGCTGTGCATTCCAGCTCTGCCTTCATCTGGAGCAGTCTTTCTGAGTAACCCTCATCCCAGTTCCCTCAGGTGATGCAGACCATAGACCCCTGCCTCGGAAAGAGAGCCTATGCCTCTCTAGCCTCAGAGACCCTATTCTCCAGCTGGGAACACTGGACTTGAGGCTCAAGTCCACCTCCTTGAGTGACAACAAGTGATGTGTTTTTCTTCTCTGGGCCTCATTTTTGCCCATTCCTTCTGCATCATGGGCTGGCTCCTCCTGTACATTTCTGTTTTGTTGGTATTGGGGATACAAATTGCATGATGCCAGGCAGCTGAGAATTGTAAGGAATATGTGCTATAACTTAGGATTTCTCCACATTTCTACCCCTTTGGGGGCTGAAAGGCAGACTGAGACCCAGAGCCCTGGTTCCACTCCCAACTTTCAGCTGTCTGTGTCCCAACAGACAGGCAGATAATACATCTCTTTTCTGAGCTCACACATCTGACCTTTGAACCAGAATGAAAGTCCATAACCCCTGAGCTCAGGGAGTCTTCTGGGGCCAGAGAGGATAGATATGCCAGCAACCCACAGGATCCACGGAAATGTCTTAGTTGCCAGCTCTGTAGCAAAGCAAAGGTAGTGGCTGGGTTTTTGGAACTGGGTATCCCAAGGTCATTCCCTGAAGGTGTAGAGTTTCTTCTGGAGGTGCAGGAACAGGGTCAGTGGCTTCCTCCTGGCCTCAGGGCTACAGAGAAGTGAGAAAAGATGCCGGTGGGACGCCATCCCAGAGGCCTGGTTTCCACCCCACAAGCCAGCTGTGCTGTCTCTCACCACAGGGTACTGAGAGGTCACTGCTGTTTACAGTCTCCACACATCTGTTCTGAGTCACGCATTCATTCATTTAATCAGTCGTCACTTACCAAATATTCATGAGAGCCCACTATGTGCATGGGACTTACTTTGATGGCCTTTGAGGACAAGCAAAACAGGATTCTTGGGAAACACGAATGAGAGCATAGTGAATGATGGCTGTGGATGTTAGAAAGTCATTAATGTGGCTGCAGTGAACTGTGGGAAGACTAGAGTGGAATCCTGAAAGGAGAGGTATCTGGCTTCAGGAAGGGCTGAAAAAGGCGGGGTTTGGTGGCACTCATGTGTAAAATTGGCACTCAGAAGAGGCTATGGAAGGAGGATAATAAGTTAAGGCTAGCCCGGGCTACATAGTAAGACCCTGTCTTTAAAAAAGAAGAAAGAAACTCCTAAGAGTTGTATAGGCCAAAAGCCTTGGGGGCCAAATGACAGGGAAAATCTTTGTAAAGATCTATCAGGGCCGCGTGCCTGCTAGCCTGTCTCCCACCCCGTTTCCTCCTGCGTCTTCTTTCCCTTTCTCTCCAGCCTCGCTGACTTCCTCGCTGTCCTTCAAATGGTGTTTTATATTTCCTTTCTTACTTTTTTTCTTCTTAGCACTTTTTACACTGATGTGTGTGTGTATGTGTGTGTGCATTCACGTGCATGCCACAGTGCATGTGTGGAGGTCAGCAGTCAACTTGCAGAAATGAGAACCCTGTGTGTTGCAATTGAACTCATAGTTGGGGCTAGTGGCAAGCACCCTTACCCGCTGAGTCATACCACTGGCCCCTTCTTAGTACTTTTAAGGGCTTGCATCTCTGGATAATTTGCTGTCTGTTTTTCTCATTTGAACATAAGCTCATTGACTATAAACTCTATGAGGACAAGAGCCTTTACCCTGTGCTCTGTCAAATCCCCCTGCACCTATCGCAGCTGGCTTAAACCAGCATGAGCAACGGGGGGCTGGTTTTTCTGGAGACCCAGTGCTATTTAGCAACCTATAGCCTGGCTTTGCCCACATTTTGAATGCTCAAGAAGTCCCTGCTGGGGTAGAGAGGTGGCTCAGTGGTTAAGAGCACTGGCTGTTCTGGCAGAGGACCTAAGTTCGGTTCCCAGCACCCACATGGTGGCTAACAACCATGTAACTCCAGTTCCAAAGGATCTGACACCCTTTCTGGCCTCTGTGGGCATTGTAGGACATGGATGCAGAGCGTGAACTCCTCATCCTACTTTCTCCCCAACGCCCTTTCCTCCCAAGGTCATCTTTCAAGGTCAATAGGGCTGGAATAACCTTGATTTCAATTTCACCTTCTCTCTGCCACTGCCTTTCCTCCAGCCCTCCTAACCCCAGCCCAACAGGCAAAGCCCCCAGGCCACACCCCTCCCCCCCACTCTCTGGGTTACATCATTTCCAGTCACAGAGGTGTGAGAATGTAAAATCCCACAGCATGCCTTTCCTTGGCCCCATGCCTACATCTTCATTCCTCAAATTGCTTTAAGTTATCGGTCAACAGATGTGGTCAAATCACACATTCTCTTTCCAGCACGGAAACTGCCAGATACAGGGTATTAGACTTGTCTTGGAGGAATTAGGGACTGGGGATGTAAAAGATTCCAAACCAGCCTCTTTTCCCACCTCCCCAGTAGGAATTAGCAGGAGCCAGCCCTCATATAAGGTTACTGACATCAGCAGCACCCTCTGTCTGCCCAGCCTAGCCCAGCCTCTCCTTCATCTCCCAGTCCCTTAATGATCATTGGTCTTTGCAATGAACCATTCGAGGCCTGCCATTTTTGGGTGGGGAAGGGGAAAATGGCCGAGTGGGAGGGGCTCAGGACTGGCTTTGGGGATAGTGTGAAATGGCAGAACCTCTCTCTTTTTAGGAATCACTGGAGGAAACACTCTGTACATATTAGCTTTATCGACTGATGCTGGAATGGCTGTTGCCACGGCAGCAGAGCATTCTCACTGCAGAAGAGGATGGTAGGGAAACTCAGGGGATGTGAAAAGAATCAAAATAGAATGAGACAGAGGTAGAGGTAGCATTAAGGAGCCTTGGAACATTCCAAGACACCAAGATACTGTTTAAAGGGACCACCACCTGGCTATGACAAGACTCTTAAGAGTGACTGAAGGAAGACTAGCTCTTAAGGGGCCTGTCACTGAGTTAATTCATGATACAGACAGTGTGCATAGATGGATCTTACATCTCAGAAAATGGCAGGTGATATGTTATGTGGGAGGGAGTGGTACCCTAAGCTTAGACAGTAAGAAGGGGCTGTGCTTCTCTTCTCATAAGAACAGATACCAACTTGATTTTAGCCAAAAGGCTGAGAAGCAATCTTTCCTTTTTTCTGGACAATCTTTTCTTCCCAAAAGAAGTAGAATTTCAGGGACTGTTTATTGAAGAAGGAAAAGGACTTGGGATTTGGGGAATTTGATATCCCATGAGAGGAGATTCAGAGAAACAAAGAGGATACAGAGAAAAGGAAGGACTAAGCTGACACAGGATTAAATGAGGGAATGAGACAACCAGAGAGGAAGGAAGGTCAGGTCCCAGGGGCAGTGGGCATCCGGCACAAAGGAAATGCAGGTGGGCAGAACAACATGTGGGTAGTCCTTCATAGTAACACTGAAGGCTCTAACAATATGGATACCAGAGATGAGGAGTCAGGTTAAGTCAGGGCTTTTCCTGCAGCAGTATACATGGGCTGTGAACAAACATCATATAGTTCAGCCACTTTCCTTTGCTAAGGAGGAGACGACTTTATATATAGGAAGAAAACCTATCAACAATAACCAAGAACTTGGCAAATCAGCCCACAGTTAACCCTGGATTCCCAACTTGTAGTTTTTAGATAAAGTGATATTCCTATGTGATTGAATCAGGGAAATCTTGTATCTATTACAGAATAACAGACCAGTAAGGATAAAGACTTTAGAAATGGTTTATAATCCCAGACATCAGGAAACTGATGCAGGAGGATGTCAAGTTCTAGTCCAGCCTATGGTACATAGTAGAACTCCATCAAGACCAAAATAAAAACAAAGAGACCAATGGCTTGTGACACTATTATAAGTGGCCTGTGAGATCAGGAGGGACTTGGTCTCTTGTGTGAACTGGGAGCTTATTTCAGGCATAGGCATGAGTACTCCCATGTCTGATGACTAGCCTCTGTATCTGATCACATTCTGGCAGGATACCACATATGTCCTTTAATCAGCTTCAAATTGCTGTTTCCTCCGTGGACTCTCAAGTCTTCACTCCGCCTCCCAGTTGCCTAAGGTCTAGACGTAGGTCCCTGAGCCTTGTCTGTCTTGTACAGGACTCACTGGTGAATCTCTGCTTCCAGATCCCTTCCCCACTCCTTTGAGGCAGTGCCTCTTGTCATTCTTGTAATTATAATACACATGTCCATTCTATCTGCTTGTGACATTGTGTTTTCACAGGGACAAAGTATTTTCCTTGTATTCTCTGCCTTGTGGACAGGTTCTATCTTTTTCTGGATCTCAAGGCAAGGTCCACAGTTCTTACCAAACACCTCTCTGCCCGAGACCTATGTTCTCAGTTCTGTGCTAGATATATCTTCTTTAAAAATTTTTTATATTATTAATTTTATTTGATATGTATGATTATTTTGCCTGCATGTATGTAGGTATACCTATGCCATGCAGTGCCCAGGGAGGCCAGAAGGGAGTGTTGGATCCCCTGGAACTGGAGTTACAGGTGGTTGTTATTAGCTGCTGTGTGGGTGCTGGGAACCGAACCTGGGTCATCTGCAAGAGCAGTTACTGCTCTTTCCTGCTGAGTGCCCTCTCCAGCCCCTAGATACATCTTCTTTACAATCCCTGTCTTTGAAGACTATAGAATCTTTATCCATCCCTGGGATTGTATAAGGTATAATGCCTCATTCTACTGTCTACACCCAGTGTCCAGCACTCAGGATTCAGACTCATTTAACACAGCTGCAACACTTGCTCCGGACTAGTTCTGCACTGGAGGAGTTCCTGTGCTGATGGGCCTGAAATATCTAGGACCCCTTTCAATGTCTCTGTAGCCCTGTTTCAGTACTGACAGCTAAAGCACCAGTTCTAAGTCCCCTGCTAAGTCCCTAGGTCTGGCACTGGGCTTTGGGGTTCCAAATCCTTTTCACCTAGGAAGCTGGCATTATAACCACTGTAAGAGAGGCAGAGAGCAAGAGATGTTCAATGACTTTGACAAGGTCATGTGGTTAAGTGGAATGGGAACCCAGACTTCTGCTCCCAAGGGTTAGCCCTTTCCTCTTACATCCTAGGGCCTCCTTCCCTGTCAATCCTGGGCCCTGTCTCTCAAAACTACTGACTCCTACACCATTTTTCCTGCCTTTTGGGCTCAAGTGCGCAAACTGTGCCGTAGATCTAGACTGGAGATGGGAACAGTTTTGGGGGAAACCGAAGGTGGTTTATGGAAGAGACAGGGAACCCCCCCACCCCGCTCAGGCTCTTCCAGTGTCTCTCCAGACCCCCAATCCCGGAACCACTCTATCTCCTGTATCCAGAGATGCTCTCTCGCAGTCCCTTTACCTGTGCATCCAAATCTGCTCCACTGATGCTTTCTCCTCGATGGCAAGGGACCACCCGCCCCACCTCTCCGGAGAAAGCCAGGAGAAAAAATGGTGGGATCCGTTCGGTGCCCCGGGGCTCAGCTCGCAGATGCCTCCCCCTCTTGGGCTAGAAATAGACTGCCTCCCCCACCTCCCTCCCCTCCCGCACACTCCTCCCCTCCTCGCGCTTGCTCCCCGCCTGCCCCTCCCCTCCATCTCGCTCGGAGCTGCAGCCCGCAGCCTCTCCTCCGGCTGAAGGGCGGAGTGTGCGAGGGCGCTGCCCCGGAGCGCGCGGCTCGCGGCACCGGTCCGCCGCCGGTGGAGGGGGGTCGGGATCCGGGCCTCCAGCCCCTCCCCGCTTCCCTGGAGCCGCGGGGCTTTCATCCTTCCTTTCAGTGATTTAAATGTTTTAATTTATATTCTCTCGCCCCGCCCCTTTGCCTCCGACCCCGCCCCGTCGCCCCGCTATTTCCTTGCTTTTTTCCCTTTCCCCGGCTTCCTTCCCGGCGTTTCTCCCCCGCGCCCTCCGCTGTCTCCCCTTGCTCCCTCCCCTTCCTCTAACCTTCTTCCGCGGTTTCTTCCGCCCCCCCCCGCCTCCTCTCCCGGCGCCCCCGCCCCCTCCCCCGCCCCGTGCCTGCAGACGCGCGGATCGTCCATGCGCTCCTCGCCGGCAGAATGCTGGGCAGCAGCGTCAAGAGCGTGCAGCCCGAGGTGGAGCTGAGCGGCGGCGGCGACGAGGGCGCGGACGAGCCGCGGGGAGCCAGCCGGAGAGCGGCGGCGGACGGCAGAGGCATGCTGCCCAAGCGCGCCAAGGCGGCGGGCGGCGGCGGCGGTATGGCCAAGGCCAGCGCCGCGGAGCTGAAGGTCTTCAAGTCCGGCAGCGTGGACAGCCGTGTCCCCGGAGGGCCGCCGACCTCCAACCTGCGCAAGCAGAAGTCGCTCACCAACCTCTCGTTCCTCACCGACTCCGAGAAGAAGCTGCAGCTCTATGAGCCGGAGTGGAGCGACGATATGGCCAAGGCGCCCAAGGGTTTGGGCAAGATGGGGCCCAAGGGCCGCGAGGCCCCGCTGATGTCCAAGACTCTGTCCAAGTCCGAGCACTCGCTCTTCCAGCCCAAGGGCGGCCCGGCCGGCGGCGCCAAGACTCCGCTGGCTCCGCTCGCGCCCAGCCTGGGCAAACCCAGCCGGATCCCGCGCGGACCCTACGCGGAGGTCAAGCCTCTCAGCAAAGCGCCCGAGGCGGCAGTGAGCGACGACGGCAAGTCGGACGATGAGCTGCTTTCCAGCAAGGCCAAGGCGCAGAAGGGCTCGGGGACTGTGCCCTCCGCCAAGGGCCAGGAGGAGCGGGCCTTCCTCAAGGTGGACCCCGAGCTCGTGGTGACCGTGCTGGGCGACCTGGAGCAGCTGCTCTTCAGCCAGATGCTGGGTAAGTCCTGCCGCCCCGCCCCACCCCGCCCCTGGGTCTCTGAGCCAGCTGCTCGGAGAGGTGGGAAAAGCGAGGCTTCCTCCCTTTCCCCCTCTGCGGAAGGTTCTCTTGATCACAGGTCAGGTTAGGAGGGGTATTACTGCCCAGATGTGTAAAGCTGGCCTACCTCCAGCGGTGCCTGGCCAAAGTGTGTCTTAAAGATGTTACTAGGTGGAAGCCTGGACTCTGCTTGGCCTACCCGAGGCGAGGCTGGACAATGGGGGTCGGTCGGGGTGACTTAGGTTCTCAGAAATAGAGCCATTAGCTCCCTTGAAGTACAGGGTCTTAACATGGCAAACTGTGGGCTGGTGGAGACGCTGGGTGAGACGGCATCCAACACTGCTAGGGGAGCATTGGTGAGAGCCCAGATGTGGGGAGAGCAGATGTGAGGGCCAGTTGGCCTTGGAGTAGAGCTGAGGCTTCGCTTCCTCTGTGGATCCCGGGTGGGAGCTTGAGTCGGATTTCCCGGGTGTGGGGGACCTGGCAAAGGGAAGTGTCTGGGGCCTGGGGGGCGGGCGGGCAGCCAGCTGCGAGCATCTGGATGCGCGTCCTTTTCCTCAGCCCGGGCTCTTTCGTAACCCACCCCCTAGATCTTTTAGGGCAAGGTCTGGGTTTTTGCGCAGGGGCTCACGAGAAGCCTTTGCCCTTTGGCTAACGGTAGCCAAGCAGGCGGGAAGGGAGGAACAAAGCTTGCTCCGTGAAGGAAGCCAGAGAGCTGCTCCATTGTTCTCCGAGCCTGAACAGTCCATGCAGAAAAACCCGGAGACGGCCGGGGAACCGTGCTTGCTTTCCCTAGAGCCCGGGTCCTCAGACAGGAATGGATGGAGGATGTGCGGGACGAGGCTCTGTGCCTCGAAAGCCCGCACCGACCCTGCAGAGGCAGCGAGAGGACCGGCGGCAAGCCTCCTTGACTGCACCGACTTGTTGCGGTGGCTGGGATGTGGATGCTACGGTGCGGGCTCCCAGGGACCCCAGCTTCCTGGGTACCTTGCAACCTGCCGGCCCCGCTGGGGGCAGGGAAGGGGAGTGTCGTGCGCGTGTGAAGGGGCGGGGCCGAGCGGAGGGTGACGGTCAGAGTGACCAGCTGGGTGGAGGTACACGGGAGCTCTGGCCTGGCGCCTGGAGAAGGCTGGAGACCTGTTCTGCCTGCTGCTGCGGCCTTCCTGAGATTTCTCTACCTCTGTGTGGACCCAGGAAGAGGATCTTGTGAACATGGGCAAGGATTCGGTCTGTCTGACACAGATGGGTTTTGCAGTGTCAATCAAGAGACTGGACAAGGGCAAAAGGAG
The DNA here is from genome assembly GCA_035773235.1 of Eospalax fontanierii. Lineage (NCBI taxonomy): Eukaryota > Metazoa > Chordata > Mammalia > Rodentia > Spalacidae > Eospalax > Eospalax fontanierii. Next base: position 58,680,597 of record CM069535.1, read on the forward strand.
AAAAGCAGCCTCGTCCCTCGAGAGCCCCCCTGAAAGCCACCTTGGCAGTGAAAAGGAGGGATGGGTGCAGTGTGCAGAAGTGATGGGTAGAAGGGCCACTCTATAATCTATGCCTGTCAGCGTCCCTGCCCCTGCCCTCAAGGAGCTTGCAATCCAATGGGATTAGACAGACAATAAAGGAAACATAAAATGCCAGGCACGAAGGAATGCTGTGAGAAAATGGGGACTACTGGACTGTGTTCTAGAGAAGGATGAGAAGGCCAGCTGTATGCCTCTGTAAGGAGGTGGTCATTGAACTGTGACTGAGACATGAGGCCACCTTGGCTGAATGTACCCTGAAGAACTGGAAAGACTGAGGGAGAAAGGGCCTTCATGTGCCTTGGGCAGGGACTAATAGAGGCACAGCCCTGTTTTCAAGGCAAGGGCTTCCTGTGTTTGGAGTGACTTCATGAATCTGGCTCTCCCCTGTTCAGGCCTTTCTCACACTGCCCATCAAAGGACTCTTTAGTTGCTTCTCAAGGGGTCCACCACAGAAACTGAAAGATGGTTCTAGAGTTGACTGGGAACAGTAGAGAAAAGCTGAGTTATGGTCCCTTATTCCTGCTCTGGAGTTGTCTTCTTTCCAAGCACACTTCTACTAGACCACTCAACTGTAGTCTGACAAGGGAACCTTTTCCTCCCTGTTTAGCAGGGGCTACGCAAGGAAAGCCAAAAGGCAAGGACCTGTCACCTGAGCTGAGGTGACAGGGAAAATGAATTTCCTCCTGAATCCTCAGTCACAGCTCTTCCTGGAGACCTGAGACAAGGGAGAGCCAACTGGTGAAGAGGAGCCTGATGAAGGTGTCTGCTGGGCATGAGCCACCAGAGCTGTGCTGATGATCTTGTATAGGACCAAGGGGCTTTGCTGTCAGGTGGAGGAAGATGGTGGGACATGTACAGAGCTTCCTCTACTGCCTCCAGCTAAGAAGACCAAGGTAGAGTGGTGTCCAGGCCCTAGAACACCTTCTCTGGTGGCAGATGGTGGATAGGTAGCTGGTGGCTCTAGGTCAAGTCTTTTTGCTGTGTAAAGATGAGGTGGAGGGTGCACTGACCAGGTAGGAGTTGGGGGGTGGGGTAGTAGAGCTGATTGACATCTCAGGACCCATACAGGTGTGCCCAGTGTCAAGACAAGCTCTTGGTGGAGAGCAGGATTGCCTCTGGGGATAATGTGGCCATGCCCCCCATGGCAGAAGTCATGGAGGTTTTGTTCCTACCCATGAGGCCCAGGTATCTTGTTCCCTGGTACCATCTCAGACCCAAGAAGTTGTAAAGATCCAATTTCTGAGGCAAGGGTGGAAAGGTGGGACAGCCCCAAATAAGAACCTTTTGGAATAAAGGGAAGAAGTCATCCCTTTACCAAAACTTGGCTAGGACCCAGATGATCTAAGCAGGTTCCCTGTCTCTTCCCTTACTTTGGAAGCTGCCAAGTAACTAGGGTCCTACAGGGATCCCTGGAAACTTAGAAGCCTGAGCTTAGGTCCCAGGGGAAATAGGCTGATTCCAGAACCCTAGCTTGAGAGTTCATACCAGATATTTTTGATCCTGGAAGAAAGTCATCAGACCCAGGTCTGGTCTAAACAGAAAGTGGTGTTTCTGAATTCTTTGTCTAGAAGTCCTAAGTTCTGGTTTCTCCTTTGGGGATCATTTTCCCATATATGAGTGGAAGAGACCCTCCCCTGGTTTATCCTATAAGGCTAGAGGAGGTGATCAGTCCTTGAAGAGTGGCTTAAAGAGAGCTATATTAACATGGAGTGATATCCAAAATCAAGTCATACTTCCTCCTCATCAGCCCTAGGCCTGAAGATTACAAGCAAATTTGTCTGTTGACTCCTCCAAACATTCAGCTTCCCTCAGTCCTCCAAGAACAAGGGACAGAGTAGAACAGTTAAGACTGCCCAAGGTCAGGATGTGAAAGAACCTAGGATCTTGGAGTTCCTAGTCCCATTTCCTCACAGAAAGTATCTGGCAACCAAGGAGAGGTTACCATGACAACAGTTAGGCCCTCAGAAGCACACGCCAGATAGAATTGAGGAAGAAAGGCAGGAAGCTATCCATTTCTAAGGCACTGGGTTGCTGTGGGGCCTTGCGGAGTAGGGGGAGGATTGCTTTAGGGAATGTACTCTGGATGCTTTGAGTACTGGTGGAAGCACTGTCTTTACAAGCACTTTATTCAGTGCCTTAGGGTGGAGACCCAGAACAGACAGGTGTACATGCAGCCTCACCCTGCACCAGAGGCTCTGCCCAGAACCATGCCTGGTGCTTCCCAGGACTCCCTGAAAGCTAGAAGGAGAACATATACAACCCTTCTTTCTGCTCTTCTCTGGACAGTAGCAGTTGGGCCAGAGGGAACTTGTGGAATTACAGGCTTAGGGGGTTGTGGCAGTGTGCAAGGACTGCAGGTGAATGTGGCTCATGTAGAACAGGAGCTGCCGTAGAACCTTGGAGCTCAAGGCTTCCTGCCTTCCCCTGAGGAGACCATTTCTTTCTCTTTCATGTTCAAGATGTTTTCATCCAAGGTCAAACTTGAGCCCCCACAAATGGAGTGGACAAGAGATTCTGTTCCTCTGCTCTGGGCATTGCCTTGTCCTGATCGCTGAGGCTAAACTAAAGCTGGTCTCCTTATAAGACAACCTGGGTTCAAGTGTCAGAGTGACATGCAGTTGGATGAGTAATACAGGAGTCTTAGGAGCAGGCCCTCTACTTTGGGGAGAAGGTTCCAGTGGAACAGAAGTGCCCAGGGCTTCTCTGGTTCCCCACAGCATGCTCCAGGATGATGCTCTTCCCATTACTGACTGGCTCCAAGCCCAGACCATAGGCTTTCTGGACCTAAGTTGAATTTGTCTAAGCCACCTGGGACCCCAGGGTGTTTCCTACCACTTTCCTCTGGTTTTACCCCTTTCTACCTGCTACCTAATCTGCTTCTGGGGCTGTAACCAGCCACCTCCTACCTGCCCCCTACCCCAAGCTGCCCACATCAGCTTTTCTTTTCTTCCTCTGCTAACCTCAGTCCTGCCTTTCCGTGAAGCTCTCTTCACATACTCATTTCCAGGCCTCCAGCCTCTGACCTGAGGGTTGGTGGCGCAAGGGTCTTCCTGGAGCTCAAGGGAGAGCTGTCCCACACTGAGCAGAACCAGTGGAGTCTCCAGGGAAAGAATATAACAGCTGCCTGTGCAGCACACCGCAGTGTCTCCCTGGACGGGCAACAACACTGCAGTCCCCTCCTCTCTGTACTCCGCCTCCCTCAGCCTTCCCTGGGATTTCATAGAACCAAAGAGTGGAAATTGTCTAGATGAGCCACCCACTGAAAGCTGAAATTAATCCCTCTGTGGCATCATAGGCAGGTGGGTGTTCTGTTTACACACTCCCTGTAACAGAGGGCTCACTACCTTATTTTCCTAGAAAGCACTCATTATTGGAAAGATCTTTTGTTCTATTGAGCCAAGATTCTGTCTTCTGAGAATTTCTGCCATGGTCCACATTTGCTCTTTGGATCCTCACAGATGAGGCCCACCTGCCTTTCACAGGGCTTAGATACTTGCTCAAGCTTCAGCTCATCTTTCCTTTGCCCTCTCTCTTCATCTCTCTTGTGTTTGTCCTTTTTATTTGTTTCAAAGTAAGACCTAATGGGGGAGGAGTCTAACCAGTTCACCTGGTTCCCAGACTAAGAAGAGTCCAGCTTCCACCTGGATCACATACCTGCCTCTTTATAATGTCTACATCTTAAAATGACTCCTTGCCCAGGGCCTGCAACACCTGGCTATAGTTTTTCCTGTCCCAGAGAAGCTGTTCCTGGCAGAGCCCGTCTCTGCCTGAATCCCTGTGCTAGCCAGCCAGCAGAGGGGAAATGGGCACCACCTGTTTCTCATTTGCTCTGGCTGACCTCCCCTACACCCTGTTTGGATTACCCAGATGCGTTTGATGTCCAGGGGAGCCTGTAGCCTTCCTTCTCTTGCACAGAAAGGGCCAAGGGGGCAGACCCAGCTGACTGCCCTGTGTGGGCAAGCAACCGCCAATAGGAGTTCATAGAATCCCTGCCCATGAGGCAGATACCTCCCCCCACACTGCTATCTCTGGAGCTGAGGAGGCAAGACATCTGAACCTCCCTGGTTCAGTTCACTTTGTTCAATGAAGCCAGGTCTCTGCTTCCTTCTGACCAGCAGACATCAGGATATAGTCTGGGAAGATGTCCCAGGAACTCTACATCTTCCCCCTGGAAGTGGAGGCAGCAATAGAGTTGGGCCAGGAGTGTATCTAGCATGTTTGGTGTGAGCTCAGCACTGTTGCCTGGAATAAGTGGGGTTTGCTGGAAGATTTGCCTTCTTGATTATACATCACACCTAAGATTTTATGTCTCTGGCATGTGAGATGCAAAATGCAGAGGTGGGAAGCTCCCACTGGGGGAAAGTAATTAGAACCTGCTGGGGGTCTGCATTCCTCCTCCTAGCCTAGTGCTGAGGTGGGCAGGGAAGGCCGGAACCATAGCTGTTCTTCAGTCTCCAGGCTCTTGCTGTCAACACCACTGTACATCTTGTGTTTGACACTCAGTTCTTCAACTCAGTTCTAGCCAAATCTCAGCAAGGCAGGGCAGGGACTGTGCCTTGCCTGGGCCGCCCTGGAATCTATTTTAGACATCTCAATGATACATTGCAGGGCCACTGAGGGGGAAGTTTGTCCGCAGAGTCTTCTAATTTCTGGGTGGCAGCTCTCACGCAGTGCGTCTCGTGGCACCGCTGCTCCCGTGACTTGGGATGTGGGCAGCGAGAACAAGGGTAGTCCAAAGCCCTTTTGTAACTGTGGTCACCCTCATTGCCTGTCCCTGTGGAACCCCAGAGCTGCCTGAGCATTAACCATTTGGGTGTTGCTATTAGGTGCAGTCTGGTCTAGGAATTGGGGCCTTCATGTGTTTCTATAGAGAGCCAGCATTATAAACTGTGAACTCGGGATGACTAGTAAGACAACAAATGCTCAGAACATGGAAAGCATTAGCTTAATAGGTTGTGTGGCACAAAACATAAATGCCTTGAACTTGGGTGAGGTTTCAAGTCATGGTGTAAGCTTAGAGTTTGCAATGGATGGTATGTGTTTCCCTGGATTGGTGAACATCAATGCTTGCACACTCACTGGTTTCCAGCACATATGCATATACTGAAGGTGCATTCACATACATGTATACGTATTTACACAAAAGCTGGACCAGTTTAAGAGTCTGAAATGTGACCACAGTAGAACAACTTCCCCCAAACAGACCCCCCAGGCAGAGACTACAGAGTTCAGATACCTGGCTTCTTTCCCAGACAAGTACTTTAAGTGCTGGTTACCCATCAGACTCCGAAGACACAGGCTTTCTTTGCCGTTAGTGACCCACTAAACAGGCCCTTCCTTTTTGGAAAAACTGACAGCCAGACAGTAAGTTCTGTCTTTCTCTAGAGGGTCCCTAAGGTGCCATGGGGCCTTGCACCTCAATATCCCCATACTAGGGAACTGCTTGATGGGTGGGATGGGAGGTGGTCCTGTCTGGCTGGAGGAGAGGTAGAAGAGGAGATGAACCAGGCTGAAGGGAATGAATATGCTTGGATCTGGGCAGGCCCTGGGCAGACATTTGAATGAATGAGAGTCTAGGGGTCTGCTCAGAAAGGATTCCCCCAAAGTCCTATATCCTCCCTCCTCAAGGTAGCTGACAGGTGAGATCAGACCTCCAGGGCCTTCAGGTTCTTTCTGTATCTCCTTGCTGGAGAGACCTGGCTCTTATAGCCCCTATGCAATGTGTCTGCATGGGAGGGGCCTAAGGAGAGGATGCCTTTATTCAGAAGTTGCCCCTTTGATTAGGCCCACTGTTTGAAGTACAGTGTTCAGCCCTTAGCAGGAATTGGTCCTTTGGAGCCTCAGCCCTGGGATGTGTGTGCCCTGCTGGAGACAAGGCAGCCCAAAACACACGAATCAGACTACTCACAGCAGAGGAGGCAATTTTGGACTAGACGCTAGAGTCTTCTGTCCTTTCTCTTCTTCTACTCTGTCCCATTATCTCTCTCCTCTCTTTCTCTTATCTTTTGAAACACAGTCTTAAGTAACGCAGGTTAGACTCAAATTCCATATGTAATTGAGGATAAACCTTGAACTCCTCATCTTCCTGCCTCTTCCTCCCAAGTCCTGGGATAATATGCATGTACCCACTACATCTACTGAAATTTTCCATTGTATCTAATTTTGGAACAGATGTAAGTGGTGTGGAGGCCACATTTCAGCTCTTAAATTACTTGTTCAATCCAGGAAGACATCCTGAAGGAGTGAGAAGTTAGGGAATCACAGCCAGGCATGGGGGCAGAAGCCTGTAATCCCAGATAAGGCAGGAGGTTTTAAGTTCAAAACCAGCCTTGGTAATTTAGTAAGACCTTGTCTCAAAAAGAGGGCTGAGGATATAGCTCACTGGTAGAGCACTTGTCCAGGCATAAGACCTGTACCCAGTCCAGAATCAATGAAAAGGGGGGAGGGGGAGGAAGGAAGGAAGGAAGGAAGGAAGGAAGGAAGGAAGGAAGGAAGGAAGGAAGGAAGGAAGGAAGGAAGGAAAAAGGAATCACAAGAAGAGAAGGCACTCTAGTCATCTGGCTTTGTTTGAATGAGAATAGGACAACACTGGGAATGGCTACCTTGGAGCCCTCAGGACAGATGGTTCTTCAGGGAATGAAGGAAGTAGGCTACCCTTGGGTAGGAAGGCCTGTAGGGAGTGGGTGCTTGCTGCTTTAGACTCAAGCCTTCATCTTTTTCCCCAGTACAGGGGGTGAAGCCCAGAGTTTTGGGTGTTCCACTACTGAGCAACCCCCTCTACCTGCCTTTGTCTGCCTCTGTTTCCCCGGGATGCCCTAAGCTGTTCCAGTTGCCCTGCTTGGATGTTTCCATAAGATTCTCTTGTTGTGGTAGCCAGGGCATTTTGTCACGGAGGATTTGGTTTTGCCATGGAGTCTAGCTGTCCCCAAGAGGTATGTGTCATCTTAGAGTTCAGGAGCTGCCATGGGAGGGCAGGCACCACCCTGCTATCTTAGTGTTTCCATAGGGCCTTGATGATGACATAGCATCCAGGAGTTGCCGCAGTTCTCACCTCTCGACTTTGCTGTCACGCTGCCCTGCTGTGGCACTTGGGGAAGGGAGCAGTCACCGTAAGGAAGGCATCTGTGCCCATCAGCAGTATCAGGTGCCGTGCCATGATGCTGCTCCCATTTCCATGGTACATGACAGTAAACATGAGGGGTGGCCTCTTCAAGTTTAGGGTTGGGGCCTGTCTTCCTGATACTGCCCAGCCAGTAGGCTTTGCTTGTTGCTCTGCCTGGAGTGTGGAGACACTGCTGTGCTCCTGTTGCCATCATCAAAGGACATGCTCAGTTTTCAGGGGCATCAGGGTCAAATCTCCAGGTAAAGAGATTAGCTTAACACTCTAGGCCTTTCTAGTCCCCAAGCCTAGTCTGTAGCTCTCGGGCCACTAAGGGCCTGGCTGCAGGGTTTGGGGGTCTCTAGAAGAAAGTCCATACAGTGTGCAAAGGTCAGATACTTTCATCCTGAGGCCCTGTGAGGAATCACTTACCACTCAGAAGTGTCTGAGACACTGGAGAACAGCAGCAGCAATAGCTGACTCTTATTGAGCACTAACTGTTTACTGGCTTTGCTGCATACTTTGTTCAGTTAAACTCATCTCATTACTATAATGAGATGTGATTCAAGGGTTATGTACAAAATATTTAACAACTCCTGCAGGCTGCAGAGCTGGAGGAGCCCGAGGCTTCCAGTCATGCCAGATAGTAAGTTTGTAGTTGTTGGACTGTAGGGATTCCAGAGCCAAGGACCCAGGTGGCCAAGGACACAGGATGACCTAAAGAAGCATTTGCTTACTTAATATAAAGAGTGCTCTGTAGTATTCAACAACCAGGATCATGCACCCCTTAATCAAGATTTAGATATTCGAGAACTCATGGATACCTGATGTTCATTCAGAAGCACGTGGGAAGTTCATGCTGAAACTGAGGTTCAAACCAGGCTTGATACAGGCTCCTACATTTAGCTACTAGGCTGTACTACCTCTTGGATGAGAAGTACCAAGTCTGCTCCCTTTCCCTTTCTATATACTAGAACTCTTGGGCTCAGTCTTCCATACATAGTCTTGAGGGTATTTCTCTATAAGGATGGATTTCCTATGACCCCTTCATTCTTCAGTGCTAACTACTTGTCAGGGGTCTTGCCTCCCAAGGTACATCATGGGAAGCAGACCCACAGAGAGGGATTTCAATAAAGTCATAGCTGGAGCTGTACAGAGCAGAGCCCAGGAGTTGCAGGAATGCTATCACAAAGGAGCATCCCAGGTGGAACAAAGGAAGAGTGTTGAGGGGGCTTAGATGGTCAGAAAGTTGTTCTTCTCTCTACTCTTCTGCCTATGAGCCCTGTTTCTACCCTCTCTAACTGTGTCCTTGGATAAGGAACTTACCTGCCAGCGCCTCAGCCCCCCTGTTAGTAAAACAAGAATTAGATTCCCTAGTTCCCAGATCCGGAGAACTTTCCCCTTGGAGAGGGAACCGCTTGGGAAAAGGCTAGTACAGCGGCTCTCGTGTGGCTGGGGCTGCAGTCTTCAGCTCATCTGTACCTCCTGGCACAGCTTCCCTCATACTCCGCCCACTCCTCCCTCTGCCCCATCCTGTACTTCTAGATTAGTTTTCCCATAGTGTTGCATCAGGGGGTACTGTTAGCTCCGTGGAAGGTCTGAGACTTATGATAATATCTATAATTTATTATGTATTATGAACCAAGCACTGTACTAAGCATTTTGCATAAGTTAATTCAGTTGCCTGAACAGAATTAGGTACTGTTTTTGTTCCCATTTATCAATGAGAAATGGTTACGTCTGCCTCAAGCTCCTGCCTCCAGAGTCATAACTATGCTACATGGTCTCCAAGCATGGCAAATCTTCCTGGGCATCTGCCTAGATCCTGTCATTTCAAACAGGCTACATCCACTCAAGGACTTCTATAAGAATTTGGTGTTTCTGGTAGACTAATTGGTCCCCTGTACCTCCTTGGGTACCAACTACCAGGCTCAGGACATTTTGTGTGATTGTGGCTGGTATGCTTTCACGCCATCTGCATGTGCTTCTCCAACCTGGATCCTGGTGATCCACAAGTGCCATTGTATCTTCTACAGAAGACAGATGTGCACCAAGACTCTGAATCTACCTTTGACCTGGAGCCCTGTGTGTCTCTGGGACCCTGGCCTTGAAAAGACATCAGCTTTGAAGGCCTGCATATGTGAATTCAGATCAACTCAAATGCTTACTCCTCTTTGTCCATGACCCTCTTTGAATCTATTCCTCATCTATGGACTGGGACTAATACCTGACATTTGGGGGCCATTGTGAGGATTAACTAGAAGAGAAGTATAGAGCATGCAGCACACCATACGCGATCAATAATTAGTTCTGTTCTTACCTCCCCTGCAGGCCTGGAGTTTTGTTCTTCCTCATTCTAACCACTGTGGCTCTTTAGACCCTAGTAGTGGTCAGCCATCCCAAGGGACTCCATTCACAGTTTGGCTCTAGTCATTGAACCTGTTTCAGTTCAATTCAGGTTCTTACATGTGCATTTTGAAGCCCTCTGGAGCCAGCGTTGAACTAAAGGGGTGGTTTGTTATAGGACACAGCATCTCCAGGACAGGGTGGGAGCTCAGGGGATCAACCAGGTGTCCAGGGGAATGGAGCTTCACCTGCTCAGCATTCTGGCCCCCTTTCCCCTGTTCTGTTCTACACATCTGACTCATCTCTTTTTGTACCACTTGCTAACTTCTGTTTGAGATCCACATGGCAGAGTGTAGAGGCCCACTGTCTGTCCAAGAGTTGGGCAGGGGAGGGAGAGGAGGTTTTGACTGACCTGTCACAAGGAGAGAAAGTTTGTTTTGTCAATGGTTTTTGAGGTTACAGGTCAGCTCAGTGGTTGTCTAAACAGTGATGAAAATAAAATATCAGAAACAGTATGAGAAAAATGGACAGAATATGAGGCGTGGGGAATTGTCAAAGGACAGCCTTGTCTTGGTTCAAGTTCATTACCCATTGCCATCCTTTAGCCAAAGGCCTATGTCCCATCTAGATCTGGGTGAAACTGGTAGTGTCTTTATTTCTGTGCAGGGATGGGGACCCAAGCCTGATCTGTGAATTTTCCTTAGTGTGCTCGGTCCTTCCATTGACCAACAGCCTTTTGTAGTCTTCATAGGTTCCTCCCAGGGCTGAGGCATGAAACCTGCCCCTGTGACACAACTGGGAGGACATCTGCAGAGGATAAGGCCAGGACATTCTGGCTCCTTCCCTTCACTTGTGGGAGAGGTAGATGGACACAGGACTGACTTCTTATTTCCCATAAGCATGGGGCAGGAACCAAGGTGTTGGGCGGTGTGGGGAGGAGGAAATGGCCTTGTCTTAGTAGATAAAATGTCCAGTGGCTCACAGGAAGACGTTTACTCCAAAGGAATCAAGCCCTGATGCTGAACTGGAAGAGTCCCTGGACAGAGAGTGGATTTCTGCCATTTTCTCACACTCTACAGAAATTGTATTTTCCCTGCCTCGGTGGACCATAGCTGTGAAGCTCTCAGCCTCTCAACTTAAGCAGTCAGCAGCAGTCTAAGTCACTGCTCTTATTTCTTTGGGGTTCTCAGAGAGAGGACAGAGAATGTAGTGGCCAAATACATAGACCTTGAAGTTGGAGAAATCTGAGTTCATATCCTTGTTCTACATTAACTAGCTTTGAAATTTTGGGAGAGTTAAGCTCTCTGAGCTTTAACTTCTGAGCTTTAACTTCTGTTAAATGGTTTAAGTAATGTCTAAATCATAGGGGCTTGGGATATAGTTCAGTAGTAGAGCTTGTAGCTAGCATGCATAAGACCCTGAGTTCAGTCACCAACAAAAAGAAAACAAAAATCAGCTCACAGGATTGCTGTGATGATTGGATAAGACAGTGTGCATAATGCTGTGAGCACAGTACCTAGCACACTGAAAAACACCCAGTGTGTGATAGTTTTGTCTGTTACTTCCTTGTTATCCACTAGGTGTGGAGGAAGGAATGTAACCCTTGTCTTTAGAGAGCCTCTAGTCTGAGCCAGAGACATAAGCTTGGTCCCCTGGTGCTTTCTCACCTAATGGGGGAGACCCAACCCTGTACTCAGATATTCTAGTCAAATGGGGGTCAGGGACACAGATCTAGTCTCAGGGAGCTCTTGTTCTGGTAGGAGACACACAGCCTCTGCACTCAGCAGCCTCCAGCCTGTCTATCTGCAGAGTTCTCTACTTTCCTGGACCCTTTCTCCTGAGCCTAGCTGCCCTCCGTCTGCCGCTTTCTACCAGTCTGCTGGCCTGCTGCTACTCCCTTCTCTCTTGTGCCCAGGCCACCATCTCCTGAATGTTCCTGCCTGCTTGTGCTGTCTCTTCGTGTTTGTGTCCACCAGGGGAGTTCTTCCTCCGGTTCTGCCTATGTGTGCAGGCCTGTGTTCAGGAGTCCCCCAGGACGCTGCCCAGACTACACACACAGAAGGAGACATGCGCTGTGCATTCAACCTACCTTAGATCTGCTTTTGATTGGGCAGCACCAGCATCTGCCCACCAATTTCCTCCTTCTCCGGCTTCTCTTCTCCTGACCCGTTATCCCCCCAGGCTCCTCCCTTTGCTGTGCTCAGGGAAACCTGCATCGGCCCTCCTCAGTGGCCTTCACTCACTTGCATTCTCCACTCCTGACCTCTTTTCTGGAGATAATATTGCAGAGTTTGCCCATGCACAGCCCACCTTTGTTTTAGCTCCAACCTTGTCAGTTTCTGGCACTTTTTGTCAGGAGTCCACTAGCAGATAGTGGGCTTTGAAAGCCTACCTCCCTCAGCTCTGGCACCTGCTCATCTGGCCTCCGACCATCCACATGAGCCTTACCCATGCTTTCACTCAGAGTTCTCTGTTCCTGCCTCAGTACGTAAGTGCAGGGAATCAAAACAGACAACCATTGTAGTAAGTGACTGGGAAGCAGGAAAGAAATGCTGCAGCCTTAAATCTCAAGAAGAGCCCTCTGACCAGGACAGGTGTGCTGTGTTGGAATCGGGGTGAAGCCCATCCCTTGTCTCTGTCCTCAACATCCATACGCACCAGCACCAGTAGGAAGCCACCAGATGCAGAACAGTCCTAAGAAAATCTCTTTTTTCCTGTCGCTGTCTCTCTGGAGGGCCAATGGAGGTCTCTCCTGAGGGCCCCAGGTCTCTATCGCTTTTCCCATGGCTGAGGCTGGAGGTGAAGTGAGCCCAGGGCGCTCAGAAAGCTCAGCTTTTCTACAGTCACATTGGAGAATCTCCTATAAGAAGCCAGTATTGCCCTTTGCTTCTGAGTGTGGCCTGTCCCAGGCTAACTCCAAACCTGCTGCTACTTACAGTTTTGGCCACCTGCATTACAAATACACTAATCTCTCCATTATCTGGGCTGGTGGAAAAGTTTTAAAAAAAGAATAAAACATTCCATCTGTCTTGAGATATGAGGATGTAACTTCCTTTTCTGATTTCCAGACACTTTTGTTTGTTTTTGTTTTATTTTGTTTGGTTTTTTGAGACAGGGTCTCACCAGGTAACTCTGGCCTAGAACTCGCTGTGTAGACCAGGCTGGCCTCAAACAGAGATTCACTTGCTTCTGCCCCTCCAATGCTGGAATTAAAAGCTTGAACTACACTATCTGGGCTCTAGATATTTTTGACAACAATGGTTGTCTGTTTTCATTCCCTAAATTCATGAACAGAGGAATGAAGGAATGGAGAACTCTGGGAGTGGGAGGACACGGCTCATTTGGATGGGTCTGAGGCAGAATGAGCAAATCGCCAGAGCCTAGAGCCTGGTTCCTGAACCCCACCGTCATCTAGGTGGAACGCCTTTCTAATGCCCCTGATCTCAGTCATGCTGGGTGCAGTGATCTACAATGGCTGGAACTGGAGAGACCAGCACTGCTTCCTTCAATCTCTTATTTCCTCCTGCTCCTTGGTTCCCATATGTTCAGGGAATACAAACTGACACTAGCATCAACCTAAGCCAGACATCACTGGAAAGGAAATCTGTCTCCACCCGCTCTTGTCTTGCCTCCCTTAAAAAAAAGAAAATCAGCCCAACACTATGTTATCTCAAGCAGTTCTGTATGGAGGAGACAAGTCTGGAACTGAAAACAGATGGAGTGGGGGATGGCTGATGAGGTGGCAGAGCGACTGTCCTTTCTACCCCTCTGTGGAGGAGAGGCTCTCAGGGGAGAACCGTAGTAGCAAGAGGGATGGAGGTGAGACTTGAAGGGCGTGCCTTTTGATTGCTGACACCTGGGAGAGATGTGGGTGGAGCCCAAGGACATCTACTCCATACCCATCTGGAACAACTGACAGCCTGGGCTCACTGCCTACCTGGAAGACATCACCTGCCTGTCAGGGAAAAGGGTAAGTGAGGCAGGCTCTTGGGCTTCCCCGCTTCTTCCTGGGCAGGACAGGCCTTCCCTCACTTTCCTCACTGTCATTCCTTCTCTCCCTGAGATTTCAGGGGCCTGTGGATTGAAGGACTCATGCTTCTGGGAGGCAGAACATGGGGCTCTACCTGGCTCTGTTGTGGGGCCAGCAGGCAGCTGCCCTTTGTCAGCATATTCTATGTAAGGATTTCTCTGAATGGAATTCAAAACTGAGAGCCACAAATAGAGGGGCGGGCATCCAGATCCTGTCAGTGAAGGCCGGCTTCCTGTGAGGTCGAGACACCTTTCCGCTAGTTAAACCCACCTGAGGTCATGGACACTTACTTCATTCAGCTCAGTAGCAAGCCACCATATCCCAGTGTTACAGCCAGGGAATGAAGTACAAATCCTTCATTCTGCAGGAAACTGAGGATGGAGAGGAACTGGGCCTGTTCAGGATCACCTCTCTTGACTTCTGAGAAGTCTCCCCCTACTCCAGTCGAGTTGAACCCACCCACCTCCTTCCTCTGGCTGCACAGTTAGGATATTCTGTCTTGGCACATGCTGCTGGTGCTGGAGATGAAGGAGTGGGATAAGCTGTCCCCGTGGCAGGTGTGTGCTCTTCACCTTAGAATGTCAGAGCAGGGTGGGACCTCAGCAGCCATCATCCCATCCTCTGTCCAACAGGTGAGGAAAGTGGGGTGCCCCAAAGCCCAGTTATCCCAGAGTCACCCAGCCCGTCAGCGGCAGATGCGGGATCCACATCCGGTCTCTGACTTCTGTCCCTGTCACATGATATCTGTTTTAAGCTGTCAGTCATGGAAGAAGGACACGATGTGTGTCACCTCCACTGCTGCTGGCCTGTCCTGCGAGTTTTAAAAGCTGTAACCGCCAAGGCTTTAGGGTTCAGGGATAAGCACACCTCTCCCTCCCTATAGCTATTAAACTTCACTAATACACTTTTAAAAATCACACAGCTGGTCATTTACTTATATGAACTCACAGCAACGGTGACAGCATGCACAGGTCCTACGCAAGCTCAATTCAGACAAAATCCCAGCGTAGACATGGGCAAGTGGGTAAGAAATCCACTTCCTAAGGAAATTTTTGCGATTGATGGCTGCTGGAGGAGGTGGGGGGGTGTCTTACAGGGATGGGACTCTTGGTGGACCCAGTGGATAGACCCACACTTAAGGACATTTGTGGACCCAGTTCATACTCTATAGGCCATATTATATATAAAAGCGTCATTAAATTGGGATATAAGGGGGAAAAACGTGGGAAGAGGAGCAGATTTAAATATCATCAAGCTATATTATATGAAAGTCACAAAAATTCAATTAAAAAAAAAATCACTTTCCAGCCAGGCATGGTTGTGCATGCCTTTGATCCAAGCACTTAGTAAGCAGAAGCAGGCATAGCCAGCCAGGGCTACACAATGAGTTCCTCCCACCCACAGAGGCTCATCATATAATGTTCACTGAGGCCCTAGGTGTTGGTTGAGAGTTGAGAGAACCTCTGCTGGCAACGGTCCCAAGTGTAGGGAAATGTCATTGCCCTAAGGAGTAGGCAGAGGGCCAGAGTCCTGGCACAGGCTATAGCCTGAATTTCATGGTCCTAACAGAAATCACTTTAAACAACAGAACCCACATCTTCCCCCTACCGAGATTTCCTGGGTGAGGGAGAGGGGTGTGTAGGGAGACTACTTCAGTTTCCCTGTGCAGAAAGGTTAGGGTGGTGGTAGCCGGAGGCAGGGAGATGCGGCCATGTCTGCAGCAGCCCAAGGCCCTATCTCCAAGTAGGCGGAGGAGGGTCATATTTCAGCTCCACATCCGGGGTGCATGGTTCACATTCCCCCCAGTTCACCCACCCCAGCTGCCAACATCCCCAGCTCTGCTCATCTCATGCCTTTGCAGGTTCTGTGCTCAGATGCAGAAGGGCCAGCCTGAACCTCTTCATGAGCACTTTTAAAGACTTTAAAAATATTATATGTATATATCGGGGTGGGGTATGTGACTGTGTGTTCACATACCCTTGGAGAACAGAAGAGGGTGTCTCATCCCCTGGAGTTACAGGCAGTTGTGAGCTGCCTAATGTGGGTGCCAGGAACTGAACCTGGGCCCTCTGCAAGAACAGCAGGTACTCTTAACCACTGAACAATTTCTCCAGCCTTCATGGGCATATTTCAGGATGAAATAGGATCTTTGCTAATGATCATATCGTAACCACCTTTAGACTGAAGAGCTATGTGCTGGGAGAATAACCTTGCCAGCTCCTCTGGCTGATCACTCCTTACTCACTGCCCAGCCTGACTCTCCTGGCAGTCCTCAGCCCTCCAGGGCTAATCACATAAAGGCCTCTTTCCTTCGTACTGGTTAAGTGCTATAAAGGAGAAGTGAGGGTGGATTGATTCAGTTTGCAGGGGCTAGTTAGGAAGGGTTTCTCTGACCAGAAGAGTTTATCCAGGGCCCTGTGGCTGAGCAGGAGTAAGCCAAGTAGCACAACAGCAACGCTGTGGCTCTGATGTCAGAGTGAGCTCAAGTGTGCAGACAGCAGAGGTCACCAAGGCCAGAGGGTTGCAACATGAGGCTAGATGAATAGGGTACAGAGTCTGGGCTTAATGAGGTCTTAGAGGTTAGCATCAGGATTCTGAATTTTATCCCTAACCTCAGTGGAAAGACAGGAAAGGTTTCAAGTGGACAAGTGATATCAGGCTTGTGTTTTGTGAAAGCCACTCAAGCTGCTGTTGAAGAACATAAATGGTAGAGGCAAAGTGACAGATGCCCAACTGGAAAGCCCCAAGACTGTGAGGGCCATTCAGGTGACACCATAGTGGTCCAAGGTAGGTCCAGGCAGTGCGTATGTGAGAGTTGTAGGGTTATGAACAGACTCTGGGGAGAGAGCCAAAGCGGAAAGCTGAACAGCCAGCCAGAGACACTTTGAGGAAGAATAGGGCCTGTGGGACCCAGGAGCTTGTCCTCTGAACCCACAGCAAGGTCTTTAGTCACAACGAGATATGAGCATCTCTGTTGCTCGTTCAGATTTTTTTTATATATGTACTTTTTAATTTTCACTTAAAAAGCTAACTTTATTTTGCCAATATACAAAAGTTTCTTATGTATAAAGCATGTAAGTTTGATTAAAAACTACAAAAGCCTCCACTTTTCCAGTAATAATGGCTTTTTTCAAAAGACCAACTAAATTCAGCTGAATTGAGGGGTCCACAAGAGTCATACAAACTGGATTTAGGAATGAGGGAGGGGCATTCACAACATCTGGAGCAGGAAGATGTGATGGACCATGGTGGTGGGGACAGCAGTGAGGCTGACAGTAATGGTGGCAGAGGTGATGATGATGATGCTTTAGTGATGATGATGGAGATGATGATGATGACATGCTTTAATGATAGTGAAGATAATGTCTTTAGTGACGGTGAATGCCCAGATGATGATGATGTTTTGGTGGTGGTGACATCAGTGAAGTGGTTATGGTAAAGAGCCTCATACAGGGGGTAGGGAGAGCGGGGATGGTTTTGGTGACATGACTGTGGCGGGATTTGAGGATGGTGAGGGCTACAACAGCTGTGCCACTTGCAGTCTGAGGGAAGTCTGGTGGGGGCATTCGCTGTTAGGAGCAGCTGTGACGCAGATCATGTCTGCCCCAAGTGTGCTCAATTAGAAGACATAATGGTAGCCTCCAAAGAAAAGGGTCTTTGTTCACTCACTTAGGCAATGAGTTTGACTGAGCTAGAACCATGCTCGGGTCACAGAAAAAGTATAGAATTGATCTCCGAATGGCTGGGACTGGGGTGAAAGCTCAGTAGGTAAAGCACCTCCTACACAACCTTGATGACCTGAGTTTGGATCCCTGGAACCGATGTAAAGGTAGGACACAATAGTACAGGTATCTGTAGTCCCAGCCTCCCTATGAGGAAATGGGAGATGGAGACAGGAGAATCATTGGAAGCCAGTGAACCAGTGAGCTTGGCATATGCAGCAAGAAACAAGGGAGACACTGTCCTAAACAACGTGGAAAGTGAGGACCAACACCCAAGGTTGTCCTCCGATCTCCAGACATGTGTCATGGCTCCTGTCCACCCACACTCACACATACTCAAACACACGCACCATACACACACAAAAAAGAAAAAGGAACAAGAATTGGCCCCTGACTTCAATGAGGATGCTGTTGCCCTCCTCCCCTGTGAGTGCTGAGGACAGTAAACCCTGCTCTGTTAGTCCCCTGACAGTTAATGGACCCATTATGCAAAGACACCTCTGACAGTCCCTGTCACAAAGAAAATGCTCTGATATCCAAAGTCTAGGTACATTCGCCTGGCAGCCAGTTCCCAGAGACGTTCTGTGCTTGGAGAGAAGGTCCATTTAAACCAGGGCTGTTCAAATTTCAAGTCACAACTCATTTGAGTAGGTTGCAACCAGTTCTGAAAAAAAAAAAACAGAGTACATACAGTAAAATGAAAATCAAGAAATCAAATATATGCCACATAGAATTGTCTCAGAAAATTTTGTGTTCAATATATATGTACTGAGTTTGTTGAAAAATGTATTACTGATTTGGAGGGATCAAAGGAAAAAAAATTAGACACACTGTTCTAGGCTGTTGTAAGGTAGTAATAACTTCAGTGTGGATGAATCTGTAGGTCTGACCTGAAGAAAGAAATCAAGGGAAAAGATAGGAATGCTCGGAAGGCTGAAGGAGAGACAGGCCACTACTGATAGGGTGGGAGTGAGAAACAGGAGGATGCAGAAACCGAGGGGGTGGTGGCAAAGCCAGTCTATATTACCTACTTTTTTGCCCTAAGCTGGGCCTGATCTTTATGAGATTCTAAAGGCTCTCCTAAGAGTTCTACCTCAAGCCTGACATGACTCACCAGAGATACAGGCCAGCGTGGGCATTGTGACTAGTGGTATGCTTCCCTATGGGAACTCCCAGACAAGGGCCCCTTTGTAGCCAGGTCTGCTGACCTGGCAGATTGGTGAGGAATGCACAGTGCCCACAGAGGCCTCCACCCCGCTTCCTATGCCACACATCTGTGTCTTCCAATGATGTCAAGTGCCCTTATTTAGTTCTCCCAACAGCTCAGAGCTAGGTAGGGTGGGGCAAATATTATGCTGTCCTTGGAAGAGAGGAGTAAACTGAGGACCCAGGAGGCAAAATGTCTTGGTTAAAGTAACAGGAAAACACTGTTGTTCAAGCCACAGCCCTTGCTACTGGCAAAGCTCCATTTGCTCTCCTCATCTGGTTTAAATGAACCTTCTCTCCAATCGTGGAAGGTCCCTGGGAACTGGCTGTCAGGCGGCTTACCCAGACTGACTATCAGAGCATTTTCTTTGTGCCAGGCACTGTCTGAGGTACCTTTACATACTGGGTCTGTTAACTGTCACAGCACTATAGAGCCAGGAAGTAGAGGCACAAAGAGGAAGGGTTACTTGTCTGAACTTCTGCTTTCACAAAGTGATAGAACCCCAACCTGCAGCATTTAGGCTGCTGGCTGCCAGAAGGCCACAGAAACAGTGGACCTGCAAATGGGTCAGCCATTGCACTGTAATCAACCAACAGCCTGTGTCTCCATGGTCAGAGCTGGATTTAGGTGCTCTGGAAGGCAGGCCCTACCTGCATGCTATACAGAATCTAAAAAAATGGGCTGTGCTCTAGTCCCATAGATGCCCAAGCACTTCTGCTCTGTGGAGCTTGATGGAACCGCCAGAGGGGTCCTAAAGCTGTTCTTAGGTGCATATTAGGCCCAGATACAAAACTCTATCCCCTGGCCAATGGGCATTAGATCAAAGACAAGCCTGACTCTGGCTTTTAAAAAGTACTGCTGTTAATTTTAAAAATAACACTTCACAGGCTAAAAAAAAAAACAAGTGAGCTTAATCATACACTCTCGCTGTTTTCTAATGAATGTATTGTTTTAGGCTCTGCAAGAATGTAATAAAAGTTTTAAAAATTTAATTCAGAATTCGATAAGAACGTGTCCCCTCATTTGACAGACTGCTTTTAAGATTCGAGGCCAAGGCTTCTGGCACGTGGGCAGGCAAAGCCCACAGATGGGCCATGGCATATACAAGCAAAGCAAGCATGCATTTGTAAGGGATGGTCGTGGGAGGCACACACGTACCAGATTTCATTTCTGTTCCTTCTCTGGGCATAGTAGTTATAGTGGTAAAACGGGAGGAGGGAGGGAAATTAGATGCAGGGGAGACTGGGAGACCATGACATGGCTGGGTCAGAAGTCTTAAATAGCCATAGCTTCCCCAAAGTGAAAACTGACCACATCCGCCCCCCTTTCACAGCTGGGAATATCAAGTCCATTGCCATCATCCACTCCCAGTATAGTCCACTCTGAGCTCCCAACGTTCTGTATCCTCATCCAAGCTCAATACAGAAATTAAAGCAAGGAAACAGGCCCTGCTCACAGAGAGCCCCAGACTAATGGGAGAGAGAAGACACAAGTTCTCAGAAGCACAGAGCTTTGGCAGGAGGAGGCACAGGCATAGGACGGAGTAGATAAAGTTATGACACATGGTAAGGGACATAGCAGTTGAATACCAGCCCTGCTGAGAGCTTAGACACAGAATATTGCCTAAGAGCTTTCTGGACACTGTGTAAACTGAGTCTAGAAATGCCAGAAAAATGCTGAGGATTGGGGCTGTTGAAGACAGATGGAATAGTGCTCATTCTTTGAAAAGTTCAAACACAAGGAAAACTTCACCTGGAAGAGGCAGTTACAGAGACGTGTGCCACCTGGGAACAGAATACAGTCAATGACTAGGAAAGGGAAAGACAGCCTGCATCACTGTTTCTCCATCTTGTTGGGTCCAGCCAGTTACTGCTCTGAGACTTCCCCTGTAGGTCCAGCAGGTGTCATCAGAGCCGAGTGCCCATGACCAGTCCTAGCCCATTCCTCCCTTTCCCTGATTTCCCATGAGCCTGGCTTGCCAGCTAAGGTACAGAACCCGCCTTAGTTGTGGACAGAGCCAAGTTAAGTCACCATGGAAACCTGATGGGGACTTGGATTGCCATGGAAACTTGTATAAAATCAAAGTATTTTGGGGGATAGGTTGCAGCAGAGAGGAAGGGTGGTGGGGACCATTTGTAGCAGTGTAGCACTTTCCAGGATTCTGTTCTGTGCCTTCTCAGGTTCCTCATTAGATTGGGCAGAGGACCCAAATCCCAGTCCAGAGCTTCTGAGAAATGGTATTGACAGTACCAGGAACACTCCCAGAGGGCCTCCATTGTGAAACATGTCTCCCATTTCCCCAGTGACTGCTTTGCCTAACAGTATCTTTCAGTGCCAAATCAGCTGCTTGGCAAAGCCAGGAAAGCAGCAAAGTTCATGTGCACTCTGACCTGGCTCTTGCCCAAGACCCCTGGCCCAGCCTTCTCTAGATCAGTCTCCTTTCTGAGGGGCCTTCTTGTCACAGGCCAGCCTGGAGAGATGATGGTCCCTTTGTCACAAGCCTTGAGAGAACCATACAGACTCTTGGGATGCTCAGAGGAATTGCTTAGCAGACACTCATACTCCTTAATGTCAACTCACAGCAAAGACCAAGTGAGACCCACGATGTCTGTAGTTCATCCAGGCAGGAGGAATGTGCATGTGAAATCCCATCTCTTACCTTCTTTCCCTCAAGTTATGCCTACAGTAGGATGGTGTTTGGAATAAAACAATGGAATGGATGAACTATTGCCAGCTAGTACTGTTGGGAAGTTAGAGGACAGGAGAGGAACCTAATAGGGAAAACAACAACAACAACAACATCTTATTGACTCAGTGGCTTGGCCCAGCAGTCAGCATATATATTAGAAGAATGTATTCTTCAGCATCCTAGGCCTCACCAAAAAGATGATTCCAGATTTCAGAGATAGAGCTCTTGATAAATCTTGGTAGATTTAGGGGCCTCCTCCAGACCTATAAGAGGACTGGCTAGGAAGGTGAGCACGGCAGCAGAAAGGTCTACCCTGGAGACTGTGATCTTCCCATAGCATCTCCTTCCTACTCTCAAAGGAAGCTGTACCCTGGGAAAGTTCCACTATGTTCTGTGAGCTGTACTTAACTGAAGCCAGGCCCAGCTCAGGTTTCAGGGCTCAGGGATTCATATTCATCTCCCCTTTCTCTTTCCCAAGACTGGAATTCAGCTCTCGGAAGTGCTGAGAAGGCCACAGGACAGGCTTTTAGGGCACAAACCCAGCTCTTGTCTCCTGCAAGTTCCATGTCTCTTGCTGGAACTTCCAAGACAGAGCAGTCAGGAAAACTTAGATGGACAAAGTGGGCCACCCTGGGCAAGTACCAGAGAAAGTTGATGTGCAAGGAGGTGGTTTTCCCTGAGTGAGCAAAGCCAGGATGCCAGGGCACTGATGCTGTCTGCCCCTGGTGCCCAGCGAGCTCTGCCAAAAGGAGGCAGTTTCTGAAGGCCTCCAGCCCTTCCTCTGGCTCTGCTGGACCTCCCCTGTTCCCTTCCTGCCAAGTATTTTTATACCAAAATAACTGGATAATTAATAATCATGTCATAGACCATGTTTCTGGCACTCCACACTTTTAAAACGTTACAGTTCATGTGTAATAGATATGAATGTCAGTCCACAAACTTGGACATTCAGCAAATATCCTATTAGTTGTCTAAGTCCAAATAACTCTAATTTTGAGCCCCTGTCTACCTGAGTGCCAGGATGTTTCCTGCCAGAATTCCTGTGGTCCTTTCCTCAACCAGAGTTGTTCCTAGGGGAGTGGAGGGGCCAAAAGGGCTTAGTTGGGGCATGAAGAACAGAAAAGACCATACTGCTCTGGTCTCCGCAGGCTTCCACAGCATCCAGACCGACAGTAGTGTTCTAGTGGGGAAGGTTAGGGTTAGGGAAATTGAGCTGTGCTGTGTGGACATGACACTCTTTGCCAAGTGCAGTGTCCCTCCATCCTCAGTGCGGTACTTCCACAGTGCGGAATCACGTCTGGCCACTCCGAAGCCTCTGTTCAATTCTCTATCAGGATACGCGCTCCTTTGTTGTTTCCCTCAAGGCTCATCTCTCTCCTGCCTCTAAAATCACCTTAACAACCCGAAGCTTTCACCAAATACACAGCTGAATCTGCTTCTTGCCCTACCCAGTGTCCTTCAAGAGGGTAACCTGCTCAAATGGGGGGGGAGGGGGGACAGGGGAGTGAAATACAGAAAGACCCAAATTAACTATCCAGAAATATCCCGATATGTGTGGTAGACAAGGTTGGCACCAATCTCACAAAGATCTGCCTGCCTCTGCCTCCAGAATGCTGGGTTGAAAGGCGTGCACTACCATGCGGATCCCTCACCTTTCTGGGACTCACCCAGGGGCGGGCCAGCCCCTAAGGATTCACCTGTCTCTGCCTCCCCAGCTCTAGGATTACAAATGCTCCTTACCATGCTCAACTTTTTTTTTTCCCTGTAAATGAGGGTTCTTGGGGACCAAATTCAGACCCTGACGCTTGAATGACAAGCATGCATGTTACCAACTGAACTATCCCCCCTTCCCTGAACCCTGCCTTCTTAACTCCCTGACTATAATGGTAGAGACTTTAGCACCCTTAAGGCGCACGGAAGGAGTAACTTTATCCACTGTTCTATTTTACTTTCTGACTTCACCCGGCCCGCAGAAGAGGCTGCTTCCCACGGTTCCGGGCCCCATTCATCCCGACAAATGCATTGCTTCCTACCACCCACTCATAATCTCACCACTGTCTCAGACTCCAGACGCTCGTTGCTCCATCTCAGCTCCTCAGGCAGAGCTTTGTGCCCTTAGCACGGAGAGAAAAGCCTCAAGGCAGGGCCTGCCAGAAGTGGGGAGGAGTCTGGAGGCGTGGGCAGGATGTGGCAGCCCCTCCTCTCCATCTGCTTTCAGTCAGGATGCTGGAGAGAGCGGGGTAGGCTCTGGTGGAGGCCGAGGTGGGGAGGCCCCAGAAGGAGGTAGTATTGGCTCACTAGGAGAAGCTGCAGTCCACTTTACCTCTGCCGGTCTCAGCAGTCACCCAAATAAAGCCCCTTCCTCACTGCCCAGGAAGCAGCCCTCAGTGC
This sequence comes from Eospalax fontanierii, assembly GCA_035773235.1. Lineage (NCBI taxonomy): Eukaryota > Metazoa > Chordata > Mammalia > Rodentia > Spalacidae > Eospalax > Eospalax fontanierii. Next base: position 58,704,162 of record CM069535.1, read on the forward strand.
AGCCAGCAGAGGCAGCCAGCTGCCCCTCTCAACACCTTTCTCTTCCCCAAGTTGGGTAGTAGTCTCATTCACAATTTGTCTCCCAAAAGGGATGGAAGTGTTTGGAGAACAAGAACCTGGGGCCCCCAGTTACTAGTGCGCATCTGGAAAAGTGGGGCAAACAGATGCAAATGGCAGCGGGAACTGCTTCTACCTCTGAGGGACAAGGAGAGCCTGTGTCTCCATCCTTCCACCCCAGTGCCACCCGGAGGGCCTCCTCTGTGTTGTTTTGTCTCAGTCTCTCTCCCTTTCCCTCCCTCCTCCCCCTGCTAAGGATGGAACCCTGGGGCCTAGCACATGCTTGGCAAATGTTCTACAACTGAGTTACATGCCCAGCTTGAGCGCTTAACCTTCTCCAGACCCCTTCCTCTCAGCACCCACATTGTGACCCTCTCCAAACTAATCATTGGAAGTTACTGCACACTTGCTCTGTAGCTGTGTAATTCTGAACACTCTGCATGTGTTACCTTCTCAGGGTAAGCCTACAACACTGGAATTATTTTTGTTCTGCGTTTACTAATGAGGCCACGGAGACAGAGAGGTTAAACAACTTGCTTGAAGTCATCCTGTTAGAAAGCGGTGGGCAGGGAGTTTGGTCTCCCCGGCTGCTCCATTCTGAGCCTTCCGAAGAAGAAGCTCTGTGTGGGAGCGGTACAGAGGCAAGGAGGATGCTGGGCACAGGTTCACATCATTATATAGATCAGATGAATAAATTATTTGGGATTCTTCTGTAAGGGAAATTGTTCTGCCTCGTCTGTTTATTCAGTGGTTGATGTATATCAGAATGTACTTGAGGGTATTTATCTTATCCTCTGAATTATAGTCCATGTCTGTATTTTTCATTTTGTAGCTGACATTTAATTTATTGTGCTGGGGGAAGGGTTTGGAGAAGTCTGCTAGTTTTGATATTTGGGGATAGAGGCGGGGAATGGTGCGAAGGGCTCCACTGTGGAACAGCCAGGCCTGCCTGTCCCCCAGTTATGGTGTGCTCTAGCTCTTTGCCCATTCCTCTTCATCTCTCCCTCTCTTATACTTGGTTCAGTCACTCACCAAATCTGAGTGATTGCTGTTTGCTGCTTCTACCTCTGAAATCGTATGCCAACCCAGCCCAAAACTGTTGTCCTTACTCGCACCATCGTCTCTACCATGAAAAGTTCTTGCTCTCACCTCCTGATTCATTACTATATATTGTCCTGAGGGTAACTTCCTGGTGCACAGCTGAGGCCAAGTCACCCCCAAGCACATGGCCTTAGGGGGATCCCCATGGTGTAACATCCTGATTTCTTACCCTAACAAGCCAGGCCTCCACTGTTACACCTTGCTGCATTTCTGGCTTCCTCAAACCATCTGCCAGTATTTCCCTGAGGGAACTCTGCAAAACCTGTTAATTAGCATTACTTGGAAATAAAAGACCCTGTGGTCAAGTAAATACAAGAAAATCTCAGTTGAAAAAGTTGAACAGTTTATTGTATGACCTCTCTGAGTGGGCATTGTGGCTCCCCTGGAGCGGGTGAAGCGGATTAACCTCCAGGCATGTTTGTCCATGAGATCCCATTTTGACACACTTTTTTGTAAGACTGATAGGGAACCATGGGCTGAACACTGCTTTGTGTTTGAATAAAATGAGTTCCTTGCTCTTCTCAGAACCTGCTCCAAGTTTTCTGGTCCCGATATCTTGAGTGAAGCCATATCCTCAGCCTGAAAACACCTGCTTCCTTCACCTTCACCTGCAAATACCCTGTCTACACTCTTAAATACAGTTAGTTGTCTCTCAGTATCCAGGGGAGATTTGTTCTAACCCCTTCCTTGGATACCAGACTCTGTGGCTGTACAAGTGTCTTCTATAAAATAGATAGTATTTGCCCGTGACCTATACTGACAGTTGTCTTTAATTAGATACACCTAGTCTAATATTCAACTAGTTGAATCTACAGGTGTAGAATCTACAGATACAGAATGTTGACCCTATTTTCTCTTATTGCCCCTTCCCCCCCACCCCAGCCATGAACCTTTTCTGGGGTTCTTTTGAACCTCTGTGGCAAGAAATATGGGATCTTTATCACCTGGAACTATTCAGCTTTTTTGTCTACACGTCTGGCGCCAGTCCCCCACTCTCCCTGGTCAGACTCTGAGCACTGTGATGGTAAGGGCTGTGCTTCTCATTATTTTACTGCTGTTCATATTTTCTACCTGGGCCATCACGTTGGCTGTGCCTCGGGATCATCTGGGCTGCATTTTATTTCTTACCAAACTTTTAATTTTAGAATAAATAGCTTTGGATTTATAGAAAGTTGCAACAATACTGCAACACACCTCATACCCAATATTCCCTGTTGCTAACATCGTCTTCTATCAGGGTACATTTGTTGCAATTAGTGAACCAATATAGGTCTTTAGTATTAACTGACATATTTCCTTTGGATTTCCTTGAGTTTTACTGAATGCCCTTTTCCTGTCTCAGGAGCCCATCCAGGATACCATTACCTCTGTCATCGGGCCTCCATGGGCTCCTCTAGGCTATCCTGGTTTTCCAGACTCTCCTTGTTTTTACGGATCCTAACAGTTTTGAAGAGTACTGGTCAGGGGTTCTGCAGTTGTCCTTCAATGTGGGCTTTTCTCCTGGTTAAATAGAGGTTATGGATTTTGGGGAAAAAGACGACAGAAATAAAGTGCCACCTCACCTCAGCATATGAAGGGGGCATGCTACCAACATGACTGACCACCCTTCATCTGACCCTGACTGTCAGGCTGAGGCAGTGTTTGTCATGTTTCTCCGCTTCATTTCCTCTCCTCACTGACTCTTTTCCATAGTGTGCTCTTTAGAAGGAGCTTCTGTGCACAACCCACATTCACGGAGGGCTCTGCCCTCTGGAAGGGGAACATCCACAGTAATTTTCTTTGGGAGATTTGTCTGTTTTCATTCATTCATTCATTCATTCATTCATCCATCCATCAGCATGTACACATAGGTGTTTATACTTTGAATCATAATTCAGAACGACATTTGATGATTTGATATTCAAATTGTTTCAGCTTTGATTGTTAGGAAAAATGCTTTCACTTGGCAACTGTGTCCCTTTAATATATTGCCCTACTCCCTTTAAATTTCTTTGGGTTTGGTTTTGGTTTTGGTTTTGGTTTTGCTCTATAAGATGCCCCAGGATCATCTGTTAAGTTCTTTGTCCCAGTGCTGCAAGAATCAGCTGTTTTCCTGAGGAACCCTTGTGGCCCTAATTGAAGAAAGCATTAGAAACTGAAAACTGCTGCTACATTGTTGCTGCCTCTAGATCTTCCCAGATGGCAGAGCTAGAAATATGCTGTCTGTGCTAGTCTATGTATGCACATGTCCTAATATATATTAATGTATAAATAATCATTAGCTTATTATGTAAATAAACATTAGTTAATAGATTTCTCTGATACTAACTAGAACCACATGAATCATTTTAATCTTTCCTTTATGCAGTTTTTTTTTAAACACCAGGTTTTTAAATATTAATGTATTGTCATTGTACAAAATGGGAGTTTCAAACACCAGTTGTTTGGAATCACAGTATTGTAAGACTGGGCCAAACACTGTTACAAAAGCTGAGTTACATTTATCATGCACTCCAATGTTTGTTAAATTGAATTGAGTTTACAGTAACCTAGATCTGCCTGTGGCAGATGTTCAAGGTTTCCAGACCGATGAGTGTATCTCCCAGCCTTGAGGCTGTGAGGCAAATTAGCTCTCATCTCCCCCAGGTAGTTCTAGGAAGAAACATCCTGTAGTCCTGCCAGGGTGTCCATTAACCTATGTTTGGGTGTTTCTGTTCATTTCCACCCCTATCTGGCTCCCTGAACACCTGATACTTCCTGGGGTGAAGCCAGACTGTCTAGGATCCATTACCATAGCCTGTAGTAGAATCTTGAGTGACAGTCCCTGCCTGTGCTTCGTTTCCCTGTGGTGATAATCAAGGCATGTGTAGGTTTCTGAGGTAGAATCCACAAGGCTTGAAATGATGTACAGATCATCTTACAAGTGAGAAACAGGTCCAGGAAACATAGCCAGGTACTGACAGAGCAAGCAGAACCCAGGCCCCTGTTCTTGTTAAATAAGTACCATGTCTTCAACCCATCCTTCTGAATGCCCTGGTCTGAATCATGAGGATGTGTGCTACACACAGGTAAGCCCCCAACTGTGTGTCTTGAAGACCACTGTGAACTACAATACTCCTGAATGCAGCCTTGGTTTGATTTCTGCAGAATGATGCATGAGATTTTTCTGAAGATCAATAGATCCCTTCTTTGAGGAGAAAGTGACCAAATAGAACATGGTCACCCACCTCTCCATCCCTGCATCAGCCCCTCTTCAATCCCCCAGAAACCCCTTGCTGCTCACATTCTTGCCCCCTCCGCCAAGCGCACCTTGCTCAGAAATTCCCCCTCACACCTTCCCCACATCCCCATCAAGTGATCAGTTTATTTAGTTGAGGTGTTTGGCAAGCAGTCTAATGAATGCACAGTACTTTAGAAATTCAGAAGTTTTGTCAGCCCTTTCTTTTCCGTACTGAGAATCGCATTCAGTGTGAGTGCTGTACTACTGAACTGCATCCCTAGCCAATTTAGAAACAGTCTTGCTGAGTTACTCAGGTTGGCCTTGAACTTGCTGTATAGCCAAGGCTGACCTGAAACTCACAATATTCCTGCCTCAGCCTCCCAAATAGATCTTTTCACCCCACTGAATATTTGCTGAACAGGACCCCAACTCCTGGCTTTGGGATGCCTCATTGTGAGTTGAATTAGACACTTTTTTTTCTTTTTAAGATTTATTTTATTTTTTTAAATTGTATGGGAGTTATGTACACATCTGACTACTGTTGCCCTAGGAAGCCAGATGGGAAAGGGGCAGTTAGATCCCCTGGAGCTGGAGTTACAGGCAGTTGTGAGCCACCTGCTGTGGGTACTAGAAACCAAATGTTGAAAGAGCAGCACACAACCACTGAGCCATCCCTCCAGCCCTTGGATACCTTGTCTTTAGTGTCCCCCAGCACTTTGTAATTGCATATCCTTATACTGAAAACATCATGATTTTGGTGCAAGGTTGCATTTATTCCCATCCACCTGGTATTGACACCCTACTCCAATAGCCTATTGAAATAATCTCTGTGGGTAGGCTTTCTATTTGCTCCTTATCTGCCTGCCTTTGCCTCCTAAAGAGCTCTTGAGTTGGCTTCCGGGCACAAGCATCTTTTTCTTCCTGGAGAATTGCCCAAGCCCTGCAGCCTAACTCTCCTGCCAGCCTCAGACTGTACTCCTGTCCCTCTGTCCACAGCAGGAATTGCTGACAGGAGGCAGCGGCAGCTCACTTGCTGCCATTGCACAAAGCTCCAGAAGCAGCTGCTTCGTCACTCAGTTCCTAAGCTCCTTCCTGGCTCCAAAGGTGTTTTCTGATTACGCATAGTTACCCATTAACAGAAATCTTTCAGCTCCTTGCAGTCTTGTTAAATGCTTTTCCTTCTCTTCCTTCAGAAGTCTTTATGAGCATATTTAGGAAGGCCTCCTTTGCCTGGATATCCAGAAGTCCAAGAATTATTGTGTGAATGGACTAGTGGTCTTTCATCTAAGGATTTTACCACTGGATCCAAATACATTTTGCTGACTGAATCTAGGTTGCCATTATAGGACAGTTTTAGAGTTTGCCCTCCATCACCACCAGAGGAAAGTGATTGGAATGTGAGATAGACTATGCCTTCTTTTAAATGATATCATTACTTAACCTAGTATACATCTATTATGGGTCCTGCTCCTGGCTCCTTTCCTCCAGTGAGGTGAACTGACGAGCTAAATGTCAATGCCTCTTGGTAGACCACTAGGTTCATAACCAAAGGGAACCAAGTATACTTAACAATTTATAATAGTTACTTACAGTAATAGTAATGTCAGCATTTGAATGTCTATTGTATACCAGGCCCTGCACTAGCACTTGACATGTGCTGTCTAATTTAATCTTCTTAGTAACTCTGAAAAGTAAAGATATTTACTTTATTTACACTGTGAGGAAAAAAAAAAAAGGACTTTTGAACATAAAAGTCCTTGCCTAAACTTACATACTGTCATGCAGCCAGGAGTCTACCTTACATCCATCTGATTGCAAGGCCATCTACCCTCCCCTGGATGGTTGGTTTAGAGTAGGTGGATAGCCAGTCTATAGCTCCTTGAAACCCAGCTTTCTTTGTGGATGAGAAAAATCAGTTTTTCCAAAGCCTTCTCTCAGATGGGGAGCTAAGCGTTCTCATGTCCCTCTAGCAAATTCACCTATGTGTCATTAAATAGGGAACACTGCCTAGCCACTCCTCATCTAATTGCCACAGAACACTTAGGTGATAGTGCAGATTATGATGTGTCAGAATAACTCAGTCCTGAGCTTTGTTCAAGCTCTGTGTTCATAGCTCAAGGTGGTAGACTGCTCACTTTAACAAGGAGAGATTGATGAAGTGCAGCTAATCAGAACAGAGCAGACCCTCCTTGTTGCTCACTCAGCCTTGGGCCTTTAGCTTATTGGTGGGTTGGGGGTGGTGGGGAAGGTAAGCACCGGAGGAGACAATGCAGGTCATGTGTGTATGGAGCAGGTCAACCTCTGCCCAGGAATGATATGAGTTCTGAGGAAAATGGGAGGTTTTGAAGAATGATCCAATACTTGGATCAGGTATTGAGGAAGGTTATCTAGAGTTTAGGAAGTGATCGTATTTCTGTGAATAAAGGATTGACATGCAAAACACAGGCACTACATAACTAAATCAGAGCGGAAACATGACTGTCTGTGGTGTTTACACCTACCCACTGTTCAAACCCAGGCATCCTATTCTGCAGGCTGCTCCCTTGGGGAAAGAGGCTCCCATATCACACTATTATCACTGACACTGGCCCGATACAAAATAATTATGCAGGGGATTCTGAGAGCCAACATAATTAGTCCAATTAATCTCTAGCGATGAATTATTCTGTCCGATAATCGTCTTCGGAAGCGAAGGATTCATTAGCGTCCCTGGCTGACAGCAGGGAGTCAAATGTCCTTTTATCTCGTTTCCCTGCCCCTGACATGGTAGAATGAAATTGCCTCTCACATTGATAAATTCTATCTCCATTAAGAAGGAGGCTGTTGAGGAAGCAGCAAAGGCTGGAACTTGTGCATGAGATGTTGTTTCCCGCTCCACACAGACTCCTAACCTTCAGCTTAAGGCCTCAGTTTTATTCAGGGGAGTCATGGAGAGAATGGAGGGCAAGCTCTGTGGTCAGTTAGAGCTTAGCCAGTTCCCATGAAGGGTTTTTGGAGCAATGTCTTTTGAACATGAAGGCCCTTGCCTAATGTTATATATAAGGCACTAGTCAGAATGTGATGAGGTGACTCTTTGAGACTTAATTTGCCCATCAACAGTTAAGCTCTAAGAGAGCTGTGGTTGACCATGGTGATAGAAGGTCAGATAGGGGTCTCAAAGCAAGTGGGCTGGGGGTGATTTTGCTCCCCAAAGTGTGTTTATGTTGTATTGCTTCATTAGTGGCCTGCTCAAGACTCACTGCTGGGCTTCAAGTCAGTAACTCTTAACTAGTTGGTTCTCAGATTCTTCTTCCCAGAAAATTAACATGATATACAGGTATACGATTTTGCATTTAATTTCAGAGAGTTTTAGACCCTCTGTAGCTCCCTTATATTGGGCCAAATAATCTATTGTTGAAGGGGCTGCTTTAAATACTGGAAGATGTTTAGTAGCATCCACAGCTAGTAATTGATGTCAATGATACCCATACAACCAAGTGTCTCCCAGACATGTCTTTATTCACTGTTGAGAGACACTGAAACAGTCATCACTGAGTGGTCAGCTCCACAGCCCAGGAGAGTGAGTAATTCTGGGTGGGTGGGTAAGAGAAGGATCCCTGGGAGACATGCAAGAAAGCAGTCTTTTTGTTTGGTTTGTTCAGTTTTTATCCTTAGAGTCTAGCAGGGTATGGTGCTGAGCGTGTGCTCTCTGAATGGACAGACAAGCATATGTGTGAAGGAGGAAAGGTCACATGTGCAGAACTGAGGAGAGAAGCAAGGCCTGTCAGACTAAAAGCACGTCGCAGGCAGAGGCACAGAGAGGTGCAGGAGGGCAGGTGTCTCCAGGGAACACAGGCCACCCAGTCCCTAGCACATGGATGAGGAGCAGAACGATGGTTTGTGTGACTGACTTAGGAGATGTGATATGACCCTTGCTTCAGGGTCTTAACAGGTGGGTGGACTGCAAGTCTGTAAATAAGGAAAGAAGGGGAGTTGCATAAAGAAGTTTCCCCTAATTGATCACCAGTGAATCTGGACTTGGCCTTGGAATTCTCAGAACAACCCCCAATAAAGTACCTACCCAGTACCTGCATATAGTGCAGCACAGGTAATCTGTCAGCCTTCCTCTCCGTGGACTAGGGCCCTATGTCAGCCGTGGTAGAATATTCTATTAAAGCTGACTCGGACAGGAAGCGGGAGTTTTTCTTGGACGTTGGTCCTAATATTTCTGTTGTGCTTTTTCCTGGACTGCGTGCCTTTCCCTCTTCCCTACCCCATTCCTGCTGGACTGTGGAGCTTCTCTGTGACTGGACTCTCTTTTTCTTGGTGTCTAAGTCATTCCTGTATGCATTCATTCATTCATCATCTGCAAATGTTCAGTGAGGCTGTGTTGTCCCACTGGCGATCTCCCCACAGAAAGCAGAGTGACTGCTCATGAGTGTGGATGTGGAGAGCAGGCAGGAGGCTGCATGACCCCATGATGAACACTGAGTTGTGGGAAATGGAGGCTGTGATGGGAGCCAGAGGAGCATTGCCTAATAGCTGGCTGGGTAAGGCCTCTCAGAAGCTTTTTAAGGGAAAGGCCATTGAAAGCTGGGAATCAGGATGAGTGACATATAACTCAGTTTATAAGTCTGGGGTGATGGGTTTTATTGTAGGTTTTTCTCTGTGTGTTTAAGAGTTGTATGTCCAGTAAAATATATATGTCTGCCTGCCCGGGACTATTGCTGTGGCTCCCTTGTAATAGGAGTTTGTAATAGCCTAGAATATGTAGGAAAATCTTTAAAGTGAATTCCTGGTCTCCATTAAAAGCATTTATGGTGTCTGGGGAGCCATTTCCCTTTGATTTGTATCTGATGAGGGAGCACAGAAGCTGAGATGTTAGGGAAGAAGACCAACTATATCCCAAGTACCATTCCAAGTGCTGGCATTGAAATGTGGATGTCATACGGCCTCTACTGTCAAGGAAGGCGGCTATGTAAAAAGGCATAAGTGAGAAAAGATATGCATGCTGGCTGTGGTGGAGTCTGTTCCAGGGACTTGAGAAGGAGTTGTAACGTCTATCAAGAGGAGGGGCCAGATGAGGGGGACCCATCATTCAAGCCACATTTCCTGGCCACCTGCTGGTTGCTGACTAGTGCTGCTGGCATCAGGTGGGACTGTGTTAAGAGTGTAGTAGCATGGTGGTGAGAGCAGTGGGCACCAGGAATTGTCACTGCAGAAGCAGCGTGTATTTTGTGATAAAGGACTCAGTCATAGAAAGTTCTGGAGCCTGAAGGGGAAGGGATATCTGAGGGCCAGAGAATTCTGGGAGGAGATATGATCTGAATCAAACATTCAAACAGGAAGACCCTTCAGATTGAACAGTAGCAAGGATGGGAAAACAATGATGCAAGAAGAGGAGTCATCAAAAGACTGGCCAGCTGGTGGAAGGAATATGTAGAGGAATAAAAGGAAAGATCAGGCCAACAAATTATTGTAGAGGGCCTTGAACTCTCGATGCTCAGTGTTACCTGGGATACTGAAGTCTCATGTTTTGAAGGCTTCAGGTTTCATGGATGGGGCTAGTTCTGAGACTCCTTAAGTCTGGGGCCACCCAAGCCACCCCCCAACCTCTAGCCAGGGCTTGGTGCTCCTGCATGAGGTTCTCACTCCTAGTGTGTCCTCCAGCTTGGCTTCCCAGTGGGGGAGGGAACACACATACCACACACACACACACACACACACACACACACACACACACTCAGTTCAGTAGACTAGTCACCCCTGTCCCCAGGAGTGAATCCTTAGCCTGCTGTTCCCATGGCAACCGCCTTTCAGTGCCCAACATAGGAAGGTATAGAATACAAGGAACTGGAGGAGACAAGCAAATGCTGTCATCCCTGGTGACTTCCCCCAGTTGGGTGTAGGGGAAGTAAGAGCAAAGGCCAGGCAACCTTGAAGGCCAGGGGACTCCCTTTGTTCTTTAAAGGAGGGAAATTCAGCTTGGCCCAGGCAGCTGATTCCCCATCTCCTCTCTCAGTCCTCCTGAGCCCAGGGTACCCCTTTGCATCCTGCTCATTAAAGATAGATGACTCCAGGGAGGCGGGTCAGGGGTCACCAGCTGCTAGGGCTTCTTGCTGAGGATCATGTTCAGGGAGAGTGCGGCAGGCCAGGACCACCAGCCCTGGCTGCAGAGACAGAAAGAGGGAGGGGCCTGGGGAGTTCGTTCAGCCCAGTCAGCAGCATTTTCCTGAGAATAGGTACATGCTATTGACAGAGATTAGAAGTGAGTCAGGAGAGCCATATATAGCCAGGAGCCTGGGCTCTGGACTCCATTCCATTTCTCATTCATTGAAAAGGAGATATACGTGAGGTGCAACCTTCAGAGTGACCCGGTGCTATGACACTGGAGTGAGAGTTAGTGAGGCTGGGGTCCCAGGACTGCTGCGTCACAGCTGGAACCCAAAGACAAGCTGCTTTTCTGTCTTTCCACTGCAAGATGAACTCACAGAACCTGCGTCATGGAATTACTGTGGGAGGTTTAAGGGCCTGATTGGTATGAAAGACCTGGCACAGGGTAGGCATTTAACAGGTGCTGTTTGCTTCCAAAAGTGGAGGAGCCGATGGCATCATTTCTATGCAGGCAATCCTATGTTTCCAAGAATGGAGACTGGCCAACTCATGGGACATACACATACACACACACCTTTCCCACAGAGTGTGAACTTTCAGGCTCCAGTCTGATCCCCAGAGTCCTGTACTCAGGCCTCTTGCCACAACCTGGATGAATTCAAGGAGGGAAGATAAACAATAAGTGACCTCTTGTGGCTTTCGTTTGTCCTCCATGGTGGTGCCTCCCTCTGCTTGTGCTGAGGATGGGCACCCCCTGGCTGTGCTAGCTTTCCCAAGCCCTGGACATAGGGCTTTCACAGTGCTTTACCCTGTGCAGGGTGCCTGACTCAGTCAAGTGGTATTCTGCCTGCAGAGTGAGACCTTCCTCCACCCACCTCTGCCCTCTTGGAGAACAACAGTTTAAAGAACCCAAGCTGGGCTCTTCCACAAGCGCAGACACATTGAGGGGAAAGTGGGGTGTGTAAAAAGGGCGCTCCGTGTTGGAAAGTGTGTTGTCCTTGAACTCAGGTACGGCTTTGCAGCTCTGCAGGCCTGGGAAATCTCTTCAAGGGACACTTTGCTTTCCTGGGAGTTTGCCTCTTTTCAAATGGCGACCCGCCCCAAGTTTCCACAGCAGCAGGGGCTGCGTATTGGCCCTAGAGGACTACGCGAAGGCATGGAGGAGCACCTCCCACATTGCTCCGTCCTCCTCACCTGGGCTGCCCCTGGAGATGGGGGCAGGAGCTCACTGCTGATTCTGAAAATGCCCAGCTCTGGCATTCTCATCCTCTCTCCTTTGTGCTTCTCTCTCTGACTCTCTGCAGCACAGGACTGGCATTGATGCTTTCTCCACAAGGAGAAACTGAGGCTTAGAGAGATTGAACGACTTGTTTACAGGGCCCCAGAGGACCTTGGAACTGGGACACAGGAGTCTCCACTCTGAAGGCGCTGCACTTTCAGATGTGGGAAGCCCTGGGCTCCTCAGGGCAGAGGCCGGCTTTGTGGACAGGGCTGGGCAGGAGGTGGGACTGGAAGCCCCAGTCCCTCTCTCCGACCTCCACAGGTGTGTTCCCTATGAAGGAAAGAGTGGGGTAGAGATGGAGATGCTGCTGCAGCTCGACTTTGACTGCCCCTGCTTCCCAGGCTTCTGTGAGGGAACTGGACGGAGAATTCTGAATAATCTGAGCAGGCAGTGGCTAGGCGTGGGCTTGGCAAGCAGGCCGCACAGCTTGCCTGCCAGGCGCTCTAGGAAGGTTCTTCCGAGGCCAGAAGCTTTGCAGGTTCCAGAGCTGGGACAAAGCCCAGCGGGAAGAAAAGGCACCCTCAAGGAAGTGTTGGACAGGAGCAGTGGCTGCCAGCAAGACCTGCAAGACTGGCTATGGCCCCACATCTTGGAGGTAGAGAATTCTCAACTTGGCCAGTGGCCCGTGACTCCCCTGACTCCTGGCAATGTTTTATCTCATTCATCCAGAGTGGAGAACAGGCCTCACCCTATGATCTGTGAGGAGCATGATTCCAGCACGCCAGTTAGGAAGATCCTCTTGGTGGTCAGCCAGGTTGTCTTTGTTGTCATTTATTCATTTTGGAAAAAGCATGGACTTCAAAGACAGACTGGGATTCAGACCCCTACTATGTCATTTACATAAGCTGTATGACCTTAGAAAGTTATTGGCCTCCCTGAGCCAAACATCTGTAAAATGGGGATAATTATACTTAGCCCCTCAGGATTGCTGTGTTCCAAGAACAGAATACTTATCAGCATTTAGGGCCAAGCGCAGCACATAGAACACACTCAGGAAATACTGTCTCCTTTCCTTTCTTTCCCTGTCTGTCTCCAAGAACATTGCCCTTCAGCAAACCTTATTGCATTACACCTCACCGCAACATTTGTTTTCTGCCTTCACAGTCAGAGCGGGTCTTCCTCAATGCACTCTGGTTTATGCCTAAGCCCTGGGAAGAACAAGGGAGGGGCTCCCAGGCCTTTGTCTAAACCTGATCTTTCAGTAGGCAATGGGGGTCATCCCGAGATGGTAGCAGATGGTTGAGCCCAAAGGTCTCTAGTGGTGGCAGCAGAGGATTGGTGACACAGAAGGCATTCCTAGAAACTAAAGCCCTCTGGGAGGCAGCCCAGGACTAATGTTAGTTAACAGTCAGCAGCCAATGTCAAGGCTGGTCAGATGCTATACGGGCAGAACTGGACTTGGGGAGCAGCAGCCTCCGTAGATGCTTAGGGGACCCCTTTCTGGGGCAGCCCTGCATGGCCCACACCCTGCTCCCAGCTTTCTCCCTCAGGATCCTTAACACCAGCCCCACCTTCTTCATTGCCAGACCTGGTCTGTGTCGTATCGACTGAATCAGTCAATATGAGCTAAGTGAGTTGGCAGACATGCACAGTCGGCCCTTACCTTGCCATTCTCATCTGCCATGGGCTCCAGTCATATTCTTGACTGACCCTCTTTGGGTCTCAGTGTCAGGGCCCTGGGAAACTGCAGATGGGCTGGTTGTACCTGTGAAAGGTACTAGAATGTGTGTAAAAGCTGGGTGTGGTAATGCACAGTATAATCCTTAGGAGGCTGATGCTGGAGTGTTGGAGAGAAGGAAGGCCAAACTTCTGGAGACAACTGGTTATATCATACAGTCCCACTCCAGTGGATTCTAGCACGCTACCCAATGGCACTGTCTGTGAATGCTCCCCAGGCTCACCACTTTGGCCATAGTTTTACTAGCCAAAGTGACAAGGTGACTGTCAAGTACTTAAAATGTGGCTAATGCAATTAAGGGAATGAGTTTTTTCATTTAATTTTGATTAATTTATTTTTAATTTTTTAAAATTATTTTTATTTATGTGTATGAGTATTTTGTCTGCTTGTATGTGTGTTCATGTCATGCAATGCCCATAGAAGCCAGAAGAGGGTGTTGGATTCCCTGGAACTGAAGTTACAGACAGTTGTTAGCTGCCATGTGGATGCTGGGAACCCAACCTGGGTCCTCTAAAAGAACAGCCAGTGAGCTTAACCTCTGAGCCATCTCTCCAGCCCCTTGACTAAATATAAAAGGTGTTCATCAACCTTAGTCACTAAGAAAACAAATACCAAATCTATGATGAGTTAGCATGTCACAGGAGGCTGGCTACAATAAGCCAGACAATAGCATGCATTGGTGAGGACAGGGAGAAGTCAGAACTTCCCACCATGCTAGTGGGAATGAGACAGTGCAGGACTGGAGACATGACTCAGCAGTTAAGAGTGTGGGCTGCTCTTGCAGAGGACTGGAGTTCAGTTCCCAGTACCCACATGGTGGCTAACAATCATCTGTAACTCCAATTCCAGGGGACTCAATGCCCTCTTCTGATCTCCATGGGCATTTCATGACATGGGTGCACTTACATACATGCAGGCAAAATATTCATACACAAAAAATAAAATTTTTTTTTAAAGATACAAGGCAGCCACTTTGGATGACAGTCCACAAACCATCTATTCCTCAAAATGTTAAGCATATGTCACCATTTGACCCAGCATTCACTCTTAGGCATATATCCAAGAGAAATATAAACAGACGTCAATATATATACATGAATTTTCATGGGCAGCATTATTCCTGGACAAAAAGTAGAGATGAAGCGAATGTCCATCAAATGATGGACAAGCAAAGCACTCCCCATACAAAAGAATGTTATTCAGCCATGAAAAGGAGCTAAGGGTGATACATGCTACAACATGGAGCAACCTTGAAAAGGCAGCGCAAAGTGACAAAAGTCAGTCACAGAAAGCAGACTGATGGTTGCCAGGGTTATAGCAAGAAGAGAAGAGGACTGAGTGCTTAGAGGTAGAGTTCATTTGGGGAAGATAAACATAGTCTAGTTGAAAATAAACATATTCTAGATTACATAAGTGGTGATGTGTATACAAATGTGCTGAAAACCATGAAATTCTGTATTTTAGAGGTGAACTTTATAGCATGTATACCTCGGTTTACATGCCTATAGATTTATCTATGTTTCACCATCTCTGGCTAATGGTTCCAATATTGGACAAGTCCACACCATCTGCTTTCAAATTCTGACTTCCCCGTGTGTCTTGGATGGTGGACTCAAGCCTCAGCTTTCTCAACTATTAAATGGGGATAACAGTTGAACTAGCTCAGGTTGGTCATGCAGTTGAATATGACTCACACACAACACTTCCAGAATGGTACCTGGCACCACAGGTAGAAGAGTTAGCCAGTCCCTGGTATACCAGTGTCACAACTAGCAGGCAGTCAGGGCTCCTCTATTACCATCCACACCTGAGCCCCGCCCCTCCCTATTCCTCCCACTCCCTTGCCTGCAGATGGTTCTCTCAGCTGTGTAAACTGTTGCTATAACAACCACTCCCAGCCCTCAGCAGCAGCCACATCATCAGAGCACAGAGACACACGAAGAGTCTGGGCAGCATCAACCGTGGAAAACCCTGAGGTTCGCTGGGCAGGAGAGTCAAGGCCTGTCACTGAGCGAGAGCCTGCCCATCCACTGGCTAAGATGGGCAGACAGTCCTCTGCTGGAAACCTGACCTGTAAGCCCAGCTAGCTCAGAGTCTTAAGTCTTTAGAATCTGCTCTGATCCTGTAACCTGACATTCAAAGAGAAAGGGGTAGCAGGCATTTCTCTAGGAATATAATAGAAGATAGGACTTGCAACTAGAACTCACTCCGTCAGAATCCAGGGCCCTCTCCTTATCACTTGGCCCTCAGTGACCGTCCTTGACCTAGAAATCTTCCCCGCCTCTCTTCCCAAATGGACAGTGATAGTCATAGTGGAGGGGGACTGTCTTCTCTCCCTACCAGGCAGGCTACCTGCCTCAAAACACTAGATAAAAGCCCAAGCTAGACCCCATGGCAGAGACTTGAACCAGACCTACTTCCCCAGAGCATTGGGGTTAAAGGGAGCTGGATCCTCTCTCAAACTTTGGCCCTGAATCTGAGCTTGTCAAGTGGAGCTCATGGGTCTCCAGAGCCTTCTTCATGTCCAGGGCTGGTTGACTAATCCCTGGAAGCCAGGCCCAGCGCCTAAACTGTCCCCAAGAGCAAGGCAGGCACTGCGTGGTAGATGGCCCCACATAGTGGATACTGCGAACACTGGGCTGTAATTTAAGTATGGTAGCACAGTCAGGGCCTGAGGCCAGAGGTCGGGAAGGATGTCTGTCAAGGGTGCAGAGCCTGCAAGGAAAAGTAATCTTGAACAGAATGCAAAAGAAAGAGGTCCTTTAGGCCTCAGAGCCAGACAGCTGCCAGTCCTGCAGCACTGGGGCCCCGGCACTGGCGGCTGAGGATCCACAGCACCCCCTCGTGGCCCTTCTCAGCAACAAACCCGAGGTGAAGCAAAGGATGAACTGAGATTGGCATCCCTTCACTAGGAGACTGAGGAGCAGTCTGCAGAAGCCTGAAAGTGCAGCAGAGATAGATATGCGCCAGAGGCATTTCCAAGTCACCTTCCTGGGAAGAGCTGAGCCTGGCTTTTTGATGGGCATCCTATTCTTCCTGTGTGGAACAGAGCACACGTATTCCAAAATGTGACTCCTAATCAAATCACATCATCCACTGAAGATTCCTGGGCATCACCAACTTGTTGAACCAGAAACATGAGGGGTGGCACCTTGGCATCTGTGTTTTAACTGTCTGTAAAAGAAATGCTTATACTTCATGCCAAGCATAAAGTCATAGGACCATACTGCAGAGCTGGAGGGGGCATTGAGTGTCCTTCACCCAGATTCCTTATTTATAGACAGGGGAACTGAGGTCCGGGGGAAGCCATTTATCCAGAGTCTCACAGCCAGTTGGTGTGCGCCTTCAAGAACACCAAGCTGGAGCTGTTTCTCCTATGTTGCCATTCTGTGTTCTCTTCTTCCTGATTCCTCTTAGCACAGTGCTCATCACAGATGCATTACTGAGTTCCCTAATGCAGGTCCACTAAGTGATCTGGAGAGACTCGGGCCTGGCGGTCCAGGCTGGAGTACCCATGCACAGCCCTCTCTCTGGCCCCTGCTTTGCTTCTCAGTCCTAGTTTTCTTCCTCTCCTACCCAGACTTACCAAAGCATTGTTTCTTTAACTGTGGCTTGGTGCCTCATGAAGCAAACAACAAAAGAAGGGCGCCAATCAGTCCACTCACAGACTGAGTGGGTTCAGGATTCCCTAGGACAAAGATAGCCCCTCCCCAGGAACTCCTCTGGGGAGCAGGAGTGCTCAGCAGATACAGGCATAGGATTTGCTGCACTGCAGGGTTCTGTGACAGCTGCCTCTGACAATATTGTGACTTAAGTGGTGGGATGAGTGGAATGATAGGATTAGCAACAGAATAAATAGTCCCCCGCCTGCACACTCCACGTCAATGGGGTGCGTCTGGCTTGGAAACCTGCCCGCCCCACGTCCTTCTAGAACCTCTGCGGTCAGTAGGTGACTTGGAAAGGAGTGGAGGGAGGAGAGAGGGTTGCCTTTTAGACAAGCTGCTGTGCTCTACTTTAGGGCAGAGAAGATCTGTGCACGGAGTCACCTGTCAACTTTCAGCACCTGCCCTGACACACTGAAGGACTCAACCTTCAGAGATTTCCAGGTGAGGGTGAATCCAGTGAAAGGTAGCTGATGCAGACTGCACAGAATCACTTAGTTTATTTATTTTAGATATTTTGTATTTGTTTATTTTTGTTATGTGTATGAGTGTTTTGACTGCACCACAACCCAAGAGGCCAGAAGAGGGCATGAGATCCCCTGGAACTGGAACTAAGTATCGGTGTTAACAGCCATGTAGGTGCTGGGAATCCAACCTGGGTTCTCTGCAAGAGCAGCCAGAGCTCTTAGTGGCTGAACTGTCTCTCCAGTTCAGTATCACCTAGTTTAACCCTGAGCAGTTGGAGGAGCTCTAGAATATGATATCCTTAGGACCAAGGAGTATACTGAAGTGGACCTCCAGTACCTGTTCTTACTGGAGTTTGTAGATTTATGTCCTTAAGTCAAGAAGAGGAATAAAAAAGATTGAGAGTCTCAGAGATGTTTGATGCATCGAAACATAAAATGATCCTCAACAAATACTAGTGGTAATATGTATAACTACCATATTGGGAAAAAGAGGCCCACTAGCTAAGGCTAGAAATTGTTTTTGTTTGACATTTTTGTTTAGAATGCTTTTTATTGAAATTATATTTGATTTGTGTATATGAGGAACCCAAACTGTGATAAATTTTGGGATTTAAAGACATGAACCCTGTGCTGAAGATCAAATAGAGTCAGGAAAGTTTTATCCTCTGAAAAGTTGTTAAGAAGAGCTGAGAGAGAGACAGAGACAGAGAGACAGAGAGAGACCTCTGTTCAGTCCTTCCTGTTTCCAGATCATTTAGCCTGGCCTGGATCTTTACATGGACCAAGGCCCAGACAATCCCCTGTGGTTAGCTTAGACTGTGATTCACCTCTGTTGTGGATAGATCTCAGTCTTGAATTTGGTTTACAGCACTGAACAGTGATTAAAAATAAAAAAAAAATCCCAGGCCAGGAGCCACACCAGCCCTCAGACCCCTTTCTGGACTGAAGTGATGGATTGTTTCCTGTCTATAAAGTAAAAGGATGATAGATGCTTTGAAGTTCTAAAATATGATCATTCCCTGTTGGAGCACTTCTGTTCCTCCTGTGGGCTCACACCTTACACAGCCACTTACAGCAAAAACCAGCCTAGAAGTCAGGCACAGAAGCAGCCCTCAGTTGCCCTGCCCTGGGATAAACTGCTCATATGGATTCTGAAACATTGGTGGAAGTAATTAATGTTTCACTAGGCAGTTATTGCAGTTTACTTAATTGCTGGCTAATAATTAAAACTTCACAGAATGTGGGCAAATCTGACTGCTGGGTGATGAGTCCCCCTGAGCCTCTTCCTTTTAGAACTTCTCTGAATCTGCTGTTACCCTCAGTTTTAGTCTCCCTGCCCATTGCAGTATCACATTCTGGCCCAAGGAAATCCTTGAGGCCCAGGCATCCCTCAGCCAAGGCTAACTCTAGGAGAAGGGACTGGTCAGGCCTGATGATACGGAAGTGAGATTTGGTTAGTACTGCATATGCCCTTAGATCCAGATATGAGAGCCTCACGCAGCCAGGGCTGGGTCCTGCCCGCCTGTGAATGGTGAGGAATGGGGAGCCCCAGCCGCACAGTTTACCCAACTCTGCGCTGCCTGCCAGATCAGAGCTGTGTTTCCAGGGCATCTGCTGTGGCCAGGCACTATGTTAAATGCATTGGTGAGTTAGGTCTTTAAGCCTCATGGCAGCCCTAGGTGGATGTCTTTCCT
Source organism: Eospalax fontanierii (assembly GCA_035773235.1). NCBI lineage: Eukaryota > Metazoa > Chordata > Mammalia > Rodentia > Spalacidae > Eospalax > Eospalax fontanierii. The sequence goes on from CM069535.1 coordinate 58,723,395, forward strand.
TTCCCTGTTTCACAGAAACAAAAATGGCAGCAAGGTAAGGTGACTTGTTCAAGGTCAACTCAGCTGGGAAGGGGCAGTGCAAGACCTGAAAGTCAGGTCTTTCTTCCTGACTCTAAGAACTGCATTTTGTCACTACACTGCAAATCAGTTTCTCCTGGGTCTCAGGCTGCTTCTTAGTCCTGGGGAGGCCTGTTTCTCCTGGTCAACTCAAGTAGAAGGAATCTGTTCATGTCATCTTCCCAGTGTCCCCCTGGCTCCTCCCTTCTTCATGCATCTCTTAGTCATCTTCCTCCCTCTTAGGCAGTGGCAGACATAGTCACTCAGATCTGTCCATGCATGTGTCTTCAGAATTGCAGAACACTATGAGGTACACCTTGGCAAGATATACATATTTTGAGGTACTGTACTGTAATGGAAAGAATAGGAGGTTTGGAGTCAAAACAAGCCTGACTAATCAAATCAGATATCACGTCGGACTAGCCTAGTATTATGCCTTGCATGTGGCAAACTCGTGGTCACTGGCATTATTGGCGTTTGTGTGTCAAGTATATTTGATTGTTGGTCATAAGTCTCAAGACTTGGTATTCTGTGTGGACTTCTATGAGAGCCAGCTGTGTAGGAAGAAACGCCAACCTGCAGATACCTCTGTGCATCCTGGCATGTTGCTGCTGATTGACCGTGAGTTGTCATGGTGATGGCTAGATTGGGAAACACTCTTGCATCTCTTCTGAGCCCAAGGAACACAAGTCTGTACCTTTTGCAAGAGAAAACTTTGAATAGCAGCCTAGAACAAAACCATTGGGAGTATGCCTCCATTCTTTATAGACTTGTGTTACCACTGGACTAGTAAGAGCTCTACCTGACTTCTCTGCAACTCTACTACACACACACACACACACACACACACACACACACACAAAAAAAAAAAAAAAAAAAAAAAAAAAACCCACACTTGGAGCTATGTCCTGTTCTGCAGGAACTTAGAGAGCAGCACATCAAGGCCACTGGAGCAAGGGGAAGGTATACTCTGCCGGCCAAAGACTGCTCCTGGCAATGCTGAGTCACTGAGACGAGATTATTGTAATTTACACAAAGGTGTCACATAGGCTAAGAACATCTTGAGCGCCGATCAGTACTGAGGAAGAGACTCCATCTTTGACATACCTGAGCTCTATTTTGACCCCAGGCCCAGCCAGGCTGAAGCCATACACTTGATGAAGACATTAGCCAGCAGAACAAAGCATTGTGTTTTTAAGTTACATTAACATCATCACTAAGTAGCTAATGCAGGAAATCCCTCCACCCCTTCCCAGATTCTCATTTTCACAGGACACAGTGAAGGAGGGAGTGACAGTTATGAACTGGGGGTCAGGAGGGGCAGAATGAGGGTCAGGAGTCCACAGAATATCCTGTCCATATGAGAATCTTAGAACCAACAACCAAATATACTTGACACGCAGTGCCAGTGACCGTGTGTTTGCCACATGTGAGGCATGATGCTAAGCATATCACTCTGGGGTATTTAATTTGAATCATCATGTTTGTTTTGACTTCAAAGCAAACTCTTCTGAAAATGCACCTTACTATATTTTAAAGCTAAATGTGTAAGTTTTGCCTTAGAGATCAGGGATGTGAAAATGAGGGATGTGGACCACCCCCCGCCCCATATATATAGTGTCTATAGCATCTTGGGTCCCAGAAGGCTTGTCCTTCTATGAATATAAACCCTAGGTCTCATCCTGGAACTGCAGTTTCATATACTCTTCCCCCAGGAATGTAGAGGGCATGTAGACTCACCAGGGACCCTGACACACACACACACACACACACACACACACACACACACACACACACTAGTTGAGCTGTAAAGCAGCAGGGTGGCATACCCAAGGTGTCCACCAGGTGACACTGAGGTGTAGCTCCTGCAGAATCATCCAGGCTGAGTGCCTGGCAGACCCTGTTACCCCAGCATAACAAGCCTTGATCTAAGCTCTCTGCCTTCCCTCAACCTGCATGAGTGAGATACAGATAATTCTTCCATTAGCTTCTCTTCATCTTCAGCTGGTTGCCCCTCCTCCACCTCGGCCTCCACCTCTTCTGTGATATACAGGGTTGGGCTGAACCACTTCAAGGACCTCTGTGTCTCTGTTTTTGAGGAGTCTAGTTGTAGGGGAAGTCCCACCATACTCTGCTGACATAGAAAGAAGTAGAAACTGGGACAGGGGGCTTTGGGGAGACTGGGGAAAGAGGGCTTTGTGACTGATCCGTGGGAAGTGGGACATTCCCATTCCCTGTGGATACCATGTTGTGAGATTAGAGTTCCCATCAGGCCTCTCTATGCCTCAGGACCCAGAACTAAAGAATGAAGTTGGCCAGTGTATGGCATAAATATTTTTCCCTTTAAAAAAGAGAAGGGAAAATGTGTTTTAATGTCATAGCATCCAACAAGTTTGTGTGTGTGTGCGTGTGTGTGTGTGTGTAGGAAGCGTTACAAATGGTCATTGTACTAATTCATTCTTGGCATGTTCATTAAGCATTTACTGTGTGTAATCACTACATGATGCTGATGATATAAGAATGCCCTGGTATGTCAAAAGAAATGGGCTTCTGGAGCTGGAGATATGGCTTAGCAGTTAAGAGCACTGGCTGTCTTTGCAGAAAATCTGGGTTCATATCCCAACACCCACATGGCAACTAATGACGGTTCCAAAGGATCTGCCCTCTTCTGTCCTCCAAGGGCACCATATGACATGGGTGCATTTATACACATGTATGCATAATACTCGTACACATAAAATAAAAATAAATAAAACAACAGCAACAAAATAAATGAATTTCTTTCAGGCCCCAGCTCTGACCATGTTACATGTTAACTGTGTGGCTAGCAGTTGGCCCCAGCATTTTACTTGATCTCTCTAAGGGTCAATTTTCTCATCTGTAAAACAGAACAAAAGCACAACTCTCCCAGAAATGCTATAAGGATTCAATTAGATGGTGTGTGCAAAGGACTGGGCACACCCAGAAGTCTGTGCCTCTCTTGGTGATCTTCTTCTTTGGAAACACCCCTTGGAGATGTGAGTGCCTTGGCTCATTTCTGCCAAAACCATAGAAGGCATCATCCTTCTGTGAAACCCATGTCTTGGCACCATCTTCTTGATCCCCACATAGACATCTTAGAATTAAACCTAAAATATAAGGCTTACACTTTCTGACCCTGTCTGTGCTCCATGCCAAGCTATCAGTTAAAGCCACAGAGTAGCTCACAAGATGACATTTACCAGGATAAACAGGTATTGGCAGCCGAAGAAGTGATGCCAGGGCTGTGGACAAAGTGCAGACCACTGGCATGGAGGCCTGCTATTTGTCACTGTTCTTGTCACCAGCATGGAGGGCTGGGTACATGGGACTGGCCATGAGAAGCTGGAGATGGGAGACAAGTCCTGCCCTGGAGAACGTAGAGGTGGTTAGGACCAAGTGTGGCTCTGGACCTTAGAGAAGAGACACAGAGGCTTTGAGTAGGCCGTGCAGGATACTCCTGACACTCCACCAAACTCTCTTGGCCAGCAAGCTGGTGACAGCTAGCCAGCCCGAGCTTAGTCTTGTGAGGAGAAAAAGAATGCCTCTTACGGGTTTCGGAAATGTTCTCTTTGGCAGCCAGAAAAGAGCTTGCTCTCCTGCTGAGTCTGTGGGTTGGGGGACAGTGGTAATGTTGGCTTGCCCAGAGGGCTGTAGGTGTTGAGGGAGGAAAAGGGGTGGTCTCAATAGCATCTCTGTCACTGACTCTGCTGAAGACTACCTTTTGAAGAGGTCTGGGGTCATTCAGTGACAGTGATTTTAGATTCCAGCTACAAGATAAAGCATGGGGCAGGTCCTGAGCCTCTTTCCTACAGTGTCTTCAGAGCCTAACAGGGCCTGGCACCAAGAATGTATTTGATAAAGATTTGTTGGATGAGGGGCTGGAGAGATGGATCAGCGATTAGGAACATTAGTTGTTCTTACAGAGGATCTGGGTTTGGGTCCCTGTATCCACATGGTGGCTACCAACCATTTGTAATTCCAGTTTCAAGGGATCCAACATCCTCTTCTTGCCTCTGTGGACATTGCATGCACGGTTGTACTTACATACATTCAGGGAAAACATTTATGTTCATGAAATAAAAATAAACAAATCAGAAAAATTAAAGAAAAATATTTGTTGGATGTGTCAGTTGAGGGGAAGAGAATGTTCTTTGAGTCATTCATGTGTTGTTTCCACCCTGGAAGGGAGACAGGATGAAACTTTGTTGCTGGAGGCTCTCATCTGTCCAGACTAATGTCATCCTGCCTGGAAACCAAGGTTGAGCAAAATGGCTTGATCATTCCAGATTCTGGTCACACCCATGCTTCCTTCTCAGTCAGGATTTCACCATTTGACTAGAGTCTGAAATGCCCCAGAAAATGACTGCTCATCTCCAGCTTGCAGGAGCAGCCTCGCCTTTAGAAGGCTTTATTGGAACTGCATCCCCTAGATCTCTTAGCACAACCCCACACATTTCCAAGTCTTCAGAACACTGGTGAATGACAGGTTAGTGGGTTGAAAATGACTATGGTAAGAACATTTACACCATGGAAATAGGCAAACACTGCCTATCAGAGTATCCCTTCCAACAAGAGCCAGTCGGTAAGCACATAGCAACACACTGCTGGAAAGGAGGATTCAGACCAGCGTTCCACTTCACCTCAACCACAGGAAGCCTTACCCAAGACCTCTGCTTCTGCTGTCAAGGGAAGAGTCTCCCCAAACCAAAGCCCAAAGCAGAGGCAGTTACTTGGGGAGAGGGTCTGAGAGAGTGAAGATGGAGGCCCTGTCTGCACTCCTTATTGGTGTCAGGGTTTCAGAGGGCCCAAGGGCATGTGGGGGGGGCCTTTGGCAGTACCTACTCTGTTGGTCATTTTTGGAGAAGAGATGACACAGGTGACCAGCATGCCCCAGGGACTGACCTCTGTGGTCTGCTTCCCCCTCCTTGGCCCTCATTCCAGCACTAAATCCTCTCCACTCACCTAGCTCTTCCTGCTGTCCTTGCCAGATCCAGAGTCCCAGAGAAAGAGAACAGTGCAGAATGTCCTGGATCTTCGACAGAACCTGGAAGAAACCATGTCCAGCCTGCGAGGCTCCCAGGTGACTCACAGGTGAGCTTGAGCCTCAGAGGCTAGCATCCTCTTCCATCCTCATCCTCTCCCTGGGTCTGCAGGGTCCACATTTCCACCTAGGCATGACACTAGGTGGCCTTGGCCTGTGCACACACAGTTGTGCAACCCTGATAACACCAGTGCTGCAGGGGACAGGAAGCCAGCACCTCCGTGGAAACTCCTTCAGTCTTGCCTCTGCTTGGTGCTTGAGCACAGGATTCACTTATGTGAATCACAGTGAAAACGGCTGGGTAGGGGTGGTTAAGTTTGGGTGTGAGGTCTGTGAGTCCTATTTTCTACTTAGGCCTCAATCTGCTCTTCCATCAAGAGGGCTTTGTTTACTAAACATGCCTTCTACTTTTTTGGGTTCCAGCCTTCTGGGATACTAAGACCCAGGTCCTTCTGACACATGGGACTCTTTAACCCTCTGCTAGCCAGATGCCCTCTGTCTCTTCCATCACCCCGGAAGGGCCCCTGAGTACTTGGAAGGCCGATATAATGTCACTCACTATGTCAGCTTTGTGGTATCCCTCCTACTTTCCAGCCCTTTGAGCAACCCCCAAGCATCCAGCTACAGGGCACACACCCTTCCCACAGCACTTCTCCCTAAAGTGGAACCCTGGCCCCTGCCTCTGTGATTCAGACTTTCCTGGTTGGTTCCTCTGGGCTTCTCTGGGCTGCCCAGATGAGCTCATGTTGTCAACTCCAAGTGGGGGCAGAACGCTGGGCTGAGCTCTGGCCATAGAGGGAAGTGAAGAGCAGACAGTCAAAACTAGAGTCATGAGCATGGACAGGAAGGTCTGTGTGTTAGACTGGAGGTAGGTTCCTCTCTATACCCTGGAAAAACAATGTTGGGCCATAGGGTTAATAGGAAGAAGGCTTTTGATTAACTCAAGGCAGGAGTAGCCAGACACACTTCAATATTCTCAGTGCCAGAGAACCAATTTCCTTCCAGACATCCCAGTCTGTGGGAGTGTCATGACTGCTATTGAGCTGTCTTCAGGAGCTTTCATCCATTGGCCCTGGGTCTTCTTACTGAGACCGTGTTTCTCCTTCTGTATCCCACCATCTCCCTCCATCCCCACAAAGGCAGGGACACCCTACCTTAGACTGCCAAGCCTTTATTCCCACACATCTAAGCATCTACTTTAGGGTTGCCTCTGTTCAGGTCATCAGGACCTAACTACTGAAAAGGAAGTAATCAAAAGAGTCTGGGGGAAAGTGGGCAGTGGGGCTTCACGGGCTCTGAGACACTGTCCTCTACCTTCATCCCACAAGCACTAAGCAGGAACCCATGTGGGACTCAACCCAGCTGAGTCACCCAACAGTTTAGCAACCTAATGAAGGAAATCTTGGATATCTTCTTTCCCCCATCCAAGGAAGTTTCTGGAACATCTCTCAGTGCCAAGTCACCCGCCAGGCTCATGCCAAAGAAGCCAAGAGTTGCTGAGTTGCTGCAAGAGTCACACCCCAAATGACTCACCCACAGGGGCAGGACAGATATAGCTGCTGAGTCTCCTGGTACCCCTGATGCCAACCTCTGGCCTCCAGGGAGGCAAAGGAGCCTCTGCTTGGGTGGGGAAGGGAAGCCTAAAGCCTCCATTTACGGGGAACCCTGGGGGCCTCTGCCTCCTAGCTCCCTTTATGGGAAATGAACCACCAGCCAGAGGCTGGATTCTTTGTTTACGGTGGTCATTTCCTCTTTTAGCTGTTGGTTTATATTATTCCTGGTCTACACTTGGATAGCCCAAACACCAATGTCCTGACTTTTTATGGCTCTTTTACATTATAAAGTGCTTTCCATCAATCAGCCTTTCCCTCTACCTCAGGGTAATACTCCCTAGGCTAGAGAAAGGACCTGAGACTGGGGCTGCGCAAGCTGATGGAAGCAGCTGTGTGCGTCCACAACACAGGGCAGCAGCCCTCAGAGCAAGCATAGCCTTATCTCCTGTCAGGGCCTCGGGGCCCAGGCGGTTTGTCCATCAAGGCTGCTTTTCCCCCAGAACCCTCTGCATAACTCTAGGCTTTGTTCCTCTTTGGAAACATTGACTCCTGCACTACTTCCTCTATTCTGTGGGCGCATTTCCCCCCAGTGAGGAGAGTCTGGGGTAGGGTTATGGCTAGAAAGAAAACAAAACTGGCCTCCTCAGAAGGCAGGTCTGGGGATGGGTGTCGGCTAGAAGTCAGGAACTCAGCTCTGAGCTAGAAGCCTTTCCTACCAAAGTCTAGAGATGGGTTTGGGTGATAAAAATAGAGCCATAAATTAGGGGAAGAGGCACTTCATGTTCCGAGAGCAACACAGAGGGCAGACCAGGGACAGAGGTAGTGAGGAGCCCTCCCTTCTACACGTGCTAACTACCCAAGCCAGCCTCACTGGATGATGACTCTGTCTCCAGTGCCTCCTCCTTCTCATTTCATGGTCGTGCTCAGCTTGTTTTTATTAAGCACTTGCTGCTGAGGCCCTGAATCTGTGGCGAGACTATCCCCAGTCTTTATTCTGCACTCCCGTCCTGGGTCTGTTCCTTGTTGATTACTTTGGTGAAGCTGGAATACAGTAGCGAGCATTCAGATCAAGTCACATCATGACCATGGCTTCTCTGCTGTCAGGAAACTTCCGTTCTCCCCAGGAGATAGTATTGAGGTCCGCAGCAGTGAGAAGCTGCAACAAGACCCTTGTAATGCTGCAGAACACAGAGCACTGGGGCTGCTGGGCCAGTCAGGAGTGCTCAAGAGGTCAGATGAAGCTTACCCACCGCCCTGCCCAGTCAGGGCTCCCCAGCTTGCCCACGTGTCAGCTACCAAAACCCCATCATGCTGTTTTTTGGGACCATTGACGCCAACCCCCTCCAGTTCAGGAAAAATTAAAACAGTTTTCTCAGGCCTAATAGGGACCACTTTGGAGGATTTTCTTCTTTCCAAGAAACTTTATAAAAACAATAGAAAAATCAGTGTCCCCCTCCTATCCTAACCCTGAGAGTGGCTTTGAAAGGAATGTGGTCACAGATCAAAGATTCTTTTGCTTTATGTACTGCACATCCAGCCACAAGTTACCTCAGCTGCCCAACTTGGTGGCCCACGTGCCTCATTTTATTGACTTTAGAGAGGCCAGGTGATAAAGAAGGGTCTAAGATATTTGGACTGATACTACTGCTAGGCTGGATATAATTATCAATCTTAGCTTGAACCGAAGTCCTGGCTACACCTCTAGCCAGACCCCAACCATGTTTCCTCTCTGGCCCCCAGACAGAGAAGGATCCTAGGGTACCAGCCTCAGGCACTAACCTACCTGCTCATGGCTTCCTTGACCTCGCCCAGTGGGCTTAGGACTCCGGATCTTGCTGTACCCCTTCTCTGCTTCCCTGGGTCCTCTCTTCTCCCTAGTGAAGACTGTGTCTGCGCCCTGGGAGGCTCTCCTTCCTCTGTCGACTCCCAGACCTGTGGCTAGTACCAGTCTTCCTGGGGCCTGCTTTACATCCCAGGTTCCCAAAGTTTGTCCTGTACCATCCACACCCTACATCAAATTTTCCTAGATCTGTGCATAGGAACCAACTAGCCCTTGGCTCACTGATAGAAAAAGGTAACATTCACACCCCAATCAAAGTAATACTCAAGGCCTTCTTAGTTCTCATGACTAGTTCTTCCCATCTGTCCCCACCAAGTCCCACTGGCTCTTTCTGTTTGAGTGAACATCTTCTACATGTCAGGCCCAGTCAAATATGTATGTCTGAGATCTTCTCAACTCTACAGACAAGCAGTTGGGCATTAATCCCTCTCAGAGGAGGAAACAGAGGCCCAGCGAGGTTAATATCTTTCCTTGGGCTCATTTGCCAGTAAATGACAAAAGGCATTAAGGGCAGACCACACTCACATCATAGGCTCTTGGGATTATATGGGATTGCTGCCCCTGGCAATTTGAGACACCCTGTAACACACAATGAGAGTCCCTACAGGGGGAGATCTCAATGAGAGGGCAGGGCGCAGAGGTGCCAGACTGAGGACTAACTCTGTGCCCTTCTATTCTCCCTAGCTCACTGGAGATGACCTGTTATGATAGCGATGATGCCAACCCTCGAAGTGTGTCCAGCCTCTCCAACCGCTCCTCTCCTCTCTCTTGGCGCTATGGCCAGTCCAGCCCCAGGCTGCAGGCTGGTGATGCGCCCTCAGTGGGTGGAAGCTGCCGTTCAGAGGGTTCACCAGCCTGGTACATGCATGGGGAACGGGCACACTACTCCCACACCATGCCCATGCGGAGCCCCAGCAAGCTCAGCCACATCTCCCGCCTGGAGCTGGTGGAGTCCCTGGACTCAGATGAGGTGGACCTCAAGTCTGGCTACATGAGCGACAGTGACCTCATGGGCAAGACCATGACAGAGGATGATGACATCACAACGGGGTGAGCACAGGGGCCCTTTGGATAGGAGGGGCAGGAAGCTGGGGAGCACAGTGCAGGGAAATGGTGGGACAGGATGCCTTAAAAATAGAGTGGAGCCCAGGATGGATCTGCCGCGCTGTGACAAAAGCGACCTGGAGAGGGCTGTTGTGTGACTGTCTGAAATCAATGTGGCTTATTCACCTGCCCTTGGCCCCGGAGGGCTTATCTTTTTCTGCCATGATAGACAGGGTGGACTTGTAGAGACAACTTGAACAGACTTGGCAGTCTGGGAAGAGAAGAGATAGGACAGCAAGTAAGAAATGCTGGGATCCAGGAGATCCTGGCCAACTGATCCAAGCCCTGAGAACAGAGAGCTGTAGTGGTTCTGGAAGCGTCTCTGGTGTATCTCTCAGTTGATTGCCCACTTTCTTCACGATTTGCTCCCCACCTCCAGGCCCCTACAAAAAGCAGCAGCAGCAGCAGCCCCAACCTTTCCCCTATCTCTTGGAGACTTAATATGATACTACCAGAGATTGCTGCTCCTGGCAAAGACCTCTGGCTTCAAGGGCATGGAAAGTAGCCTTTTGGAAAAGACTAAGCTGAGCTCTAGGCCATCCAGCACTCCCCACCCGCAGCCCACCCATGGGGATAAACTTGGCGGGTCTGGTCAGGGCCTGTCCAGCTGATGAGGCTGCTCTGGAGCAAAACAACTGACGCATGAATGGGTTGTTTACTGCCTGGCAAGTCCCAGGGGCAGCCAGACCTCACGCTCAGATCTGATCAGCCAGCCCAGAGGCTGCTCTAGGGGAGCAGTCACGCTGTGTGCAGGCCCAGCCGCTGCTGTGGTCAGGGGCCTGTGCTGGGCAGGAGAAGCCAAGGCTACAGAGAGCTGCTCTGCCCAGCCGAACTGCCCTGGGAAGTGCCAGTGAGGAACTGTCGGGTCCCCTGATGTGCCTGCCAGATTGGGCAGAGGGCAAGGACTTTGGCCTCTGTGCTAGGGACCTCTCACAGGACCCTTAGGGAGCCCCCAGACTGAGCAGCATTCTATAGCCCCACTAATACCTATAGTAGAAAATTTCTGGCTATGCTGTGTCCCAGTCTGAGGAAAGTGGCAGGCCTTGAACTGTGTGAACTTGGGCTAGTAAGTCAACCTCTAGGCTTCAGTCTGCCAGTGTGCTGCATGCAGATAGCTGTAGAACAGTTTAGGGTCCATTATGGGGAGTAAAAGAGTTCCTATATGGAAAAGGCTTAGCATAATTCCTGGTTCGTGGTACCTGCTCATCTGTGTTAGCTACTAGGATTATTGTCGTTGTTAGAGTCCCAAACTGACATAAAGACATACACTTGCTCTTAGGGAGTGTGAAGTTCCTCAGTCCCCGTTCACACAGAATCAGCGGCAAGGAATAATCTGACCAGCAGCTGACTGTGCCTAGGGACCTAGATCATGAGGTGTGTGGGCATGGAGTGCCAACAGGAGAACAGGAAAGACAGATGTCTCCATCCACCATCTAGCTTCCGTCTTTAACCGTCTTTTCTGTAAGCAGTGTGTGCCTTGAATCAGTGCAAGGGCATATAAATGAGAATTCACCCACCCCGCACACATGCCATCTAGGAGGCAGGGAAGTCCAGAGTCCCCATGGGAAATATAAGATAAATATCTGGCATGACAGTGTTCACAAAGTGGAGCAGACTGTACACTGCATTGGGAGTTTGCAACATTATTTCACACGTATTATTTTTATGGTCAGTCTTCAGTCCGTGGTAACTCTTAACCATGATTTTAATGTTCTCTCTCACTGATCTCTGCCAGGCCCTTAAATGTGGCAATGGTAAAATATGCTTAGGGAGTCAGAGTTGAAGGGAATCGGTGACACATCCAGTGACTTTAACAGAAACCCTGCTCCTCGGCTATGTTTCCATGCTGCATACTGTGCTGTTCACATTAGAAACAGGGTACTAAGTCTTTAGGTGACCCTGCAAAACTGAGGCGTCCTTGCTCAGCCTCCACTGGTTCCCTCATCCCCACTGAGGCGTCCTTGCTCAGCCTCCACTGGTCCTCTCATCCCCACTGAGGCGTCCTTGCTCAGCCTCCACGGTCCTCTCATCCCCACTGAAGTGTCCTTGCTCAACCTCCACTGGGCTTCTCATCCCCACCGAGGTGTCCTTGCTCAACCTCCACTGGGCTTCTCATCCTCACTGTGGTTCTCAGCCAGACTTTGTCATTTATAACATCACTTTCCTAAGAAAATTGTTTTTCCTGTTCATAAGATGGGTTGGGCCATTCCCAGTAGGGGCATCCTTCATCCTTCCCTGCCATCCACATGGTGACACACCCCATCCATGCATCAGCTAGGGCCTGTTGCCACTGAAGCTTCTACTTCCCAGAGGCCCTTAGCACTGGGCCACTAGACCAGGGAAGCTGACTGTAGGGTTCTGCCTTCCCCGTGAGTGACACAGTCAGCCGCAGGCTGTCAAAGAGAGCTATAGAGGATGGCAGTGGCTCTCACCCTTTCTCAGTGCACCCATTTGTCTGGTGGGTGTCTCCGCTGGCTGGTTCTTCCTAAGCCGTGTTCAGCTCTCCTGACACCATTGAGCCACAGGTCTGAATGGCCACTCAACAAATCGAAGATGGACATTCTTCAAACAAGTGAACACATTAGAATGAGGAAAGACTCAGATGTCTCTACCCAAATAATCATATACTAAAAAATTAAGTTTGGGGCTGGAGAGATGGCTCAGCGGGTAAGAGAGCTGGCTGTTTTTGCAGGGGACCTGAGTTCAGTGCCCAGCACCCACATGGTGGCTAACAATCACCCCTAATTCCAGTTCCAGGGGATCTGATACCCTCTTTTGGCCTCCACAGGCACCGCATAACATGGGTACACTTACATACATACAGGCAAAACACTCATACACATAAAATAAAAGTTAAAAAATAACCAATTTTTAAAAACATTTTAAAAATTAAGCTTGAAAAATAGTGAAGTATACATGAAATTGACTATTGTAGGAGAACCATTTTTACTTTTTTAAAAATATTTTTGAATTTTTATTTTTATGTATGTGTACATGCACATACCACATGAGTACAAGTGCCTGTGGAGACCAGAAGATGGTGTCAGATCTCTTAGCGCTAGAGTGAACAATTAACAGCCACCCAATGTGAATGCTAGGAACTGAACTCAGATCTTCTGGAAGAGCAGTGAGTGGTCTTAACAACTGTGCCATCTCCCCAGTCCCCAAAGCATTTTTAAATGTACAGTTCAGTAGCATTAAGTACACATTTTTGTATATGGTCACCACTGTCTGTCCAAACTGAAACTCCTTCTTCAGTCAACAATGGTTTCCTTCCATGTCCCCCTTCAGCCCTGACAACTGTAGTTCTACATTTGGCCTCTGTGAATTAGACTACTTTGGATAACTCATGCAAGTGGACTCATAGTGTATTTGTCTTTTTCTGACATCTTTTACCTAGCATATTACTGTCAGAGTTTGTCCATATTGTAGGATGTGTCAGAATTTCATTTTTTAATGACTGAATATTATTCACTTGAATGTGTGTACCTTAATTTGTTTATCTTTTCACCTTTTTAGCCACCTTTTAGATATTGTGAATAGTGTTACTATGAAATTTTAATGTATATGTTTGAGTCCTTATTTTTTAATTCTTCAGGGTGTACACATAGAGTGAAACTGGTGGTCACAGGTAATTCTAAGTATAAAATGTTTAAAAGATTAATTTTAAAAAATTATTTATGTGTATGTATGTGAGTCTATGTTCACCATGTGCATTCAGGTACCCACAGAGGCTATAGGACATCAGAATCTTTGGAACTGAAATTACAGATGGTTGTGAGTCATCTGATGTGACTGCTGGAAACCAAACTTCAGGTCTCCTGCAAGAGCAGTCAATATTAATCACTGAGCCATGACTGCAGCCTCCCTCTGTGTACCTTTTGAGAATCAACTATTGTATTTTCCACAGAGACTATGCCATTCATTTACATTTCTACCAGTTCTATCTCTTTATATCCTCACTGTGTACTAATTTCTGATTTAAGAAAAAAAAAAATAGCCAGCTGGGCATGGTGGTGCATGCCTTTAATTCCAGCACTTAGGAGGCAAAGGCAGGTGGATCTCTGTGAGTTCAAGACCAGTCTAGTCTATATAGTAAGTTTCAGGAAAGTTGGGCCTACAGGAGACCCTGTCTCAAAAAAGACCAAAAAAAAAAAAAAAAAAAAAGCCATCCTATTGTGTTAATTAGCTTTCTGTTTCTGTAACCAAATACCTGAGAAAATCAACTTAAAAAGAGGAAAACGTTATTTTGGATAAGAGTTTTGGGGGTTTCAGTACATGGTTGGTTGTCCCTGCCACTTTGGGGCCTGTGGCAAGGCAGCACATTATGAAGGGAGAGATGGTGAAACCATTTTCTGGGGAAGAGGACAAGGTCCCATAACCCTCTTCAAGGGCATATTCCCAGTGACCTAAGACCTTCTACTAGGTCCTTTCTCCTAAAGGATCTATCACCCCACAAAGCTCCCCATGTCAGTGCCTTTGGGGAACATTCAGAACCCACATTGTAGTACCAGTGTTTTTTGGAAACAAAGTCTCAAGCTCAGGCCGACCTTAAATTCAATATGTCGCTGATGACCTTGAAAGAACTTCTGATCCTCCTGCCTCCACCTCCTAAGAAATGGATTATGGAAGTGCACTGCCACACCTGGCTTCTGTTGTTTTGATGAAAATAATTGTACATATTTATGGGGTACATTGTCATATTTCATTGTATGAACACACTATGATCAGATCAAGTTGACACGTCCATTAACTAAGACATAATTCTTTGTGTTGGGAGTACTCAACCCTCTCTCTAGCAGCTGTTTTGAAATACTCAGTTAAGTGTTATCAACTACAGAGCAGTAGAAGTTATTTTTCACACCCTACTTTCTCACACCCTACTATGCTGTAGAACCTTAAACGTTACTCTTCAGACTCATCTGCTGTCCTGTGCTTGTCCGTATCACCTCCACCCAACATCCCATATTCTTCTCTGGCTCTGGGACAGCATCTGCTCTCTACATATATGACATCATTCTTGTAGTATCCACATACACATGGCAGCATGTAGCATTCACCTTGCATTTCACCTAATGTAGTGTTTTCCCGTTTCATCCCTGTGACTGCAAATACAGAATTTCATTCTCTTCATGGTTGACTAATAGTCTATTGGATATATATATATATTAGACACAGAGGTTGTTTTGTATCCTGGCTTTTATTAATTCTTCTGCAGTAAACATGAAAGAAGGTATATCTTCAACATACCCAACAATGGGATTGCTGGATCATATGGTAGTTTTATAATATTTCTAATATTTTGAGGAACAAATAACATTTTCTATTATCACTGTATTTAATTTCATTCCCGTCAACTGTGTGAGAGTCCCCCTTTCTCCTCATCCTCAACCTCATTTTTCTCATGTTTGATAATAGCATTTTAAATCTCATTGTGGTTTTGGTTTGCATTTCCCTAATGACTAGATATTAAGTGTCTTTGTATCGTTATTGGCCATTTGTATTCTCTTCTTTGTAGAAATGTCTACTCAAATTCTATACACATTTTTAAATCCTCTCTCCTTTTGTCCATTTTAAAAGTTGAAATTGTTTAGATTTTGCTTTTAGGAGTTCTTTATATATTATGGGTGTTAATCCTTTATCAGATATATGATTTATATCATATGATATATGATTCTACTATTCTATGGGCTGCCCTTCTTTCTGTTGATAGAGTCCTTTGATTCACAAAAAAAGTTGTTTTGGTTTTCAGATTTTTGTTTTTAGTTTGTTTTGTAACAAGGTCTTATTTTCTAGCCCAGGCTGGCCTCAAACTCAAGATCCTTATGCCTCAGCCTCTCAAGTGCTGGGATTACAGGTTTGCAACACATGCTGGCTCATTAGATTATCTTTGGAGGTGGGAAGGGGGTCTCACTATGTTTCCTAGTCTTGTTTTCAGTTCCTGGGCTAACTGATACCCCTGTCTTAGAATACCTGGTAGCTGGAACTCCAGGCACAAACCACTGCATGTGACTAGAAGTTTTCATTTTGCGAAGCCCAGTTTATCTGTTTTTTGTTTGTTTTTCTTTTGTAGCCTGTGCTTTGAGTATCATATCCAAGAAGCCATTGCTAAGTGAAATGGCATAAAGTTTTTCTCCTATGTTTTCTTCTAAGAGTTTTATAGCTAATGTTTTTCTTTAAAACAATACAAAGCCCAATCCTTCTAGGCCTACCCATAGCATGACTGCCACCCCAGGAAGCCATACTTTTCTAGAAGTTCCCTGGCATTTTGGAGTAGTCTATCTTTCTATCTGGTGTAAAGCTGTCTGCAGAAGTCTTGATAGCCCTAATTTCAGCCTTGGTGTGCATAGGCTAAATGGCAGGGACTTACTCCATTTCATATAGAATTGTTATGACAAAGCTTCTAATCTTAAATTGAGCTCTGCTTCAAAATAACTCCTGCCAATTAATTCAAATATTGTTTTCTAAGAAAAAGAGACTAAATGTAACTTCTCATTTAAATATGTTGACATGTTCTTTTTTAAAAAATATTTTGTTTATTATTTTTATTTTATGTGTATAGGTGTATTGTCTGCATGATGTAAGTGTACCTGTGTTGTGCAATGCCTGCTCAGGTCAGAAGAGGGCCTTGGATCCCCTGGAACTGGGGAACTGGAGTTACAGACAGTTGTTAGCTGTCATGTCAGGGCTGGGAACTGAAGCCAGGTCTTCTACAAGAGCAGCCAATGCTCTTAACCACTGAGCCATCTCTCCAGCCCCGTCAACATGTTCTTAATGCTCAGCTAATAAAAATAAAAAGTCCCCACCAAAATGAATACTTTCTAAAATGAACCAGTTTTCAGGTGCCCTCCCCTGGAAGTTCTCAAGTTGTCAGTGAGCCTCTTAAAGGCTGGCACCTAGACTGATCACCCCCTTGACACCAGCAGCCACAGTGAAATCATAGCACTACAGACAGTTTCGTGTTGGCTGCTGACTGCCATAGATGACAGCTCGGGACATTTTTACCGCTTGAAAAGAGAAAAGGAATTTATTTTTCTAAAAATAGTGAGGTCTGGAATTTAAGTAAGAAGATAAGTCTCCCAGCCGTCTGTCTTCCTCGTCCCTGGCATCCAGGGTCGGGGGTGGGGGTGGGGGATGGGAGCACTGAGGCCAGGAGTCTACGCTGAGGTGGATGTAGATGCTGAAGTTGGGGCCACAAAATGCAGAGAGATAGGAACTCAGAGCACTCCTACCTTAGATGTGGTTCTGCCTGTGTCTTCATGTCTGCCTGTGTCAGGGCCTGTCTGGGTGGGCTGTGTTAAGCTCAGTGGCAGTAACCAATGGGAAGGGGCAGGCCAAGTCAGCCACAGGCCTGCCAAACCCTGCAGCTCCCAGGCGGTCTGTTAATATTGTGCAGAGGTGTGCCATCTGCAGTGCTGACTGGACTGCTGTCCCACAACCCATGCCAAGGGCCACGGAGCCACAGACAGCATCAGCAGGCCTCATCTAGAAGGAGCTCTGTGTGTACACAGAGGGGTTTCAGTGACTGCCTGCCACACCCCGACTTCCCAGGTGGTGTCCTGCTCTGTGTGTGGCTGGATGTCCCCGTCTTCTGGCTTCCTCCCCGTGTCCCCTCCCTCCTCTCCCTAGCCTGTCCTCTTGAACTGTGCTTGGGGGCTCAGCAACAGATGGGATTCGTTTCCTCTTTGGCTCTAAAGTGTCCTGGCGCTGAAAAATGTCAAATAAAATAAACTGAAGGCTCCTGCCTTCTCCCAGGCTGGCTCTTTGTCCCAGAGGCACTGAGCACAAACCTTAAAGGGATACTTCCAGCCTTGTGACACAGCCTTTACCTCTGCAGCCTCCTCCTAGGAAGCCCCACCCACTGCTCTTGAACCCCAGACCCCAAGATACCCATCCAACCCTGCCAGTGACAAGAATGCTTAGGCACTGAGTTTTCATGGTTTCCCCAAAGAGAACCCTCTGAGTTTGGTTGGACAGGAAAGAGTTGTTTCACACTTTTCTTCTGCTTTTGCCTTCTGTTTCCTGGATGGTCTTCCGGTATCCCACCTGGGAGAAAGCTGGACCATATCTTTCTTTGGCCCATGAATACAAAGGTGGGAACAGAAAGTGGTAGGAGGCTCCCTGGGGAGGTAGATGCTCAAGTGCAGAAAAGACAGTTGGTATCTGCCCTTAACTTCATATCTAAAATGGAGGTAGGGTTTAGGGATATAGCTTAGTGATGGAGAGCACTTGTCTCCCTGTGGATAAGCCCTGGGTTATATGGTCATCACTGTGACCAAACACCTGACAAGAAGCACCATGAGAAAGAAGGGCTTATTTTGGCTCACAGTTGAGGAGATATAGTCCATGGTGAGGAGGCATGATGGCAGGAGCATGAGGTAGCTGGTCAGAATACATCTCGCATCAGCAAGCTGAAAGCAGACGGGAAGTAGAGCCAAACTATAAAACCTCAGTGCTCACCCCAAGTGACCCACTTCCTCCAGCAAGGCTTCACCTCTTAAAGGTCCCACAACCTTCCCAAATAATGCTGGAGACCAAGTGTTCAAACACATGAAACTTTGGGAGACATTTTACATTGAAAACATCACACCCCAGCACTAAAATAAATAAGCAGATAAATAGTAAGTAGGATGTTTACTGGGTCTATAGGAACAGAAAGGATGTGCAGTTGTAGTAGACAATGGTTGTTGCCTCATTGGAGATAACACCAAATCAAATCATTACAGTACCGACCTGCAGATCCAGATATGTAGCCTTGGCTGATAATTCTCTGTGGTACAGGGGAAGGAGGACTGGATTAACCTTGGGATCTGGAGATCAGTCTTTTTTTAGTTTATTTTTGTTATATGTATAAGTGTTTGGCCTGCATGTATGTAAGTACACTGCCCATGGAAGCCAGAAGAGGCCATGGATCCCCTGGAACTGGAGTTACAGATGGTTGTTAGCCACCATGTGGGTGCTGGAAACCAAACCCAGGTCTTCTGTAAGAGCAGCCAGTGCTCTTAACTTCTGAACCAACTCTTCAGCCCCCTGGAGTTCAATCTTAAGCATCTCTGACTTACTGTGTGGTGCTAAGTAAGTTATCCAACCTCTCTGAGCCTTAGTTTGTTCATTTATAAAAAAGTTTTTTTTTTTTTTGCCTAGTGGAGCCCAAGTAGAAAAGAATATTTAAGCATACTTTGAAACATACACAGGGATGCTGGTTGAAGTATATTTTTCCAATCTCTAATGTTCTGTGCTAATGTTTTCTATCTTAGAGACAGTTAGATCAAAATTAAGTTCCTTCTTTTTTGTCTTTCCTTCTTTCCTTTTTTTTGACAGGATCTCATTATGTTTCTCAGGTTTGCCCCACTGTGTAAGCTAGTCTGTCCTTGAACTTTTTGTATATATACAGTGTATGTACATGTTGTATGGGTGTGTATATGTGGGTATATGTGCATGTGGAGGCCAGAGGTCAATGTCAGATTTATGTATCCCTCAATTGTTCTCCACCTCATTTTTTGAGACATTGTCTCTCACTGAGTTAGGCTGTCTGGCCAATGAGCTCCAGAGATCCAGCTGTCTTCACTCCTCCAGCATTGGAGTTACAGACGTACACTGCCACATCTGGCTTTTACATGCATGCTGAAGATCCTTGAATGGCAGCACTTTACTGAATGAACCACCTTCCTAGCCCCTATCTTGGAACTCTTGACCACCCTGCCTCCATCTCTGAGTTGCTGGGGTTACAAATGTGCACCACAAATACACAACTAAAATAATGTTTCTTAAACTTGATAAAGGATACATTGGATTCAGGCCTTGACTTATGTTGCAAAGAGTGGTTTTGTTTTGCTTTTTACTACTGTCTTGATATTTTAGTCCTGCAGTATATGTTAACTAGACTGACTTTGAGAGTAGGCTTATCAACATGGGGACACCACAGTTGTGAGAACAGCAGAGTGGTTAAAGGCACACAGCTAGACTGCTGGCTTTCTATCCTGCCTTTTCATCTTCTCAGCTAGGTGAGGGTTGGTATATTCTTCACTTCTTCTCTTTTGGTATCTCAGTTGAAAAATGTGGAGTGTGATGCTACTGACTTATAAGATTGATGTGAAAATTAAATTAGTTGCTACATCTACTTTAGATATCATAAAGGCTTAACATAGGATAGCCATCATTAGTCATTTGGTGACAGGCATCAACATATTGCTAAACCTAAGTTGTCACATGCACATTCTAAATGATGGCATTTGCAAGTGTGTGTTTGCCTATGCTGAAAATGATGTTTATAATCCCCACTGGGGAGATGACAAACTTATTTGCCAAGCACGGCAGATTCATCCTGATCCTTTTCTCTTGTCCATTCAATGTTCTTCTGCACCCAACGGTGCCTATGTGTGGCTTAGGGTCTGGGTTGTAAATACAGCATGCAGCTGCACAAAGAACTGAGCTAATTGTGCGCAGGCCTACAAGTGGCTCTGGTCTCTTTCCCATCGTGACAACAAGCTCATTGGGCTAGCTGTCCCATACTCAAACATATTGCTTATATGTGAAGAGTGTTTTGGTATGGCATCTCAGCCCCCTGCGTGCTGCTAACACAATACCACAGAGAGGATACCTTATTAAGAACAAGCATTTATTTCCTATACTTCTGGAGATAGAAGTCCTAGACTAAGGAGCCAATCTACTAAGGACCTTTTACTGTATTATCTTGTGATGGAAAGTGGAAGGTCAAGAGAACATGTATAAGGTGGGGGCATAACTCACTCCTTAGCCCTTGATCTGCCTTTAAGCCATCCTTTTCATAACTAACCATGAATCCATGCCATCATGACCTAATCAGCCCTTAAAAGTTCTACATCTTAACACATAACAGCAAGGGCTTTCCAGCACATCCTAGGTGACACATTAAACCATACAGATGGGTCCCTCCAGAGCAAACCTTGAGGCTGGGATTTGCCTGCAAATGGTTTATTGGGGAGTGAGCTCAGAGAGCACTGGTGAGGAGTTGAGAAGCAAGTTGGGGAAGAGAAGGAAGGTGGCGGCACTCAGGTTATTGCCCCGGGCACCTGAGGCTTAGATATGTCTGGGAGGTGAGTGGAAACCACCTCAGAGTGGCACCCAAAGGACAAAAAAGCCTGCTTATTTATCTTTCAATCCCCACTCATTATTGACTGAAGACAGCTCCTAATGGCACTGAATCAGCACTTCTGGCCCATACTCTGTGTGGATTACAGGTGTCTGTAACAGTGTTCAGGTGTATGCACAGAAGACACCGTTAGGAAGCAAGGAAGGATATAGAATCAGATTCCTGAGGCTGCTGCGATGGAGGGGGTAACTTCAGAGAGCCCCGAACCCCCAGAATTCCGTTAATTATCAAAAGGCAGTAGTGGACTGTGCTCCCTCCTCTGCCAGGTTAGTATGTATCCCACACAGTGTCTCTTCAAACCTGGAGTAAGCCATGTATTCCAGAGAGGCTGCTGGATGTATGCTAGTTACCATAGCAACTGCCGGCAACTGAAGAGTGGCCCCTCCTCTGGGTGTCCTAGTAACCTACAATTGAGCTGCTGGAGTTTTCACCAAGTGTGATGGCATGCAATTCAACTGGCAATCAGGTAGGAGAGGGATTGAGAATGCTTTTGAGATGGGCATGGCTTTTCCCTACCAGCCTTGCCCACCCCTCTCCCTGTCATTTGTGTCTCTCCTCTTTAACTGTCAGCCTCTTCCTTGGTTCCACAATCCATATGCTCCGTGATAAGCCAGCTGGGCTTGTATGTGCCTAGAAATTCCATGCAAGCTGATATTACCAAAAGAGCACAAGCTTGGAAGTATGATAGGCTGGGTCAGATCCCATCTCTGAGGCTTCAGGAAAGCTGTTTATTTTAAGGGTAAATAGCAATATGGGATGAGGATTGTTGCGGGACAGCAACAGAGCACAGTGTATATAATGTACTTGGTATGGAGTAGGTGCTCGGTAACATGTTTATGTCCTCTTCTTTGATTCCTAGAAATCCAAAGCTATAAAGACCATCTGTGAAACAGAATTTTCCTGCGTAGGTGGTGGTGCCACGTTGCCCTTTGCTCTCCTCTCAAGGAAGCCTTCCCCAAGTCACCCCATTGCAGTAGGATTGCTATCCAACTCTGGGTTGTCCTGGACCTTGTGTGCATAATTTGTACTATGGTAATTTGTACTTCTATGATTCTGTAACAATTGTAAGAGAGCATTTCATAAAGCACTAACATGGCATTATCTTATTTAATCTTAACAACAATATGAATTAGATATTCTCTCCCTCAATTTACAAGTTAGGAAACAAGCTCAGCTTAACTGACATGGAATTCCACAAGGTCTCTGCCTCCCATTCGAGTCTGCCTTCACTTTGCTGTGTGTATTTTGTGTCCCTAAAACCTAGGAGCACATCATGGAGGGATCACATGCCCTCACTGGAGTAGCATCTTTCCAAAGATGGACACCCAGCAGCTGCGGGTCTCAGGCCGTACTGCTAAATGCCCACTGAATCACAGTTAGAGACCCCTGCTGGAATGCCTTAAGTAACCTCCTGATTTTCAGTTGGAGGCACCACAAAGTGGCCACAGCCAGGAGCTCTGGGCCAACAGCAAATGGAGTAACCCAAGTCTCTGAATGCAAGTCCTTGTTTGACTCCAGCTCAAAGACTAAGCTGTTACAGGATGTCCCTGAGGAGCCAGCTCTTGCCTCTGGGCTATCAGATGTCTCTGGCCAGGCAGAAAAAGACCATTCACAGCAGCTGAAGAAAGGCCAGCAGATCAGGCAGGAGGCTTACCCATCAAGCTCTCTATGAGAGGGTAGCCCAAAGAGCCAACAGACAGAATTATTCTTGCCTAGCTCTCCTGGTGACAATGAAGCAAACACCAGCAGACACATAAAAGTCTGGATTTGAGAAGTAGGTAGACAAGATGGAATCAGGCTCAGAGAGACCCAAAGCATGTAGCTACCACAGAAATGGGTCAACACTCACTAAACACGGATATCTGGTCGGAGAGAGAGCAGGTGGGAGAGGGTGGCAGGCAGGCATGTCCCACAATGAAGGTGGAGTCCTGTGCATAGCAAAGAGTGGGAATGAAAAACAAACACTAGGAGGCCATCAGAGCATGTGTGAGAGGACTGGGTACAGAGGCAGTGTGGGTGCAAGGTCAGCTGACGATGCAAACTCGCCTATGCATAGTGTATATGGAGCAATCACATAAGCAGAGTGTCTGAGAGGAAGAGGGGCTTCTGGAAAGGGGTGAATGACCCCACCCTTGACTCCAAACAGGGAGAGCAAGTGGCATCTGCTGGCTCTCTCCTTTCCCTCTGCTAGTTCCTGTTCAATAGGATCTGTCTCGCTCTCTCTTCCTTCTTGTGAGGCCTCTCCAGCCTGGACAGTTCCCACCCTTCCAGTCCTCCTCATTGCTCACCTTCTCAGTCCCCCAGGCTTCCTCCACTGCCCTGACTTCTGTCTCAGCCACTGTCGGTCTGATGACAAGAGGCAGTTCAGGAATGACACTATCTACCCAAGCATGGCCATGTGAACAGAGACCAGATGATGGGACTTCTAGCAGCAGGGGCTCCAAGACTGCTGATGTCCCACTGACTATTATTAGGTGAGGGGAAAAAACTTATCTGGCTGTCACTGCCCTTTCCAACCTACAACAAGCTTTGGAAGAAGGGTCCTGGGGATAGTCAGTAGTTCTGGCCAGTGGTGGAGTAAGCTTTCCCCAGATGCCCTCTGTTTTCTTGGTTTGGCCTGGACAAGGAGCTTCTATGTGAGGTTCTAGCTGAAAGAGCCCATTGCATCTGGGCTGGTGGGGAGCAGCTGTACAATCTTCACTAGCCCCTGGTTTCCTCTTCTTGGGAAACAGAGGGACAAAATATTTGGAACATTCTAGAACCTGATGCACCTTAATTTTCTGGTTTCCACTTAATACCTACATGGCCTTGGCTGTTGCCTAGCCTGCTTTTGCTTCAGTCTGAAAAGGATGGTGCTAATGCCCATGTCATAGCATTTGTTTATACATTCAGCATGTACTTTATAGAACATCTCCCGAATGCCAGACATTGCAGACACGGCAGGAGGGAAAAGTGGACATTGTTCTTGAACTCATATAAAATATAGGAAACAAATCAACATATAAAATTAAAATATAACCTAAATGATGCTATGTTGTAAGGAAAAATAAAGGGCAATGGGTGGGGGCCAATTGAGATAAGGTGGTCAGGAGAGATTTCCTCTTTTGCTGTTGTTTTCTTTGATCCAACAAACAGAAACGCATGAGCAAAGGCCCCAAGGCAAGAATAAGGATATGTTCAAGAAACCAGAGGGAGGTCAGTGTGGCTGAAGCAGAGGAAATGGAGGACAGAGTGGTCAGAAATGAGGTCAGGAGATAGCTGGGGGCCAGGTGTGCCACAATAAGGACCAACTCCATTTAAGTGAAAGGAAAGCCATTGAAGGATTTCAGAGAGAAGACTGCAATTTGCCATGTTTCACAAGGGTCTGTCTGGTTACTGTGAGGAAAAGAGACCATCGGGACACCAGGGAAACCAGGAAACAGGGAAAGAAGATCTCTGCCACACTCCAGGCAAGTGCACATGGTAGTCACACTGGTGTGGAGGCAGAGGTGAGAGGATTTTGAGGATTAAAGATGATCTATGTACAGTGCATTTAAATACACACAGGCTCACACACACTAGAATCTGCTCAGTGACCCCTTCCCCTTCCCAAACCCTTCAGGCCCTGGGCCCTCACTAGAGAAGCAACCTCTCCTGCTCCCACCCCCTGCCCCAGTGCCCATCTGTCCCTCACTCTCTGGATAGTAAGCAGGGTCTACAGAGATTGTAACTCACCGTGGTAGATATGCTTGGGCTTCCTTCTCTGCTGCTCCCAACTGTAGGGGTGGTGGGAAAGGCAGGTCTTGACAAAGGTTATATAAATATTTACTGTGCAGCAACACAGCTGGGAGCTGGGCCCCTTTCTGCAGCTGGCTCATTTGCCACCCTAGAGAAATCTCAGCTGGGACTCGGGTCCGGCTTTGGAACACTCCACTGTGCATCTGCCGATTCTCAATGCCCCAATTCAAACTGTTCCATTGACTGACCTTCTAAACCTTGAAGTGTGAGCCCCAGACTGGCCCCAGGGAAGGAGCTGGCAAGAAATGGTACCACTGTCTGGAAGAACCCTGCTCCAGGAATCAATAAACCTGGTTTGTGTGGAGAGGTGGCACATATATCATTTATCCCGTTACAGGCCTCATCACAGAAGGCAGGTCAGTGCCTGAGCATGGTGACCTCTAAAGTTTTTTTCAGGTCTGATCTCTGAACTGCTTCTGCTCCAGGCTTCTTGATACTACCTCTAGGAAGGGCCTGGAGGCTGCTGAGGAGGGACAGCAGCCTTGCTGGGTCAGAAGGAGAGAAGGGAAGCTTCTCACACCAAGAGCTCTGAAAGACCCGAGGCATTGACTACAAGTCAGGAAATCCACCGGTGATCCCTGACCTGGGACTGATGTCATCATGGCTTCCACCCCTGTAGGCAGACTACTTTAGGTCACCCTTTGAACCCTTCTGGCCTTGAGTGATTTAAAGCAATATAGCGATAGCTCCCTGGCCTTGGATCACTAGATTGTTAGAAACAGAATAAAATCATAAATAGGAAAGATACTTTGAAAACCTCTACTTTCAAAGAAGCCAAGAATTGTTTTTCTAGATGTTTCTACCGAGGTCTGGGAGATCTGAAGTAGGGCTTTGAAGCAAGAATCAGAATGCAGTCAGGAAATTTCCCATCAATTCTACCACAGTGTGGGAAAGGGTCACTCACTGATTCCCTCTCCTAAATCTTTCCTCTGTCCTTTCTCCATCTGACCATTTTGGCTAAGTTCGTTCCCTTTCTTATCACTCCACTCTATGCCTGTCATTGCCAAGATGTTACTAGTGACTGAGCATGGTGGCACACACTTGAAATCTTAGTACTTGGGAGGCTGAGACAGGAGAATCACAAGTTAAAGGCCAACCTATACTATATAATGAGTTCCAGAAAGGCCTGGATGGATGCACAGTGAGATTCTGTCTCAATAATGTCAAACAAAGAAAGAGAAAGAAAGCTGCTACTAGCTTAACCACTGGTGTGTGGATAGGTCCTCCATGCCCAGCTCTTACTATAGACTTGGAGGGAGATTCTCTGACTGGCTTTTCCATCTGAGGTGTTACGGAGCCTCATAGCTGATGAGAAGGAAGAAATAGAAAAAGTCAAGGGACAGAGTAGCAGGTGTCTACCCTGGGGACTGTCTGCTCAAGGATCTCACTTTGGGCTCAGCAGGTAATCAGGTGTATAGTCATGCCCCAGACAGGTGCCACTGGACTCCAGAAATTCCTGAACAAGTGAACCTGGAATGCAGAGCACGCAGAAGTGCCTGGCCAGTGTCTTTTTAACTTTCACCATTCTAACCAAGTGTATCAGCCTTTGAGGTTATTGCCAGGAACACAACTGCAACTGCCCACAGACTCTTTCAGGTCTCTTTGATGAAAAGGGGACTTTGTCCAAGAGGAATTTGGATCTGGACCTAGGTGACTCCCAAAGATCCTTTAAGATGAGGGAGATGGAGACAGTGAGAGAAAATAGCCTTTCTAAGGAATCTGTGGAAGGACTTCACATATATGAATTTGGGACCAACTGTCTGCTTTAGACATTTTTCAGCCTTTCCAAACCTCAGTTTCCCCTTTGTAAAGAGGCACTCTGATGGTGCTGGCATGGGAGATAAATGAGATCATAGCTCCTAAGGGATCTTTGACGAGAAGTGCCAAAGAAGCACAGAGGAGGCCTATCTCACATACATAGGCCTTTCTCCTCTCTCACTTGTTGGCTGGCATTTCTTTCTGGAAAAGTGCCTGGTGCCCAACTCCCTTTCAGCAGGTGTCTTCCTCTGCAATCCCCCACTCTTTGGAAAGAAAAAAATGTGCCTCTCCCCTGTAGTCAGGGCCACCATGTCACCCCCACTCTACCACACATTTGTGATGGGCAAAGTCAGGGCCTCTTCTAGCACAGGAGTGGGCCCACTGACAGGGGAAGCTTTTTTTTCTGACTTCCCAAAAGCCCCAGATAGCTTTCCTCTTCCATACTGCAATCCAATTACCAAAGTGCCTTGACCTGTGGGCTGAAAATAGCAGGTGCTAATTTACATGCTATTTATTTAAGTAGCGAGGCCTCTGGGACCCTGCATCTTCCTCTGTATAAGCCCACCCTACCCCGCACAGGAAAACACTCCACAAGACACATCTTCCCATTAGGGAAGAAAGAGGGACACATGGACGGAATCTCTGATTCTGCTGAATTCTGGCAGCTCAGGAATCCATCCCAGGGAGGGGGGTATAGAGATCCTCAAGCCCAGGGCCCTCAAGCAAGGACTTCATAAGCTGAGAGCCCCCTCCCTGCTGGCTGAGACTTGTTCATATTATGGCCTGATCCCCTAGTTCCTGTGGAGGGTGGGATGGGGAAGGAGTTAGAGGAAGGTGTTGGGTAGACAAGCTGCCAGGTATGAGGAAGAAGGCCATATAGGCTCTGGGGGTCTGTGAAGGAATACTTGGAGACAGCTTGGTTCCCTGCATGAGGATCACCCCCACATCCCTCCAAGTAAACCCCCTGCCTTACTCTTCCTCAGATCCTCCGTCTAGTTCTGCTCAGAAAGTCACAAAGAAGAAAACCTTATGGAAAACCTACAGCTAGATTTGGAGACCAACATCCCTTGATGATGACATTCCTCTGGCTGACACAGTCATTTTACTCAGGATTCATGCTGGCTGAGGCTAAAGAGAATCCCTTATGATGTGTCACTGTAAGCTGTTTCCCAGATGACCCAGGCCATTTCCAACACAGCAGTAGGGAAGGCAGGAACAGAGCTTCTTGGGAGGAGGGACTGTACTTACCCTCCCTTTATGGTGGTGGTGAGGATGGAAAGCCCAGGCTAGAACCAGGACAGAGGAGCCAGGATAGGGGCTAGGTCCAGGGACACTATACAGGGATGAGATGGAAGAATGTTCTAGAAAGACCACTTGCCTTGCTCTGATTTCTTGCAAAGCTGGTCTTCTTGGGAAGTGCATCTTTCCAAAGTCTTATACCCAAACTCCTTGGAAAAGGAAATAAAATCTACTTGTCCCACCATGTTAAGGAGTGGTCTGAAGGTTAGAAGCCAGGATCACTGCAGTTTTTCATTATCCTTTGATCTCGAAATATATTTGCAAAATTTGATCACCTTTGGTGATCTCCTAAGACAGAGGTCCCTAGAACTATGATTCATTCGTTTCTTGAGCTGCAGCCCAGGTCAGTGCTGGGCAGTCACAGGACTGGGAGTAAGCAGACTTTAAGGGGAAAGAACTCAAAGCCCAATCAGACCTGCATCAAGGTTAGGAGGAAGCAGACTTTCAGGAATATCAATCCACTCTTGCCTCATACTTGTGAAAACTGAGGCCCAGAAAACTAAAGCAGATGCTATGAAAAGGCCAAAGAAGATAGTGTGGCTCAGCCCCACAGCACTAGCCCACTGCTTTGTTGTTCAGTCATCTTACCTTACCTTGTGGGACTCGTGTGTGTGTGTGTGTGTGTGTGTGTGTGTGTGTGTTTGTGTGAGTGTGCGGCTTTTTAGACAGGGTCTCCCTGTAGCCCCAACTGGCCTAGAATTCTCTATGTAGACCAGGCTGGCCTAAATCTCAGAGATCTTCCTGCTTCTGCCTCCTGAGTGCTGGAACTAAAGGCGTGTGCCATCTAGCTCAGCTGTGGGGCCCTTTAAATTTTTTTTCTCTTTTTAAAAAATTTATGTAGAGTGTATGTGCATGTGTGTGCGTGTGTGAGTGTGAGTGTGGGGTGGGGAATCAAGTGCATCAGGGTGAGTGTGTGGAGATCGGAGGACAATTTGAAGGGGTCAGTTCTACCAGGTGGGTCCTGGGGATTGAACTCAGGTTGGCAACTTGACGGCAGTCTATACAGATACCGGAGTAAAAGGAAAAATTGAAGATAAAATCTATGCATTTTCCAAATGCAGTCTTTCCCACTGAACAGTTGGATGGATTTATAGCCTCTTCCCGCGCCTGAGGGCTGAAGGAAGCAGTCCAGCCTGGGTGCAGACTTCATTTCTTTTTAACTGGGAGAGTAGGGTGCCAGCTGGGGCCTGCTACCCAGCCCACTATTTTTCATAGTTCTCGATTTAAAGGGGCATGTCTGGAGATCCTTTTCTGTCCACTGAAAATGCTTCCTGGGCGAAGATATAGATCCTTGCTTGGTGTGTACTTCTCTCCCGGCTTT
This sequence comes from Eospalax fontanierii, assembly GCA_035773235.1. Classification (NCBI taxonomy): domain Eukaryota; kingdom Metazoa; phylum Chordata; class Mammalia; order Rodentia; family Spalacidae; genus Eospalax; species Eospalax fontanierii. The sequence goes on from CM069535.1 coordinate 58,752,297, forward strand.
CCAGCACGCACACACCTCTCACCTCAGCTGTTGTCGGCTGAGTACCGGAAACCTGTCTGGATCCCACCCCTTACCGGTATCAGAATGGGGAGAGGTCACATTATCGTACCCCACCCCCCAGTAGAATGGGCCAGAGTCAACCTCTGGCATCATGGGACCCCCCCACGCCCACCTCCCCGACCTTCATTTTAGTTCAAGGGCGGATGTAGGGATTCAATACTTCACATTTTAACGAATTTGTAAAAGCCTAGTAAAAAACGAGAAGGCGGCGGGGGATTTAGCCTAGGCCACCTCAACCTGACCCACCGTGCACCTCGGCTCCGTGCCACGCTGCTCCCTGTCCGCGAGACCTGGAATTGCTCTGCTGCTCACGCCCTCTTCTGCCTGTGCAGCGCCAGGGCGAGAACCCAGGGGGCTACAACTAGCATTCAAGGGGTTAACTGGGGACCAACCCAGGTGGAGGTCGAGGCCCTCAGCCCTCTGCACCTTCCGGCTACCGAGGCCACCGGAACGGTGGAGGCTGCGGCGGCTCTTTGTCTACCTGCTCTGGGCGTTAAAGAGACCGCTGGCAGGCTGCATCGCTGGGACTCGGGACAGAAGTCAGCGACTGGGAAATTGGGCTCTGTCGCTTTAAGTACAGCTGGAGCCCTAAGTACGAGGCCGGCTGTGCAGAGAAAAGGGAGCTGAGGGCCGGCGGGTTCGGTGTCCGCCCCTCCGCGTGCTCCGCGGCTCGGACGAGCTGGGGTGTCCGCCGCGTGCCAGGAAAAGGCAGCTCGGGGTGCTGGGTTCTCCCCTGGTGAGTGGCCGCCTGAGCCGGAGAAGATGCTTCATCTGCCCCTGCACAGGTCGGGAAGGACTGCGAATTTCCCCCGCAGGTGAGCTGGCGTGGTTTGGGGCACCCCTGCCGGCTGGGCCCCCCGCTCCCTCGCATCCGCAGCGTCGGGGCGGTGGTGTGGGGTCTGCAAGGAGGAGGTCTTGGCCACGCTCCTTCGCTGACTGAGCGAGGGGTGCCAGCGCCCCAGAGCCTCCAGGTCCCCAGCGTTTGGCTTGCTGCTGTTTGTTTGGGTCTAGGGGTGCGGAGGGGTATGCAGAGAAAGCCGGGACGGAGCGCTTCGAGTCTCGGGAGACCTGCACGAACTGAGACAATAGCACAAGTTGAGCGGACCCCGAGGGTTGCAGTTTGGAGGCTGCAGAGCGGAGTCGGGGTCCTCAGAGACTTTGCGGGTGTCTGGAAAGGAGCCTGCAGTCCTGGTCCATTCAGTCTAGGCTTCCCCCAGCTCCGGGTTCTCCCGCGAGGAAGTAGGTGATGGGAGACCCAGGGATGAGACCTGAGGGAAAAGCGGGGATGTAGCTGCTTGGATCCCTTAGATGGGAGTGTGTCTTAGGGAGCAGTAAGAATCTGAGAGCCCTGTGACTCGGGGAAACGCGCTGTGAGGGACAGACGGCCGCCGTAAGGTGAGGACCTTCCCAGGGGCTGCTCCATAAAAGGGGAAGTGAGTGTGACCACAGCCCACCTCAGGTTCCTCACTGCTGGCTAGGAAAATGCGCCAAACCAGAGAGTGGGAAATCCCAGCAGCCAGTGCTGGAACTTTCTGACTTTTCCCAGAGCTTCCCACCTTAGGCTTTTCGTCCCCAGATGTACACTGGGTCCCTCACCCTTCCTCAGACCTGAGTAACTGGAGAAGTTGGAGCTTGGGAGGCTGACTGTGAGGCCCTGGTGCACCCTGCTGTGGCCACGCTTAATCCTGGGCTTGTAAGCCCTTCCAGCCTCCTGATTTGTTCCTTAAGGTGTGCTTCCGAGTGTTTCCTTGGGGGTAGTCCCAAGTTCTCTCTGAGACTTGTTCTAACTCTGATGCACACAGAGGATAGAGTAAGAGCAAAGAACTGGCCAAGCCTTAGGTAGAGAGAGGACTTGGTCCCAATGTTTACACTTGTAGGATTGTGGACACCACTAGCCCCCCAAACTTTTTGTTCCCAACCACACAGTACACAGTGCAGCCTTGCAGCCTTCTGGAATGTGATAACTGGTAAAGCTGTCCTTGCTGATTGGAGGGAAGGTTGCTGTAAAAGAGAGCAGGTCATGAATAGACCCATTTAGCAGCCTCTAGGGTTTGGAGTTTTGGGGTGAGACGGTGGCCAGAGTTGTGTAAAGTTCAGTGGGGCCTGGAGAAGGTGGGAGGAAGGGGTTGTTCATAACGCCCAAGCCCTTCCACTGCTCCGCCCTAGTTGAAATCTCCTTAGGTTCCACATGGGGTGTGTCCTAGGGAAATGGTATCATGGCCGCCCCAGGAGATTTGCACTGATGCAACACAGTTCATCGCCTCCCTGCAACTCAGAAGGCCTGAAAGGCCCTTCAGTGACTCTTTCCCCTTTTCTAGGTTCGTAGTTTCTTTTCAGTTAATATTTTCCCAGCCCTCATCTTTGGCCTTACCCTACTCCAGAAAAGTCATCTTGTCCCCAGGCAACCTGGCTTTTGTAGAGTGAGCTTAGTGCCCTACCCTGGGGCACAGCTGTTGAGTACACACTTAGTTCATTTTCCAGGCAGGTGTTCCTGGGCGGGAACCTGTCTGCCAAAACCCTGAGAAAAGAGCAGGTCACATTACATATCCCCCAGTCTGCTGGGGTGGGGCTGAGCCTGCAGTTTCCTTTCTACCCAAACCCAAGATTTGCAGGCTGTACGTGGACAGTATGCAAGGAGAGAGTGGATGTTTTGTAAAGTGCAGGTCAGTCCCCGAATTACCACATACATAAAGCTTAACAAGCCTGGCTCCAGTCTAAGGAGTGGAGCCTTTGCTCTGGGGACAGCTAGAAACTTCCTATAAATGATGTTTGACTGAGGCCAGTGGGGGATCAAAGAGATGCACTCCCTGAGGCTCAGGCTCCCCTTAAGCACCAAAGGAAAACAACAGGAGGATGTGAGGATACAAGGTGAATGACTTAATTGGCCCTTCACAAGTTCCATCACCAGCCTTTGATCTCCTGTCAGCCTTGTGCTTCCTTGCCCTACACAGGTTCCCCTCCCCATTACTGCCTCTGCCCATGGAAGGTTGTATCCATAAGAATGATTGTTTCTTGCATACCTCAAGCATTAGTGTCTCTCCTAGAGACCCTTTTCTCTCCTGTGTCTTCCAAACGGGAAGACTGAAGTTCAAGCATGTATATTCCCTTCAGGCCTCCTATACTTCTTCCTGTTAAGGGCTCTTAGGTACAGCCTGGGGCTGGGCTCACTGCGTGTACCTCACTCAACCCACAGAGCCCACAGCCACTCCCCAGGACAGAGAGCTTTGGCTTGGCAGAAACTCAGCCTCTATGAGAGGACAAATGCCTAGGCACATCAGAGCCAATGAACTGCTTCTCGTTACAGGGTTTTATGAGGCTAGACATGCACACCACAGACAAACCACATTTGCCGGCTTAACCTCTTCCAGCAAGGCCTGTGTCCTGGCTTAGAAGCATAGGGGGAAGAGAGAAATGGGCTGCGGGAAGCCACCTTACCAGAAGAACTGATTACTGGAGCAGCCTGGGTCCGATACCTGGGCTGTTCACCTTCCCTCACTGTACCGTTGTGCCTTAAAACACTACCCATGCTAAGGCTTTATGGACACTCCGTTAATCTTCACAACCGTACAGTGTTTTATTATCATCCCATTTCACAAACAAAGAGACTGAGGTTAAGTAAACATATCTAAGATCCCAGTAAGTGATGGTTTCTCACACTTGAGTCTGTCCAATAAAAAGTCAATTCTGACTGGCACCAGTCCAGACTCCTGGTGACATTGAAACCTGAAGGTCTTGGGTTAACCCCACCCCCAACCAAGACTCAGGAGGAATGTACTTGTAAATGTACTTGGGAAGACTTGTAAATTTGATTTGTATCTCCTGGTCACCTCTAATTAGCATTATGATTGACAGAGATTGCTTCAACTCTGCTTCAATTTCTTTATCTGTGAAATGGGCATAACTTTTTTTTTTTTTTTGGTCCTTTTGAGACGGTGCCTCTCTGTAGCCCTGGAACTCACTATGTAGACTAGGCTGGTTTTGAACTCACAGAGACCCACCTGCCTCTGCTTCCCAAGTGCTGGGATTAAAGGAGTGTACTGCCACGCCCAGCCTAGAATGGGCTTAACTCTTATCTATCTCACTGGAGTGTAGTGAGGAAGAGTAAGATAATATGGACAGCAGAGTGCTTTGAACACAAGCTTATAAGAAATTACGGCTAACTGAGAGTCTTTGATTTTTACTTAAGGTCTTAACTTCTCATCTTCAGTTTCTGTTCAATTTAAATTCTATGCTAATTGTATTATTATTAATGTATTCTACTGTGACAGCAACTTATGTAAATACAGAGAACGGCTTAAAACTTGGTCCTTTTTCTTAAAAGCAAATAATCATTTATTTAGCTTTCACTGTGTGCCAGCCTGTATACTGGTGCTTGAGAACAGTTGAATCCTAAAGATCTTAGATTGAATTCATCCATCCATTCACTTATTCAACAAACCCCAGTGAGCACTTCAGGTGTTAGGCACAGTACCAGGCACTAGGAATATAACACTCAGCAACAAAGTAGGCATAAAGTCTGCATTTCAGGAGCTGAAAGTCTTACAATGAAAATAGAGAAAAGTTAATAAATAAAGGTTAGTGAGATGACTCAGTGGATAGAAGCACTTGCTATGGAAGCCTGAGGACCTGAGTTCAACCCCTGGATCCCAGGGTGCAATGAGAGGACCACCTTCCGGAGGTTGGCCTCTGACTTCTACATGCATGCCATATGTGCATGGGAGTATATGCACACAAACACACACAATAGCAATGAATAAAATAAAGGTTTTTAAAAGTTAACAAATAACACATTGCAAACTGTGAGAATTACAGGAGAGAATAATGACAAGATGGTGAATCACCCTGGAAGGGCCATCCTCAGAGGGCCATGGAAGGCTTCATGAGGAGGCAACACTTTCACTGAGCCTGGAAGAGAAAACAAGAGTTTTCCAGAGGGACATGAGTTCATTGGAGAGGCAGGAGTAGGGCCTTTACCAGCTGAGAGGTTCTGTGCCATATTCCAGATTCTCTGCCCCCATCCACCAGTGTGGCTTCTTGGCCATGAAGATTCCATGTCTGAAGTGGAATCCTCTGAAACTGATGACTGATTTTTTTTTTCCCCTATGCATTCTGAAGAGCTTCAAACTTGATGTGACACAGGACATCTGGAAGCCTTAGTGCCCCTGGCTTATTCCTTTGGGGCTTGGAGATCAGTGTCATCTCTAGTTAAGTTTAGAGAATAATAAACTGTCCATAGATTGCTCCTGCCCTTGACCTTAAAGCACAGTCAGATATTTTAACTTCAGAGGTTTCCTAAAAATGTTCAGCTCCTGGACAATAATGGTCATTTAAATCTTAGCCATTGTCTTCTGAAGAGACTGATTCATCTTTGGGAAAGGAAAAGAAAAATTTGAAATAAGATCTTGCTGTGTAGCCCAGACCGGCCTCAAACTCACAGTCTGCCTGCCTTAGCCTCCCAAGTGCTAGAATTACTGGCATACACCACCACACCTAGCTGGGGAAGGAAGGAACATCAAAACTCTTTCTCTAAGCTTCCCTCTTTGCATGCATGTGCACACACATACAACAGGCAGGCCAACTGGTCCTAATGCAACCCAGGGACTTACAGAAGACAGTAAATATAAAATTCCTCACAAACTAGTTTTTCTACTTAGTGTATTACTGCAAGCACTGTTTGTATAGTGGATTCAAAAGAGGGGAGTACCAGGCAACCGTCTCCTCACCTGCCGTTTACTGAGGACTTAGCCAGGTGCTTTGGGGGTGCTTTGTTGTCTTGCTTACTCCTTGGAACCACCTTGAGAGGATGATTGAGGTACCACCATTTTTCTTCTGTAACAGCAAGGGGAAGTGTTTGTTTCCCGTCACAACCAAGAAGTAGTGGATCAGAAATTTAGGCCCAGCTGCAACTGGTCCCATAACCATTCCTCTCTGCAGTATGTGAGTCTGAGGGATTTGGAGCTTTCTGAGAACTTGAGGATAACCAGGCTCCCTTTGGGGATGGTTGTTTCCTATAAGAGAACTGCCAGTGAGATTCTCCAGTTGGGAAACTGCTTTTCAGCAAGTCCGTGTCTGGTTTTCCATATTCACTCATTATATGGTGGTAGTTTTATCCCATCATCTAAGTTCCTAGGCTTCAAGGACTTTCAATGATGTGTGTATCATTTAATGATAAGTAAAAAAGAAAAAGCTGACAGAATACTAGCTTTAGATGTCTATTTGTTCTGTCTCAAGTCACATCTGACTCTTCAGATTAGACCAAGTCCTATCTACTGAAAAATAATAGATGAATAAGATGGAAGCAGATCCACCAGCAAGTGTTTACTAATGACCTGTTCTGTGTCAGGAATTGTGTTTCACCATAAAGAAATAAAAGGCCACCTATTAGGTCCGATCCACAGTGTGACAAAATTAACTTGTAATGATGTTAGGTGCTGATTTCTGACACCAGGAATAACAGTATCTGGGAATCGGAAGCAAACAAGTTAGAAATACAAAGGGAGATTTATGCCTAGGCCAAGAGGCAGTGCATTAGGGAGCAATGAGTGTGGCATGGTGGAAGTTCAAATGTAGACTGTAGAGAAATGTAGAGAGTGGGTTCTAAAAAGAAGAAGGGTTCAGGTACAAAGGAAGTGGGAAGGAGATTTCTGAGCCCTAGATAACCCTTAAAGAGGATTTATGGAATGATGGGATCAATAGGCAACATATAAAGAAACAGTGACATGGAGTCCTTCCCTTCGTATGCTCCGTGTCCTTCTAGACCTCCATTCTGGAGGCCTCAGGGCACATGTACATCCTGTGAGCACATAGGCTTTCTGTGTGAGAGTGATTTTCAGGCTTGGAACATTTCCCCATAGATTATTTTAAGAGACTATACTAGACTATCAAGTTGTGTTCACAGTGATCTGCCAACTATGATTTTAAAAGTAGGGACTTAACAGTTTTAAAACAAAAGTATTGTGTCTGGGTTGTTGCTCAGTGGTAAGCACTTACCTGATATATTCAAAGCCTGCATCATTTTTTTTTTTTTTTAATGGTAGAGGCTGGAGAGATGGCTCAGCAGTTACGAACTCTGGCTGCTCTTGTAAGGGACCCAGGTTCAGTTGCCAGCACACACATGGTGCCTAGCAACAGTAACTACAGTTCTAGGGGATCTGACACCCTATTCTGGCCTCTGCCATCATTTCATGCATGTGGTGCATGTATATACATGTAAACAATATTCATACACATAAAATAAAATAAGACTCTTTCTAAGACAGCATTTCTACCAATGGACCCTGAAGGCAAGATATTTTCTCCTGGTGTCATGCAAGGGTTTCTAGACTCTTGCCCCCCGGATTCAGTGACCTAAATGGCAACAGTGCTCCTGAGAATACCCCCTAGACCCTGCTCTGTCTTCCCTTGCTCTGATATAGAAGAGGCTCCCTAATGAAAGCCTGTGTCGTATTACAGTGTTTAGATCCTCTAATATCTGGGCCTCACACTTAGCCCTTCAGAGGCCATGTTGCGCCAACCTTGGAGATGATTATGAACCATCTTTTCCAAGGAAGGTGGCTCTGAATGAGCAGAGGTCACAAAGGCCACTGTTCCATCACTCACAATGCATTTTAGAATGATTGAATCAGAGCTAGAAGGAGTTAATTCATTACTTTCCTAGTCCCATCATTAAGAGTCCTCATCCTCCACTCGTAAATTAAATATGCAGGAGGTATGGTGATGACACCTGTGTTTTTGACATGATCTATAGAACTGGCTTTTATTGTTGATAGATGATCCTCTTATCTGCCGCTATCTCACAGTGTTTTTCTGTTCTGAGTCCTTTAGGGAATCCACAGTGAAATTGCGTGTCTAGAGGGAGCGTTGGCATGTGCAATCTGGACTGCTGCCTTCAGTGACCACACAGGGAACCTGGGAACCCCCATCAAGCTCAATCCTAGCCCTCAAAACCCCAGGGTGCAAAAGAGGCCAGTCACATTCTCTGAGAAACTTGCCTTAAACCTCTTACAGGAGGAGGAAAGCATTACTTACTCATGCACAACCTGGTGTAGGTACTTTTCTGTTGTTTGAGAAACAGTTCTGGGAATTTTCACAGAGCTGTTCATTGTGAAAGCAGCTTTGCACCCCAGAGTGTCTAACCTTTGAAGAAAATGTTGCTGTGTCATGGAATCAGTGAGCTTGGTGTCTGGTTTTCAAATAACAGTCTACTTTGGCAAGGTGTAACCACTCCATGTTTCTTTAAAGTTGAACCACCTAACTCTAACTCAGAACAATTCTGCCAGTGACATAGTGCCATCCAAGTAAAATAATGCCAGTCACATGATCTGAATCCGAAGATTCAAGCACACCCAGAATATTTATTTCTGTCAGACTCGTTTCCTTACCCCTACCTTTAGCCTTTACATTTAGCAGAGAGGTTCTGAGGTGATGCAGGGCAGAATATGATGAAAGCACCAGAGGTTAAAGTGGAGCCTGGGAGCTGGAGGCAGAAGGATGAATAGAAGGTCAGCCTCCGTTACATAAGACCATTTCAAAAGAGTTTAAAAAATGAAGTTTCAAATTTTATTTTATTTTGATTTGTTCTTTTTATTTTATGTGTATAAGCATATTGCCTGCTTCTATGTAAGTGCACCCATGTCGTGCAATGCCCGTGAAAGTTAGAAGATGGCATTGGAGCCCCTGAAACTGGAATTAGGGTGGTCGTTAGCCGCTATGTGGATTCTGGGAATTGAATCCAGGCCTCTGCAAGAGCAGCCAGTGCTCTTAACCACTGAGCCATCTCTCCACACCAAAGTTTCTATTTTTAAAAATGAGGAAGAGGAAGGGAAGTGGCTCTGAGCATTGACTTTGCATGTGCACAGGGAACGTGGTTCACCTTTAGGCCACTCTGGTGTGCCTGGGCCTCTGTTCCCACCATCACATTGGATGCTTTCCAAGATTTCTGTGCATTTCCAATCTTGTTCATGCCCATTGAACTTGTATGATTCAAGTATTTACATAAAAAGAAAAATTTTTTTTTTTTTTTTTAACAAAATTGCATTGGGGTCTTCAGAAAGCTTTAAAAAGGCAGAATGCAAAGAAAACTTGACCTAAGCCTAAGACTTAAAGTTTAGAGGAGATTTTAAAGTTCTAGAAAGCTGTTGTTTTCAGATTGCCTCACGTCATTAAAATATTGTTCCACTTTTAAAAAGCGGATGGTGGATACAATGTGGTGGATATAGGCGTAAGAGCTGATTTGGAAAAGCAGAAGTGTGTCAGGGAAAACTCTGTGGCTTCTGGTACTTTGAGCAGCAGGCCCTGAGGTTCACTGGCGTCTTTCTGTGTAATTTGCTGTAACAAGGACTTGTGGCTGTAAGGATTTTTCATGTAATAAGTGCCTAAGAAAGGTGGGGAAGGCTCTATTCCCTGGGGTGACTTTTCTATGTTCAAAGTAGGGAAAGGTCTGTCGATCCCAAATAATTTGTGGTGCTTTCATGTTGGGAGCAAATGTAGTTTCATGGGCAACCAAGTGGGAGGGGACAAGGAGGAGGTGGCAGGCCAACCCTTCCAACTGAAGCTAGCCTGATTTGTTTTGTTGTTGTTCTTTTGTTTTTTTCCATGTTTTATATGTTGAAGATTCCTGGTAAACATATCAGGTAAAAGTGTTCCTCTTCTTTAAATCAAGATTGGAAACTACAAGGTCTTTCTCTGCATTTGTAAGACCGAGTCTAAGCTCTCCCCAAGTGAAACCAGAGGATGTATATTTAGTACCCAAGGCACATCTTGTTAGCAATTCATTTTCAACTTATTTGGAGTGATAATTGTTGAATTTATATTTACACAAACCTGACACTTGGTTGATGTTAGGGGCTAACACCTCCAACGGCTGTCCCATTGGAGCCATGCTCTTCCAAATCTCAGGGAGACAAACAGGGGGTTTTGAAGGAGGGCTGGAGATGGATAGAAATGTGATGAGGACCCCCTTTCTAGACTGAGCCATGGCCGGCACCTATCCTGCCTCAGACCCAGAAAGGAGGAAACAAAATCAGTTTGATTTTGATTAACTCTCTGGTCTTTTAATTTCAGCCTTCCTTCTTTTGACTTCATTTAGGATTATGCCAAAAGCGCAGACTGACCGATCCTAAAGCCTCAGAACTGGTTTCACTCATAGTTGCCCAAGAAAAGCATGTTAATACCAAAGTAATTTCCTAGCCAGTCATTTCCTGTGTTCTCAAACTTGTTATTTTTTCCTTAGATATGTATCTTTAGATAACAAAAATTGTTCTTGCTCCTGACCCTGGGAGAGGTAATGTGGGAGATTTTTGTTTTGTTTTGATTTTAAGATTGTGTCTCCCTGATAAAACCTAGGGTGGCATTGAACTTGTGATTCTCCTGCCTCAGGCTCCAGAGTGCTGAGATTATAGGCATATGCCAGTACCCCTTGTTTTCAGAAAACCCAATAAAAGGACCCTTCAGAGAAGCAGAAAAGGAGTTGATGTCTTGGGTAAGCATCTCCCCAGCCAGTGCCATAGGTTAGCCCACATTGGAATATAGTTTTGGAACTTAACAGAAGACATAACTTTACCACTGATTTGTTCCATGAGCCAGGGCTTTCTCCTTGTTAGAATGCTGTCCTTGACAGGAGCTGAGAGCTTCATAATAGGGGTAAGACAGTTTGGAGAGAATGGAATTTTATCTGAATAGAAAGTGCATCAGTAAGGATTTGCCACAAACACGTAGCCCACTTCCATGGAGTATGGAAAGCCAGCACCCGCCAGTTTTTAAGAATTGGTTAGGTGGCCATATTTTGTAAAGCACTATGGAGATTCAGTCATGAGTCCGTAAAACTAACTAGGACATTTCAGAAATGTGGATCTGGCTTTTGTAAGTGAGCGTTTGAGAGGTTTAAATCTTTTCCGCTCCCTGTTATTCCTTCCCCATTCATCCTTTATCTGTCAGTGTGCAGCATGAGATGCCTGAGGTAGATAGGTGCTTTTTCACTTCCGTGAACACCTGGGTTTCTCTGGCAAAAGTGTTTTACATCATTCACTTATTGCTTAAGCATTAAGACTCTTTGTTTTCATTCTTTTTGTTCAAAGCTTTGTCATAGGTGAGAGATGTGCTTACTTTCACAGGCACAGAAACTCACTCATAGAAATGAAGGTCTTTCACAATGCATTAGCTGGGCTTTTCCTCCAACACTGACCTTTGACCTCTGTACACAATGTGGTATTCAGCTGTCCTGTTCTCTGAAGTGAAAACCTTCAGAGCCCTCAACAAAGATATTTCACTCAGAGTAAGCAGTCCATGAACTAAATGACTTAAGATAAGAAGACGGTTGGTTTTGAAATAAAGATGAAGGCAAGAGGTCTATAAAAATTACAATGCCCTCCAAAGCCCCATCACTCATCTGCTCTCCCCCCTCCCCCCGCTCCCCTATGGTGAGACTGAAGACTCAACTTTCTTAAGACTTGGATGACAGAGACAAGTGAACTTTCTGTTCCATGGGATTTCTTAATGGATTTCTTTGGTCAAACTTGCCCAGTGTTCCTTGCTAGTATTGATAGAGGAAGAGGAGGGGACTTTGGGGGAAGGTAGCTGTTCAGAATGTATGACTCTAGAAGACCTCTGGGGAGCACTTCTTTGAAATCCTTAAGCACTCTTATTCTCAAAGATGTAAGCATTTAGGTCCTGGTGGCAGAAAGAAACACATGCCTCCAGTCACCTTAGATAAAGTGCTAAGAAGGTCATGGAGTACAGCTTTCTCTTTATTTTTCTTATTGCTCTCTAGAAATGTAAGGAAAAACTTAGACTTATGAACAAGCTTTGGGTGTTTAATTGTAAGGTTGGGTGAAGACGGAGACAGAGAGGCGAGGTAGGAAAAAGTCATAGTTTGGGTTACACACACTGAAAGAAAAATCATTTCTGAGGACTGTGTTCAGAATATTTGTCTGCCAGTTGTGCAGAGGCGTCCAGATTTCCATGGTGCGAGGAGACTTCTTTTCTGTGTCTGCCCCACAGTGGTCACTTGCAAATTTTTCCCCCATGAAGCTTTATTTTTGGAGACCACTGTAATTTACATGCTAGGACCTGTTATTAACTGCTAGTTTTATGCTGTTATTGGAAATCTTTACATTAGGAAAGAATGTATGGGTTGTGCTTTGGGAGAAGGGAGGCTCAAATTAAAGGTTACCTTGTATAGTACCTCAAATCTGTCTAGAATGTGAGAATGGATGAGAAGCCATTTGCTTCCCCAAGTAAAGAAAATTCTGATGGTCCCTCATGACTGTCTTCCCAGAGGAAGAGCATCATGTATCTAAAGAGAAGTTCCCATTTCATGGAAAATAATGCTCATGTAATCCTTTTTAAATAGTCTGTTTCAGAGCCACTATAACATAAGTCCAGCAGTTCCTCTTAAGAAACAGAATTGATGCCCCTCCCAGAGCTACACTGCATATTTTATAAATGTAAAAAGCAGAAGCAGTTGTGTTATATTAAATTTCAGCCCATAATTGAGTAACTAGAGAAGCCTCTATTTAATTAAATTCCACTATCCAGTGTATGACAGGAAAATTTAGTGACCTTATGTTCGACTTACTGTCTGGGAGTGAAGAGTGAATGGTTCAAGTGTCTTTCAAATGTCCTTATTAGAGAGAGAGGTTGGGTGATGCTTTACCTCAATAGTGCTTCTGCAGTAAGTCCTTCAAATAACAGGACTCAGCTCAAGCACTGTTTTCTTTGAGTAGTCTCAGTGCTTCTCACAGTAATGGTAAGGCAGGGGTTTAAGAGGCTCTTAAGATAGGTCAAGTAACTTTACACACAAACAATTTGCAGCAAATTCTGCTCCCACCATGCCATTTTTAATGTGTTTTGAACAACTACATAGGAAGACTTTCCAGAAACACATTGGGAGCAACAGGAAGGGTTGACGTCTGTGTAGCAAGTAAATGTATAGGGTTATTATTGTTAAGCCAAAGAAGGAACTAATAAGATTCTGTTATGACTTTTCCAGCTACAGAACCCACACTGAAGCTATTAAACTCTTAGACAGAATTAAGTGGAAAGTTACGGCAGGTGAAAGACGGGGAAGGTGAAGGAAAGCACTTCCAATAAAACTGCTTTCAAGGAAATGCTTAGCAAATGTTGCTTTTCTACATTTTCTTCTTTCCTGACACATATACTGTAGTCTTCAACTATGTCTATTCTGGAGAAAATATTTTCGGATGGACCTTGTGATTCAGGTGTTCAGCAAGTATATAAGGAGAATTTACTACTCAGAGCCAGACCTTCCTACCTAATCTCACACCCTGTACAAGAAGATGTTCTCCCATCACAGTTGCCAGTGAGGGTGGGGGTAAGGGAGAGACTTAGGAGGATAGAAGAAAATCAGACTGAGTGTTGTAAGTGCATATCTCTAATCCCAGCACTCAGGAAATGGAGGCAGAAGATCTGAGTTCAAGACCGGCCTGGGCTACCAGCAGGACTTGTCTCAACAAAACAAGGCTGGGAATGTAGCACAGTGATAGAGCCCTTACCTAGCATGTGCAAGGCCCTGAATTCAATCCCCAGCTCTAAATAAACAGTCAAGAGCCACATATAGTTAAAGACCAAAGTTTAGGGCGAGGGCAAAGAAAAAGGAAGGAATTTGGGTAAGGAGGAGCAGCAAGATGAATACTGTCACTGAGGCACACAGAAGGAAGAATTTCAAGGGATGACCGACAGTGTCAGCTACAACTCAGAAGTCAGAAAGGGATGACTGACAGTGTCAGATGCAACTCAGAAGTCAGAAAGGGATGACTAAAAAGTCCTAATTGGATTAGTAGTACATAGGTCTTGTTAGCCCAGTAGAGAGATTTCAGTAAAGAAGTGGGAATGAAAGCCAAGTTCAGTGCATGGACAAGGCCGTGTGAGAGGAGGCGGAGTGGAAGCAAAGGTAGTTGAAAGAACGGAAGGTGGCTTATAATGCTTCTGGAAAGTTCTCTTCCTGTGGCCCATGTGTCATAAAACTACAGAATCCAACAAAACATAACTATGTCTTGCCTATGATCTGTGTCAGAATATTGTAGCTATAGTCTGTGTTATTTCTGTCACAGGGCAAAACTTTATTTTGTGTTGTCTATATTAACCTGGTTTTTTTTTTTTTTTTTTTAATGCCCTATTTTTGTTTTTGTTTGGAGACAAGATCTTACTGTATAACTCAGGCTGACCTCAAACTTGTGATCTTCTTGGGTCAGCCCCAAGTGCTGAGATTACAGGCATGTGCCACATACCCACCTTAATTTGATTTTTATTAAGAGTATATAACACAAGATCACAGTGGTGTGGCTTGTGAGATTTGGCACCTAAAGTTCTGCGCACATTATTTCCTACACATAGGAAAAGACCTGTAAAACAGACATTATAAAGAGAATTCATTCCTTGTACCTGATGTGGAAAACAAGATCATAAGAGGGGAAAAAATTTTAATTTATGGAAAGTGAGCAGAATAACTATAGCATGAAAAAGTTGCCTCGCACCAATTTAAATACTGCTGAGGAGAAATGTTCTAAGAAACAGCCTGGAAATGAAAGGAAAAACTAAAGCACAATGAAGACTTTATATCGAAGTATGTAAAAAAATCTTCAGTTCTCATGTTGTCTTGTCGTCCTCGCGCCCGCCCCGCCCTCAAGTTTACCTAGTCTATATCATTATAGTCTTTGTGTGTAGCTCTGGCTGGTCTAGAACTTGCTATAGGAGAACAGACTGGCCTCAATCTTACAGAGATCCGCCTGCCCCTGCCTTCCAAGCGCTGGGATTATAGGCATGCGCCACCATGCCTGGCTATATTGTATTTTCAGGCACATGGAAAGTATATTTCCCTGAATACTTCATACTGCTTTGTTCATTCTAGAATAAAAATACTCTGCCTTCTCTTCATATTATTTTACATCTCTACCAAATGTCTGTATAGGGCTCAAGAAGTATTTCATGGACCTCTGCATTTGATAATTAAACATTTGACCTCTCTGCCCAAATAGACTGCTGATACCCTGGGTTGTAGCCAAGCAGAGAAACAGTCAACCTAATAATGCCCCCAAATCTCTGCTTCCTTGCTGTTTGCTTTTAAGTCAGAACTTTGCCTTCACTTGACTCAATATGTAGAAATTCTCTGCATTTTCACCCTGAAGAAAAATTCTTTCTCTTAGACCAATAGATTTCCTCTTCTAACACATTTTTTAAAGGTGTCTTTCTCCAGGGATTTGAAAATGGAACAAAATTAACAATCCCTCCCCTTCCATCCCTCCTCTCAACACCTTTGGCTATCTGTGTGATCAATCAGAAGAGGAGTCTTTCTTGGCCCCAAAGATTTCCTTCTGTGATTACAGTATTAGTAGCAATTCTGACATGCGTTAGAACTAGCTCCCTACAAAGATATCTCTGTCGTACTTCTGGCTCTTACCATCCTGTAATGTCAGAGTACTCTGACAAAGAAACAATCCCCAGAATCTCTGTGCATCCTGTACCTATGGCTTGTCTTTCATATCAGATCCACCACAGAGCTTCAGAAAAAAGCAACTTCTCAAGATCTCCGAAGCTTTTAGTGACTTCTTTCACTTTCTGTGTTAACATAGACATTTATATAACATTGTAATTCCTTCTTTTTTGGAGGGAGGGGGTTGAGACAGGGTCTCCTTGTAGCCTCAGCTGTCCTGGAACAAGTTATATAAACCAGGCTGGCCTCGAACTCACAGAGATCCACCTGCTTCTGCCTCCAAAGTGCTGAGATTAAAGGTGTGAACCACCACACCTGGCATAATATCGTATCTTAAACTAAATCTTCATTAGGGTCACCAAACGATATTCTCCAAATTCAGCTGACAAGGCACATCTACCACTGATCTGGGAAAATAGTCTGAGCTAATTTTCATCCAGTGAGACACAAGAATAATACATTTCTTGAACTGTGGCTCTTGGCAGGATTTGGTGAACAACTTTTCTGCACTGGGAAAGGGGTCTATCTATCCACAGCCCCGCTCTGTAGATCTCTACCTTTTGATACAGAATCATCTCCCCAAATCTGGATGTGTCCTAAATACTGATTGTGGATTCCTGTAAAGGAAACATTGGCGTGGTGTTCAAAAGAGCAATAGACAATCCTTGTTGGGGATATTTATATACAAAGAAAGAGGAAACCAGTATGCAGGACTTCTTGTGGTAGGGAAGCATTGGCTGCCAAGTTGACCCCAGAGTCTAAACTGTGGGGAGCCAGAGAATTGACAACCCATAAAATACAGGCTGTGGAAGGCAGAACTTCTGATGCTGTTTGCTGGCCTAATCTTGGTAGAATGAGGCTGCAGGTGACCCAGCCAGTTCTTGGTGATCATGGAAGGTCTTGGTTACACCTGTGTGTGGAGTGACCCCTGTTGGTTCACCCTGTGCCTCCCTCCCCAAGGAACAGAGAGCACCCTGACACCAGCCAAATGTCCAGTATTGTGGCCCCACTTGGAGATACTAATCCATCATTTCCTCCTCTCCTGACAGAGGAGAGTGGTGTTTGCAGTCTAGTACATGAGTTGAAAAAAATTTCATTTCTAGAAGGTTGCACTTTTACAGGGCCTCGTAGGTTCTATGTAAGTATTCATTCTTAGAAAGAAGATGCTGGAATGGGACTGCCCATAAAGAGTGACCTGTCCATCAAATTCTGTCAGTTAAAATAGCAGTAGATATACTCAGCTGACATCTAAGCATCATTTGGTTTTCTACACATTCTGCTGTCCTTATAAATTGTGTGGAAGGTTTCTGTCAAGTTACATGGCATATCCTCCAGCTTCTTTTGTTAAAGCCCTTGCTGTCATTCTAGGAGCATGTCAAGCAAATTATGTTTTGGTTTTCAGGCTTTTTGAGGTCTGGAAACTAACCTCATTGCTTTTTCATAATTCTGCATCCCAAATGTCAGTAACTACTGAGGTTCAAACACAAATTAAATTTGACCTGGAGACCACCTTTGTATGCAAAGAGCCCCAAGAGATTCATAAGTGATCTTTGCCCTCCAGTAGAACACCATTTGGAAAGCTGCCAAATAATCTGCTGCAGAAGTGATATCAAATCATCCCTCATGATCCAAGTAAATGCTTAATTTATTTTGCTATTCTGTGACCACCTCTAACTTCAGTTATCTATCTTGTGATGGGAGTATTTAGAATATGTGGCAGTTAAGAACCAGACAAATTTTAATATTACATTGGTGTTTCTTTGTGCTAATCATAGACCTTTTGAGTGTTCATTAGTATCCTTTGGTTATCTTCTTGGGTTGTTTTCCTCAAAGGCATGCATTTTTTTTAATATAACTGTAGATTTGCTGTATCTTTCTCCGGCAACACAGAGGTTATGTTGGTTAGGCCTGACTGGGTGGGTGTAAGTAACAGCTAATGTTGAGTCAGATCCCAGCCTGCCTGATGATTAACTAGACAGCAACTTCCCACAAAGCAATGACTTTTACATGGATTGCTCTGCTACAATGGAAATCTTGACAGTTGAGTCCACATAGATGGAAAAAAGTTCAAAAACAAAATGAAATGTGTCTTTAAATTCTACCTTCCCGTGGCTGTTTCTCTTGAAATAGTGCCATCAGGGTGCCAACTGAGGATTCAGTATGCTACCTTAGCAACAGAGTGCTAAAACCTTGTAGGAGATCCTTCATGGTCTGAGGCTATAGTCCCTCTGGGCAAGCAAAGAGAGGAAAACCATTGTGTTCTGATTCTCCTATCTGTCCCGTGGTCACTACCATCATATATGATGGAGATTTTAAGCTTAGAATTTCAGAGTAATCCTAATGGGTTTTACAGAGGTTGTATCAAAAGTTTGTATAATCTGGAGAATGCCATCACCTTTTATTTTACGTATGACTCTTCCACTGGCCCCAGGTATTTCTTTTCCTTTGCATTTGATGAGAGAGCAACAAGTATTTTTGTGTGCTTCTGCGTCAGACTTGTGTTAGAGTGGCATTCTTCATCCAAGGTTGTCCACCGAATTTTTCCAGAGACCTTTCAAGAGAGTGTGAATTCCTGAGAGAAATGGTTACACTTTGTAGTAGATGGTTTCTCAGTGTTATTTTTGAAGTGGAAAACAAGTAGCTTAACTTGAAATAAATACTTCAATAACTCCGTGGTTATGGTCCCTGGGTTTGGATAGCATTCCCTTTATGTATACTACAAAGCATCATACTGTCACACTGCTGGCCTTTGTCTTGACTAAACACCCTCTCACCACCTGACTCAGTTGTTCACTATGGTGGTGTGCACACAGGCAGGCTTGAGGAATCAGCATGCAGTATTTTTCTGTTAAAGTCTTTGGGTTTGGAATTTACTTGTTTTGCTGCTTTCTATTTTGATGTTCCTTGTTTTGTTTTTCTTTAGTAGATTAAATGTGGGCAGCATTAGTGTAATTATGAGCAGAGAAGCTTGGGTGATTCACAAGCCCTCTATTTGGAGTCAAGATGCAAAAATTTTTGATTGAACAAGGAGGCTCAGTGGGGATGCTGTGGTAGAGGTTGAAAAGCTGAGACTTCCTAACAGAGAAAAGAAAAAGAAAGGTGATCATGGAAATCCAGGGATTCTGGTGAATGTACGAAGACTGAATGTGACAGAGAGACATCAAAAAAAGGAGTGGTGTGTTCAAAGGGATCACCTGGCAGTTGATTTGGTTTGTGTTCCTGAAAGAGAGATAGCTCCTAGGCTACAGGTGTTTATTGCCAGATCAGCACCTCACAACAGCAGCCTGTCCCGAAGCTCTTGAAGCTGCCACAGACTGCTTAGAGTTGCACAGATTCATCAGCCAGGAGTGTGAATGAAGGGCCTGATTCCTGTCCGGCCTGCTTCTCATAATCAGAGCTATGGGCAATGTGGCTATGAAGATGAATGGCCCCTTATTAATATCAAGGACTTTCATTTGTTGCCATATGTGTAACAGGAACATTTGCAGGACATATGCACTCTACATGACTTCTACAGACAACCTGTCTATGTAGCAGGATTTGTGTGGCTTTTGCTTCTGTCAGCCCTATATGATTCATTCTAAGAGTTACAAAAATGTTTGAATTCCATCCTACTTCGAGACATCGCCTGCTTTCAGAGAGGAGGGTTGGCAGCGAGGTTCAGGCAGCGCTAAGGCTTATTTCCTTTTCTTTTCTTTCCCTGTCACCTCCCCCGCCCCTATTTTTCCTGAGTCAAAACTGAGCCAGTAATGTTGCTGGCAGACAAGTCTTGTTTTGACTTGTAAACTGAGCAGGTTGCATCAGAAAAGCACTAGAAGTAAAGGAGTGAAACTCCAAGAGGCCACTGCTTTTCCAGAGCATAGCAGCAGAGCTGGTCTGCTTTCATGTCACCTTTGCAGAGCAGAGTGACCCTGCGGCCTGAAAAGCACCGAAATTTACTTTCTGGTCCTCACAGGAAACGGGGAGCCCTTCCCCTGAACTTCTACTTTCTGAAGTATTGCCCATTATCTCTTACTTCGTATTGGTTTGGAAGAGATACAGAGATAGAAACACTGTGTAGTGTTCCTTTGTAACTCACCAGAGATTTTAGAATTGTGCAGTATACTCCTAAGGAGGCATCCCAGAGACAATGCAGTGAGACACTGGGTGGGGGCAGTTTGGGGAAACTACTCAGAAAGTACCTCATGAATTCTAAGTTAAACACTTTCATGCCTTTCCAAATCTTGATTAATTTTAGAAAGAAAAGGGCATGTTGGTTACAAACAAAACAAGTTTTCTTTTTTTAAAATTTTATGTGTATGAGTATTCTGCCTACATGCATGTCAGTGAACCATGTGTGTGCAATACCTAAGGAGGCCAGAAGAGGGTGTCGCATCCCCTGGAACTGGAGTTACAGGCAGTTGTTACTGCCTTGCTGGAAACAGAAGCCAGGTCCTCTGCAAGAGCAGCCAGTGCTCTTAAATGCTGATCCATCTCTTGAGCCCTAAGGTGTTTTTGAAACCAAGAGTCAAAAAATCATGTTCCTTGATGTTCAGCTTTCTAAGCATTTTGGTTGGTCGGAATTGATTTACACATTTAATCTTGAGGAAACTGAGGCTAAGATAACTATACTAATTTAAATTTAGTAGTCAAATGGAGCGGAGATAGAAACTTGCTTTCCAGACCCTGGCTCCTTTAATCCTGGGAATTTCCCTGTTCTTGAGATGGACTTCCCAGTCATCTTGTAGTCTTTGAAGGACTTAAATTTCCTGGCTTGGAAACATCTGAAGGAGAGAGGAAAGAGCCCTGCTTTCTTTCATCCCAACCCCTGTGAAAGAGTAAGAGAAGAGAGGAGGGGAAAGGCTTGAGGCAAGCAAAAGGGGGAATCTCTGAAACTAGAGAAAACTCAGACTGGGGCCAGCAGAATCAGCATTCCTCATCCACAGTTGGTCCTAATTAAGGAGACTCCCTCTGAACAGCTCAGCTTTCTGCTCCGTATTCTTTACCCTGGCCCTGTCAGCTGACATGGCAAAGCCTTAACCCTCATGTTGGAAACAGTCTCTCATGTCTTCCCTTGCAGGCTCCCTTCTCTGTCTACCCCTTGCTACCCCACAATTACCCTTTCCCACATTAAGATCCCAATAAAATATATTGATACCTCTAATCCAATTACATTCATTTTGTCCCACAAAGTGCTATCCAAGCTGTTTGCTGGGCTGAGTAAGTGTATGGTGTCATTAGGGGAGCACACAGACACTGATTTCATCACAGAGAGATGGAATTTCTCTGGATTATTTGCTGCCAATTTGAAGCAGCAGCAGAATCTTTCCCCTCCTCTTGACCCCTTGACTTTCTCAATCCAAAGCTTCTACTAATGCCTAGTTGCTGGGATTGCTTTGGGGTGTTCTGTTTTTGTTTGCCAGCTGTTTAGAAATCAAGGTTTGGCCCTGAACGAGAAGAGGCTATTTGCCACTAAGCTGACCACCTGAGTTCAATCCCTAGGACCCACACGGTGGAAGGAGAGAACCAACTCTCAGAAGTTGTCCTCTGATCTCCACATGTGCACACACACACAAACACACACACACACAAATATAAAAAAATATTTACCCCCCAAACCAAAAAAACCCTAGTATTGGCTAAGTGTGATGGCTTAGCACTTAGGAGGCTAAAGCAGGAGAATCACTGTCAGTCACAGGTCAGCCTACACTACGTAATGGATTCCAGGCCAGCCAGGGGCTACAGAGAAAAACCTTATTGCAAAATGACTAAGCCACTAATTAACCAAATAACCAAATAAATAAATGCCTAGTGTTAGAATCTCTGGATAGAAAACTAGTATGAATCAGGAATTTAGTCCATGTCCACTGCAGCCCAGCGGAGTATTAATGTGTAAATAAATATGTTAATCTTCCTCACTTAATGACTATGGTAATCTACTCAAACTGCCATAACAAGCTACCACAGGCCAGGTGGCTTAAACAATAGAAATGTACTTTTTCACATTTGTAGGGACTGGAAGTTCAAGATCAAGGTGCCACTATAGTTTCTTTCTGGTGAGGCCTCTCTTCCTAGCTTATCCCCAGTGCCTTCTCACTGTCCCCTCACTTGGCCTTTGGTTCTGCATGCAGTGAAGAGAGAACTCTCTGGTCTCTTCCTCTTCTCTTTAGGGTACCAACCCTCTGGGATTAGAGCCCCATCCCTGTGACTTCATTTAACCATAAGTAGCTCCCTTGAGACCCTATCTCTAAATACACAACAGTCTGTATGTGAAATTGGGGGACTGTCGTTCAGTCCAAACAGTGTTTGAGCTGGAGATGAAGCTCAGTGTTGAGAGCACATGCTTAGCAGGTACAAGTGCCTGGGTTCAGTCCTCAGCATCAAAGCAAAACAGTCTAGCTGTAAGGTTTTTCCTTGGGGAAATTAAATGCCAGTGTCAAAAAAGCAGTGAGTGAGGCAGGGTGTTGTGGGGCAAGATGAGCATTTTAAAGACGTTTTTCTGAGTCATAGAATCTTCAGAATCTTGACAGTATGACCAAACATCAGAAAGTTGAACTTAGACACAGAATCCTGTATATAACTGCAAAGGCATCTGATTCTCCAGTCCACTGAATGCCCTCATGCTAATAGACTAACTAAAACATGCTTTGTCAGTAGTATGATGAACAGATGCCATCAAACTAGTGTATAGTATGGCAAATATAAAGGCACAGAAACTGTGGCTTTCCTTTACCCAAGTGCAGTTCTACCTAGGACTGGACCGCTATGATTCTAGTCCATCACTAAAAAAAAGTCCTTTTAGGAAGGATTGTGAGCTGAAGTGGGCATGCTAAAGAATATTAGACCTTAAGCAAGGCAGAGCTGAAGTGAACACAAGTTGAGGCCAAGCACACAGAGGGTTTCTCACTTTTTTTGTTACATCAGACATCATCGGAAGCAGTGTAGGAGTGCCTTTGTATATAGTGGCGTGGCTTTTATATTCTTGGTGGTGTACTAGTCCTGTGTTTATTTACACTAACTCCTTTTCTAAATGCCACAGGGAACTTTGGGGATCACTTTAGAAATTACAGCTGAGTGACTTAAAAGAAAGAGACAACAATGGAAATCTGTGGTTTCAGAACTGTTCAGAATAGCTAAGGCACAGTAGGACACAGGGCGTGTTTGTCTTGAGTTTCCCTTTGCTGGGTTTGATCAACAAAGGAATATTTTCAGAATCTGTGGAATTGACCTTTTAATTTTACCTGTTGAGTCTAGGTAAGAATTTGTTTCCAGATGTGGCAACAGGTACCCTACAGTGCTGGCCTAGACTATGCTGTTTTCTCTGATTTTGTATTTAGTGCCACTTAGCCAGTGAGTAGGATTTAATTCTGACTTCAGGGACCTCTAGTTCATTTATGAATTTAGACTTAGCATTTGAGAGCTGAGAAAATAACCAGACAGTTCTGTGATTTACACTGGAGTTTAGGAAGTGTGGTTTGAAGGTGAAATGTCCTCCGTGGGCTCACAGGTTTGAACACGTGGTTCCCAGCCAGTGGTGCTGTTTGGGGAGGTTATGGGGAACCTCTAGGAGCTGGAGCCTCACTGGAAGAAGCGGTTCACTGGAGGCAGTTGGTAAGGCTTTAGAGCCTGGCACCACTTTCTACTCTCTCTCTCTGCTTCCTGAGTACAGATGCAGTGTGGCCAGCCAGCTCCAGCTCCTGCTGCCGTGCTTTCCCCACCATGATGAACTGTATTCCCTAAGAGCTGTAACCCATCTCAACCCTTTCTTCCTTAAGTTGAGTTAGTCAAGGTATTTTATCATAGTAATGAGAAAGTAACTAAGACAAGAATTTTCTTTAACTACTTAGTAAAATGATTTGTTCCCTTGAAAGATTGGAATAGTATGAATTTTACTGCCAAAGTATCAAGAGAGTCAAGTAAATTCTCCTAATGGACTCATCGTCTCAAGTTCATATAAAACTCTGGTTACCATGTTCTTTAGAATCTCGGTGATCTTTACCCTTGCCTAAAACAGCCTTCATGCTGGTACCCTTCTGTTCCATCCTTCCTTCCTCTGGGTCTCTCACTGTGCAATCCATCCTTTCCTCTCCCTGCTGTCTGGCTTTGTTGACCAGATCAGGCTGGCTTGCTGTGTGATCTCTGCCAAACCACAGACATGTAACAAAGCAGACACTCTACTCCCCCTTGCTCTTGGAGGCTTCCAAGTCTACCTCGGGTGAGGAGAAAGGAGATTACTGACTTTTAGAACTTTGGCAGTTTCTCTAGATAGTCTTGATGCATTTTCAAAGCTGAGCACCACAACGTTACCCAATTTCATTCTAATCCTTCCATATTCTCTCTCTTTCTCTCTTTATACTCTATATCTCTCTTTCTGATAGAATCTCACTGCTCAAGCTGGTCCCAGATATTTCGGTCCTGCCTCAGCCTCCTGAGTGCCGAGTCATGTGCTCCCAGCCCCTTCTCTTCTTTAGAAATCTCTTACTTTTGCTGGGCATGGTGGCGCATGCCTTCAATCTAAGCGGTAGAAGCAGGTGATTCTCTGTGAGATCCAGGCCAGCCTGTTCTATGTAGAGAGTTCCAGGCTGACTGTGGCTACAGGGAGACCCTGTCTCAAAACAAAATTACTCTTTTATTTTTTAATTTGTTTTATTTTTGAAAATTTCTTACATGAATATTGTATTTGCACTGTTTCCATCCCTTCCAGTCTCCCCAATTCCCTCACAGTTTCTTATCATCTTCCTTGATTATTGTTACATATCTATACATGCATACATTTGTAAAGATACATATATAATATACACTGAAGTACATTTAGTGGTGCTCATGTGTAACTGTGTTTAGGGCTGCCCATTTGGGATTAGATAACCCTTGAGAAAACTGATTCTTCCTTCCTCAGCATCCATTGATTGCCTGTAGCTTTTCATCCTGAGGTGGGACCCTTTGAAATTTCCCTCAGCCGTCCTGACAAGTCAACTGGTTTTGCTCTTATGCTGATCTTAGACTACCATACTGTGGAGATTTCATTGGTGCAATTTCCCTATCATGCCTAGAATGCATTAACTAGCAGCAGACATCCTTCTCTCTGGCTCTTACATTCTTTCCACCCTCTCCTGTAGTGTTAGCCCTTTTAACCTCTTGAATGCCCTCTGAAGGCCATCTCTAGTAGCTCGATGTTTACACCTAACAATTCTGCCTTGGAAAGAAGGATCAAATGAAGTTCGACCACATACTAGAGCCTTTTCAGGTCATGGACCAAATGTAACTTCTACAGCAGCTAATGAACTTTACCTCCTCAAAGCTGACATTGATTGCATTGACCAAAAGTGTCCTGTTTAGGACAAAACTTTCTGATAGAAAGGAAATGCAAGCCACATACATAACTTTAAAGTCTGTAGTAGAACGTTTTTAAAGTAAAACAGGTGAAATTAATTATGTCCTATGTAACCCAATAAATCTAAAATACTATTTTAAAATATAATTGATACACATTATTATGAAGATATATTACATTCTTTTCTACTAAGTCTTTGGAATCTTACTGCAGTCTCAACTTGAACTAGTCACATTTCAGGTACTCAGTAACCTCATATATCTAGTGACTACAGTATTAGCAGAGATCTAGGTCACTAGATGCACCTGCCTCAGCCTCCTGAGTGCTGGGGTGAAAAGCATTCACCCCCACACCCGTTGCATCCAGCATTTTTACACTGTGTTGTGTGACATTATTCCTAGAGTGACCAGAGCAAAGGTCTGTTCACCCCAGATAGGGAACCAACAACAGACCAAAATAAGGATATCAACAACGTCCAACTTGGTGAACCAATCAGTTTTATTGGGGTTAATTATAGAAGAAGAAATAACTCAAAGACAGCTGCATCATCAGTGCAGTGTGGGTGACAGGTCCTGAAAGCGGGAATCCTGGAGTGCACTGCACTGCACAACTTGCAGGCCGCTCAGTAGGTTGGAGAGTGTCCTTGCCAGCTGGTCTGAGCCTCTTCAGACAGCTCAGCTTCCTTTGTCTTGAGTGTCTTTCAACTGTCCTTAGGCCTTAAATATGCTTGGGGAGGGAGGGCCTAGTGAACCTGGTCAATTTGAGGGACTTCCCCAGGCTATTGAGTTGAGTTGTTTATTTCCCTTTGGAACATCCTGTGCCTTCCTTTAGGATATCCCATTATTCCATCTCCCTTCAGAACATCCTGTCTTAAGAAGCTTCTCTAAGATAGAAGGTTTTAACCTGGAAGCTTACAACACATAAGTTTTGGAAACTGAACTCAAGTCTTCATGCTTGCAAAAGCACTTTACCAACTGAGCCACCCCACCCTCCAGCCCATTAGCAAAAGTACTCTTGAAGTAGTTATCTTAGCTCTAACATGATGTAATTACAACAAAGTTATGGAAAGTTTCAAGACTACAGCAAGTACCAAGTAAATTCTGGACCATAGACATATGCTCATGGAGGTCACCCCATCTATTTCTAGCTAGTAAGGTTAGACTTCTTGAGAGGACAGATCTATTTTTAGGCCAAGTATTTAATCTGAACCCAGACCAACCCCACATCTAGCTTTATGGACTCCTCTCTCTTTTTCCTGAAAATACTAAGAATAATTTTAATTTCAGGGACAGAAGTGATGAGATACCCCCAACTACACAACTACCCAGGCAGTGATAGCCATATCTAAAACACACACATTGTGAAAATGCTGTTTTTATGCAGATCCATGGACACTCTAGCCCTTGGGGAATCTAGAGCCAAGCTCATCATGTCTGGGAGCCATCTACTCATCTTGACTGTAGGATACTCCCAGTCTCCAGCTCTAATTCTCTTTGTCGTCATTGTTACCTATTTACTCACCTAACCCAGGCCACCATCCAGCTACTCCAGTAAGTGAGACAGAGTCAAGTCATGGCTACTGATCATCCTCACCCCTCTGCCCCATCTGTTGTGTACACATCTGATAGAATGTGATACACATCTTGTTACAGTGATGGAGACTGAAAAGCCTTCTGACTCCAACTGTGGCTTGTTTTTATGATTGGTTGAGGGATTCAGTTCCCCAAAGTTGGATACATTTGAGGTGAAACAGCTTTGAGTTTTGAGCTTGTTTACAGTTTAGATAGTGAGGACAGTTCTGTGTCACACAGGAGAGCAGGAAGTTGAACATATCTCCTGGAGATATAATTGATAAGTTTCCAACTCATAAACTCTGAGAATAAAAATAATGGCAAGAAAGGAAAAAGAAATAGAAAAGATTTTAAAATCAGTTGGTTGTTTTGCAGTTCTTTCTTTACCCTCAGAGAATAAAGTAAGGTTCTACACACAGCTCTTATCCATTAAATAGTAAATAGTTTAAGAAACGGGGGCTGGAGAGATGACTCAGCACTTAAGAACAGCTCTTACAGAGGACCAGGTTTGAATACCAGGACCACATGGCAGCTAGCAGCTGTTAGTTTCAGGGGATTCAGCTTCCTCTTCTGTCTTCTGTGGGCATTGCACAACACAGGTGCACTTAGGTACATGCGGTCATAACACTCATACACAGAAAATAAAAATAAATTAAACTTAATGAGTGATTCACCAGGCATATATATTCTGAACTGAAGGAGAATCAGTTCAGTGTTAAAGTGTGACTTTTGAGAATCCTGCTGTGACACACATGCAATGATTTTTTTTTTTTTTTTATGCAGTCACAAGCTTGTCCACTCTTAAGTCAAGCCACACCCTTGGCCCTTTGGCTGCCCGAAGGCCTCTTTGGCTATTCTAGCTTCATGGACTAACAGGGCCCAAATATGGAGAGCAGACAGTGTAAGAAAAGTCTGGGAGGGGTGACCAATCCTAGCCAAGAGCTGTGTGAGTGTTGGTGCTTTTCCCAGAGGGGTGGAGAGTGCCCTGCCCTGTGTATCACCACGTGTCTGCAAAGACACAAACAGAGTAGTGTTCAGTTGAACTGGCCTCCTCACAGTCCTTCTTTTCATCCAACAGCAGAGATGGGTGCACCAGAGTGTTCCTTAGACGGTGGTATCCGTGCTAGGAAGTGGGCAAGAAAACAAGAAGCGTTTCCATTATTACAGCCTAGATGAAGGGCTTCACTTATTCTCAGCACTCAAGGGGAGTGAAAGGATGGTAGAGTGTCCCAGTACATGACATTCTTACCCTAAGAGAAATAAGCTGGATAAGCAGTGAACACTCTAACATCACATGCACGCGCGCACACACACACATACACACGCACACACACACATTGTTTTAACTTATTTGTGTGTGAGAGAGAGAAAGAGAGGGAGAAAGAGGAAATGTGTAGAAGACAGAGGACAAATTTGGGGATTCAGTTCTCACCTTCCACCTTGTTGAGGCAGGGCCACTTCTGCTGTTTCTGCTTAGTGTACTCCAGACTAGCTGATCCATGAGCTTCTAGCTGATTCTCTTGTCTTACCGTAGGAGTATTAGGATTACAAGTGAGTACCACCACATCCAGTTTTTTACATGGGTTCTAGGAATTGAACTCCAGTCATTAGGTTTGCATGGCAAACATTTTTACCTGCTGAGCTATCTCCCTGATGTTAGTATTCTAAATTGAACTAAATTCCAAAGGGAGTGATCTTTTCCTAGGAGAGAAGGAACCAGGGCTGTTTTCATCCTAGTGTGCTATGAGGGAGCACAAACCCACCACAGGTGAGGATAAGAATAGCTGGACTTCACACAGACTTTGAAGGTTGCCTGTGGATTGGCTATAGAAGCCCAAATCACAAAGCATGGCTACCCATTCCCACTTCCTTCCTGGGAGACCTTCCCTGAGTACACTGTAGCAGTGAACAAAAGACTGAGGCAGAGCAGGAAGCTGAGGACACACACACAACATACACAGGGCCTGTGGAGTACACAGCAAAGCACAGTAAAATGACATCTGAGAGCCAGACAGGAGGGAGGGTAGAGACTGCCAAAGCACCAGGACCCATCACTGAATGCTCAGAAGGTGCCCACCAGGAGCAAAAACACCACCACAGGGCAGAAAACTGGTGGCTGGGCTCTACGGCATAGAGTGAGCTTTTGGGAATCTCACTGTGCTCGCAGCCAGACTCCTGCTGAAAGGATAAGCCTGTTCCTTCACTGGAGAATGGACTAACCAAATCTATAACAAATTCTGTACCCAGCTGTTCTACAGGGCATACGGACCCTGTTATCAACACTACCCGCCCAACAGAGATCCATTTTAGAATTACTATGTAATGAAAAATATAAGACTCAGAAAAAAACAGGAACATATAACGAAGGGGGAAAAATAGTAAAAGCAGACATATGGATGCTACAGATATCAGAATTAGCCAAGGAGGGGTCAACAATGTACTCTTTATAAATATGTTTAAGGACCCAATAAAGGCTAATATTATTATTTTTGAAAAATTGGGGAGTTTTTAGCAGACAATTGGAACTTCTAAAAAGACAATGTTTATAAATGCCTCCCTCCAAGCAAAGATTATCAGGAAACAGATTACTAACTATGTTTGTAGCAGTACAAAAGTCAACACTATTTCCTCAGGCTTGCATATGTCTATGTCTTCTTTTTTTTTGGTCTTTTTGAAACGGGGTCCCCCTGTAGCCTCAGCTGACCTGGAACTTGCAATGTAGACCAGGCAGGCCTTGAACTCAGAGATCCACCTGCCTTTGCCTCTCGAGTGCTGAGATTAAAGATATGTGCCACCACACCTGGCTTGTGCATGCCTATTTATGCATAAACCAGAAATGAAGTCCACAAGTGAACTGAGTGCCTTTGTCACAAGACATCATGTGAGCAGTCAGAGATGCATGGGACTCAGTCCTAGCCCTCAGAGAAATTTATTCCAGTGAAGAGAAGCACAAACATAGGTAGTGCTCAAGGCAGAGTACTCTGATAGAGGGACAGATAAATCAACAGAAACATAAATGAGGGTGAGGTTTCTTCTGGCAAGGAAGATCATGGAAAGGCTTGTGGAGGATGTGGCATTTGGCCTGGGACTTGAAGAAAAGCCAAATGCCCATGCAAGATGGACAAGGCTTATGTCCACTGGACTTAAGTGCAAACCCTGGGATAATGCCAGGACTCCAGCACCCAGCACCCAGCTCATTGCACAGGGAAGGAAGAACAGAATCCTCTCGAGATCCAAAGATCAAGTGAGATAGCTGGTCACCTAAAAGGAACCGTAGGGAGTGGAGAAGTGAGGTGGAAATGATAAAGGATTAACATAATGCTCACCAGCACTTTGACTTGGCAAAATCATATTTTTAGATTTTGTGGGAAAACTTGAATTACTCCGTCCTTTGAAATCCCTAATTTATGTTATCTTTAAAATTGCTTAAATCTTTTACTTATTATTTTTATTTTATGTGTGTGAATGTATTTCCCCTGGAACTGGAATTACAGGTGGTTGTTAGCTGCCATGTATGTTCTGGGAAGCAGACTTAGGTCCTCTGCAAGAGCAGCCAGTGCTCTTAACCACTAAGCCATCTCTGCAGCCCCTATGTTTAAATCTTTAGTAGTCTCTTTTCGCTTATATTTTTCTCTACGTTTGGGTTATAAGCCCCTTCTGGACAGCCACTAATTTTTGAATGCCCATAGCAATTGATACTTTGTCTTATAAATATTTGGAATAAAAGCCATGTTTCCCCATTGGAAGTAGAATTTAACCCAAGACAGTTAATGGCTCTTAAATCTATGTAGTCTAGCTCCAACTTCTTGCTCTTGATCACCACACTACGTTCATGATGGCTCATGCATATCTTGAGCAATGACCTGTGGAACTTTGATTTTACTTTATCAGCCATGAAGAGCTAATGAAGGTTTTACTAAATGCTACATGTCAGGGTGATTAGGTTTCTGGTAATATTCAGTGTATGTTGGAGTAGGATCAGTAGGATGAGACCTGTGAGAAGGCTTTCACTGATTCAAGTGAGAGGATAAGGCCCTGTACCAAAACAAAAAGAAGGAAAATGTAAGAGAGACAGATGTGAGACACAAATGGTAAGCAGTCTGTGAGAATTTTAAAAATATTTTATTAGTTTTCTTTTATGTGTATGAGTAGGTTTTGCCTGTATATTTATGTAAGTGTACCTGTGTTGTGCAGTACCTGAGGGCATCGGATCCTCCAGAACTGGAGTAACAGATGACCTGGGAACCAAACCCAGGTCCTCAACAAGAGTCATCAGTGCTCTTCACTGCTGAGTCGTTTCTCTGACCTCAGTGTGAAAATATTTTTATTAGAAGAGTGAAACAAAAGAAGTTGAAAGTGACTGGAGAAATAGCTCAGCAGTTAAGAGTGTTCACTGCCCTTCCAGAGAACTCAGTCCCTTCCAGAACATATACTTGTTACTCCCCATTTCCACTAAAAGCACCCCCAACCATGGCTTTATCAGAACAACAATGGGAAAGTAAGCATCTTGTGGAGAAAAGTCTTTGATTTGCCTCTTGGAACTTGTTACAGCACTATAGAAATAACCACAGACCAGGCTCTTCATCCCATCATCCTCTTTGTACTTAATCTCTCATGCCCTTATTCAGTATCTCCTCTTCCATTCTGAAGGTAGATAAAAATGATAAGTGTTGTGTTCTTATAACCACTTTGCCAGAGTCAAACTTTCCCACCATTTCTCTTATCCATCACTTGCCTGTTGGTCGTTTAGAAATATTTAGATTTAAAGGTCGTTAGATGAAAAGATTAGATTATAAAGGAATATTAAAGTCTCTCTACTGTTTCATATCCTGGTGAATTTAGATCTACCTTGTTCCTTTGCAGTTATCTTGCCTCCATCTGAGATCTACTTGAGAAATAAATTTAAAAAGAAATAGGAGGAAAATAGCAGAATATATTTTGAGTGTGTACAGACATTCTGCCTGCCAGACAGCAGATGCAGTGGCTCTCCGTTAGCCTAGCCCTGGGCTCTGTGTTCTGGATGCTGTGTATACGCTGCCTTGCTTTCTGTCTGCTCTCTTCAGTGACTGGCATTTGCTTTGGAGTGCTCTGATGCATTAGCTGAGAAACTGCAAACTCCTCTGAAGATTTTCTGTTCTCACATCTTAAGCAGTTTTGTTTCAGAATGGACATCATCTATCCAGCTTCTTATCTCCCACAGCTCTTCTAGATGGTTCTTTCTGCCCCTATGTGATTGGATAATGGAACTTTAATCTGTTCTTTACTGACTAACAGCCACCCACCAGCAGGGCATCATACCCCAAAAAGCAAGTGCTGTCAAATGGCATTTGAGACATTTTGCTGCTGATAGTTTATTTCACAACTGCCACAAGAGTAAAATAACAATAAAGACTTTTTTTAATATATCATAAAATCATGAATACAAAGAATAGAAGAGGCTGAGCATGGTTTCACATGCCTGTAATGCCAGCACTTAGGAAGCCGAGGCAGGAGCGTCACAAGTCAGAGGGCAGCCTGGGCTACCTACCAAGACTCTATCTAGGGCTGGTGAGGTGGCTCACCAGGAAAGGGAACTTGCCAACAAACCTAACAATTTGAGTGCAATCCCTGGAACCCACATATTGGAAGAAAAGCGATTCCCACAAAATGTCCTGACCTCTACATGTGTGCCATGGCATGTGCACGTGCTCCCCCTGACCCCCACCCAAATAAATAAGTTTGAAAGAGACCCTACCTGAAAAAAGAGGAAGAGACGGTAGTGAAGAGGTTTGGGATGGAAATGTGAATGGTGAGTGAGGCTGGTCTGTCGGCCTAACAGCTGAACCCTAGACCTGCAGGTGCTGAGGCTAACAGCAATGCTGTTTGCACTCCAGAAATCTTGGTTTGGTGATTAGTAGTATTAGTTACCTTTAGTGGAGGCAGTAATAAAACTAAAATCAGGAGGACTAAATAAAATGTGGGGGGAAATCACTTAAACTCTCCTATCCTTCCCCCAGCTGCTCAGCAGAAGGGGGGATGGCATCTCTGCAGAGAGTAGAGCAGGGGGTCTCTGGATTGTGGACCTCTAGATTCCTAACACAAGTCAGGACACGGAACCTGAACCAAAAACAATGTTAAATCTTCCACGCTGCTTCTCCAACTCTACTCTCAGAGCACTGGACTTTAGCCCTTCAGGCTAGAGTTTGGAAGATTCATCTCTAGGAAATCTGGCAAAGCCAGGGGAAAAGTGCTTAAATAATTCAGTCCAGTCGTAAAGTCATAGGGACTTACCTAGGGACAGTCACATGTCATCAGACATATGAGCAAGTCTAAAAGAATCTCATCGTGTTATACATCTTATCACTCACCTCTTCTCCTTCCCTCTAAGACATGGTCTCATTATGTAGCCCAGGCTGACTTGGGATAACCAAACAGAACAAAGTACTGTGGGACAAGAAACTATGTGAAAAGATTGTAGATATACCCTTCCAAATGAGTGAATAAAAGAGTGAGATAGATAGATAGATAGATAGATAGATAGATAGATAGATAGATAGATAGATAGATGATGGATAGATAGACAGACAGACACATATTTGGAGGGAGGTCTTTTTGTGAGACAGGGTCTCCCTTTAGTCCCAGCTGGCCTGAAACTCATTGTAGACCAGGCTGGCCTTGATCTCACAGAGATCCTCATGCCTTTGCCTTCCAAGTACTGGGATTAAAGGTTTGCCCCACCACGCCCTACTCTCTATATTATTTTTCAAGGAACCCCCAAACTAAAAATACTATAACAAATTAAAAGTTTGGTAGAGATAATGGAATATATGTTTTAGGTCACTGTTTGAAGTGAAAAACTGAGAGAAGAAAGAAACTCACTGTCAGCCTAAGATCCATTATTTGTATAATAGATATTCTAGATGAAAACTGAAAAATGAGGAGGAAAAAAATCATCAAAACAAAACTTGGGAGGTGAAGATAGAGGACCGGGAGTTTAAGGTCACCCTTGGCTGCACAAGGAAGAATCCCAGGGGTAGAGGTTGGTGGGAGCCAGTAGCAGATAAAAGCATTCACTACACAAACCTGAGGATCTGAGTTCAATCCCCAGAACTTACAAAAAACTACTTGCAGTGCTGGCTCATATCTGAAATCCCAGCACTCCTGAGGTAAGACAGAAGGTAGAGAGACGCAGGAGAAGCTCCCTCGTGGGCAGGTCAGCCTGGAGAATACAGAGCGTCAGAAACAAGAGAGACCCTGCTTCAACGGGTGGAAGGGAAGAACTGGCCCCTCCAGGAAGCTGTCTTCTGACTCCACATGCACACTGCGGCGCACACATGCCCTCCCAACACATTCACTAAGAACAAAAAAAAATTTTTTTTGAGACAGAGTCTCACTTTGTAGCCCTGGCTGGATGGCCTGGAACTCGCAGAGATCTGCCTGCTTTTGCTTCTTGAGTGCTGGGAGTAAAGGCATGTGCCACCATATCCAGCAATAACAAATTTTAAAAAGGAGAAAATCATTGAAAATGTCTCAGAACTGAAGATCATGAACTTCTAGATCCAATGGTTCTAGAGGCACATCAGTAATGACAACGCTTCAGAACACTAAGGAGACGATAAACGTTTCAGAGAGGAAACCAAGCGAGAAGACAAGGAATCAGGGTAATAATGATAGAAGCTGGATGATGGACCTTTAAAATCTGAAGGATTGCCATCATTTTACAATTTAGTCCTAGTCAATCTCACATGGAAGCTGAAATAAAGATGCTTTATAATCTATAAGCTTTTCTAAAGTTTGCTTCCAAAGCAACCTTTCCTAAGAGCCTGGGGGAAAGGTTCTTCACTAAAACCATGAGAACAGCAAAGAGAGAGACGTTCCAATTGAAGTTGTATAGCAAGAATCTCCAGGCGTGGAAGTGTGGCCCTGGGAGACCAGCTGCTCAGCAGATCCCTAGAGCAAACACCTATAGGATGCAGAGGACATTTTTGAAGGAAATACAATAAACTATTAAAAGTAGTTACCTTGAAAATGGAGAGGCAGAAAGGGCGGCACCTTTTCCCTTTTTATGTAATATTTGGTGCTTCATCATAGCATATATTGCTTTTCTAATTCAAGAAAATTATATTTTTATTTTAAGTGTGTGTTTTACCTGCATGTATGCAGGTACAGTGGTCTCAGGCCAAAAGAAGACATCAGATCCCTTGGAACTGGAGTTTTAGATGGTTGTTAGCCACCATGTAGGTGCTGGGAACTGAACCTAGGTCCTCTGCAAGAGCAGCCAGTGCTCTTAACCACTGAGCCATCTCTCCAACCTCTGCTTTTCAATATTTTTTTTGAAGAGAAAAAACATGCTCCTTCCAGTAGAGCAATCCCAGTAGAGAGGGTGAACCCTTAGGTAATGACAGCAGAGATTTCCTTTCTTTCACAACCCTCGAAGGAGTTTTGCTGGGAAATCTTCAACTCTTATTGCAGTCTTCCCTCGTAATCTTAATCTTATATGCTTCATTGTAGGAAAGGCTCCGAGGGAATGTCTTGAGCAGGGAGGACCTGAACTCTCCCCTAGAAAATAAACTCCCTGCTGCCTTTCCGAGTTGGGTTTGCCATAATGCAAGGCAAAGGAAGCTCATTCTGGATCTCTGGACTGCTCCAGTCTTCTCTTTTTGTCAGAGTTCTTCCATAGTAAGCTGTCCCTGCTCCAGGACCTTGATTACCAATAATTAATCTCAGATGAAAGATTCAGTACTCCAGGCTTCCTCTGTCTCTGACCTAAGAGAATATGCTGTGAATAGTTTGTTTGTTTGCCTGCCAGAGATCTTATCTTGGCCCATAAGAGCTGATAGGATCATTAAGTCTGCATTGATCTTCCCTCAGTATCCTTTCTCTGCAGAAAGGGGGATACAATATCTTAACCCTGGATAAAAGGGAGATTTAATATATGGCATAAGGGGTCATTCAATAATGACTGTATTTAAGATTAATAAAATTTAAATGATTCTGCAGTGTGTCCTAATCCCCAAACTTTCTTAGCTCTTTCTCAATGTATTTGGCTAAATCACTACATAGCAGCCAAGCCAAATAGCCAAACCTCCCACTTTCCTATTCCCAGCACATGAATTAGAGGGAGGCCAGCTGAAATCTGGGCCAGGCTGTTACATGACTTGTGTGTCTGATTTTTGTTCCATGATCTGAAATTCAAAATAAATCAAAAAGGAAAAATTTTCCAAATACTGGCTAACACACACACACACACACACACACACACACACACACACACACACACAGTCTCCAGCGTCTTTGGTCTTTCTATACATACAAAACTGATAAACATTCCCATTCTGAACAGATACAAGATTTAGATATTAATTCCTAAAGCAAAAACAGAACTCATGTATAGCAAGCATATGGAACTCCCATATTCAATTCTAGGAACTCAAGCTAAAGTGAAGGCTAAGGAACCTTTTAGGAAAGACTTGTAACAGAGGGCCTTGGAAGAAAAAGTGCGAAGAGAAAAATTGGGTTTAGCAAGTGTTGGGCTGGAGAGATGGCTCAGTGGTTAAGAGCACTTGCTGCCCTTCCAAAGTACCTGAGTTCGATTTCCAGCACCTACACACATGTGGCATACACTCATCTAGACATAGACACATAGATAGAAATAAAAACAAATCTTTTAAGGAAGAAAGAGAGAGCTGGACATGGTGGTGCAGGCTTTTAATCCCAGTCCTTGGAAGGCAGAGGCAGGTGGATCTCTGTGAGTTTGAAGCCAGTCTGGTCTACATATCAAGTTCTAGGCCAACTGGGGCTACAGGGAGACCTATCTCAAATTTAAAAAGAAGGAAAGATGATAGAAAAATAAAGAAAAAGAAAATAGTGAGTTCCTGGGCCTGGTGGCACAGTTTGTCATCCCAGCTACTTAAGAGACTGAGGCCGAAGAATGAACATTTGAGCTATATAGAGAGTTCAAGGGCAGCCTTGATAATTTAGTGAGACTCACAGAAGAAGAAAGAAAGAGAGACAGAGACAGAGAAAGGGATGGAGGAAGGAAAGGAGAGAGGAGAGAGGAAGGGAGTGAGTGAAGTTACTTAGTTGAGGATAGAGGTCAGTGATAAAGCATATTCCTGACATGCACCAGGCCCTGGGCTCCATACACATATACATAGTGAATGTGTTCAAATAGAAAGCTCTGCATTGAAAACAGGATAGAATATGAAAATGGTGGACATGCACGGGTTGTTGTTTGATTTAGATATTAAGAATAATCTTACAGACTGAAACTTGTTAAACTCAAAACTTGAACAAAGGAAGACTGTGTAAGACCCAATTTACAAAGATATAAAGGTGTAGCAAGTTCATTTGTACGTGGGCTAGAGTCTTCAGTTACGGATGTTTAGGTACAGATGTCAGACACATTTCTCCCCAGTACCTTAAATCTGAATTATATATTGTAATTTAACCATGAAATGAAATTATTCAGCAGGAATCCAGCCCCTGTGCCTGGCCTCACCTCAACCAGACGAGCAGTATGCATTATTTGAAATCAGACCCTGACTCTAGGGGAGCAGAGTCAGGGACAGGTCTGAAAGTTCTAGAAAAGAGAAATCGGGGTTGAAGAGATAACTCAGTAGTAAAAAACTTGCCTAGAATGTGCAAAGCTCTGGACTCAGTCTCTAGTGCTGCAGAAAGAAAAGACTTTCCTGGCCTTTGTTACCAAGAATGGAAAATGTTAGAAAGTAGAAAGTAGGGGGTTACCTGGAGAACACATCTAAAGATGAACAAAGATACGGTGACTGTAAGAAGGAAGGCTATTTACCAGTAGGAAATGGTTTAGATTCAGAAATTGTCTTGTCTGTCTGTTTGAAGTCTTACTATATAGCCCTGGCTGGCGTGGAGCTCACAGAGATCTGTTTGCCTCTGCCTCCCTGGTGTTGGAATTAAAGGCATGTGCCACCACACCTGACTCCTTGTCTTTTTTTTAATTTAATTTATCTTATTTTTTACTGTGTGTGTGTGTATAGTGTGTGTGGGTGTACGCCCACATGTGAAGGACAACTTTGTGCAGTACATTCTCTTCTACCTTTACATGAATTCTAGGGATTGAACTCGGCATGTTAGACTTTGGTGAGTGATTTGCCAGCTGAGCCATCTGGCTAACTCAGCTTGTCTTTATAATGTGCCTATTTGTTTGTTTGGGGGTTTTGTTTTGTTTTGTGTTTTGTTGAAACAGGATCTCCTTATAGTCCCAGCTGACCTGGAACTTGCTATGTAGCTCAGGCTGACCTCAAACTCACAGAGACCTGCCTGCCTCTTTTCTGAGTGCTGGGATTAAAGATATGTGCCACCACACTAGGCAGTGTACCTTCTTGTTAAGGAGATATAACATCTTTTATCAGATACAAATGATTTCTTCCTTTTATGAAGGAAAAGCAGCAAATTACAGGAAGTGTAAGTTACACTTTGAATTATTGGCAAACCTAGGACTAATTCTTTTGGAAGAATGATATAAAACAATTCTTCCATCAATATGAAAATTTTGTTTCTTGTGTCACTTCTGTTTTAACTACCATCCTTTCTCCCTCTTGTCCTACAGCTGGGATGAAAGCAGCTCCATCAGCAGTGGGCTCAGTGACGCCTCAGACAACCTTAGCTCGGAAGAGTTCAATGCCAGCTCCTCACTCAACTCCCTCCCAACTACACCCACTGCTTCACGCAGGAACTCTACAGTAGTGGTACGTGGCTTTGAAAATATCTAGACCACCAGGTCAGGCTGAGACACAAGGCAAATTAGGCAAGACCTGTGTATGGCTTGCACAGCCGTAGTCAGTCCATGAGGCTGATTCCTTTCTGTTTTTGGTCAGGTTCTTGTAAGCTGGCTGAAGAAAGAAACTTTCAGTCACTCAAGCCAGTAAATGTTGTCATTTTGTCTTTATTTTGTTCTCACACCTACCTGGAGTGATACCTTTAAGAGCGATTCAACTGGAGAAGAAAAAGAAACCCGGAGATATATAAAGTATCGTATCTAGAATCCTAGAGATGGAGGGAAACCCATTTGATCTAACATTGTGGCATGAGCAAGGGCCCCTTGGGTAGCCATTCCCCATCCCTGTGTGAGTTGTTCACTCTGCCTTTTTCCTCTTCTCATTAGCTACGCACAGACTCAGAGAAGCGCTCTCTGGCAGAAAGTGGACTGAACTGGTTTAGTGAGTCTGAGGAGAAGGCCCCGAAAAAGCTGGAGTATGACAGTGGTAGCCTGAAGATGGAGCCTGGAACTTCCAAGTGGCGGAGAGAGCGGCCTGACAGCTGTGATGATTCATCCAAGGGTGGAGAACTGAAAAAGCCCATCAGCCTGGGACACCCGGGGTCTCTGAAGAAGGGCAAGACACCTCCAGTGGCTGTCACTTCCCCCATCACTCATACAGCCCAGAGTGCCCTCAAAGTGGCAGGTGAGTTGGAATCAAGGAAGGAACAAGGCTGAAGACCATTGATGGTTCCCCTTAGTGGTCACAAACCTTTAGAATGGTAGCAAACATTTGTGTAATGCTTTAACATACAGTATTTTTTCTGATCTTCAAGACAGTCTTGTGAGTTAGGAAAGATGAGTGTTAACTGTCTTTATTTTACAAGTGTGGAACTAACTTAAAGAGGTAAGGTGCTAAAATCACATAGCTTGTAAGAGGCATAGGAAGAAGTGAATATAATATGTTTAGAGACAAGTTTGGCCTTCCTTCCAACACTTCCCTTGCTTTCTTCCCTTTCTAAGGCATAATTCTTGGCATTCAAGGTAGTCTTACTAAAATAATGTGTCAAATGACTACAGCAAGAGTTCAGTGCCCCCAGGGTTGGCCGTTTGGGTCTCTTTTTTAGCTTTAATCAACATTTCCCTCTAGTGTCAGTGACTGTAGAGATTGCTTTGTATCCTCTCCTTTTTTCTCCTTTCTGTGACACATTTCCATCTTAATCATTTTTGTGGTTGCCTCTGCCATCTTAATCAAAATAAACCATCCTAATAATGGGAACAGAAAATACAAAAACAAACAAGGTGAATGTCTGCTCCCTCCCAGAGCCCCTCTAGAAGGAAACTTCATCCAGTTTGCTAATATTCAGGCCTCTAAATGTTTTCAATGGTTCCTTCTCCCATTGAGAAGGAGAAGAGGAAAGGCATTTTTAAGGTATTAGCGACTCCCCTCCATTTCCTGCTTCTTGCAGGCAAACCTGAAGGTAAAGCAACAGACAAGGGTAAACTGGCAGTGAAGAACACTGGGCTACAGCGTTCGTCTTCTGATGCTGGTCGGGACCGTCTGAGTGATGCTAAGAAGCCCCCGTCTGGCATTGCACGCCCATCCACCAGTGGATCCTTTGGCTACAAGAAGCCTCCCCCTGCCACAGGCACAGCCACTGTCATGCAGACTGGTGGCTCAGCCACCCTCAGCAAGATCCAGAAGTCCTCAGGCATCCCCGTCAAGCCAGTAAATGGACGCAAGACAAGTTTAGATGTGTCCAACAGCGCAGAGCCTGGATTCCTAGCTCCTGGAGCCCGTTCTAACATCCAGTACCGAAGCCTGCCTAGGCCAGCCAAGTCCAGTTCTATGAGTGTGACTGGTGGACGGGGTGGACCGCGCCCTGTTAGTAGCAGCATTGACCCCAGTCTCCTCAGCACCAAGCAGGGAGGCCTTACACCCTCCAGACTGAAGGAACCTTCCAAGGTTGCCAGTGGCCGGACCACTCCAGCTCCTGTCAATCAGACAGATCGGGAAAAGGAAAAGGCCAAAGCTAAGGCTGTGGCCTTGGACTCAGACAACATCTCCTTGAAGAGCATTGGCTCTCCAGAAAGCACTCCCAAGAACCAAGCAAGCCACCCCCCAGCCGCCAAGTTAGCAGAGCTGCCACCAGCCCCTCTCAGGTATTCAAACTGGGCAAGTTCTTCTTTTCTGTTTCTCCCACCGTAGATTAGGTGTGGTGTGGCCTGTCTACTGTGGTCTCTAAGCCTCTGTATGGATCTTTCCTCTCTTCTTCCCTCTCTGCTTTGCCAAATTCCTTCCTCTTTTTCAAAACTATTCAGAACTCACCGTTTCTGCTATTCCATGTCAGCAGTAACCTGTCTTTAGCATGTGTATGGGTCGCTTTGCTATGTTTTTTGCACATTTCCCATGTGGATATGTTACCTTCTTTATTAAGACTGAAGGTGAGTAAGTCAGATATTTTATCTTCTTCCAGTTGATTTCTCAACAGCATTAGGATAAGCCTCTAGACTTAATAAATGGCCAGAAAAGAAGGAAGCTAGAAGACCAATTGTCTCTTGCTCTGTAAATTGTTATTTTGAATATTTTATTTTATCTTCCCTTCTCCCAGGACCACAGCCAAAAGCTTTGTCAAGCCACCCTCACTAGCCAATCTAGACAAGGTCAACTCCAACAGTCTGGATCTACCATCATCCAGTGACACCCATGCTTCAAAGGTCCCAGATCTGCATGCTACAAGCTCAACAACCGGGGGCCCTCTCCCTTCTTGCTTCACCCCTAGTCCAGCACCCATCCTCAATATTAACTCAGCCAGCTTCTCCCAGGGCCTGGAGCTAATGAGTGGTTTCAGTGTCCCGAAGGAGACCCGCATGTACCCCAAACTCTCAGGCCTGCACAGGAGCATGGAGTCCCTCCAGATGCCGATGAGCCTGCCCAGTGCCTTCCCCAGCAGCTCTCCCATCCCCACCCCACCTGCTGTCCCGGTTGCCCCCTCAGAAGAGGAGACAGAAGAGCTGCCCTGGAGTGGAAGCCCTAGGGCTGGACAATTGGACAGGTATGTGATGGAGACAAACTGAGCCTGCCTCCCACTCATTTGGCCATGAGGAATACCATCCCATATTTGATTACTACTTTATTATGTTCAGTTTTTTCACATCTTTTAAGTAATTTCTCTGTTTTGTAATTCCATGAGATAAGCACAGTGGGGTTTTCTGTTGTTGTTGTTTTCATCTAATATATGAGGAAAACTGTACAAAATGTCTTCTTTAAGATCTCATAATTCACTTGATCTGACATCCAAAGCTTTTGTTCCCAAGTCCAAAATAATTTCTATTATGTCACATCCTGGTTCTCATCTACTGCAATATGATCTTGTAAATGGCTAACCACACCATAATTCCTAAGGGGAGAAAAACATGTAGCATTTCAGATTTCTCACATTGTAAATCAAGAACTTGATTCTTACAACGATAAGGAATCTCATAGTTTGATATCCCATTTCCAGACTCTGCACTCCTCACACCCGTGGTCCCAAACTGTAATTTCTAAGACCGACTCACATGTACCTCCCTGACTCTTTCCACAGTAATCAGCGAGATCGGAACACCCTTCCCAAGAAAGGACTCAGGTAATCCTTAAGTGTGTTTTTTCTTTCATATACCTGGACTCCTAGCTTGTTTAAAAAGTTCCAATCTGACATGTCCCAGGCCCCTTGCATGAATTTAGTGGCCCTTTTGGCCAAATCATTTGTATTCGATCCTATATAAATGCCACCCAAAGCGAGATGTGGTGGCACACACCATTAATCTTAACACTGAATATGGCAGAAGCAGGTGGATCTGTGTGAACTCAAGGCCAGTCTGGTCTACTTAGCAGATTGCAGGCCAGCCAAGGGTACATAGTGAAACCCTGTCTCAAAAAAAGAAGAAGCAGCAGCAGCAGCAGAAGCACCAGCAGCCTCCCAATGCTCTGTCTGTGCAAGTTTATACAGCAAGTGACCTTTGGTGATGGGGGACAAACGAGTTTGCACATGGGAATCATGTCCTTACCTGTACCAGCCTGTGCTGTCACCATCCTACTGAACTCCCTCACTGTATTCAGCCTCACGTCTAAGGCCACTCAGATAGACAAGGGACAAGACATGCAGATCTTCCACTGTTAGGCTGGCACCAAGTTACTCAGTCAGATAGGGACTTCTCATTTCAGAGCCTGCACGTAGACCCCTGGAGCCCTGCCCTGAGCAGGGAGGAAGTTCTAAGGCCACCTCCAACCTTTCTGTTCCCCCCAGTAGCTCCCATGGCACAGTGCTGAGCCACCTCCCATTGTTTCCTGACTGATCCTCCTTATCCTTGTCCCACTTCAGAATCTCCGGCTCCAGCTTAGCTCAGACATCCCCCTAACTGCCAAGCCTCTCGTGTACCTTTGTAATGGTTCAGACTGAGTTCCTCTGCTGCTCCTACAGGTACCAACTTCAGTCCCAGGAGGAGACCAAGGAGAGGCGGCACTCCCACACTATCGGTGGACTGCCAGAATCCGATGACCAGGCAGAGCTGCCATCTCCCCCTGCACTCTCCATGTCCTTGAGCACAAAGGGCCAGCTCACCAATATAGGTCAGTGTTTGTGGTCACTCATTGTGACATGGGACAAAGCAGGGTCATCCTGCAGGGTGAGGCAAGACAACTGAGCATGTTTGACTCACACTGTATTGGGTTGTTTCATGTTGCCTCAGTTTACCAACCAAAACTAAGATTGAAGGCAAAGTGTTCCAGTGTCCTAAACTGAAAAGTTGCTCCTAGGCACAAGTTGTCCTAACAGAATCAGAGGGTCTGAATGATGACATGAGAAAGCCATAAACCAAGGCCCAGAGCTACCAGAAAGGAGCCACCATGCACAGTACTGCCACGGCCAGCTGCTATGAGGCTGGTAGGCAGGAGGCAGAGAATGATTGTTGATTGCAAAAAGTGGGATGTGTCTCCAAACCCAGAAAAGTCCAGCTTCCCCAGCCACAGAGGCTGAGCCAGGCCCATCCTAGTCCTAGGATTGACTAAGACATGTCCTGGCCCCACCACACCCTCTCTAAAGCCTGGGAAGGAGGGAAATCTGGGAGCAAAGGAAGTCCCTCTGTGACTCAGAGATTGGGTGGGTGAAGGAGCCTTTGGAGGAGGGCCTGGCCCTAGCATAGACACACACCAACTCTGGTTCTGGGAAGCACTGTGCCATGGATGGTCTAATGGAATCTCTAGGGCAGGGCTGGAGTAGGTCTGTTGTTTGCTTGCTGTATCTCTTTATAAATCCATCTCTTCTT
Organism: Eospalax fontanierii; assembly: GCA_035773235.1. Classification (NCBI taxonomy): domain Eukaryota; kingdom Metazoa; phylum Chordata; class Mammalia; order Rodentia; family Spalacidae; genus Eospalax; species Eospalax fontanierii. Next base: position 58,795,703 of record CM069535.1, read on the forward strand.
TCAGCTGAGTGAAAGAAAGCAGTTCGTGTGTAACAAGGACTTTAAAACATGCCTATGCAATGACTGTGGGGAATTTGAGAAAAGACTAGAAATTAGGGTCATTTCTGCCTAAGGAAAGATCATCTGGCGTCTGTAAACCTATCAAATGAAGGATGGGGCCAGTTTGTTTTCCACCTCCATTGAGGACCAAACATGAAGAAAGGTGTTCATGCTGTAGAATGAGGGACTGGGGCTAAACAGACATCATCGTGTGGGTTCAAAAGGGCCAAGACAGGTGTGAGATCTTCTGCACAGGTCTTTACAGACAGGGTAGACATCTACATGCCTGAAGGTCAGACAGGGGAGCTCTGTGAGGATGTGAACCCTGAAAGGAAGCAATCTAGCAAGGGACAAAGGGGGACTGTGTCTGCAGTCAGCAGATTCAACAGCTGTAGATTCCACAGCCTTGCCTGGTACTTTCACCCATTTTGTCTGTCTGACCTTTGGTTCAAGGAAATGCTGGGCAGAGAGGCCATGTTTTAGCTTTAGAGCTGACCTAAAGTAACCTGAGGTGATTCTGCTCTGCAGGGAGACTCACTCCCCTAATGCTGAGTCCATTAGATCTGGTCCCCTTCCCTATAGCTGGTTCTGTTTCATCATTTGGATCTGAGTCTTGATCTGAATTCTTAGTCTTAGAGAGTTTCCAGTTGTTTTTGAGAACCACAACATCCCATTTTCATCAGCACATCGCAGCGATGTGAAGGTTTCGGGAAAGCTGCCAGGCCCCCAGCCTAACCTTCAAAAGCAACAACTCCAAGCAGGCAGAGCTAAGGGAAGATCCTGATTCCCAACCATGGGGTCCTTCTCCATTAGGGCTCAACCTTCCCAGGAGGGGCCACTCCTAACCTCCAGCTGCTTGCACACTCCCACCGCCCTGCCCGCTCCTTCTTCTCCTCCCCTCTTCCCATTTGCCTCTCAATGGCTCCTGGTGCTCCATCCCCTACAAGGGACCAGAGAGCTGATGACCCTGCCTCTTCTCCTGCCTCCTCCTCCCTCTCCTGCCCCCCTTCCCTCTGTCCTTCCAGTGAGTCCCACTGCGGCCACCACGCCAAGAATCACCCGCTCCAACAGCATTCCCACCCACGAGACGGCCTTCGAGCTGTACAGCGGCTCCCAAATGGGGAGCACCCTGTCCCTGGCCGAGAGACCCAAGGGAATGATTCGGTCAGGATCCTTCCGAGACCCCACGGATGATGGTGAGACTTCATGCTAGCGCGGTTCACGCTCATTCCAGCTCTGCTGGATCCCCTCACCCACCACCACCTCCACTGCCACCACTACCGCCACCACACACACATATGACTCACAGAACATCAACTTGGGCCATTTCAGTTCTGTCTTCCCATACCTTTGAAGGGTGTGGGGGCCCAGAAACCTTGGGTGGCATCACCTAGCACTGGGGCTTTGGGATGGAGCATCTACTATGGGGCCCAGGGAAGGGAAATTGAGATTCGGAAGGGTGAAACCAAGCCTCTCAGGGTGCTCTGAGAACCAGAGCTTCTGTCCTCCTCATTCCATCAGCTGTCTCTGCTCCCCACAGTCTCTCAGATAAGACATAGGGACATAATGGTAGCTCTTAAATCCATACAAAGAATTAGGCATCTTAGTCCTCTTTCTAGAATGCTCCAAAGGCTAGCTTCCAGGACCATCTGATTGTTAATGGTGATCTGGGTGTTAAGTGGGGTTCATAAGATCTCCATTATTATTTGCAGGATGCATTCCTGGCAGATGTGTGTTAGTTCTTGCAGTGGGTTCTGTTGAATAATCAAAATGAGTATACCCCACTTAAATACTTTTTTCATCTGAATGGTCCCCAGGCTCCCAGGCTAGCACCCCCGTGCTGAGAAGAGGAGGCACAGACAGAATTATTGTAGTATTGGTTCTGAGCTCTGACAAGAAATTCCCCCCTTTCTGTAGCTTTCTTGGCTGGGCAGACCAGATGCCGACTACCCACAAAAATCTCCTTTCCCTCTCTCTGGACCCCTGTGCTCCTCAGGCAGGCTGAGCAAGAGACCATCAGGCCCAGGCTGTCAGAGAATGTAGATGAGAGAGGAGGCTGTCTTTATCCAGGACCGTCTCCTCGGATACGTACCTGCTGTGGGCTGTTGGGATATGAACTGGGTACCCTGTGCTGTTCTTTCTGTTTGCTCCAGATGCCCTCCAGAGTCAGAACCCAAACTCCTGCCTTAGGGCTCCTCCCAGGAACCCCTTGGCCCTAGAGCCTCCTGCTAACCCTTTGTGCTCTCCTTCTCTTTCAGTTCATGGCTCGGTGCTGTCCCTGGCCTCCAGTGCCTCCTCCACTTACTCCTCAGTAAGAGCATTAATGTCCCTTCCCCTTCTCCCCTCCCCTCCCGTGCCAGGCCACATTCCCTCAGACTTCCTTTGGTTGGGTCACTGTGTGGGGGTGGGAAACTGCTGTCTGAATTACACCTGATGGGCCTGGGAGTACGTGCTGGGGGAGGCACTCCCAAGTGTCCCCGGTCCTCTGTGGTCTTTCTGGCCTCACCACCAATTTCCAGTTGACTCTAGTGTTATTTGTCCTTCTCCTTTTCTTATTGAAAAGTAAGAATCTCAGTGGTAGCACCCTTTCCCTGCCATGGTAAGTGGGAAATGTTCACCACAGGATGAGGGGGATAGGTTAAGACTCCAGAGCCCTGTAATGTGTAGAATTAACCAAATGGTTATTGTGGGATACCGCACATATTTGACTTTTAGATATCCTCTAATTCTTCACACCCTCGAGTTGCTAGCACTAAGGGTTTGTTTTCAGGCCAACCAATCTCATTCTCTAGCCCTCCTGCCAGTAGCAAGGTTGGCTAGAGGTAAACACCACAGAAACCTATTATTTAAACCTGAGTGTAGATCTGAGCCGAGTGTGTAAGGAGCCAGGGCCAAGAGATAAGGGATTTGCCTCTCTGCAGCTCCTCCCAGCACCTCTTCCTGTCTCTGCCTGCCGCTTGGTCCTGGCCTCCTCACTTCTGTAGTAACCACCTGCCTTTTCTCTTTCTCTCCTGTGCCCCGCTCTTCAGGCTGAGGAGAGGATGCAATCTGAGGTAGGGTGCAAAGCTTTTGTCTCTGCTTGCTAACACCACTGCCCCCTCCATTTCCATCCACACCCTCCACTTCTGCCACCAGTAATTTGCCTTTCTCTTCCTTTCACAGCAAATTCGGAAGCTTCGTAGAGAACTGGAATCATCCCAGGAAAAAGTGGCTACCCTGACATCTCAGCTTTCTGCCAATGTGAGTACCTGAAGTGGGGGAAGACTTGGGCCCTAGTTAAATCCAGACAGTGGGGAAGTCTGCCTTGGGCTTAAACCTCTAGGAAGCAGGTCTTCCTCAAAGTTCTACAAGGGGAGATTTGAGGACTGCCCCTCACTTTTGTGAACCTCTGTAAAGGACATTTGTTCCCACCTTAATTAATTGGTATGGATGGTTTGATGCCTGGTAATCCTTGAGCTTCCTAGAGAGAGAAAGAAGGTTACCAGTGGTTCTGTAGGGAAGTGAAAACAATCTTGCTGTTGGCCATGGACAAAAGTAGCAGTGAATTGTAATCACTGAGCCCTTGGAACATGTTTCCATTGCTCTGGGTGTGTTTATCTCTTCCTTTATGCCACATAACTGAGCAGGCACCAAATTGGTTATTAGAATTCTGTCTGGTGACTGATACCAGTGAGAAGCCCAGCTCTTGCTCTGGCTAGCTACATGGTTCAATCTCCTTGGATACCTGGCAGAGTCAGTCTGAGCTTCAGCTTTGGACCCAACATTTTTTCTGTGCTTAACCTATCCTCAGTGTTTAGAATGAGTTACTACCTTTCTTTAGACCTTGGTTTTTCTATTCTGGGAGATGGGGAGAAATGAACCCACCTTATCTAACTCAGCTGTGGGTAGTTTCTCCCTTGCGACCAAGTTGTAAACAGAGAACATAGGAGCCATTCTCCCCCAAAGCTGTAAACAACAGCTGAGCCGGATCTACAGGAGCTTTCCAAGTGTTTGCACAAAAGTAGCCATGTCCGCAATTTCCACAGTAGTTTCTGGTTTTTTCTTCCCTTCCTCTCTGGGGAACTCACCTATCAGGCTTGAGGTCTGTCCCTTGGAATCAGGTAGAATGTCTAACATGTTTCCAATATATTTTAGCAACAGCTCCCTTAACACATTAGTTGTCTTTATTCTCCTTTCCCAACCCCTTGATTTGTAAGTCTTGTACCTAATGGTTTGTTTGAAATTCGTATCAAGCTTCACACTCTCAGAGACCCAAAAGAATCTTAACAGAAACAAGAACCATCCTATGCCACGCCCATCAAAGTTAGTGGCCTGGGTCACATCCTGCACACTCCAGGAAATTCATGTCTAAGAGATGCTGGAGGAGAGAGGTGCCAGGGAGGCAGAGAACATTATTATGTTTGATTCATTTACAGTGCAATCTGTCAGCCATCGTGCTGTCAAGGCTGGGTTAGGGCCAAGAAAATGAATTTAGAGAGTAATTTTTCTTAGAACAGGAAGTTCCATTTGACTAAGAGAGAATAAACTAAACACCCAGACCCAGTGAATTCTGAATCTAGAGTCAGATTTTTGCCAAGAGCCAGAGCCCTGCCCTCAAGCAGGAGATGTGATGCCAGGACTCTGAGATGGTCCCACAGCTCTCTTCAGGACTACTGATGCTGAACCAAACTTCTGCCGTGTTAAATGGAATATCCAAGCTGCTGGAGGTTACACACTGTGGGTCGGGAGAGGCCCAGGTCACAGTACCCCTTCCAGTGCTAGGCTCTCTGCAGAAGTGTCATGTGGCCTAATGGTCTACAGGCACCCTAGTCTGAGGATGCAATTCAAGTAAACTTCAGAGTAGGGAAGAGAAGTCGGAGAGTGGAGAGGAAAGCTCAGTCCCCAGATGAGACATCCATATAGAAATGGACCAGGGAGCAGAGGTTCTCCTGGCTCTTGATGAATTTTAAGAGACCACAAGCTGTCTGCCCACAGATGCATGAGGGAATATATATAAGTAAGGAAAAAGAGTTTAAGTTAAAACGACAGAAAATGAGAGTTGGGCCTAGGAGGGCAAATCTGTACTCCTAGGGACTTGAGAGGCAAGAGGTTCATAAATTCAAGGCCTGCTTGGAATAGAGAGTCCAAGGTCAGCCTGTGTGACTTAGTGAGACCTATCTCAAACTTAAAAAAGGATAGAGGGTGAAAGAAAGATGTTTAGGTAATGTCACATTTCTGCTGAGGAGCCCAGGCCTCAACAGATTGACAGCAAAAGTGGAAGGGGAGGTTCAGATGACACCAATATAGTACTTACCTTCAGCCATGATCCAGCTACAGTAGGCACCAAGGACACTGTTGAAAACTTGAATTGAAAAACAGGGAGGGCAAATTATAAAGCAATGGGAAGCAGTGAGAACGTCACAGACATTGCCTGCTAGGTTCACGGCTTGCTCAGATGCCCTCCCTGGGGACTGTTTCTCCATCCTCTAGTGTTCCTTTGTCTGTCCCATACCTTACTCCCTTCACATTTCCTAGGCATCTTGCTGCCAGTTGGCCAGCTAGAGATCAAACCAGGCTCTACACAGGCTTAGTGCCACTGGGCATCTATCCCCAGCCTATTTTTCCAGAGAGCACACCAGGATCCAGTGTCCTTCAACAGGCAGACCTGACATCTAGTGGCCAAACTGTGGTATGTCCCTGAAGGGGCTTGTGCTGCTTCCCTCTTATTCCAGAGTAGCTCCTGCCAGGAACGAGAATGGGCTCCAAAGGGAGAGTGAAGACACCAGGGAACTGAGGTCTTCGAAACATAGAGAAAGAAACACAAGGTTACAGAGCAGCATAGGGAGCAAGGTTGATCAGAAAGCTGTGGACTCATAAATTTTGCCAAAGATCAAAACTATTCCTCATCTCAAGGTCTACCTGCACTGTCTTTTTGCTTTAACAAATGAATGTTTCCTCATAAATTAGTATTCTAAATTTCTTACCAAGAACCTAACTAAATAACTGGTATTTCTTTGTTTTTATTTTTTATGTGTATGACCGTATTGCATGCATGTATGTAAGTGTACCCGTGTCATGTAATGTCCATGGAGGACAGAAGAGGGTGTCGGATCCCCTGGAACTGGAGTTACAGATGGTTGTGAGCTACAGCCTGGGTGCTGGGATTCAAACTCAGGTCCTCTGCAAGAACAGTCAGTGCTCTTAAGAGCCATCTCTCCAGCCCCAACTGGTATATTTTTTTAAAAAAGAGAGAGAGAATATAAAGCCATTCAAGGAGAGGAGGTAGAAGAGAGGAATCAAAGAGAACCTACTGGAAGGCTATTTGGTCTCATGGGGGCATCCCTTTGATTTGTTAAACCCTTTGGTTTAACAGCAGAGTTAAACCAAAAGCAGTAAAACTGATTCCAGAGGCTGCTGCCCTCTCTCGCATCAAGCCTCAACCCCCTGCCACAGAACAGAGGGATTGTCCCACATCTGGTAGGTGATAGGAACCAGATCTCAAGCATCTTAAGAAGCTCTGCCCTGTTCCTGCTGTCTTGTTATTCAAGACAACCTATTTGATTCCACCTCATGTGCCCAGAGAATTCAGCACTTTTAAGAACAACCAAAAGTTTTGCTTGCATTGGTCAGCTGAGACACAGAAAATCTGTTTCAACTATTCCCATATCCGTCATTTCCTTTTCCACAGCCATGTGTACCTTACAGTCCTCTCTGTGTTTGTGGCAGGCTAACCTAGTGGCTGCTTTTGAGCAGAGCCTGGTGAATATGACATCCCGCCTGCGACACCTGGCAGAGACAGCGGAGGAGAAGGTAAGAGACCTGGGCTGGTGAGTTCTAGACACACAGGCCAGGGCCTCCTTCTTCTCTTCCGTCATCCATGCCATCCGCTGCCCGCCCCCCGAGACTGCGACCCTGATTCTCACCCTGCCATTTAATACAGCGTCACCACATTCATCACCCCAATTCCCTGCCCTTTTCTATCAAGACTAGTAGAATTCCAGGCCTGGTTCACTGTAAGTATTCCTGCTGTGTTCAGTTAATGGCACTACTGTCACTTTTCTCTTAGGATACTGAGCTGCTGGATTTGCGTGAAACTATTGATTTTCTGAAGAAAAAGAACTCTGAGGCCCAGGCAGTCATTCAGGGAGCTCTGAATGCCTCAGAAGCCACACCCAAAGGTAGGACCCCAGAGCCACAGATCAGAACAGGGATGAGTAAAAGGAAGATTATTGCAGATTTTTATCCAGGCCCACAACATTTATGTTTTACACTTTTGTACAAGTACACGCTATATATTGGGCATGTTTCCCTAACCCTTCCTCTCCCTTTTCTCACCCCTAACCTCTCCTGTTAATCTCCTTTGTTCCCTAGACAGTTTGACTTCTACCTTCATGACAGGCATACATAGGCGATTTTATGTATCTATATGAAATCTAGGAAGTACGGATGAGAGAAAATAAGATATTTTCTTTCTGAGACTGACCAAAAAAAGCAAATAAAGTTTCAAAATAGGACTTTTACATGTTCACACAAATGTATTGTTGGTCTACACACATGAACACGATTTTACTTGATCATTACCTCTCCAAGGAGGTTGCAATCTGCAATTCAAATGAGATAGCCAAAGACACACAGGTCCTATGGGGCTCTGTGACAAGTTGGTCTTGGCATTCAGCAATGAGTCAAGCTTTGCTACAGACCATGAAGGTGGGTGGTAGTTTGATGCCTGTGAACTGGGGGTACAGCTCAGTAATAGTGCTCTTGACCTAATGCACAAGGCCCTGTGTTCCATGCCCAGCTATGAAAAAAAAGGTCTTCCATCATTCAGGCTATGCCACAGCCAAGCTCTCGGACAGCTTGTCAGTCCTCATGTCCATAGTCATTTTCCTTCCTCGTTGCATTGACTTTTGTAAGCAGAGCTCTGAGTGCCTTAGTTGAGAAAATGAACATCTTCAAGTGAGACTCCAGTGACTAGTCCCCATTCTACCAATTTGTTTTCTCCAGATTCGTATTTATTTTTCTCCTGATTTTTGGAAGGATCTGACCAAGCATGACCTCTTAGCTAATGTTTTGAAATGTTCCCTCAGCAGTTATTCTCTAAGGGATGTGCGTGTGTGTGTTCTCTTCTCTCTCTCTCTCTCTCTCTGTGTCTTTCTCTGTCTCTCTCTCTCCCTCTCCCTCTTCTTAACCTCTTTGGGTACATTGCTCCTACTTTTTTTTTTTTCCAGGGGGGGCTATATGGTATGCTGAGCAAGCACTCTACCACTGAGCTACATTCCTAGCCCAAGATCCATCCCTTAATCTCTGTTCATTCCTTTTCTGTGTATAAACCTACTAAAAGGTCTTCTGTCTTAGAGGAGAAAACTGTGAGTCAGCCTTGTCCTTTCTAACTACAATCTTATTCTAGCCCCTGCACAGTCAACCTTACCTTTCCACCTCTTTTTCATACCTAGTTCCACTAAAATTATGCTTATCACATTGCCCTTCAAAAACCATTCACTAAACTCAACTTCTATGTTTTAGTATCTATTTTACCTAATTTCTACAAAATAGAGATAACAACCCCTAACCAGGGATATGCTGAGACCAGGCCAGCCTGGTCTCCAAAGCAAGCTCCAGGCCTGGTGGGGTACAGGGAGACCCTGTCTTAAAAAAGACAAAACAAAAAAACAAAAACCAAGGTATACAGTTCCTAGGGAATAATGCCCAAGGTTTACTTCTGCCTTCCATATGCACGCACACACAAGGATGCAGCCACAAGCAGATGAACATGTATACAAACATACATCCACATAAACTGTTGCTTAATCTGATATCATGAAGGTCTATTCCTATGTTTCCTTCTCAAATTTTTCAGGTTTAGGTCTTACATTAAATCTTTTTTCCATTTTTCGTAAATTCTTATTTTGTTGTTTGCTGTTTTTTGAGACAGTCATGTGGCCCAAGCTGGCCTCACATTCACCATGTAGCCATAAATGACCTCGAATTCCTGATCCTCCTGCCTCTACTTCTCAAGTGCTGGATTACAGGCAACTGTGCCATGCTGTTTCATTTTGAGTAGGTTTTTTTTTTATATATGGTGTGAGCTTGGAGCCCAGTTTTATTCTTTAAATGTGAATATCCAATTATTCCAACATCATTTGTTGAAAGGACTTTACTGAATTATCTTGACACTTTGTCAATTGACAAAGTTTAAGTGTATTTCTGGACACTGTTCTATTTCAGTGATCTGTTTGTCTGTCCTTGACCAGAACCACACTTTAATTCCTATTGTTTTATGTTGTAAGTTTGGAAATTGGAAAGAGTGATTCCTCCGGTTTTGTTCCTCTTCAAGATTATTTTGCACATCCATGTGATTTTTAGGATTGGTTTGTCAATCTGTGAAGAAAACAGCTGAGATTCTGATAGGGATGGTATTTAGTTTATATCAACTTAGAGAACATTGTCACTGACCAGTATCAAATATTTTATAAATATAACAAGCCTTTCCTCGTTTTTAGATATTCTTTGTATGTTTTGTTTTTTCCAGTGATATTTTGCAGTTTTCAGTATAAAAATCTTGCTTTGGGACGGGGGAGGGAGTGTTAAACTTAGTGTTTTATTCTATTTAAATAGAATCATTTTCTTAATTTCATTTTGGGATTATTTATTATCCATGCATAGAGGTAGAATTGATTGTTTTTGGTTTTCACCTTTTCAAAATTAATCTTATGTTAGCGTTCAAAGTAATGGATTCTGTCTTGGCATCTTCATGTGTACGAATCACTGTGCTTTGTCCGCACTGATTGCTCTGCCAGCTTACTTCCCTCCTTCCCCCAGCTCGTCCCGCCTTCTGTGATTTGTTTTTTTCTATACCCTCTCTGTTTCCTCCCTCATTAAGACCGCTTCCTCCCATCTGCTGATCGCCTTTCTAGTTTTACTTATTTATATATTTTTATTCTTGGATGATTTCATTCATGTATTTAATTGATTTGGGTCATTTCCACCCCCATTACTTTTTATCATCCTTTTCCACTAAAATCCTTCTCAACAAGTCTCCTTCCTGTTTTGATGTCGTGTGTGTGTGTGTGTGTGTGTGTGTGTGTGTGTGTGTGTGTGTGACTGGGTATAATTTTGATCCCTTCTGAGTTTTGTGACCTACATACAAATAGACACACATGCACTCGTAGATATATTATCACGCATATATCTAATTTTAAATCTAGGTTCCACAAATGAGAGGAAACATGCAACATTTGTCTTTCTAAGTCTGGCTTATTTTGCCCAACATGATTTCCAGTTGCATCCATTTTTCTATGTCATGATTTCATCTTTCTTTATGGCTACATAAAATTTAATTGTATGTACCACATTTTCTTTATCCATTCATCTGTTGATGAACATCTAAGCTGGTTCCATTTCCTGACTATTGTGAATAATATAGCAATAAACATGGATGTACAAGTATCTCTGTTTTTTTTTTTGTTTTGTGTTTTTATTGTGTATGAGTGTTGTCTGTATGTGTATAAGTGTATCCATGTTTGTAATACTCACAGAGGCCAGAAGAGGGTATCAGACCACACCACCACCACCCCAAAACTAGAGTTTTAGATGATTGTTAGCTGCCATGTGGGTGCTGGGAAGCAAATCCAGGTCCTCTACAAGAGTAATCCATGCTCTTAACCACTGAGTCATCTCTCCAAAGCCTCTATTTTTTATTTTTGAGACAAGGTCTTCCTATGTAGCCCTAGGTAGCCTTAAAGTCACTATGTAGACCAGAGTAGCCTCAAACTTGCAACATTCCTGCTACTGACTCTCCCAAGTGTTAGGATTATAGGTGTATGCCACCATTCCTGGATTTACAATTTATTTTCTGCATGTGTGTGTTGATCTTATATCTTACAAATTTGCTGAGTTCAATTATTAGCTCCTTTTTTTTTTTTTCTTAAATAATCACTGCTCCCTCTGTTTCTATGTAGATCCATCTCCTGAGCTCCAGACCTCTGTTCCTAATCACATTTTGGACATTTCTGCTTAGTTGACTTCATATGTCATACATATAACTGAGAATTCCTAAAATTGAAAGTCCTCTTCTCTCCCCATGTATAAATACAAAGCCAACCCTTTCCCATCTGCAGTTTACCCACATTAGGTATTGTCATGGCCTAGTGTCCCTGGCCATTGATGACAGTCATGTTTGCCTACCCACTGTTTTGCCTTTGAAGTAAGTTCCCTCTGAGTCCTACTCCTCTTCTGTGTTGTTACTAACTTCATTCGGATTTTCACTGTTCTTCTCCTTTCTTGCCTCACTTTCCTTCTGGCATACCAAACTCCACCTCAGAAAACATCAGCCCAATGCAGGATGCTTTTAATATTCACTATTCGAGATAACACTATAATCCAGCTGATTTTACAGAGGAGGAGAATAAGAGAAAATCATTTGCTCAATTGTCATGTGATCCATCTGGGATATTCAGCGATTTCTAGCTTCCCACGTGTGCTTTGCTCTTCATGCGTATTTTTATGGGTGAATAAATCATAACAGTTTGCTGTGAGTGTTCATATTAACTTTAGTTCATGTTGATTGAGGAAGAACTTCATAAGGAGAATTTCTAGAAGTTTCCCAAAAGCTAATGCTTAAACAATAGTGCCCAAGTTTATTTGTCAATAGGCAATAAATTTACATGACACAAAATTGAAAATATAGAAAATATTTTTTATCTTTTGGAAGATTTATAGTGATACAGACATATCTTTTGCCATTTTTTTTAACAGTCTCAGAAATTGAATCCAGAATCTTGTGCATACTAGGCAAACACAACGTATTTTTAAATTTTTCTTAATGTGTATAAGTATTTTGCCTGCATGCATGTAAGCGCTTGTGCCCATGGAGGCCCAAAGAAGGTAGTGAATCTCCTAGAACTGGAGTGACATGTGGAGTGTTAGCCACCACATAGGTGCTGGGAAACCAAACGCGGGTCCTCTGGAAGAGCAGCCAGTGTTCTTAACCACCAAGTCATCTCTCCAACCCCTTAAAAGTGTTTTAGAGAGAATTTTTAATTGAACTGATGAATTCACAACTAATTGAAGGCTCCAAATGCTAGCCATATATTTACATTTCTTTTTGCCTTTTTTTTTTTTCTTAACTTTTCATGTGAGGTGGTATAAACCCAAGACCTTATGCATGCTAGGCAAGCACTCTACCACATGGCTATATCCCCAGCCCTTGCTATTTTGAGATAGAGTCATGATTTATGTAGCCCAGGATGGTCTAGAACTCAAGAACCTCTTATCTCTGCTTACCAAGTGCAGAGATTATAAGCTTGCAGAGCCATGCCTAACCTTTTTTAAAATTATTATTATTATTATAGCAAAATGTATACAAACATTACTATTTTAACCATGTTTGGAGTTTTGGTTATTGTGGTCATGATTGAGTCAGAGTCTTACACTGAAGGCCAGGCTGGCTTAGAACTAACTCACTATGTGATTCAAGCTGACCTTGAACACAGAGGAGTCCTCCAGACTCCCAAGTGCTGGCATTTTCTTTTGTGTGTGGTACTGGAGATGCACCACATACTAGGCAAGGCTTTAGCACTAAGCTCCATCCCATTTCTAAAGTTGATTTGATTTGATTGTTGGGTTTTGTGTTTCATTTTTTTAGACAGGATTTCATTATACCTCAAGCTTGGTTCGTATTTGCTATACAGCCGGGACTAGCCTTGAACTCCTGATCTTCCTACCTCTACCTCCCAAACTCTGAGATTACAGTATTGCTTCGCCATACCCATCTCATTTTGTTTGTAATTAATTCAAACTAATTTTTACATGAAAGTAGTGCATGTTTTTGGGGGAAATGTACCATAGGAGTTGACAAATGATAGCCAAATTTAGCTTGCCATTTATATTTGAATAAAGTTGTAGTGACACGTAACCATGATCACTTAATTTAGGTATTCTCTACTGCAGCTTTAGTGCTATAACAGCAGGGCTGAGACAGACCATTTGGCCACAAAACCTAAAGTATTTACTTCTTGGCTCTCTCTAATAAAAGTTTACCAAGCTGGGCATAGTAGTGCATACCTGTAATCCCAACTACTCAGAAAATGAGGCAAAAGTGTTGCAAGTTCAAGGCCAACCTGGCCTACATAGTAAGTTCCAGGTCAGATTCTGGTAAAAGTGCTTGCCACACAAGCCTGGTGACCTGAGATCAAGCCCTAGAACCTAAGTACAAGTGGAAGAGGAGGACCAGTTCCACAAAGTTGTCCTCTGGCTTCCGTACATGCACCGTGGCACCAGCACACACACCACACATACATACATGAAATAATAATGAATGAGCAAATAAAAAGTTTGCCATTCACTGAGATAAATTATACAACAGATATATGTTAAAACCCCTCTCCCTAAACAAGTTCTCCGAATGCCACTCCCCAGAGATAAGAATTGCTACCGCTCCAGAAATAATTATCTATACATCCATTTTTATATAAATGGAACTGTATTTCCTTGAATTCTATTCCATACTTTTTTCTTTAGATGAAGTCTCCTTATGTAACCAGGACTGGCCTCAAATTCATGATCCTCCTGCCTCAACTTCCTAAGTGCTGAGATTATAAGATTGTGCCACCTTGTTTGACCATACAGACCTTTTAAAAGAACCAGTGGGGATATAGCTTAATGAGAAGACCCTTGCCTAGTATTCTCGATGCACTGGGTTTGAGGGCTAGAATATGAGGAGGTAGAAAGACGGAGGAAGAGAGATCCATAGGTCCATTTCTGGTCATAGAGGGAGTTTGGAAATAGCCAAAAATATTCCACATTTTTCTGTTACTTAATAGTTCTTGTTTCTAGAACAATTGGAACCAGCTCCTTATATCTAATGAAGTCTCCTGCTTTATCTTTTTCACTGTTAACATAATAGATGTTTTGGTTTCTTTTCCTGTTGCTTTGATAAAATACTCTGACAAAAGCACCTTAAAGAAGAGAGTTTATTTTACCCCAGAGCTCTAGGGAAGAATCCATCATTGTAAGGAAGTCAAGGCAGCAGAGGCTTGAGAGAGCCTGGTCACATCACACCCACAGTCAGGAACAGTGTAGTGAATGTGTACTAGTGCTCAGCTCACTTTCTCTGTCTTTATACATTTCAGGATCCCCTGCCTAGGGAATAGTGCCACCCACAACACAAGGGTCTTCATATCTCAATTAACACAATCAAAATAACTCCTCAGAGATACGCCACAGACCAACCTAATTTAGACAGTCCGTCATTGAGTCTCCCTTCCTGGGTGATTCTAGATTGTGTCAAGTTGACAGCACTTGCTCTAGTTTAAAAAAAAAAAAAAAGTGTGGCATGGACTGGAATTCAAGATGCTAACACTGGATGAGACCAGGTGAAAGGCACATAGATCTTCTTGTACATTTCTTTGTAACTTTTTGTGAATCTATAATTACTCTGAAATATAAAGGGTTTTAAAAATCAAGTAGTATGCCAGGCATGGTAGTGCACACCTTTAATCCCAGTATTTGGGAGGCAGAGACAGAGGTAGGCAGATCTCTATAAGATTGAAGCCAGCCTGGTCTACACAGTGAGTTGCAGGCCAGCTGGGGCTACAGAGAGACTTTGTCACAAAAACAAATCAGACAGTATTATATCGTTGCTTCAGAATGTCTGCTGCCCATTACCTAGGGTACAAAGGCAAATATCCTTTAACAGGCATTCAGCCCCCACCTGTCTGTACACACCTCTTTCTGCACCCTCACAGGTGCCTTGTGCTACCTCAGTGCCACGTTGCTAGCAACACCTCAAAAGAAAGCAAATTCCCTGCAAGGGCCTTTGTATGTACTTTCCTTTAGCCATAAATTTTTTACCCAGTGTTCCCATCAGAAACATCTCTGCTCTTTCAATACTCAGATATCTGTTTTGTTAACTCTTTTGTTCCCCTTTTTTAAAAGAGTGACTCTTTTATTTTTATTTTATGTATGTGAGTGTTTACTTGTATGTATGTATGTACGTGTACTATGTAGGTGCCTGGCATCTGCAGAGGTCAGAAGAGAGCATCAGATTCCCTAAAACTGGAATTACAGAGGGTTATGAGCTACCACGTAGATGCTGGGAACCAAACCTCAGTCCTCTACCAAAGCAGGAAGTGCTCGTAACTACTGAACCATCTCCTCAGCCCCCGACTGGCTCATTTTTTATGATATCACAAACATGCTCAGAGAATTGAGAAGCTCATTCAGGTTAAATACAGGCCACAAGGCTGCTTATATTTGGTCTTGAACCATAAGACAGACAAGTATTGCTGAAGTATCATAAAATATAATAGGGTAGCTAGGTGTGATGGTGCATACCTGTAATCCCAGCATTCAAGACAGGAGCAGGAGAACTACCACAAGTTGGAGGCTAACCTGGGCTACCTAGTGAGTTATAGGCCATTCTATATTGTAGAATGAGACCGTTTCTCAAACAAAATAAGCAACAATAACAAAAGGCTGACATAGTGGTTCATACATGTAATCCTAGTCCTTGGAAGGCAGAGGCAGGAGAATTGTCACAATCTCAAGACCAACTGGTCTACATAGTGAGATCCTATCTTAAAACAAGCAAAGAAACATAACATATATAGAGAGACAGAGACAGAAACACAGAGAGACTGTGTCTGTATGAAAGTGTCCAGGATCAGCTTCGGGTAGATCCTTTTCAGCCCTAGTCAAGCTGACTTCATTACTTTATCCCACTTCTGTTTCTCCTACTAAACCAAGGATTTCTTTTTGCTGTTGGTGTTGTTGATGGTGATTTTGTTTTTGCTTTTGTTTCATTTTGTTTTGAAAAAGGGTCTTGTTATATAACCCAGGCTATCCTAGAACTCAGTCCTACTAGCCCCAGCCTCCCAGGTACTGGGCACCACAATGCCCTGCTTGGACTGGGAACTTCCTGAGAAGAAGAATTTGTTGAGTTTTTTTAGCTTTAGCATTTTGTTCTATGTTGAAGCATGACTGTCTCTCCATAAAAATTTATTGAATGAAAAATTCTAAAATTTGAGTAATGTGTATCTACTAGAAGTTGGTTGGTTCCCTCTCCCACCCATCTGCTGTGGTGACATGCTCTTTTAGCTTCATGCCATCACTAAATGTACCTCTGTCTTCCTCCCACTTGTCCTGGCCAATAGAACTCCGGATCAAGAGACAGAACTCCTCAGATAGCATCTCCAGCCTCAACAGCATCACCAGTTATTCCAGCGTTGGCAGCAGCAAGGATGCTGATGCCAAAAAGAAGAAGAAGAAGAGTTGGGTAGGTAAAGATTTGGGTGCCAAACCATGGTAGATTACTTTCACCTCAGCACAGGGATTTGATCCCTTCAGGGTTAATCAAGAGGTGGTCCCTTCCAGTACAAGCCTGACTTTGACACCTGCTTGGATCAAGAGACGCTAAATTCTCATTCCCTCAACAATTGCCTACTTGTTCCCAGCTTTTCTGCAACCTTTATACATGTCTGCTTTCCTGGGGCTCGCCTTACTGGTCAAATGTATTTGACCATAGAAGGAGCTCAGAAAATGCCCAGAAAGAAATGGCATATCACTTTTCCCCCCCTTCTCTCACTATGGGGAGCTTTATAAGCAAAGCAGCTCATTTTAGATTCCTGAGAGTTGTTTCCTCAGTGTTGGAGAGGGACTTGTAGAACATCCCACATCATTCCATAAGCTCTCTTTGTTACCTTGGGCAGGTCCAGAGGTGGGTTTTTCATGTATATTGTCTCTCCCATAACCCTAAACTGACCTTGGATATCTTTCTAAAATCTTTAGGTAGGTCTAGGGTATACTCAATTCCTCTGACTGACTGGGAAGGGGAGAGCATCCCAGATCAAGACTCCTTGTCCCTCGGTCCCCTGTTCAGGAGGATTATCCTCAGACCTTTGCCTAAAGCAGATAGGAGACAGCTGTGTGAAATGAGTGATTAAGTGTTGCTTCTTCTTCTTTTTTTCTTTTCACTTTTTTTCCTTCAAAATGCTGACTTCAAATCCCTATTTTTTTCCAGGTTTATGAGGTAAGAGACCCCATTCCTCTCCTCTTACTTTTTATTTCCCTTTGCCACACCCTCCCTATTTTTAGA
Organism: Eospalax fontanierii; assembly: GCA_035773235.1. NCBI lineage: Eukaryota > Metazoa > Chordata > Mammalia > Rodentia > Spalacidae > Eospalax > Eospalax fontanierii. Next base: position 58,812,813 of record CM069535.1, read on the forward strand.
GCAACTCCTTCCACTTAAAAGAAATGGCCACTCATAACACTAACTGCCCCCCGATTCCTAACTTACCCCACTGCATGGCCCACCCACAGCTCCCCTCGTGAGGACAGAGGAGTGGTCTGCTTAGGGGTCAAATGGGAAATTCTAACAAAATATAAGTCTATTGCGTATGGTTTCCCTTGTTCCAAAATTGACCTGTTATAAAAAGCAGACACATTGTGCTTGTGATCCAGGAAGTGAGCATTTTTTAAGTTTTGTACCATTCAACTTAGAAGCCTAAATGGAAGAGAATTACTGGCTGAGATTATTTGGAGCTCAGTTTCTAGAGGCCAGTTCAGTTTGGCTTAGCCTAAAATTTTAGCTCTAGAGAACTATGAACCAAAGGCAGATGAGATGTGGTCTAGGCTAAGGAATGCTCAAGTCACCTCAAACGCCATGGAGCTTCCAAGGACATTTCAGGGGCTACAGTACAGTGTAAGGCAAAGAGAAAGTGACTCAATTTCTGTTCCAAAACAGATGTGTGAACTTCACACTAACCTTCTAACATTATGCTAGGAGTTGTGAAGAATAAGAAAAATTGAAACCATTATTGCAGTTATTAAGAAGCCTATCAATCTGGTAGCATATACCTGAAATCCCTGCACTGGGGAGACTGATACACGGGAAACACCATGAGCTCAAGGCCAGCCTGGGCTACATATTAAGATCCTGTCTCAGAAAGTGAAGAGGGGGCCTTCAAGATGACAACAGGTAAAAACACTTGCAATGCAAGCCTGATGATCTGAGTTAGGTACCTGGAACCCACATAAAGGTAAAAGGAGAAAACTGACTCCACAAAGTTGTCCTCTGACTTCCACATACATGTCATGGCTTATGTGTACACACTCACACATACAAACAATAACAAAAAAATAATTTTTTTAAAAATATCAGAGACTGGAGAGATGGCTCAATGGTTAGAAGCACTGGCTGCTCTCGTAGAGGACCTGGTTTTGATTCCCAGCATCCACATGGCAGCTACAACCATCTGTAACTCCAGTTGCAGCACATCTGAGGCCCTCGTCTGACATCTACTGGCATTGTACAACATGGGTGCTCCTACTTACATACAAGCAATACATTCATACACATAACAAAAAATAATAAAACACTTTTTAAAACAAAATCAGAGAAAGAAGTATTGAGTTAGAGTGCCAACATGCTTTTTCAGGCAGAGTGGAAGGTCACACAGAAGAGAAACTACCATTACAGTGAAGAGAGAAAAAGGCAGGCTGAAGTAAGACTGGGCTAGATATCCAACATTGTCTTGAATGCTTTCTACAGAGACACTGTCCAGTCAGAAGGGAAGCAGAGGAAGCAGGGGCCTGGGAGACCAGCTTAATCCAAGCCCTGACCAGGTTGGACAGAGGACAGTTTTTTAGATTAGCATTTCCTAAAGAATGTTGTTCAGATCATCATTCCATTTAGATGCTCCTTAAAAAGTGATAGTATCTCTAGGTGTGGTGGCTCACATCTTTAATCCCAGCACTCAGGAGGCAGAGGCAGGCTGTGAATTCAAAGCCAGCCTGGTCTACATAGTGAGTTTCAGGCCAGCTCAGGCTATAGGAAGACCCTGTCTCAAAAAGAAAAAAAAAACAAGTGATAGTTTCATCAGATATGTTTGAGGGGCACTGCATTTTCTACAGTGCACATGTGCCCTGGAAAAGCTCCAAGATACATCTCCCTAGCAAAGAATCCTGTTTCTCTTTCCTGGCTATTAGCTACAAAGCAAATATCTCCCAGCAGTTCTGCCTATCAGATACTGAAATACACACAGAGCACTATTGTCCAGATGCTTAATGATTACAGAAGATTTATGCTTTGGGCAAATCACAGGATTTGTTTTTGAGAGAGAGAGACTGACTGACTGACTGACTGATTGACTCAGACTTCCATGAGGCAGTGGTGTGGAGAAAACTCGACTGAATTGAAAATTAGGAAGCCTAGATTGTGGTTAAGATGCACAGTGTTGGGGCTGGAGAGATGGCTCAGAGATTAAGAGCACTGACAGCTCTTGCAGAGGACCTTGGTTTGATTCCCAGCATCCACATGGTGGCTAACAACCGTCTGTAACTCCAGTTCCAAGGGATCTGACGCCCTCTTCAGACCTCCATGGGCACTGTATGACACAGGTACACTTACATACATGCAGGCAAGTATACTCATACACATAAAATAAAAATAATAAATCTTTTTTAAAAGATGTACAATGTCAAGCAAATCAACTCTGGCCTTTTCAGCCTCAGCTCTTCATCTCCACAACTGAGCTTTATGTACTTTCGACCTCTGATGGCTTCATGATAATACATGCTAACCAGCTGCACATTGGCTCTCTCACCCATCCTACAGAAGTCCTGCACACACCCTGCACTAGCTCCACCAGCCCCCAAGAAACCTGTTCCAAAAGAGACACTTTGAAAGGAGATACTCAGTTTATCCTCCTTTTCCTTTACTATTCCAAAGATGTGGTTTGCCTTTGTCCCCTATAGCCTTTGACCCCTCCTTTACTCTCTGTCTCTTGCTGCCATGCCGTGTCTGTGCCCCTGTGTGTGTGCATGCTGTGTGGATGCATGTGAATGGGTGTCGGTCAGGTCCCTGGCTTGCATATTTAGCTCACATCCCTAACATCCAAGCTCATCAACACCAAAATCAAACCAGCTGTGGTCAAATTATAATGCCCCAAGTAGCCTAAGAATGGCTGGGAAATAGCCCTTATTCTATGGTATTTGGCATGGTAAGCAGTGCTAAAGGGTGAGCATGGCAATGCACATCTGTAATCTTGGGAGGTGGAGTCAAGAGGATCAGGAGTTCGACATCATCCTCTGCTACATTTCTAGTTCAAGGCCAGCTAGGTCTATAGAGACCCTGTCTTGGAGGAGGGGGTTTCATAGCTGGTGTTTTAGTCACTATGTCAGTTGCTGAGTATAAGTTTTTAAAAGAACTTGATCTCCTTCTCCTGATCGCTACAGAACCATATTGTTAGTTTCTGTTGATTTTTGAAGAGATTAATAGATTCTGGAATGATGAGCCCACATCTGGGTGGTATCCTAAAACCCCCAAATGAGTGTTTTAGAATAATCAGATATTGGTCTGCTGAAAAAAATGGTGCTGGATTGTTGAGAGATAGGCCATGTCACCTCTAGGGAGTTTTCTTTGTCACTGGAGACATAGTTCCTGGCGTGGGGAGAGATAGGCCATGTCACCTCTAGGGAGTTTTCTTTGTCACTGGAGACATAGTTCCTGGCGTGGGAAGAGAGTATTCAAGAAATTCCCCTAGCCTAGAATGGCAGCAAAGCAAAAATTCCATTTCTCTCAGTCCTAATTTCTAGGTAACTCTGCTGTCATAGGCCACAAATCAAGTGACCCCTCTTAGAGTGGGCTTAATTACAAGTCAATCCTCTGCCTCCACATCCCGGTCCCAGGCCTAAACCTGTCTTCCTCATCCCAGCACAGAGCCCTGACATCTCTCTACCTGGTATCTGCTCTCTTCTAGCTTCGAAGTTCCTTCAACAAAGCCTTCAGTATAAAAAAGGGCCCCAAGTCTGCCTCATCGTATTCTGATATCGAGGAAATTGCCACACCTGACTCCTCAGCCCCATCATCCCCCAAACTGCAGCATGGCTCCACGGAGACTGCCTCACCTTCCATCAAGTCCTCTAACTCGTCCTCTGTGGGCATTGAGGTCACCGAGTAAGTGATGTCTTCCTGCCACCCTGGGGAACTGCTAGCTTGCAGTAAGCCCACAGACCTGACAAAGGCCACCTTACCGATGGCCTTCCCTGACATAGCACTTGAGCAGAAGGCACTACCTGCCAGGCATGTCAGTGTCCCCTGATACCCAGTGCCTCTCTGGGAGCCACACTGACTCTCATTTCCTTACAGGGCTCCTGCCCACTCAGCCCCCCACACTAGACTGTTCCATGCCAATGAGGAAGAGGAACCAGAGAAGAAGGAGGTATCAGAGTTGCGCTCTGAATTATGGGAGAAAGAGATGAAGTTGACAGACATCCGTTTGGAAGCCCTCAACTCTGCCCACCAGTTGGACCAGCTTCGAGAGACCATGCACAACATGCAGGTCAGTATCTGGTCAGAGCTGCAGGAAAGAGAGAACGTGGTCCGACATCTCTGCAACCCTGCCCTATTTCTTCTTGCCACAGTTGGAGGTGGACCTTTTGAAAGCAGAGAATGACCGGCTGAAGGTTGCCCCGGGCCCCTCCTCAGGCTCTACTCCAGGGCAGGTCCCTGGATCATCTGCTCTGTCATCCCCTCGCCGCTCCCTAGGCCTTGCACTGACACATTCCTTCAGTCCCAGTCTCACCGACACAGGTACCTGTTTGAAAGAAGAGCCTCTGTATATGGAGAAAAGGGCTGGTTCCCTTACAGCCTTCCACCTGCTCTGTGGCATATTCCTTGAGCCAAGAAATAACAGTGTTGAAATCCAGAATATGCCAATGTCAGGAGGCAGTAGGAGTTGTTATGCTCCTTAGATTCTAATATCTTTTCAGATTGGGGCTTCCATTTGTCATAAATAAGTAGAAGTCTTTTGGAAAGGATCATAACTACAAAGTTTAGGAAAAAGCTGTGCCCCTAAAACCAATTAGTCATTTTTAATCCCCACAGACCTATCACCCATGGATGGCATCAGTACCTGTGGTCCAAAAGAGGAAGTAACCCTGCGGGTGGTGGTACGGATGCCGCCCCAGCACATTATCAAAGGGGTAAGGATTTCAGGGCGGGCCAGCATAGGGTCCAACATAATATAGATGATCCCTAATTTGCACTGATGCAAAAGCAGTACATGTGTAGTAGAAACTATACTTGAAATTTTGAATTTTGACCTTTTCTCAGGTTAGCAATATGAATATGATACACTCTCAAGGTCCTAGGTGATGATGGTGAGCCACAGCTCCTAGCTAGCCGTATAACCATGAGATGAGGGTTGACAGTAAATACTTCCATGGCTTAAGTGTAATGAATGCACTTTGGATTCACAATATTTCCAACTTATGATAGGTTTATCGTGTGTGTGTGTGTGTGTGTGTGTGTGTGTGTGTGTGTGTGTGTCTTAGATAGGGTTTCATGTAGCCCAGACTGACCTTGATCTCACTGTGTAGCAGAAGATAACCTTGAATTCCTAATCCTCCTGCCTCCACAGTGGTTATAACATAGGAATATCTATACTGTCATATTTATGCAAGAAAATAAAGGCTCTGAATATTCCTACAACTAGAGTACTCAACTCGTGAGGCCAACTAAGAATCCCCTTTTTGATGTCATCTGCATTGAGGTTCACATGCTTCAACCTTAACCTTACAGGACTTGAAGCAACAGGAATTCTTCTTAGGAAGTAGCAAGGTCAGTGGCAAAGTTGACTGGAAGATGCTGGATGAAGCTGTTTTCCAAGTGTTCAAGGTAAGGGGCTACCCATTCTCCCAAGGTTTCTCATCCTCTGATGGGGCATTTAGCCATCCAGGCATGGACTCCTGGGGATGCTTTATGGAGAAAGACAAAACAGAAAAAGCACAAATCCCACTCTTCCTCCATCTTTTGTTGCCTATAATATTCCTTCTTTCTTGTGGGTTTTCCAATTGCATTTGTATCTTTTCAGCACCTTCACAATCTTCTTGCTCTCTCCACCCCTTTCTATCAGGACTACATTTCTAAAATGGACCCAGCCTCCACTCTGGGCCTAAGCACTGAGTCCATTCATGGCTATAGTCTCAGCCATGTGAAACGAGTTTTGGATGCTGAGCCCCCAGAGATGCCTCCTTGCCGCCGAGGTGTCAATAACATATCGGTCTCCCTCAAAGGTCAGTCTTGGGGTTGTCTCTTGGGGTGAGGTAGTATGGCATGGAAGCAGGGAGAGGACCATCAAATAATACATCATGCACTCATATGATAAGAAATCATTGAGAAACTATCATGTGAGGGTGCTTAAATAAAGTAGGATATAAAAGGGTGATACCCAGTCTGATGTTTTGATGAGCCTGGGTTTCTTAGTCTACCCATTCTCTAGCTCAAAGCATATCCCTAAAAATGAGATCCAAGTTTTCAAAGCTAAGGGTCAGGGGAATCCCATGGAACTGTAAGGCAAGTGGCTCTGACTTTCCTCAGTAGGCTCCTAGATGATGAAGGAAAAGACCTTTGGGGGTCCTTTGCCATTCTCAGAGCTGGTCAAGACTCATACTTTCTGGGTTGGGGTTCAGGTCTGAAGGAGAAATGCGTTGACAGCCTGGTGTTTGAGACCCTCATCCCCAAGCCCATGATGCAGCACTACATAAGCCTCCTGCTCAAGCACCGCCGCCTTGTGCTCTCTGGTCCCAGTGGCACTGGCAAGACCTACTTGACCAATCGACTGGCTGAGTACCTGGTGGAGCGCTCAGGCCGGGAGGTCACCGAGGGCATCGTCAGCACCTTCAACATGCACCAGCAGTCTTGCAAGGTGGCTACCTCCTGAGTTCTCCTACCAGTCTTTGTGAAGGCCTCAGCCTCCCCGAAGACCTTTCCCTAGCCCCTTCCTGCCTCTTAAGTCTCTTTCCCTTTGCACAGCCCTGATGTAACCTTTGCCCCTCAAGGGTTCTTTCTGTCCCCTTCCTTCCTTCTTCCGTCCTCCCCTTTCCTCTCATCTCCTCTTATCCTTCCTCTCCTTTCTTTTCCTCTTTCTCCTTTCTTTCCTTCCTTCTTTTCTTGTGCCATGTAACCCAAACTGGCCTTGAACTAGCAATCCTCCTGCCATTTTCTTTTCAAGACTTCATTCTCTCCTGCCCCAATTTCTTTCTTAATATTTGCCCTTAACTCGTGTGTGTGTCTGAATTGCCTGGGTTGGCCTGAACTTGCAATCCTGCCTCAACCTCCCAAGTAGCTGGGATTACAGTTTATGCCTCCAGGACTGGCTTACCTTTAACTTCTTTTGCCTGAAACTTCTTTCTCCACACCTCTCTGACCTCCGCCTCAGATGCCCTCAGTGTTGATGTCCTGCTCACCCTGCCAACGCTCTCTCTCATATTCATTCTCTCATCTTCTTCCCTCTACCTTGCTTTTCAGTATTATTCTTGGACCATGGGCTACTTGGGGGAAAGCACTCAGGATTAAATAGTATGTGTTGTCTCCCCGCAACGATGTATCTTGAGTACACCCTAAAACTTTAGAATGGTAGAAGTCTTAACTCTTCCAAGCTGGGGGAGATACATTAATGATGACTCATATCAGCCCAATGAAAAGCCATTTACAGATTAGAGTGTATTCCCTACTTTGGAGTAAGGGGGCTAATATCACTGTTTTAAAGGTGTTTGCATAAAGGGGTCAGGGATTTATCTCAGTGGTAGGGTGATTGCCTAGTGTGGGCAAGACCCTTGATTCAACTCCCAGCACTTCAATAAGTAAATAAAGAGATACTGTTTGAGAGTCTCTGTTACCACTGTCAGACAGTCTGTGGTAACCTGGTTTTGTAATCAGATGTGCAAGTATATCCAGCAGGAACTCAAGGCCTCAGGGAAATGTAGAACTAACAAAGCTTCCCCAGAGTTCTTCTAGTGCTGATTCCTGAGTGTTGTCCTACTGCTTTCTTTTATTCATTCCAGGATCTGCAACTGTATCTCTCCAACCTGGCCAACCAGATAGATAGGGAAACAGGAATTGGAGATGTGCCCTTGGTGATCCTATTGGACGACCTGAGTGAAGCAGGCTCCATCAGTGAGCTGGTCAATGGGGCCCTCACCTGCAAGTATCATAAATGGTAGGCTGCGTCAGGATTACAGTGGGAAGAGGGGGAAGAATCCAGCTTAATCCTGCCTGTGAGCTTTCCAGGTGCACATAACAGTAATTGTTGAGGCAGACTAAGTAAATTCTTCTTCCTTTCTTTCCACAGTCCATATATTATAGGTACCACCAATCAGCCTGTAAAAATGACACCCAACCATGGCTTGCACTTGAGCTTCAGGTAAGAACTATGTCCCTGCATGAGCCTTCTGGCCTCACCCAGAGGGTCTATAAACTATAGTTAAAACTTGAGGCTTGTGAGCAGAGGGGCAGTAAGTATTGGAATGAGAGAACAGTCAGAGCCTTTTGAGTTGGGAAGGGGAAGTGGATGTACCTGTATGCCAGTTATGGGATGGAAGAGGACCCTTGAGGAGAGGAAAAGGACAAAAAGCTAAGCAAGACTCTGACATGCCGCTCTACTTGGGACCCTCTGCCTGTTTAATCCAGTGATGCCAGCAGTTGTTGAACAGGTCACTAGTTTGATAATCAGCTCTGCCTGCCCAGAGCTGCTGCCATGAATGCAGTCATCAGTTACAATCACTTGAAAAGAAGCCAGGTGGGCACTAACAGGAGGCAGGCAGGAAGGAGGGCAAACTGGCAAAGGATGGACCCTGAGAGTATCCCCATTGCCACTCTGACCCTGTTCTCCCTATCGCTGGCAGGATGCTGACCTTCTCTAACAACGTGGAGCCAGCCAATGGCTTCCTGGTTCGTTACCTGCGGAGGAAGTTGGTAGAGTCGGACAGTGACATCAATGCTAACAAGGAAGAGCTGCTTCGGGTGCTGGACTGGGTGCCCAAGCTGTGGTATCACCTCCACACCTTCCTTGAGAAACACAGCACCTCGGACTTCCTCATTGGTACTGGGGTCCAGCTTCCCTCTGGGTGTTGACACTGATTTCCCTTCATGCATTTTACTCTCCAGAGGGAGGGTTCCTTTGCTTTTCTGGAATCTTAGCCTGAAAAGGAGCTGTAAGACATGGGGCTTTAGATTTAGAACCACGTAAGTAGTTAACAGATCTTTCCAATGCAGTTAGCACCGTGAATTGGGTAAATCACTTCAGACATCAGAAAGCCAGGCATGATGGTATGCAGCTGTAGTTGTAGCTATGTGGGAGACTGAGAAGAAAATTTCTTCAGGCCACTACAAGTTCAAGGCCAGCCTGGGCAATATATAGTAAGCCCCCAACCCCCACACCAAAAAAAAAAAGGTAAATAAATTAATATGCTGTGAGTGTTGGAGAGATGGCTCAGTGGTTAAGAGAACTTGCTGCTTTTCCAGAGGATCTGAGTTTAGTTTCTAGCACCCACATGGTGGCTCTCAACCATCTGTAACTCCAATTTCAGGGAATCTGATACCCTCTTCTGGCCTCCTCAGGCACCTGCACATATGTGGTGCATACAAACTCACACAGGCGTACACATACACATAAAAGGAATAAATAAAAAAAAAATTAATTAGGGGCTGGAGAGGTGGCTCAGCCCCTACTGCTCTTGTAGAAGATCTGGGTTTGATTCCTAGCACCCATATGGCAGTTAACAACCATCCACAGCTCCAGTTCCAGGGATCCAATGCCTTCTTCTGACCTCGGAGGTCATTGCATGACACAGATGCACTAACACACATGCAGACACTCATACACATAAAATAAAAATAGTAAATAAATTTTTTTTAATTTAAATTAACGTGCTGTGGACATAGCTCAGCTCATGTACAAGGCCCTAAGTTAAAAGAGTAAGCTAACTTTTCCTCCATCTTCTTCTCACAATTAATAGCAGAAAGGAGGGAAGGCTTGTGGGAGGAACTGCTGTGCTTTCCTTACTCCTTGTCTCATTTCCAGACAGTCAGCACATATTGGTTGTGAACAACTTCAAATTTCTTCTAATGCTTTGGGTATCACATCTCTGTGTCTGGTACTAAGGAATAAAAGAAACAAGACTGGGAGCATCAAGGTTCTCAGACTTCATGCTGCATCCTTCTCCCTAGGCCCTTGCTTCTTTCTGTCCTGTCCCATTGGCATCGAGGACTTCCGAACCTGGTTCATTGACCTGTGGAACAACTCCATCATTCCCTATCTACAGGAAGGAGCCAAGGATGGGATTAAGGTGAGCTCAGCTTCTGATTCCACTCGGCTTCTTATTGCTCTCTAACTGTAATTCCCATTGATCAACCTTCCCCCAATTCTCCCTCTATCTTTGCTTCCCCAGCCTCTGGCAACAACCATTCCATTCAAAATTTCTATGAAGTCAGCTAAAAGATACCATATAGGAGTGTGATCAAATGATAACTTGTCTTTCTGTATATGGTTTATTTCATTCAACATAATGATTCCCCACTTCCATCCATGTTGTTGCAAGTGACAGGAGTTCATTCTTTTATAACTAAACAGGATTCCACTGTTTTTCACCCATAAAAATAATTTGTTATTGAGACAGATATTTCTGACATTTCTAAAGGTGTTCTCTATTAAACAAATACAAAAGAAATCATTATTTCATTTATAAATTTGTGGATATTTTATTTTAAATTTATTATTTTTATTTTATGTATATGACTATATTATCTGCATGTGTGTATGTGTACCCATGTTGTGCAATGCCCATGGAGGTCAGAAGAAGGCGTCAGATCCCCTGGAACTAGAGTTGCAGTTGTTAGCTGCCATTTAAGTGTTGGGAATTGAACCCAGGTCTTCTGCAAGAGCAGAAAGTGATCTTAACTGCTGAGCCATCTCTTCAGCCCCTGTGGATATTTTAAAGGAAATTTTCTAGTATTAATAATAGATTTCCAATTTAAAAGATAATATCTGTTCTATGGGGCTGGAGAGATGGCTCAATGATAAAAACACTAGCTGCTGTTGCAGAAGACCCAGGTTCGATTCCCAGCACCCACGTGATAGCTAACAACCATCTGTATCTCATCCAGCAATCTTTCTACTGTAGTTAAAATTTAGGGTGGGGAATATAACTCAGTGATAGATCACATACCTAGTATACTTGAGTTCCTAGGCTCAGTTCCCAGCACTGCAAACAGTTAATTAATTAGTGATCAATTTAGACCAGACATGGTATAGTACATGTCTTTAATTCTAGCACTTGAAAGCAAAGATGAGAGAATCACAAATTTTTTCTTGTTTTTTTTGAGTCAGGGTCTCCCTATAACCCCAGTTAGCGAGGAACTTGCAATGTAGACAAGGCTGGCCTTGATCTCACAGAGATTTACCTGCCCCTGCCTCCTGAGTGCTGGGATTAAAGTTGTCTGCCACCACACCTGAGTCAAAGTATTTTTTAATGAAATTGCTTTTTAAAGTTTCCCCTGGACATGGTGGCACATGCCTATTCTTCCAGCACTTAGGAAGCTATGGCAGAAGCCTGTCATAAGTTTGAGGCCAGCCTAGGGTACATAGCAAATACCAGGACAGCCAGACTATGCAGTGAGACACTGTTTTAAAAAAACAAAATTAGCTGGGTGTGGTGGCACATGCCTTTAATCCAACATTCAGGAGGCAGAGGCTGGCAGATCTCTTGAGTTCAAGGCCAGCCAGGGCTCCATAGCAATTTCTAGATCAGTCAGGGCTACAAAGTGAGACCCTGTTTCAAAAAAAAACTTTTTTTAACTAAATGCTAAATTATCCTAAAATTGCTCTGACAGCATTTTTCAATTTACTTCTTTAGTGGGAAGCTTAGGAATACTTAGGGATGCACAGATCAAAGCTTAAAGTATGAGTATGTTGTCTGCATGTATGTAAATGCGCCCATGTCGTGCAATACCCTCAGAGATCAAAAGTGGGCACCTGATCCCCTGGAGCTGGAGATACATTCAGTTGTTAGCCACCATATGGAGTTGGGAAGCCAACCGCCGTCCTCTGCAAGAGCAGCTTAACTGCTGAGTTATCTCTCCAGCCCCTCAAAGCCTGAAGTCTTTACATTTGATGGCGTATACATTTCCAGGCACCACAGTTTTGTGAAACTTAGAAGAGACAGCATGAGCAAGCCTCTAATCTGTGCTCATCCCTCCCATTTTCCTTCTCTCCAGGTCCATGGACAGAAAGCTGCTTGGGAAGACCCAGTGGAGTGGGTCCGGGATACTCTCCCCTGGCCATCAGCCCAACAAGACCAATCAAAGCTGTACCACTTGCCTCCACCCACCGTGGGCCCCCACAGCATTGCCTCACCTCCAGAGGACAGGACAGTCAAAGACAGCACCCCAAGTTCTCTGGACTCAGATCCTTTGGTAAGTAGAAGTCATTCTAAAGTTTTAAAGAGCAAACAAACAAATTGGAGAGTATTACAGAGCTAAATTCTTCACACTCTTCATGCATACTCTGATGGGCCTCCGGGATTGAGGAATTTCAGCAAGGCCAAGACCAGAATGAGGCCCTCAAGTAGCGTGATCTTAGATTATAATGATCATAGACCTGCAACCTCACTGAAGTTAAATAAAATCCCAGGAAGATGTATTCTAACACATAAGACCCAAATACCAGGCAGAGTCTATGTAAGTATATCGACCAAAGAAGGGTAGACAGATAGGTCAGCAGGCAAGGGGACTTGCTGCCCTTCTAAAGGACCAAGTTTGGTTCCCAGCACCTATATCAGACAGCCCACAACTGCCTAGAACTCTAGCTCTGGGGGCATCCAGTACCTCTGGTCTCTGTGGACACTACACTAGTGTACACATACCCACTAGCAGACTCACACACAAACAAATAATTTATTATATTTATCTCAACTAGAGAAATAGAGCAATAAGACATGTTAGCACCTTTTCCACCTCTGCCCCTCTCCTGTTATCCTGAAACTCCATCAACTAAATGAATGCCATGGGACCCCTGTAGAAAGCAAACTAGGGGGAAATATTTGCAATAAATATAGCCAAAAAATTAGTATCTAAAATATATAAAGTTAAAAGAAGCTTCCAGTCCTGGCAAGATCGCTCAGTAAGGTAAAAGCACTTGTTGCAGAAGACTGACAACCAGTTCAGGAGACAACCAACTCCAGAAAGTTGTCCTCACATGCAAGCTATAGCACATGCATGCCTGCACACACATACACACACACCCCACAAGTAATAAACAAAAATTTTTGAAAAGCTTTCCAAATAAAAGAATGGACAAAAGATGTGAATAGGCATTGTTAAGAGGAAATGCAAGTAAGTGGCCAGTAAAAATGTAAGATCCTCAGCCAATATGGGGAATAATAAAGTCTAATGATGGGGAGATGCAAATTAAAATAAGGAGCTCATTTACATTGGCAAAAACAGTGGGCCTGAAGCACAGACTTTCACACTCTGCCTGTGGGAGCATTCATTGCAAAAACCATGTTCGAGGATAGTTTAGCAAAATGTATTAAAACTCACAAATTAGGACTGGAGAGATGACTCAGCAGTTAAGAACACTGGCTGCTCTTAGAGTGGACCCAAGTTCTATTCCCAGCATCCACATGGCAGCTAACAGCCATCTGTAACTCCAGTTCCCGAGGAATCCAAAAAAATAAAATAGTTTAAAAATAAAATAAAATAGTTTAAAAGAAATAAATTGTTTAAAATTCACAAATCCTATGACCTTGCAATTTGTACCTTTTTTTAGTGGGAAATTCTTACAATTGAGTCATAATACACTTTTATTTAAGTTTTAACTTTGTTGAAAACAGCTGTTATCTGAATCAAAACACTTTTCAATTAGAAGACTAATTAATGATGTAGATAGAAAAGGTGGTAGCAGATTCAGTAGTGTTGAACAGGCTTACTTAGCTAAAATCTTAAACTATCAAGAGGAGAGAATAGGAAAACAGAAGATGAATACACTCAAGTGATTAGACTTGTCATAGGGTTTGTGAGTTGGGGAAAGCTCAGAGTCTAGCTGATAGTATAATCTATTGGAGGGGGAATTACGAAGTTGGAGCTTTCTTACTGCACTTCTCTCATTCCTCCCAATATTAGCTGGTATGCATGGGACTCTGTCCTTCCCTGGAGTACAAGCATGTTGCAGCAGAAGTGGTCTTGTTCTTTGTTCTTTGGTGTCTTCCTCACCCATCACACATGGCACCTTGTGTGGCAAAGGTGCCCCAGGTGACTGTTTATGTGCATGTGTTTACATCAGAATTGGAGCAGTTGTCACTACTTCTTCATGAACCACCAGGTTCTTAATCATTCCAAGGATGCGAGCCATGATCTAGGGGTTTTTGTTTGTTTTATCTTTTTGAGACAGGGTCTCCCTGTAGTTCTAGCTGACCTGAAACTCTGTGTAGACCAGGCTGGCCTTGAACTCACGTAGATCTGCCTGCCTCTGCCTCCCAAGTGCTGGGATTAAAGGCGTGTACCACCATGCTGCTCAACTCTGATCTAGGTTTTTCATGTTTCCCTGTGGACAGGATCCAGTATCTCCACTTTCATTAACCCATCTCTTTACTTACTTTTTAGATGGCCATGCTGCTGAAACTTCAAGAAGCTGCCAACTATATTGAGTCACCAGATCGAGAAACCATCCTGGACCCCAACCTCCAGGCGACACTCTGAGAGTCCAGCAGTTGTCACCCTGGACAGCAGAAGGCCGGCGTCAGCTTCTTTAGCTCCTCTCCCCTCTTCTTTCAGAGCTCCAACTCTCCAGCCCCACAAGGAGAAAAGAAGAGAGGAGGAGGACGAGAAGAAGAACAGGTTCTTGGTGCTGCACCTTTGAGAACTTCGTAGTAGGGACTGGAGGGGTAGGGTTTGGTAACTCAGGCCCCTGAATACAGTAGGCCTCCTCTCATGACTTTGGAGAAAAGATGATTCTGGGTCTTTTCTTCAATTCTTGTATCACCTACAAACTCCTGGGCTTTCTGGGGAGGGATGTGGAAGACATCAAAAAAACTCTACAGCAGTTTCTAACTGGTTCTCATGAACACCTGAGACAGTCACTTGTGGGGAAATCTAAGGGAGGCTGGAAGCTCCACAGATTTTCTTGCAGACCCTTCCCAATTCTGTCACCACTGCCAACAATCTTCCCCAAAGATTTTCTGGCCAGAGCCCAGAAAAGAAGCATGTAGTTTCTAAAAATGTGTAAATCAACCTGTAAAAGGTATAAAAGCAATGGAAAAGATGAAGCTGGAGAGAGGGGACTCTGTTGCCAAGAAAGAGAGCTGCCAGTTCTTGCCTTCTGGATGACATGGGGAACACTGACAAGATGGCTGCCAATCTAAGACATCACCAAACCACAAAAGTAGCATTACAGCCTTTAGAGAAAGACTGCTAGCTATGTCTTTCTACCCTCTAATTTAACATGCATGAAAGTCAATAAACACTACTTTTTCATTTTTTATTTTTAAATTTTCTTTTTTTTTTTCTCCTCCATTTGCTTATTTATTCTCCTCCACTCCCCATTTTTTCACATGTCCATGAGTTATTTGGTTTGCTCTTCAGGGGATTGTTTGGTTTTCCAAGTAGGTTTTCTTTGGAGGAGTTATTTCTATAGAATTGATACAAGTTAAATGCGTGGCATGCCACTAGCTCTGGCATCCTTGGGGCTTATATGAGATAAGAAACATTGACTCAGAATAATAGGAGAAAAAGAATCCAGGACCTTTGACTTTCCTTTTGAGAAAGAACATGTTCTACCTGGAAGTTCAATTACCATCTTCTGGTATGATAGATCTACTCTGAGCTTCATCATAGACTGGAAGAAAACCAAAATACTGGAAACACCCACCTGTCTTATGGCCTGTTTGGCCCCTCACTGCACTATTTGAATGGTAGCCACTTTGCCTGACTGAATCAAAATTCCTTAGCTAGCCCTTACCATTTGTTTTTGACAGGTGAATATTCACTTTAAGAGACTAACACCACATGAGATGCTCCATTCAGACATGAGATCATCTAAGAAACATTGGTAAAACCCAAGAAATTGGCTAAAAGAAGCCTTTGATTAGATGTCCATTATGTTGTGGTCAGAAGATCTGCAGTCAATGAAGATGGAGCTTGAAGGACTGGAATCTTGCTTGTCTGGAGTGAGCAAGTCTACTTGTCTATTCTGGAAACCAAATGGGACCAGATTCCAGGCTGAGCTGCCTGATGGGCTAATATTTCAGTGCTCTGCAGTTCAAGGATATATATGATGAGCCTGGGCCTAAGTGTTTGCTCTTCAGATTCCTAAGTAGCACAAAACTTGTCAAAATCTGTACTATAGATTCTATAGGCATACAAATCTGGACCGTTGCCCTACCCAATGAAGGAGTTACATGCATATGAATCTTCAAACCAGTTTATTTTCATTTAGGTCCTCAAGATGGTCTAGTTTGTCTCTCACCCTACCCTCCCCCACCCCCCAGAAAGCTTCTATATTCACCTGGTAGCCCCAGGGATGACAGGGTCCTCTATTCTGGAAACTATTATTGCTGTTGCTGCTAATTTCATGAGCTGTGAAAATCTCCAACCAACTCATCTGCAAAATATGCAATCCTGTGGTGGGAAGAGGCTGTTTGTCTGAGGGTGGTGCTGAGATCATTGCCTCAAGGTCTCTGCTGTGCAGAGTGAGAAGGTCTCAGAGCTGGGTGTTCCAACTTGGAAGGGAAGACTGGATAGGCCTACTTTGGACCTAGGCCTCTTCTGAACCCTATCCTAAGCTCCAGTCCCATGGCAAGGCTCAGACTTTTAATGCCATCCTAACGGTTGAGCTCTTAACTCTCTTTTCTGGTGCTGCCCAGCCAGTGCCTTCTGACATGGATATTACTGGCTACTTGAGAAGAAGGAAATGCCTTCTTCCATTGCAACTGCCTCAAACCACAGAGGGATTCTTGGCTCTGTGGTAACCATGGAAACCATCGTGAATTTTATTTGGGTCTACAGCAGGTTGATTCTGGAGGCCTCTCTTACAGTGTCTTTGTTTCTATACCTGGGATCCACCACCCTCTGCTCTCACTTGACTGCTGCATTTAGTCCAAGCCTCTAATAGTTTTCCTCCAGAAAGTATGTTCCCAACTCATAAAGTGGTCTTGGAGCCTCCACTTTCCTTCTGGAGCCTGGGATCCTGTTTACAGTTGTACATCTGGGCCCCTCACAGTGGGATCAACCATCACACAAAGGAATCACGGTTATGTGGCAACTGCGGAAGGTTGAGCCTCCTCATGGTGCTATAACCCCTTCAGATGGTCATCCAGACTTCTCAGAAGTAAAAACCTGAACTCCCTTTACTGCCCTAGAATTCATGACAAGGAGCAAATCCATAGAGTACGTTCCAACCTTCATGCTTGATTCTTGGTTGAGACTACTGGACTCCTCAGAAAGGAAAGGCTAGGTCCCAGAGCTAAATTCTCTACCCCAGGCACCTTAAGAAGAATCCAGACCATCTAATTCTGGAATTTATGCTGTCCTCTTCCCCTCCAGCTTCCCTAACTCCATTCCTCACCAAAGTTGGCTAGTAAAGAACAGGGTTCAGTACCCAGCATCAACCTTTGGGGAGCCTCAGCTCTAGGAGATGCTCAACAGAGTCCCTCTTTTGGATGAAGACCAATAAGTTGTATCCAATGTATTTGTTTGTCAGTCCCTGCCTAGGCACTAAAATAAAATACTAGGTATTGGAGGCTATTTATTACGGGACTTGATGTCTGTGTGTATCTCTCTTTCACACATGCACACAAGGGCAGTTTGCTATTGCTGTCTCTTTTGAGGCTTCATTAAGCTTTTTTTTTTTTTTAATTATGCTTTCTGGTAACTCTTTGGTGCTTATCTCTGTGTAAATCCTTACATCAATGTCTTTCATGTAGTCTAGTCGTTGAGAAGGTAAAGACAGACAGGGAAGAATTGGGTTTAAAAAAAGGAAAGTTTATTGGTTTTAGTATACTACATTTGGTCTTGAATTACCAACCTAACTAATCTATCCATACTGAAGGACTTAAAACAAAATAATGTCCCCCTTTTTATTTCTTGTCTTCTTGTTTTTCTGGTCTTCGAGAGTTTATGTGAACTTAATCTGGCCATCTCTTCACTTGTAGCTCTCAGAGATGAGTCATGCTATTCAGAGGGATGCCCCTTCCCGTGATCTGAGGACTAACTGTTTCCTAGTGTTCCAGAAAAGTAGGGAGAGAAGTGGTAGCTTGCTGTTTTTTTACAAACACCTCCCATTATCACCCAGCACTTACTATATCCATAGACCACATTTGCCTAATTATAAATGAGGATCCAAGAGACATTTTCATGAAACTTTAATTTTTTTTTTTGTTTTGAGACAAAGTCTCCCTGTAGCCCCAACTGGCCTGCAACTCACTGTGAACACCAGGTTGGCCTCCATCTCACAGAGATTGGCCTGCCTCAACTCACAAATGCTGGGACTAAAGGCAAGTGCCACGATGCCCAGCTGATTTTTTTTTTTTTTTACTAAGTGTTTGGGAGAGAAAGTTGTGCTAATCATACAACTGTTTAAGTGCTGAAGTAATGCAGATCATCAACCACAGATCATTATACTTTAATCTTGGGTATTAGCTAAACTAAAGTTGGTAGACTCCTTAAACCAGCCCCCATGGGAGAAGAGAAACGTCCCATTGAAGAGGGTTGGGTGGTGAAGTTGGGTAAGATGGATATACTAATAGAATTTCTGGTACTTTTTTTTTCTCCAATTTCTACACAAGCAAGCTCCCTACACACTGAGCAATATTCCAAACCCTTGCTTTTTTTTTTCTTTTAAGACAGAATTTCACTCTGTTGGCCGTCTTTAAACCTGTGATCCTTTTCCCTCAGCCTCTTGAGTAACTGGGATTTCAGGTCTCTATCACCAGTTCCAGCTATAATGCACTCTTAAGAACTACTTATGAGTTTTAGTTCCCAACAAGGAGGCCATAATAATAAAATATATTCCCAAATGGTCAAAGCCTAAAGGTCCTGCCCTTTGTAATTGAATCAGCTTTACACATTCATGAGTCCTCAGTTAACTTGCTCAGGATAACAGGGCCACTGACCTGGCATTCCCCTGGACCCAGGGTACATTTACATACATCTGCTTACCCTAGCTCTGGAAGCAGGTGCTGCTGATAATAGACCTAGAGAAGACAGAGGAGACTAAAAGGTAGCATAATCTTGAAGGAAACCAATTGAACCTTTGAAAGTGCAGGAAGACAGAGACAGTTAAAAATTAATCCTGTTTAAGCTGGGTGGATCTCTGAGATCTAGGCCAGCCTGGTCTACATAGCTACGGGCCAGCTGGGGCTACAGGGAGACCTTGTTCCAAAAAGACCAAAAAAACAAACTAGCTCATTCCAGTTTGATGTCTTGGCTATCTTTCTTAATAATTATGTCATAGAGAACGTTCTATGAAAAGGTGATAGTGAAAGGTAAATCTGTGGTTCCTTGACGCACCAAGGAACCTGTGGTTTCTTTCCTTAACGCAGTGGTTCTCAGGATATTTCTAGACCACCAGCAGCAGCATGTGGGAACCTATTAGAAATAAAATTCTCAGACTCTGCCCCAGATTTACCAAGTCAAACTGCAGTTAGTGCCCAACAATCTAATTTAGCCCCTCCAGTGAGATCCCACTGTTTTGAAAAATACTTGGGAAAGCCAAGTATCAGAGTCCTCACTCAGGCATTTTAAGACCCAGAATTAGAAGATCCTGCGTTACTCAGATGTTAATGTTATTTTCAAAGTCACTTTTCTCATGCTTATGTTTCTGGGGTTTTTTCCTTCACAATGAATATGTGTTAGGGAAGCATCTGCATCTTTCCTAGCTGAGTGCAACCTTCTGTGAAAAACATGTCTCTAAAGTTTCTACCTGGGAAACTCAAGGGCTTCAGCATGGGAAAGGCGTTGGAGGTCTCTTCCAGACTGCCCTTCTGCTGGACTCTTTGTCTATTCTAAACCATTTTCTGATAATAGGATAAGTTAACTAAAGTCTAATTTGCATTCCCATGACAAAATATTCTTCCAGCAACATCATTCTCCCTTCTGTGGGTGATAAAAAGCACTGCTGGGTCGGAGAGCCTGGTCAGACTCTCCTTCCCCAAGGCAGCTAGCCACTAGGGCTCCAGCATGCCTCAATCTGTGCTCCCACCACTCAGCCCACAGAGTTCTACACACTGAAGATACAATACTGGGACTCTTAAGTCCTCAGGGTCAGTCTTTCCATCCCCCATGCCAGGATGTAGATATAGAACTTGACAAATGCCTCTATTAAAAAAAAAAACCTGGAAAGAGTGTCATCCTCCCAAACTCACAGACTAGCTGATGTGTCTGTGGGAGAGATGTGGCTGTTTAGAAATGATTTTGTTTCTAATCTGTCAGTTTTCTCATGAGAATGCTTTTGTGTAGAACACCAAAAAAATCACTAGTACCAGGTCTCTTGAGCTCAGAAACAAAGCACTTGAAGGACTAAAGCTTGAGGAAGGCAAATGTAAAATTATTGCACTAAAATCCCTACCTTGCTCCCCAGAAGGCCTGTGGTGGGTCCTCACCATCTCCTGTAGGGGTACCCTGCTTCCCTGCCATCTGTCTGAGAAGGAAGATATGAGAAGGAACGAACTCCATCTCACAACCAGCCTCGATAACTGCTGTGCAGTGGCCCCCCACTTCCTAACGTTCTTTTGTTTATTGCTCCTAACAAAACAATTCTTAATGAGTTCTAGGCCCTGCTAGCGTCCTTTCCTTCCCCTCCCTATCCTGTTTTAGGCAGCACTGTTTATGTGTTTCTCACATGCATGGCATTCCTCAGGTGGAGGGTGGGCAAGAATGTTCACTTTTTAAAATTTATTGGGCACAAAAAATCCTGAACCAGGATATATGTGTGTCTGTGTGTTTGTTTTGTTTTGTTTCTCATTTGACCCTTGCCTCTTCTAATCTATTCCCTTTTATACCTAATGTAGAAAAGGCAAACTGAATCTGGAAAGCAAACTGTTGTATATAGTTGCGGTAACAATCATGAAGAGAGCTGGGCTGTCCCCTCAGTAATTCATTTTAAATAACAAATTGGTTGAAAATTACATTCATGCCTTGGCCAGCTGAAGAGGCCTTCCTCCATCACCACAGGGTCTTCTGTCCATCAGGCATGTCTCCTTCCAGCAAAATTCATCTGTTCGATGCCATTTGCGTTTCAATAAAGTTATCTCCTGTATTGTCCACTGGTTCTCCAGCTCCCTCTCTGCCTGGTTTCTGTGTCTTGTTTATTTTAAGGTCACTGCTTGATATGGAAGGTCAGACCACTTGTGGTCATTTGCCCAACTCAGAAGCAAAACCCACCTACCTGGAAATGTCTGACCCCAAAATCCTAAGCAGGAGTTTTTTCACCTCTTTAGTTGGTGGGCAAGGGAGAACCTCATCTTGCACACTGTAGACATAGTTTCTGTCCTAGTTTGCTTTCTATTGCTGTGACAAACACCATGACCAAGAGCTACTTGGGAAGGAAAGGGTTTATTCCATCTTACAGGTTACAGTTCATCATCAAGGCAGGATCTTGAAGCAGAAGCCATAGGGAATGCTGCTGGATGGCTTGCTCCCTTTGGCTTGCTCAGTAAGCTTTCTTATACACTCCAGGACTACCTGGGGATGGTACCTGCCCCCCTCTGGGGGGGGGCACTTCCCCGCAGTAGTGTGGGCCCTCCTACATCAATTCGAAATTAAGGAAATATCTTGCAGGCATGGCCACAGGTCTGTGTGATAGAGTTTCCTTTTCTCCAGGTGACTCTAGGTTTCTGTCAAGTTGAAAACTGAAACTGACTATGACAATTTCCTTCACCAGCAATCAAGGCTTCCAGCCACAAAGGTACAGCTCTTGAGTCCTCAATCCACTGCCACAAAGTTTAAAAATGTACCATCCTCTGGACATGCCTAAATTTTCTTTGGAGGGCAAAAGTGAATAGAGCTATAAAAAGAGCTGTTCTGATGGCGTTCAACTTCTGGCCACTGGAAAAAAGGAAAATAAGTCTATTCTCCATTACAGAACTGCAGATTCAAGAAGTAATCTCTTCCCTATGAAAACTCTGTGGTAACACAAGCTACCTCTGCTCTTTTAACATGGGAGGCGACAAATGTGTTTAGAGCACTCCTCAATGTAAGTGTTCTTTTCAGATAAAAACGAAATCTTCAGCTGTTGCCAGTTTAGTGTCCACATCCTTGGAGGGGTTTCCTTTGCCACTTGTGAACAACAGTAATGATTCCTGGAAATCACTTCTAAGGCTCTAAACCTTAGCAGTTTACCAAGAAATACCTGCTTTTCTGTTTTAGCAACAGCATATGCCTTTCCATCTCTTGCCACTGAACACTTGCCACTTCATCCTGCTTTCTGACCCCTTGATATAATCACCTCCACCTGCTCCACTATTGACTAGTGTTTCCATGTTCTGGCCATTTCCTGTGACTAGCCCTTGTTAGTTATATTAAACTACTTTCTTTCTCCCACCCCTTAAGAGACCCAGACATAATTCTCCTGTGGAGTGGGGAAAAAAAAGAATGCTGGGCCACTTAGGTAGCCCAAAGAGTAAAGCACTTGCCTTGCAAGGCTGACAACATGAGTTCAATCCCTGGAACCCACATAAAGGTGGTGAGGTACAGATGTCCTAAGGTACATACACACACAAAAATTTTTTTTAAGAAATAAAAAGAAATGTTACATATTCTCACGATTTACTTTCAGTAGTTACCCAAAGAATCTTCTGGAGCAATGTGTATTGGCACATGTCTGTAATTCCAGCACTGGGGAGGTGCAATCAGAAAGTTCAGGATAGGAGTTCAAGGCCAGAATCAGCTACATAGCAAGTTTGAGGCCAGTCTGGGCTTTATGAAACCATCTCAAACAACAACAACAACAAAGTAAATAAAGTAATTTTTAAAATCTCAGAAGAAGCTGGAAAGATGACTCAGTGGTTAAGAGCACTGGCTGTTCTTGTAGAGGACAACAGTTCTGGTCTCAGATGGCCTCTAACAACCATCTGTAGCTCCAGTTCCAGGGAATCTGACACCCTCTTCTGTCCTCCACGGGCATTGCATGACATGGGTGCACTTACACACATGCAGACAATATACTCATACACATAAAATAAATACATATATATTTTTTAAACTCATTCTGAAGAAGTTGTTTCACCTGTAGGTACTCTCCACTGGACAACCCCTTTCTCATTTTGAGACTGAGCTCATCTAAGCTGAAAAACCAAGAAACTGGGCCTTTCTAACATGACCATTCCTTGCTGCCCATTTCGCTTCAGTTTCTCCACACATCCCCTTTTCCCCCAGGCATCTTTGGATCTCTGAAGCTAATCGATGAATGCATCATCGTTGAGCCAATAATGTTTTTAGTTGGGAGTTAGTTTAAAATGGGTGCTATTCTGACTCCTCCCCCTAAAGCTCTCTATATCCAATTCTACTTCACCTCTCTCTCAAGTATCTTATATTTCAGCCTAAAGTCATTTATCATAGCCCATTCCAAGAGTGCTTGCTGCCACAGTGTGGTTTGAGGAAGGCTCCAAACCCATCCGGATTGTTTGCCCAGAAAGCCGAACCGTTCCTAGCCTGGGTTCAGGCAGCAGGAGGCGCTGTCTCCGGAGGCTGCGCTCTATTCCCCGCCCCCCGCCCGCTCCCCGAACTTAGGTGCGCAGGCGCGACTTCGCGGATTGGCCGTACTCGGGAGCCGTCATTCTGTGGCGGGTCCCGGCTGCGGGGCTGGCGGGCTGAGGGGAGCAAAGATGGCGGCAGCGGCGGCAGCTGGCACGGCCTCTGGGCTGCCGGGTCCCGTGGCGCAGGGACTAAAGGAGGCGTTGGTGGATACCCTCACCGGGATCTTGTCCCCCGTGCAGGAGGTGCGGGCGGCTGCAGAGGAGCAAATCAAGGTGCTGGAGGTGACGGAGGGTGAGTGAGGCGGGACCGTCACGAGGATGGCTTGGACCTGGGTCGGCCGCACAGTCAGCTGTCCGCAGCCGGGGGCCGGCAGGGGCCTGGGGAGCCTGAGCCAGGGGAGGTGTGGGCGCGAGCTGCCGAGTGGAAAGCCAGGGCTGGACGCTGCGGGCCGTGAGTCCAGAGCGGGGACGCGCGTCTGCAGGGAGAGGGTCCGGGGAGGTGGAGCCTGAGCGGGGCAGGGGAGGATGGAGACTTGAACCGAGCTGGAGCCTCGGCTCTGCCGAGCCCTGAGATGGAGCTCGGCTCGGGGCTATCGTGTCGCGCGGTCCGGGCCATTGGAGTTTAGGACCAGTCCTGTTCACCAGCTCGGCTGTAGTGGGGTCGCGAGGGGATCTGTTAGAAGTGGAGAGGAAAGACACTCGAGAGGCGGCTCTCCTCTCAGCAGACAAGTTTTTGCCTGAGTTTTAAATCTGGCTGGTTGTTTATACACTTCATGTTTTCCTAGAAATTAACTCAGTTAATTTAATTAATAATTAATATGCAGCTGCTTCACTTTCCTATCCATCCTTCCCGTTTTTGTTTTGTTTTTCCTTGTTTCTTTTTTTTTTAAAGAATAATTGGCAGTTATTAAATAGCACTGTGCATTTCTGTGTGCAGGAACCAGTCTTCCTTTGTTTTAGATTCTTTGTTCCCATCCTCCCGTTATGTTCTTAAAAGTGACAGAGAAGAAAGTAAACTATTGGTTTGAGGTTTCCTGTTAATTTTCTGCTTATTGGGCTTTCATCGGGCCCATTGTAGCCGCCTTACAAAGAACAGAAGGGAAAAATCTTGGTCTTTATGTAAGAAATGTATTTGATCAGAGCGTCAGTGGACCTCTGAGTCCTCAGAATCCCTTAACTCAAGAGAATATTTCCACTGCTCCTTAAATTTAGACCGCTTTAGAAATATGAGAAATTGTTTCCATATTTGACCGATCACTCTCAAACTTTGGGCTAATATTCCCCCAGAACTTATTTCCATTGAAAGTAAATGAATACAAGCATTTTTATTGAAAAGAAACGGATACAAGCTGGGCGTGGTGGTCCCAGTACTCAGGAGGCAGAGGCAGGCGGATCTCTGTAAGATCCATGTGAGTTCCAGACCCGCTGGGGTTGCAGGGAGACCTGTCTCTTAAAAAGAATCTCCCTTCGATTTAGTTTTATATTATCTCATAGTATGAACAATTATTGAAAAAAGTTTCCTTTTATTAGAACTTGGGATTTAGGATGTAATACGTTAAGGACCATTTTGAAAGGCTAGGGTTGTTTGTTGTATAGTTCTGTAGAATCCTAGACTCCTTAAAAGAAAGAACCATAGGTAGGAGAAAGCTGTTTGAAAGCAATGCATATATAATATGATCTAAAGGAGTCTTTATAACCTAGAGTCTAGATAAAATTCCTTGATTTACCTTAATGCCCCTGCCTCTCAGGTATAAAGAAGATTGATAAGACAGAAACCTCACCAAATTTAATTTGCTACTTGAATATAGTTGCTGATCTGATGCAAACTGATCCTAATCAATGATATCCATGTTTCTGGTACCCCTAAATGTTTGCCTGACACCTTGCTATGAAAGGTGGACCTTGCTTGTGCCTAAATTGTACAATAGCTCCATTCTCACTCCCATTTCTTCAGCTGTAGCCAAATGCTATGCCTCATCCAGGCCAAATCAGTTACAGACGTCTTAAGGTCATTTTGAAGTTCCAGCCTCCCACTTTCTTCATCTTTTATGGTCTTGAAATCAATCAGAATTCTGATCTGGTCCACTGATAGAAAAATAGATGGATTCCTGGTCAACCCTCCCTTCCCTTCTCTAGAACTTACTGTTATGTACTGCACATGACAAGCTGAGAGAGGCAAGAAAGGTTTTTGGTAATCTGGTATTGGTGACCCAGGACTAAGGTATAGGACTTAAGTTTAGGATGTGATTATGGGTTGGATCAAGCCTAGCGTTGAATATACTGTGTTAGACCCTTCAGAAGCTTTAAAATAGTCTCATTCCTCTTTTTGTCCTAAATTACGAAGATTCATCCCTTTCTATACCTATTTTTAGTCAGAGGGCAGAGGTTCATCCCTTAAGTATCTCTTCCTTTGGTGACCTTTAACAGTAATCTTTACGTCCACAGTATCTCCAGCCTTGCATTCTGACTGACTCACTTACATATATTCTAAATGTAATCTAACAGCTTCTTTACATGAAATTACAGACCCTGGTCTCTCAGCAAAGGAGTTCTGACTATTTAGCCTGATGAAATTGTCAGGATATAGTTCCTACTGTTAGAAGACCCTGGATGTCAAAGTGAGGAGCCTTTCTTACAAATGAATGAATAAATGACATTCTACTCTGGGAATTGCTTCTCAGTTTAGTTTTATCCCAGTAGAATGAACCTTGCTTTCTGGTGTTATGAAACATCTTCCTAAAACTTGAAGTTAATGAGAAATCTGGGAGTTGGTGTCTATTATTATTTGTGTTTTGGTAGTCTTTTTCTGTTTCCTTAGTGCATAGGGTAGTTACCAGATTTAGTCCCTATTGTCTCAAATAACCACACTGTTTTTGTGAGCCATTTATTGCCTCACATAGAAGACTGGACCCACATGGTCTTTAAGTGACTGCTGTCTAATGATCTCTTCTCTTGAACGTTAAGTGCAGGAATCTCTTAACTTGAAGGGAAAAGGCCAGCCACCAATCAATTGTCAACTCTCGTAAAGAGATGATCAAGAAAGTTTGACATGTTTTGGCCAAACTGTAGCACAAATAGGATTTTCCCTCCATTTCTAGATATTGAATCCAGGGCTTTGTATTTAGGTAGGTGTTCTGCTACTGGGCTACATCATTGACCCTGTAGATGAGATTTGAATAAACAATTACCTTAGGAAATATGAGCAAAAATTATATCCTGTTCATTCTTTTTGTCTTCCAACTTATATTTTCTGATAAATAACTTACCTACAACCATTTATCACATTTTCTGGAATGAACACCTATTCTTATAAACCAAAGAAGTGTGTATATGTCAGAAGTCCACCTGATTCCTAGTTTGTCAATCTGGAAAGGTTTCCTTCATCAGCCTAATGTCCTTGAAAGAGTTTTCTTGAACTTCTGTGCTTGCCATTTTCCCTGGTCACTTAGAAACCCAGCAAACCTCTCTGAATAGTTAAAGCTTCCTTAAGGCAGTTAGAGGAGTTGGGGCCAGTTACTGCCTCATTCAGATGGCATTCTTCTCCTGAACTGAGATGGATAGACTTGAAAGTTTGAAAGGTATATAGTATTCAGCAGATAATTATCACTTTCATTTTTCTTAGGAAGATTGAGATTTTGAGTTTTATCAGCAGTTTGTGGAAATTTAGTTCTGCTTAAACAAGGTAAAAGCAAAAAGTGTTTTGATTTATAGCATGTTCTTCTAATTCTATCTCGTTAGTAGACAGGGTCATATCAAGCTTTTACAAGCATCGACATTAGATTGGAGAAGTTAGGGGCTACCAGAAGTCTCTTACCTCAAAATCCTAATATTCTATAGTCAACTTCATTAATTTTTAAAAATTCAGCTTATGATAAGACCACTTTTGAGAAGGTCACCTTTTTGTTTGGGGGATATTAGTGTTTTACTTCTTATATCTCAGAATGTTTCCTTTTTCTTTTGCTTTCCTGCTTTTCTTTAAGAAGAGCACTGTAAGTCTTGAGATGAGCTGCTTTCATGTGCTATCTTTAATTCTCTAGCCGGCATAGCTGAGATTTTGTAATGTAACTAGATTTAGACCTTAACCATTTCTTTTCTTGTAATTACTTCTATTAGAAATGAAGCCACTTTCCCTTGTTTGTCTTTTTTTCACTGCTTAGGGTTGAATCCAGGGCCTTATGCATGTTGACCAGGCAAGCATTCTACCACTGAGCTATATTCTCAGCCTGGTCTCTTCTAGTTTGTTCTCAACAGATATGGCACAGAGAATATATGATTTCTTTTCATTATGTTGACCAGAGGGTGTGGATAATTCCCTCCCTCCACTCTCCTGGCATTCAGATGCTGCTTAGCTATTATGTATGTTGATTTCCCCATCTTAGATACCTAGAGAGATAATCCTACTAGCTGGAAATTTGCTTTCTGGTTCTCATGGGCACTTTTCTGGCTTTCTTGCAGTATAGCGTAAGCACTGTCCACCTGCGAAGGGCGCCCCTCAAGGATCCAGACGCACTCCTGGGCATGTGGCGGGCACTGAACCGAGCGGAAGGCGGCCACGCTCAGAAAAAGGCCAGTGGTAGAGTTTTCTTTTCCCTTTCAGCTATGATTTTGTGGTACTTAACCAATCTCCATGAAAAATAGGGGGTTTCTCCAGAGCGCCACTCAAAACTCTGTCCTACAGATAGTCTCTGTTCACAGTTCTTCCTAAAGTTGACTTTCAAAGTGCAGGCAAATCTTTGTTCTCTCTAGTAAACCGTTAATAACAGTAATGCATAGTTTTTAACTTATCCTTTATCCTCTATGCCCCGCTTTACATTTTCCCTTATAACCAGAGTTTACATAGATAATTTTTTTCCAAATGGGATAAAACAAGACAAAAGAGAGCAATGATTACAAGAAAGGGGAACAGAAGACTAAAGGACTAGAAAATAAACCTAAAGTAGAGAATAAAACTAGAAAATGAAATAGGGCAAATAATGTCTAAAAAAGAAGTCAGGATGTCATTTTGGATTGGAGTAGAGGTATAATCAGAAACCTAGAGTCACGTGAAAAATCTAGATTAGCCAAATAGGTTTATCCTTAGAGTTCCTTTGAAAAAGGAACTAAGGAAATTATATTTCCTATCAAAAATGGCCTTAGGAAGATAACTTCCTATAGCTTTCATGGGAGTGTTCTTTGATTTAACCTCGTAGATTGAATTTTGTTTTAATCTGAATCAGTCCTTTCTAAGCAAAACAAAAATCCTATGTATAGCTCTTGTATTTTCTCTACTTTAATTATCCCAAAGTAAGTTATTTAGCTTTTCTTTTTTTGTATGTTTTCTAAAGTTATGTTAAAGACATTAGTTCATAAAACTAGAACTCTCGCAAAGGACTGGTACACACGCACATACGTACATTCACAGGCTAACACACAAAAGTGTTGTTTGTTTTTTTACAGATAATTTAGCTATAGTTCTTGTATATAGACTCTGTTAGTAGAAGTAGTTTTTTACTAATTTAAATAATTGCAAATCAGCAATAGAGAGGAGCAGCTGTGTTGATCATATTTAAAACAAGGCAGTGGAGATTATTTTTCCTTCTTTGCATTGGCTTTATTGCAGTCTACTCTCAATACCAGGCCACCATTGTCACTCCATAGAAACAGGTCTTTATTAGCTTTTATGCAACTTAGAATGTGCTACTCTTCTATGGCAACACTGATATCTCTGAGAGCGTGTGATTTAGGCAGAACAAACTGAGTTAAATAAAATAGATTATATTTAACAATTATCTTTCCTAATGCAAATTAGTTCTTAGAATTTTGAGGGTATGGTTTTAAAACTCTGGGAACCTGTAGAGAAGAAAATCTATTCTGTTCATTGTATTTTAAATTTTATCTTAATAATAAACTAAGGTAATCTTCAGATTTTCTTTCCCAGTGAGACTTTGAGCAGGCATTCATATTAGTTGAACTTTCAAGCTTCTTTCTTACATGAAGGAGATAAACTTGTATAGAAAATTTGTCTTTAAAATATTTATAGGTGGACTCCTGATTGACTTACACTTCTGTCTCCCATGTGAATCTTCGTCTTTTGATAATCTTATTCTCACTATCCTTTACTCTCTAGCTGATGAATGAAGTTTGAGGTGTGATCTTTGATAGGTTATGACTGCATTACGGAGGCCAGCTCCCAGCTCCTGTGATCATCACTAGAGTGCTACCTTCTCCTGGCACAGATACTAAAACAACAACTTTCATATAAGCTTTTCTCTAAAAAGTAGACCTGATGACCTCCAGTTGATGACAGTGAACCGTGACTTTCAGGACCTATGCAGTTTTTCTGGACTTAATGCTCTAATGACTGATTGGTGCTTCTGTGGACTGATGGGAACTGTATGGTTTCTTTTCCCTTCTCTAAGCATCACTATTACCCTAGAATGAGTCACTCATTGGAAAGATAATTGTTCAGATTTGTTTAAGCTTTATAGTCCGAATTCAAATTTCAAACCCTTTTCAAAAACTCTTATTTCTCAGTGTCACACAGTGTCATTGAATATTTTGCTTACTTTTAACTTGTTTTGGTTTGTTCTTATAGTAATGATCAGAAATTAAGCTCTTGCCAAGAATATTAGAAACCTACATCTTAGTTACTCTTGTAAAAGTTATTTAAATAGTGCCATAAAATACTGTGAGATAGGAGAGATAGCTTAGTGGTTAAGAGCGTTGGTTGCTCTTGCAGAGGAGAGGACCCAATTTCAATTCCCAGCACCCAACATGGTGGCTAACAACCATCTATAGCTCTAGTTCCAGGCAATCCAACACCCTCTTCTGACCTCCTCGAGCACTGCACAACATGGGTGCACTTACATACATGCAGGCAATACACTCATACACATAAAATAATTTTTTTTAAAGAAAATACTGTTTATCCCAAGTAGCTTATAAATATGTTTGTTGGTCATTCTGAAGAAAGTCACATAAAGTGCCCTAGTTGGTTCACTATGTCCAGGGAGACCAGACTGGGTAGAATCAAGGCCCTGAAGTTCATGTCCACTATAACACTTAAGTATCTGAATTAGAAGTATTCCATTTCCTTTAAAAGAAAATTTTTATGGGGATGGAGAGATGGCTCAGTAGTTACGAGCACTGGTTACTCTTGCAGAAGACAGAGGTTCTATTCCCAGCATCCACATGGCAGCTAACAACCATTTGAAACTCCAGTTCCAGGAAATTCAATGTCCTTTTCTGATCTCCTCAGGCACTGCATGACACAGGTGCACATACATGCAGGCAGATAATAAATATACTCACACACATAAAATAAAAAAAATGTAATGTGTTATGTTTATTTATTGGAGCAGGGTGCATGTGTGAAGATCAGAAGACAACTTATGGGAGTCAGTTCTCTCTGCCATGTGGGTTCCCGGAATCAAATTATGGTCATCAAGCTAGGCAGCAAGTGCCTTAACCAGCTGAACCATCTTTCCAGTCCTCCTCTTTTAAAAATAGATTTTATTTATAGATTTGATGTACCTTTTTTATTAAATCTAAATATTTGTATCTAAGAGATCTTCCTAAATTGTATATGACTCATCTGTGTTTTAGAGTCCGTTCTAAAAGTTGGCTTGAATATCTTTGGGTTTTAGATACCAATTTCTTCAGTTGTAATAAATGGACTTTATATACTTAATCAGAATCTGAACTAGTCTAACTAATCTTAGAAATCAGTATAGTATCTGTAGAGATGATTCTGCAGGTTTTAAGTGCTTGTGATGTCATCATTTAATAAATGTTTCAGAAAGAAAACATTTTGTAGTATTCTTACGGAAAATCTCTTCCTTTCCTGAGTGAAATGATGGGTGCCATAGGAAAGAATCAAAAACTACAGCTTAGAGAGGCTGGGGAGGTAGCTCAACAGTAGAACGTTTGCCTAGAGTAAATCCTAGGTTTGATCTCTTGTGCTGCAATAAATAAATAAATAAATTTTAAAATGCTACTTAAAGGTATAAAAAGAATAAGTTAAGACCTTAAGGATATAGTAAAATAGCAGGAAATAGAATGTAAAAATTAATTGTTTGCTTTCATATATATAAAGGACCTAACTTTTTTAACTTCCAAAACCATTTATAACTGCAGTAAAAAAGATGAACTACTTTGGAATAAAATTAGCAGGAAATGTCTAAGAACATGTTAGAGGAGAGCTTGGAATACTTCTGAAGTATTTAAAATTAGATGTGAGCAGATTGGAAAGACATAACCTGTTATTAGGTCTGCCAACAGGACATTATAGATGAACTAGGCAGGTTGACGCTAAAGGTCATATAGAAAAACCGGAAAGGAAAAATAACTGCAAAACTACAAGGATTTAGTTCTACAAACATTTAAACATTATGATAAAGTTTATATCATTAAAAGTGGCGGGTGAAATGAAAAATAGAGTTATAGAATAGAAAGTCTAGAATTGGGTGCTCCTTGAGCCTCCTTGATCAGAAAATCTGATATGCTCCAAATCTGAAGGTTTTTGTTGGTTTGTTTGTTTGTTTTTGTACCAGCATGATTCTGCAGGAATCAAAATACAGATACACTGCTGGGCACAGGGGTCCACACTTGTAATTCCAGCCACTCAGGTGGCTGAGGCAAGAGAATCATGAGTTCAAAGCTGTTGTGGATACACAGTGAGATTCTCTCCAAAATAAAAAACTAACTGGGTGTGATTGTTCACCTTTATGATGATTCCAGCACTCAGGAGGCTGAGGCAGGAGTTCTTGCCAGTTCAAGGCCTGCCTGGAATTGTCTCAAAAGACAAAAGGGAGGAAATGGGGGAGGAACTAAATCTCTAAGTACTAGGGGATAGATGGACTTGTTAAATGGGATACTGATATAACTGCAAAGTCATTTGAAATTAGATCCATAACTTCTGCATATAGAAAAATAAGAAAATGAAACTGTAGGGTTACTAGAAAAAAACAACTGAATTCCTTTTGGCCTTACATAATGATGAATAATAAAGAACAATAAAAATAATATAGTAAAATTACCTTTTTCTTGAAGTTTTTACTATCCAACAGGTTGTGCTAAGCATGTGCATTAAGTCATTCCTTTCTAATAGGATAGCTTCTTATAGTGATTCCAGTATTCTTACTTTGTGAATGAGGAAAACTGAGATTTAAAAGGATAAATAACTGAAGTAAGGACAGACATTGCAGCTTCAAGAGCTGAGCTTAAGGTACCTAAACCGGAGCCCTTATTTGTTTGTTTCTTTTGGAGGAATTGGGGTGGGTATGGTGTGTGTGTGTGTGTGTGTGTGTGTGTGTGTGTGTGTGTGTTTTGAGTAGTATAATTTTGTACTAGCCATATTAAAGTAAAAAGAATAATTTTAATACTTTATTCATTTAACCTGATGTATATCATTTTCTACATATAGTCAATATAAAAAAGGCCAAGTGTGGTGTCACAGGCAGGTCTCTCTTGAGTTTGAAACCAGCCTGATCTATGTAGTGAGGTTCAGGCCAGCCAGGATATATAGTGAGACCCTGTTTCAAAGAAAAAAATTATTAAGTTAATTTATATTTCATTCTAAGTTTGAAATGTGGGGTATCCTTTTTTTTACATTTACAGCCCTCTCAGGCTTTGTGACTGATGGCAACTATATTGGCTAGCACAGTCCTAGATGGTGAGGTGTGAAATCAGGCGCATCTTTGATCTTATCCTTTTGGTGGCAGGGCATCTTTTTGAGAGAGGATCTGGTCTCCCTGTACCCACAACTGGCGTAGAACTCACTATGTAGAGCCCACTGACCTTGAACTCAGAGATCCTCGTGCCTCTGCCTGTGCCACCATGCCCAGCTTGATCTTACATTCTTGATAGTTGACTCCTCTGTACATGTAAATTGTCTGTATTTGTAATATATACATTTATAAACCTCCTGACATGCGATCTAAAGATTACTATTGGCTGTGTGACTCACACTTGTGGTCCTAGCACTTAGGATGCTGGGACAGGAGGATCTTGAATTCAAAACCAACAGGCTATATAGCAAGACCCTGTTTTGTTTTGTTTTTGTTTTTTTTAAAGGGTGTTTTAACTTGGTGTGGTATTATGTGCCTTTAATCCTAGCACTTGGGAGGCAGGTGAATTTTTGTGAGATAGAGGCCAGCCTGGTGTACATAGCAAGTTCCAAGCCAGCTGGGGCTACAGGGAGACCCTGTCTCAAAAAAAAAAAAAATCAAACTTGAGCTGAAGAAATGGCTTAGTAGTTAAGGGCACTTACTGACTTCTCTTGCAGAGGACCCAGGTTCAGTTCCCAGCACCTACATGGTAGCCAACAACCAACCATCCATAACTCTAGTTCCAGGGGATCTGATGCCCTCTTCTGACCTCCGTGGGCATTGTACAACACAGGTGCACTTATATACATGCAGACAATGTACTCTTACACATAAAAATAATAAAATTTTTTAAAATTTAAATTTATACTACTTATTGAAAACTGTTCATTTGCAGTACTTTTTTGTTTTTGTTTTTAGGATAAGCCTCTTAGGTTTTCTCAGACCTAATATTATATACAATTCCTGAAATCACTGCACTTTTACAAGCAGTGGTTCAAGTTGCTTTTTGAAATCTTTTCTTGTTGCATCAGGGTTAAAACTCAGCAAATTGCCATGACTGTCCTGAATATTCTAAGACTCACAATAAAATTTTATTTTTTCAGAATTCGGTGTCCATCTGGCAGAGCTAACTGTAGATCCTCAGGGGGCACTGGCAATCCGTCAGGTAAGTCCAGGCAGGCCCAACTGATAATTTCCCTTTACTTCATAATAAAACCTTGTGGGGAAGAGAAACAATAAGGACAGTTTATAAATAACATGATTTTGTACCAGATTTAAATATGTGTCAAACCACATATGTGGTTCTCATATGTGAAAACCAGATCTTGTTGTACTTCTTGGCTTGTTCTCTTCACAGCTGGCATCAGTCATCTTGAAGCAGTATGTGGAGACTCACTGGTGTGCCCAGTCGGAGAAGTTTAGGCCTCCTGAGACGACAGAGAGGGTAAAGACAGTTCTTGGTTTGTCTAGCTACAGAGATTTGAGGGACAGGCTTAAGACATTCAGTACTAATGCCAACATTATTTGACAACAGGGAACAATCAAGACTAAGACAAAAGGTTGGGTAGCGTGATGGGTGCTATGCTACAGAGAGGAGTGGTCAAATATCATTTCTTCCCTTTTGCAGGGCATGAGATAATTTGAAACATCTTAACTACTAAGACTAAGTTCTGTTTCTGAAATTAGAATCAAAATCATCAGCTTCAAAGGACTTGACAAATGAAATCATGTTACACTGCTAAGCAACCATCTTGAGTTCCCCCAAGAAACCATGAGATAAAGGTCTAGAACTGTGGGTTGCAGTCTTCTGTACCTTTGAAAATGTTTTGTATATGTGATATCCAATATAAGAGCTACTGTGACTATTGAGCTCTTAAAATGTGGCTACTGCAACTGAATAACTAAGTTCCAAACTAGACAGGGCTTTGCCTGTTACCTGCAATCTCATCTAATGGCAACTGTTCTTTCCTCCTCTACAGGCAAAAATTGTTATCCGAGAGCTATTGCCCAATGGGCTGAGAGAATCAATAAGCAAAGTGCGCTCCAGTGTGGCCTATGCTGTGTCGGCCATTGCCCACTGGGATTGGCCTGAAGCTTGGCCTCAACTCTTCAACCTGCTCATGGAGATGTTGGTGAGCGGAGACTTAAATGCTGTCCATGGAGCCATGCGTGTGCTCACAGGTATCAGAAGCATTTTCCTTGATAATTAGTACTTGGACCCTAAGTGGAACACGTATAAGAAACTGTATGATAAGGTTGCCTAAGCCAAGTAGGACTTGTTATAGACCTGTTATAAATGCTATACCTCTTTTCTGGTTTCTCTGAATGCTGTTCTTCTATTTTTTATCTCCACATCCCCCAGCAGTTCCATTGAGTCTTTCCAGTGAATTAGATTGTCATAGTACTACTTCTACTACCAAATATTACACTTAGGATACTGAAGACTAAGGGTATAGTTCAGTGGTAGAGCACTTGCCTCGCATGCACAAGGTCCTGACTTCAAACCCCAACACCACAAAGATACAGGATTACTAGATACAGATTCTAGAAGGGACTGATATGTTAATTTAGGACTAGAAGAGATAGCCATCAAATTTGAACTGAAAGTTGAAGTGTTATCAGACTACAGAAAAAGAAAAGATATTATGCCTATCTGATAGTTTCCACCAATATATTTGAAAAGTGTCTTGCCCAAAAAAAAAGGAGGCTGGAGAGATGTAGTAATGCATTTTTGGTTTATATTCAGACTACACCTTGCCCCTGTACTTAGCCTCTTTGAGCCTTTTTTATAAAATACTAAGTGTGTACCTCAGAGGAGGTTTTGGTAGTTGAAATGAGCTAATCTATATAAAGTGTTGAGTATAATAGCTGACTGTAGTAAGTTTTTAAGCTCTGTGAACTTTAGCCATTAGGATTTAGCTGGCTCTGTGTCCTCTTGGAAAATGTCTCATTTGATTAGTACCATTTTTAAGTGATAATGTGTAAATGCATCAAATAAAGTACCGTTTTTAAAACTCAGGGGCTTATACCCCATTGCTTAGTTCAGTCAGGGAAAAAAAAGAAAAAATAAGAACACATAAGACATACCCACACATAAACTGAAAAAATAAAAATAAAATTTTTTTTTTTTCAATTAAGGATAGTGCTAGGGATGTGGCTCAGTATTAGAAACATTTGCCCAACATGTTAGGCTGTGAGGTCAATCCCCAGCACCCAAAAAAGAATCCAAAACAGTCATAGTCAAATGGAATTTTTTAAGTTATTTTTATTTTATGCTTCTGAGTGTTTTTCCTTCATGTATGTGAGTTTACCACATATATGCATTGCCCACTGGGGCTAGAAGAGGGCACTGGATCTTCTGAAACTAGGTTTACAGATGGTTGTTAGCCACCATGTAGGTGCTCAGAACTGAATCTGAGCTCTCTGCCAGAGCTGCCTGTGCTCTTAACCACTGAGCCATCTCACCAAACCTAGCAAATGGAATTTTTATAGAAATATCAGAAAGATAAAGAATCTGTGTGTCTATATAACCCTGACCATAATTTAATTTAGAGGTGATATAGTCTTCAGTATCTTTATTTTCTTAATAAATTAAAAATAATTTATTCATTTTTATTTAGTGTATATGAGTTTTATATGCATGAATGTAATTGCACCCTTGTGTTCAAGATCCATGGAGGTCAGAAAAGGGTGTTGGATCCCCTAGAACTGGAGTTACTGACAGTTGTATGCTGCCATGTAGGTGCTGGGAACTGAACCCAGGTCCTCTTTTAAGAACAGCCAGTGTTCTTAACTGCTGAGCCGTCTCTCCAGCCTCCTTTTTTTTTTTGGCAAGACACTTTTCAATATATTGGTGGAAACTATCAGATAGGCATAATATCTTTTCTTTTTCTGTAGTCTGATAACACTTCAACTTTCAGTTCAAATTTGATGGCTATCTCTTCTAGTCCTAAATTAACATATCAGTCCCTTCTAGAATCTGCTCTCTTAGATCCTTTGGTCTGGCCTGAGTTTCCCAGCCCTTTGTAAGTTATGCCCTACATACATTGCCCTAGATGAAGTCTCTGGGAAATCCTTCAAGAAATGTTGATCTATACTTAAGCCTTCTTGTACTGACCTCTAAGAAATCATCTCCCCTCTATTCATAGAGGTTTGTGGAAATTCTGCCTATATAGTATCTGTTTCTCTAAGCTTGCCACTTTACATAAAATGTACTTTTTTCTGTCTTTATTTTATGTGTATGAGTATATTGCCTCCATGTATGTAAGTGGACGCATGTTATGAAAAGCCCAAAGAAGTCAGAAGAGGGTGTGAAATCCCTTGGAACTGGAGTTATAGACAGTTGTTAGTTGCCATGTGGGTGCTGGGAATCAAAACTAGGTCCTCTGTAAGAGTAGCCACTACTCTTAACCACTGAGCCATCTCTCCAGCCCCCTGTCTCCATTCTTTTTAATAGAATATCTTTTATTTATTTGACAGTTTCATGCATGTAAACAGTGTATCTTGATCATATCTACCCCCAACTCCTGACTCCTACCTAGACACCCCCCCGCCGCCCCGCCACTTCATGTCATCTATTTATTTTGTAGCTTACTGAGTCCAATTAATGCTGCCTGGAGTGCTGAGTGATCTTGGCTTGGTCTTGTGCAGGTGACCATAGCTGCAGTGTATTGACCATGTCTTGTCCAAAAGTCAGTATTTCGCAACAGTTCTCTCCATCCTCCAGTTCTTTTGTTCTTTCTGCCCTCTCTTCTTTGATGTTCCCTGAACCTGGGAGGGTGTTTGGTACAGATGTCCCATTTAGGGCTGAGCACCCAATAGTCACTTTTTTTCAGTACCGTAACCAATTATGAAGTCTCTGCATTAACTGTTGCCCACTGCAGCGAATCTTCTCTGGCCAAGGTTGAGGACAGCACTAATATATATGTATGAACATAAATATTTAGAAAGCAGTTTGACAACATGTCCATCTAGCAAGATAACAATAAGTAAGCTCCTCCCCAGGGCTTATGACTTCCATAACCATAGGCTTTTGGCCAGATTTGTTTTGTTTTGTTTTGTTTTGTTTATAGGGTCTCACTCTAGTCCTGGCTGACCTAGAATTCACCATGTAGACAAGGCTGGTCTTGAACTTTTAGAGATCTGTCTGCCTCTGCCTCCTGAGTGCTGGGATTAAAGACATGTGAAACTATACTCAACTAGTTCTATATATTCTTTACAGAAATAGTTTATTAAGTTTTATTTTATTTCTAATTATGTATATATGTATGTGTCTGTGTCTGGATTTGTGCACTTGAGTGCAGTGCTGGAGTTACAAGGCTGCTGTGAGCTGCCCAAAGTGGGTGCTGGGAATCAAACTCAGATCCCCTGGAAGAGTAGTATATGCTCTTAACTACAGAACCATCGCTCCAGTCCCTCGTTATATTTTTTAATTATCTTATAAAGTGAGTTTCCATGGGAGTTTTTTTGCATATCTTTCATTTTATGATTACCACATCCTCCCCTCTCCCCTGTTCCCCCATTCCCTTCCTTGCTTAAATCTTTAACTTCTAGTATCCCTCTACTTCCATATCATATGTATTCACCACTTAGGGCCTCTTCCGCTTCCTCTCTTAGCCCTCTTCTAGCTTCCAGAGTTGTACACGTAGTCCAAATCTTAAAAATTCAAAGCTAGAATCCACATATGAGAACATGTGTTTGTCTCCCTCAACCTGGGTTATCTCACTTAAGGAACTTTTTAAAAAATATTTATTATTTTTATGTGTATGTGTGTATTGCTTACGTGTAGGTAGATGCATCTGTATTATGCAGTGCCACAGAGGTTAGAAGAGAGTGTCAGATCCCCTGGAACTAGAGTTAAAGATGATTGTTTGCTGCCATGTAGGTACTGGGAACTGAACCCAGGTCCTCTGTAAGAGCAATCAGTGCTCTTAACCACTGAACCATCTCTCCAGCCCCAGGTTATGGAACATTTTTATTTTATGACAGAGAACTTTGGGTAGAGTGTTCTGGTTTGGCAGTTGTTATCTTTCAGAACTGGAAGTACATCATTCTAAGCCCTTCTGGTTTTTAAAGTTTCAGCTGAATAATCTGGTGTTGCTGTGATAGGCCTGCCTTTATACTGACTTGATGTTTCTGTCTTGCAGCTTTCAGTATGCTTCTTCTGTATATTTAGAGTTCTGATGAATATGGTGAAGGGAAGTTCTGTTCTGATCCTGTCTGTATATTGCCTTTGTATCTGGACTGGCATCTATTTTCCTAAATCTAGGAAAGTTTCTCTTGTGATTCTTTGAAAATGTTTTTATGCCTTTAGAGTGAGATTGTTCTTCTATGCCCATAATCTGTAAAATTGGTATTTCCAGAGTACTGGGTATATCTTGGATTCTTACTGGTATCTTCATATTTTTTATTTTGATGTTGTTTTGTTTTTGTTGTAGAGACAGTCTCACTATTCAGCCCTGACTAACCTGGAACTCACTAGGTAGACCAGACTGGCCCTAAACTCACAGAGATATCTGCCTGTCTCTACCTCTTGGGGTACTGGGATTAAAAACCTGTGCCACCATGCCTAGCAGGTACCTTTCTTCTTATTTTTCTCTTTTTTTTTGCTTGTCTGTCCTGTTCCTCCGCTTTGTCTTGATGTTTAGGTATTCTGTCCTTTCCTTGATTCATTTTATTGCTGAGACTTTCCAGAGTTTTTTATTTGACTTACTGTGGTTTTTATTTCTAGCATTTCAGATCGGTTTTCTTCAATATTTCCTTGTTGATTTCCTCTTCTGTACATCTGTTGCCTTCCTTATTTTGTTCAGCAGTTTATTTGTGTCTTTGAACATACTTATTATCTTGTTATCTCTGGGATTTCATCTCAGTAGATGTTATTACTAGAGAATTAAAAATTTTTGAAGGAGTTATGCTGTCTTTTTTTTTCTGTGCTTCTTATGTTAGTGCCTTGGGATTTACTTGTTGGTATTATTTCTTTGCTTGGTTTATTTTTTTATCAGCTATATTCCTTCAGTTGAAGTATTTGCAATGTTCAAGTGGGACTTGGATATGATAATGTTGAGTGTGTAGTTCAGAAAATAATTCCTCAGTCCAGGAGTTCCAAGTGCCTGGTATAAGCTCTGTATTATTCCTTGACTAGGAGATTGACTAGGAGAGCAGTCACAGCTGTTTGATATTACTGCTGTACAGTTGTGCTAAGCAGTTATCAATAGCGGCAGCTTCTTTGACTCAATAACTTGAATGATAAGCAACCAAGGATAGTATAGAATATATTCAGAATTAATTGGTAAGATTAAGAGTGGGAGGGAAGTAGGATGGTAAGGAAAGGATTGAGTGTTAAATGAACTTTGAAGAAATAGGCTGAGTAAAGATAAGGATTAAATATTTGATCAACTTTGAAATGAAAAAAATCGAAGTGGATAAAGTAGCTAGGAGGGAAAACTGGGGTACTGTCAGGGCGCACAGATT
This sequence comes from Eospalax fontanierii, assembly GCA_035773235.1. Lineage (NCBI taxonomy): Eukaryota > Metazoa > Chordata > Mammalia > Rodentia > Spalacidae > Eospalax > Eospalax fontanierii. The sequence goes on from CM069535.1 coordinate 58,853,167, forward strand.
ATAGATTGTTAGCACTATGGAAGGTTATAATTAAGAAGTAAAAAGAGAGGATAAGGAAAAGAGAAAGAAGGAAAGATGTAGGAATAAGATGTGGGTACCAAGTGTAGTGAAGAATACCTTATAGTAAACTGGGTGGAAAAACAAATCATAGTCCTGAAACCTGACCGAGCAATATACAGTCAAGCAAAACCATCATGAGATGTATATGTGAAAGTACAAATTAATAGAAAATAAGAGGTAAAAAGAATACTTATGGACCGAATTGCTAGCACAATTGTGCTGACTTGAAAAGTTAAGTCCTTGGATTCCTTTGACTCTCAGGTTTTCTGTAGTGCTATGTGGTGGAGAGTGTAAGCTGTTAGTCTCAGTAGCCTCGGTGTTCTTTGGGTTCTGGCATCTGGGAGAGGGCAGACTGTAAATTCTTTCTTGGGAGTTCCCTCAGACTCCTACAAGCCACCATGGCCTTTTCTGGTCATGCAGGTTCAGTCTGTGTGAGGAGCACTTCTCAGATGTGCTCTTACCTGACTGAGAATACTAGTCTGTTCTTTGAACCTCAGTTTGCTGAACTTGGCATTAATGCCAAATACTGCTAGTCTATTTGGTATTAACAATAAATGAATTCTGTTTCAAAGGTAAATTCTGTATTTGTTTCAAAACTTCCTTTTCCCATGTCCAGATGTCCAGATGCCTTTTTAGACTAACCACTGTATTCTTATTAATGTCTGCAACAATGCTTCAGTCTTTTAACTCAGAAAAAGGTCATAATGTTGCTTCAATTTTCACTTCCTTCTCTTGCTCCTCCTTTATGATTCAGGTGCCTGTGCTTACTCCTCACCATGGAATTGAAATTTTAGATTATTTACAGCATCATAGACCCAGGATATTTGTTAAAAGATAAGTTTTAACCTAGGAAGGGACACCTGTCCTGATCTTCTATACAAAGTTCAGCTTCTTTTTGACAGACCTAGAGAAAAAGAATGATTGTGCAGTTATCCTGATTGTAATGCAGAAGAGTCTTCATTGTACCTGACTAAGGAAATTACTGTACAGTGAGGTCACTTTCTGTCAGCCAAGGAAAAGAACTGATAGAGAAATTTGTATCCTTTTGTGAATGAGTCATCAGACATGATATGGATGGTAGCTAGCCTCCACTCCTAAATAGCTACTCCAGATATTTTCAAAGGAGGACAGATTTTCAGCTTCCCATAGAAACTGAAATACATGTAAAGGTAGAATGAATTAGGATGTGAGTCAGAACTCATAGGAAAATGGGACTGGTTGTCTTCAGAATTTTCTTTGACTTAGGGCAGGGGGGTTCTCTATGTTGCTCAGGCTGGCTTCTAACTCCTGTGTCCATGTAAGCTTCCTTCTTCGGCTTCCCAAGTAGCTGGGGCTACAGGTATGCACCATTATGCCCAGCATCTTCCAGACTTTAAAAAAAAAAAAAAAAAAAAATATATATATATATATATATATATATATATATATATATATATATATAGTTGTTTATTCCCTTTAATGAGGTTTCTTATTTATTTATCCATTTATAAAAGCGAACTTAGTCTATGGACCGGAGAGATGACTCAGTGGTTAAAAATGTTTACTGCTCTTTCAAAGGACCAAAATTCAATTCCCAGCACCCATGTTTGGGGGCTCATAACCACCTGTAATTTCAGTTCCAGGGGATCTGATGCCTCCTGCACTCATGTACACCTCACACTCACACACACATATGGATGTAATTCAAAAATAAAAATAAAATTTTTTAGGTGAACTTAGACTTATGGTGTGAAGGAAATATAGCAGCTAAGAATTGGACTGTTTGGGCCAATAGATAGAGCTTTTCCTTCTGTCTCAAAGAAGTTTTAGAAATTGAGATGTTGGTGTCCCAAACTTCTTCTGATTTGCTAAATGACCTCAGAAACTTATTTTCAGCTTAAAACTATAAAGTATGAATAAATTGAAGCTACCTGGAATGATTATGGGGGGATAAAAATTACAATTAATCATTTCATTAGTAGAATTAAATAATACCCCATTATCCATCTTGTGTGTGTGTGTACTATTGATACTAGGAATTCAACTAGGTCCTTGTACATGCTAAGTTGCATCCCAAACTCTATGCTACTTTTTCACGACACTTGGTATCATTAATATGCCATCTATGCTTGATCTTAGCCAAAAGGCCAAGAGTACTAGTAATCCGTTATATTTATTTGGACTTCTTTGGAAATCTAAATGAAATGTGACACTGACTGTTCAAATCTCAGAATTTATTTTTCAGGAGGAATCCACAGCTCATAATGGAGACCTAGCCTTGAGCAGTTGGTCTTTATTTGCTTTGTGATTGATACTGCCCAGAGTTGTGGGTATATTAATCTTGAAAGTACCAACTGCTTTTTTAGCTATATATTCTTCAGAAAATGTTCCAGTGGTTTAACTCCAGTTTCACAACAATAAGGTGGGAAAGTATCAAGTACAGTTAATAGTTACTGGAACTCAGGATTTATATTCCACTATTTAGTAATGAAATCCAGGGTCTTTTAATATGCTTTGCATATGATTTTATTTTATACTTTTCCCAAGTACAAGGAAAGGTAATCCATGTTTTCCTCACCTTTTTCAAGTCTCACTCTACAGGCTAACTACATTCTTACAGGAATTCTCTTTCTGGTCCAAGTAGCAACAGCTTCAGAATTATAAGTTGATAAATGGAGCTGAAGCTTAGTAAATTCATGCGTGTTGTGTTATTTGCATTGAAATAACTTGCCAGGAGACAAAACTGAAAACAGACCCAAGTTGAGAGATCTCAAAGCACATCCAAATGCTGACATACGGACACAAACTGAGTTAACACAGTCTCCATGGCAGTCTTACTTTTATGTAGTTCCTTTCAAAATATTTGTGTTGAGGTTTTCTTTCTTTTTTAAAAAAATTTTTATTTTACGTGTATGAGTGTATTGCTTACATGTACGTAGGTGCACCTGTGTCATGCAGTCCTGTGTAGGCCAAAAGAGGGCATCAGATTCCCCTGGAACTGGAGTTGTAGTTGTTAGTCACCATTTGGGTGCTGGGAATCAAACCTGGGTCCCCTGCGAGAGCAGTCAGTGCTCTTAACCTCTGAGCCATCTCTACAGCCCTGAGGTTTTCTTTCTTAATTTCCTATGTTTTCCTTTGTGTTCATACTGTCATTTTTCCCCTTTAACAAATGGTAGCTCTTGCTATTTTTCTTTTCTTGGGATGAGGCACTAGGCCAGCTTCCATCCTGATGTGCTGACTGAGAACTGCCACCTAGACATGGTTTGGAAATTTTCACACTTGATGTCTTTATGAGGTATTTTAACTTTTTATCTTTGTAGAGTTCACTCGAGAAGTGACAGACACACAGATGCCACTTGTTGCTCCTGTCATTCTTCCAGAGATGTATAAGATCTTCACCATGGCTGAGGTATGAAATCTCAGCCCATGGTTGTAGCAAAAAAGGGCTATTCGGGCTCAGGCCAGCTTCTACCCTCTCAGTCCTGTGATCATATTATATGTCGCTGGTACCCCATAACTAAAGACTGTAACTGAACCAGTCTTTTCATGCATTTCTACAAGGGAAAACCTTTGATTAAAAAGCTTGATAAAATAACAAATATATCGTAACATATCATACTTTTTGACATCCTTTAATCCCTAAGTACATAGTGCTTCTCCTAACCCTCCCTACCTCAGTTAAAGATTTGGAAATGGTTTTTCACTTCATTGCAGGAGACTCTTATTGTACTATCATATATTTGATTACTATGTATATAAATAGTAATCCATTCCCCAAAATATATGAATACCTATTAGGTAGTGTTTCAAGCTCCCTGTTACCTTGTTCCCAACAAATACTCTGCATTTTAAAAGAAATATGTTGAGCGTTGGACACAGCACAGTGGTAGGTATATGCTGAGTGTTTGCAAGGTCCTGGGTTCATCTTCTAACATCACAACATAAAGAAGCTGAGCATGCTGTAATCGCAGTGCTCAGGATACTGAAGTGGGAGATCAACTATATCATAATGAAAGGAAAAATACCAGGCATGGTGGTGCATACTTTTAATCCCAGCACTTAGGAGGCAGAGGCAAGCGGATCTCTATGAGATCAAGGCCAGCCTGTTCTACAGAGTAAGTTCCAGGCTAGCTGGCGCTACAGGAAGACAAATGTCTAAAAAAAGAGCCTAATTCCTTTAAGTTCTAAAATAATTTTTCTGCCATGTATTCTTTGAATTGTAGAACTCTATTATACGAATGAATTGCATCTGAATTTCTTTAATGTGAGGATTGATAGCTTGATCATAGTTTTACTTCTAGTACCAGTCTTGTGACTATGCCATAATATTTTCCCAGGTGTATGGTATTCGAACTCGCTCTCGAGCAGTGGAGATTTTTACCACTTGTGCCCATATGATCTGTAACATGGAGGAGTTGGAAAAAGTAAGTGAGCCTTTGGTTTGTGATCAGTGCAATTCATTCTTGAAAGTATTCATGCTTTTCACTGATATTGACTCATTTCATGATAACTACCAGAAAGTGCACCACCAGTCATAGATTTATAATTTTGATTAAATTTTTAACTTATACATAGTTTAATTTTAATTGTAGCTCTTTAATACCATATCCTATATATTTTCTTTCCCCATGCTGAAAAACTGACCCTAGCACCTCACACATGCAAATGATACTTCTAGCCTTCCTATATTCTTTTCATATTAGACATCTCCTTGAGCCTTTCTACTCTCATCCTCTCATGTGAAAGAGAGAGATACGAGGGTGCGAAGAGGAAGCTAGATGAAAAATGCTGATGTCAGGGATTCAGGCACAGTAGTCCGATACAGATTTTAAGAGGGTTATAGTGAGGAACTGCAATTGGTATTTAAGAGACCATGAAATCTTGAGAAACACTGAGTGACTTTATAGCTATGCCCTTTTGATTAGGACCTGAGCCCAAAAGAGCTTTGGATGTCTCAAACTCAGAATTTGTAGCATGTATTGAAGCTATAGATTAGGAATTTATACAGCATCGACTTTGGTTTCTGTTTTCAGGGTGCAGCCAAAGTCCTGATATTTCCTGTAGTACAGCAGTTCACAGAAGCCTTTGTTCAAGCCCTCCAGATACCAGATGGCCCCACATCTGACAGTGGTTTTAAGATGGAGGTCCTGAAGGTAAGCTGTACCTTCGATGAGGTCTGGAGTTGACTAGATAGTCTGAAACCATTGATTTTTCCTGTGTTACTCTGTGTTGTTTTTGTCTTAACTTCTCAGGCAGTGACAGCCCTGGTGAAAAACTTCCCAAAGCACATGGTGTCCTCCATGCAGCAGATTCTGCCCATTGTTTGGAATACCCTGACTGAAAGTGCTGCTTTATATCCTTTCCTGAAAACTTACGGCACCCACTGCCACCTGTACTCAGGAACCTAACTTTGAGTCTCATGTTCATAGGGTTCTGCTTGAAATATCTATTCTTAGTGTTGGAATGTATAGCATTCCCCTGTAAAATACATACAAAGCAGACTCCAGATTCTTTTTCTTTACTCTCCATTGTACTTATGTGCGGACAGAAGTGAATTACACAGAGGAAGTAGAAGATCCTGTGGATTCAGATGGTATGTAGTTTATCTGATCTTGACAGAGATAACCAATTCTTGGGGAAAGGGATCTAGACAAAAGAAAAAAAGAGACAGAAAAAAAAAAAAAGCAGTAACCGAGGCTTTGCCCACTGAAGCAAGTTTTCTAATTGAGTGTCTTTTCAGTGTACTAGGTGTGAGGAATTGAGAATCCGTCATTTTTAATCACCTCCTCATAGGCATTTACAAAAACAAAAAAAATCACTTAAAGTCATAGAATTTTTGAGTTGTAACAGGTCAGTTGTCTTAAAAGTCATGTAATCTCTCTCTACTTTCAATGTTTTGTCTTGTGTAATTTTGAAGTCTTAGATGATGATACCATTCATTTTTATGTCAGTATTTCAGATAAAAAATAGGTATGTTGGGAAGTTTATTCAATGTTTCTGATTCTTTTACTCTAAAAAGCATCTAATATCCTCAAAGTCCCTTGATTTTTGCAGCCTTCTCTACCAGTTCTTCAGGAATAATTAGCAAGTACTTTAAATATTCATTGATTTACAAAGATAATATAGTTTGTTTCCACCATGAATGCTTTCCTTTTGCTCTCATATCATTAATTTCTACTTTGTATATTTCTTGTAGGTGAAGTCCTGGGCTTTGAAAATCTCGTCTTTAGCATTTTTGAATTTGTCCATGCCCTACTAGAAAATAGCAAATTCAAAAGCACTGTTAAGAAAGCCTTGCCTGAGCTGATCTACTATATTATCCTGTACATGCAAATCACTGAGGAGCAGGTAAGTAGGATTGGAAAAGTCAGACTTTAAGAATATAAAACCTTGGTGAAGTAGACATTACATTTCCAAAAACAGATGCTGAGAAAATATTTTTATGTGAAACTGATAGGAACGCTCCGGCATCATTTTATAAACAAATCCCTGGGTATTGGGAAGTTATCAGCTTAAGGTTTATTTTTGTGTATATGAAATGCATATTTGTATGTATGCACATATGTGCACCACATGTACACTGCCTAGGGAGGCCAGAAGAGGGTATTGGGATCCCCTGAACAGGAGTTACAGATAAGTGGTTGTGAACTGTCATGTGGGTAATGGGGACTGAACACATATACTCTGGAAGTGCTCTTAATCACTGAGCTATCTAGCTCTTGAGTTTTATCAACTCTTCGGTTAGGTACTTGGATTTTCAGAGCACTTTTCCATTAAGAAAATCTCCATGAAGCCACTGAAGAAAGATCTATACAGGAGAAGCTATCCAGTATTTTTCTATAAATAGCAACAAAAGTATTCATTAGGTTATTAGCCTGATGTGTAGGTCTTTAGAACCAGAAGAGGATATTCAAGAATACAACTGTGTGAGCTATTTAGATGGTTCAATAGGTAATGACATTTATCACAAAGCCTGATGACCTAAGTTCAGTCCTCAGGACCCACGTGCAAGAAGGAGAATACCAACTCTTGCAAGTTGTCTTCTGACCTCTACACAAGCATAAATAAATAATTGTGGGGCTGGAGAGATGGCTCAGCAGTTAAGAGCATTGACTGCTCTTGCAGAGGACCTGGGTTCAATTCCCAGCATCCACATGGCAACTAACGACTGTCCATAACTCCAGTTCCAGGAGAATCTTGACTCCTTCTTCTGACTCTGCAAACATTGCACAACATGAGTGCACTTATACACATGCAAGGAATACATTCATACATATAAAATAAAAATAATAAATGTAATTTTGATTTTTTTAAGACTACAATAATGCCTTTCATACAAAACAGCACAAAAATTGACATAATTTTCATAGTAAATATCCCAAGATATTCAGAAAATCAGTTTATCAGAGTAAGAAGCTCATTGCAGTGATAGAGAACTAAGTATCTTGTTGTATTCTAATGTAGAATCTGCTAAATAGCCATTCTTGCATACTTTGATAGATGATTTGTTTCTCTACAACAAAAAAGACTTTAGGCCAGAGTTTTGTTCAGGGTAACAGATTGAAATCTTCCCATGTCTGCTGATGAAAAAAAGGAATATGTGGACGAATATGGTAGCCTCACAATGACCTAACCTCGTTTCAGATTAAAGTGTGGACAGCCAATCCCCAACAGTTTGTAGAAGATGAAGATGATGATACTTTCTCCTATACTGTTAGGATTGCAGCTCAAGACCTGTTGCTGGTAAGTTATGTTGATACTTGAATGAAATAACCCTTTTCAATAATTTGAAGGTTTCTTCTTAGACATCTAACCCAGGGTAAGTACTGTTTGGTGGCTCTACTCCAGAATTTTAAGGATGAGAAAGCTAATGAGGTTTGAGACTGGAATTCCAGAGTTGTTGATTGAGTCAAGAACTTTCAGTTTCATCCTCCTTCAGCAAGCACAAACCAGAAACTGACTGTCAGGAGATGAGCATACCTCATGTTTTCTTTGGTTTCTCTAACTAGAGTATAGAGTTGTCCCTGGGTCGGAATGCTATAAAGAAACTGCCACTTCCTGTTGGATTTGTTGGTAAATCACTTCTCGTTATCATTTAGTACCTTTTTATAGTATATTTACTATTTTTATTTTTTATATATATGAACATATTACCTGCATGTATGTAAGTGCACCCATGTCATGCAGTCCCTAAGGAGGTCAGAAGAGGGCTTCAGATCCCCTGGTCCAGTTCCAGTTAGGAAAGCTGTTAGCCACGTGTGGGTGCTAGGAACTGAACCCAGGTCCTCTGGAAGGCAGTCAGTGCTTTTGATTGCTGAGCCATCTCTCCAAACCCTCATTTAGTATTTCTGAGGCACCTATAACAGATTATACTAGGAGTTGGGGGTGTGGCTCAGCAGTAGAGCACATGCCTGACATGTACAATTGGTTCAATTGTTGGCACTCCCCCAAAAATAAAGGGAGAGGAGAGCAAGGGGAAGAAATTATATACTAGTATATACTTGTATTCCCATGATCAGTCAGCTTCTAAGAAAATAAATACCTGGTCCATTGTCATCCAAAGCTACATTTTTACTTATGCTTTATCTTTAAATCTATTTAGACTTACAGTGCCAAGGAAGAACTGCAGGTATTAGTCTAACTTTATCAGAGACCCTGAACTTATAGAGTCACATTTTTAATATACCTGATCAAGACTTAATATAGCTATGTGTCTTAGTTACTTTTCTGTTGCTGTTATAAACACCATGACCAAAAGCAACATATGGAAGAAAGATCGTATTTGGCTCATGGTTCCAGAAGGCTGAGTCCATTGTGGCAGGGAGGCATGTAGGCAGGAATAGGAAGCTGAGAAATAACATCCTCAACTGCAAACTGGAAGTGGAGTAAGGCTGTGAATTCTGAAAGCCAGCCCCCAGTGACATACTTTCTCCAGCAAGGCCTCACCTCCTAAATCTCCCCAAACAGCACCACCAACTGGGTACCGAAGTTCAGATACTTGAGCTTATGGGGGACATATGTGAAGGAGTTTAAACTATTCCCATGCACATTTCTTAGTTGTCCTTCTCTCCTAGGCTGTGGCCACAGATTTCCAGAATGAGAGTGCAGCAGCCCTGGCTGCCGCAGCCACTCGGCATTTACAAGAAGCTGAGCAAACCAAGAACAGTGGCACTGAGCACTGGTAAGAGAAAACAGTAAATGCTCGCCTTTGGGACTTGTTGGGGCGTCAGATCTGAGGTAAAATGCATTCATTTTAACCCTTTTTAAATAGCTTTAAAAAGAAGAACTTTTATTTTTAATTGGAAAAATCTGTTACTATTATACTTCAGTATTTAAAGTGAAATTTAATAGTGTTTAAATCGGAAGGGTGAGCACAGCAGGGTGGGGCACAACTTTAAACTGAGCACTCAGGGGCAAGGGGGATCTCTGAGTTCAAGGCCAGTCTGATCTACATAGCAAGTTCTAGGCCAGCCAGGGATATATAGTGAGACCCTGTCTTCAAAAAGCAAAAAATAAATAAATTAGAAGGGCAGACCAGAGGTGGTAGTGCACAACTGTAATCCTAGCACTTGGGAGGTAGGAACATTAAGTACAAGGTCATCCTATACTACTACATAGCAAGTTTGAGGCAAGCCTGACCTATGTGAGACCCTGTCTCAAAAAGATAAAAAATAAGGACTGGTGAGATGGCTCAGCTAGTAAAGACACTTGCTGCCAAGCCTGATGATCTGAGTTTGATCCCTAGAACCCATGGTGAAAGAAGAGAACCAGCTCTCAAAAGTTGTCCTCTACTCTCCACACACATGTCGTGTCACATGCACTCTCACACACAAAAATAAATAAATGTTTTTTTAAATTAAAAAAAATAATAAATTGAGCTGGAGAGGTGTCTTAGCAGTTAAGAAAATTGTCTTCTTGCAGAGAACCCAGGTTCAGTTCCCAGCACCCACATGGTAGCTGACATCTGTCTATAATTCCAGTTCCAGGGTATCTGATTCCCTCTCCAGGCCTCTGTAGGCATTGCACACACAGGTGCACTTACATACCCAAAACATTTATAACACATAAAAATTATTTTAATAAATTTATTGGCAGGACAGATAAATAACACTTTGGGATTTGATTGTGCTGAAATGCCCTTTTCTAAATCATCTTCCATCAAATGCTTACTTTGTTTTGACAGTGTAGTTTGTTTTAACAACTCTAGCACCCATCTACAGGTGGAAAATCCATGAGGCCTGCATGCTCGCTCTAGGCTCAGTGAAGACCATCATCACTGACAGTGTGAAAAATGGCAGGATCCATTTTGACATGCATGGGTTCTTGACCAATGTCATCCTTGCAGACCTCAACCTCTCAGGTAAGTTTTAGTATATGCCAGGATTCTAGATCTTTGGACCTACTATTTTATATATATATATAATTTGTACTTCCGTGTGTGATGCATGTCTTTACACAGAGGCTATATGAGATTATCAAGTGTCCTTTATCATTCTCTGTCTATTCCTTTGAGGCAGGGCCTCTACCTGGGGCTCGAATCTTGGCTAGACTGGAAGCCAGCAAACCTCAGTGATCCTCATCTCTACCCCTGTTGAAACTAGGGATTTGCTGGAATACCCAGCTTGCTGCATAGGGACTAGGATCCAAACTCCCATCCTCATGGTTGCAGAGCAAGCCTTCTTAACCACTAAGCCATCTCTCCAGCCCCTTTTTTGTTTTTCTTCATTATTTCATTTTTTTGTGTGTACATGTGTGTGCATGTAATTGATGTCAATTGTCTTCCTCACTTATTCTTCACCTTCTATTTTAAGACAGTGTCTCTCACTAAGCCCAGAGGTCACCAATAGGCAAGACTGACTGGCCAGCAAGCTCCAGGGCTCCTCTTGTTTCCACCTCCCCAGCATTGGGATTACAGATGTGTGCCATCACCAGACCTGGCTTTTTCCATGGGTGAATGGGATGCACAGCAAACACTTCACCAATTTAGCTATCTCTCTGGCTCCAGTTACATTTTTCACTTAGACAGGTCACCCAGATATTCATGGGTCCTTAGGGTGAAAATTCTTTGTACCTACCAGCTTGATTTGATCAGTCCATAGACTTTGGTTCAAGTTTCACCTACTAAAAGACAAATATTGCCTAGCTCTTAGTTCAGTCACACTGTCAGATTTCCTCCTGGTTTGGCACTCCCATTCATTTCTGTTCAAGAGCTCTGGCTTCAGTTTGGCTCTCAATCATAATCAAGAATCTGCCACTCAGGCTCAGGTTCATTGTTCCTCTGTGTTTCCTTTCTAAACTCTATTTTTATTAAAAATTTATTTATTTATTTATTTTGAGATGTTGGTCTTCTTGTAGTCCCAGCTAGTGGGGAACTCACTATATATATATGAAGACCAGGCTGGCCTCAGTGTCACAAAGATCTGCCTGTCTCTATTTCCCAAGTGCTAAGATTAAAGGCATATGCCACCACACCTGGCCTTCAAACTATATTCTTGACTAATATCCCAATAATTAAACCATTCCATTTCGTATTTGTGTTATCTCTTGTTTTAAAAGGAGAAAGAAGTCTTTACTATTAAACTATTTCTCTAGAGCCAGTAGTTAAAATTGTTGTTTTCTTTCAGTGTACATTTTGTACAGTTCTTCTGCATAGTCTTATCAGAGCTGCTTCCTCACTCCAAAATACTGTCTTTTCTTCCCCTTTCCACTCTTCAGTCACGAGACAGTTGGTGTTGTCTGTGTTCCATTCTCAGTCTAGCTTGCCTTTGCTGCCTAGGGCAGCCCTGAAGCAGTTTACAGCATTTGAAAGCATTCTGCTCTGTGGCTCTAAATAGGTGTATCTGACCCAACCACTTCATTCTCTGAATCAGAATTATAATGCTTGTACATCTGGAACTCACATCCATTGGTAATATCTTATTTCACTCAGCATTTGTTGTATACCATACTATATTGTAGTTGATATGCCTGTTTTCTCCCTCACACTGGAATGTAAGGTCTCTGAGACTGGATATCAGTTCTGATATACTGTATCCCAGAGTGTCTTACCACTGTCATTCCACAATTACGTGTTAAGTGAAAGTGTCGGGATTTCTTAGATCCAATTAGCATATTTCTTAACAATACTCTGGTTTTTCTTCCAATCTTATAAATCTTTCACCTTTTATTTTTAAAAAAGCATATTTCTTACAGAGGGGTGACATACCAAAGAATCTTTAAAAATCTAGTATTGTAAAATCAATATTTGAAAAGGCTTCATAAATAGTATTTTTTAATCCTGTCTATAAAAGATTTTCTGTACAAACTACTTTCAGACTTTTGATCTCATTTGCAATCTTAAAAATTGTTGATAGTTCAAATAAGGTGAGGGGTTTTTGTTTTTGTTTTTTTCTTTAAATTTTTTTGTATTTATTTTGATTTCAGGTGTGTGTTTTACCTGCATATATGTAAGTGCATGCATGAATGCCCACAGAGGCCAGAGGAAGGTATCGGTTCCCCTGGAACCCAGGTTACAGACAGTTGTTAGCCACCATGTGGATACCTGAAACTAAACCCAGGTCCTTTACAAGATCACCTAGTGCCCTTAACCACTGAGCCATCTCTATTTATCAGTATTTCACATATAAAATCAAAATTGCAAAGTTCTTAAAACACAAGAATTAGACTGGAGAAATGGCTCAGCAGTTAACAATTTGTTCTGCTCTTGCAGAGGACCCCAGTTCAGTTCCTAACACCCACAGAAGGCAGCTCATAGCTACCTGTAACTCAACCTCCAAGGGATTTGACATACTCTTCTGGCCTCCCCAGGCGTGCATTCACATGCATACCTACACACATATAACTAAAAATAAAACCACAGTACTGATAGCACATGCCTTTAATCCCAGCACTCAGGAGGCAGAGGCAGGCAGATCCATGTGACTTTAAGGAGTTCCAGGCAAGTCAGGGCTACAGTGTGATACTCTGTCCCAAAAAATTCCCTAGATCGAGACTGATGGTGCACACCTATAATCCCAACTAATTTTGAGTCTAAAACAGGGCTAACCTGGGCTACAGAGTAAACCATTATCTCAAAAATAAAATCTTTTTAGAATGAAGAAATAAGAATTATAACATATCCATTCCATTAGTTGTCAGACCATAATGTCACATATCTGTCATGTAACCTCTGGAAAGTTCCATTGTGTGCTTGTAAAAGAATGAAAATAAGAAAGGTAATGGCTTAGTATTCCATTAAAGATGATTTTAGTACTGGATGTGATGATGCCTGGCTTTAATCCCAGCACTTGGGATACAAAGGCAGACAGATCTCTGAGTTTGAGGCCACCCTTGTCTACATAGTAAGACCCTGTCTCAAAAAAAAGGTTTTAGCTTTAAGGACTTCCGGGAGCTCCTGGGCCATAGCTTTATGTTGTCTAATGTGATTATTTGACTTGTTTGTTAGATCTGTTTGGTAATTCTTATCAGTTAGGTATTTTTCTCTGAGTAGCTAAGTTAAGCTCTATGACAGACTGAATAGTGTTCTGTCTCCTCCAGCAGCTTATACTTGACAGGAGGTAGTAATCCTTATACTGGTAGATAAAATATCAAACAAAATATATAGTGAGTGAGAAATTTGAAGACATAAAATTAAAGTCCCTTCTTAGTGAGGATTTTTTTAGCCTAAGAAATCATTTGGGTGGTAGAAAAGAAAAAGAGGATGTTAGGATGTGACCTATAATGTGAACAAATCCCAAAGCTGATATGTAAGTTGCTAGGGAGGGAATGTGTGCTTCAGTTTAGTAGCTATAAAGGGAGCCTTGAATGCCATGACTAAGGTAATCTTTATTTGGTGGACTGTAGAATTCATTAGCAGATTATAAATAGGGGCATGACATAATCAGAGCTATAATTTATGTTCGGGTACTGAGCCAGTATTAGGTAGAAAATAGTAAAGAAGGCACTTAGAACACTTAGAATACTTAACCCATATTGCAGGTAAGAAATAGAGAGAGCTAGGGGTGGGAAATAGGATAGTAGTCTTTTTAGCCTCAGAATATTCAGTAGCCAGATGTGCAGTTGAGAAATTGATTCTGTGCCATAGGTCTTACATTTACTTTTACAATATAAGATCATGCTTTTCTTTTAAATAAGTCATATATAATATAGATACTATAAAGCATCCATTTTTTGTGTGTGTGAACATTTGAGAAATGGAATTGGGAGTGAAGAGGGACATATGACAGGAACTTTTCATCATCCAGCCTGTAATTGCTCTCTTTCTCCTAGTGTCTCCTTTCCTCTTGGGTCGGGCACTTTGGGCTGCCAGTCGGTTCACTGTTGCTATGTCCCCTGAACTGATTCAGCAGTTCCTACAGGCAACAGTTAGTGGCCTTCATGAGAGACAACCCCCATCAGTTCGAATTTCTGCAGTGAGAGCCATCTGGGGGTGAGTATTCTACTCTAGAATAAGAATTGTTTGAAGGGAAAATTATTCAGGTAAAGAACCCAAACCACAGTTGTCCAGTGCATTATATACTGCTTAGACATTTCTTCTGAAGAGCTCCTTCAGGATGAATATTGGAAAGAAAAGGAATCTATGCAGGTGATATGACTGTCAGTCCAGAAATCCTGTTCCCTTTGTTCCTTATTCCCTTTAAATTCACTTTAGCTCTGGAATCATCTAGGCCAACTTCCTTTCTTCAAAGGTCAATAACCCAAGGCTGTAAGTGATAAGTAATTTGTAAAGGAGTTGTATAACTGATGAAGGATATGATCAGCATAGGTAGGTGTTGACTTATTGTTTGCTTCTGTATTAGAAACCATATTTGGGAGTCTATGGCCTGGAAACCTAGCTTATTTTTTTTCTAGTTTTACCTATTCTTTTTCAAACATAGCATGCTAGAGGTTCAGTAGTCATTTACTTGTATTCCTGCCCTGACCAAAGGGAACATTGTTATTTTAAGCAATATTTTAAGGTCCAAATTTAACCATTTCAGTTGAATCCTAGGCACAGTGGCACAAAATTCATCTTCATGCCCTGTCTTCCTAACTTTTGATGGAGAGATTGAGAAGCTGTGCATCACTTGATGAGAGAGAAGTAGGGGGGAGAGATAATCTTTACGAAGCATTAAAAAGCCTATCTTTTCGTATGCAGTCTTGGTAAAGTAGATCTTTGACTATAAATTAGTTGAAAACTAAGAGAAACCAAGTATAACTTTTCAGAAAACTCTGAAGACACTCTCAGGGACTGAGAAGAGAGCCCTAAAGACTGATGAAGGGTTTTTCTGAATGTAGGTCAGCAGTTACTGCCTTTATTGCTTCTGACCTTTGTGAAACTTCATTTCATTTGCATCCATTATTTCTTGAGGTATTAAAAAAGTATAAGATTAAAAGCATCAACTGAGCATGATGGTACACACCTTTAATCCCAGCACTCAGGAGGCAGAAGCAGGTGGATCTCTGAGACTTCAGGGCCGACTGGGACTACAGGGAGACCCTGTCTCAAAAAGACCAAAAAAAAAAAAAAAAAAAAAAAGATTAAAAGCATTTGCTACTGGTACAATGACAAGTGCCTTTAATCTCAGCACTTGGACTGCAGAGGCAGTAGGATCTCTGTAAGTTCGAGGCCAGCCTGTTCTGTATAACAGGTTCCAGGTGAGCCAGGGCATACACAGTTAGACCTGTGATTGTGATCTTTAATTTTTTTATCACATTTATATATTTATGTGGGAATAGGGGTTTGTGTGAACTTTCATATGCCATATGGATCCCAGGGATTAGAGCTCAGATTTTCAGTCTTGGCAAAATAACTTCACCCATTGAGCTATCTCATTGGCCTTACTACTACCAATTTGAATTAAAAAGTAAAGGAGCTGGAGGTGTAGCTCAGTGGTAGAGTACTTGCTTAGGATATGCAAAACTGAATTTCATCCCCATCACAGCAAAAAACAAAGCAAAGCAAAGCAAAGATTTAAACAGTACATTTTAAAAGACTAATATAGGAACTAGAAAGATTACTCTGCAGTTTAGAGCATTTACTACTCTTCCAGAAGACATGGGTTGAGTTCCCAGCCACCATATGGCAGCTTACAACCACCCATAACTCCAGGCCCAGGGGAATCATGCATCCTTTTCTGGCCTCTGAAGGCATTACACACATGTGGTACATATACATTCAGGTAAAACATACACATAAATTTCTTTTTTAATTAAAAAAAATTTTTAAGGCAGTCTCCAGAGCTGGGCATGGTAGCCTCATACCTTTAGTCCCAGCACCTGGAAGGCAGAGGTAGATGGATCTCTGTAAGATCAAGGCTAGCCTGGTCTACATAGCAGGTTTCAGACCAGCTGGGGCTACAGGGAAACCTGTCTCAAAAAGACCAAAAAAAATATATATATATATATATGGCTCAGCAGTCAAGAGCATTGACTTCTCTTGCAGAGGACCAAGGTTTGGTTTCTAGCACCCACATGGTGGCTAACAACTGTCTATAACTCCAGTTCCTGGTCATCCAACACCCTCTTCAGACTTCCATGGGTGCACTTTGCATGCAGGCAAAACATTCATGTACATGAAAATCAATCAATCAGTAAATGAATGACTATATTTGGGTTTGGGAGGATTGTTCTGTTTTCAGACAGGGTTTCACTTTGTAGCCCATGCTGGCCTTGAACGTACAGAGATGCACCTACCTCTTACTGTTAGGATTCAAAGTGTGTGCCATCATGCCCTGCTTTTTTTCAGGTTCTCCATTTATTTTATTTGTGTGTGTGCATTGCATACATGTGCTACAGCATGCTTATGGAAGACAGAAGACAGTTACCAAGAGATAGTTCTCACTCCACATGTAGGCCCCAGGAATTAAACTCAGGTCATGAGGCCTGGCTACCATCCCTTTTCTGCACTATATGTCCAAGTCTTAGGAATGTGATTAAAACTGTAGTCTGAGGAATCATAAGACATTTAACTGAGTATCTTAATAGTTTGCATGTGATGATAGGGCTGGATATGCCTCATAACAGGAGGAAAGAGGTAAAGTTTTAAAATAACAAATAGACTAGTGGTATGGCTTAGTGATAAAGCACCTGCTTAGCATGTATGAGGCCCTGGGTTTACTACCCAGCATCACCAAAAAAAGAAGAAGGGGGGGGGGAACAAGGAGGAAGAGGAGGAAGAGGAGGAGGAGGAGCAGCAGCAAAGACCAAAGCGGAAATGAATTTGGGGCTTTGGGTATGACTTAGTGGTAGTACACATACTGTGTTCAATCCTTGGTACCCCACTACCACCAAACAAAAAAAACTCAAGAAAGTAAAAGTAATGACAGTATGCCGCAGAAAGCTATAAAAACATACCTGACTCTGGAAGTAGCTTTATAAAGCCATATATGTGTGCACATGTTTATCATATAAGATGGGAAAATCCCCGAATTGAAGATCAGCTTATGACTAATTCTTGATTCTTGTTCTCTAGTTACTGTGATCAACTGAAAGTCTCAGAAAGTACACACGTGCTTCAGCCCTTTCTCCCCAGCATCCTTGATGGCCTGATTCACCTGGCAGCCCAGTTCAGCTCAGAGGTCCTCAACCTAGTGATGGAGACCCTGTGCATTGTTTGTACTGTCGACCCAGAATTCACAGCAAGCATGGAAAGCAAAATTTGCCCATTCACCATCGCCATTTTCCTAAAGTATAGTAATGGTATGCCACCAGGGAAGATGTATTGATTGATGAGAGGCGCCAACAAAGGTGCTGACTGGTGACTTTAGGAAATTACATGGAGTCCCATGACCTTAAGCTCCTTTTTTGTTTTGTTTTGGGTTTTTGTGTGTGTGTGAGTTTGGGGGAAATGGTGTTGTTTTGTTTCGGTTGTGAGATTAGGTCTCCCTGTAGCCCCAACTGGCCTGGAACCCACAGAGATCTGCTTACCTCTCCCTCGTGCTGGGATTAAATGTGTGCATCACCACAGCAGGCTTTTTTTCTTTTTAATCTATATACAAGTGCACTACATGCATATAATGCTTGGAGAGGGCAGAAGAGGGCATTGGATTCTCTAGAACCAGAGTTAGAAATGGTTTTAGTCATCTTGTGGGTGCTTGGAACTGAACTGGAGCAGCAAGTACTCCTAACTGCTGAGCCGTCTCTTCAGCTCTTAAGCAAAGAATGTGACTTTCAGTTAGCAAAGAAGATAGTTGTCCTGCCATTGAAAAGTACCAGTACCTCAGGGATGAGGCAGGAGGATTACAAATTCAAGGCTATTTCATGAGATCTTATCTCCAAACAAATACCAAAAAGAAGTTCCATTTCTTCGTAAAGCTCTGCTTTTTGAGAACTATACCTTTTAGTACAAATCGGAATTTTGGAGTTCTTCCTATCTGTTCTGGCTATTCCCTAAGAAATAGGTGTCAGTTCTCCTTGAAAATGTGTGGGGAAACTGTTTGAACTCTTGTTTGACAGTGTCTGTGGGGTGTTTTAGTTTGGAGGATCTTGTCAGCATTCGGTTTCATTGTCATTCTAGGTTTCACAAAAACAAAGACTTTAAAAATTTGCCCCAGAAGAAAAGCCAAACTTTGTTTTAGGGGTAACTATTAACCTTGTCTTAATGGAAGCATACATATTTGTACCTTTGCTCTAGTTATTCATGTGGCTGCTGTAGGTCCCAAGTATGTGATATGTAATCTGCACAGAAGTTTTATCTTAGGTTAGAGCAAAAGCAAACATTACCAAACCAGAAGCAGATGCCAAACTATCAGGCAGGAGGGTTCCATGTTGCCTTATCCACTTCAGATCCCGTCGTCGCTTCTCTGGCTCAGGACATCTTCAAAGAGCTGTCTCAGATTGAAGCTTGTCAAGGCCCAATGCAGATGAGGCTGATTCCCACTCTGGTCAGCATAATGCAGGCCCCAGCTGACAAGATACCTGCAGGGCTCTGTGCGGTAAGTAGCTACAAGGTCTGTAAATGAGGAAGAAAGAAAGAAATCTGCAAGTGCACCCACAGATCCCACTACAGACAGGAAGCCAGTAAGAGCACTGGAAATTCCAGGTGTTAGTTTCCTGAGCTACTTTGTCCTTGAGGACAGCGGATGATTTTATTTAAAATTTTTTTTTTAATGCATGCGTGTTTGAATACACACAAGTGTGTCCATGCATGTAAGGCCAGAGGAGAACCTTGGGTATTATTACCAGTAACTCAGTCCACCTCATTTGAGACAAGGTCTCTCATTGGCTTGGGCCTTGCCAAGTAGGTTATGCTAGCTGGCCAAGGAGCCTCGATCCTCCTATCTCCTCTCCAACACTAGGATTACAAGCACCCATGTCACCATATCCAGCAGTTTTTGTTTTGTTTTTTTTTAACATGGGTTCTGGAGGTCAAACTCAAGTCTTCATGCTTACAAGGGAAATGCTGGAAATGCTTTACCAACTGAGATGTTCCCATAGTCACTGTTACATACCAGCCACCCCCATGGCTAATAAAATCATAAGCTACCATAAAAAGGCTGCTGTCTAATTGTTTTTATTTTTTTAATTTGCCTTTTCACTAATGAGTTCTCTCTGAATTTACTATGCTGTGTCTACCTAGTAAATATCTTAGTTGTACCTCCCACCCCAGAGATAATTCTAACTTTTCTTTCTTCTTTTCTCCAGACAGCTATTGATATCCTGACCACAGTAGTTCGAAATACAAAACCTCCCCTTTCCCAGCTCCTCATATGTCAAGCTTTTCCTGCTGTGGCACAATGTACCCTTCACACAGATGATAATGCCACCATGCAGGTATCTGAAATTTGGAGACTAGAGAGAAACTAATTCCCTAACCGTGTGTGTGTGTGTGTGTGTGTGTGTGTGTGTGTGTTAGACTGAAAAATCTGACATGTGATTATCCTTTTGAACTGTAAGTCTGTCAACTGAAGATTTACCAAAAAAAAGCCAGGATGGGTTTAGGCTGTAAAAGCCAAACACTGTACTTTAAGGTCTGTTACAACAATGTGAATGCCACATATCCTGGTCATCTGTATTTGAGTACTGCCAGTATAAAAGAGTATAGGCATGATTGTTTATAAAGGTTATAGGAACTTGCCAATAGATACTAGTAAAATTGGAAATCCATAGACAAGCAGTGGTTTGTGTGAGGTCTATCTTCATTCCCATGAAGACCTTTAGTATTCCTAATTATTGCTACATCTGAGAAATATTTTTCTCAGTACTAGAGGTAGATCTTTATGGTTAAAACTCTGTTTGGCCATTGTCTCTTATAATGAGAAATAGGCAGTTTTGAGGTAGCTAATTGGGTAAAGGAACAATTATGTGGTGCATATTTTCATCAGTACCAGTAAAATCCTGAATCTAGTGGTGTGGACCACAATTCGCTCACTGCTCCATGAGGCATAGGCCTCTTGACAGTAGCAGCTTAAGAATCTCCTGGCATCTGTTCTGTCATTGCTAATCTTGCTGTCACTTCTTTCTTCACAGAATGGTGGTGAGTGCTTGCGGGCCTATGTGTCGGTGACACTGGAACAGGTAGCCCAATGGCATGATGAGCAAGGCCATAATGGGCTTTGGTATGTAATGCAGGTGGTGAGCCAGCTTCTAGACCCCCGAACCTCAGAATTTACTGCAGCCTTTGTAGGCCGCCTCGTCTCCACCCTCATCTCCAAGGCAGGGCGGGAGCTTGGGGAGAATCTGGATCAGATTCTTCGTGCCATCCTCAGTAAGATGCAGCAGGCAGAGACACTCAGTGTCATGCAGGTAAGGACAGTGTTGTGCTGGGCTTTCCTGCCTGGGTGATAATCATATTACTATGTGAGCCTAGAACTGTTTTATTTTCTCACCATCTTTATAGAACAGTTAAGTAAAATGGGGTCTAATCTAGCCCAAGAAACATGAGCATAAAAAGCTCCATGTTTCCAGTCCTTTGAGTAGACCCAGCCTGCACAGACTGACCAGCTCATTCCTCTCATCTGTGTCTAGGAAATCAATTTTCCTAAAGTAGGTATTGCTCTTCTTTTCTCCTAGTCTCTGATCATGGTGTTTGCTCATCTGGTGCACACTCAGCTGGAACCTCTCTTGGAGTTCCTGTGTAGCCTCCCAGGACCTACTGGTAAACCTGCTCTGGAGTTTGTAATGGCTGAGTGGACAAGTCGACAGCATCTCTTCTATGGACAGTATGAAGGCAAAGTTAGGTAGGGACTCATCTCTGAGTATTCTACCCTACTCACATTTCTTTGTACCCTGCCTCGCACTGTTGATTTTTATTTAATATACCAAATCACATGTTCTCTGTTCTGTCTTTCTTGCTAATCTGCATATTTGAATATCTGCCATCTTGAAATTTAAAAACAAACAAAAAACCAACAGTAGAACATGTATTTCTGATTTCTGCTGAGAGCCTCCTCTGAACCAGACTTAACTCATTTTATTCAGCTAAGTACTGCTGGTGGTTTGTCCTCCTTTATAAACTCAAGCCCTTCTAACACTAGCTTTCTAACTGTCTAGCCTAGACTTTTATCTTTTTTGAGACAGGGTCTCACTGTATAGCCCTGGCTGGCCTGGAACTCACTATGTAGAACAGGCTGGCCTCAAACTACCTGCCTCTGCCTCCCAAGTGCCTGTCTTTTATTTTTCTGATGCTGACGACTATACCTACGGTTTGAGTTTGCTCTGTCACTGTGCTCATCTCCACTGAGTCTCATCACCCAAATACTATGTACAGTGTGGACTGCCATTGATGTGTATCCGTGCCAGTTCTGCTCATGATGGGCAGATCTCATTAGACCACCTTATGGACTCCAAATCCCATTCTCAGCTGAACTCTGTTCCTCCTAATTGTTGTGAATAGCAGTTTGACCATCAAAGAGAGGGCCTTAATCTCCTTGGAGTGAACTAGATGGTAGCTGATTGATGTTTTCCGGCTCTTCCCTTGCCAGCTCTGTAGCACTGTGTAAACTGCTTCAGCATGGCATCAATGCAGATGACAAACGGCTACAGGATATCCGTGTGAAGGGAGAAGAGATCTACAGCATGGATGAGGGCATCCGTACCCGCTCTAAGTCAGCCAAAAGTAGGTGATGCTGTCATCACACACTTCCCTCCCTAGAGGGGCAAAAGACACCTGGAATGGAGGAAAGGGATGTACTATATTCTATATTTTTATAGTGATGGGTTGCAGAAGGAAGAAACAGAAAACTAAGCAAACAATGGATAATATATGGATCTCTCCTATTGTTAAAAATTGACAAAAATAATCTGAGTGTTATCTTTCAGCTTCCAGCTTCATAGTGGGGCTTTCACACACACATACTCAGCACATCTTTGTAATCAGGTTGTCTTTGGCCTGTGGCTCCAATGAATTATGGGTAGAGCTACTGCCTTTCAGTGTATCACCTACGTTGTCTCATAAATTGAGGTATTGTGCTGTGTACTGTTATGGTTTCACAGCTTTATTGATACAAACCTATTTCTAATTCCTGAAGTCCCTTATCTCTCCTAACTGCTGAACTATTTAAATATAACAACAGGCTGAATTAATTAATTTAAATTATTCTTTGGTGGCTGGATATAGTTAGGGATTACGGAAAGCACTGGAAAGAAGGTAAACTCTATGCTGACATACTGTAGTGGGGAGGAGATGCTGCCAGAGTGAGCCCAATAGCAGTCTGACTTGAAGTCTTTTCCTTCCTTCCCAGACCCAGAGCGCTGGACAAACATCCCTTTGCTGGTCAAGATCCTAAAGCTGATTATCAACGAGCTCTCCAACGTCATGGAGGCCAATGCCGCTCGCCAGGTCACACCTGCAGAGTGGAGTCAAGGTGCACCAGGCCTTACTCCCAGGAGATTTGTCACCTGGCGAGTCAAGCCTACAAATTGTCAAATGACCAATTTGGTTTATTTAGACACTGACTTAAAGGGAAAAAGTTCACTGAATAATGTGGTTGTCAGCATTGGGTCTACCTCATGAAATCTCATAGGTTGGGGGTGGACAGCCACAAGTCAAGCTGCCTTGGAAGCTTTGGTTCTTCCATTGGAACTCTGGGAGGGTTTGGCCATTCGTGGTTCTCTTACGTGGGGGCTGTAGGCCACATGCAGAAACCCTCAGGGCCTTTCTGTTCTGTCCTGTGAAAATTTTGGGAAGGAAAATGCATGGCTGCTTCAGCTGCTTTTCATTTCCAAGTAGATGATTCCAATGATATGTGGGAGGACCAGGAAGAGGAGGAGGAGGAGGAGGAAGACGGTTTAGCTGGCCAGCTTTTATCTGACATCCTTGCTACAAGTAAATATGGTAAGCCATTTGAGAAGACAGGACAGCATGGTAAATACCCTTCCTTTGCACACTGGTGCCGAGGATGGGGCACCTAAGAAAGACGGGTGTTTCTTAGGCTTTTACCCCTTCTGCCTCAGCCATGTGATGGTAAATCACTGCTCAAGGCCTGATCATGGGCCTCTGTCCTGACTTGCCCTGTGTTGGCTATGTCTAACAGAGGAGGATTACTATGAAGATGATGAGGAAGATGACCCTGATGCCTTGAAGGATCCTCTCTATCAGATTGATCTACAGGTGAGGGTCTTAGGAGAAGATATCTTATAAGTAACAATATCTGTTTCAACCCATGAAAGCAGGATAGTGGGCTCAAGTCCATTCATAGTTCTTCATGAGAACCTTGGGAAGGGTGCTGTTCTTTTTGAGTGGTCAGGGATACTGACCACTCAAAAGGGTGGAAAGGGATACTGGGAATTTTCATGCAATATTTTGTACCAATGATAATCTAGCTTCTTGAGGCTATACTGTAAAAGTCCTCTGGGTGAAATAGGAGGTGTTGGAGCCTTGGAAATACTTTGCATTTTGTTCCTGGATTATATGTATATTAGATCCAAGAATATGAAAACTGTCCCTCAGGAAGCTGACATTTGTCTAACAACTAGCATTCCTATACCACTCTGGTGGTTCTTATCCTGCTGTGCATTATGTGGCCCTGGGGAGCCTTGAGTAATGCCACTGTTATTCTTCCCTCCAGGCATATCTCACAGACTTCCTTTGCCAGTTTGCTCAGCAGCCCTGCTACATAATGTTCTCATGCCACCTTAATGACAACGAGAGGCGAGTTCTACAGACCATCGGCATCTAAAAGGGGGAGTCTTTCATCTGTGTTCCCTCTTCTGGCCCAGCCACAGACCATTCTACAGCCCTGGCTGGCCTTGAGATGCACTCTTCTCACCTGGAGTGGCTTCCTGGCCCTCGGTCCTTGGCCTCTTCAGAGTGATACTGACAACTCAGACCTCAATCATCAGGGCTGGCACTTAGGAATGCTAGAACAAAGGACATTTCTCAAAGTTGTATGAAGACACCCCATCTCTGGAACCATTTTTCTCCCCAGCTCTGTCTCCACCACCACCATTCCTAGCATCTTCTCTGGCTAGACTAGAAATATTCATGTCCAGAAAGATTATGGGTTCCTGGATTATTTTGCCCCACCTCAGGAACACAGGGATTACTACCATTTGTATTCAGAAACATAGCTGACTACTTCCGTAGGATCCAATGTGTTCAGATAGGAACCCTTTGATAGATCATTATGCTTTCTGTCCTCAGCCCCTGATGCTCTGGGTTCTCAGTAGGAACAGGCTGGAGCAGCTATATGCTAAGCCCTTCCCAGTAACCTTCCTTACTGCTTTCCTTCTGCAACACTAAGGCTCCTTGTAAAAGGAGCCATCTTCCCGTTTTTTGCTTCATTGCATGACACAACCCCTCCCCAGGCAGTTCCTATATATACATGCACACCACACACAAAATAAGCCAGACAGATGGCAACGTGTTTTTCCTTTTTTAGAAAAAAAAAATCAGGAAAAAGGGTTTTTATTTCTAAATCCACCTGACCCAACTATATTTAATATGCCTCTTCTACACGTTACCATAGAATCTGATATTCAAAGGTTCTCCCTACCCCTCAGGAGTCCTCTAAGTGATTAAGTTGTGACTCTGGAATTTGCAACATGTATTTTTGTAGGACAGTAAAGTAATCTTTACAAATTAACTTAGTCTGCATACTGTAAGGTATCTTAGCACCTCTACCTTATATTCCCTTTTGAAGGAGAGTAAAAATAGAAGGGAAAAGGGATTAGTGAGGCCTATTTTGGCAGTCTAGTGTGATTTGGCAAACAGCTCAAAAATCTTAGAGAACGGGCATTTTCATTCAGATATGTTTAAATGAGGCAGGAGACGAAGCTCAGTGGTAGAACATGTGGATGACCCTGGACGCAGTCAGGACATTTTAGTATGTTATGAATTAAGAGAGTAAATGAAGATTAAGAAGAGGGTAGTAAAGTCCAGTATTTCCTTTGCTTGATACCTGATAGATACTCCATTCTTAATAGCCAAAACTGTCTCTTTAGGGTGATGTTCTAACAAAAAGGAAATGGTATATGGAAATGGAGCTCCATTTGGGGAGGGGAGGTTTTTGGTTTGTTTTTTTTTTTAACGTGTTAAGTGTTTTTCTTGCATGTAAGTGTACCCATGCATATAATGCCTGTGGAGCTAGAAGACATCGGATCCCCTGCAACTGGAGTTGTGGGTGGTTGCCAGCCACCATGTGGGTGCTGGGAACTGAATCCATGTCCTTTACAAGAGTAGCCAGTGCACTTAACCATTGAGCCATCTTTCCAGCAGCTTTTTGGTTTTTTGTTTTTGTTTGTTTGTTTGTTTGTTTGAGGCGGGGTCTGGAAGACACAGAGATCTGCTGGCCTTTGCTTCCGTAGCGCTGAGATTAAAGGTGTGTGCCACTATTCCTAACTTTGGAGCACCATTCTTAAGGAGAGGGTTCACTGTGGTATTTCATCTTCAAGACCTTTTGTGAACTCCTGAAGATAATGTAGCTTATCAGTAGCTTCATACACTAGATGTCCTTAGTGCTCAGCCTCCTTGATGAGTTCAGAGCATGTTCAGTTAAAATTTCTACCTTTTAAGAGCCTGAAAGCATTTGTTTACAGTTGTCTTCTGCTGGCAGCATGGAGGGTACTGCCTCTGCCCTGCAGCTTTTCCCCTTGGACTTGGGGTCCCTGATAAGGAGAAATGGCAGGCCTTGCCAAGTGGGCACACTTAGAGCTTTGGAGCCTTGCTCTTTAGTTAACCAACCTCAGGGCCAATTGGATTTGGTGCTAAAGACCGACCATTCCAGAAGGTTAAGTTGTTCAATGATTCTGACACCATAAGATGATTCTGAGCTAGCTTCTGAGTTTGAGAAGGCTTGAGGACCCCAACACATAGGCTGACTGTAATTTTGGCCCCTTTTGGGCCTGCTAATTAGAAAAATTCTTCTGTGTCTAGTGCCAAAAGCAGTCCTGAGTTTCCTGGCAAGAGTCCTCTCCTGTTCTTGTGCTTTACTTTCAAGGGAGGACTAAACTACCATGGGAAAACTTGAGTCCTGAGAAAGAGCTCTCCTGTCCCTAGGAAGCCATCCTGGCCAACATACAACTGGTTGGAAGTGGAAGGTCTTATACCCCCTCAATGTACAGATACTTGCTTAGGTTTTCAGAGCATATATTTTCGAACAGATACATGTAGTGACTCTTCCCATCCTGTTAAAAGAGTTTAGAGTTACTATTCTTGACAGCATGAAGAAAAAGCTTTTGGTGACCAGTGGTCTGACAGAAAGTTGAACTCTGGCTCCTTGTCTCCTGTCTTGTTCAGAAAGAGCCAACTTCAGTTGGAAAAGGGCAGGACTAGCTGGTTGGAAACAGCTGAAGATTAAGAAAAGCCCAGGAAGATCATGAGAGCTGTGCAGGCTCCTGATGGAGAAGGGCTCCCAGGTTGGGTGCACTTTTGGTGGAGATACTGCAGAGAAAATGGGGGAAAACACTGAAGACTGAAAAGCAGGTAGAATTCCAAGAAAGAGCTGTTACAAGTCAGTACTGGGACTTGTGACTAGGACTACTTGTCGAATGGTTCAAACACAGACTAAAAATGGAATCGCTGGGTCTGAGGTGTGCATTTTTGAGCTAAAGAGCAAGTGATCTCTAACCTTAACAGCGTTTAGTTTTGTTAACTAGGTAAATAGCCAAAACTCTACTGGCAACACATCAAACTACAAATTAACCCTTTGTGGAAGGATTTCAGATGGTGTGCTACAAAGTTACTCCTGGGTCCCTTTGATTTAATGATGGGTAGGTTTATTTAAGCCTTAACTCTTTCCGATAATTTTAGAGCCATTTACAAAAGAAATAGTACTAGATAAAGAAAGAATACTGGTCAAATTTTAGATAACAGGAACCCTCCAGGAAGGGGAAGAGTGACATTAAGGATCTAAGATGTCTACCATCTGTGTAAATAAGCAGAATCTAAATGTGAGGTGATTGGGCACAGTGTTTAACTCAGTGTTAGACCCCTGGTTTAGTGCTGGTTCCATTCCCAGCACTGCAGAACATGCACACTCTGCATATTCATTACAGGAAAAGGAGATTGGCAACAGTACCAGGAAAGATTAGGATGCTGTGCACCTCGCTAGGAGTGTTGAGTGCTAACTATTGTCAGGACTTTGAACATGTCCAGAAAACTCCAATGTGGACCTAGGCTGTGGCCTGGATGATGTAGGCCTGTGCCTCTCAATGATCCTGTTGCTGGATTCTTTTCTGGTGCTCAGCGAAAGGTTCTGACTGGTGAGTGCTCTGCAAAAGGAAAACCAAGGCCTAAATGATGTCAAGAGAAAGGAATGATATATCTGAGAGTGCTGGGCTCAGAACAATGCTTTAGAAAGTTAAGGGTTGTCCAGTCAAAAATGCTGTGCTTTCCTACCCCAGCCAGGTATACCTGTTACACTTAAGTAAATAAACAAAAGGTGGTTTTCTGGCTATTATTTCTGTCGGTTTCAGTGAATATTAAACTTCTGTTAGATATGTAAGGCCAGTGCTGGATACTGAAGAGCCTTGAGCTTTTCTCAAAAGGCTAGTTCGGGGCACGGTATGGGGCACATGCTTTTCATGCCAGTACTCAACAGACACAGGCAGATCTCTGAATTTAAAGCCAGCATAGTCTACCTAGTGACAGCCTGTCCCCCCCCCCCCCAAAAAAAAAAGTCACTTGGAAGGCAAAGACAGGTGGATCTCTGTGAGATCAAAGCCAGCCTGGTCTACATTATGAGTTCCAGGCCATCTGGGCTACAGGGAGACCTATCTCAAAAAGACCTACAAAAGGCTAGACTAGTAGGGATTCAGAAATCAATGTGGAAAGTGCTACCAGAAAAACAAGCATGTTTTTATTGCCACTTCCTAAAGGGACTGGCTGGAAGTAATGGGCTTTAAAGTCAAGTAAGGTTACATGGAGATGACCCTTAAATAGTACACTTAGGGCTAGCAGTTCCTGCTAAGACTTCAGGAGCACTGAAGTGCCAGTCCCATCAAATATGTCTACTTGAAAACCTCACAGACCTACCAACCTTGCAAGCAGGTTTCTTTCTTTACCCTTCTTTACATTTTAGGTGCTGAATGCCAATGTGAGATTATAATCCAAGCAGCCCATAATGACTGTTAGGGCTCTGTCTTACCTCTCCTATGTGTTTGCCAAGCAGAGAAGGGTAGGGTAGGAGGGTATTCCAGAAAAGAAAATAAGGAAAGATTATCATGAAACAATTACATTTTCAGAGTTTATAGTCACAGTAAAAAGTTTTAGAATGAACTGGGCATGGTAGCACACACCTATAATCCCAGTGTGTGAGTCAGAAACAGGTGAATCTCTTAAGTTCCAGGGCAGAGCCTGTCTCGAAAAAGAAAAAAAATAAATGGAGTCTGAGACAAAACTCAATGGTACAACATTTGATTAGCATTCATGAGTCCTCACATCAACAACTCCGCCCCCCCTCAGGGAAAAGTATTGAGATGTATGGTACCAGAAATAAAGCTATAAGGACATGTGATCCAAATGGTGATGAATCCAACAAGACCTGCTTCCTTTAGAGAGTGGGAAGCCACCTAAGAGCAGAAAACTGACATGATCAGACATTGTCAATCCAAAGGGACTGAAAGGATGATGATGAGCTTGGGGGAAGATGTGGAAGGTAGGAATGCATCTGGCAGCAGCTCTGGGTGGAAGACTGCTAAGGCTGTGCTAAGACTATAGCAAGGGTGAAAGAGATCAGCAAGATATTGGCAAGACAAAAGTCAGTAGGACTTAATGGCTGGTCCAAGGGGGAATTCCAAAAGTTACTGCTGTCCAATCAGCTTTTTCAATATTATAATGAGCTCTTCCCTATCAATGGAATCATCTAACCAGAGATCAAGCATTTGGTTAGTAGTCATATCATGGGAGACTCCCATTGTCACATACATTGAGATTAGGTCTTAATACTTCACCAGGATTCTAGTAGCAAGCAGTCAAAAGTATGTATTAATGAAATTCCAAATTGTGAATTATTTAGCTTTCAGGGGAAGGTGGTACCGGTCAGCATCATCAGCTGATGATCTTCTCATTTTTGTTTTCAGATGTTTACAAAAGGTATCATATGCCTGTGTAGCAAATGTGCAGTGAGAAGGAGCACTGAGCTGAGCCATTGGCCTGACTAGAAGGCCCAGGAGGTCCCTTCACGTTTTGACTTGGCATACCAATATACCTGGAAAGGGTGCTGAGACAAATGCTTTCTCGGGGCCTTGATTGCCCTGTGTGTAAAATGGGGGACTAGTGCCCAATTCACTGGAATGCTGTTGGAGTCAAAGCTGATGAGAAGAGCCCATCCTAACCACTGAGCAGGGAGCTAGCTGTATTTGGCTCAGCTTCCCGGACTGGGTTTAACTGACTCAGTTCAGCTTCATAGATGCCACTGTTGCTGCTAAATCAGGCGCTTTGTAAGGCTTTGAGAGGACAGCTCTATAGACCTGCCTGGGAAACAGGTGGTAGCCCCAGCTTCTGCCTACATCTGCAATGCAGTTTTTCTGTGGATATTTATCTGTGACAAATTGTTGGTATATTAATTTTGCTTTCACTAGATTTTTTCCCCCTCATTCTAAGAACATAGTCAAATTTGTGATTCATTCCTTTAGTGGTTTTTACATGGTGGAAAACAGCACTGCTTGAGTGAGGATAGCCACACTTCTAGACCTAGTGGGAGAAGCTCAGCTGAACTAAGGGCCTTGGAGAAAGAGGGAGTGAAAAGGAGGGTGGCAGTTTCCCAAAAGTAAGAGGTAGAGAAGTCCCTGGAGCCTGAGTGGTGAGGATACTCCCCTGATCCTGGCAGACTGCCTGGTGTTGGGGGCACTTCCCTGGGACTGGGCTTCATGTAGCACTCAGAAAGCTCTGCCCAAAGCACATAGGCCCAAATGCCTGAGCATGTGTCAAAAACAGTATAATCTGTTGCACTGTGTGAAGCTCTTCATGATCCTGGAAGGAGAATAAACTGTAATACACTAAATTCCCCACTAGTGATAGGATAGACTCAATATGACCTCTGAGTTTTAAAAGAAAACAGTTACTGCCACACCAGATTTTATAGTTGCAGATTAGCTGTCAGCAGTTCCCTTCATCCCTGACAGGAAGGTTTCCTAACAAGAGCACAGAAGCAAGTCTGGTGCCAGAACCCCTTTGTGTGACCTCA
The DNA here is from genome assembly GCA_035773235.1 of Eospalax fontanierii. Lineage (NCBI taxonomy): Eukaryota > Metazoa > Chordata > Mammalia > Rodentia > Spalacidae > Eospalax > Eospalax fontanierii. The sequence goes on from CM069535.1 coordinate 58,883,751, forward strand.
CAAAGCTCTGATGTTGAGATTGAGCCATATCTGTGTCCATATGAAGGAACCAAGACCACAGGGGTCAAGTGGCTTCAAACTGACAGAGCCAGTTATCGGCAGAGCAGGACTCTGGAGCCAGCCTGTGTTGGGTTCTGATAGTGCCAATTAACAACTTGGTAACTTTGAATAAACTAAAAATTTCTGTCTCCATTTCCAAATCCACAGAATGGGTATCTTCCATGGAGTGGTTGTGGAAAAGTACATCCCAAAGCACTTTCGAGTTTAGCTTCATAGTATGTATTTTAACTGTTAGTCTGATATCAAATCTGATAGAATTATCACTCCAACCTGTCCCTGCAGAGCTGGTCTTGCCAAAAAAGACCCTGTTCCTCTAAATTCATCAGTTCCCTTGTATATGAGAATTGCTGTAAACAGCCCCCAGCTGGGGTACAGTGAACTGGATTGAAGCTCTTCCCAGGAGAGTGGGACAGACAGGAAGGCTGTAAACAGCCTTCAGCCACTCACCCTTAGAGCTCAAAATAACATTTGCCTGCCCCCATCCTGTCCAGCTGGCAGAGCTGCAGACTGAGTAAACTGCCATTTAAAGATAACCTGGCCCTCCCCATCTGCCCACTGCCTAGGCCAGCTTCTGAGGCCAGGCCCTGTCTGCCTGGGACACTGCTACTTAGGAAGTCTCCAGGGTGTGCCTGAGAGAGTGAGTGGCTACTCATACTACCCAAGCCAGCACAGCCACTCCCTTCATCCTGGGGCCCAGGTATCTGAGCTCTATTATGATTGTTGGGCACACTGGCATCCGGCAGGAGCCTGGCATTCTAAGAAGGCATAAAACCTGCAAGAACAGTGCTCTATTCTTGGTGGCTTGATGGCAGGGAAGGTAACACCCCGTCCCAGGTGCCTACTACTGAAGGAATAAGCACAGAAGACAGTATCATTTATAGCAAGAAAAATTAAAGTTAGACACCAGGACAAACAGGAAGTTTTTGTTTATTCTGGGGTAGCGGGAATTAGGAAGGACCTAGGTTTCTTCAGTTCCCAGTTCAGCCATGAGCCCTTGGCCATATTTCTGGTGCTCTTCTGGGCCTTTCTCACCCCATCTGTGGACTGTACAGAGACAATCCAAGCCTTGAGGTTGTGACATTAAGTTACATTTATGGACACAAGTTTCTTTGGAGGGAAGGAATATATAATTACCTGTCTGCAGTGTTGGGTTGCCAGAGCCAGCTGGGTGGAAAAAGTGGACAGGTAGCTGGAAGCATTATGGAAAGGACACTGAGCAGAGCAGGAGTCAGAGTCTCATCTCAGAGTCTCAGCTTAAACTACTGTAGCCGGACAAAAAGTGAGCCAGGAATCTCATGGACAGAGCAGGTTATGGTGAGTAGAGTCTGTGCCTGGGGCTGTGAGGAGGGCTTCAGGAATGCCAGGGCTTGTCCTTAGGTTATGATATGACCAGAGCATGGAAGAGGATGGAGGAATCCTGAATGAGCAAAGTATTCAGAACAGTTCCAGGCCAAACCTCAACTGGGTCACAGGCATGTCTAGTACTTCCCTGTTTCCCCAACTCCAGGTATCCTGGCTGCCTTTCCGACCGATGCACATGCCTACTAGGGATGAGGGCGGTCATCTATGTTTCCCCAAGTACATGATTTTTTTTTTATGCCAGGAACAACCGTAAATATTTTACACATGTAAGAGAGGCAAGTGATTGATCTCAAGGGCCTGGGCTTTGAAGTCATGAAAGGCCAGCTTCAAATCTCAGTAGTATAGGATGGGAGAGTTAGTTCTTTCAACTCAGTTTTCTCATCTGTACAGTGAAATGAGCTCATCTGCAAGGTTAATAATTAGTATTGTCTTGATTATATTCTAGGCTTCTGGGGTGAGGTTCCTGAAAATATGGGTAAGCCCATATTTTCTCTCGTCTGGTCACAAATGAGGAATCCAGAGACTGACTTGGTGAGGGGATGGTATTCCTGCATGCCCTTAGCTGGAGAAGATTAGTGATGGCTCAGGGTTCAGACTTTGGACAGCCTTTTCCAGATCCCCAGTCTTCATGCTCATTCCTCACTCTGCTCCATGGCCTCTCAGAACTCAGGTCTATTACGGTGACTATACTCATCTCAACTCTTTTTGAGACAGGGTCTCCCTGTATCCCCAGCTGGCCTTGATTTCACAGAGATCTGCCTTTGCCTTCCTAGTATCTGGCATCATCTCTTGGTTTCTATGCTCCAGCATCCCCTGCTAAGAATGGGCATAATGGCCCACGCCTTTCATCCCAGCACTTGGGAGGCAGAGGCAAGTTGGATGTCTGTGGGTTCAAAACCAGTCTGGTCTACATGGTGAGTTCCAGGCCAGCTAGAACTACATGGTGAGACCCCCTGTCTGTCTGTCTATCTATCTATCTACCTATCAATCATCTATCTAGCTATATGCCAGTTGAGGGTAAAGAGAAGTGAGCATTCTGCATACCAGGGCTGAAAAGTTTTCCTCCAATTTTTCAAGTAGAAAATCACCAATGGTGATGATGAGAATGGAATATTACTGAGAACTGGAAGTGCCAACCTAGAGAACAAACTTTAAGGAAAACTGGTTGGAGAAAAGTAGCTAGAAAAGGCTGAGTTTTGCGAAGTTGTTTTTTTTTGTTTGTTTGTTTGTTTTTTTATCCCTAGAGGACAGAAGTTAAGGGAGAAACTGGGCCTGTGAGATGGCTCATTGGATAGAGGTGCTTGCTGCTCCTGGGCAGGAGGTCTCCTCTTATCGCTGGCTGGATGTCCTACACTTACAAGAACACAGTGTGGGGCTACACCTCGTTACTTCCTTTCCCTAGCTCATTTACATTCTACTGCATGACCTTTCCCTCACCCAGACCACCAGAAACACTTGCTGTCTACATCGTCCACAGCTGGGAGTAAAGATCCACCTGATCTAGAAAACAGGTCTTACTGTTTCCTCTACCACTTGCTGGCTATATATATTACCTTGAGCAAGACCTTAAACATTCAAGTTATTGCAGTAAAATTGAGCTGACAATAATGATTACCAACCTGGCTTAGCTCATATAAGTGGTATAGATTCTTATGCCGAGTCCAGGGCAAAAGTGTCTTGTAAAGTGTACATGGCAGGAGACTAAGGTAGCTTTCAATGTTTTGCCTTGCTTGATTTGTAGTCCTGGTCAGGGTGCCCCATGCAGGACGAAGCATAATCACTGGCACACTGTAACCAGCCTGCCTGGCAGGAATGGATGTATTCTAAAGTGACACTTGTGCTCCCCTCTTTGGCTACCAGACTACTGAAAGAATGGACCCCAAGAAGTTAACAGTTTCCCCCAGGAATATCCTGCTGGAAGAGGAATTAACTGAAGCTTTGGGGGCATCCAGAGGAGGAATTTTCTCTTGGAGAAAGATGGACAAGTTGTCAGATGGCCTGGAAGGAGAGAGTAGATGAGATGTTTGGCAGGAGACCACACCTTAGCTGGACTTAGCTGTGCAAATCTTTTGCCTTCTATTTAAACATTACCCTTCTGTCAGGACCCCAAAGATGAACTGGGGAGATGTCACTGGATCTCTTTGACCCTCTTCCCAATGTGGCCACATTGAATAAATCTTTTTCTGCTTTTCACTATTAATTTGACTCAATTGGCTTATTGAGGATGGTTTGTTGGGGCTAAGACCCACTAACAACTCCACATGAGTTTGTAAGGATGTGGATTGACTTCCCCTGCCCTGAAGCTTTCTACCTGTATGTTCTGTTGCCTGCCCTATCTGGGTACTAAATGCAGCATTTTTGAAGGATTGCTCAATGAGGAAAAGGGTTTCAGCTGTCAGGTGTTTAACAGGATGGGCCTCAAGTGGCCACAGTGGCCTGCCATCTCTGCCGGTGAGGCTGTGGTTGGAGAACTGTCCATTCAGAGGGGGAAGGGGCCATCACAGGGAGCCAGAGCAGCTGCCAGGCCCCAGGCCTGTGGGCACCGTTGGGGACAAAGCCGCTCTGAAAAGCCTCTCAATGGGTGCCTGTTTTCTAGGAATGGGGGTAGGGTGACTCCCAGCCTCTTTCCCTTCACCTCCCCCTGCAGGACGTCCCAGACTGGACACTGGCGTAGAGGAGGTCCCAGATAAGGGAAGGTCCGGCCTGGACCCTGCAGGGTTGGCTCACGAACTAGACATTCGGAGGTGGCACCAGGATCAGGGTTTCTGCGGCCCGAGAAAATGATTGGTCTGAAACGAGGGGCGGGGCCAGGGCAGGGCCAGGCCTCCCCGATCGCAGTGCCCAGCAGCTGCTGTGCCCATAGGGGCTCAGACGGGAGGAGGCACCGTAGTGTGGGGTACAGGAAGGGCAGGGCAGTGCCCGGCTGCGTGAGGGGCGCCCGACTGGTGCTCCGAGGCCGGGTGGGCGTCGCTGGTGGGCGGATCCCGGGGCGGGGCGCGGAGCAGCGCGGGCCGGGTTCCTGCAGGCGGAGCGCTCAGTCCCTCCCGGAGGAGGCGGGAGTGGAGACCTATCCTGGCCGCAGCTCCCGCCGCCCAGCTTGGTCCAGCCTTGTCCTGCGGTCCCTGTTCCCGGCGGCCGGCCCTGGCCGTGCCCGGCCCCTTCCTACCATGCTGCCCGCGGGGCTCCGCGGAGCCGCGCCGCTCGCCGCCGTAGCCCTGCTGGTGCTGGGGGCTCCCCTGGGTAAGGATGCGGAGCGAGGCGGGGGAGGGTGTGTGAAGCGGGTTGGGATGGAGCAGAGGAGGGGTCGAGGGGACCCGGCGGAGACCCCGCGGGGACCCGGGAGACCCTCGGGCTGTCCGCGCGACCCAGATGCTGCTGGAGGGTCAGCTGAGAGCGGGAAGAAAGGGCGCTGGGAGGTCAGGTGGTGGGAAGCTGACCCCAGGAGCATGTGTCAGCTTCCGGGAGAGGCCCTTGGGGCTTCAAAGCTGAGACAAAAGTGAGCCTTTTCTTTTCGGGAGCTCACGGATTGGGGACACCAGGGCTGTGGGGTTGAGAGCGGCTGGCAATGAACTGGACTGGTGTCCACTGGGCACCCCCCACTCCTGTCCGCAGTGCTGGCGGGTGAAGACTGCTTGTGGTACCTGGACCGGAATGGCTCCTGGCATCCGGGGTTTGACTGCGAGTTCTTCACCTTCTGCTGTGGGACCTGCTACCAGCGGTACTGCTGCAGGGACCTGACCCTGCTTATCACCGAGAGACAGCAGAAGCACTGCCTGGCCTTCAGGTGGGCTCCTGCTCGGTTCACAGACCCTTCTCCATCCCTGTCCTCCAGAAGCCCGCCTGGCTTCATTGCCCATCTCCACATTCTCCAGCTAGGAGAGTCTCCTGGACTCCACATGGTGACAGAGCTAGGTGGTTGGTATTGGTTACCATCATGGGCTTGGCTGGGCTGCTTCTTGGTGCTTTTTGGGTTCTGACAGGTCCTGTGGAGGGGAGTGTACAGGATTAACATTCAAACTGCAGAGTGGCTCTATGGAAGAAGCTCTGGCACGAGTGCTGGAGACAGGTTTCGTTCACAGGCCCTCTTCTTTCTAGTAGTGTGACCTGGGAAAGACTCTTGCCCTCTATGGATCGTTGTTTTCTTTTCATAAAATTAGGACGCTTCTAGCTAGGTCTGGTGGCTCACACCTCTAATCCCAACCCTCCTGATGTTGAGGCAGGAGGATCACCATGAGTTCCAGGCCAACCAGAATTAGAATGAATTCCAACTGTCTTAAAAATGGAGTTGCCAAAATTAAAGGTTTTGTTACCCCCCGCCCCAGTTCCACCTAGTGCTGAGGACTGAACAACTCAGGGCTTCGTGCATACCCGGGCTCTACTACACCTAGCTCCCAAATTAGTTGCTTCAAACTTTTTTTTTAAGGAGCTGTAAACATATAAAACATATGTAAGGAGATTGTCTAGTAATATTTGAAAATAATGGCCCTGCATTTTTTTCTAGGGCTCTTTTAGGGCTAACGTGTTGTAAGTCAAGTAATTAAAATGTAGTTACAACAGCAGGGGTAGATGGGCACACTCCACATCCCAGCACGCTTAGTGCTAGCTAGCCAGACAGTACAGCCTTCTGGAAAGCAGAGGTTCCTAAGGGGACAGAATTCCACAAGGAACCCCAAATCTTAGCATGCTGCAGCTTCCTGCCAGCCAGGAGTTGAAGCCAGCACAGTGAGGACTCCGTTTACGAATGATGGAAGGTGAAAGGACTTGTTCTTTGTCTAAAGTCCCAAGACCATAGCAGGCATCGCTTCTGCTGTAGTCCTCTTCGTTGCTGTGGTTGCCACCACCATCTGCTGCTTCCTCTGTTCCTGTTGCTACCTGTACCGAAGGCGCCAGCAGCTCCAGAGCCCACTTGAAGGTATGCATAGTGTCAGGCAAGGTGAACTGAGATAGGCTGGGCCGAGTCCTATGATGGGTTTTAGAGTGCCACCCAGATATATGCTTGTAAGCCATGAATATTAGACAGTGTCCAGGGGTATATGGGAATATAGGACTGTGCCCATGTATGTGCATGCATATGAGCATTCACTTGTGCACAGGAGTGTATCTGTCAATAGTGTGTGTGCAGTAGGTATAAGCATGCCTGTGGCTAAGTATAGGGTGAACATTAATTGGGTGTGCGCCAGTGTACAGTGGGATGTGTAGTTGAGCATTGCATGTGACTGCACATGTACCCAAACCTGATGAGCATGGAGATGATGACACCATATGGTACATCAGTGTGGGAGGGAAGGACTGGAGGAGGGACCCCCCCTTAATGGCAGCTATGCTGGGTTCCAAGATACTAGCCCCTGGAGCTGCCACTCTTTGCCCCTCACTAGACTCTTGTTTCCTGAGGTCTCTGAGACCTGCTGAGCAGAGCAAACTGGTCAACACAGACAGACCAGCTGAGCCTCCTACATATAACTCCTTGATTAGCTCTGGGCAAGCAGGCTTTGGGAAGCAAAGGCCACAGGTGGCCAGCCAGAAGCCCGCCAGGCAGTTGCCAGGGTGCTTACCTTGATTTCCTGGGTAGGAGGAAGAGGAGGAGGTTTCTCATGGGGTGCTTGGTTTCTGAATGATGATCCTTGTCCCTCATTTAGGCCAGGAGATTCCAATGACAGGCATCCCAATGCAGCCAGTATACCCATACCCCGCGGACCCTAAAGCTGGCCCTGCACCCCCACAGCCTGGCTTCATGTACCCACCTAGTGGTCCTGCTCCTCAGTATCCTCTCTACCCAGCTGGACCCCCAATCTACAACCCAGCGGGTAAGTAGGCAGCCTGGAGCCCACATGCTGCTCGCCCCACCCCTGGCTGCAGGACCTCCCTCACCTCTCTCCCTGGTAGATCCCCTTTCCCAGACTCCTTCCGTCTTCTCTGAAAACTTCCAGGCCAGCTCTTCTCATGGCTCCTTAAGGGGGAGGGGTACTTCCTGTCCGGTGCCCTACTGACCTTCATCCTGTCTCTTTGGCTTTCAGCTCCTCCCCCCTATATGCCACCACAGCCCTCTTACCCAGGAGCCTGAAGAACCAGCCGTGGCTCTGCTGCCCCTTCCGTGCTGCCATCTTTGGGAGATGCCCCATCCTGCACCTGCATCCTGCCCTGGGGGTGGACAGGGGTCTTTTAGTCACCAGGCCCCAGACCAAGCCGAGCCCTGGGCCCTGCTGGGGACAGAACCCCAGAGAAGTGGCAGGGAGCTTAGGTGGAACCAGGTCATGAAGGGTGGGTAGGGAGGCTTGGGATTCGTGGGCTATTTTGGGGGTACAGGGGGTAAGATGAGAGCCCGGGTCACAGCCTACGCTTTCAAGTAGTTCCTTTGCCTCCAGGATCCCTAAAAGAAATGTGGAGCCCCTCCCATTTGCCCTCTTTGGTCTGAGGTTGGGACGGTAGGGGGCTATGTCAACAGCTGGCCACAGCCCTCCCCTCTGACTATCCCACTGGCCGGAGAGCTCTGGCCTGCTGGATTAAAGCTGTAATGATGTACCTTATGTCAGTGGAATCATTGGGCCTCCCCACCCCTTCCCAGAGCCCTGCCTCCCACTGAGCCCAGACTGTTGGCCTACTCTACATTCCACAGCAGGGGAAGGCAGCATCTCAGCCCTGTCTCAGGCAGAAGCCTGGAGGATCCTTTGGTTGGTTCCCAGAGCAAGTGAGGTAGACTTGTGGCAGGTAGAAAGAGAATTCATCTGCACTTAAGGGCCATCTGTAGCACAACCAGTTATACAAAGGCGCCTCCCCATCCAGGTACTCTTAGATTCAAATTTGGGTTTCACTACTGTCTGATCTTGAGCATGTCTCTGAATGTCTTGAAACCTAGTGTCTTCACTAGGGAAGAATGGGAATAATAGCCCATTCTAATCTATTTATCTAACTATCAGGGAGGATAAAATACAGTGGACGTGAAACTATGAGTCTGTCCTTTCTTCTTGATCAGGCTCAGGGCTAAAAACCAAGTGGGAGACTGGTTAAAAACCATCCAAGGAGACTGGTGTAAGGTACTTCTATCACCTGCTTGATCCTCATGGTACATACACTAAGGCAGCGGGCCCTACAGGCCTACACCAGGACCTTCCAGGTGTGGAGGGGCATGACGTCTACTTAAAAGAGGTGATCTGGGAGTGACAGCAGGTGCCTGGAACTGTCTGGCTCACTTTACTTGCTTCGTTCCCTGGAGCACCAGGGAGTGACTTGGGCTCTCTGGCAGATCCAGGAAAGAGTTTCTTAGTTTGAGGGCTTAGGGGTTCGTGGGATAGGACGCAGGGCCTCCATGCATGGTAATGTGTTCTACTATTAGGCTACACCCCCAGCCTAGTTTTATAGTTCTGATTTGAGTGGAACTCAAAAAGTGTCAGCTCACCCAGTGTTCCATTTTTCTCCAGGTTCCTCCCAGGTCCCTAAGTTTGGCCTTTTTTATTCAGCCACCCTCAGAAAATATAGCCCAGTGCAGCCTCAGGTGTCCAGCAGCCCAGCAAGGTCCTGCTTGGGGCCACTGTGCTCGCCATGCCCCCAGGGCCCTCTGCAGCCACATACCCAGGGGGATTTCTTCTTATCGTGTAGTCTAGAAGGCTGGAGCTTTGGGGCCAGGGTCACAGACTCCCTTGGGCAGAGGCCTACTCCCATATGAATTCACAGCTTCCCCCTTCCCAGTGAAACCAAGCTGCATGTGACTTTGCCCCTGAACCTGACCTGTCACAGAGGGACAGCTGATGCTGCTGGGGCCAGCCCTAAGGCCACAGGTGCAAATTCACTTTCTCCTTAAGGGTGGGGGCAAGAGGTGGAGCAGGTGCTACACAGAGGTGCTTTCACATTTCAGAGGACCACCTTTGCCCTGAAGCTCATGGGGAGGAGAGGCACTGGATAAGGTTTTTGAATTCTTTAGGGGGCAGGAGAGCATAGAAATGTGTACAGGACCTTGACAGCCAGAATTTAGTACCTTGAGTCAACCACCTAGGGCCAATGACAAGTTGTTCTGTACTCTAGGGTGGGAGGCGAGTTTACCTCAGCCAGAGCTACAGATGAAAAAGTGCAGAGGCTCAGTGTCCAGTTAATTCTGCAAAGCATTGGACAGAAGTCTAAGAAAAAAGGAGAGACTTTCGGGTGCCAGGGTTCTGCATAATCTGGCAGAGCCCTGTCACATACTGATGTTCTTTAAATGAGAGGGGGCTGGGGGCCTGCAGGAGGGAGTCCTAGATGAGAAGCGGGCTGCAGGCAAGGTGGGCCTCCAGTGGATGCTGCGGGTGGCGGGGCTGTCTTCCAGGCTGACTTCAGGACATTGGTTTTCCAGAAAAACATGCTCCTGTGTGAGTCACACTGTCTGAATCTTAAGTTTCTTTCCTTAGCCACCCCCACCCCTCAGGTTTTTTTGAGACAGGGTTTCACTATGTAGCTGGCTGGCCTACAACTACCTATGTAGGCTAGTCTGACCTCCAACTCACAGAGATCCTCCTGCCTCTGCCTCCCAGTACTGAGATTAAGTGGGTGTGACACCACACCTGGCTTCCTGGAGCCCCTAGATCGTCATAACTCGTCGCATGTCGAAATTCTGTGACAGCAAGTTGGATGAGCACCTCGACCACCTCCAGTATCCACCTAGTGCCGACCCTTTCCTAGCTCTGGCACCTCCTGAACTTAGAAGGTGGGGTCAAGGGCGAGTGGAAGGAGGGCCAGGAGACAAGAGCGGAGCCCCAGGGAGTGCTGGGAGCGTGAGGGGGCAGAGGAGACTGCAGGCGGGGGCAGAGGAGACTGCATCTCCCACGTCCGTAGGATGGACCTGCTGTCAGGAGACCTGGATTTGAGCCCGGATTCATCAACTTGGATGAGTCATTTGCTTTCTTTGAACCTCCTATTTTTCCCTGTAAAATGCAGACTCTAGATGGGATAGATGCTTTCTACTTATAGTTCTAGACCCCAGGGAAGCGAAAGCCCACCAGTACGTTGACTGCAGGTAGGGAATCACGTGCGTCCTCCCTGTACCCATGTGCGCCACTGCGCCCCACAGACATTCGGCAGGCATGGGTCCGGCGTCGCTTCCCACTCGCAGGTCTTCTCCCTCTTGTCCGCTGCTCTGGTCACCAGCTCAGCTCTGGGCAGCTCCGAAAGCTGGGACGTGGTGTGCCCCCAGGTGGCGCTGCGCTCCCACATCAGCTTTAACGGCTACATAGAAAAGATTACATCATCCCAGGCTGAGAGCACTGCCTTAGGCGGACGTGGGGAGTGGCTTTTTCCTCTGGATAAATGAGTTTCAAGTTAGGTAAGAAAAGGTCCTAAGAGTGATGGGCTCTAGGAGGGATTTAAGATTGGAAACAGGTGCATAGAGAATGCGCCTCTAATCTCAGCACTCGGAAAGCTGAGGAAGGCGGTTCCCTAAGAGTTTGAGGTCAGCTAGGGCTACATAGTGGGAAAATAAAAGATCGGAGCTAGGTTAGCTGTTTCGGTCCGGCCTCTAGTGTCATCATGCACACTATCAGTTCATTTCAGTGGTGGAGAGGCAGGCTCTGCAATCAGAAGCTGCTGGAGGGTGAGGACCTCGGCTCTGGCTTTTATTAGCTATGTGCCTTGTTAACATCTTTGGCTCAAACTCCATCTGCAAATGGTGAAGCTATTGACATCCACCCCAGAGAGTTAGAGGATCAGCTGGAGCAACCTTAAGCATCTAGCTAGTGCCTGGCACTCAGCAGGTGCAGGCTCAAGGGCTTGCCTCCAGCTCACACCCTTCCAGAGATAAAAGTCAGCAATTGTGCTTTCTCCCCTCCCCTGGACGGTCCATTGTTTAAGGTCACAGCAGATGGGTAGAGGGGAATGGGCTCAGACTGCATCCTGGGGTCTGAGTTCTTTGTCCCCTCTGATTTGGGCCAGATCTAGCACATCCCTCCTGCTTCCTTAAGGATGGGGACTCCACCCATATTCCAATTGCTTTGCTCTCTGCTACTGAGGCAAAAACTGGAGGCAAGAAAACCTGCCAGTAACCCAGAACCCAAATGGCAATTTTACAATGCCTAAGGGTGGCAGTTACCTTCAAGCCAGTAAAGGTCAGAAAGGGGCTTTTGTTGTGGGGACAATGTTGGAGATGTAACCCAAGGCCCCCATAAGCTAGGCATGTGATCTAACACTGAGCTGCATCCCTAGCACAAAAGATGGTTTTCACATACATCTAGGGATGAATAAAGTAGCCCTGTCAGGTCAGGAGTATGGTCTCTAGCAGGGGCATGCTGGGATGACAGGACCTCTGGCCTGGGGTCACACTGGTGCCATTCCTCACTTGGTCACTCTACTTTTCTGCCTGTGTCTTCTTTGGCCTATAACTTCTGCGAAGAGCTGGCCTTAAGCCCGTAGTAGGAAGAGTCACAGAGTGCACATCCCTGAGCATGCCTAATATAGCCATCCCTGTGTGCCTCTCTGCCCTGTCACCCCTGAGAACAGCTCTAGGCAGCAGGACTGGCTCGGGAACAGGCCTGAAACATCAAATGAGAGGCTGTCTCCTCAGGAGTTCCAGCTTTCCCCAGTGTTGCCTTTTCTGCAGGCATGAACAGACTCGAGTTGATTTCCACGGTCACCTTGAGCTTTTAGGGCCCTCTAGTGAGCATTAGGATTCTTAGCACATGACAAAGGTAAGGCGCACACTCACAGCTAAGTTTGTATATATTATCAAAATCGTATGGAAAACAGACTCAGAGCTGTTTATACAGCAGCAGGCGGCGTGAAGAACATGTCTGCTTTGGCATCAACATTCGGGTCCAGCTGCTGTCTGCCCCGCGCCTCCCATCTGGAGCCACCTCTCCATCAGGCACTGTCCAACCAGGCTGCTGCTCAGGAGAGCAGACGGTCTGTGACCTCCTCGGCCCTCCCACTCTCCCCTCGAACCTTATGCCTCCATCCTTCCAGTGCCCCACGGAGTGCCACCAGCCCAGCAGATTTGCCTCAAGGGCTCCTCAGAGCCCCGAATCCTGGCCCTGGAGGCAGTGAGGCTGGGTGGGTGTGTGATCCCTCGGGACATCTTTTCTCCATCATAGGCCTCTGGCAGTGTGTCTGCTACATGGGCCCTGGGCAGTGCCATCTTCTCTGTGATGTGCTTAAGGACTCTTCTTGTCCGAAAACCTTAGCTCCAGGTGTCAAAGCAATTTTTTGAAGAACCTCAGAGACAAGAAAAGGAAAGTGAGAAGAGATGAGGTGTCCTCCCTGGAGCATGGCCCAGGCCTCCAGCTCTCCCATGGCGGAACAGGACAGCTGTAGCATCTCAGCCAGGGTGGGGTGGGTGGGGTCTGTGTAGCCCTGGTTCATGAGCCTGGGGAGTCATGACATTGGCACCAGTGCCCGACAGCCTGACAGCCTGATCCTACTGAAGCAGCTTGGGCACCTCCACCTATAAGGAAAAAAAAGCAGAAATGGGTTAGTCAGGGAACTCAGCGGGGTGCTGCGGGACAGCGCCAGGTGCCCCCGTGTGTCTGTGGGTGACTGGATGAGGTGTTGACACCAGAGCAATACTTTTTCTCTGTAAAAACTGGTTGGTAGCCAATGGCCCCTGAATTACAGCTGGGGTTGGCCTTTATTTATCTCTTGGATCCTAGGCAAAATGATGTCATGGGAAGTAGGGTATCGAGTCAGGAAGGCACACAGCCCTGGGCTCTGCCACTCAAGTGGGACTTCCAGGGAAGCAGGACCGGGAGAAGGAGAAGATCCACAGATGGTTCTATGTCTAAGGAGTGGTAAAGGTAGACTCTCCCAAAGGGCAAATCTTTGGGATAGCCTACCCTATGGGCCTGGACTCATCTTGAGAGTGCACTGAATAGAACAAAGATCCTTTTTATTTGAAGAATGGAGAAAATGAGACTTGTAGGTAGGGCCCTCAGCAACCTTGTATGTATAAAGGCGTCTCTTCATTCCAGGAGGAAGCAGGTTTGCCTAAAGGTAGAGAAAACAAGACTGTGGAGTGAGAGGCTAAAGGAAACTCCTTAAAGGATGTATGAGGTCTCACCTAAGGAAGATGCAGGTGACCTGCTGGGGCATGATGGCTGACAGGACCCAAAGGGCCCAGGAGTCTGAGGCCTGCAGCCTGACACGGGCTCCCCAGCATGCGTTCCCTCCGCAGCACCATCCTCTCATACAAGCCTAGAGCTACCATGGCCCTGTGGACTGTGCCCACCTCACTCACCTTCTTCAGCTGCTTGAGATTGCTGGAGCGGATGGCAGCCAGGAGCTGGTCACGTGAGTTCTTCTCCTGGGCAGGAAGGACTTTGTCTCCCATCTTCCTCTGAGTGGCTGGTGAGAGTGAGTTCTTTAGGTTCTCCATGATAAGAGGTGGAGCCAAGGGAGGAGGAGGGGGCGGTGGGGCTGCTGGAGCACCCCCTTTCTTGGGTGAGTTCTTTGGAGTAGGTTTTGGAGATGGCTGAGGTGAAGGTTTGGGGGAGCCCTTGGCCAGAGCCCCGACCTTGGGCACCTCCAGCCGATCCTTCTTCTCTCCGCCAGCTTCCTGGGCCTGCCTTTGCTCCTGTAGCCGCTTCTGTCGCTGTTTGTCCATGTTGCGACTAAGCAGGTTGGTGACAGTCATCCGGGGTCCAGCCAACTCAAAGTGGTAGCCCAGCTTGAGCAGAGTAGTGTTCTCCTTAAGCAGCTTGGCGATCTCCATCTCAGTTTTGCCCCCACAGATGTGCCTCTGGTTGTGGAAGCGCAGCTCGGTCAGTGTGCTGTTCTGGAGGAGGGCCCGGAAGATGGCCAGGATGCCTTTGCCGGTGATGTGATTGGAGTCCAAGTTGAGACTGGTGATGGTCTTGTTGGCCTTGAGCATGATGGCAATAGCAAAGGCCACATGGTCATCAGCTCGAGTGTTGGCCAAGGCAAACACCTTGACCACGGTGTTGAACTCCAGGGCCTCAGTGAACCGGACCAGGATCTCATTGGTGATGCAGTCTGAGTTGTTGACGTTCACCTCGGTCATCTCTGGGTCATTGTTCTTCACTCTCTCCAGAGGTTCGTCAAATATGCTGGGAGCTGCTTCCTCCTCTGCTCTGGCCGGCCCTTCAGAGGACTTGCTGGGGCCCCCAGGGGCCTGCTTCTCAGCCTTGCTCTCTTCCTTGACTTCCTTGTCATGTGGGTTCTCCTCTTTCTTACCTTTCCCCACCTTTCTGACGCCGCTGTCTCCGCTTGCTCTCTGTACACCCTCATCCTCCTGTTTCTTGTCTGTGCTCCCACTTGGCCTTTTCAGCATGGCGTCTTCTCTCTGGGGGTCTGTGTCCCTGCTCTTCACTGCCACCTTTTCCTCCCCCTCTTTCTTAGCGGCTTCCTTCACCTCCTCTTTCTTTTTGTCCTTGTCCCTGCTCAAGCTTGTGTTCTTGTCACTCCCTTTCTTTTCCTCTTCCTTCCTCGTGGCTGCTGTCCGATCCTCTCCTCTGCCATCCTTCCCGGACTCCTTCTTGTCCACTGCAGCCCTGACCCTGCCCTTGTCAATGCCCCTGATGACTTTTTCCTCCGTGGGCTTCTCACCCCTTCTGCTGTCAGCCTCCTCCAGGTCTCTGGAGAAGCTTTTCTTTAAAACTCCCTTCTTCGGCTCCTTGCCCAGGTCTGAGCCCTGTCTAGAGCCCAGGGCCTTTCTTCTGGCATCACTGGCTCTTTCCTCTCCATTCTTAGCATCTGTCTTGCTCCCCACTTGATTGCTTTCCTAGGAATTCAGAAAAGACAAATGAACGCGGAGGCCAGCTGCAGAGGGACGGAGCCCGCATGGGACAAGCCGGGGAGGGCTCCTGTGAGCACTCTTGAGCGTCTGAAGGACATTTGCCTTGAGGAAGAGTGGCAGCTTGTCTCTGTTGAGTTCAGCTGCAGAGTGGACTGATATCAGACTCAGGGCCTCAGGGTCCATGGCCAAATGAACACCTGCAGAGAAAGCAGCTCCTCCCCGAGAACACTCACAGACCTTTTCTGTCATGAATGACAGATTTAGAGTACCCTGCTACAGCAACGGAACCTGAGGCAAAAGACAAAATGCTAGTACTGTCTCTGTTTCATACAGTGTCGAATGGTTGTTCATTCTAGATTTTTTGGATTTTTAAAAATATACATTGCGTCTGGAGAGATAGCTGAGGTTAAGAGCACTGGTTGCTCTTGTAGAGGACCAGGGTTCAGTTCCCAGCACCCACATGGCCGCTAACAACTGTCAGTAATGCCACTTCCAGGGGATCTCATGCCCTCTTCTGGCTTCCCAAGGCATTGCATGATACAGGCAAAACACTCATATATATATAAAATAAAAATTTAAAAATACATATACATGAGAGAGGCCAAAGAGAAGGTTCAACAGGTAAAGGGGCTTGCTGTGTAAGTCTGATGACCTGAGTTCAGTCTTCAGATCCCACGGTAGAAAGAGAAAGCCAATTCTCTAAGTTGTCCTCTGACCACCATGTTGGCACCACGGTATGCCCATGTGCACAGTCACACACACACATCATACACATGATAAAAAAAATACAAAGTTTAAAATACATTAAAATGTCAGTGTGTGTGTGTGTGTGTGTGTGCACGCATGCATGTGTGTGTTGCTGGGGATCAAATGGCCTCACACACTAGATAAGTGCTAGATAAGTTCAGTGCTCCACCGCTGAGCTATACCCTCAGCTGAAGCCAATACATCTACAAGAGACAAAGATACTGGAAAAATCAAGATAGGATTGCTAACATTTGATTTTACCAATTAAGGATATTTCTAAATTCTATCCACCAGTGAAATATATATTTCTATATTATTGAAATAAGAAGGAACTAATAAAGAATTATGTAGACAAAATAAAGGTTGTACGATTACATTAAACATGCATTTTCCTTAACAGTTCGTAGTGCTGTCTTTATTGTTTAGCAAGAACTTTGCTCGGGACAGGCCCCTCTTTGTGGGGAGCCCCAGAATCCACTGGATCAGGCAGTTTGGGGGGCAATCTGCCACAGTCGGGGTCTAAGAGTCTGTGGCTCCACTTTGACCTCGGGTGCTATAGTGATATTACTTGGAGCGACCCTGGGACGGAATCAGCTGAGAGCTATAGAGAATTGAGTGTTACAGGCAGCACAGGTCACCCAGCACCTCCACAGAGCCCTGTTTCTTCCTGCACAAGGTGGCACAAGAGCCGGTTTTGACAGACTGCCTGAGATGAGATAGGATGTTTGACTGTCTACCTTTGATGGAGAGTAACTGGGCCACCAAGAGAAGCTATGAGGTCCCTCCCTGATGATTTCCCTTTTTCTTTTAATAGGATGAGACCAAAAAGGGCTTCTGTTTTTTCAAGAGTACCCCATGGGATGTAGAAAGAGGAGAGGGCAGGATTTGGAAGAGCAAAACTCCATGGCACCCTCTGGCCGTGATCCCGTCCTCATCCCCGCACTTCCCAGATGGGATACAAAGTGGAGTCAGTTCTATGGAAACTCTGTATCCGCATTACAAACATGCCACTGGGGACCAGGCCTGCCTGGGTTTACTTAGCAGAAGGCCTTGACTTCTCAGCTAGAATCACAATAGCCAAGGACTCAAAGCCTGGAAGACAGGGCCTTAGACTGTGCCTTTCCAACCTCCAGCCAGTGGGGCCAGCAGCACTAGGTGTCCCTCAAGCTATGCAATGAAGCAGAGGCAGAGATTCCTCTGACTCTCATTCTGTCCCCTAAGAAGGTGAGTTTGACCCTTCAGATCACTGTGGAACAGCAGTGATGGTGACTTTGCTCTTTGTAAAGGACTATGCAAATATAATGTAAATGAGGAAAACCAATGGCTTTCCTTTTAGGGCACTGTTATAAAGACCTGCACGGATTAGCCAGTGAATCCCCTCTACCCTCCCTTCCCACCAGGTCCACATGTACTTTTCTCTCAGATCCCTCCACTGTGGGAACATGGTGGAGAGAGCCCTGAATGGGATAGCCTCTTCAGCTCAGCTCTGGAGGTCTGACCTAAGCCAGAGGTTTCTGCCCCTCCCTTCTCCCTTTCTTCTCCAAATGTGCCCAGCCATCTCTGCAGAGTGCCCAAACTGCTCAGCTCACCGGCTTGGCTTAAAGGGAAGCTGAGATCCAGAGATGACAATCAGCAGCACTCAGCAGGCTTAGAAGAAACTGGGGCTCAGACCTTCACCAACAACTACCAAGTCCATGTCTGGCCTTTTCTGTCAGGGACCAGGGCTGCTCCACCTCTCTCTTGTCTTTGCCTGAGTTCCACACCTTCCACAGAGCCTCATACACCAGTAGCCCCCGCTCCCCCCACCCCCGCAGCCCCAGGCACCCCTTTACAATCCCTCAGCCAGGACACCATCTCCACATTTTAACCCTTTCTTTGCCAGACCCCACCCCCGCCTCTCCCCTTGTCCTCCTCAAGGACCAGCAGCCACTCCTCTAGTTGCTTCCCCTGCGCTGGGGTCCTGGTCAACTAAGAGTTGCCAAATGGCTGTTCTTGAGGTGTGCCAACCCTTTAAAAAGAACCAAATGAAAAACAGGCTGGGTTGGGGGGGGGCACTGATTAATCATGTTTCCTCCAAATAGCCAGGAATGAGTGGGGTTGGGACACGCTGCAGCAAGCACAGCCCTGGGAGCTCAGACCTTGCCTTAAAAGGAGAAGGAGCACACGGTGCACCCAGGCCTAGAATTTCGCAGAGTCCAGAGCCTTGCACACAGCCAAGCTGCCTCTTTTATGCTTATCTGAGAGGGAGTCTGAGCTAACTGCTTGCTTTTGTTTCTAGAACTAGTGGTGCACATCCTGGTGGCCGCCATAGGTTATTTTTGTCTGCAGTCCTATCTCTAGACCTTACTTGACCTTTCATCATGTATAGGAAGAGGAGTTTTAGGTTAGATATAGCAAATAGCTTCAGAGAACGATGTGCTGGCCTTCAGATGAGAGGGCTAGGTAGCACTGTTTTTCCCCTGGGAAAACCTGAAAGGTTCCAAGAAGCCCACAGGAGCGGGCGGGGTCTGGAGTCAGGAGCGGGCCGGGATCTGGAGTCAGGAGCGGGCCGGGATCTGGAGTCAGGAGCGGGCCGGGGTCTGGAGTCAGGAGCGGGCCGGGATCTGGAGTCAGGAGCGGGCCGGGGTCTGGAGTCAGGAGCGGGCGGGGTCTGGAGTCAGGAGCGGGCCGGGGTCTGGAGTCAGGAGCGGGCGGGGTCTGGAGTCAGGAGCGGGCGGGGTCTGGAGTCAGGAGCGGGCGGGGTCTGGAGTCAGGAGCGGGCGGGGTCTGGAGTCAGGCACGGATGCTAGCGCGTGGGAAGGATGACCTCTGGAGGACCTCCAGTGGTCTGTGACACATAGACTGCACTGGGTCAGAGGTGAGAGGCAATTCCTCACCTGTCTCCTCCAGGCAAACGTTTGGCCACGTGATGGTGTCCTGTTTGTTAAAATCCATGTTAAAAGCCGAGGGGGTTGTTCTAGTGAGCAAACAGCCAGCGTCTTCCCCATCTCTAGGTCTCCTGTGCTACTGTTTGTGAAGTCTTACCTGATTACAGAGAAGCCTCCAATTCAGCAGCTCCAGTGTCGAAAGAGGAGAGAGAGGAGAGGACGGGTTTGTCTATGTGAAAAGGCAAGGGCCAAGAGCTCCATGTGCTATGGAATCCTGTTAGCCCAGGCTAACCTCTACCCCAGTCTTTTTCCTCACCTGAAGAGGAGCTGTCTCTCCTCTGCATCACTTTCCAGTTAGAGGCAATCAGATCTCCTCTGCCTGAGCTCCAGGCTGGGGCAGTGACTCTCAGTTCCCCACTCTGCCTTTGGAAGAACCTCTTTCTAGGCCTTAGCTGGAGTGCTGAGGTCAAGCCATGTTGGTAGATCTGGAGCTCAGCAGGAGTCTTTGCGCCTGGCCCTAGCTCAAGGTTGCTTCCTCCAAGATCAAGGGTACTGTTAAATTAACTTAATTAATTTAAAAATGTTTTCTGAGGGGGCTAGAGAGATGGCTTAGTGGCTAAGAGCACTGGTTGTTCTCATGGAAGACCCAGGTTCAAATCCGAGCACCTACATGGAGGCTAACAACTGTCTGTAACTCCAGTTCCAGGGGCTCCAACACCCTCCTCTGTCTTCCACAGGCACTGTACAACATGGGTGCACATGCAGACATAACATTTGGACACATAGAAAAAGAAGCAAATAAAAATGTAAAAAAAAAAAAGTTTTTTGAGAAAGGGTCTCAAAATGCATCCCCAAGCAGTCTGGAGTAGACCAGGCTGACTTCAGACTCAAAGAGCTCTGTCTCTGCTTCTCGAGTGCTGGGACTGAAGGCATGTGCCACCACATCCAGCTAAAGACTTGTTTTTTAAACCAGGAAAATGGGTGACAACTTCCAGCCCTGAATGCGAACACCTCACCACCTGTCCCTGGTCCTGTTCTATGTCTCAGAACCCAAAATCTCAGTCCCTTGCTCTTCCCAAGAAGCCAACCTGCCCCATTCCCTTTGGCTGCCCAGTGACCCCCTGGCACAAAGCACTAATACCATCAGTCTCATCTGTTTGCAGAAGGGAGGACAGAGAGGGACTGACCACAGGTCCCTTGGGAGAGCGGCTCCCTTTCGAGCGGGTGTGAAGGGCAGAGGGCCCCGCCAGGGTTAATAGGGACAAGTGGGGACTTCTCCAGGCTCCTGCCTCATCCCACCTGGAGTGACGATACAGATCCTAGGTTCTCTTGGCAAGGAATTTCTAGAGTTCCTACTGCTGTTTGGTGACTGTAGCATTCTTGGACGGGCAGACTAGGAGACACACCTCTGTGTCTTGGTGATCTGTGGGCAACAGCCCTGTTCTGACGCACTGCAAGCGCATTAGACAGATCTTATGAGCTGCCCTAGAACGCTGCAGGCTCCTTTCAGGACTGTCAGGAAAACTGTATTATTCTAGAAATGTTCTGCCTTTGAAGCTGTGGAAGCCCATTGGCTCTGCATATTGTTGGCCTGTGTACAAACTCCAGCTCTGCCGCTAACTAGTTGGGCACCCCTCAGAATCTATTATTCCATGAACAGCAAACTGACCCCCGGGGGTTCCTCACCTGGCCAGGACTCAGATTAAGGCCCTCATGCAAGAAGGGCTGGAATAGGAAACACATCACACTGCTCTGAGAGCCTTAGGGAAAGAACTCACTGAAGACCTGTCCCTCCTCCTGCTTGAAGCCTCCTGCCCCCTTTGCTTAGTGTTTTAGAATTGTTTAGCAAAGCAAAACTGAGCACTTACTCAATGGCCAAAGGTACTACGGTCTGCACTTTTCTATGGAAAATGAAGCCACTGCCAGAAGTTTACCTGGAGGGTGAGAGGCTTGGAGGGGACCAGGCTGTTTCGGGAAGCCTCTTCCACCCCACTCTAGTCCAGCAGTGACAAAGGCAAGGGTATGGGGCAGGAGTAGGCACGACGCTTGTACAGAGCTGAAGTCCTCATTCTTGAGTCTGTCACCCACAGCCCATCCTGCTCCTTCAGTCACGCATCAGGACAGGAACGTGGAGCTGCCAGTCTTCTACACTCAGTTCAGAAGGCAGAGCAGGCAAGGGGACGAGCCACGGCGTGGCTGTGCAGAGTGCTTAGGGCAGACATCCCCAGGAGCGCCGCTGCCTTGGCTGAAGGCATCCCTTCTGTTGGTCAAGGAGCTGTTTTGCTGCTTTGGCCTCCCAGGAAAGGCCAGGCAGCCCCTTCCTTAGCCTTCCCAGGAAGACGTCCCCCAGTTCCTATCTTACCTTGCCTTAGGGACAAGGCCTTGACACCTCCCAGAAACCTGCTTTTTGGGCTCTCCCCAAAGCCTGACATGCCAGCCACCCTGTCTCAAAGCCCCTCAGAGGAAGCATGGCCCCTTCCCCTGCCCTACTGAATGAGTCCTGAAGAGCTGTTCCACTCACCCTTCCTGGCTGTAAGGAGCCTGTAGGAAACTGAGACCCGAGAACGGGGGCCGCAGAAAGGGAAGGAAACAGGAACTGAGGGTACAATAAAACTGTGCCTCACACCCCTTCATTAACATTCTAGAAGAAGCATACTTTGGGGGATGTTCAGGCAGGTATATAAAGACTCACACAAATATTCCTGCCCACAACTGGAGCACAACCCCTGTAAGAATCAAGACTTAAAACAGAATTCCTCTTTGGACTGGGGGCTTTGTCACATGATATGAGTCTACCAAGCTGCCTTCTCACGGGGCTTTCTGTTTTGTTTGTTTTAAGAGACAGCACCTCACTTAGGCCCAGGCTCATCTCAAACTCTGGGTAGTTGAGGATGACCTTGAACTTCTACATGCTAGACAAGTATTCTACCAACTGAGCTACTCCCCCAGCACCTCACAGCACCGTTTTTTAAAGACAAGGTCTCACTATGTAGCACTGGCTAGTTTAAAATGGCTATGTAGACGAGGCTTTCCTTGAACTAACAGAGATCTGCCTTCCTCTGCCTCCCAAGAGCTGAGATGACAGGTGTGTGTCACTATACCAGGCCCTCGTAGTGCTTTTTAAGTATGCTGATGACTCTGGGGCTCTCAGCTGATGGAAGCAGGAAGGAGCGTGAGACATCCAGCCAGGCTCTTACACAGCGTAAGAACCCCACGAGTGCTTGTTTGTGATAAGAGCCAAGTCTCCTCAGATGGTTCTCAGTAGACAGTCAGAAATGGGAAGGTGTTAGGCTCAGACAGAATCCACATGGCCTTTCCACACCAGAAATGGGCTCTGTGTCCACCCTGATCTCCTGCTGGGAGACACATGACATGCAGTGTAGGACCTGTCCCTCTCATCCCCAAAGGCACCAGGCAATTGGGCATAGCCTTCCACACGACCAGGGTTTCAGAGGGGTCATGTTGGATCCCCAGGGAAGCATGCCTACCTGGTAAGCTCTGAGCTGAGTGGCTTGGCCCAGATAGTCAAGTGGCTAAGAAAAGCTGTGCTGCTGCCAGCATCCCAGTGTACCACTATAGTCAGCCCACTTAAGCAAGTGAGTCAGCCCTCTTGGGGGTGGTACAAGGTCCAGATCCCTGGTACGAATGTCCACAGATGGCAGGTCAGGAAATGGCAAACCCAGGCTGTCCCTTCCACTTAAAGAAGAAGTCAGACAAATGATAATAGCTCAGGTCAAAGCTTTGAGCCTATTTCTAAATGGCACAGTCCCCATCCCCGGCTGCCAAGGTACCTGAGGAATCAGGTTCTAAGACCTGTGTTCCATACTTTCACCCGAATCCGCCAACAGCTTCCTAACACTCCTGCTCTCCAGCAAGAGAGCGGCTAACCCTGCTGATGCTCCCTTCCCGTGTACCACCAGTGCTTGTCACACCCGCTTGAGAGAAGAAACTGGAGCCCAAGATCACACAGCTATTCCACATGGAGGCAGGGATTCAAGTTCAGGTTCTCAAGCTCAAGAATCTTAACTTATAACACACACACACACACACACACACACACACAGTCTCCTTTGGCATCCACAGAAGACTGATGCAGGGGTACTATAGACACCCAAATCCATGATGCTCAAGTCACTTATATTAACAACACAGCACTTGAATGGAACCCACACACACCCTCCTCTAGCCTTTAAATTATCTCTAGACCACTTATAGATTCAATATAGTATAACTGCTCTGTAACTAATTGCTATACTATTTTAAATGTTGTGGTTTTTACTGTTTTTCTTCCCCATATGTATTCTATCTGAAGCTGGTTAATTCAATATATGTGGCATGAGTGGGCAAGGAGACTGAATTATCCATCTTTAAAAATTTTTTTATTTATTTTTATTTTATGTGTGTAAGTGCACTGTATCATGCAATGCCTGTGGAGGACATAAGATGGCATCAGATCTCCTGGAACTGGAGTTATGGGTGGTTGTTAGCCACCATGGGGGTGCTGGGATTAGAACCCAGGTCTTGTGCAAGAACAGCCAGTGTTCTTGACCACTGAGACATCTCTCCAGCCTATCCATATGTTTTTAAGGTTCTGGGGATGGAGTCCAGAGCCCTACACATACTAGACAAAAGCTCTACCAGCTACGGCCCAGTCTAGAAATGGCTCTTCACTCCTCAGCTACCCAACACTAAGCTAAGTATGTTAATAAGGGACTATGAGATGGACCTGAGTTCAATCCTTGGGGCCCACATGGTGGAATAAAAGAACTGACTCCTGTAAGTTGTCCTCTGACTTCCACGTATATGTTGTGTGTTAAGTGTGGGCTCCCTCATCCCCCAACTCCTTCATACACCAATAAATAAAAGTACTTTTAAATATTAAAAAAGAATATAGCCAGGCGTGGTGGCACATGCTTTTAGTCCCAGCACTCAGGAGGCCAAGGCGGGTGGATCTCTGTGAGTTCAAGGCTGGTCTGGTCTACATAGTGAGTTCCAGGTCAGCTGGGACTACAGGGAGATCCTACCTTAAAAAAGATCAAACAAACGAAAAAAGAATGTTAATAACAATATCCATAATCAACTACCGTTCACAAGGTCAAGACTGCTGCGCGCTTCCTGGGTCTTCTGTGTAGTTTGTTCTTTAGAGCTGTTGTCGACAGTAGGCGGAGCTTGTTGAGGCTCCAGTGGCGAGAACAAGCTGGGACTGGCTGGTAGGAACCAAGACCCTTCACATTATGCGGCCTTCAGTTATGCCTTGAGGTCTTTTTTTCCCTATTGCCGTATGATTCCTGTATGATATTAACCATCATTATACAGAGCTATAAAGTGCTGAAACGTCACCCCTCTCGACAGTGTGCTCAGGGCTGGAAAGCCTCCTGGAAGTTGTTGCTAAACAGATATTATTTATTTATTTAGATAATGTCGCATTGTGTGGCCCAGGCTAGTCTCAGACTCTCAATCCAGCCTTGGGCTCTGGAATGCTGGGTGTGTTTGTGTGTGTGTGTGTGTGTGTGTGTGTGTGTGTGTGTGTGTTGTATTGGGGGCTTTGTATGCTAAGTATGCACTCTACTACTGAGCTATACCCTCTGGATGTTGTCTTTTTTTTTTTTGAGACAGGTTCTCACTATGTAGCACTGGCTGGCCTGGACTTCATTATGCAGACCAGGCTGGCCCAGAACTCACAGAGATCTGTCAACATCTGCCTTCCAGGTGCTGGGATTAATGGCATGTGCCACCATGCTCCATGGACAGTGTCATTCTTAAATTACTTGAGTAACAAGTGAGGGGTCTGGAGTTGGAGCTCACGCTCTTGGCTTCTAACTCCCGCTGTCCTAAGTACTCTGTGCTCTGCGCTGGGAGATGATGAAGGCTGAGTTTCCGCCAGGGTCAGGCCCAGGTGCTGCTTCTGCTTTCCCACAGTAGGAGATGACACGTCAGCCTATTCTGTCTCTTCCCTATGTTACTTTCCCTGATGCTTCTTCAAGAGCCTTAAATTTAAAGGGCCTGTGTCCTTAACTCTGGGGCTCAAAATGAAATAAACAAAAGTGAAGAAAACAGACTTGCAAGAGGAAACCCACAGGAAATGTGGATGGCGCAGCACCTGGCTGAAGTAAGCCTGAGAACAGTCCTTGGGTGGTGACATGCACAGAGCAGGGAGCTGCAAGAGATGACACATGGGGGACTCCACACTGGCAGGATGCGAGGCTTGCCCCCGAGGGAGAAAGGACCCAGAGTGTGGCCCCCTTTGGTCCCTCTTGGACCTTACTTCTTTGCTCCTTCCCAACCCTTTCTACAACTTTGTGCCTTGGCACAAGTATGTCTGAGCCATCTTCACCCAGCTACAATCTCCCTATCATTATGTCAGAATAAGCATGTCGCAAGTCAGCTTTGGGAGGACGCCCGCCCAGCTCTCCTCCGGGCAGTTCCCCTACAACTCTCTTTCCTCCCTCCTTTGTCTTGGCCCGTTTTGCAGTGTGTCTCCCAGGGGTTCAGGGGTCTCCCAGTGGCTCGGGGGTACCAAACACACTTTATTAGTCACTGGCTGTCTAGTACACAATATAATGCCTGACCCTAGAGTAGATGCTTATTAGTGGTGGAATGAATGAATGAGATGTTGAGTGAATGATGTCCAAATTAGACTGGAATGATGACGGCCCCAAAAGTCTGTAGGGAAGGCAGAGTGGCCCAGGCCTGTAAAACAAACATTTGCAAGATGGAAACATAATGATTAAGAGTTGAAGGCCAGCTTCTGCTACATGTCAAGTTCTATGTTAGCTATTGCCAGCCTGGGCTGTTTGAGACTGTGTTGGGGCAGGGGAAGAAAGAGAGGGTGGCGGAGAGACAGACTGCATTAAAAAAAAAAAAAAAACCTCAGAAACTGAATATAAATAAATATCAAAAATTACAGCATGCTAATAAGGGTCTCTGTGCCTAGAAAGGTTATAGATCTGAGAAACTTTCTCGGCCTGATCCAGACAGGGTTTGAAATGTAGCCCTGGCTGGCCTCAAATTCAAAATTCTTCTTCTTCAGCCTCCCAAATGATCGATTACAGGTA
Organism: Eospalax fontanierii; assembly: GCA_035773235.1. Taxonomy (NCBI): domain Eukaryota; kingdom Metazoa; phylum Chordata; class Mammalia; order Rodentia; family Spalacidae; genus Eospalax; species Eospalax fontanierii. The sequence goes on from CM069535.1 coordinate 58,909,544, forward strand.
TGTACCACCAAGCCTGGTTTAGATTTCTATTTCTTTTTTGAGACAGGGTCTCCCTGTAGCCCCAGCTAACCTGACCTGGAACTCACTATGTAGTCCAGGCTGACCTAGACTTCACAGAGATCCTTCTGCTTCTGCCTCCAGAGTGCTGGGACTAGAGGTGTGTGCCACCACGCCCAGCGGGCTTGGCTGACTTAACTGCTCCAGAGCCACACCTCATTCTCCTCACTCTGGTAACAGGTTTGGGGGACTTCCTAAATTTGCGTGCATGGAAGATGTATGCGCCCTAGGCAGGCTGAGCCAGAGATAAACGGGAAAACATTTGGTGTAGGGTCAGGGCTACTGGGAAGGTGGATGCATGTGACGCATTCCACCTTGGAGAAATACCCAAGGCTCTGTCAGCAGAACTAATAACAGGGCTCTGCCCAGCTGTGCATGCCCACTCCAAAGAAGGCTTTCCAGATGTCTGGAACTAGGTTAGACTAGGCTGGCCCAATGCCAGAGATGAGTATAGGGTGTATCTCTGTATATGCTGGGCTTCCTGGAGTCCACACTGAAAACACCCTTCCTTCCCTCTCCTGCAACCTTGAAGACGTCCCAAATAGGGAGCTGACAGACAGACAGACAGTCTCAGGCCAGTTCTCAGAGCCTGCCCACCACCTATTTCTATAAAAGAATGCAATAAAAAAAGGAAGCTCTGCCCTACTGGGCCAGAGGCGGGGCTGGAAGAGGGGCTGCCATTATATTTTCCATGTTTGCCACTTTATCCCAGAGGACTGAGCAGCTGTGAAAAGATCAAGTTTGTTTTCCAAACCAGAAGCTTAAAAGTGTTTTGGATTTATTTATTTTATATGAATGAATATTATGTCTGCATGCATACTATGCCTAGAGGCTTTTTAGCTTCAGACTAAGAACTTCGTTCTAGTTCTGTCCTTCATTAATGACTTTCATTGGTGGCTTTTCTAAGCTATAATCATCTTTCCAAAGAAGGCTTAAGTTTCCTTAATTCTAAATTCCCATCCAGATCACTACTGACACTCTAGTTGCTAAGGAAGATATGCCAGCAAGAATGATACTTCAAAGCTGGACGTGGTAGCACAGACCTGTGATCCTAACACTGGAAACAGATGCAGGAGGATCCCTGCAAGTCTGAGGCCAGCTTGATCTGCATGGCAGGTTCTGAGACCCTGTTTCAAAATAACCAAAAGACAAGATTAATACTTAAGTTCTGCCACTTAGGAAATGGAGAAATCTCACAAATCTAAATTACCTTTCCTTTTCAAGGCAGAACAATATTCTGTTGAATGTATATGACCCATTCTATTAACCCATTCATTCACTGATAGCTGGATTGTTCTGAGGTGTTACAAATAATGTTGCTATGAACACGGGTGTCTAAATATCTGAGTCCCTGTTTTCAGCTCCTTTGGGTATCAACCCAAAAGTGCAACTGCTAGCTTGAAGTTCAAGTTCTGACTTCTCCATGCCACCCACCATGAGCATTCACCTACTCTTTTGTCTAGTCCTGTCCATCACCATCCTGCCAACGTCCCCAACTCCATTCCCAGAGCCAGCCAAAGCCTACCCCTGGGCCTCGCAACTCCATGCCTGAGCTCCCTCTCCCAGGCTGTGGGCCGTCTAGGCTCAGCAGCCCACCCTGAACAAGCTGCTGCTCCACACCCTCCTGAGTGGTGGCAGTGCCCAGCACCAGCTCTGGGGCCCACGGCCCAGGTGCTGCTGGCTGACTGCTCTCCCACCGCAAGGCTTCGGTGCCAGGGCAAAGCTCTCACAGCACGACAGACGTCCAGCAAATCTGCAGGGCAAGTCAGCTGGCATCAGTGGTCCAGTGTCCCTCTGGGGTCTCTGGCGGCTCTTCACAGCTGTGGGAATCCCTTCTATCTCTAGCCTCCCTCTCCTTGCCCTCTGCAGATACCTCCTCTGCTTTCTAGGAAGGATCAAAAAGCCACCGATGGGAATTCTCCAACCTCCTTTCACTCCTACAAACTCCTGTCCCTGCCTTTCTCCTTCTCTCTCCTGATGCCCAGACTCACCCCTCCTTCCCCCAGTGAGGGGTAGTCATCCCCCTCCCCAGCTGCTTACTTGGCTCCTCCCACTTTTTACGCGCGTACTATAAATCCATCAGAGTTCCGTTCAGGACCCACGGTCCTTCCAGGTCGTGATGTCTCGCCCTCTCTCTTTCCCTTTCTCCTCACTTCTCCTTTACAACAAACTTTCCCAGAAAGTTCCACACTTTCCTCTTCAGTCCTTCCTTGATCTAACACAATGTCTTCTCACCCTCAACGCACCACACTAGACTGCTCCACCTTCTCTTGTCCTTTTTAAAAACATTTACTTTTATTATCTCTGATTATGTGTCGGGGGCGGGGGTTGTGTGCACATGTGGGTGGCAGCCAGAGGCATCAGATCTCTGTGGAGCTGGGGTTACAGGTGGTTGTGAGTTGCTCATATGGGTTCTGGGAATGCAATGAAGGTCCTCTGTAAGAGCAGTGTGACTCTAAACCACTAAGCCACCTCTCCAGGCCCTCCTCCCTTTCTTGTTCTTAAAGCAAGTTTCCATCGTTTTCATATTATTCTATTACTTATTATTAGCGTATGTGTCGGATGCACCATGGTGAGCATATGGAGCTCAGAGGATAAATTTCAGGAGTCAGTTCTCTCCTTCCACCTTCTGTGGGTTCCAGGGATGGAATTCAGTCCACGGAGCCATTTCACTGGGTTCCACCTTTTATTCCTCATCTTGCTTAACTGCCTGGGAGGCGCGGGCCCTCCCTCTAACACGCGGCCCTCCCATCTCGGTCCCATCCATGGGTCTCCTCCACGCCGGCAGCATCTTTTCTGTCTCCCTTGAGGTGCCTCTTCCCCTGCTAGATACACTGACTTTGATGTTTTCAAGGCTGAATTTCAAGCCTTGTTTCCGTTTTCCACCCTCTTCCCCAGTGACCGAGCTGACTGAGCCTCTCTCAGCCACTTGTATTCTGTGTTCTGATGCCTCTCAAAGCTCTGCCTTGGGAACACTCACCACGATACTTAAGTGTCCAGTGACCTTTTTGGTGTGTGTGCCCAAAGCACCTTAAAACCCGGACTCCGCAACTCTTGCCTCCCTGGCCTACTTTTGTGTGCCGCACCTCCCCCCACCGTGCTGGAAGAGGGGAGAAGATGGGGATCATGGGTCCCTCTGCATTCACTTGTCGCTTTCCCAACCAGCGGTCGGAAGGATACGGGGGAAGAGTGGGAAGTCAGCCTGCTCCAGACCAGAGCCATTATTCCCTCACCTCCCACAACAGGTGATGTGCTTCTTACTACCTCCTAAGCTAGTCTTTTCCAACTAACTCAACCTGAGTGACCTTGGTCTAGGCCACACCATCTCTCACGGAGTCAGGGTGACAACCTTGTCCCCAGTTTTAACAGTTTCCTTCAGGGCTGTGTATCCACCTGGCCTTTCTGAAGTATACATGGCTCCAGTCACTTCTTTGTCTAAGCCCGTCAGTGGGTCAGCGGCTCCCCGCAGTCAGGACCAGTGCGGACTCCCGGCCCCTCCTCACCTTCCTGGTAACCAGGGCCCTCCCTCGGGCTGCCTCCTTCCCAGCACCTGCAGCTCCCCCAGCTCTACCAGGGTCTCGATTTGGAAGCGGGAGGCCTCTGCACCTTTCAGCGCTCTTCTTCCCCTTTGAGAAGCTCTTCCTTCTCTGTTCCTGGTAAACCCTGGTGAGGGTTTCAATTTAGACCTGTACTTTGGAATATGGTACAAGGAAATCATTTCACTGTTTTTTTCCAACAGATGTTTTATGCCTGAACTTCTATGATTAGAAAAAAATAACAAAAGTTGTTTTATTTGTTAAAAAAGAAAAATTATAGCTGGTGTGGTAGCACACACCCTTAATCCCAGCACTCTGGGATTAATCCCAGCCTGGTCCAAGCCAGCTGGAGCTACAGGGAGGCTCTGTTTCAAATTAAAAAAAGAAAAAAAAAGACCCCCTCCCCAATTATCTTTGAATAACTTTATTCACAGCAAAAATAAAAACCTGCTAGGAATGGTGGCACATGCCTGTGGCTCCAGTACCTGAGAGGCAGAAGAATCATAAGTTTGAGGCCAGCCTGGACTACACAAGTAACTCTGTCTCAAAAAATAAAAACTAAAATTAGTGTAAACTCAGCTTACTTTACCTCCCAGATGATCTGCTAAGGTGTGCTGCTGGGAGCCTGGGAAAAAGTCTTCCCTGACACATGGACCGATGACCAGATGCCCATAGCGGTGTCCCATCTGTGTTTGCTCTGCCCCTAAAAGTGAGGCAGCCAAGACCAGAAGTGATGCGCATGCTTGGGTGACGGGGCCCTTAGACTTGGACTGTTAGCTCACTCTGCCAAAGAGGCTGGGGACCCTTAACTGCTTGAGGTGTTTCCAGTAACAGATGTTGGGTTAAGGGAGGCGACCTGACCTGAAATAGTGGTTCTGTCAGAGGCACCTGAAAACTGCGTTCATCCAGGCCCTTCCCTTTCTCCTCCAACAGAGGCTCCTCATTCTAGGGCAACTGCAGGGGCAGGGTTCAAGGTGAGGTGTTACCTTACAGCTGTGCTGGCCATCTCTCAGGTGGTGTCTTTTTGGTTTCCCTCTGAGAGTCATGAAAGACGTACCTTCAGGCCTGAGGTTTGTGTGGTGGACCCTTTTTTTTTTTGAGACAGGGTCTTACTATGTAGCCCTGGCCACAGCTCGTGTTTTGCTAACTGGTTTAGTGACTCATGCAGGGAAGCTTGTAGCAAACTCCATTTTTGGAGAAACTAGGAAATCTTTTTGGAGAGACAACAAGCCACTTTAGCATTCTGCTCTCTGAAAAGCCCACCTAGCACTTCCTGCCTCTCCATTTCACTGCAGCAAAGATGTTCTAAACAAGTTTGGAAAGCGTTATAAAGATCCACTTCAAAATAAGCTATTTGTCCCAGCACGGGTCCCTCTCGGGTCCCGGGGCGGCAGGAGGAACATGCTGTCCTCTTGCTGCCTGGGACTGCGAGCAGAGCCCTGGCTCCCACCCAGCACCCTCTTGCTTTTTCTAAACAAAGAGGCTACGATGGCCTAATCCGGACCAGCTCCAGGGACATTCGACCTCTGCAACCCTGCAGGGTCCGGCCTCTGCAGGGTCCGAGCTCCCTTTAATGAAACCCTTTACCATCTTGAAAGTTAATTCTATTTCCTTTTTGCTTTTCTTTTCTGTCTTGTTTTGTTAGAGTGTCTAACTACGTAGCCCAAGCTGACCTCAAACTTGAGATCATTCTACCTCAACCTGAAAGTCTTCATTCTGAACAATTTTCGTTTTGCATTGGGTCCTGCAGATGCTGTGTCTTAAGCCCAATAGAAAAAAACAAGAGCAGCGGATGTCAGGGGAACGCCGACCTTTCTTTCTTGTCCATCTTAGGGAATGGCATGCCAGGGTTCCGAACACTGGAGTCAGCCTTGACTCCCTCTGCTCACCATGTTCCTTTATTTATATTCCTTACCATCTCCAAGGCCCTGCTGTGGTTGGGACCACTGTCCTTTCTCACCTCCTAACTGTCCTCCCTGTTTCCTGTATTCCTTCTCTCTGAGCCATCCAAACACAGTAGCTGGAGAGGAGGCTGTAAACTAAATCTGCTCAATAGGACCCATATTCTCAGGATGAAGTCCAGACTTCTGCTGAACACACAGGTCTTTTGAGGCCTGTCCTCTGCCATCCTCTGCATCCCCTCTCTCTCCACACTGGTCACAGCAAACAAGGGCACTTTGCTGTCTTCAGCCTTGCTGCCTATTTGAGTTTGGGTTTGATTTTTTGTTTTTGGAAACAAGATCTCACTACCAAGCTTTGGCTCGCCTGGAATTCACTATGTAGACCAGGCTAGTCTTGAATTAGTAGTGATCCTCCTGCCTCTGCCTCTCCCATGGGGGGATTACAGGTGTGTAACACCACACCCAACTATTGTTCTTTTGAGATAAGATCTTACTATGCAGTCCAGGCCTCCTTTTTTCAACCTCTACAGCTGGAATTACAGATAAGCACAACCTTATCCAACATAAGACAGAAGCCTTTTTTAAAAAGTACTTAGAATTATTATCTTATATAAGCAATTAATAATAATAATTCCCCTTGCTTTTATACTCACACTGAGCCAGATGGGATACCTCTCCCAGTCTTGGCTCTGAAGTCAATATTGGGGAAAAGAGGTAGGATACAAGTCATCAAGTCGTTATAATCAAGTATGCCAAGTAGCTTTGACATCGTATGAATGCACAATGGGAATAGAAACCCAGAAAAAAGCTTCAGAGGTGGCATCCTCCAGAGCAGGCCATTTGGGACTAGAGGTAAATCCTAGAAGTGGGATTATAGGTGTGTGCCACCATGCCCATCTTGTATACAATCTCCTAACAAAGAAGTAGCAATCAGATTTGTGCTTTAGGAAGATAACAGTAACAGCTGTTTGGAGAATGGGGTAGACACTAGGAGAAGCCAATAAGCTGCAGACCTGGGAGGCTACTGCAACAGTCCAGAAGAGCGGCTGGGAGGTCCTGGTCCCAGGATGATCAGTGAGCACCTAAAGAGGAGGCACACTCCTCCCACACTTCGGGAGCACTGCCGCTGAGATGCAGTGAAGCTGGAGCAGTATGGAGGAGCTGGGTGGATGCTGAGCTGTCGGTTTGGTTGCCTAGATGACATGGAATTAGGAGGAAGACGAACCTGGCAACAGGGGTGTGGAATTGTTTTGACCATGATAAAGTTTAATACCTGACATGTTGGCATTAAAAAGGATATTTGGCTTAGGAAAGATGTGAGATGTGAGCCTGAGGTGTAGATTTGGGAGTCCCTAGTGAGTAGAAATGAAGACCACAGGAAGAAGGCGATCCCACCAGGTGAGTCTTCAGTGAGAGGAAAGCATTTGCAGAAGAGGACAAGGAAAAGGCCTCACATGTGATAAAACACACATCCTCAGAGACCGGCATCCACTAGGTGTCTATGATAAAATAGAAGTCAGACCATAACTGTTAATAAGGCTGTAGAGAAGCTGGGGAGCTCAAAGACTGCTGCCAAGAACACAAACCGCCCAGCCTTATTGGAAAGGAGTCTGGCAGCTCCTCAGAAAGTTAAACACAAAGTTACCATGGGGCGGGTAATTCCATGCCTAGACACATACCCAGAGAACTAACGTGTCCACACAGAAACTTACGTGCAAATGCTCATGGCAGCAGTATTCACAACAGTCTGGGAGTGGAAACCACCCACCTGATGAACGGATAAACAAAGTGTGGTTTAGCCACAGAATGGAAAAATATTCAACCATAAAAAAGGAACGAAGTAACATTCCAAATTATGGAAACCTGAAAATAGATAAAGAAACCAGACCCCAAAGACTACATATAGCATGATTCCACCCATATGGAAATCCAGGGAAGCCAGAATGGATTTGTTTTCCTGGGTCTGGAGAGGGGAAGTGTGATTGTCACAGGTGTTTTGTTTTGCTTTGTTTTAAATGTATATTAGTGTTTTGGCTGTGTGTAAGTGCACCCATGCATGTAATATAATGTCCAGGGAAGCCCAAAGAGGCCCTGGAGGCCAGATGCCTTGGAACTGGAGTTAAGGACAGCTGTTAGCAGTCATGTGGGTGCTGGGGAAAGAACACAGGTCCTCTGCAAGAGCAGCAAGTGCTCTTAACTGCTCAGTCATCTCTCCAGCCCTGGTTGTTTTTGGTTTTTAAAATAAATTTATTTATTTGGGTGGGGGAGTGTGTACACTACTACACACACATGGAGGTCAGAGGACAGCTTGTGGGAGTCTGCTCTCTCCTTCCACCATGTGGTTCCTGGGGATCCAACTTGGGTCATAAGGCTTGGTGGCAAGTACCCGTACCTGCTAAACCATCTTGCCGGCTTGATAAAAGATTTGAGACAGGTTATTAAAAATATTCTGGAATTAGGTAGTGGTGTTAATTCACAACTATAAGTTGTGAATACAGTGAAAAACTCCACTGGACTGCATTGTTATTTTTTGACAGCATTGGAGATTGAATCTAGGACTTCACACTTGTGAGGCAAGTTCCCTACCTCTGAGCTACAGCCACAGCCCTGAACTGTATACCTCTTTGGGGCCAGAGAGATGGCTCAGAGGTTAAAAGCACTGGCTGCTCTACAGAGGACCAAAGTTTGGGTACCTAGCACCCATCCACACTGCAGCTAACAACCATCAATAACTCCAGTTCCAGGGGATATGACGCCGCCCTCTTCTGATCTCTATGGCACTGCATGCACACCATACTCTTACATACCTGCAGGCAAAACACTCACACACATAAAATAAAAATAGATAAAATCCTAATATTTTTTTAAATGGTAAATCTTATAGTGTATGAAAAAAAAAATTGAATGCAATCCTGCCCTTAAATACATAAAAACGACAGCAAAGTTACATCAAAAACAAAATGTCCTTTCTTTTGTTTTTTTTTTTCCTATTTCCTTCCTTCCTTTGTTTCTCTCTTTTTGGTTTTTGCAACCCAGGCTGACCTGAAATTGGTGGTGATTCTCCTGCCTCAGCTTACTGAGTGCTGAGATTAAAGACAGAAGTTAAAGATAACCTGCCTCATTTCTTATCTTCTATTGCTTAGTCTTTTTTAAAGATTGTATTTATTTGTTTAGTCATTCATTTATTTATGTGTGTGCATGTATGTCTCTGTGTGACTGTATGTGCACATGTGTGTCCTGGTGTGTGTTCATTCCTCTTAGGTAGGGTCTCTCCCTGAACCTGGGCCTCACATTTTCTTGGCCAAGCTGGAAGACAGATAGATGGCCCCAGTTATCATCCTGTCTCTGGCTCCCTCAAAGCTTTTAGACTTTTCAGTGATGCCTGACTTGTTTCGTGGGTGCTAGTATCTGAACTCTGGTCCTCATGATTGCAGAGCAAGTGCTCTTAACCATGAATCATTTTTCTAGCCCTTATTGCTTAAACTTCTAATGGATAAATATTAAAGAACTGGAAATATAAATATAAAGCCTAACCAACAAGTCAAGCAAACAAGCCAGCTACCATGGTTATAAACATTATAATGGTTGAAGCAATATTCTGTCTCCCAAGCATCAGGGACTGTGGGCTTACGCCACTGTGCCCTACTTAAATTTTGATGTTAGCAAACCCAATTTAAGAAGAGGAACACATTCTGGTTTTAAATTCCATTTGAAAATTTAGAGGTGTCATGTTTCTAATTATTTGGTTGTGTTCATTGCCAGCTTGTAAAGCAATTAATCAAACTATTTTTAGTATTTTTATTAAAAAGAAACAACAAGTAAAGAATCAAAAATCTCACATTATATTATAGACCAGCATGGTCCAAAGAAAATAAATGTGGTCTATATATAACTTGAAGTGGTCTAGTAGCCACATTGCAAAGAATAAGGTGAAATGGGTGAAATTAATTTTAACAATACATGTTTTGAATCCATTCAAAGTAATACAATTTCAACATGTAATCAAAATAGTTTTTTTGTATGTTTGGGAGAATACATGTTCATGGGGAGGTGTGTGTGTGTGTGTGTGTGTGAGAGAGAGAGAGAGAGAGAGAGAGAGAGAGAGAGAGAGAGAGAGAAAGAGAGAGAGAGAGTGTGTGAGTTTGTAGTTTCTCAAAAGCCATCCACCTTGTTTTTTGAGAAGGTTTCTCATTAGTCCGAAGCTTACCCAGACTAGAACAGCAGGCACAAGCACCAGAAATATGCCCATCTCTGCCTCCTCAACACCAGACTTACAAGCACATGCCAACATGCCTGGCTTTTTTTTTTTTGTGGACTCTGGGGATCAAACTCAGCTCTTCATGAATGCACAGAAAGCATTTGCTTGACTGAGCTATCTCTTCAGCGTCTCAAAATAAAAGTATCGAGGCTGGAGAAAGGCTCAGGAGTTAAGAACACTGGCTGCTCTTGCAGAAGACTTAGGTTGGTTCTCAGCAAACATCTGTAACTCCAGTTCCAGGGGATTCAACACCATCTTATGGCCTCTATGGGCACTAAGCATGCACAGGTGCACTTACATACATGTAGGCAAAACAGTCGTACACATAGCATGTGGTGGCTGTATGCCAGTGAAGAAATAAGAGTGGCTGATTCTGCCCATGGGGACCCATTTTTTCCTTGTGTTTATTTCTGTTTGTGAGGAGCCAGAAAAACCCTAAACTTGCATGGTTGGTGCCAGTGACCTTAGCAAGGAGCACATTGAAGCGATCATGGTGTCTTTCTTCTACGGCTAGGCTCGGGGAGAAGAGCTGAGAGAGAGAGAGAGAATGAATATGAACAGAAGCTTCTCTTTGTGTCTGCTTTGAAGATAGAAGCTGCATGAATAAATCTAAGTCTATGGTAAGGGATAAGGGTGGGGAAGGGACCCAGGACACCAGGCCTCGGCAGAAGGAATCACCACAGAACCACCAGGAGTGTTTCCTGGTGGCCATTCTTCAGAGTTTGTGGAAGGGCAGTGCAGGCCCTGCCAGAGCCCATCGCAGAGGGCAGTGGGTTTTCAGGGTGTGCACAGGGTCAGGAAACTAGGCAGAGGCAGCCACTAGGACTGAGCAGCACCTTGCCTAGAATGAGACATGTGGTATGTGTTTCACAAATGAAAACCAGCAAATGCACTGTCCATCCTAGTGGAGGGACAGGGTTTTGTTTTTTGTGGGTTGTTTTTGCTTTTTAAATATTTTCTTTATTACTATTTTTTCATGTGCATAAGTGTTTGCCTATAAGAATGTAAGCACAACATGTGTATGCAGTACCCACATAGTCAAGAACAGTGTGTTGGAATCCCTGGAACTGGAGTTACAGACAGTTGTTAGCTGTGGGTGTTGGGAACCTAACCAGGGTTTTTCTGCAAGAGCTGTAAGTATTCAACCTCTGAGCCATCACCCCATTATTTTTTGTTTTTCTATTAAGTTGGACAATTTATTGCAACTTTAAGTCAAGAGAAAGAATCCAGATCTTTCTGGGCAGCAGCTGTATGACCTCCAGCAAGCTCAGTGCCTACATGTTTCAGATAGTTTAAAGACCATCTGTCTTGGGGCTGGAGAGATGGCTCAGAGGCTGCTCTTGCAAAAGACCAGAATTCAGTTTCCCTCACCCAACATGGTAGCTAATAACTGTGCATAACTCCAGTTCCAGATGACCTGACACCCTCTTCTGGCCTCCATGAGCACTGCACAACAAGGATGCACTTGCATACATGCAGACAAAACACTCATACATGTAAAATGAAAATAAGTACTTTTTTTTTTTTTTAAAAAAAAGCTCATTTGCTTTATCAGGTCCACAGGAGGTTCACATGGGTGACGTAGACAGAGCCCACAGAGCTCGACACAGACAGGAGGTTTTAGGCTCTGTCATCATTGTGCCTGGATGAATTTGGCCATGCAGTAGGATGGGTTTCTTAGTATCAGATGTTTCTTTGTGGTTTTCATGAAAGGGGAAATTTCTTTGTTTCCTGACTTGGTATTGTGTACATTCGGATTGGTACTTCAGAATGTCTTTGGGGTAGGACGTCCTCAGAAGCAGAAAGGTAGACTAGTTGACCTTTTCAGACAACCTCCCTAGACTTGAAAATGTCCAAGGCTTAAGCCTTGTGTTTTTGTTCTTGTATTTTTTGTTGTTGCTGCTGTTTTGTTTTGAAGTACTTGGGATCAAACCCAAGACTTCATGCACGAGGGGCAAGCACTATAACCAAATGAGCTATGTCCACAACCCCTGGTTGTTTTTTTAAGTAGCAACAAGTCTTTCTTCCAAGACAGAGGGAAACTGGGTACATGTGTTCATCAATGGTGCATACACATTGACATATCCCCAGAGAGAGAGAGAGAGAGAGAGAGAGAGAGAGAGAGAGAGAGAGAGAGAGAGAGCGCTCTGCTTGGCAGACAATCTAACATCAGGAACTTGATCCTCTAAAAAATAACATTCATGGCCTCATGTTTCCCCGGGCTACAGAGTATCTGCCTGCAAGCTGCCCATTAGTCAGGTCTGCATTTCCAGTGCCCAGGGAGCCTTTTCTCTCCTTTGGGGGTTTTGTTTCGCCAGGAGTTCTAAGGCTCAGCTGGGAGAACAGTGTGTTAATGGTTCTATTTATCATCCAGTCGGGCTGGCTTCATCTCTCTGGGGATGGGCACCAAAGGCCAAGGGAAGGAGCTTGAGATGAGGCTCTAGGGATCGGTTTGGGGCCTTGGAAAGTATATTTATGGGCAACCATGTAAATGTCCAAATATAGACAAATGGTTCAACACAGCTATATGGTGGACTATGAAGACATCCACAGAAAATGATGTTTAGGAAGAATTTTTTTGTGACATGGGAAAATGACTAATATGATAAGTCAAGAAAAAAAGCAAGAAGAAATTGTGAATATATGATGCATAGAATGATCTCAAGAACAAAAGGAAAGAACTGTGGACTCAAGGAGGAAGAGCTCTTAAGGGAGAGGGGTGAAGAGGAGCAGTAAGAGAGCAGTGGAATTCACGTGACACGGAAGCAGAAGAGGAGGAGGGGGCGGGGCGGACAGTGGGGGAGAGGAATGCAGAAGAACGAAGTAAAATGATAGATAGGTATAAAATGCCATAATGAAATATATTGCTCTGTATGCTAACTTATTTTTTGAGACATAGTCCTGGCTCCTCTGAACTTATTATGTACATCAGACTGACCTCGGTCTCACAGAGACATTGTGTAGGATTAACAGCATGTGCCACCATGCCTGGCCTGTGAGTCTTATTATAATATATTATAAATCATATTTTAATGAAAATAAAACCTGGAAGCAGCATACTACTCTTTAAAGCAAGGATCACAGGAAGGACCTGGAAACAAAACTGAAAACTTCAGACCTGAAGAACCCTTGGGCCTTTGGAACAGAGGAGTCTTCAGAATGTCATGGTTATTACCGACCTTCTCCTGTGATATTGAGATTAAGCTAAGTCTAAGTATGATAGAGGACAGGGGACAGGTGGGTTATCACTAAGTGGAGGAGATGCTGCTGTTGGGATAGGTGAGATGATCCATCTTGGAAAGACATGGTACAAACAAAATGGCCTGATATCAGCCTTTGGCAAATGGAATTTTAGTAGAAAATATGAACTCAATGCCCCAAGGCACTCATTATACAATGAATCAATTTCTTTTTTATGGATTGAGAATGGGGTTAGCTATTTGGCTTTAGGAGTGCTCTAATGGTTGAAATGGGCTCCCTACAGTTCCTGTATTAGTGACTTGATCCTCAGTGTGGTGGTATTGGAAGGTGGGACCATGTGGGACATGTTTGGTCCTAGAAACATTGAATGGATTAATGCTGCTGCTGTATTAGTACCTTCCTCACACAGAGTTCAACCCCCTCTTGCATGCTTGCTAGCTCTTTCTCTCCTTCCTTCCTCCCTCTCTCCCTCTTTCTGCCATAGGATAGTTCAACAAGAAGGCTCTGGTTGCCAGGCATGGTGGTGCACACCCTTTGTCCCAGCACCCAGGAGTCAAAGGCAAGTGGATCTCTGTGAGATCAAGACCAGCCTAGTATACATAGTGAGTTCCAGGCCAATTCGGGTTACATAATGAAACTTTCTCTCTCCTCTCTCTCTCTGTCTCTGTCTGTCTGTCTGTCTCTCTCTGTCTCTGTCTCTGTCTCTCTCTGTTTCTCTCTCTCTCTCTCTCTCTCTCACACACACACACACACACACACACATATACTAGAAAGAAAGGAAAAGCAGAAGACTGCCCTCAGTAATGCAACTCCTCCAACACAGATTTCACAGTCTCTAGAGCTGTGACCAAAATACATTTCAGATCATTAAAAACTGCCCTACCCACATGGCAGCTAACAATCAACTGTAACTCCAATTCTAGGGAAATTCAACACCCGCTTCTGATGTCCGCAGGTACCGCACAACATGGATGCATTTATATACATATAGGCAATACGCTCATACACAAAAGATAAAAATAATAAATTTTTTTTAAAAGCTGCCCCACCTAGCCAGGCATGGTGGCACATGCCTGTGATCCCAGCACTTGGGAGGGGGTGTAGGCAGGGGAATCAGGAGCTCAAAGTCATCCTTGGCTACATAACAAATTTAAGGCCAACCTAGGCTACATGAGACCCTGTCTCAAAAAAATAAGTAAAATAATAATAAAAAACAAATGATTTCCCAGTATGACATTCTGTTACAGCAGCAAAAATTGGACAACACAGCAGAATTAAGGAAATAGTCATTCAGTGTTTTTTTCTGTAGAGCTTAATTCACTTGCAGAAATCTGGGTAAGAAAAGATGAGCATTTGTCTACAAGGACCTAATCTCAGCTCTGCCCTCCTTTGCTCCAGCTCCTCAACTCTGGCTTTGGAAGCGCTTATCTGTGTTTCCATGGTTGCAGAAATGGTCTATCTGGACCTTTCCAGGCATCAGATCTGCAGGCACTGGGCTCCCAGAAGATTGGTTTTAGAGAACCATGACAGTCCCTCTTCTGCAGGGGGCCAGGATGGTGGTGGGGAGCTTAGGGGGAGAATCCAGAGTGACATATGCTTCTAGCAAGTTTCTCAAGGGATGCTATATTGCTTTTTCTAGCTCTGGAGAAAAAAACTCATGGGCTTCTCTAGACACATAAAGGAAGAATCTAGATGATGGGAGCTAAAGGCTTCAGCCTGCATACAGAGCAAACAGCTATCTTCTTTAGTGATCCTCAGTGGCCTAGAGATCACTTGAATTGGGCTGAAAGTATTAGTCCATAATCTCAGCTCTCTGCAGAACTGCAAAAGAGAGGGTCAAGAGATGGGAGGGAAGTGGGATAGATTCAAACTGTAGGGAAAATATGACAGAGACCTTCACCAACAACCTCCTATCCCAGACTGTGATTTGAAACTAATTTCATTGGCTGTTTACAGAAACTGGACTAGGGTGGAAGATCTCTGCCAAATCTCCTTTCATTTGAGAATTTGGACACAAACTAATATTTTCTAAAAGTCTCAGAAGAGCCAGATGTGGTGGCACACACTTTTAATCCCAGTACCCAGGAAGCAGAGGCAGGCTCATCTC
This sequence comes from Eospalax fontanierii, assembly GCA_035773235.1. Taxonomy (NCBI): domain Eukaryota; kingdom Metazoa; phylum Chordata; class Mammalia; order Rodentia; family Spalacidae; genus Eospalax; species Eospalax fontanierii. The sequence continues at coordinate 58,924,604 of CM069535.1, forward strand.
TCTGAGTTCCAAGCCAGCCTGGTCTACATTAGGCATTTCAGGCCAGTCAAGGCTACACAGTAAGACCCTGTCTCAAAAACAACAACATCAAAAAAGTTTCAGAAGAATAACTTTTGTAATCAATTGAATTTGATAGGAATAGCATTTGAGGCTGGCTCAGTAGATATAGATGCTTGTCACCAAGCTTAATAACATGAGTTCCATCCCCAGGACCCACATGGTGGAAGGAGAGAACTGACTTCCACAAGTTGTCCTCTGACCTCCACAAGTGCACTGTGGCAAGTGTGTGCCTGGGCACACACACAATAAATGAAATCAAATAAAAATAGCATTTGCAAACTTCCCCCCCTCCTTCTTCTCCTCCTTTTCCTCCTCGTCCTCCTCCACCCCGACCTCATCCTCAGGTTTGTGTAACTTTTACCCACCAGGCCTGAAAGCCTGAGTTCCATCCCTAGAGCCCCTGGTGGAAGGACAGAACGATTCACCAAAGTTGTCCTCTGACCTCCTCACGTGTGTGGTGATGTGCACTGTGACACACATGAGCCTGCTCCTCACGTCAAACACACATAGTAATATATATATATTTTCTGAATAAAAGGAAGGAGGGGAGAAGATGAAGGAGGAGGGGGAGGAATAGCAATTCGGAGAAGAGCAGAAGGCACATGCTGAAGCAATGTGCTACATGTATCTGGTGTGTGAAGTGCCAAAAGCCTTGGGATGGTGCTTGTCAACATGAAAATGAAGCATACAACCCAGAGTGGAGGTCAGAAAAGCTTTCTAAAGAAGGTAGCAAGTGAGCTGAGCCTCACAAGAGAAGTAAGGGTTATAGAGACCTAGAACCCTATTTAGAGATGTTGGAACATTCAAAGGCACCAAGGGAGCATGATAATGCTTGGCAGCTACGACCTAATGAATGGCCTACAACTGTAGCAAAGGGCAGAGGCGAAGAGGAGAATTAGTGCCTTGAGAGTGATAGAGGCCTACATCCCACAGGCCTTCCAAGCCATGCTAAGGAGGACAAATTGGATCATGGAAGCTCTGTTGAGCAACTGGAGGCTTTTCTGCGGTGAGTGTCAAGATCCTGATTTCCTTTTATAACACGGTTCTGGCAGCTGAGGGGAGGATGAGCTGCGATGGTGAGCGGAGACAGAAAGATCAGATGCAAAGTTATAACGTTCTTTTACTTGATAAGTGATCGTGATGGGGTGGAGGTGATGGAGGTAGACTAGAGAGGAGAGCTGGGTTTAGAGAGCACGGATAGAATGGGCAAGGTGTAATCACTAGTAAAGTCCGAAAACTGGAAGGACAGAGCTGGTTAGCCCTCGGGGTTATGACCTGGCGCCAGCTTGGAGGGTGCCTCAAATGCAGGAGGAAAAGCAGGTTCAGGGTAAAGTGGGGTGACAATGAGTAATTTATTTTTAGACTGGTTGAATTTGAGACACTCTGATCTAGAACCCAGAATAGAGATCTAGGCCATCGACAGACACTGAGCATAGGGATTGTGGCAGCATCTGCAGGGCGGGATGAAGGCATCTGGGGAGAGTGCTGAGGAAAGGCAGAGTCCTAGAGCACAATAGTATAGGGGCGTTAACAGGGAGAATGGCTCTCAGCAGAGACCAGAAAGAACTTAGAGAAAAGGGAAGCTAGGCAAATGTGGTGTCTTGGTGCCAAGAGAAATGAGCCTTTTCAGAATGAGACAGCGCTTTTAAATACCAGACCAAACAAATAGACTAAAGACCAAAACATGCCATAGAGAGCAGCAGGGAGGTCCTTGGCCCCATCGAGGCTGGTGTAGTGCATCAATGAAGTAGACGCTGGCGGGTGATGCTAGGTGGTGATACTTTTCCTATAGCTGGGCTAGGAAGCAAAGAGATGGACTGAGACCAGGAGACAGTAGACTGGAATGCTGAAGATGAAAGCAGGGGATGCTTAAAGTAGTAAAGGTCTCTGTGAAGGGAGAACAGAGCGGAATACAAAATGGTGGGAAATACTAACCTAGGAGAGAAGAGATGCCATTTCCATGGGATGATAGATAGAGGAGGAAGGCTTCCATACAGGGATGCTGATAAGTTTTCAGGCATCCTCCATGATGGCTTCATGTTTCTCAGAGGAATATGAGGCTAGAGCCTTTGGTTAGGTAAAAAAGAGAGGGTCGATGATAGGGTTTGTAGAGAAAGGACTTTTGGAATAACCTCTCAGGGGAGTGAGACGTATATGGCAAAACTTTCTGGACAGTCTTGAGGACTTGGCTGAGGTTATGGGGTTTGAATCAGCAAACACACCAATATGCATGGCTGTGCTATTTTCTCCAGGCATGCTCAGAAGCTTGGGTGTGGAATAGAAATGCTGGCGGTTAGTCTCATCTACACTGAGATAATGATTGAACATGAGGACTGAGAACAGTGTCTAGAATGCCTCTAAATGCAGACACACATTAAAGAAGAAAATAAGCAGAAAGAACTTGAAAAGATAAAGACTGGGACAAGTAAAGCTAAGGATGAGAAGTCATGAAGGAAGATTCCTTTAGGCCATCGCCTGGGTAGGGGAATCTGAACCTGGCTTTAGGGAAGTGTCTAGGTCTTAACAGAGAGGGCCAGGAGACAGCAGGCCGAATATGTCTAATGAGTACTCTAGTGCTCTCCCAAAGGTGGGCTCAAATGGAGGACCAGGAACTATCTACTAAGCACCTACTATTTGCAACATGCTGTCTTAGACCTTCTTCACAGTTTTACATTTGATCTTCACAAAGACCCTTTAGATAGTAGCATCATCCCTACTGAAGGAATTCAAGTGTGTTGTGTATTTATTATGAATCATAAATTCCACTCTTAGTTACATACCAAGCAGAAATGAAGTCATAAGTGCAAGAAAAATATTCTGAACAGCCTTGTTTGTAATAACCCCAGACTGGAAACAACCCAAATTTCCATTAACAAGAAAGTGGCTAAGTTGTGATGTATCCATTTAATGGAATACTGCACATGATGAAGATTTTAAAATGCTATAGACAACAATTCATTCTGTATGAGTCCATAAAAAAGAGACAAGGCTGGAGCTAAGTCGTTAAGAGCTCTTCCTGCTCTTTCAGAGGACCTGAGTTTGAGTCCTAGAATCTATATCAGATGACTCTCACTCGCCTGTAACTCCAGCTCAGGCGGAATCAATGCCCTTTTCTGGCCTCTTCAGGCACATTCACAGCATATATTCACATAAACACATACACACACCCACACAGTAGTGTGTGCATAATCTTAAGTAAAATTAAAATCTTTAAAAAAAACAAAACAAAACAACAGACAAGACTAACCTGTGGAGTTGCAAGTCAAGATAGGTGTCACTCTTGAGGAGGAGGCTTGAGGGACACTGTGGTAGTGGGATGCTGATGGTGTTCTGTGTCCTGTTTACTCTGATAATTTATCAAACTCTAACTACTTTTATGTTTTGTGAACACTTCTGTACATATTTTATGTTGCAGTTAAACATGTATTAGAAAAAAATTTTTGTGTGAAAAACAAATTCAATACAGAAAAGGCATTAAAGAGTGAAAACAGGAGAGACAGCTCAGCAGTTAGAGCGTGTACTGCTCTTGCAGAGGACCTGAGTTTGATTCCCAGCACCCACGCTGGGTGACTCACAACCGCCTATAATTTTAGCTCCAAGGAATCCTCTGGCCTCCATAGGGACATGTACTTACATGCACAAACCCAGACATAGGCACATAATTAAAATATGTACAAACACAGAATTTTTAAATTTCAAAAATAAATATTTAAAAATATAAAAATAAGTGACTGGAGAGTTGGTTCAGTGGTAAAGAGTACTTTCTGCTCTTCTAGAGGACCTGAGTTCAATTCCTATCATCGATGTCAGACAACTCACAACTGTCTATAATTCCAGTTCCAGGGGATCTGGCACCCCTTTCTGGCTTCCTTGGACATCTATGAACACACATGCGTATACTTATACACAAACATATAATTAAAAATAAATTTGAAATTTTAAATATATAATTTAATAATAAACTCATAATCTGGAAAGAGCACAAAGAAGCACTTGGTTCTGAGAAAAAAAATAAAATAAATAAAAAGAAAAGAAATTACAACGTGAAATGTGTGCCTGAGGTCACACAGCCAGTAATTAGTAAACTAGCCCATGTTCCCCTGGCTTGGCTTGGCAATCTGTAGTGTTTCCCCCACTCAGATGTCAACTGGGTACTGGGACAAGATCTGTGTGCTCCCCCCATCTGAGCATGAGTGGCCTTGAGGACAGAATATTGATGTACACAAGGTGAGAATTCTACTGGATTTTCAAGAGGCTCTGGTAGCTGCTTACTGTCTGATGAATGCTTCCATGCCAGATTTCTGTCTAGAAGTGTTCTCTACCACACCCACAGAGCACTGAGCATTTTTCTTATAACCTAGGCCTTGATCTCTGACAAGGTCATGCTATCTCCTTTGGTTTTCCTCTCCCTACTGTGGAGATAAGCCTCTGTCTGGAAGGATGACCTGCCAGCTCCCTTCCTGACTCCTTTCTGGATGTCATCAAAATTCTTCTTTCCACTGAATTATTGTCATCATCATATAAAGAAGCAACAATGTTCCCTGTCTCAAAAAAATCCTCCCCGAATCCATACTTATCTCAGTCTTTTTCCTTAGTATTAGAACCAAGATGAGAGAGGGAGAAAGAAAGAGACAGACAGAGACAGATCATTTGTTTACTATACTATCTGTCCTCAGTCCTTATCAGACCTCTCTGCTGAGTCCACTCATTAGGGTTCATTGGCTTCCATCTTGCCAGGCACTGTGGCTGAGTCTCTGCCCTCATCTTGTCAAGGCTCTCAGAAATAAGGACAAGGTGGAAAGCGGAGAGCTGTCTTTCTCAAATCCCTTTTCTACTCGACTACAGGAGAGCAGTTTCCTCCACCTTAGTCGTTTCGTTGGCTACCCTTCCAAAGCCTGAATGTTGATATGATGAAGGGCTCTGCCCTTGGTCCTTTGCTCTTCTCCACCCACATCCACTAACTGATCCCTTCAGAGGTCTTGGTTTTAAATATCATCCACAGGCTAACGCCTCCTCCAGTCCTTCTTTCCTTACACACACTCGTGACAACACATCATTTCCACTTGGGGATCTGATTAGCACAATGACCTTAACTAATAAGTTCAGAAATACTGTTTGCCATCTCAGTAAATGACATCAGATTCATCCGGTGGCCAGCTATGGTGGTGCATACCAGCAATCCCACCACTCAGGAGGCAGAAGGATGGTGAAGTTTAGGTCAGTTTGAGACCCTGTCTCAAAACAAACAAATAAACTGGATGTGGCGGTACATATTTTGGGAGCAGCACTTGAGAGGCAGAGGCAGGCAGATCTCTGTGAGTTCAAGGCCAGCCTGGTCTACATAGCAAGTTCTAAGCCAGCTACAGCTACATAGTGAGACCTTGTCGCAAACAAACAAATTCACCTAACAGCTTGGGAGAGACTGGTCACCCCAATCCTTCTTTTTTCCCCAGTACATCAGCCAGTCTTTCTGTTCTACCTTGAAAAGTGGTTTCTGAACTTCCTTGTCTCCTCTGACACCTTTTTGCTACACGACTGCCACATTCCCTATGACTTTCCCCTCTCCTGCTCTCTTGCTGTCCTACAATCTATTCATCGGAAAGCTATCAGAATGAGCTTTTCAAAAGTACAGTTCAGATCATATCTCTCTTCAGCTCCAATACCTCCAATGACTTCTCGTGCACTTGGAATAAAAGTCTGAACTTCACCTAACTGGAGGTGTGGCTCAGTGGAGTGGATCTCCACAACCCTATAAAACTGGTGTGCTAAATCCATGTCTGTAATCCCAGCACTTCAGAGATGGAAAAAGGAAGGTCAGAAGTTCAAGGTCCTTGGCCGAAGAGTAAGTTTGAGGCCATCCCGGGCTACATGAGGCCCTGTCTTAATAAGAAAATCCAAATTTCAAGCTAGAGATATATTCTAGAGATATACTCTAGCAGAGCACTCAATTTGCATGTGCAAAACTCGGTTTGATTCCCTAGCACCATATAAATAAACTAATCAGCAAATCAAACTCCTTTGCTGCCCTAAAAGGCTTTATGCTATCTGAGCCTTGCCTCCTTTATCTCCTCCAGCTTTCTGCAATACACCAATCTGCTCCCACAAAGCCTTTATATGGCCATCCTCTGCTTGGAAGTTTTTTCTCCGGGTCTTCCCATAGGATAAATATGATCTCTGAAAAGGGAAAGACTGCCTCAGTTCTATTCACTCAATCCTGGCATTTAGAAAGTGCCAAATATAAGTGAAGTTCAATGAATATTTGAGGAATTGATGATTTTATAAAGATTTATTTTTATTTTATGCATATAAGTATTTGTCTGCATGTATGTATGTATACCTGTGAAGTATAGATGAGGGCATGGGAGCCCCTGGAACTGGAATTACAGACACTTGTTAGCTACCATGTGGGTGTTGGGAACTAAATCCAGGTCCTTTATAAGAGCAGTATGCATGCTTAACCACTAAGTCATCTCTCCAGTCCCCTGTAATGACTTAGCAGAGTCCTCCTACCCGTCCTCTTCATAAATATAAAGCTTGATTCATGAACTCTGTGTGAAAAAGAGTGAAGAAAATGGAGTGTAGGTCAGTGATACGGCCTGGGCTTAACATGTACAGGGACCTAGGTTCTATCCTTAGCACTGAAAGAGGAAGAGGAGGAAGAAGAGCAGGAGGAGGAGGAAGAGGAGGAGGAGGAGGAGGAGGAGGAGGAGGAGGACGAGGACGAGGAGGAGGAGGAGGAGGACGAGGAGGAGGAGGACGAGGAGGAGGAGGACGAGGAAGAGGAGGAGGACAAGGAGGAGGAGGAGGAGGACGAGGAGGAGGAGGAAGACAAGGAGGAGGAGGAGGAGGAGGAGGAAGAGGAGGAGGAGGAGGAGGAGGAGGAGGAGGAGGAGGAGGACGAGGAGGAGGAGGAGGAGGACGAGGAGGAGGAGGACGAGGAGGAGGAGGAGGAAGAGGAGGAGGAGGACGAGGAGGAGGAGGAGGAAGAGGAGGAGGAGGACGAGGAGGAGGAGGAGGAGGAAGAGGAGGAGGACAAGGAGGAGGAGGAGGAGGAGGACAAGGAGGAGGAGGAGGAGGACAAGGAGAAGGAGGAGGAGGAGGAGGAAGACGAGGATGAGGAGGAGGAGGAGGACGAGGAGGACGAGGAGGAGGCAGCAGAAGGGGAATGGGTGGGAGTGAAAGGAACGAAAGAAATGAACATTCAGGAGCCTTCAGTACAGGGTTTCCAACCCAGCACAGCACGTGGAGCCTCCTGTAGATCATTCATGCTTATAACTCTCCTATGACCAGACACTTAATTCCCATTTACAGATGCTCAGGCAGGTATAGTAATTCCCATATATCTAGCAACTGGCAGAGTAAGACAGGAGTCCAGAAGAGACTACCTCAACCACTACACTATACACATTCTACACCCAAAGTGCCACCTGAAGGTGGGTTCTGAGGACCACACACCTCTTGACTGCTGGGTTCAGGAGGCACATGTTCTGCTGATCTTTTGTCTGATCTGGGAAGAGGATTAATGAGACGGTGGAGCTGGCGATCAGGACAAGGAAAGAAGGAAGGGGAGGAGAGGGTGGAGGGCATGAAGCAGGCGGCCTTTCTAGTCCTAGCTGTTTGCAAACAGTGTCCTGACGACCTGGCCTGGCCTTTCTGCAGTAGACCCCCACAGGTAGCTGAAGCCAATTTCTTCCAAAACAGCCCTGGCCTTTCTGAGATCACACTGGACTGGAAGACTGCAGACAAAGAGAGTTATTCCTTGTTATCCCAGCTCGAGTCTCCCCTTCTCTAAACCAGTAACTCAGCTGGGAGGAGGGATAATAAAATTAGGTGACTCCAAGAAACTGGGCAACTGGAGGCAGGCAGTGACTAGCCCTTGCCTCGTCCCCACTTCTCTCCCTTCTCCTTCCCCTTCCCCTCTCTTCTGTCATTCTTTCACTCCTTCAAACAGTATTTTTTTTAACCTCATGAGAATTTTTTTAGTGTTGTTTTGGAATCTGTACAGGTAAAGCCTAAAGAATTTGGAGTGAGGAAAGTCTCTCCTGATGAGCTTGCTACTTCCAATACTCACCCTATTTAATCTTCCAGCAGTCTTTCAAGGTTGATTTTATCATTCCTAGCTGACTTGTAATGGAGCTGAAGAAATTACACCAGAGATTGCATTGGTACCCTTGGCACCAGAACACGCTCAGCAACGTTAATGTCCTTTCTTTCTTACCTGAGGTACTCAGCTTTGCTAGGCCAGCAAGTGGCAGAGGCCAAACTCAAAGTTGGACCCATCTGAATCTAGCCACCCATGGATTTTCTATCTCACCCTCAGCTCTGATGAGAAGCCCTGAAGAGGGACAGATGCCCTGGATCCCAACTACTTCTTTCTGCTGGTTATGCCAAGAGTTGTCCAATAACCTAAAAAAGGCCTGATCTGGGAAGGCCTGTGCACTATGGCTCAGGATATTCCTGTTTATCTAACTTGGCAGGCACATGAAAATCAACTTCTTCCTCCACCAACCCTATGCTCTATGCTCTGTGCCTGTTCCTGCTCTATGTTTGTACTCGTGTGTGCACATGCATATAGGCTACACATCTCTCTCTTGGCACCGGTCACTCAAGGTTTGTTTATTCTGAGCCAGCTGTGGACATGCTAACATGGGCTGACATCATCATTCCACAGTCTCTTAGAGAAGGGAGAGAGGCTGATGAGAAGACAGGCTAGATAAGAGCTTTGTCTTCTCTATCTCATCCAGGCCTGGGGACCATGAAGCCCCAGAAACCCTGAAGTCTCTAGCTGTCCATGTAGCTGGTGGCAACATCCCCTTGGTGAGCAGCATTCAGGCCCCACCTGGGAACCATCTGCATCCTCCCCTCATAGCTGGGTCATTTCTTATTTGCAAATCCTCCTCAGTTCTAACCATCTGTCTTCCCACCCTCTCACATTCCCTATCCAGCTAAGTCCTCGGACCTGCTATCCCAAGAAGGGACAGTAACCAGACTCTGTGCTCCTGGTGGGACTAGGCTCTGATCCTCACTTGCACAAAATTCTTTAAATTAAATTTTATATACACAAAAATTGAAAGATTTAAGAACAATGCTTGAGACCTGCAGGTCCCACTGACTAGTTTAAAATACAGCCGGCTGTTTTTTCTGAACTATGGATGGATGTAACATTTACATTTGTCTACCCCTTCTAGGTGTCTGTTTGTGCCTACCTTGGTCACAAGGCCTCCATCACCTCCTCTGCCCTCTCTACCCTAGCCTCCAGGGCTATTTTGAGTATGTACCAGTTGGGGTTAATCTCCTTAATCGGTGAGCTGTGCTCCTGATTAGCCCAGCCATCTGCAAAGGGCATTCTGGAGGTTGGTGCCGTGGCTTCAGGCCTCCGGGCACTGGCATTTCCATCCTTGCAGGGGGACCAGAGGCATGGACTGGAGCCAAGGTCTGAAGGAGGGGCTACTGAGCTGAGTGGCAGCAGGAGTCTTGGGGTCCTGTAGTGGGTACATCAGAGCGAGAATCAACTTAACCTCTAGGGAGTACCTAAAAGAGCTTTCTCCACAGCTCATCTGCCCCGGGCCCTGCCCCTGGCTGTATGTAGGTGCTAATCCTTGGTCCCTGTCATCCTAGGGAGAAGGACAAGGGAGACAGGCTGAGGGTTTCTTCTCCCTACTTGGAAAGGGAAGAGAATATATGAGTTGACCCGTTGGGATCTGGTTCCCGAAACATGAGCCAAGGACTGCTTCACTCCACTGTTGGCATATGTACTAGCCTGGGCCTCTGTCTTCCACCTGGGCTAAGAGAGAACTCCCAGAGGACCAGAAGAAGGAGTGACTGCCAGGCCCACCCCTTTACAGGCAGGGCATGAAGCCAGCCTCCAGCCTTCCCCAAATCCCCTGCTAACATTCATTTCATAAGCAGCTGGGGCTCTTCTGTATGTGAGCATTTGCCTCAAGAATCACACAAACTGGAGAAGGAAGCAGTCAGGAAAGTAGAAAACTACAAAAAAAGAGGGTCTGGGGTGTATGGCTCCACGCAGTGCACATGATTATCGTGCTCCAGGCCCTGGGTTCAATCTCTAGCTCTATGTTAAAAAGTGTGGGCCAGCAAGATAGCTCATCAGATAAAAATGCTTGCCACCCAAGCCTGACAACCTAAGCTTGATGCCCGGAACCTAGAATGGAAGTAGAGAACTGACTCCCGGAAATTGTCCTATGACTTCCTCATGCACAATACAGTATGGCTGATCCCCCCACCACCGCCTGCCCACATCCAATAATAATAACAAATGTCCCCTGGAGGGATAGGATGGTACTGGAATGCTCAAACAAGGTACCTAGCCTTCCCTGGTAGTCAGAGATGACTGCCTGGAGGTGGTGACCTAGAAGTATGGAGGGAACATTCATGAAAAAGATGGCTAACAATCCAGATGATCCCTAGAATAGTCTGTACCAGTGAGGAAGAAGTAGCCCCCATCCCTTCTACAGTCTAGACCCACCTGGTACCCCAGCCAGGGTATGAATCTTAACATTTCCCTCTCAGAAAAAGTCAGGTTTGTAATTCAACTGGGTCTGCTTATTATTCTTGGTTTCTATTAAATCTTTTTTGAATATGATAAACTTCAAACAAAAGCAGTGAAAACCATATAATGAACCATATAATGTGGACCCAACATCCAGCTTCAACAGGCACAACTCATGGCCAGCTCTGTTTCAGCCACATGCCACCCTGGTCACTCAAAGCAAATCCCTTAATTCAATAATTTTTTTCCCAAAAAATTTTATTATTTATGACTGAAGCATAAACTTCCTTTTAAAATATGTTTATAGGATTGAAGAGATGGCTCATTGGTTAAGAGCACTTAACTGCTCTTGCAGAGGACTCAGGTTCAATTCCCAGCACCTATATGGCAGCTGACAACCATCTGTAACTCCAGTTCCAGGGGATCCGATGCCCCTTTTTCTGACCTCTGTGAGTGCTGTGTGACACAGGTGCACTTACGTAATGCAGGCAATACATTCATACATATAAAATAAAAATAATTTTAAAATGTTTTTAAATGTTTATAATACCATCATTATTGTATCTATAGACATTAAGAAAAATTCCTTAATACCACATAGTATCTTTTCCTAGCCTACACTTGGTTTAACAGTTAAGGTCCTCCCCAGAGGATGAGGGAACCAGCCTTCCACCAGACTGTCACAGACACTGTTCCTATGACAACACCCTGGTACACAGTCATTGACCTCTGATCTCTCTGGGAGTCTCATATGCATGTGTTTTATGAGTCTAAGTAAGTTATAAATTCCTCAAAGCCAAAACTGGGAGGCTGGAGCTGGAGTTCAATTGGTAGAGTGCTTGCTGGCATGCACAAGGCTCGGATTCTATCGTGTAAACCGTGTGTGGTGGTGCATGCCTAAAGTCCCATTACTTGGGAGGTAGAAGTAGGAGGATCAGAAGTTCAAGGTCATCTGCAGGTAGATAGTGAGGCCAGCCTGAGCTACAAAGAACCTGTCTTAAAAAGAATAAGAACCAGGCATGGTGTCACATGACTTTAATACTAGTACTCAGGAGGCAGGGGTAGGCAGATCTCTGTGAGTTCAAGGCCAGCTTGGTCTACATATAATGAGGCCAGTCAGGGGACATGGTGAGACTCTGTCTCAAAAAAAAAAAAAGCAAGCAAGGAAAGGCATTTTCTCCTGTTTTTACACCTAGCATCCTAGTGTGACAAAGAGAAAGTACAGACCTCAAAGAGTCAGGCAGCATTTATTAGCTGTGCCATCCTAGGACAGGAGTTCAACCTCTCTCTGAGACTTTTATTTTTTGATATTTTAATAGGGATAAAATACCTATATCCTAAGATTATATGGCTCACATAAAACAGAAGGCAGCTGTGCTGGGTGTGTAGTTTTCAGCAGCGCACCTTTCTGCTCTTCCACAGGTTTCATTACCTGCCAGACTTCATGAAGAGTAAAGGTCCAGGCAGCGAGAGCTGCAGTAGTTCCTCAGCCTGGAATGGTGCGTACACACTATGGCTGTACCTGAGCACGCATGCTCTTCCTGTCTGCTCTGCACTAACTGAATGGACAAGTACCAGAGGACCAAGAGGCAGGAAGGGCTGGGTAAACAAGGAGATTTCTTTGGGCTCATTTCACCAGTTTCTGACTTCCTTGACTAGAATGAATTTGTAATTCGATGGCTGCCATTTATTATTTATGTGCCAAGTTCTGTGCTGAACACATTCCATGGCTAACCCTCTTAGTTGCCACAACAACCCTTGACCTAGGTAACTTGTGTGTTATTAGCTGCATAGACAGAATAGTCAGAGCTCTGGCACTCACATAGGGTACTTACATTCTAGGTCTTGGCCCCATACTCATTCTTTCGTTGATAATGTCAAAGAGGCTACATGTTAAGGTTCTTTCATTCACATTCCCACAGATTTACAGAGACTTCTGTCCACTGCCCAGTATACATCCCAAACTCCAGCTGGACATAATGCCAACATATACCCTTAACCTGCATGAGAAACAGTGGGTGGATCGAAATAGACTATTTCTACGACACAAAAAATGGTCCTAAAGGCAGAGGATGCACACATACCCCATCTATTCCTTGACTCGACTCCATCTGAAGAAACAAATGTGCTTCTGGCAGGAGCAAGGAGCTGAGGGAGGGGGACAGAGGCAGTAGTAACTGCAGAATAGCTAGAGAATGCAAGTCCCAGAGGTACAGGAGTCACTCAGCCTGTTGGTGGCCTAAACATCTTGCTTCGCAATTAAGAAAGGCCTTTAATTTTAGGGCTGAGTAGAAGCTCAGTAGTCGACTTGCATGGCATGTGTAAGGTCATGGTTTTGGTTCCCAGGACAGAAAACAGTTCTGTTTGACCTCATCCTCCAGAAGCCACTGGTTTCAAGGCAGCCATGGGCCCAGAGCCCAGGGAATGGTAGAGAACAGCAGAGCCAGAGTGATTGCCTAGGGTCCAAGTGGGTGGGTCACACAGGTGCCAAGGCCTTGATGTGTTTCATTTCTCTGTTTCCTGAAGCTGTCTGGGGTCACCAGACACTCACAAACAGGTCTCTTGTTTCCCCCCCATACTTGTTTTGGTTTTTACTCATCATTATCATAGCTGCAAAAGAGGTAACTACCTTGCCCACAGGATAAGAATCCCACACGCTCCTCACTTCCTGGAACAATCTTGAACAGGGACCCAGGGGCTGGCAGGGTGAGGGGTGTCCCCACTTTCCCCCTCTGCGCCTCTCTCCCTCCTCTCCTACTTTCCCATCCCTGCTCTCGGGAGTCGGGCCATGTTTCCCAGGGCATGCTGATGAGCGCAGCCTTCTCTTCCTGCTGGCTGGAAAGGGTCTACACACATCACCCCATTCTTCTTCCTTCCTCACTACAGGGCAGAATTAATGGAAAGAAGAAACATGCGGAGAGACCAGGATGGCATCGACTCAGCAATGCATTCTTTAAAGATGCCTCTTGGTTCCCTCTTCCTATGTGATTTTTGAGATGTTGTCTCTCCAACACATCCAACTTCTGCTTGCAAAAGAGAAATTAAGGGCAGAGGTTCACACTGCCTAGTTTGGCAGATAACAACCAGTTCTGAAACATTCAGTTCCTTGCCAAAAAAACTGTTCTTCTAAGGAAAGGAGGATTGCAATCATGGAGTTAGGGACCTCAGTCCTCCCCAACACCCGCCTTCCCTCCAGGGTTTGTCACTCACATCCATGGACATCTCCCTCTGAATAAGTTTCTTGGTCTCTTTTTCACAGAAGTTGAGCATGGCTTCCCGGTTGAACGTGCCGGTGGGTTGTTTGTCCGTCTGGTTCCTCTGCCGCAGCCCCATGGGAATGCTCCCATCTGGGTCCACCACATCCAGCTCCTTCTCCAGCTCTTCCATCTCCTCAGGAGAGAGGGTGGACAGCAGGCTGTCGATGTCGGGGTCTTCACTCACCTGTCTGCGATACTTGGCTACCTTGGACATCTTGGCAATGTGCTCAGCAGCTCTTTCTGAGGCTGTGGATGTGCTGGTGGGCAGGGGAGGGAGAGGGCACACTGGTCTAGGCAGACCTGAATGGGTTTGGGTGCAAAGTCCCAGCTAGGCAAGGACCGCACAGCTCCTTGGTCCTGCTGTGCCACAGGTGCTCAGGGGACGCAGCAGCCTCCCTGCAGTCCAAGGCTAATAGACCCTGCCCAGTCTAACCAGCGACCAATAAGACCTGACAGCTGCCCAGGCGGAGAGGACAAGCCAATCCCCAAGCCGGGGGTGGGCCTGCCTCACTGTCAGAGCTGTTTGAAACTTGAGGACATTCCAGGGAATCTTGGAGCGCTGCGTGACCAAATTTAGTACAGAGCAGTTTAGCCTTTTAAAGACAAGGGGGCCATGCAATGAGAAAAAGATACAAAAATGCAGAGGCTGGCAAGAGCAAACCACAGCCACCGGGACCCAGGAAAGCAGGGACCAGGCTGAGGCGGACTGGCCAGCCTGAGGCAAGCTCTGTTCAAGCACGCACTTTCCTTTTCCATCACCCGGTCGCCAGAGCTGTGCTCACTGAGTCCTTTCTACTGTATTTGGTAGTGTTCTGGGGGACTCCCAGGCATTTACAACCCCAGGAAAGACACTGAATTCAAGATGAGGGGTAGTTCTCCTGATCAAGCTGCCTACACAATCTCTTTTGGCAGGGAGAACCTGAATGTTGAGCATCAAAGGCCCTGGCCTTTGGCCACTTCTGGAGAGAAAAAGGAGAGGAGAGGAGAGGGAAGGAGAGGAGGAGGGTGTGGGGGGGAGACCTTGCTTTGCAACCAAACTGAAAATTGAAAGACCGTTGGAGGAAGAGGTGGAATCTACACGAGTGTGGAAACACACAGGGCTATCAGTGTCTGAGGCCCCCAAGGCCCTTGGGAAGAGGATTCAAACCTTCCTTAGTTCCCACCAGTTTCCTGCTCTTCTGGGCATCTGTAGACAGATCTCCTTTGGGAACATTGAGGAGGAGCCAGCAGGCACCACCCACATAAATCCAGAGCACATTTTAGCATGTCTTTAGGGAAATACAATTCTGGGCCACTGGGGGATACTGTTGCAACAAGTCTGGCTTGTTTCACAGAGGGCTTTCCACTGCTCATCCATCATGCTGCCCTGAGCAAGTCTCAGAGACATTCAATCTCCTGCCCCCTCCCTCCTGCCACAGAATCCCTTCTAGAAGCCCGGGTGTAACCCATCACGGTAGACGCTTCGATCTTTCCTGGCATCTCTCCATCCTAAGCCAGAGAGAAGCAGTCACTTGATCAGCATTTGCTGAGTTCAGGGATCGTCTAGGACTAAAATTTAGCCATGGCATTTAATGCCCACTAACTGGGCTTTAGTTTAAGACTAAGGGAGGGAATGGTGCTGACTGGAGGATAGAGATGAGGCAGGTAGACCAGAGAGGGAGAGTGGAATAGGGACTTGGAGAACCCTGGCAGCTTATTCTTAAGTCAGTAGTTATGTGTCAGTCAGTCAATCGCATATATTTACTGAGTGCCCCATCATGCCAGGCACTGCTCTGAGAGTGATGTGACTAAGTACCAATCAGTGTGAACCCAGAGCATACAGTCAGTAAAAATAGCTGCTATGGTTTGACTATGAAATGTCCCTCACAGCTTATGCATTCAATCAATGTTTGGTCCCTAGCTAGTGGCTCTATTTGGGATGCTTTAGGAAATTTAGGAGGTGGGGCCAAGGTGGAGAAAGTGGGCCAGCAGAGGCTGTTCTTGAGTTTTACCTAGTTGGGGGTCCCTTCCCCTGTCTTTGCTTCTGTGGGGATCTGGTTACTGAGCAAGGCAAGCAACTCCTGATACCCTAAAGGGATGGCAGGTGTCTGACCTGCTCTGCCTGTGTGATAACCTGGCCCCAGGAAGCTACTGTAGATATGAATCTTCCTTTCCCCCACCCCAGACCAGAACCAGGTTTTTGGGTTTCGTTTCCTCATTCCTGAACTTCCACAACCTTCCTGCCTTTACCCCAACACCCCACCTTTCCCGCCTTCTGTAACGGTCAGAGAGGCTTCCCTATATAAGCCCCTGCATTGGCTCTAATAACCGAACTACCCACCGACGTAGTCTCCCGGGAGGGAACTCCTCCCGCAGCACTCTGAGCCTCCTGAGGTCCCGTTCCATCGTCCTCCATTCTCTGGCATGGCTGGAGCACAACAGCCGTGCTGGAGATGGAGACGCACCCACATGCTTCCTGTTGCTGTAAGTGGAATCTGCCACCTGCCCCACTGTCGTGATATTCTGTCTCCAGGCTCAAATCAAAGACACCAAGAACTGTAGGCTGAAACCTCTAAAACAGGGAGCCAAAGATAAAAATCCTCTCCCTTGAAGTTATTTATGTCAGGTGCTTTGTCACACTGATGCAAAGCTGAATAATATGACCGTTACTGAACAAATGAGAATCCGTTAAATAAATGCTTTCAAAATGCCTCAAAAGAGAAGTACAGGGACTATGGGGAAATACAACAGTAGAAGCTAAATAGCAATGTGACTGAAGAAGAGCTCCTGGCCAACAGGCCTGTGTTAGATCCTGGGATTGCACCTACTGACTACGTCACCCCAGATGACCTTCTCTTTTGGCTTCCCTGCCTGTAAAATAAGAACATCAGTAACCACTTTGCATCAGTTACTTTTGCATCCTTGTGACAAAATCTGAAAGAAACAACTTGTGAGAGGAAAGATTTATTTTGGCTTCTAGTTCAAAGGGGCTTAGTCTACCACGGCTGGGAAGGCATGACAGTGGAACTGTGTGGCAAGGTGCCCTCTACTTCCCACTCTCATGCTACAATTGTCTGCACTCCTCCTCTACAATGAATAAATGCAATAAAAAAATCTGAAAAGTATTATTTAATGGTGCTTTTTTTTGAAAGTTCTACTGGGGCTGGCAAGGTGGCACAGCAGTTAAGAGCACTGGCTGCTCTTGCAAAAGACCTGGGTTCGAATTCCAGCACTAACATGGCAGCTAACAACCATTCATAACACCAGTTCCAGAGGGTTTGAGGCCCTCTTCTGGCTAATGAGGGCACTGCATGACATGGGTGCATTTACATACATGCAGGCATGACACTCATACACATAAAATAAAAAGGTTTTGAAAGTTCTACTGTAAGGGAAAATAAGGTGAACATTAAATTGTCAGATACAAAAGAATATCTATCTTATACTAAGTAAACACTGTAGTTATTAGAACTTTCAACTATTTATATTTCCCTGTTTTTGCAATAATCGGGCTTGAACCTGGCTTGTATGTCCTATTTTTCCTTTTCTTATTATTACTTTTAATTTTTACAAAATTGTGTGTGTGTGTGTGTGTATACATGTGCATTCAGTGCCCTTGTAGACCAGAGGTGTTAGATCCCCTGGAGTTGCAGTTACAGGCAGTTTCGAGTCACTCAGCATAGGTCTGAACTAAGCTTGGGTTCCCTGCAACACAGTATGGGCTCTTAGCTACTGAGCCCCACCAGCCCTCTTTATACTTCTTATTTTGATTCTGATAGGATCTCACTAAGTTGCCCAGACTGGCTCAACTCACTCTATGGCCCAGGCAGGCCTTAAACCTATAATCCTCCTGCATCAACCTCCTGAGTAGCTGGAAGTACAAGACTATAACACCAGGTTATTTAAGCTTACTCTTGCTCTGGGTTCTTTTCTCTCTGGCCCACCTCTTCTCTCTTCTTTTTGCTCTCTGTCCTTCAGCAGCACCTACCCTTAATAAAATAAACACACACATTCCCCTTTACTTGGTTCTAATTGATTGATTCATTCATTCATTCATGCATTTAGATACTACTATGCATATATAATACTCTATTGGGTACTATAGGGAGATACAGTTATACTGTTCTTCTCTCTAAAATGTATCATTTAATGGTGTTTAAAAATTCCACTGTAAGGGGCTGGAGAGATGGCTCAGTGGTGCCCTTGCAGAGGACCCAGGTTCAGGTCTCAGCACCCCCATGGCAGCTAACAACTATAACTCCAGTTCCAGGGGTTCCAACTCCCTCTTCTGACCTCCATGGATATTGCATGACATGGGTGCACTTACACTGGTGCAGGCAGTATACTCATATGCATATGATAATAATAAAATGTTTTTAAGAATTGTACTGGAAGACAAGATAAAGCATGCAAAAGAAGTGTTAGGAACTGCTAGGCACCCGATGGAAGACATGTTACTTATGTGGGAAGGTGTCAAGGTGGGCTTTCCAGAGGGCATAGCAAAGACTCATCTGGGCCAAGCTGGGTTTTTAGATAAGCATGTTGGTGGGTGTGGTACTCCTTGATCCCACCTGTCTTTGCTGTCCCCGATGTCTCCTCGGGTCAGTCTTCATTCTCACTCTTGCTCAGAAGAATATCTTCTGGAATCCCTGGCCCTGGGACCACCTTAGCCAACTTTGGCCTGTCCTTCCATCAGCTGAAAGAGTCATCTTTCCAGCTCCCTAGGACTCTTTCTTGGGCTTTTTTGCCAAAAATGTTGACTGTTCTCTGAAAGGGAGGCAAGAGCCTGAATGCAAATAATTCTCTTCACCCCAGGGTCAGCCTTGGTGCATTGGTTTCATAGCCATCTCTTCTGTGCCCAATGGTCTCTGCTCTAGGAACATACTAAAATCCATCCATCCATCATAAAAGACTCAAAGGGCAAGACCCAAAGGACATCCAGACTCAAAGGGCAAGACTCATGGTCTCCTAATGGGGTTCTATACCTAAATCCCTGAAACTTCTCTGTCTCAGGGCCCACAGTTTCTAACAGCAGCTCTTTTATTGTGACTCGAGTCTGAAACCCTTTGATTTCTGGAAACCCAGCCTCCCAGTGACTGCTCACAGACTGGGAATCTGCTCTCAAAAGACATTACAGCTATGGTTGGAGAATGTGGGAACCTAGAACCCGAGAAGTATAGCCTCCTCCACTCTCTGTAGTCAAAGGTCACTACAGGAATAAATGGTTGCCCAAAATCAGGATCTACTTTAGGCTAAAACAAATTCATCATAGGCATCAGGGCATTCTGGCTTGGCCTAAGCCTCAGAGGTAAGTGGGCATCACTGTGGCTAAACAGACGGGGAGAAGAAAGAAGAGGCTTCAAGTCCCAGTGAAATGTAGTAGGAAGAGCAGGGGGACACTTAGGATCCTGAACCAATTTAACTAATGCTTAAATGGCTCTTGATGGAGCTGAATGACCCTAAGAAAGTCCCATTCTCATGAATATAGGGCAGTGGTATAGTATAGCAGATACGACTACAGGCTGTGGAGTCGAATGGCATGGGGCTCAAATCTGAGATGTATAGCCGTGTGTAACTTACTTAACCTCTCTAAGCCTTAGGACATGGAAAATGTAGATAGTAAACGTATTTACCTAAAAGAAAAAAATATAGTACTTATCTCACAGTTAAGGAGTTAAGTATGTTTGCTTGCTTGTTTTTGTGGTAATAAGAACTGAACTTGGGGCTTCATGTATGCAAGGACTCTGCCATTCAGTTATATATTGTCTTTTTTCATATTTTATTACTATTTTGATTTTTTAAATTATTTATTTTTGGTGTGTGTGTGCAAGAGTCCATGTATAAGTGTTCAGATCCCATGTTACATATAGCCACAGCACTCTCATGAAGGTCAGAACTTGTGGGAGTCAGTTCTTTCCTTCCACCATGTGGATTCTAGGGACTGAACTTGGGTTGTCAGACTTGGCAGCCTTTACCTGCTAAGCCATCTCACTGACTCTATTTTGGTGTTTTTGAGGGTCTCATGTAGTCCAGGCTGCTCTCAAACTTGCTACATAACTGAGGATGACCTTGAAACCTTGAATTCCTGATCCTCCTGTCTCTACATTCCAAATGATGGAATTATGGAACTATGCCATCATATCTGACCTCTTTTTACTTCGGGTTTTTGTTTTGTTTTGAAACAGGGTCTTCCTGTAGTCATACCTGGAACTCACTATGTAGACCGGGCTGGCTTCAGTTTCACAGAGATCCACCTGCCTCTGCCTCCCAAGTGCCAGAATTAAATGTGTATACCATCAAAGCCAACCACACTTTTTTTTAAAATTTATTTTTAAAGGTTTTTTGGAGACAGGATCTCATATGAAGCCCAGGCTGGCCTGGAACTCTCTATGTACACCAGGCTAGTCTCCAGCTCATAGAGATCTGCCTGCTTCTGCCTGCTGAGTGCTGGGATTAAAGGTGTATGCCACTATGTGTGAGTAGGTACCCATGGAGGCCAGAGGGGATCAAATCTCCAGGAATTATAGGCTATTGTGAGCCGCCTGATGTTGGTGCTGGGAACCAAACTCAGGTTCTCTGCAAGAACTGTATGTGCTCTTATTGCAGAGCCATCTCTCCAGCTCCTGAGGGCTGACCACTTTTTAAATTTTGAGACAAGTTTTTACTAAGTTGCCCAGGAAGACCTCAAACCTGAGATCCTCTGGCCTCAGTCTCCCAAGTAGCTTGGTTTACAGGCTTGTGCCATTAATGAGGCATTAAGTATTTTAAGTAGGATAATGTATGTAAAGTGTTAACAGTAACAAAGTAAGCACTTAATAAAACTTGCTATTTTAGTTCCTATATACCTACATCACACACATACTGTGTAGCCATTTCTTCTGAACTGAAACACTACCTCCTGGAGATAGGAGGGATGCTGAGGTTCGTAAGATTCAGGAAGTAAAGGAAACTTACAGGCTCAGGAAGTAAATGGATTAAAAGTTCTGAATTTTAAAAAAAGCTTTCCCTGCCCTGGAGAGATGGCTCAGTAGTTAAGAGTACTGGCTGCTTTTGCGGAGTACCTAGCTTCAGTTCCCACCACCCACACTGCAGCTAACAGCCATCTGTCAGTCCAGTTCCAGGGGTCCTGACACCCTCTTCTGGCCTCCATGGACACTGTACAATATGGTGCAAAATATATGCAGGCAAAACACTTCATACACATAAAACAAAAATAAATTAATAGTTTTTTTAAAAAGCTTAGCCAGCTATGTTGGCATACATCTTTAATCCCAGCACTTGGGAGGCAGAGGCAGGAGAATTTCTACGAATTCCAGGCCAACCTGGTCAACATAGCAAGTTCCAGGCCAGCTGGGGCTACATGGAGACTCTATCTCAAAAATACCAAAAAAAAAAAAAAAAAAAAGAAGGAAGACTATGAAAGGGGACAAAGAGGTCTACAGGGAGGGGAGGGACCAAGAGACAATAATGAAATGTACGTTTCAGGAGGGCATAAGTGGGGAGCTGTCTCGGGGAAAGAAGAGAGCCACAAGAAGGGATGGGGGGATGAGGCAAGGCAGAAAAGCATGTGAATAAGAGCAAACTGTAACATGTACATATGAAATATTTTATTTATTTCAGGCCCAATATAAAATTTTTAAAATTTTTATGTATGAGTATATTGCCTGCATGTATGTCAGTGTATCTGTGTCCTAAAATGCTTGTGCATGCCAGAAGAAAGTGCCAGATCCCTTGATATTTAAGTTTGGGAGAGTCAGCCACCATGTGGATGCTGGAAACCAGTCTGCAAGAGTTGCAAGTGTTCTTAACTGAGCCTTCTCCACAGCCCCTCTTTGTGTTTCATGGGACAGGCTCTCACTATGTAACCCTGGCTGGCCTGGAACTCATTCATATTGGCCTCAGACCCACAGAGATCCAGCTGCCTCTGCTTCCAGAGCACTGGGATTAAAGGTGTGTGTACACATGCCCAGCCTTAATGATTTATTTACTTTATTATGTTTGTTTGTCTGTCTGTTGGGACAGAGTCTTCCTGTAGCTTCAGCCGGCCTGGAAGTCACTACATAGACCAGGCTGGCCTCAATCCACCTGTATCCGCTTTTCAAGTGGTAGGATTAAAGACATGCACTACCACCTCCAGCTTAAAGCACTGTTTTCTTATTTTTTGGACTTTTTGAGACAGGGTCTTCCTGTGGCCCCAGCTGGCCTGGAACCCATTATGTAGATCAGGCTGACCTTGAACTCATGGAGATTCACCTACCTCTGCCTCCCAAGCACTGGGTTTAAAGGTGTACACCGCCACACCCAACAGGATTTACTTGTTTTTTTTTTTTAAGAACTTGGGTGTGCTTGAATGTATGTATGGACATTATGTGCATGCAGGTGTTTGAAGAGGTCAAAAAAGGGTGTCAGATTCCCTGACATAGGTGATTGTGAGCCACCTCCTGTGGGTATTGGAACTGAACCTGGGTCTTCTGCAAGAGCAACAACCACTAACCATCTCTCCAGCCTCTGATAAATTAATTTGGGGGTGGAGGTTTGGGACAGGATCTCCCTGTAGCCCAAGTTGGCTTGGAACTTCTATGTAGACCAGGCTGGCCTCCATCTCACAGAGATGTTCCTGCCGCTGCCTCCAAAGTGCTGGGATTGAAGGCATACTCCACGATGCCCAGCTGATAAACTGATTTTTAAGAATATATTTGAGGGGGCTAGAGAGATGCTCAGTGGCTAAGACACAGGAATTTGATTCCCAGCACTCACATGGTTGCTAACAACTGTCCATAACTCCAATTCCAGGGAATCTGACACCCTCTTCTGGCCTCTGCAGGCATGCACAATATGGGAGCACTTACATATATGCAGGCAAAACACTCCTACACATAAAAAATAAAATCTTCTAAAAAATAATATATTTGATAGACAAAAAAGGAAAAGAAAACTTACTAGGGGAACACTAGAGTACCAAGATCTTTTCTTTCAAAGGGTTTCTTCAGTCAGTACCCTGGAAGCTAATGGCAATAAATAAGGACATATACATATTCATACACATGCATATTCATCTGCATATACAGATTTATATACATATTCATATGTACATATTATGGTCTTTTTTTTGAGATTGAGTCTCAGTACATAGCAAAGACTATCCCAGAACTTGCTACATAAACCAGGCTGGCCTCAAACTTGTGGCGCCTCCTACTTCTGCCTACAAGCTGGGATTATAGACCTGTACCACCAGGCTTGGCTAGCAATGGATATTTTTGAGAGAGAGATTGCATATTTCTGTAACAAAAACTAAATCTTGGGTTTTTCCTAGCCAAAAAAAAGTCCTATTACCTACTGTTGTTAAAAGAGAGCACAATGAGAAGCCTAAGAATGCTTGCTGACATTCAATCAGAATCACCTAGAAAATAGTTAAACCCCCTTAAGGTGAGGACTATTGGAATGAAGTCACCTGGGTAACCACAACCTAGAGGCTAAACTTCGGACTTGTATACTCAGAACTCAATACCTTCACTGTGATGGCGATTCTATATCAGCTTGAGTGGGCCCAGGATGTCCTTAGCTTAAACTGTTTCTCCATATGTCTGTGAGGGTGTTTCCAATATAAACAGGATTTGAACTGGTAGACTCAGGAAAGCAGATTGCCCTTCTAAGTGTGATTGGGCATTATTCAATCCAACTTAGTGCTCTAAGCCCATAACAAATAATGGAAGAAGAACTCCTTCTTTCTGTTCCTCTTCATTGCTAACTTAATCTCATCTTCTCCCACTTCAGACTGGGATTTACACCTGTGGTTTCCCTGGTTCTTAAGCCTCTAGTCTTGTTTGGAATTATACTACTAGCTTATCTGGGTCTCCAGTTTGCAGGTGAAGACCATGGAACTGCTCAGGCTTTGTACTCTCACCACTTTGTGGTACTGGGGATCCAACCTGGGGGTTTGTGCATGCTAGGCAGGCGTTCTACCAACCGGGCTACATCCCCAGCCCTGCTTTTAGTCTCTTTTTCTCTGGACTAAACACATCTCATACCTTCTATCATTTGTGGGGCAGTCCCGAAAAGATCCCTCAAAATCAAGGGTCTCAAGTTGGCTATGGCTGGTCAGACGATCCAAGTAGTTGAATTTCATAAAACATTTATTTTTGGGCTGGTGAGGTGGCTCAGTGGGTACAGGCTGCCCTGTGACAGGGCAACCGCCAACTTCCCTGACCCTACAATACACAAATGTAATAAAAAAAATTAAAATCCGGCATGTTGGTACACACCTTTAATCCCAGCACTAGGGAGTTCCGTCTATATAGAGTTCCAAGCCTCCCAGGTCCACACGGAGTGACTTTGTTTCAAGAAACCAAAACAAACAAACAAAAACAAAAGAACTCCGGTAAAACTCCATAAAACAAAGCAAAATAATTTAAAAACGAAGCACGTATCGCCTACTACATTCCAGGCACTCGGATAATAAGGGATTGAAACACCTGCCCTGCAAAAGATTCACGGTTCAAATGCAAATTAAATAGCATTATTAACAGTTGACGGCAAAAGTATTTTTTAAAAACAGTACAAAATTTAAGTCTAATCAACACTGGCAGAATAATCTCACGTTTCTCTGAGGAGCTAACACGAACTGAGTCCCTAGGTAGCTCTGTCACAATCTTCCAGGTCCTGGGCGGAGCCAGCCAGCTCTACACGCGGGGCCACGACCAGGTCCACACGGAGTCCCGATTCCCATTGGCTGAGGCAGGAAGCGGTGACCCAATCCCCTTCGACCTTAACACCTCCCCTTCAGGGATCACTTCCGCTGCTAGTGTCAGTTTCCGCTCGGCGTGCCCGGCATCCCCTGCGCCCCGGGAGCCAAGATGGAGGAGTACGCGAGGGAACCTTGGTGAGCCACATCCGCTGTCCTTGCTCTCCCTTCTCCCCTCCGCCCGCGGGCGTTCCGTGGCCCAGGTGCAGGCCGACCTCTGCCAGGCTCGGCCAGGGCTGGGCCCCTGTGGGGGTGCGGCCCGTGTTTTCAGTGCTTTGCGCTCGGAGACAGCAGCTTTGTGACCTTGTGGTGCATAGCGAAGAGATCCAGTCTTGGGTTTGGTGGAGCCCTGAACCCTCCTCCCCACGCAGGCGCTGTCGACCTTATGCATGGCAGTAGTGACCCCTCTGCCTGCTGAGGTGACCTTGGATGTGCTCCTAGGCCTCGCTTTGCGTCGAGGGAGAGAAGATAGACCTGAGTGCCATCCTCTTGTTTGTATGGTGATCAGTGTCCCTGAGGTGAAGAAATTTACGAGTAGAACATAGATTTCACCCAAAACCCAAAAGATTTGGTTGAGTTCCTGTAGGCTGGAGCGTTTTTTCTTGCGTAGAATTATCCTATCCTCGGAGAAGAAGGGAGACAAAATAATAACTGGAAAATAGGAAGATATTAGCTGAATGTTTCCTGAAAAGCCATGAACAGGAAGAAATTCATTCCTTCAGCGTTTGTTGAGTGAGAGTTCAGTGCTTGATTCAAGGATCAAAAGCCTGAATAAGTCAAGCGCGGTAAGACAGTTATAAAATGGTGTAATAGCTACTGAATCTCCAGTTATCTGACCAAAGCTTCTTGGGTTGTAAGCAAATAATTAAATCTTGATATTTGGGTTAATCAGCTGGCTTTGTTTTGATTTTGTTTATAAAGAGAAAGAATCAAGGTACCCTAAGTTTTGCAAGTGCTCAGGACTTTATCATTCCTTGCTAGTAGCAATCTGCCTGCTTTTGCTCTCCACCAGGAAAATGTGTTTCAACGCTTCTTGTCTTCTCAAGCTTTCCTCCTTCAAAGAGCTCCTTCCTGTATTGTGTTTGGGTATACTCCCTTCAGCTGGGCTGTAAATTACTGTTGGATATGGTAAAATGACACAGACTGACTGGTGGGAGGGATAGTTTTGTTGCATTAAAGATTTTGTAAAAGTGCGGGACATGGTGGCGAATGCCTTTTATCTCAGTGCTGGGGAGGCAGAGGCAGGCGAATCTCTGTGAGTTCAAGGCCAGCCTGGTCTACTTAGCGAGTTCCAGGCCAGTGGGGGCTACAGGGAGACCCTGTCTCAAAAAGGGAAAAAAAAAAAAAATTTGAAAAGAATTTCTGAAAGTAACAGGCTTTCCCCAGATCTGGTGGCACAAGTCTGTAATCCCAGTCTCAAGAGACAGAAGCAAGAGGATCCTAGGAAGTTTGAGGCTTGCCTGGACTACAGAATGAAATCATGGGTGAAAAAATTTCTTTCAGACTGCATAGTGATGCACTTGGGAACTAGAGGCAGGTGAATCTGTGAATTCCAGGCTAGTCAGAGAAACATGGTGAGACCCTGCTTTAAAAAAAAAAAAAAAATCAGAGTGCAGGCACATGCCTATAATCTTAACACTTGGATTGAAACCAGCCTAGGATCCATAGCAAGACCCTGTCTGATAATTAGTATTAATTAGCTAACAACTAATTAATTAATGGGGTTTCCTTGAAGTCACTGGGTGACTTTTTCTTAGTACATGTGTCCTTAAGCCAGCACTATCTAAAACAGTATATGAGTTTAATTATCTACTACATCTTTCTGTCATTTGTTAGCCTCTCAGAAACTTTTAGACTGTATGAATATTGTGGGAAGAGTTTGAGGACTTTGGAGTACCAAAAATTGTGCTTAAATTAAATTGTTTCTACTAGTTATTTGCATAATCCTGAACAGACTGCTTAATTTCTGTGTGAGCCTCTGTTTGTAAAATACAGAGGAGATGATGATAATCTTCCTGCAAAGTTAAAAGATGATTGATACTAAAGGAAAATAACCTAGCTTTTTTGGAATACAGAGGATTTTATTTGCTGTGTAGAATTGCTCATTGTGTGGCACATAGACATTTTTGGCACTCTGGGTTTCATCCTTCCTACTGAAGCCTAACGCTTTCCTGTAGGAATGTTTGGACTGAGCCAGATTATCTTCAGAAATCATTTCCATCTGGCTTTGTTTCAAACATCCTTTCTTTAGTATTCTGACTGCTTTCTGATAGGAATCCTGCTATCTTTATTAATTGTTCTTTTGTACTTGTTTTAGCTCCAACTAATAAAGTTATTTAAACCAGAAAACAAATATTAGACTTATTAGACCCTACTTTTATTTTGTTATTGTTGTTTCTTCATGGGATCTCCCTTGTTTCCTGTACTATGTAACCAGAAAACTATATTGTCTCATTCTAAAGTTACTGGGGCTAGAGAGATGGCTCAGTGGTTAAGGGCAGGCAAGGACTCGAGTTCAGTGGGCAGTTCACAGCTACCTGTACCTCCAGCTCCAGGGGATCCAACTTTTCGCCTTATGCACACCCCCCCCCCAACATACACATAGTTAAAGGTAAAACAAGAAAAATTTATTTCCTATTCAAATATCTAGTTCTTCTAATTCATTCTCTTTGCTTTTCTTTATTTATGTTTCTGCAATTTTAAAAAACTTTCCCTGGAAATGCATAATGAAATTCATTACATTGTGTAACTTAAACATTAATACTAACTTTAAAAATATTTTAAAATTGTATGTGTGCACACATGAGTGCAAGTGCCCAGAGAGGCTAGAATAAGGTGACAGATCCCCTGGAGCTGTAGTTACAGACACTTGTGAGCTGCCCAATGTGAGTTCTGGGAGCCAAACTTGGTTTAGTATCTGCTTTTAACTATTGAGTGACCTCACCAGCCCCAGTAATAACGTTTTAAAATTTTATTTTTCTTTTATATATATGAGTGTTTTGCCTGCATATATGTAAGTGTACCACATCCATGCCTAATGCTGTTGGAGGCCAGAAGGCAGCCAAGATCTCCTGGAACTAGAGTTATAGATAGATGTTAGCTGCTATGTGGGTGCTGGGAACTGAACCACAGCTCTCTGAAAGAGTAGTAAGTGCTCTTAACTGCTGGGTCATCTCTCCAGCCCATAACGTTTTCTTAAAAAAAAAAAAACCAAGAGTGACTTTATTCTTTCAGTCTGTCAAATACTGCTTCTTAAATTTAAAGTGTAATGCAGTCACCTGTAGATTATATTAAAATACAAATTCTGATAGCGCACTAGTCTAGCATGTACAAGGCCTCAATACTGGGGGTTGAGGGGATATTCAAATTCAGTAGGAAGGGAGTGGGCAAGGGTCTGTCTTTCTATTTCTGATAAGCTCCTGTGTGTTGGGTTTGTTTTTTTATTCCAGGGATCTGTATTTTTACCTGACAGATGCTTGTGTACAGTTATGTTTGAATTTATTGTTTAAAGCATACCTGTTCTTAAAGACTGGCTCTTTATGGTGCTTGTGTCTTACTAAAACATGAGGAGCTGGAGGTTAGGAGGGTGGTGAGGTGGCTCTGACTCTTGATCCTCCTGCCTCAGCCTCTCAAATGCTGAGATTAACAGTACATATCACCACTCCCAGCTCTGCACTAGCTTCTTGAGGATAGGTAAAAGGAATTTCTTTTTACTTCTAATATGAATTTAACCACTCAGACTTTTTTTGCCATTAACTTTAGACTTTGTTGCAAAATTGGTTGTAGACCTTCGTAAACCTCTTTCTACTTGTCCAAGTAGAAAGGAACATTATATTTTATTTTACTTTATTTCATTTTTAAGAATTTTTTTTATTTTTATGTGTGTTTTGCCTGCATATATGTAAATGTACCACATGCATGCAGTGCCCACAGAAGCCAGAGGATGGCATCAGATCCCTCGGGACTGGAATTAGTTGTTAATTGCCATATGGCTGCTAGGAACCAAACCTGCAAGAACAGCCAGTGCTCTTAACCACTGAGCCATCTCTCCAGCTCAAACTTCCATGCATCTTGATAGTAATAAATGATCTAACAGTTCTGGAGATGTTCTATATATCAGGTCCTGGGTTTAATACATACTTGTTTTTTCTTTTTCTTCTTTTGAGACAAGGTCAGTCTCACTGTGTAGTCCTGACTGACCTCAAACCCACAGAAATGCACCTGCCTCTGCCTCCCAAGTGTTATGATTAAAGGTGTATAGAACCAAGCCTAACCTTAAACTTTTGTAAGCCAGATTCCTAGCGTTGTAGTTTTGATCTTGATCAAACTGTTCAGATTTCAGTGATGCATAAGTTAGAATGCTGCATTTGGAAGCTGGGTTTACAAAATTACTTCTAATTATGGAATATTATTCTGTTGTCTTAAATGGTGCTGATGCAAACTTGAGGTTAAAATGCTGTTTTGAACTAAGTTATCCTGAAAAGACATGCAGACTTTGAAAAATTAGTCTACAGCTAGTGAATCTTCATTGGGTCCCAGCTTCAAAACTAACTGCTGCTTGGAGCCACTCTGATCTCTGGAAAAGTGAATGAATATTGTTGATTACAGAGTAATTTTATTGTATTTATTTGCTTTTCACAGTGCCGAACTTGTAACGGACTTTTACAGGCTAAAAGTTTATTGCTTGTAGTGGGCGCTACATTAGAACCTGTTGCATCCTTTCATAAGTTAAGCACAGGTATTATGGTTTATTTGTTTACTTGTTTTTGTTTTTGAGATAGGGTCTCCGTCTCCCTGTAACCCCGGCTGGCCTGGAACTCACTATGTAGACCAGGTTTGCCTTGAACTCACGGAGATCTGCCTGCTTCTACCTCTAGAGTGCTGGGATTGAAAGTGTGTACCACCATACCCAGCAAGTGTTAGAGTTTATGAATGAGAAAAAAGATCATCTTTTTTTCTTTCTGTTTTTAGCCCCTGGCGAATTGTGGATGATTGTGGTGGGGCCTTTACCATGGGCACCATAGGTGGCGGTATCTTTCAAGCCATCAAAGGTTTTCGAAATTCTCCAGTGGTAAGTGGGTGATTGGACCCTTTTTATTGTTATGGAAACCAGAGTTGGTTAATATTACTGGTGGTCCCATCAGTTGGTTAGAAATGTGTTACACTTATGATGTTTTATGTTCTGGATCACTTCCTATTTTTTTTTTCTTTAATTGAATCATTTGTATATTTCATACAGAATATCTCAGTCAGTCTTAATCATCTTTATACCCCTTCCCTACTGGCACCTTTCTGTGGCCCCCCAGCTGAAATCCATACATTCCTTCATCTGTGTTAAGGTCTGTTCTGTTAAGTGAGTGTCTCCAAATGCTCCTCAGTGCAGGTTCATTCACTGAGATCTAGTCAGCCTATCCGGAGTCCCCGCTTTAGGAAGATTCACTTCCTATTCTTTTGTTATAGGGAGTAAACCACAGACTTCGAGGGAGCTTGACAGCCATTAAAACCAGGGCTCCACAGCTGGGAGGTGAGCAGAGTATTTCCTTTTCATATAGTGTTTCTGTTTACTTGAACATGAGACTATACCTGTCTGTGTATCTCTGTCCTTCCCTTCTCTAAGACTGGCCTCAAGACCTTCCTGCCTCGGCTTCTTAAGTGCCAAGATTACAGGAATTCAGTCAGCAAATTGTGTTTTTTTTGTTTTTTTTGTTTTTTTTTTCTGTTTTTAGATGAGTGATTTTCATTGACTCTTAACTGCTTGTGACAGTCTAGTATGCCTATAATAGCTGGTTTGTTTGGAAAGTTAGCTTGGATTATTATATATTTTAAAAAAGTTTGTCTATATCATTCAGATGTTCAGTGTTGTGTTGTTTTGTTTAATTTTTCTCCTCCTCTTCTCCAGAAAGAAGACCGTTTTGAGCTCACATTGGGGGAGTTAGAAATGGTAGTTTCTATGGGTAGCACAATGCCAAAGAGAATGTGATCTAGAAGATCAGAGAAAAAAACACTTTGTAAAGCTTATTCAGAAACTGGAAGAAAAGAAAGGAACAAAAAAGTGTGGAAATTATATTCACAAATTGGAGACACTTGACTATTTTTCCTAAGTCATGAAAAATACTTAACACTTAAGAAATAAACAAATAATGTAGTAATTCTACTCTATCCAGACAACATATCTTTCTCCCATGGCACAGAATCGCTGAACTTTTTATTTTTTAAATATTTATTATTTTTATTTTGTCCTATGTGTGTGAGTTTATTGCCTACACATATGTAAGTGCTGCTGTTCAATGTCCTCAGAGGTTAGAAGAGGGCATCGGATCTCCTCAAGTTATAGATGGTTGTTAACTGCCATGTGGGTGCTGGGAACTGAACCCGGATCCTCTGCAATAGCAGCCAGTGCTCTGAACCACTGAACCATCTTTCCAGCTCCTGAACAACTGTTTAAATGTAATGTGGGATATCTGATATTGGGCCAAAGATGAGATAGCTTGTGTAATACTCAGCTGGTACTACTGAACTTCACCAATGATGTGGGAACTGGGAAAAGCTCCTGAGGATGATCTGGTTCAGACATTTGGTGGAACCCAGTTTATGGCTGTTGTTTACATTCTGTTTCTGAGATTTTAGAGGATAAAGAATACAATGACTAGGGCTCTCTTATTTCTGTCTCACTTTTGTTTCATTATTTTATTTATATTGTTCATTTGTCATTTTAGCATGCATTGATCTAGACCTGACATGCATTCCAGGATAGCTGGACTTCTTTGTATTCCTGTTACTGATTGTCATAGAATACATGCTCTGTGACACAGAATGAAGAAAGGGAAGATAGAGATAAAATTACCAAAGAACAAAGGGGCAAACATGAGCCTTTGGTTTGGAATTTTTTCAAACAAAAATGGCATTATTCTGAAAGAAGTGATTTAGGTCTGGAGAGATGACTCAGTGGGAAAGAGCACCTACTGCTCTTCCAAAGGTTATGAGGTCAATTCTCAGCTATCATATAGTGAACTTACAACCACCTTTAACTCCATCTCCTGGAGGACCTGGCACCTCTGGCTTCTGCAGGCACCTGCACTCACATGCATATAACACTCACAGAGATATATGCATATGCACACAATTTTAAAAAGTGATTTACTTGTTTATTTTTATTTATGTTCATGAGAGAGAGAGAGAAAGACTTAGACTGCCACATGTGTGCAGATACCCATGGAGGCCAGAAGAGGATGTCAGATCCTTGGTGCTAGAGTTATAGGCACTTGAGCACTGGATTATGAGCCATCTGACATGGGTGTGGAAACTGAACTGAGGTCCTCTGAAGGGGCAGGTCATCTCTTAACCAGTGAGCCATCTCTCCAGCCCCAAGGTATTTTAATACAGGCTTTAAACCCAGTGGTTAATAGAAAGAGGTACACAAGAGCTTTGGTGTTTCTCAGAGAAAGTTGCCTCCTTTCCTTTCCCTTTCCCCTTTCTCCTTCCATTCCTTTCCTTTTCTGAGTCAGGAACTCAGTATGTAACCCAGGCTGGCCTCAAACTTGTGATCCTCCTGCCTTTGAGTTCCTGAGTGCTGAGTTGATAGGTTGTGTCACTGTGCCTAGCTCTGGCTTATTTCTTCCGATTTCAGGCCATTGCTAACTTTCCAGATGATAAAATACAATCTAAGCTTTATCTATAAGTCTTCTGATTTTGGTTCAGTGTTTATTCAAGCTTACATGTCTATGCATACAAGTGTGAAGTATGAAGGATTTGAGAATGAAGTAAATTTTACTTAAACTTAACATTTTTGTTGTTTGTTTTGGTTTTTGTGACAAAGTCTCATGTAGCCTAAGCTGACTTCGTTTACTGTATAGCTGAGCCTGGCCCTGAACTCCTGGCCCTCTGGTTTCTATCCATAGTTCTGGGATTCTAGTTGTGTGCCACCATGCTTGGCAGCCCTACTTTTGATTATAACTTTTTTTGTTTTGCTTTGTTGACAGGGTCTCCCAAGGGCTGAGTGTAAAGGTATATGCCGCCACACCAGGCTGACTAGAGCATTTTTAATGTAAGGTGAACATTTTAAGCTTTTTAAAAAATTCTTTTAAAAATAGGTAGCTTTGCAGTGTGGGGAGGACTGTTTTCCATGATTGACTGCAGTATGGTTCAAATAAGAGGAAAAGAAGACCCCTGGAACTCCATCACGAGTGGTGCCTTGACAGGAGCCATCTTGGCAGCAAGAAGTAAGTGATTGTTGTAGTGCTGAATTTGGTTTGTACTTTGTAGGGCTGGGACCTGAACCTAGGGCCTTATGCCTGGTAGGTAGGTGCTTTTCCTGAGCTATATCCCCAGCCCATGAGGACATACTAGTGGAAGCCAGGCTTTTGGAACAAACTCATCTGCTGTAAGAATTGCTTAACTTGCTATAGCCTGAATATTTGTGGTGATTCGAAAAATCAGTAAGAGAATCCATTTATTTGGAATGCTTGAGAGTGAAAGAATATGGAGGTTGGTTTGTTTATTTTAAATTATATTATGTGGGGCGCACACATCTTAAGGAAATTAGAAGATGACTTGCAGGAGTCTGGTCCCTCCTTCCATCTTATGGGTCTTGGTGATCAGCAAGTGACTTTACCTGCTGAGCCATCTTGCCAGCCCTGTTTGTTTATTTATTATTTATTTATTAGGTCTTTTTGAGATACAGTCCCCCTGTAGCCCCAGATCTTCTGAAACTCGATATGTAGACCAGGCTGGCCCTGAATTTACAGACTCTCAAGTGCTGGGATTAAAGGTGTGCACCACCTCACCTGGTGATTTTTATTATTCTTTTAAATTACTTCTTTTTAAACATTTTTTGTTTGGGGGAGACATGAGTCACAACACCTGTATGGACCTCAAAAGGTCATCAGACTTGGTGGCAAACACCTTTATCTGCTGAACCATCTCACTGGCCCAGTAATAAATATTTTATACAGCCTGTGTGATTTTGACAGCCTAATCAGCTTTGTTAGTGTACAAGTAATGCATATATGTAAGAACATGGCTATGCTCCAATATATTTTAATTTACAAAAACAGGCAGTGGGCTGGAGCTGACCTCTCAGCCACTATTGACTGTGGATAGATATTGGACAGTGAAACAGTTTAAGAATTAGAGAAACACATAACTAAATGTTTGTTTCCCTTAAAGTAATCTTTGCTATTAATATCTTCAGATGGACCCGTGGCCATGGTTGGGTCTGCTGCAATGGGTGGTATTCTCCTAGCTTTAATTGAAGGAGCTGGGATCTTGTTGACAAGATTTGCTTCTGCACAGTTTCCCAATGGTGAGTCTTCTTTCTTGTTATTGTTCTATATTCATACGCTTTGGGATGGTTTTCTGACATTAAGAAAGAATGAATGTATTTTGGCGCTGAAGAGTTGGTTCAGTGGTTAAGAGCACTGGCTGTTCTTGCAGAAGACCGGGGTTCAAATCCCAGCACCCACCTGGTGGCTAACAATTTTCCATAACTCTAATACCAGGGGATCAGACGCCCTCTTCGGTCCTCCCCAAGCACTGCATGACATGGATGCACTTACATACGTGCAGACATTATACTCATACACATAAAATAAAAATAATTTAAAAAAAGAAAGTGTATTTTGTCTGCTAAAATGGAGTACTTTGTGATTTCTCCTTCAGGTACTAACATTCTGTTGTTAATGAAGACTGCTAGGGTTCTTTTGGTGGTTGGTGGTGTTTTGTTTTGTTTTTCCTCTAGTCCCTACTGACCTGGAACTCAGAGATCTGCCTTCCTCTGCCTTTGGAGTGCTGGAACTAAAGGCTTGTCCCCACACCCATCTTCTGATTGCCAGTTTTAAAAGTGATGTTTGGCTAGCCACAGTGACAAAATGCTTTGTTATTTAATTTGATGTTGGCTTTGCATTTCTCAAGATCACAGGATTTATTAGTGCTCATTTACTTACTCTGGGAAATTTCTAGTCATTTTAAAGATGTTTGAAAGGCGGCTGTGCAGATATGTTAACATAATGGTTTGCCAACAGCTTACTGTACCTGTATACCAGGCACTGTTCTAGGAGGTAGGGATAAAGTAGTGAAGAAAACAGTCCTTGCTCTCAAGGACTTACTTTCTGGTGGACTAAGACAAGTCTGACAAATTAGCAGAGCAGTGAGAGTTCCCAAATAGTGTCACTTGCTTTGATTTTGTTGTTGTTTGGTTTTTGAGACATGATTTCCCTGTAGCCCGAGGTGACCTGGAACGCAGTACGTAGACGAGGTTGACCTCCGTCCCACAGAGATTGGTCTGTTGTCTGCTTCCCTGAGTGCTAAGATTAAAGGCATACACCACCACCTCCTGTGTGTCACTTGTTTAAAAAAAAAAAAAAAAAAAGACTGGAGAGATGGCTCAGTAGTAACAGCACAGGCCGCTCTTGCAGAGGAGCTGGGTTCTATTCCCAGCACCCACATGGCAGCTAACCACCATCCTTAATTCCAGTTCCACAGGATAGAAACTGACTCGTGTCACTTAGAGTTATAGGAAGATTTGAAAAGTTGATAATTGATTTGTTGTTAGTTATTCCTTTTGTCTGACACATGGAGAAAGTTAAATTGTGGACTGCATGAACACTACATTGTCATGTATGTCTGTACTGTGACCGTCCTTTATTGTATAAATGGAAATATCCCTTGGCTATTGAAAGGAAAGATTATAGTAGTAAAAACTTGACCTAGTACTAGGGTAATAGTTCACTTAGTAAAGTGCTTGCTTCACAAGCATGAGGTTTTAGTTTAATTCCCCAGAACCCATATGGAAAAAAAGAAAAGTCAGGCATCATAGCACTGTTTGTAATCCCAGCACTGGAGAGGCAGAAGTGGTTGTATCTCTGGGTCTCACTGGTAAATTAGCAAGTTCCAGGTCTTTGAGAGACCCTGTCTCAATAAACAAAGTAGGGTCTGGACAGATGGCTCAGTGGTTAAGAGCAGGTACTGCTCTTCCACAGGACCTGAGTTCAGTTCTCAGCACCCACATCACTTGGTTCAAAAGTGTCTATAACTCTAACTCCAAGGAATCTAACATTTCTGGAATCTGAGAGCAACTACACTCACCTGTGCACATGCACATATATAGACACACATATATACATAATTAAAAATAAATGTTAAAATCAAGGAGGCTGGGGCTAGAGATATGGCTTAGCAGTTAAAGAGTGCTGGCTGATCTTGGCAGAGCACTAGGTTTCGATTCTCAGCACCCACATGGCAGCTAACAACCATCCATGGTTCTAGTTTCAGGGAATCTCTTCTGACCTCCTCAGGCATTACACAACATAAGCACACTTACATACATGCAGTTAGTACACTCATACAGATAAAAAAAATACCATAATAAAAATAAAAATCAAGGAGGCTGGGTGTGGTGGGGCATACTTTTAATCCCAGTACCCAGGAGGTAGAGGCAGGAAAATCTCTCTGAGTTTGAGTTCAGCCTGGTCTACATGGCGAGTTCCAGCCAGGGCAACATAGTGATACTGTATTCTCAGAAACAGCAAGGAAAAGCCAGGTGTAGCAGCACAGCTTTTAATCCAAAACAGAAAAAAGAAAAAAAACCAATATAAGGTGGATGGCTTCTGAAAAATGACAAGCTGAGCTTGTCCCTAGCTTCCATTTGAGTACAGACAAGGGAGAGGGAGAGGGAGAGGGAGGGAGCGAGGGGGGGGGGGGGAAGAGAGAGAGAGACACACACACACACACACACAT
Source organism: Eospalax fontanierii (assembly GCA_035773235.1). Classification (NCBI taxonomy): domain Eukaryota; kingdom Metazoa; phylum Chordata; class Mammalia; order Rodentia; family Spalacidae; genus Eospalax; species Eospalax fontanierii. The sequence continues at coordinate 58,960,884 of CM069535.1, forward strand.
ACACACACACACACCCTGATCTGGCATTTGGGGAAATAGAATAATGAGACACTGAAAATTATTTTTGGAGCTTGGGAAAGATTGAACATAGAGTTAGAAATAGATTGTACATCCAGGTTTCATTTGAGCTCCCTGAGGCACCCGGGGAGAGCTTTGATGGCTTCCTGGCACAGTCTGTAAGCCCTGCTCATAGATGCCAGTGGGCTAATCGTGGTGCTCCCTCACTTAACGTTCCTGTTTTCAATCATTACTTTTGAATTTGTGCTTTTAGTGTGGTCATAATCTAATTTTGCTTTTTAGTTTTTGATCGTTTTTTGTATGAAATAATGAAGTGTCATTTTTCAGAAATTCAGAACTGGATGTAACAGAAATTTAAATATATTGTTTTACAGAAATTGGCCTTGCTCACTTAAAAAAAAATTGTTGATTGGTTTTTATGAGTGCTTCCCTGCGTGTACGTAAGCACACCACGTGCATGCCATGCCCATGGTGGCCAGAAAAGTGCGTTGGGTCCCCTAGAGCTGGAGTTATAGGCACCTGTTGGTGAGAATTAGAGTGTCTCTATATTAAGATAGCAGCTCTAGTGTAGCATGTAACTTTTGAGTTGATGGTTTGTTTTCTACAGAGACTCATCCTTTTTAATGATATGGTACTCTTTTTAAAGTGCTTTTATTTCTTATTTGCAGGCCCTCAGTTTGCCGAAGATCACTCCCAGTTGCCTTCAAGCCAGTTACCTCCCTCACCTTTCGTAGATTACCGACAGTACCAGTAGGATTTCCTTCTCAGGGTTTCTCTTAACTGCATGAGCTATAGATCAAGAAGGATTTCAGATCACGTTACAGTTACAGTCTATTTAAAACCGGAGGTGGGACAACTGTGGCAACAGGCCATGAAGAAACATTCAGCACTTTTTTCTAATTAAAAAGGACATGGAGGGGAAAAAAAGATACTGCGTTTATTTATTCACACTTGGATTGCATTTGTGATCAAAATAAATGTCTAATATCATTTGAAGAACATGTAAGTGCTTAGAAGATGAAGGACCAAAGGGCAAGTAACAGTGAAACAGGACCATCGTTCCCTTGGGGACCTCTCTGCCTGGTTTTTGTGTACAGTTATTCAGACAATAAAAAGCTCCTGGGACTTAACACTTTAAACCTTTTAGAGTTGTCGAGTTCTACTTTTCATACTGAGCATTCTCCAGATAATGCATGTTTTATGCCAACCCCTTGTCTTGATATGAACTACACATGAGAAGAATTACACAATCAGCAGGAATTGTTTCACAGGGAAAGACATTATGGATTGAGAGATTTGCCAAAATGTTTATCCTTTGCTTTGAAAGCAAAATGCTGTCTCGGTTTTGTAGCTACTGAATATAAAGCTCTTTTACATTGGGGGTACTGTGTCTTGATTCCTGGCTTTCAGAAACAGCTTGCTTCCAGTATACCCAATTCCATGTGAGAATAATTCTTACAAGGAAAAGTTTATATACTGTGTGTTTTATAATAAAGAGGATGGCTATAGCCATACCTGTAGTCCCATCACTCAAGAGGTTGAGGCAGGAGAATCCAAGTTCAGGCCAGTCTGGGTGACATAGTGACAGTCTCAGAAATCAGAAAGAGAAGAAAATCTATGTTATTTTTAATGTGTTTCAAGTTCCCTGAAACTGATCTTAAGTATGTTGTGGGGTCTGGTCTAGAAATTGCATTAGCATTGTGGAGTGAGTGTTCTGCTTGTATCTTCCTTCTAAAGGCCATGTGAACAAATTTATCTTTGAGCTCATTACTGTACTCATAGTAAGCATCTAATTACTCATATGTTAATTCATGCAGTTACCACATGTTATTTTGGTAAGAGAGATAAAATAACCATTGTAAACATTTGTAGTTGTGTATTCAGTGGCATGGAAATAGAAGCACAATGTCTAACCATCAGTATTATATATACCCAGAAAGTCACAGCCAGGTTTGGTCTAGTGCTTGGAAGGCAGAGGCAGGAGGATCTTGGGTTCAATGCTAGCCTAGGCTAAATAGTATGTTCAAGGCCAGTGTGATTTATGTAAGACCGTATCAAAACAACAAAAAGTTACCATTGTCACTTATAAAAACTCTGTACCCATTAAAAGGTAGCATCCCATTGTCCCTACTCTCAGCTTCTGGTACTATAATTCTCTCTGAATTTGCCTATTCAAGGTGGAATGATAGTGTTTATTCTGGCTGTCTTAATTCACCTAAGTTTGCTTGTACCGTAAACTTTAATTCCGTCCCTGACTGGCTCCATTAAGTGTATATAGCACATGCTATTTATTAATTCCAGCATTGATAGTCATGAGCTGTTTTCAGTTTTCAGCTATAGTGAATTATACACTGGTCTGCAAATATCTATTTGAGTCCCTACCTTTAGCTCTCTTGGATATATACCTAGGATTAAACTTGCTGGGTAATATGATAGTTCTATGTTTAACTTTGAGGAGCTGCCAAACTGTTTTCCACAACGGCTGTACCATTTTAATATTCCCAGGAGCAAGGCAAAAGGGTTTTGATTTCTCTGCATCCTTGCCAACACTTATCATCCCCAGCCTAAGGATTAAATCCGTGCACTCTTGTATATCCGGCATGCACTCTACCATTGAAATCTTCCCCCAGCATTCCGTTACCCTCTTTTTCTTTAAAAAGAAATATTTCATTTATTATTTTTATGTGTATAAGGTGTATTGCCTGCACGTATGTAAGTGCATCTGGGTCATGCAATGTTTGCAGAGTTCAGAAGAGGGTGTTGGATCCCCTGAAACTGTTGTTAGCTGCCATGTGGATGCTGGGAACCAAACCCAGGTCCTCTGCAAGAGCAGTCAGTGCTCTTAACTGCTGAGCCATCTCCTTCACGAATGTTTTGCCTGCTTGTACCACATGCTTGCAGTACCCATAGAAGCCATAAGAGGGCTTCGAATCTCCCTGGAACTGGAGTTAGCTGATGGTTGTGAACCTATGTAGGTGCTGAAAGCTGAATCCAGGTCTTCTGAAAGAGCAGCCAGTGTGCTCTTACCTGCTGAGCCGTCTCTCCAGCTCCTGCCACCCCCCAATTCAGTAGCCATCCTACCAGATGCCATTGTGTAAGTGTATAGTTCTTCAGCTTTCAGTCATAAATAGAAATAAATGTTTCCAGAAAAGCATTCAGATAGCAACTACAATTGCAAAGGTGTCTTAAATTCCTTATCTTGTAAATGGCATGTCAGTTTGGAAAGTAAGTTCCATTCATGTGAATTCTGATTATTTGAACCTGGTTTATGTGTAAAACTGGTATGCTTTTGTCCTCTTATTAGTTAATTCTGAGCATAATTCAACCTAGCATGCCTAAATTCTTTTTTTGTTTGTTTTGAGACAGGATCTTACTGTATAACCCAGGCTGTCATTGAACTTGGCCCTCTGCCTCAGCCTCCTGAGTACTGGGATTAGAGGCATACTCCACCACACCCCACTGAGCTTTGTTTTTCTTTTCTTTGTAACACTAGGAATACAACCCAGAGCAAGCGCTGTACCACTGAGCCATCCACAGCCCCTGAGGCAGTTCTTGATTACACATGCATTTTTCTGGAATTATGGATGGGGTAGGTGAAGGAAAGAAAATGAGGTTTTTGAAACTTTACCTTTTCTTCTACCACGTTTGGGATACAAAGTGGAAAGCTGATTGAAAACCTTCCCAGGCATGTTTCTTAGACTTCCTGGCTCTGCTTGGTTGACGGTCTCCTCCTTTCACTCCGTAGTCAACCAGCTTTCTGTCACAGTGCTCCACAGAGAGGGAGACGGGCAGCATAGACTCTACGGCCTACTTCATAAAGGCTGGTAGAGCACTTGGCCAGCGTGCATGGAGTCCGGGTTCCATTCCAAGCACTGCATAAAACTGGGCATGGAGTTGCATATTATAATACACCATCTGGAGCAGAAGCAGGAAAATCAAGAGTTTGGTCATCCTCGGATACAGGAGACCCTGTCTCAAAAAAATAAAATACTGATGAAATGTTCAGTAGATATTCTAAAGGTAAGTTTGGTAGAGCCCAAGTTAAATGGCAAAACATCAAAAATTTTGATTAATGAATTAATTGGAGAAACAAGCAGGTGGGCAGGGTGTTTTCTCCTGCCTTTTCTGGAAGAGAAATTAGTTTCTCAGTTTCACAACTGAAATGTCCATCAGAACTTTGCATTTCTTCCCTCTCCTATTTGAACTTGACTGAAATTGGCATATAACTGGATTTCTGAGTCGGGTTTAGAAGCTGTGGGTATCACTGCACCTGCTATTGCAAAAGCATTTATTTGTAACATAGTATCTGCAGACCATGAAAGTGGTCATGGCTCCACCCTGTGGTGTGTTTTAGTTAAAACTCATGGACTGAGGAGCTCAATTTTAAAGTGTTCCAAAGAAGCAAGAGAACCTGAGTTTGGATTCCCAGGGTGGTAGCGTGTGCCTGGTGAGCTGGAGGCAGGAGGATTCTCAAATCTCTCTGGCCAGCTAGTCTAGTTCATTGGTGAGCTCTGTTCAGTGAGAGACCCTGTCTCAAAACACAAGACGGAGAGTCTAGGAGATGGCCCAGCAGGTAAAAGCACTGGCCATACAAGTCTAATAACCCAGGTTTAATCCCTGAAGTCCACAGGAAAAGCCTGGTGTAGTGGTGTCCATCTGTGATCCCAGCGTCGGCAGAGATGAGAATCATCGGCCAGCTCGCCTGAAGTGTGCAGTGCAGCAACAGAAACGAGAGACCCTGCCTCAAAGGGGAAGGAAAGAACCAACTCCCAGAGGTTGTCCTCTGACCTCCACATTTGTACCCATACACCCACACTAAATAAGTATTTTTAAAATGCATCCTCCTGGGGGTGGGGGGAATCCCAAAGTGGAAAATGATAGGAAAAAAACACCAGAGGGCAGCCTCCGGCCTCCATATATATGTGCGCAAACATGCACATACATATACACATACTCTTGTTTTCAATCTGTTCAGCTGATACATCACATGGGTCTCCAGACTGAGTCCAGCTTGGTTTTGGTTTTTGTTTCTTCTTATTTTTAGGTTTTTGTGCATGAGTGTGATGCCTGCATGTAGGTGGGTGCACTCGTGTTGTTCAATGCCCATGGAGGTCAGAAGAGGGCATTGGATCCCCTGGAACTGGAGTTACAGATGGTTGTTAGCTGTTATATAGGTGCTGGGGAATCAAACCCGGGTCCTTTGCGAGAGCAGCCAGAGCTCTTAACCACGGAGCCATCTCTCCAGCCCCAAATCTGAATTGTTTAAAGATGTGAAATATTGGAGATGACAAGTATAATAATAAGTATATTAAATATCCATATAAAATCCACATGGTCAAAGAAATAGATATTCCTGAGCTGGCTTAGCAGGTAAGACCACTTGGATCCAAGTCTGATGACCTGAGCTCAGTCCCTCGAACCCACATGGCGGAAGGCCAGCTTCCATGGATTGTCCTGTGACCTCCACATGCACACCCATTCCTCAGAAAAACAAACGAATAAATGTTAAAACAAATTTTAACAAATATTCATTGTACGGTTTAGTTTTTTCATATATAACTCCCTAGTGTTTTTCATCTTCTTTACATTAAGGGTTAACTGTTAACCCTGAATTTGGTGTTTATCATTCACATATACTTCTCTGTGATTTTTTTTGTCAATAGTTTTATTTTTGGAAAATTGTAGACTTAAAAGTTGTAAAGATAAACTTCTAGTATATCGTTCAGATTCTCTTTTGTTACCATTTTATATAAAGCAGTGATCAAAACCAAAATTCACATTATTACATTTATTAAATGATAGACTGTTTGAATCTATAATGTCTGTTCCAGTTAGTCTTCTGTTGCTGTGATAAAACACTGACCAGAACCATCCTGGGGGAGGAAAGGGTTATTTGGCTTCCAGCTCGCAGCCTGTCATTGAGGGAAGCCAAGGCAAGAACCTGAGGCAGCAGCCGAAGCTGAGAGCACGGAGAAATGCTGCTCACTGGCTTGCTCAGCTGCCCTTCTGCAGCTCAGGCCCACTGCTCAGGGATGGCACACTGCACACTGGACTGGGCCTTCCTGCTCACTTACCAATTAAAATGCCTCACAAACATGACCACCCGTCAAGCTGGCAATTATCAACAGAGGTTCCGCCCACCCAGGTATCTTCTAGTTTGTGTCAAATTGACAAAAACTAAGCAGTACAGTGTCTGTTACCTGTTTCAGGATCTAAGACAGGATCCAAATTCCACTGTCATTTCCTTAGTCTGTAGTCTGACTGCTTCTTAGTTTTTCTTTGTCTTTTGTGACCTTGATGCTTTTGATTGATTGATTTTTATTTTATGTGTATCAGTGTTTTGCCAGCATGTATGTAAAATCCACCTGTGTCATGCAATGCTTGTAGAAGCCAGAAGAGGCCTGAACTGGAGTTCCCCATGATGCTTTAAGTGAAAAAGATTTGTTTTAATTTTTATGTGTTTGAGTGTTTGCCTGCTTGTGTGTATGTGTACCAGATGTGTGTCTGGTGTCCATAGAGACCAAAAGAGGGCATTTGGTCCCCTGGAACCAGAGTTCCAGGGTTGTGAGTTCCATGGTTGTGAGTGCTGGTACCTAAACCTGGGTCCTCTCTAAGAGCAGTAAGTGCTCTTAACTGCTGATCCATCTCTCCAGCCCTGCTTGACCCTAATGCTTTTGAAGAATAGTGGTCTGTTGCACAGTATAATTACTGATTTTTTTTCCTTGTAACTAAAGAGTAAGATTATTTGAGATGCAAATACATTGTTTTTGCTTTAACTTTTGCCAATTAATTTTGATATGTGTTGTGATGAATATAGTCTTTTGTTTATTTCATTTCTTTTACATGTACTACTTGGAATTCTTTTATCAAGAAAATTGGTTCCATTTACTTTCTCAATTTTACCTGTATAGGCTTGTATTTATTTCCTTTAGGAGCTGTGATCCAATACTGTAAATATTTGTGCAGGATGTTCTAAGTTTGTCTGTTGGAAGCTTTTTCTGGTTGACTCTTTAAGGAGTGGTGCACATACATACAGGCAGGCAAGTCCTCATACATATACAATTTTTATTTTATTTATGTGTAGGTTGAAGGTGAGTAATAGAGTGTAAAGGTCAGAGGCCCACTTGAGAGAGTCAGTTCTCTACTTCTGCTCTGTGAGTTCCGGGGATCAAAGTCAAGCTCCCAAGCTTGGCAACAAACATAAGGTCCCTGGTTGAAGTTTACATCCTTTCAACTTTGCTTTTGTTTGTTTAATTAAGACAGGGTCTCCCTGTAGCCCCAGTTGGCCTGGAACTTGCTATGTAGACTACATAGCCTCAGTCTCATTCTCACAGAGATCCATCTTCGTCTGCCTCCTGGGTGCTGGGTTAAAGATTTGTGCCATCAGGTCCAGCTTTTTTTTTTTTTTTTTTCTTCAGTGCTAGGACTTAAATTTAGGGCTCCACACATGCTAGGAAGTGTTTTACTACAGCCATATTCCCTGCCCTCAGTACTGCTGTTTTGTTTCTTTCTGTTTCATTTTTTTGAGGCAAGGTCTTGCTGTGGAGCCTTGGCTACCCTGGAACTTGCTATGGTAGACCAGGTTGGCCTTGAATTTGCAAAGATCCACCTACCTCTACTATCTGAGTGCTGAAATCAAAGGTGTGTACCACTATGCCTAACACTATTGCATTTTTAATTTTGGTTTTTAGCTTTCATATTTTCGAGACCAGATGCTCCAGGATAATTTTGTATTTTCCCTGAACCAAACCCCAGAATCAGTCTCTGCTTTGAGGAATCTGATGCTTTTTATTGGAGAATAAACACAGATACAAAAATCTAGGTGCCAGGTTGTTCTGTGTAGTTGGATAATTATGATAGCTGTACTTTCAGTTTTAAATGATAAAGGTCATTAAACATATAGCAAGCAAAAGAACCAGTAGCAAGGAGCAGACAGACAAGAGCAGTAGATGTTTAGTAAAATATTAAACCAGGGATTTACAGATCCAGCAGAGATTACTGTAGATACCTGGAGAGAGCAAATACAGTGATATCAAATTGGGGCTTATCCAGCAGAAACTGATGGGAGGTTGAGGCATATGCGGCTTCCCATACAGCTTTTCCTGGATGCGCTTCCAGTTTCCCTTTGGTAGCATATTTTCATACCATGAGATGAAACAACAATTTAGGTAGGAAATAGTTTACCTTCTAGTTGTTCCCCAAGAAACAGTGATTTTATGGGGTGGGGAGCAGGAGGGACTTTTTAAGTCAAGCTCTCACTGTATTCCAGGCTGGCCTACAGCTTGCATGTATACCAGGCTGGTCTCAAACTCACAGAGATCTGTCTGCCTCTGCTTCCCAAGTGCTGGGCTTAAAGGTGTGTGCCACAACACCTGGCCCAAGATTTTAATACCCTAACTGCTTGCATTCTTTTCCTCTCCTATACATAACCAGGGGGTCAAGCTGACCCAGCACAGGGGCTTTTTGAGGACACTCAGAGATAAGCATGCTTGAGTCTGAGTGGAAGGCCCAACCTCACTTCCAGAACTAGCTTCTCAGTAAGCCTCAGCATTACAATTTACCAGTATGATGTGCATTAGGCAGGTGTCCACATTGCCACTTGGGTGCCACTACTTCTGGTCCTTTGTATGGTGAGGCAAAAACTGTGTAGCATCTAATTCACAGAAAAAAACCTTCAAGATTTATTTCTGTATCCATATATATATATATATATATATATATATATATATATCATATATCATCATAATCCCTCCAATCTAGCACCACAGGATTAATTCTGGCCCCTCCCTCTCTTATCTGTCAGGCTGAAAACTGACTCAGTTATTGACATTCATTTGTTCACTTGTTAATCCTAGTAATACAGAGTAATTTTAGAATTAATAAATTATAACTGTGAGTTATAAATAAGTATAATTATCTTCAATCTTTCTTATTTATAATTAACTTTATCATTTAAGACTCATTTTTAGCCTGGTGTGGTGGCACATGCCTTTAATCCCAGCACTCAGGAGGCAGAGGCAGGCAGATCTCTGTGAGTTCAAGGCCAGCTGGTCTACATAGGGAGTTCCAGGCCAGCTGGGGCTACTGGGAGACCCTATCTCCAAAAGACCAAAAAAAAAAAAAAAAAAAAAAAAAGACCTTTTTTATTTTGTGTGTAGCTATTGGCTCTGCTTTGTTTAAGTTGGCTAATCCAAAATTAGGGGAGGGGGACCTGGCCCATACCAGCAGAAACATTTAAAAAGGCCTACCTAAGCCCTCCTGTGGACTTTGGGATTTTTTATTTCTAAACCCTCTCTCCACTTGTTGAGAGCTTTTCTCTCTGAGTGTGTGTATATGTGTGTTTACTCATTATTTTCTAATGTATTGATTGGTTTGGTTAATTACAGATTGTGGTTTTTGAGACTAGGTCTCACTGTGTAAACCAGGCTGGCCTTGAACTTACAAAGATCTGTCTGCCTCTGTTTCCCAAGAGCTGGGATCAAACACCACACCTGAGCTTGTTTGTTCAATTTTTGTTGTTGTTGTATTTTTTCTTTTCCCCGCAGCCCCAGCTGGCCTAGAACTCACTTTATAGACCAGGCTGCTTCAGTCTCAGAGAGTCCCACCAGTCTCTGCTTCCAGAGCGCTGGGGTTAAAGGCTTGCACCACCACACCTGGTGTTTCTTCACTTTTAATAAAGTTGTTATCTACTGTGTCTAAGATAGTTCCTGCCTTTTCATTCTTTAATTGGTGGAGAAAATGTACCGATCAAGACTACTAGTGATGATAGATAGATAGATAGATAGATAGATAGATAGATAGATAGATAGACAGAGAGAGAGACAGATAGATATAACCTTTTACCCCTTGCATGAGTTTTCATGAGGAGACAAGAACAAAGTCTATTCATTGCTGACAGGGCACCCATGGCTGACCAAAGAAGCAACTTGCAGACAGCTCCATAAGAAAGAATTGTCTTCTCTCCAACAACTGTTACTACTTATATAACCTTAGGGAGGGGCCCTGGGAACCTTGTAACTTTCCGAGCTACCTGAGCTTTTGAAGATGTATGAGCCTCTTCCTTCCCTCCTTGACTGAATGTTTCAGTTCCTAGGAAACAGCTATTACTTCCTAATCTGTGGCTACTGCAACCCAGGGTTGCAGTAAATGAACAAAATGTTTAGATGTTGCTTCTCAGCAAGCTGTGCTATATAAGGAAAATACAAGTGACATGTGACAGGCAGCTCATCATTATAAAGCAGTGCTGGGGATCAGCTTAATGGTAGAGTGCTTACCTACCATACATAAGGTCCTGTGAGCCTCAGCACTGAAAAATAAGTAAATATTAGCCAGGAGAGGCGTGCCTGCCCATAATCTCAGAACTGGGAGGCTGATGTAGGATTGCCAGTTTGAGGGCATCCTTGGCTACAAAGTAGCATAATAAAAATGAAAGTTGTATATGATTTCAGTATGGCTGTGAGGCCTAACTAGCCCAGCTCTAACAAACTCCTTTAGAAATAAAAGGGACTGGAGAGATGCCTCAGCAGTTAAAAGCACTTTTTACTCTTGTGGAGGACTAGGATACAGTTCCCAGAACATATATGGCAGCTAGCAACAACCATCTGTAACTACAGTTCCAGGGGACCTGACTTTGGCTTCTCGTGGCATTGCACACATGAGGTACACTCACACATACATGTAGGCAAAACACTCAAATACATAAAAAGAAATATTTTTCAAAATATATAAAGAGGGCTGACAAACTAGCACATTTGTCTAGTGTGTGCAAGACTAAGACTCAGGGTCTTAATTCCCAGTTAGATAGATATGTTTACATGATGGGGGTCTTTAAAAACTTTTTGTTGTTCTGAAACAGGGTCTCACTATATAGCACTGTTAGGCCTGGAGCTCACTATGTATGTAGATCAGGCTGGCCTCAAACTCCCAGAAATCCTGTCTCTCTGCCTCTGCCAGCTGAGTGCTGGAATTTAAGGCATGTCCAGCTTAAAAAAAATTTTTTTTAATAAATAAAATATATTTTATTTATTATCTTTATGTTATGTATAGGAGTGTATTGCCTGCCTGTATGTAAGTGCACCCTTGTTTTAAAGGTCCCTGGAGGTCAGAAGAGGATGCTGGATCCCCTGGACCTGGAGTTATGGATGGTTGTTAGGCACCATGTAAGTGCTGGGAACTGAACTAGGGTCCTCTGCAAGTGCAGACAGTGCTCTTAACCACTGAGCCATCCTCCAGTCCCACCACCTCCCTCACCTTTTTTTTTTAAGACAGAGTCTCCCTGTAGCCCCAGCTGATCTGAAACTCATTATGTAGACCAGGCTGACCTAGATCTCACAGAGATCCACCTGCCCACCTGCCTCTTGACTACTGGGACTAACAGTGTGCATCACCATTCCTGGCCCCTGGCTTATTATTAAGAATTACTATTATTATTACTATTTGTGTGTGTGTGTGTGTGTGTGTGTGAATGCAGGTGCCTGAGGAGACCAGAGGTGTCAAATTCCCCTGAAGTTGGAGTTACAGGTGGTCACCTTACATGGGTGCTGGCAACTGAATTTGAGTCCTATGGAAGAGCAATAGGTGTTCTTAACTATTAAGCCATCTCTCCAGCCCTTATTATTTAATTAAAAAATACTAACAGGGGCTAGAGTGATGGTTCAGTTGTTAAGAGTACTGGCTGTTCTTGCATAGAACCCAGGGAATACACATAAAATAAAAATAATAAAATATTTTAAAGAAAAAGAAAAAACAGTCAGACATGGTGGTACATGCCTGTAAGCCTAGCACTTCGGAGATGGAGTCTTGAGGATCAAGAGTTCAAGATCATCTTTGGTTATATAGGGAGTTGGAGACCAGCGTGGACTGTGTACTTTTATCTCTAAGGAAAAGGACACACACAGAAACAAGCCACAAAAAAGGCCCAGACCCTGACCCAAGAATGGATAGAGCAGCGTGCCTGAGATCACCAAGTGAAGAAGCTTCTCGGAGGAGTTTCAGAAGCTGTAGTGCTTTGCGGCTGACCTAGCAAGTCAGACCAGACTTGACCGAGAAATAGATATTTTGACTCCTATTTTACAGGCACAGTCACCTTTCTTGAACTACCTGTTCAAGAAGCCACACATTATCCTAATGACTGACGAAGTCAGTGCAGATCGTGAGATTTCCAACCCAGACCCTTCGGATCCAGGGTTCTTTCTGCCCCCTACATCCCACTGACAGCGGGAAAGATGAAGAATCAAGAAACGTGGCCTGGGCCCAAAGTGGACCAACTTAGCTGCAGAGGAAGAAGCAGGAAGGCAGCTGTGGGTGTGTCCCAGATTTGAGGCGTGGCTGCGGCCGCAGATTTCCCGGGGCAAGGGGGGAGGGGCGGGGCCCACGGTGGCGCGTCGCCTCGAGGCGGGGCCTCCCGCGGCCCCAGCGGTGCAGCGGGTCTTCCCGGCGGGTGAGCAACCGCTCCCGGGTCATGGAGAGCAGCGAGCCGGGGCGGCGCGGCGGACGGCCGCTGAACTCGGCGCAAGCGGAGGACGTGGCGTCGGCCTCCAGCTTCCGGGCCTTCGCGGTGCTGCACCTGCACCTGGACCTGCGGGCCGAGTTCGGGCCTCCGGGGCCGGGCCCGGGCAGCCGCGGGCTGAGCGGCACGGCGCTGCTGGAGCTGCGCTGCCTGCTGCCCGAGGGCGCCACCGAGCTGCGGCTGGACTCGCACCCGTGCCTGGAGGTGACGGCGGCCACGCTGCAGCGACAGCTGTCCGGAGCCGAGGCGCCGCCCGCCGAGCCCGCGCCCTTCCACACGCGGCCCTTCTCGCACTACGGCCAGGCTCTGTGCGTGGCCTTCCCGCAGCCCTGCCGAGCCGCCGAGCGCTTCCGGCTGGAGCTCACCTACCGCGTCGGGGAGGGACCCGGGGTGAGTGCGCGGTGCCCAGACCCGGCCTCTCCGGCTCTTCTGCCCGGCCCACCGCCCGGTGCTGCCCAGCCAGCGGGGAGAAGACCCTCGCTGGCCCTGCTTGGCGCTGCCCCACTCCCGCCTCCCCCGCAGCGCTCTCCTAACTCCGCCCTGGCTCCCCTCTTCTGGGCCCCGGCCCCTCCGGCCACCTGTCCCGCGTTGGGCCTGCTCATCCTTCCTCCTTCCTGCTTCCTGGTAGGAACTCATTTAGATAGCTGGGCATCCTCCTCCACATGTGTGCTAGACCACCTTGTCATACTATTCTGTGTGGCTTTCTGGATAAGAAACTGCTCGTTCGCAGAACTTTTGTTTTTTTTTTTTTTTGAGGCCGAGTCTGTTTCAAACTCCCTGTGTAGCCAAGAATGACCTTGAATTCCTGTTCTGCCTCTACTTTCGAAGAGCTGGCTTTTGTACACACAGCTTATCGCTGACAGTCATTTACCAGCCTGGATCCCTCATTCTCAATCGCTTTATAAGTCTCCTATGGGTCTGGGCAGGGTTGGTTAGGCTGATGCTTCCACAGCCCCTTACTCTGTGTGCCCTTCTAGTTCCACAGGTTAAAACAATCCCGAATCCTAGGTAAATACTTTTATTTCCTTTTATGAAGCCCTACATTTGATTAAGCAAAAGAACTTGAGTAAAAGTGAGAATGTGTAATTAGAGTGTTCTAGGCTTTATAATAATTTGGCCTCTTTTAGATATTTTATTATTTTTTATGTGTATGAGTGTATCGCCTGCATGTATATAAGTGCCCTGGTGTCATACATTGCCTGGCCTGAAGTCAGAAGAGGGCCTAGATCCCCTAGATCTGGAGTTAGGATGGTTATTAGCCACCTTGTGGGTGATGGGATTTGAACCTGGGTCCTCCACAAGAACAGTCAGTGCTCCTAACAGCCAAGCTATGTTTCCAGCCCCAGACTCATAATTCTTAAAGTTTTCAGAGTGGAGCAAGTATTGGAAATAAGAGGCAGACATCTGTAAGAGTCATGGTCCTTCTAGGAGAGCCCTTAGTCTGTGGCTGGGAGGATTACAAACTTTACCAAAAGCTGCTGTGGAGTATTGAAGCTTGCTATTCAACTAGCAGTTCCCCTTTTTTCTTAGAACTGGCCCAAAGCAATTCTGCTTCCTTCTTTGATGGTGGAGGAATTAATGAGTCTTGTGATAAAACTTAAGAAAGTCCAAAGCACAGGGTGCAAGCTGGCCTTAAAAGCAAAAGTTCCTTCAGTGCCCTGTAGGGAAGCTTGAGGTCAGTCCACATCTTTAGTTGCTCTGCTGTATCTTGGTTCATAATTTTCAGGAGGACCTAGAAATTAAACAGGACGAATGGAAAAATTAAACCCTCCCTGAATTTGCCAACTTCAAATGGCACCTGAAGGTAAACACAGTTGAAAAATCTATCATTCAAGACATCATAGCTGAGGTCTCTGCTTTATAACGGATTGTCCTTTGTGCTAGGAAGGCCTTCATTCCTTCTCCCCAACTTCACTATATAGTGTGCGGACTGTTAGGTTTCTTTGTCCATCATTCCCTTTTCTTTATTTAAAAACAAAACAAATCAACAAAATAACTTAGACAAAGATGTTGGAGGGATGAGGGCCAGTGTTTCTTAAGATAATACTAAGTTCTTATGTAAGCACAAGGGCCTAATGTGAGCCAGGCATGGTTGCACATGCCAGGAATCCCAGTATTTAGGAGGTCAAGGCAAGAGATTAACAGAAAAAGTGAGTATTACCCAGTTCCTATACAGGCCCTCCATAATTTTGGTTTTCCCATTAAGATGATTCATATGTCAGTACTGACCCATAGCACCACATCAATGTAGTGCTGGTAGTATCTAGGGCTGCTTTTACCTACTCTGCTGCTCATCTGCTGGAGAAAGGCCTTTCCCTTCCCTTCTGTCATATGACTCCTGCTTGCCTTTGAAAGTCTAAGCAGAAAATTCTGTTTCACCCCTATGAAACCTTTGTGGAGTAATGCATTCCATTTCTAAGTTCTAAATGGACACATATACACAAAAACCATTTTAATCTATGCTGTATGTGACTTCCTTTTGCAGTGGGTAAAAATGAGGTATGTCTCTTACCCCAACATTCATGGTAAAGCCTCAGTTTTCCTGATCAACAGATAGCCATGAGATCAACTATGACCTTGAGTCATCTCAATGGAGTAAGGTATGGGGTAACCAGGAAAACTATGGCTGTGTCTTGGAAGCTGAATCTCCTGATGCTGCTTTGCAATTAAACATCCTTGAGGCTGCAGATAGGTTGTTTCTGCTGTATCAGAAATGAACCATTGAGTTCCCTGCCTATAGGGAGATACTTGTCTCAAAAACAAAACAAAAAACTAAGATACCAGGACCTTTCCCACATGTGTATTAAGGAATAGAGAACACATTAATCACTGACTGCTTGAGTAGTGCCACAGGCTACACGAAGACTGTCAAAAATAAGAACCAGGGGCTGGACAGATGACTCAGTGGTTAAGGACACATACTGCTCTTGTGGAGGACTGAGGTTTAATACCCAGTATCTACATCAAGTGGCTCACAATTACCAGCAGAACTCTTAGGGGATCAGATATTTCTGGTCTCTGTAGGTAACTGCACATGTCTGCACATACCCACACATAACAGATATATACCCATACACATATAATTTAAAAAACGGCAGTAAACAGAAATCCAAACCCTGACTACTAGCTGCTGGTTCTGCTTTTCTGTATCTTATGAGAAGTTTAAAATCTTTGGTGAGATATTACTACTTGTTGAAGGACATAATCACTGGATCAGGGGCCTGTGGGATTCAGTGGAGAATGTGATGTCTTCCCTGTGGCACAGATATCATCTAGTGGCTGATACTACAGGGTAGATTAAATATATGGGGAAGGCATTTCAGTCCGGACAAATTGGCTGGCAGGAAGGTTTTGAGGATTACCAGAAATCTTTCTTCCCTTCTCAGCCAGCTTCTTTCTCTGGCTGTAATGCATTCTTGTGGAACCTGTCAGTTCTGAATGCTCTTCTGTTCTTGTAGGTTTGTTGGCTGACTCCTGAGCAGACTGCAGGGAAGAAGCAGCCCTTTGTCTACACTCAGGGTCAGGCAGTCTTAAACAGAGCCTTCTTTCCTTGCTTTGACACGCCTGCAGTGAAATGCACATATTCTGCTCTTATTGAGGTAAGGTGGCTGAATTTAGGTGTGTTTGCCCTTTGCTTTAAGAATCAACTGGGGCCTGTGGTGGCCCTCAGGAGGCAGAGGCGGGTGGCCAACGTGGTCTACATAGTGATTTCCAGGTGGGGTGGGATTAAGGAGAACCTGTCAAAAAAAAAAAAAAAGATTTTAGCTAGTTCTCTGCTTCAAGATCTGAGCACTCCACTTTCTGCTCTGGCCATTGCCAGCCAGCATGCCTCTGGAACCTGGAATCAGGTTATATGTATACATACATATTTATGTATGTATATATATAAATAAAAAATTTTGGGCCTGCAGAGATGGCTCTGTGGTTAAGAGCACTGGCTGCTCTTGAAGAGGATGCAGGTTTGGTTCCCAGCACCCACATTTGCTAACAACCATCTATTTGTAACTCCTCCCAGGGGATCTGATACCTTTAATACCTCCACAGGCACTGCATGCATATGGTACACATACACACGTGCCAGCAAAACACTCCCAACACATGAAATAATAGATAAATCTTTTTTAAAAAAAGAATGTGGGACTGAAGAGATGGCTCAGAGATTCAGACCCCTGGCTGCTCTTACAGAGAACAGGGGTTCAGATCCCAGCACCCACATGGTGGCTACCAACAGTCCTTAACTCCAGTTTCAGGGGATCTGACACCCTCTCCTTGCCTCTGTGGGCATTGCCTGCATGTGATGGATGCACTTAGATACATGCAGGCAAAACACTCATACATATAAAGCAAAAATCAAAGTTCAAAAAAAATTTTTAAATGTACTTAAAACCAGGCATGGTGGCACATATCTGTACTCCCAGTCCTTGGGAGGCTGAGGAACGAGGGTCCTAGGTTACCTAGTGAAGCCGTGTCTCAGAGACAGACAGGAAATACGATTTCAGATCCATCGGGTCACATTTCAGTTGGTAAATTATTATATCTCTGTATATATCTGTAGTATCTCTGACAAATTCCTTCCTTGTAAATTCTTCCATCTACAGATTTTTTTTTTAATACAGTGTCTCACTGTGTAACCCTGGTTGGCTTAGAACTTCATAGAGATCCGCTAATTCTGCTTCAGAGCGCTGGGACTAAAAGGTATATGCCACCATGCCCAGCCCACCTACAGAAATTTTATGTAAGTTCCATCATGTAACACAGGTTTAGTTTATTTAAGCTTTATGTTTGTTCTTCGGTACAGATCATTATCATCACTGTTCAGGTTTCTGATCCTGCTGCTCTTCAAGAGAGTCAAAAGGAGACCCCCTTGCTAGGCATGGTGGTGCATATATGTAATTCCAAATCTCAGGAAGAAAACAGAGGCAGGAGGATCATCAAAAGTTTCAAGTCAGCCTGGTCTATATAGTGAGTTCCAGGCTATCCAGGAAAGGGTACATGATGAGACCTTATCTCAAAAAGAAAAAAAAATTAGGGGGCAGAGGCAGGTGGACCTCTGTGAGTTTGAGGTCAGTCTGATCTAGAGAGTACAGTCCAGGACGGTGAAAACTACATAGTGAGAAGTTCTCTCAAAAAAGCAACAAAAACAAAAAGGGGTTACTCTCCAAGTTTGATCTCCTCTTTCTCTGTTTCAGGTCCCAGATGGCTTCACTGCTGTGATGAGTGCAAGCACCTGGGAGAAGAGAGGTCCAAATAAGTTCTTCTTCCAGATGCACCAGCCTGTCCCCTCCTATCTGATAGCTTTGGCCATTGGCGATCTGGTTTCGGCTGAGGTTGGACCCAGGTAAGGGACAGTAACCCAGCAGGTTGGATTGACCCCAGAGGCGAGGAGGGCTGTGGTCAGTGGACCTGTTAAATGGATCTTAGGGCCGTGTGGGTCTCTGTGGCCGTGTCTGCAGGAGAAACATGCAGCAGAGCTGGTAGAGGTGCTCGTTTTTCTCTCTTCCCCCTCTCCTCACCTGTCCTCTTCCCCTCTGTGGCTCCCTCCCTCAGTCCTACTAAGCCTGCTGTCTGGAACGAGATCACCAGTCCTGCTGTGCCAGCAGGAGCTGCTGAAGCTGTAGTAGAGACATTTATGCAAGGCCAGCTGCTTTGCCAAGTGATGTTGGTGCTTAGGTGGCAGTTTTAAATGTTTTATTTATTTATTTTATTTTATGTGTACGAATGTATTGCCTACATATGTGTAAATGCACTCATGTTGTACAGTGCCTAGGGTGTTGGATCCCCTGGAACTGGAGTTACAGATGGTTGTTACCTGCCCTGTGGGTGCTGGGAACTGAATCCCAGTCCTCTGTAAGAGCAGCCAGTGCTCTTAATTCCTGAGCCATCTCTCCAGTGCCTTAGGTGGCAGTTTTAGAAGACTGATCTTTAATAACTTGAAGTATCATGTGCTTTTCAGCCCCTGTGTTCTTTCTGTGTGCACCAACTCTCCCTGTTTCTTTAGCACTGAACTTCTGGAAATATAAAGCTTTGATCTCATTATATCTCTTTAGAGAGGGAAGAAGACTGTTCTCTCTGCTGCAGATGCCTGAATCTAGACTGTTACTAACAAGGTGCCTTCATAAAAGTAGAGTCTGTAGGGACAAAGAGAGATGGTATGCTGAATGTGGTGAGGCAAGCCTTTAATCTCAGGCAGATGCAAGAGTTCTCTGTGAGTTTGAGGCCAGCCTGGTCTACATAGTAAGTTCCATGCCAGCCAAAGATACATAGTGAGACCTTGTCCCAAAAAAAACAAAACAGAGAGAGACAGAGACACAGAGAGAGAGAGAGATTGTGTAAAGTTTCCTGATAAGAGACAAGAAATGCTGGGTATGGTGGTAGACAGCTACTGGAAAAGCTGAGACAGAAGGTCTCCAGTTCAAAGTCTGCTAGAACCACTATATAAAAAGATCCTGTCTTATATTTTTTAAAAAAGATATTTGAAACCAAACATGATGGTTCATACCTTTAATCTCAGTGCTTGGAGGCAGAGACAGGTGGATCTCTGTGAGATTGAGGCCATCCTGGTCTACATAGCAAGTTCCAGGCCAGCTGGGGCTACAGGAGACCCTGTCTCCCCCACCCAAAAGATATTGGCATTTGACCAAGAGTATAGGTTTTTCCAATTTTCATATCTGCTTCTGCAGATTAATCCTATGATGAAAGGATTAAAGGTTGGGTTGTAAAGTAGAGGTCTCTTTCCTGGCTCTCTGGCTGTTCCTTAACCCCGAAGGTGGTGGCAGCCACAAGATTTGTCAGAAGCAAGGTTCTGCAACACCATGGTTTCATGAATTTTTATTCCCAGGTATCAGGTGGAATAAAAAATGGGACTCTTATCGGTGTTGCTTCCAGCACACACATTCCTGACAATGCTAGTCTTGATTGTAGCTTGGCAGTGCTAGGGATAAAACCCAGAACCTCAAGCCTGCTAGACAAGCACTCTAACAGTGAGCTGCATTCCCAGCACCACAGTGCCAGTCTTGATCCCTGGAAAGTGTGAGCATGGTGTGGTGGCACATTTCTGTTATCCTAGCACTTGGGAGATCAGAAGCAGGAGGATCAGAAGGTCAAGGTCAGCCTCAGCCACATAGTGAATGGACAGGCTGGGCTACATGAAGCCCTGTCTCAAAACAGAACAAAACAAAATGAAACTAGTGGTGATAGTTTATTCCTTCCTCTATTGGATACTCTTTGCTTCACATCTCAGGGTCTTGTGATGTATGTTAAGTAGGAGGGTCTTCTGGCAAAGTGTACTTCCTGTCCAAAGCCCTGGTGCCACAAGAGGATACTGGAGAGAAGAGGATGGTAGATGGAGCACAGTGGTCCTTTTGTATATGGTCCTTTCTAATCATTACCCAGACTCAATGAGGATGGTAATTTTGTACCCATTTTGTAGGTAATCAAACTGAGGCTGTGATAGAAAGACTTAATACAAGGGATAGGCCTTAGCTTCAGGAGTCTTGATTCTTGGTATCAGCCCATCCTTAGAGTCATATGGTCTTGGTCTGATCACTGAACTTTCAGCATTGGCTTTCTGGTTGACTGCATCTTGGTGTTGATTTTGTTTCTCCTTTCACCTTTGTTTTTTGTCTTTTTTGTTTGTTTGTTTGGTTGGTTGGTTGGTTGGTTGGTTGGCTGGCCGTTGAGAGAAGGTCTTCCTATGTAGCCCAGAATGGCTTCTCAGTCTTCCTGAGAATTATGCTGGAATTACAGGGGCCAGCAAGATAGCTCACTGGGTAAAGGTGCTTGCTACCAAACCTGACGCTCGTAGCCCTAGCTGACCTGACACTCACAGTAGTCCTCTTGCTTCAGCCTCTCCAGTGCTAGAGTCACAGGCCAGAGCCATGTGTTCTGTTGTATTTAATCTTCACTTTTGCAAGGTGGCATTTGGTGTCAGAAGCATGGACTTGCAACCGTGTGGGTTTAAGTCCTGCCTGAAGTGGTCAGTTGCCACCTCCCTAAGGCAGACTTAGGTCCTACATCTAGGGGTGATGAGCAGCCTCGTGGGTGTGGGCAAGTGGTCTGATCTTGTCTTTTCTGTCTGAGTGACCGGTCACACTGCCATATTTAGTTGGCTCAAATATGGGACCAAAGCCGATTTTCTACAGGTGGTTCAAGTTGCTGCTGATCTCTATTTATCTCTCCACTCTCTGTGCCTAGGAGCCGGGTATGGGCAGAACCCTGTCTGATTGAGGCTGCCAAAAACGAATACAATGGGGTGATAGAAGAATTTCTGGCAACAGGAGAGAAGCTTTTTGGACCCTACGTTTGGGGAAGGTGTGGTATCGATGGACATGTGAAACCAAGTCACTGTTTTCAACACTCCTTCTGGGGCTGCATCCCTTCTGCCTCCTAGAGCAAGGCTTCCTGATCCCAGAAACAAAAGAAGAGGAAGAGAAGAGCCAGGCTCCTATGGTTGCTAAAGGGATCTGGGAGAAAAGGCTCTTGAAGTGATAACAATGTGCGTCCAAGCTAGAGGTGGAAGAGTGGAGAAGCACTGCCAGGCCTCTGTTGGCATGCCTTTCCTCTTTGTGGGAAGTTTAACATCTTCAGGCTTCAGCCTTCTTAGATATAGGCCGGTCTTTATGACCCCAAGTTGGCTTCCAGCAGGGAGCTGAGAATATGCTCGCAGCCAGCTTGAAAGGAGAATAAACAAGATGAGCTGCCACCAAGAGAACAGACAACAAGGCAAGGGGGCTTCCTGGAGAAGGACACAGGGGCCTAGGCTTCCTTTTCAGCACTGGGCCTGAGATTATGCTCTGCCTGTTTATTGGCTGCAGCTCTATGAGTCTGAAGAGGACAGGAACACTCTTTTGGGGAGTGAGGTCTTCTCTGGGGAGTCAGGGCCACCCGTGACCTCCGATCTCTTGGCAGGTATGACTTGCTCTTCATGCCACCATCCTTTCCATTTGGAGGAATGGAGAACCCTTGTCTGACCTTTGTCACCCCCTGCCTGCTAGCAGGGGACCGCTCCTTGGCTGATGTCATCATCCATGAGATCTCCCACAGTTGGTTTGGGAACCTGGTCACCAATGCCAACTGGGGGGAATTCTGGCTCAATGAAGGCTTCACCATGTATGCCCAAAGAAGGATCTCTACCATCCTGTTCGGTAAGGTGCCGTCCTTCCAAGCACCCAGTTCTCATTCTTCTGAGTCACAGGGTATAGGAAGGCATGAAGGCAGGTGATTATGTAGAAAGCTCAGGTGAAGGGCCAAAGAGGGCTAACTCTACCTTAAAATTATTTTTAAATAAAAATTCTTATTCCACTGTATTCTACTACAAGGAATATGGACCATGGTTTAAACTGACTGAATGGACTAATGGGTGAGCTCATAGTGAAAGTTATCCTCATCTCTGCTTAGGTCATACTAGATACTCTGGCATCCCTGAGCCATCCCTAGGGAAGCGTCCTCAGGATTATTCACCCAGATGTTTGGTTAATTTGTAAGTGAATTGTAAAGCCACTATCATCACCAGTTGTCATGGTACACATATGTTATCCCAGCACTCAAGAGGCTAGGGGAGGAGGCTAGAGAGTCCCACACCAGCCTGGGCTCCGCTGTAAGATTATCTTAACCACTCCTGGGCCAAACTCATCATTATCTTCTGTCAAACAAACTTACTAGAGAGAACACAGGTGGGAGTCTTAGGTAGTCCAGGCTGGGTTCAGACTTGCTAGCCTTGAATTTCTGACTGCCTCTGCATCCTTGTCTCCAAAAAATTTTTTTAGAAAATATTTTTACAATAAATATATTAATGCATATCTCAGATTTCAATGAGGGCAACTTCTTAGAAACACAGCCAATGGGTCTGAACATTTTGAATATTTTCAGTATGTGTTACTTCTTTAAAAGTCTGAACAGATTTGTACTTTTATTCAAAGTGTACAGTGCAAGACCCTATCTGTGAATATCTTAATCAGTCACTAAGAATCCCAAGGCAAAAATGACCTAGTGACTCCCACCCATGTTCTCAGTATTTGTGCAGATACAGCAGGGAGATCACAAGTTTAAGTTGGGTCATATAGCAAGATCCTAGCTCAAAAAACAAAAAAGCCAAGCATGATGCATGCGGCTTTAATCCAAGCACTTGGGAGGGCAGAGGCAGGGGGATCTTTTGTGAGTTGGAGGCCAGCCTGGTCTACCTAGCAAGTTCCAGGCCAGCTGGGATACAAGGAGACCCTGTCTGAAAAAGACCCCCTCCCCCACAAAAAACGCTAGAATCCTATAGCACAAATGTATTTTCCCATTGTATAGATGAGGAAACTCAGGCTGGGAGAGGCTCAGAGTCAGAACATCTACTAAGTGGCAGAGTTGACTACTTCAAACCTTGGCCCCTTCTGCTCTACTACTTCAGTTATTTTTTTTCTAAATTAAGAAAAATCATTATATTTAATGATTACATTTAATTTATCTTGTGGGGGTACATGTGTGTGGGTGCATACATGCCAAGGTGGAAGTCATGCAGAAGTCAAAGGACAATTTTCAAGAGTCAGTTCTCTCTATCATATGGGTCACGGGGCTTAAACTTGGGTTGTCAGGCTTGGAGGCAGTCTCCTTTGCTGCCCCCAAAGATACTGTTTTTAAACTGGAAAAATACTTAAATAGACTTAATAGTTTTGTTTGTTTCGAGACAAAAGTCCCTCTGTAACCCTAGATGGCCTGAAACTTGCTCTGTCGACCAGGCTGACCTCGATCTCACAGAGATTGCCTCCAGAGTGCTGGGATTAAAGGTGTTTACCATCGTGCCTGGCTAAGAAGCTTAAATTTTTTGAAGCTGACAGTTTGTTTTGACAGGATCATCAGAGGAACATTAAGTTTTCATAGGAGACCAAGTTATTGCCTAAACATACATTCCTATTGACCGGAAAAGGTTTCCCCAGTCCTTGTGGGAAAGACCTGCAGCCCAGATTAACGAAGACCTTTGTAGCCCAGAGCATCAGAGAGCTAGAGGCTGAGTCACTTTGTCCTGTCACCCAGGAAAATAATGTTATTGAGCCTCAGACCACAAGGGGCCAGCATAACCCTTGTGTCAGGAAAATATGGATGTGGTGACAAACTCGGGTTTGTGGTTTGTTTTTGGCCCAGGGGCTGCTTACACCTGCCTGGAGGCTGCCACGGGCCGGGCTCTACTGAGGCAGCACATGGACGTCTCAGGAGAGGATAACCCACTCAACAAGCTTCGGGTGAAGATTGAACCAGGTCCAGAAGGCTCCTTTGTTTTTTCCCCTCTAGTAAACTGCACTTGGAGCCCCAATTAGTTTAAGATGCACACTGACCACACATTTGGAATATTTTGGGGGGCCACCAAGCCCTCTCTGGCCTTTCCTTGTTCTCTAGGCTGACTTGAGTCCACCTGGTTCAGCTGCTGAACTCTCGGTGGTTTGGCCATTGCTTTGTACCTGCACAGGGCCCTGTGCTCCCACTCCTTTTATAACTCGTCTTGTAAGTGAGGCTTCTATACAGTGTTATCCTTATTTTTCGGAAAGACAGACCCAGTTCAGTAACTTGCCCAGCATCATGCACCTACTGAGTTCAGAACTTCCTGCTTTCTAACATTTTTCTTCAATTTCATGTGTGACTAACCTAAAGTCTTTTTGTGCAATTGAAGCTCATGTTCTTTGGTGCCATTGACTGTAAAAATGAACTCCTTGTACAATGGTAATTAGTCTAGAACAGTTGTAAAAAGACCTTCTGGGAGGGGAAGTTGACTGTGTAGGTGGCGAGCAATAGGACTCGAAAAATCCAAGCATGTTCCGCTCTAAGAATTAGTGAAGGGGTCTGTCCAAACAAAGCTCGCACTGGGAATAAGGAAACCTGCCAGTTCTCTGGACCATTTGTCTCCCTGTCCTTTTCTTAGATCCTCTGCAATCAACCCAAGTGCTATGGGTTGGTAGCAGAGACCTGCAAACCTTGGCCTCACTATACCTGGGGGAGCTGTGGTCTGAGGTCTTCCAATAGCTAGTCTGTAATCCAGAGCCAGAGAAGTATAATCAGGGTGGCTGAGTTATGGATACTTAGTCTTGTCTACTTTCTCCTCTGCCAGGTGTTGACCCCGATGACACCTACAATGAGACTCCCTACGAGAAAGGTTACTGCTTTGTCTCATACCTGGCCCACCTGGTGGGTGATCAGGATCAGTTTGACAAGTTTCTCAAGGTATAGTCAACTCTTCGTGAGGGGAGAAGGACAAGGAGCAGATAAAGCATCTGGGCCAGGGTGCGAGGGTAGAGGCAGGGGGCACAGGAGGTAAGGGGTCAGAGAGGACCTGAGAGATGCAGGGGTTCTGCTCCCTGCGGTGCCCAGAGAGCTGAAAGCACTTCTCTCCTCACAGGCATATGTAGATGAGTTTAAATTCCAAAGTATCTTAGCCGAAGATTTTCTGGAATTCTACTTGGAGTATTTCCCTGAGCTGAAGAAAAGGAGAGTAGATTGCATTCCAGGTAAGCAGAGAAACTAGACCCACGGCTTCTAAGAGATAGTAGAGAGTGAGCCAGGTTGGAGGGAAGCCCTGCACCGCAGTCTTCTGGTGCAGTAGCATTTTGGAGAGCAAGCCCCGGACCCCAGACTCTGTTCCACAGAACAGCTTCCCTGGGGGCGGTGGTGTAGCTCCGTGGTTATTTGGTGAGTTCAGCCTCCAAGAAACAAAACCAAAAATTTGACCATGACTATAATCCCAGTACTTGGAAGAGGGAGGGTCAGAGTACAGAAACCATCCTTGGCTTACATGTTGGGCTTGAGGCCAGCATGGGCCGTATGAGATCTTGTCTCGGCGGGGAAGGAGGACTTGACTTTTCTCAGAGGGTTGCTGTGGGCTCTGCACCCCAAGTTAGAAGGCAGGGCAGTAGTAGGGGCCATCCTCCCTGCCTTAAGTTCATGGAGAGACCTCCTAGGGCTTAATGAGCCAAGGAAAATCCCAGCAGCTCTCCTGATGTCAGCAAGGGGGGCACTGCTTCCTCAAAGAGCAAAGAAGTCCAGTCATAGGCTAGACAGTCCATTAGACACACCCCCTGTCTGGATGTGAACTCTGAGTCACTCTGGTTGGTTTGGGTAAAGTCAGTTTCAACCTTGGTAGCATCTACTTGTTGGTTAGAGGCCTGGATTTCAAGGTCATGAGACTATAACTAACAATAGTTAATAATTACTAAGCCCTTACTATGCACCAGGCAGTACACTAAGCTTTTAATGCATATTTGTTCATTTAATCTTTACAATTGTCAACTAAGGTAGGGCCTAGCACCCCCATTTTACAAACAACTGAGGCGCCAAGAGGTGAAATAACAGGCCTGTGGCCTCCCGGATAGCTAATGGCAGAGCTGGAATGGGAGTCTAGGCAGCCCAAGCCTGGGACCCTGGTGCTTATGCAGTGTTGTGAGGAGAGGAGAGCACAAACTTGACTACAACTAGGAATGTCCTATCACCTTCTGATGATAGAATGTTTAGAGTAAACAGCAGTTTTACGGTAGGAGCAGTCCAGTCTTACCATGACAACCTCAAGATATCATCCTAACCAGGGCCCTGCTGGGGCAAGTGGTGTGAGAAAGTGACCTGGGTACTGGAGGTTTGGGGTTAGGAGCAGGAACTTGAGAGCTTTGGGAATCACTTGAACTTGTTGACTGGTGGGAGGGTCCCAACAATGTCTTCTATTCTATGCTTGAGGTTTTGAGTTTGATCGATGGCTTAACACCCCCGGCTGGCCCCCGTACCTCCCCGACCTCTCCCCTGGGGATTCACTCATGAAGCCAGCTGAAGAGCTGGCTGAGCTATGGGTGACCACAGAGCTGGATATGCAAGCCATTGAAGCTGTGGCCCTCTCTACCTGGAAGACCTACCAGTTCATTTACTTCCTGGATAAGATCCTCCAGAAGTCCCCGCTCCCTCCTGGTAAGGACCATGTGGTTTTTCAGTGTGCCGAATCCAGGCATTTGGGATGCAGAGTTTTGTTAGAGGCCAGAGGGAGACTCAGGTCAAGTTGTGATCTTCCTTCTAGGTGATGCCAGTGGTAGAAGGAGGCTAACGCTTCACAAAGGATGTGTCAACAGGGTGCAGATTATACATACAAGTGCCATAGGGAACAAAATAACAAAGCCTGGCATTCACCAGGCCCTGGGTTCTGCAGGCCACTCCTGCAAGCTCTGTGCACCTGTTAGCCCATTTCATCCTCATTACTCTGTGAATGGAGTCCTGTGATTGTCATCCCCAGTAACAGAGAAAGCATCAGAAAAGCACCAGTAGCTCACACAGCTGGTAAATGATTGAATTGGGCCTTGAACCTGGGCATTCAAAGCTCTTAACCATTGATGCTTTGCTGCTCTGCAGTCAAAAAAATATTCACCAAGGAGGGAAGAAAAGAACCACCCTTTAGGACCTTAGGGCTCTCTTGATAAACTGAATATTCTCAGATTCCAGGGTAGGGAGGAACAGACTAAATTCAGTGTTAGCAGATTAATGGTAGGAGAAAAGTGAAGAACAGAAAGTCTGTAGTGATATTTAAGAATATTGGTGGAAGAGCCTTCAGAATTCAGGTCAAATGGCAATAGAGCATCCCCATTCCAGAGCATCTGAAAAACAGAATTAGTCAAATGGGTAATCAGGGACCCTCTTTGACACCCCTGTTCTTAGAAGGCATGAGGCAGACATTCAGTGGCCCTGAGAATGAGCCTTCTAGGCCCCTCACCTGGCTATTAGACACCTATTGCTTTCACTTTTCCAGGGAATGTGAAAAAACTTGGAGCGACATACCCAAAAATTTCAGATGCCCAGAATGCTGAGTTACGGCTACGATGGGGCCAAATCATTCTTAAGAATGACCACCAGGAGGATTTCTGGAAAGTGAAGGAATTCCTGCAAAGCCAGGTGAGTGACTACACCTGACGGTCTCCTTATGGGCAATCTGTGGACCACCATAGTCATCTTATGGGTAGAGCCTTATCAGAGCCTTGAGCATCTGAGCTCCAGAGGAAGGAGCTAACTAGTCTCTGAAGGACCCTGAGGCTTTGCCCTGGGGGAAGAAAGGAAGCTTGTGGACCTGGGAAGCTTTCTGGGGATCAGCTGGTGAGGCTTAAGGGATTGAGGCTAGTCAGAGCTAACCCAAAACTGAGAAGGAGGGTAGTGTATAATGTGGGGGTTGATCATGGTCAAAGAACAAGGCCCCTGCTCTCCAGTGGAGTTCTGGGACTTGGTTCCAGTTTAGACACCAGCAGATCCCAGTGAGAGTCACCCTTCAGGGCACAGGGCTCTCGTGATATCCTGAGCATCCTCAGATTTCAGAGCAGGGAAGGAACAGAGTGAATCTAAAGCAATGCTCAGATTCCGTCATCTGTGTGAAGTGAGAGCCACACATGTAGAAGACTCCTGAGCCCTCTGACCACTTCCCAAATCTCTGTTGCTCAGGTACTTGCCATGTAGCTGCCTTACAGTTATGTGGATTTGACTTGTAGATTTTTTGGCTTCCATGGCCCTGGATTTTATGTGCTACAACCTTTTATGGCTGTCATCACTTGGCTGATTGCCTCCAACTTTCTAAAAGTTTGTAGTTCTGTTTCAACTCTTTTCATTTGTTTTATGGATGTAGATAGTTCATTGTTATGGTTTGGGATGTACATTGAGATATTGAGATTTATTTCCTGGGATCTTATCCCCTCACCCCCCAAGAAGCCAGAATGAGTACCTCTGACTGTGTGAAGATCTTATTCTGACTCTGGCAGCTACATCCCTTTGGGCCCCTAACCGTAGCTGTTGTTAGACTGCTGTTGGAGGCAGGAGGGTTGGACAGACACCCTGAGCAATGACTGAGGACGATGTATGTTTCTTGCAGGGGAAGCAGAAGTACACACTCCCACTGTATCACGCAATGATGAGCGGAAGTGAGGTGGCCCGGGCTCTCGCCAAGGATATCTTTGCAGCTACCGCTTCCCAGCTCCACAGCAATGTGGCCAACTATGTCCAACAGATCCTAGAGCCCAAGGGCAGTTAGAGGCTCATGTGCATGGTCTCTGACTCTCAGTATTCACAGACTTTCAGAAGAATTGTTCCTTCTCAAGTTCCAGTTCTCTAGTCAGTGTCCTGAAGTTTCTGACCGCTCAGGATCATCTATCTGTTCTCTGGGCTTAGGTGTCTGTGAGCTTGGTTCTCTGCTGTGGTGGGAACTTCTGGTCCAAGGAGGCCTGAAACTAGAGGTCCTTTCCACAAGCACACTTTGCTCAGGCTGCTACTGTTGTTGGAGCTAGCCTGTCTTTGCTTCCTTCCCATCTGAGTCTCTGGGAAGAAGCAGAGATTAAAAATTCTTTCTTTTCTTTTTAAAATAAATGTTTTTAAGCAAAATGTAGAAAAGTTGGAATTATAGATTGAGTCACTGTTAATTTCTTGTTTTTTAACTTTTTTTTTTTTGTGTGTGTGTGTGTGTGTGCCATGATATACATGTAAAGGTCAGAGGACAACTTGTGGGAATGTGGGAGTCCGTTCTCTTCTTACCACCAAGTGGGTTTCAGGAATAAAACTCAGGTCATCCGGCTCGGTGGCACACACCCTCATCTATTGAGCCATCTCACTGGCCCTGTTTTTGTGTTTTTGAGACAGAATCTGACTATGTAGTCCTGGCTAGCCTGGAACTCACTATGTAGACCAGGCTGGCTTCAAACTTGTGATCCTCCTGCCTCTCCTCCTGAGTGCTAGGATTGTAGGCATGAGCCACTACACCCAGCTAAAGTCACTGTTAAATTTCTTGTGCTGTCATCCTCTCTGTGCCACACATGTGCAGGTGTGCGTGCGCGCGCACACACACACACACACACACAGAGCTATCATCGTGTTTCCTCTTCCTTACATCTCTGGAATCCCTGGGGCTTTTTGAGGCCTTAGCTTATGGGTAACTATTTTAACTCTTTGGTGATTGGTAGAGTCTTCTGAGAGCTTGTGAATACTGGTTTCCTTCAACATGGAGATCTAAGCAGTTAGCATCTTGAATTTGTGAGTGGGAATGAGAGGGGGTTTTGAATAAATATTAAGGTAAATTTAAGTTGTCTTTCCTAAGTACAGGGACCTTTGAACCAGTCTCCATTTCTGGATCTGCGCTTGCTTTTGCCTTCCCGACTCAAAGGTGGAGAAAAAGAACCAAGGTTCTATGTCAGCCAAAACCAGAGAATTGTAACCAGGTTGGTGAGGCAGTACAGAACCTCTGCCCCATGGGACACCTAGCTCACCAACAGAGGCAGGTGTGGGCCACTGGCCAGGGATTTGAGGGTGGAAGAGAAACTGTAGGTTCTAGCATTAATTTGCAAACTGCTACCAATCTCTCAGGACTGCCCTTAGAAATAGGTCATGTAAGCAAGGATCCCTCCCCTCACCTGAGTCTTGTTGGCTCTGAGACCAGTAGCTATCTTACTTGCTCTGTACAAAACCCTATAGCAGCAGCGAGCCCTGGAATAACAAGGGTCCCTGGAGGCACTTCCTCTGAAAGTTCTGACTCCATTCGCATTTCAGGGGGGATGGGGGATGTGTAGGCTGCCTCACCATCTTGCTCTGCTGGAGTCCTGCTGAGTGTGTCTGCTTTTACAAAGCTGGGGACAATGTTCTTACTACCCTCCCATCCTGAAGATAAAGTTAGGCCATTGGGGATCTCTGTGGGAAAAGGCAGCAGGCGCTTTTGTCATGAGCAGCGTAAGGGCAGGGCATTGGGACGGTCCCTTGACTTCTGCTCCAAAGTACTAATTTCAAGTCCAAGTCTTCACTTGGCTGTTGAAGATATTACTATGGGGGAGGCGGGACTAGCTATAGAATTTCTGTAGCTCCATTTCTCCTGGAAAGAAGCTCCTTGTAGGCAAGGGAGCTGATAGCCTCATTAATCTCTGCATCCTCCTCTCTGCTCTGGAGACCCAGCCAGGTGTTCTTGGAGCAGAGAGCACGTGAGCAGCCCCATGGCTAGGAGCTGGTTCTCCCACATTCCAGAGTGAATGACTGGATAGAGGGTGTGTCTGCCTCCGGCTACTTGGGGGAGGCCCCCTGAAGGGGTGATGAAAATGCTTCCCAGACCCCCAGCTCTTAGCTGCCCTAAACTAATGGAAAGGATGTCAGTTTTGAAGATGCGGATGGGATCCTTTGAGGATGACTTTTGTGGGCACTGGGGTACCTGGAGGCAAAAGAATCATCTTATTTGAGAACCACCTGGGGGTTGTGTGTCCATAAATGGGGCGGAGAGGAGAGAAGACTTAGATCCTACATCTCAGATGCAGAAAAAACTGATAGTTCAGTATAGAGCACTTGCCTAATGCAAACAGTGCCCCAGGTTGGATCCTCAGGCACCACACAAAAAACAGCTGAAACTAGAGATCTTAGGAATTATGAAGGCCCAACAACCTTGCTCTTTATTTGTGTATCTATTTTTTGTTGTTAATTTGTTTTGTGTGTGTGTGTATGTGCCTAAGCATGTGCATATGTATGTGCACCACATGTATGTAGGAGCCTGTGGAGGTCAGAAGAGGGGGTCAGATCCCCTGGACCTGGAGTTACAGGCTGTTTTGAGCTGCCATGTGGGTGCTGGAAACCAACCCAGGTCCTCTGCAAGAACAGTATGTGCTCTTAACTGCTGAGCCATCTCTCCAGCTCTGTGTATTTGTTCTTGAGACAGTCTTTTGTAGCCTTAGATAGCCTCAAACTCTGTAAGTAAAGGAGGCTGGATCAGTCATGAACTGATCCTACTGCCTCCACCTTCTGGGCACTGGAATTACAAATACATGATACCAAGCATGGTTTTATGCAGTGCTAGGGTTTTGTGCAAGCCAGGCAAGTACTCTACTGACTGAACTGCATCAGGCCTTTAAAATTTTTTTTTAATTTATTTTTATTTTATGTGTGCATGTTGTGCCTGCATGTGTGTGTCATGCAGTGCCCGAGGAAGACAGAAGTGTCAGATCCCCTTTAAAAAAGTTATTATTATTATTATTATTATTATTATTGGACTCATACGTGCACAGTGTGCATTGCAGAGATCTGAGAACAACTTTCTGGAGTCATTTCTCTCTTGCCTTTATGTGGGTTCCAGGGCTTGAACTCAGGCTATCAAGTTTGTACAGCTAATGCTTTTACTCACTGAACCATCTTGCCAACCCTTCATTTTTGTTTTTAGTAGCTAAAATTATAAGCATGTGCCATATTACACTCCTTACTGAAATATAGGTTCAATGTCTTACCCAGTATCACCTAAATGCAGATGCTGGAATATGAATCTCCTTCCTTGCAGGCCCATTGCTCCTGCTCAGAGATCTTTTTTCATTTATTTTATTCTACTTTATTTATTTATTTTGTTGCTGTTGTTTTTTTGAGACAGAGTCTCCCAATAGCCCCCGCTGGCCTGGAACTCACTATGTAGACCAGGCTGGCCTCCATCTCAGAGAGATCTACCTGCCTCTGCCTCCCTAAGTGCTAAAAATATACACTACCACACCCTGCGATTGATTTATTTTTATTTTATGTGTATGAATTTTGCCTGCATGTATGTAAGTGCACCATGTGTCAGATCTAGAATTAGAGTTATAGACGGTTGTTAACTGTTATGTGGGTGCTGGACCCCAGTTCTCTTCAAGAGCAGCAAGTGCTCTTAATGGCTTAGTATAATCTCTCTAGTCCCCCTGCTCAGGGATATTTAGAGAGATCTGTGGACATACATAGTCTCTTGTGTTTGGCCTGAGTCCACAGAGAGGAGATCACTGATATACAAGACTCACTAGGTCTAGGCTGCATCCAGAGGCACTGCACACGGGGAAAAGGAGCCTTCCACAGCTCACCTTGTTGAACAGGGGACTAGAGAGATGGCAGCTAACAATTATGTGTATGTGTGTATGTCTGTTCGCACATTTACATGTCTCACGGTTGTTAGTCACCGTGTGGGTACTGGGAACTGAAACCTGGTCCTCTGCAAGAACAATAAGTGCTCTTAACAGCTGAGCCTTTTCTCCAGCCCCTTATTGATGTTTTTGTATGAAGATGGTTATGTTACAAATGTTTTGTAAACAGTCCAGTGATAGAGCAAGGACTTGCCCAGCATAGATGAAGATCTAGGTTCAATTTACAGTACTTTTTTTTTTTTTAAGGTGTCTGGTAAATACTAAATTAGCACTATACATTCATTCCTTTTTTTAAATGACTTGACTGAAGTGTTGAGCTTCTGACCACTAGAGGGCAGCAGACAGATACTGGTGGACTGGGCAGAGAGATGGACCGACAATTCACTAGAGGACCAGACTGAAGAGGGTAAACTTACCTATGTGAACTCAGCATCTCCAGCAGACCCTAGTCAGGGAGAGCAGCGACAGACACGAGGGAAGAACTTTAAAGTAGTGCCAGATTGGCTGCAGCAACCATCATGTTTGGGTGGGCTCCGGCCCAGCGTCGTGCTAAGACCTTGCCAATGACGGATGTCAACAGCAAATAGGCTCTTGACTAGGGACTCTGGGACAAGAGGACAGGCCGGCCCAGGACTAGGCTGGCAGGCCCAACTACACTGGCCCATGAATGCTACCTAATATGGTACCTAGACACTCTCAGCATCCCAAATTCTGAATGTTGTGGGGGCGAGGGGGAAAGCACCTAAACCTTATAAACTTTTACCAGGCTCTCTGTCCTGGATCTCAGGAGCAGCAGCTGTCTTGACCCAGTCAGGCACCCATTTAGGTTTCCACACGTTTCCCTTCCCCTAGCCCAGGCCTGGCCTGGCCCCCAGGAAGAATTTGCTGGGCCAGAGGGCAGCCAAAAGCACAGGTGCCCACTCCAGCAACGTTCCCGCCACCTGCCCAGTCCAGTGCCCTGGGCCCAACCCCAGAGGGTGCGGAATGACAGACTCTGACAATCATTAAACCAGCCAGGCCTGATTTCCCAGCACCGCCTGCTAGGATCTGGGCCAAGTGGCACGGAATATGCAAATCACCTGGGGCCGGGAGCCCAGTCCGAAGGCCAGGAAATCCCCTGCATCCAATGAGCCACCAGCTCAGGTTACCATTGGGGACGCGCACTGAAGACCTGGCGCTGGGAGGAGCTCCGGAACGGCTTGTATTTAGGGCGGGAGGGGGCGTTCAGTGGCCACACTCATTACTGCTACCTGGCGGAGCCTTCTGCCGCCTGGATTTCTTCCCTGCCTGCGGCCTCAGAAGCCTGCCCGCCCGCCTGCCACATCGCACCCTGACACTCGGTAGGGTCACATTCCCTAACACTGGCCCGGGGAATCGTCCAATGGATTTACAGTTTTGAACCTAACTTAGCTGGAGTACAGGGCCGTGGGGTGTGTCCCGGAGCTGCTCAGGGATCAGAGGGAACAGGGTGGCTGCTCTGGATCAAGTGGCCCAGGTGATCTGAGGAGGGAACCCCAGCAGGGTTTGTCTAGGTTCCACCTCGGCTTGAGATTTTATTTTTGAGCGGAGTTTCGCAGTCTGGCTGGCCTCAAGCATCTAGGCTCAAGAGATCCTCCAGCTTCGGCTCCCATGTAGCAGAGTCGATGGGAACTCCACCGCTGGTTCTTCAGGGGCGCTTTTGAAGGGAGGTTGTCCACAGCAACACCTTCCTGCCTCCTGGGGTGCTGCCGCCCAGAACAAAGTAACTGACGTGCACCTTGGCTAGCACCCTCAACAGTTTGTCTCCTTCCTCCAGGGGGCCTCATGGCTGCCACCTGTGAGATCAGCAACGTTTTTAGCAACTACTTCAGCACCATGTACAGTTCAGAAGACCCCACACTGGCTCCTGCTCCTCCGACCGCTACCTTTGGGGCTGATGACTTGGTGTTGACCCTAAGCAACCCCCAGATGTCTATGGAGGGTCCAGGTGAGTGCCATGGGAACCTTAGACCAGGGACACTGATCTAAGAGACTCTTGGATAAATGGACAGGCAGGTCTCTGAGTGAATTCTAGGGCTGGGGAGAATTTATTCATTTATTTACTTTGGCAGTGCCAGGGAAAGAACCCAAGGCCTTCTTCATGCTAGGCAAGCACTTTACCTCTGAGCTGCAAACTCAGTTCCTGAGAAGACTGGAGTGCTGAGGTGGAGGGGATTATGGGGCCTGACAGACTGAGGGAGCAGTGTACTGAGACCAAGGGTCTTGTGATTGTGAATACCATCTCCTGCCTCTCCCACCCAGAGCTGAGGTGGGACCTCGGACAGGATCATTGGACAGGATCAAAGGGGCATTGGAACTGGGACCCGGGCTGATCCTGTGACTATGTTCCACGTTGCAGAAAAGGCAAGCTGGTTAGGGGAGCAGCCCCAGTTCTGGTCGAAGACCCAGGTTCTAGACTGGATCAGCTACCAAGTGGAAAAGAACAAGTATGATGCCAGTTCCATTGACTTCTCCCGATGTGATATGGATGGGGCAACTCTCTGCAATTGTGCCCTGGAGGACCTACGTCTAATCTTTGGGCCCCTGGGAGACCAAATCCATGCCCAGCTGCATGACCTCAGTGAGTCCAGGCCAAGGGAGCAATGGAGGACTGGGGAGTCAAGAGGGAGGGTGAACCCCGGGCAGGACCCAGAGGCCCTGTAGGAAAAGTGCAGAGTGTGACCCCACCCCCCGCCTCTTCCCAGCTTCCAGCTCTTCTGATGAACTCAGCTGGATCATTGAGCTGTTGGAAAAGGACGGCATGGCCTTCCAAGAGGCCCTAGGAGACCCAGTCCCCTTTGGTGAGAACCCATTTTTTTTCCTTCTGCAGCTTGCTTTATTCTGTCTACAAAGGGCTAACAATAACCCGCTCCTCCAACTAGAAAATTTCCACAGCTCTAGGTGGCCTTACCTGTTTTTACCTGTCCTTGCTGGTCTCCTGGGCCTTTCTAAGCTCCAACTTTCTCTTCCCAGAACAGGGAAGTCCTTTTGCCCAGGAGCTGTTGGATGATGGCCGCCAGGCCAGCCCCTACTACAGCAGCAACTATGGCGCTGGAGCCCCCTCCCCTGGCAGCTCTGATGTGTCGGCTACAGGTGAGAGTCCTGTCTGTGCCTCAGCCACCGGCCTCTTAAAGCCCCAGATCACTTGGTTCCCAGCACTGGAACCTGAGTAACAGCCAGGTAGGCTGGCTTGGGCACTCTTGCTGACCTCCTCCATCCCTAGGGACTGCTACTTCCCAGAGCTCCCACTCGTCGGACTCCGGTGGAAGCGATGTGGACCTGGACCCCACTGAGAGCAAGATCTTTCCCAGAGGTGAGTTGAGGACTGCTCCTGGGGTCCCATTCTACGGTGCCCAGTCTCTCTTCCCTCCTTCCTTGTGCTCTACTATGGTGGTTTCCGTAGAAAAGCTTCCTGTTGATGCCCTGCCCTTGCCTTCTCTTTACCCTTCCAATCCTTTCCGGTAGATGACTTTCTTGACTATAAGAAGGGGGAACCCAAGCATGGGAAGAGGAAACGAGGCCGGCCCCGAAAGCTGAGCAAAGAGTACTGGGAATGCCTGGATGGCAAGAAGAGCAAGCATGGTGAGTTCTGGGGATATGATGGGCCTCGGGCCTGAGGGACCCCATTTCTTCCTTCATCTGCTCAGGCCCCTCATGGCTGCTGGAGCTCTCTTTACTTTGTTACCTTTGTGGACAGTGGGGAGGCTCCATGGCATTAGTCACTTCCTCATTGCAAAGGTTTGCTTAGGTTTAGGAGGGGAAACTGAGGTGCCAGGGTGAGGCCCATAAAGAGAGGGTTCAGGTTTCTCCCCGCCCCAACACACACACTGAACTTTCTGTGTACTTGACCACTGTCCTGCTTACTAGAACACTCCTAGTGGAGAAGTGGGAGCTGGTAGGTGCTCAGGTAGGCTCAGAGCCCAGTGTCTGGGATGGCTGGGACTCCAGGCACAGCCTGCTGAGGACAGGAGGAGCCTCAGGCTTTGTGTGCTCCAGCTGCTCAGAACTACCTGGAGGTCACCCCAAAGGTCTTTCTTGCCTCTCCTCTCTCACACACAGGCTTGCACGTAAGCACTCATGGCCTGGTTTTGTTCTTGTCCTGAGGGGCTTATTTTTTCAGGAAGCTCTTCCCTGGTCCCCCAGGCTGTAACCAGCTCTCTGTCCCCATGTGTGCCAAATTCTCACCAACATTGGTCTCCCGCTGATCCCCAAGCCCTCAGGCAGTAGTGTGTCTCTGTCTCTGTCCAGCCAGATGTTTGATCCATATCTTGTCATGGTGAAATGTATGTTCTGTGTAAAGCACATTCAGTCTCCTTGAGCACTTCATTTTGGAGCAGGCAAAGAGGGAAGAAGTCCCTATAGAGCACACCCAGAGGACATTGCCCAGGGCTTTGAGAAATGCTAGTCTATGTTTTAGCCCTTAGTCAGCACTATGTTGGGATAAGCAAGGCCAGGTGTCCTGCCAGGGAGTGATACCCGGGACTGCTCAGTGAGGGAATCTACTCTTGTAGCCCCTAGAGGTACCCACCTTTGGGAGTTCATCCGGGATATCCTCATCCACCCTGAGCTCAATGAAGGACTCATGAAATGGGAGAATCGGCACGAGGGTGTGTTCAAGTTCCTGCGCTCAGAGGCAGTGGCCCAACTATGGGGCCAAAAGAAAAAGAATAGCAACATGACCTATGAGAAGCTGAGCCGTGCCATGAGGTAAGCTGGTAGCTGGGCCCTTAAGACCTATTCTTCTAGCAGGGAACTCTGTTTGGAGTCTACCTATCCTCTACTAGGCTTCATGTGACAAGTGTAAGTCCTACAGATCTGGAACAGGGGCAGTGTTGGCCTAGTGGGCTGGTCTAGTGACAGCATGAAGGAAGTATTAGTCAGGCATGTTGTGAGCACTCTCAGCTTCAGCCAATACCAACATTTCTGTCTGTTTTCTGAAGATTAGCCCTAAGAAAGATACCTGGCAAGTGGTAGAAAGAGCAGGGCATTTGCCATGTCTATAACCAAAGCCAAGCTTAAGCTCAGTTCACTTATGGCCTGTGTGTGTGTTGCAAGGGTGGACTAGCTTATCACTATGGTCCCCTCCATTCTTCTGTTCATGTGCCTTCATGAAAAGCCTCAGGATACAGCTGTAAGGCACAGAAAAGCATAATACAGAAGCAGGTGCTCTAGACATAATTATAGACCAGTATGGCAAGAGCCAGGTGGGAAGAAGGAAAGTTCAGGCAGGATGGGCAGGCTCATCATGGTGGGGCTGGAAGCCAGAGGGGATCAGCTGAGGACCTCAGAGTTGTTAGTACATGGCATGTCTCCCGCCAGTTTCTCTGATCACCTTCTCTCCACCCAGGTACTACTACAAACGGGAGATCTTGGAGCGGGTGGACGGCCGGCGCCTTGTCTATAAGTTTGGCAAGAACTCCAGTGGTTGGAAAGAAGAAGAGATTACGGAGAGTCGGAACTAAGGGTCAGTACTGGACCCAGGATCTGACTCATAGACTTGGACTAGAGGCCTGCAGCCTTCCTGAAAGGACAGGCTGGCCAGAAGGCCCCCTTAATGTGGATGTGTTCCCTGTGGCGCTGTGGAGCGGAGATCAAGTTGGGTGTGTCGTCGTCAGTGTCCTGAGGTGCAGCCTGTGGCCTCTCTTTGCCCTCCTTGGAATTACAAGCCCCAGGGTTTGAAGCGACTTGCTCGCTGACTCTACAGCTGCAAATTCAGCTCCTTCCAGTCGCAGCACTGACTGCAGAAGACACCCTTCTGCAGATGCCTGAGCTCGACAAGGAGGATGGGGAGACCGTGGGACACAGGGGACAGCGTTGTGTCCTCCAGCACCTTCTTTCTGGACTGGCTTCCACCTCTCTGCTCAATACTGGGCTCCACAGGCGGGGGTCAGAGCATCCCTAATTTATGTGCTATAAATATGTCAGGTGTATATAGAGATCTATTTTTTCTAAAGCATTCCCCTCCCTGTTCTTCTCCCACCAAATGCTGGTGACCAGACTGACTGTTCTAGGCCCAAACTGGACCAGTGCGAAGTGGGATGTTGCCAGATCCTGAAGATGGGGCTCTGGATCCCTTTTTCTGTGAATGGAGGTAACACCTCCAATAAAGTGCCTTCTGGGCTTTTTCTAACCTTGGTCTGAGCTATCTGTGTACTGAAATTTGGGCTGTGGATTGGATAAAGCAGAGAAATAGGAGGGGCAGAAGAAAAGAGGAATGCAGATAGCTGTAGATGGGAGGGTTGATGCTCCCAAGACTTCACAAGCAAGGGCATGAGCTTAGAAAATTAAGGACTAGGGCTGTCCTGTTGCCACCACCCATGTGCTCAGCGACCTTGGCCAAATCTGTCGTCTTCATGGCTGCTTCCTCCTATACAATAAGGGTTTGGACCTGCCGTTCTCCAAGAAGTCTAAAATTGCATGTCCGGCCTTGTGGAATAAATAGATGCTTTTGCATTCTAGCCAAGTTGGCTGCAAGCTGAGTATCTGTAATCTGAATCCTAGCTTTTGTGTCTGACATGAAATCACAGTTATGATCTTGTAAAGTGAAAAAGCAAAACAGAATGGAGATGAGCACTTGATGAGAAAGAACGGGGGAAGGAACTGATATTTGTTGACAGCCAAGATTTATCCTGGCACTCTGCTAAATACCACTTTGCCTCATTACATCCTCTCCCAAGAAGATCCAATTTTACAGATGTAGAGCGTGAGATTCCGTAGGATGCCTTGCCTCTGTTCTTTATCCCGTCCCTGGGAGTTTCTCTCAACCTCTATTTTATATATATATATATATATATATATATATATATATATATATATATATATATATATTATTGAGTCTGGGTATGGGTATGGTGGCTCAGGCCTTTAATACCAGCACTCAGGGGAGGCAGAGGTAGGCAGATCTCTGTGAGATAAGAGGCCAGACTGTTCCACATAGTGAGTTCCAGGCCAACAGCTGGAGTTATGGGGAAATCCTGTCTTAAAAAGGTACACACACACATATATGTATGCAGAGAAAGAGATTGAAAGAAAATTACATGGAAAAATGAGAACCCTGTTATCTGTCTCTTCAGAGCCCCCACTGTGCTGTCTGCCTTTGTACTGGAGCCTGAACTCCCCTCAGAGTCCCTGCTGTGCTGCCCTCTGTCCATGGCATTCATAAGTCTAATAAACTTCTGACCCCCCACACCCAAAACAAACAAGTTATGTGGAACCAGACATGGTAGGCCATGTGTAGTTTCAACACTTAAGAGACAGAAGCTAAGGATCGCTGTGAGTTTAAGGCCAGCCTGGCATCCACAGATTTCCAGGCCAGCCAGGGTTACACAGGGAGACTATCTCAGTCCTTCCCCAAATCCCCACCAACTCATACTGTAAGTGTGAACTAATGCCCAGTTATCTTGAATATCAGATTATTCGCTGTAGTGGCAGAGATAAAGGAGTCTTGGAGAAAATAACGAAGAGTGTAGGATATTTATGCCTGGAACCAACCGGGGCTAGCTAGCTCTGGAGAAACTGATTGGAAAAGAGAAAGGGGAGGTTGGTTGGAGAGAATAGTGGGATCATGAGAGATCTTCTGAAGCCATTTTGAAACAAGTCTTTTCATTTTGGCAAATGCAGAGGTTTAGACCTGCCGGATTCCACACTGTTGTGGCCACTGATCTAGGGAAGTTCGGACTCCATTTGCCCAAATAATGATCTCATTTCTTGAGAATCTAAATGTGCTGCACACTGCTAGTTTCTCTACCAAGTCTCTGGAGTCCTTCCATGCTCAAAGAGGCCACCTCGTGTTACCTAAGGTCCCCTGGCCAAAAGACAGGGGTGGCTTTTGGAAACAATGTCACTCTTGAATATGTTTCCCCCAGTCCTCAGTTTCTTCAGCCTTATATTGAAGACCCCTTCAGTGAGTCTCACTTAGAAGCTATGCGTAGGGCAAGAGGACTAAGAGCCAGCTCTGTGGAGGCGGCTGCACCCTAGGCCTGCACACGACCTTTGTCCTGCCGTGCTCAGTTTATGAGCCGCTTTCCTCATCTCACTATCACACTGGATCCACCCCAGAGCTGGGAATAGAGGCTGGCCCAAGGTCACCAGCCAGGTGAGAGTGGGGACCAGAAACTCAGCCCCCCAGCCTGTGCCCCCGGGAGAGCCCCCAAGGTCTGTTTGTTTTTTTAAGATGCAGTCTCACTCTGTAGCCAAGCTAGTCTGGGTTTCAATGTTGTAGCTAGTGTAGGATGGCCTCAAAAGCTCAGTCCTGATCCCGCTGTTTCAGCCTCTGGAGAGCTAGGATTACAAATATGAGCTACCATCCTCAGCTTCCTGGGGACACGTTTCACCTGCCTTTCTCCTCAACACTGCTCCACCCTCCACCACACAGGACAGGCAGGGCCCTGCAGACTTAGGCTGGCTTTTCTCAGCTGCCCCCCGAGTGTTCTCTCTCTGTAGGAGCCAGAACCCTCACCCTGAGTCCCACCAGCCCAGGGGGCTCAGAATGGACTCCCACAGAGGCAGGCCTTGTCCCCCTCCACCTACCCTGGGTCCCCTAGGGTGTGTCCTGGGCTGGGCTGTTTATATCCTGCCCTGAGCTGTGCTGGTCTCCTCTTATCAACTTTTCTGGGATCAGGTGTGTTGCTGGGTGGGTCAGAGGGAGGTCAGCCCTCCTGGCTTGGGTGTGCCCATTGGGCCCAGGCCTGGGGTGCTGGGCTGGGTATATTGCCTCCCCTGAATAGTTCCCAGAATCCCACAGCTCTACTCTTCTGCCGATTCAGGGGTATTATAGTTTTGCCAGCTTTCCTGGAGGGAGGCAAAGAATGGGACTTAAAAATAATTTAGCGAGAAGATGTCTATTTCAACAAATCTTTGTTGCTCCTGGGAAGGCTTCCTTGCCGACTGCCATGCTGGGCCCTTTTGGCTTTAGCCAGGACCCTTCATGTCTCAGTTCCCCCAGAGGTGGAACTTTTAGAAAGGATTTATTGTAGTTGTTCTTTTATAGCATCTGTTTTTCATCTCTTCCTTTTCCTAGTCGTAGCACCTCTGTGCAAGTGTCGGACTTGTCAGAACCTAGCACAGCACCTGGCACATAGAGGGCACTGCGTATATATTAGTCAAACTACCCTGTGATTGGCCCTACCCTGGAGACCTCACTACACATATACACACGTACACAACTCATGCCACACAGACCACATACTCCTGTGTATACTCCCACACACTGTGCACTCACACACATCACATATTTACATCATTCACATTAATACAGTCTTACACACAGTCTCTCTTCACATGCATTGTATACACAGCAAGCACTATATATATATATATATATATATATACACACTCATAGAAGTCACACAGTGTCTAATACACAATCTTGTGTGTACCAGTGCCTTGGGGAAAACTGCACACACACACACACACACACACACACACACACAGCCCTTACACAGCCAAGTCCACGATCAAACAACCAGACTAAGTCCCCTGCTGTGGATCAGCCTCCAGACTGCCCAGCCATATGTTTACACAGCTCCTCCTCTCCCTGGGCCAACTGTCCCCTTCCAGTCTTCCCTCCATCCCTGCCTCAAGTGAGCTCATCCCTTCTCTTCATTCAGAAACTGAATGAGGTACATACAGGAGGTCCTCTATGGACCTTCCTTTGAAAATTATTTAAAGCTGGAGATAGTTCCTCAAGCCTGTAATCCTAATACTTGGGGGTCTGAGGGAGATGAACTGTTGTTGAATTCCAGGCTCAGAACAAACAGAAATTATTTAAAATTTCAAAAAGGGAACAGCAAGTTGGGTGTGGTGGTACATGCCCTTAGTCCCAACACTCAGAAAGCTGAGGCAGGCTGATCTCGGTGAGTCTACATAGCGAGTTCCAGGTCATCTGGGACTTCAGGGAGACCCCCCTCAAAAGAACCAAAGGGGGAAAAAAGGCAATAGCAAGAGCTTCAACTCAAGCATGGGGCTCCATCTATCACAGCTACACAGGTAGAATGCCAGGAAGCTGGAGCTGCTTTCCGGCCCACTGTTAGGTGCTCCACTGAGCCACCCACCATGCCTTCTGCAACAGATAAGTTTGCAACAATCGCCAAACGATGAGTAAGTTGTCAACATTTTTTAAATAGGAAAAGAAATCACAGATGAATACAAAGAAAACAAATCCACAGTTTCTCTTTAAAAGCTCAGATGATCTGGCAAGCTAAGCCTATGCTAGACAACAGTCTGTGGAATCATGGGGAGCCAGGCAGGGGATAGAGGATCAGAAAATAGGAAGATCATTTGAGCCCAGGAGTAAGGCCCTGTATACACACACACACACACACACACACACACGGAATCATGCTGTTCCCCCCAAGTTTTTGCACGGCCTGGGGGCATGCCTGCCTTCTATATAGTGTTCCCTCTACTTGACAAAGTGACGGCTTGTTAAGGAAGTCATTTAGCATATGGAACATACAGACTATGGTGCTTGGGACAGGAGACAGGCTCATGAGTATGAAAACTCATGAGACCCCTCATACTTACTGAGAAGTATTACATTTTTCTCACCTGACAGATCATTTTTGTCTCCGTGTGATGCATAGCCTATTATGGGCCTTCATCACACTGGAAGAGATGCCTAAAGCACAGTGCCCAAAGAAGCCCACCAGTGTCCTGCAGCCCTGTCTCTCCTTGCTGAGGAGGGAGAGTTGGCAGATTCTCCTGATTGTACAGTAAGTCTTCATATACCTTCCTTCCCTCTGCCAGGAAGAACACACACTTCAGCTGAGTCCTTACATCATGGCTATTCACCAATGATTTCAAGAACACAGCACTCTGGTTCTCCTATTTCAAATGAGGAAAGTGAGGCTCAGAAAAGGAAAGCAATCAGGCATGATGCCACACACCTGTAATACCTACCAGCACTCAGGAGGCTGAGGCAGGAGGACTGCTGTGAGTTTAAGGCCAACCTGCATTGCCTAGTGAGTTCAAGGCCAGCCTGGGCTACATATCAAGAGTTTGTCTAAAAATGGAAGGAAGGAAGGAAGGAAGGAAGGAAGGAAGGGAGGGAGGGAGGGAGGGAGGGAGAAAGGGGAGGGAAGGGGAGGGGAGGGGAGGGGAGGAGAGGGGAAGGAAGGGGAGAGAGGGAAGGAGGACGGAGGGAGGGAGGACGGAGGGAGGGAGGACAGAGGGAGGGAGGAAAGGAAGACTTAATCATATAACATGCTGAAAAGGAGCCCTGGGCTTAATAGTCATAGCTGCTTAATATTCATAGCCAGTTTCTTGTTGAGTACCCACTAGATGCCAGGCAACGTGTCCAGTTATTGCTTTGCACATGCCATTTATTCATTGGCTGTATACTGTATACTGTACACTGTAAACCTGGCTCCATCACGGCTGCAGTTGGCCACGTCAGGGAAGAAGTCACCCAGAAAGAGTAAAAGACATTGAGATGAACCTAAGGGATTTTAAAGACATCTTCCTACATTTTCAAAAAAGTCTGCAGTGAAAGGATGAATGTCTCATTCCACAGGTGTGGAAAGTGGGACTCCAGAGGGGTTCCAAAACAGCTTTTTACAGCTAGGAAGTTTAGGAAGCAGGGCTTAAACCCTGGCTTCCTGGCCTTCCCACAGCCCCACAACTGACTGCTTTAACAGATATGAAGCAACGCAACGGTCCATTGGTGCACAGCTGCCTCAAATTCTACCGTTAGATGTGACATGGGCAGCTCCTGGAGTGCAAACAGTCAAGGTAGCTACCTAAGAGTCCTGGTCCCAAGGGAAAGCTGAAGAGTGAGCTTTTGTCAGACCCTCAGGGTGGCCACTCCCTGCGAATGCTGTCCCCTCCTTGCCCTACGGGTCCTGC
The DNA here is from genome assembly GCA_035773235.1 of Eospalax fontanierii. Taxonomy (NCBI): domain Eukaryota; kingdom Metazoa; phylum Chordata; class Mammalia; order Rodentia; family Spalacidae; genus Eospalax; species Eospalax fontanierii. Next base: position 59,005,146 of record CM069535.1, read on the forward strand.
TGCCGGTGCTAGGGCTGGTGTTGGTGCTGCTACGTGCAGGGCTGGGCTGGGCTCGGGTAGCAGCAGCAATTACTCCAGCTCAGCTGCCCGTTACTGGAACCCGCACGTCAACCCTGGAGCGGATCCAGGAAGCCACGCCCCATGTCCCGCATGACTCAGTCTCACCTGCCCGCCTCCACACCTGCCAGCCTCGGTGACCCACGCCACAAGGCTCACGGGAAAGTCCCAGCACCTTTCGGTCCATCCACACAAATGCCCTCTGTTTGCAAGGCATGCTGGGATTTAGAGTCCTTGGATCTTAAGGCAGGGCAAATGCAGAGATAGAATCTGCCGCCACTAAGGCAGTATCTACTTTCTCCCCTTTAGTTGCTGAAAATGACAGTGACTGAAGACTTCACAAAATTCCCTCCTGCCCACCCTCCTCATCCCTTTCTCTTTCCACCCCTCCCTCTCTCTCTTCAGGGTTTCCCTTCCTATAGCCCCAGCAGGCCTGGAACTGGATATGCAGACCTCCAGGCCGGCCTCTGTCTCACATCTCAAAGAAATCCTCCTGCCTCTGCTGGGATTAAAGGCAAGCACCACCACGCTTGGCTCTTTTCTCTTTTCTCTGTTCTCTCTCTCTTTCTTTCTTTCTTTCTTCTTTCTTTCTTTCTTTCTTTCTTTCTTTCTTTCTTTCTTTCTTTCCCTTCCTCTCTTCCTTCTCTCTTTCTCTTTCTTTTCCTCCCCCCCCTCTCTTTTCATTTCTTTAATGAGCCACAATCTCCTATAGTCCCAAAAGGCCTTGAGCTCACTGTGTATTCCAGAATGACCTTCAACTCCTTCTGATCCTCCTCCTTCCACCTCCCAAGTGCTAGATTACAGGTGTGAGCCACCACACCCAATGATACTACTTTTCATAAATCAAACTGCTAAGAACAAAAAGAATGTTGCATTGGGTGTGGTGGCTCACACCTGTAACCACAGCACTCAGGACAGAGGCAGGAGGATAGCTACAAATTCAAGGCTAGCCTGGTCTATATACTAAACCAATCAGAACCACATAGTGAGACCCTGTCTCAAGAAAGCAAAATATTAAAAAATAAAAAGAATATGTTGATCTGGTGGCACAGACTAGTAATTCCAGCACCCAGGAGCCTGAGAAAGGAGGATCATTCTGAGTTTGAGGCCAGTCTGGACTACACAGGAACAAGAAACAAGGGAGCTGGAGGCTCCGCAGCTAAGAGAATATACTGCTCTTTCGGAGGACCCAAGGACCCATGTTCAATTCTCAGCACCCATGTCCAGCAACTCATAATCACCCATAACTCCAGCTTCAGGAGGAATCTAACACCTCTGGCTTCAGTGGACACATGCACTCGCATGTACATACCTCCCTCCCCACCCCACACAAGGAACACATGTATCTATAATTAATAATAAAAAGAAATCTTTAAAAAATAAGGCAGGTCTGGTGGCACAGGTCTTTAATCCTGGCACTTGGGAAGCAGAGGCAGGCAAAGCTCTGTGAGACAGAGGCCAGACTGGTCTATACATTCAGTTCCAGGCCAGCTAGAGCTTCGGGAGACAGTCTCAAATAGCTCGGTGTGGTGGCTCATGCCTTTAATCCCCACACTCTAGAGGCTGAAGTAGACAGATTTCTGTGAGTTCACAGCTAGCTTGGTCTACATAGTAAGTTGTAGGCCAGCTGGAGCTATACAGGAAGATCCTGTCTCAAAATAAAACAAACAAATAAGCAAGACCAAAAAACACACCCCCTCAAAAAAACTTTTTAAAAAATGGACATGATGGCATACATTTGTAATCCCAGCACTGAAAGAGGCAGGAGGATCAGAAATTCAAGGTCATCTTCGGATGAATAGAAAGTTCAAGGCCAGCCTGAGCTGCAGAGACCCTGTCTCAGAACACAGAAAATGCTTTTGAGAGGCTGGTAAGGATGTAAAGAAGCTTGTACCTGACATAAACCTCTGCTCAAGGTGTGTATCGGAAGAAGCTTTGAAAGAACAACTTCACAATTTGTTCAAAATTGAGCATGGAGCTGGGCTGGTGGTGCATGCCTTTAATGCCAGCACTTGGGAGGAGGAAGCAGGCAGATCTCTGTGATACTGATGCCAGCCTGCTCTACAGAATGAGTTTCAGGTTATCTGGGGATACAGGGAGATCCTGTCTTTAAAAGGCAAATAAGTAAATAAATAAATAAATAAATAAAATTGAACATGGCACTCAGGAGGCCAAGGCTGGAGAACTGCTGTTACTTTGAGGTCAGTCTGGACTACATAATAAGTTCCAGGTAATCCTGTGCTACAGAGTAAGTTCCTCTCTCAATAAATAAAAATAAATAAATGAATGAATATTAAAATTAATTAATAAAGGTGCTGGAGGAATGGCTCAGTAATTAGGATCTGAGTTCAAATTCTAGCACCCACATAACAAGCCCAGGCATGGTCTTGCCCATCACCCCAGTAATGGAGCCTAGTTCCCTCAAAGGAATAAGACAGAGAGTGGTAGAGAAGGACACCCAATGTCCACCTCTGGCTTTTATGTATGCACATACATGTGCATATATACCATACACATATTTGCATGCACATATACATACAAAATTAGATAAATTAAAATAAAAAGATTTTTTTTTGGTGTGAGACAAGGTCTCACTCTGTATCCCAGGGTACCCTCAGACTCATAGACCCTCCCAGCTCTGCTCCCCAAGTGCTGGGATTAAAGGTGTGTGCCACTTGGCCTGGCTTAAAAACATTTTTCAAATGCATGCCTTGCAATGTAGCAGTTTTATAGATAACTGTTTTTTCTAAGGAAAAGAATTAGAAGCAGGCATGGCAGTACACACCTGCAATTCCAACTTTGGGGAAGTAGAGCATGAAGGTCAGGGGTTCGAAATCATCTCTAGATATACGGAAAGTCTGAGGCAAGCTTGGGCAACATGACCCTATCTTAATCAGCCTCCCTTCAAAAGATATTACATAACCGAATTAGCGAACACAGATATATGTACAAGGATGTTCATTGTATCACTGTGGTGATATAATCATTGGTACTATAATAGCTGAGAAAAGATGGCAAGCCATGTCAATCAAAAGAGGATTCAGCTGGGCATGGAGGCACACACTTGTAATCCCAGCACTTGAGAGGCAGAAATAGGATAATCTCTGTGAGTTCCAGGCTAGCCAGGGCTACATAAGGAGATCCTGTCTCAAAAAAAAAAAAGTGGAGGGGCTGACGGTACAGGCCTACAATCCCAGCTTGGGAGGCTGAGGCAGGAGGAAAGTTCAAGCCCTGTCTGGACTGCAGAGTGGGCTCAAGGCCAGTCTGGGAGACTTAGTGAGACTTTGTCTCAAAATAAGAAATAAAAAGAGAAGAGTGCAGAGCCACAGCTCAGTAGTAGAGCTATTACTCAGAATGTTTGCGGCCTTAGCTTCAAATTCCCAGCAACACCAAACACAAAAGAGAAAGGGGAGCGGTGAGGGCTGAGGTAGAGCTCAGCGGTAGAGCGCCCCGGATTCCATACCAAAACTGCTGGTGCACACACAAGTGCCATGAAAGAAACTATTGTAGAGACATTTACCAAGCACGAGGCGACCACAGAAGTGATGCTTCGAGCTGTTTTTATTGGCAGCATGCCCGTCACATATTAAATGAAAAATATTCAGTGGACTGGCACTTATTTTGTGTTTTCTGAAAAAAGTTAGGTGGAGTATATATAAAAAGTAACTAGCCGGTCACGGTAGCACCTGCATGTAATCCCAGAGCCACAGAAACGGAGGCGGGAGGATTAGGAGTTTAAGGCCAGACTATGCACTTGAGAAACTGTCTCAAAAACAACAGGGTCAACAAAATGACCCATGGGGTAGAGGAGATTTCCACCAAACTTAACAATCTGGATTCCATCCCTGGGACCCAAATGGTAGAAGGAGAGAATTGACTACTACAGTTTACTTCTGTACCTATGGCAGAGGTACATGTGTGCACATGCACTTACACACACATAAATAAATAAATGTACTGACCCACAGACCTCAAATAATACTAGCTATTGCCATTGCTCTTGGTTACTTGCCAGAACTTGACTTAAGACCCTATTGCTGAAGGCACTGCATACTTGGGTCATAGATCAAACAAGGAGAAAACAAGCTTCATTTCTACTGGCTAGTTTTTATAGTGCTAGAAGATGCTATGCATGCTATCGGAAGAGAAAAGTAATTGTCAACTTTATCCAGCTGTTCACCCAGGGTAATGACTGGTTACAGTAATGACTGGTCTGGTGTGATCGTGGCATGAATGTTATGGGCATAACTGGCCATCTTCTGATTGGATTTAAGGCCTGTTTCATGAGATGGAGCCCATACCTGGCACTGTTATCAAGGCCAAGAACCTGTGGCCAGGCAGGTCACAGACCACAGGGGAGAACATACTATTATTGATCTGCTCAATAGACAGTATTAAACCAACTCCTAGTGACATGCAATAGATCAGTGCATCTCTCAACACTCATTAGAGGAGCTGCTTCTTACAGTAGAAGGCAGTTATCACAGAGACCCACAATTGGTCAACATGCAGAGAATAAGAGAATGTGAGGTGCTCAACCTTTAACGGGATGCCTATATCATACCCTCTCCTCCCAAGGCACAGGGATTATTGTGGAAGACGGGGGCAGAAAGATTGTTGAGGTGGTAGATGAATATGAGGAAACTGTTGTCTGAACACAACAGTACAGCTGTACATATGAACCAACAGTACTTGTGACAGCATGCACAAAACCCAGGCTAGACAAAAACCCACTGTGGATGGAGGAGGTGGGCAAGAAGTCCTAGCCCTAGCTGAGGATCTATTGCCAATTGATAGCTCCTGGGAGAGGGAGAGTCAGTTTTCTTTAAGGGTGTGGTGCACAGTAGGTAGACCACACTTCAGAAGACAGACCCATATGGAAGAGTATTTAGGGAACACAAATTAGACTTGATGGGTCTTTAAAAAACAAGAGGCAGTGAAGCTGGAGAGTGGTGAGGATGCCAGCGGGCCTGAAGGTAGAGAGAGGGGAAGAGGTCTGAATATGATCAAAACACATTGTACGACATTCTCAAAGAATTAACAAAAGTATTAAAAAATAAAAATAAATGTCTGACCTGTTTCAAAAAATAAAAAAGGACACCCCAGGTCTGGTGATACACCACTGTCATCCCAGCATGCTAGAATTGAAAGCAGGAGGATTAGGAGTTCAAGGTCAACTTTGGCACTTTGGCTACTTTGGGAAGTTCCAGGGTAGCCTAGGCTAGAGACTCTGGTTGGAAAAAAAAAAAAAAGAATCAGGTGCACTCATGTGATCCCACTCTTTGGTCATACGCAGGAGAATCACAAGTTGGAGGCCTCCCAAATCTACGTAGAGAGTTCCAGGACCATACAGTCAGACTGTCTCAGAAAGAAAAGAAAGAATATGAGAGAGTTTGGGGGGAGGGGAAGGAAGGGAGGAAGGAAGAAGGGAAGGAAGGAAGGAAGGAAGGAAGGAAGGAAGGAAGGAAGGAAGGAAGGAAGGAATAGGTATCAATAGGTTTCATAAGATCTCCCAAGGGCTATTCTTCATATCTCTTGGCACATTACTATTATTATTTTATTTTGTGTGCATGTGGTATATGTATGTGTGTATTTTCACGTGTTGTGTGTGTTCTGGTGCATGCATGTGTGTGTGCCTGTGTGTGGAAACCAGAGGTTGACCTTGGGTGTTTTCCTCTATCAAACTCCACCTTGTTTTTTGAGACAAGGTCTCTTACTGAACTTTTGCCTAGATTGGCCAGAGTGAGAATCTTCTTGTCATGGACTCCTTTGGCTGTCAAACTCAGTCTGTCCATGGCTGCCTCTCCCTCAGCACTGAAGACCAGTAAGGCAGGGCTTCTCAATCGGCCAGGGCACTATTGATATTCCAGGCTGGAGGATGAGCTGTCTGTAGGGAGGGGTCGTGTTCGGGGCATATAGTATGAACAGCATCACGCCAGGCCTCGGCTGTCAGAGACGTCTGTCTAGTACCCTTCACCTTCAGTTATGCCAACCGAAATGTGTACAGCCACTGTCAAATGTCTCTTGTGGAGTAAGAGTCCCTGCTCCCAGAACCACTGGTCTAATGGGATTGCAAGAGAGTCCAGAACTTTCCTGGCCGTTGCAGAGGTGGAAGGTTGTATCTTTTCCCCTTTCCTTTCCACAGGGATACTTTCCTCCCCCATCCTCTTCCTTTCCTCCCTCTCCAGGGGGAAGGGTCGTCCAGGTGACGCTTCTGGCCCTCTCTCAGCATCTGCCTCTCCTTAGGGCTGACTCACCTGGAGAGACTCCTACAGCCTCCTGGTCTTTATCCTGAGCCCCAAGAGAGGCCTGTGGGGAAGAGGTTATGAGTTCCAGGGACTGTCTCCTGCCATGCTGGCCCTTACTCAGCCTTTAGCACTCTGTTAAAGATACTAGCAAAAGTCTCTCTGCCTGAGGGTGTGTTTTCCCCTGCTCTGCCTTAGAGAGCCTGTCCATGTCTGGCATTCTTTGCAGGCGCTGGTCTTGCCTTGAGATCTAGGTTATGTGGTTCCACTGTTATAGCTTATCTGGCTTCTTCTTGTTATTAGATTGGGAACAAAGCTCTTTTTAGCTTCCTATATTCCTTGTGGAAATACAATATACAAATCTTAATTTTATTTATTTATTTATTTAAATTTATTTATTTTGGACAGGATCTTGGTATGTGGCTGTGACTGGCCTAGTACTCACTATGTAATCCAGACTGGCCTTGACTTCAAAGCAATCTTCCTGCTTCTGCCTCCCAAATGCTGGGGTTGATTACAGGTGTGTACTACCACGTACAGTTTTCATGTGGTACTACGGAGTGAATCCAGGGCTTCATGCATGCTAGGCAAGCTTTCTATCCACTCAATTGCAGCTCTAGCTCCTGTTTTTCTAGTTTTGCAGTGATGAAGTTAAAAGAAAGAGAAGTTAACAAGATATAGTGGCTTACAGATATAATCCCAGCACTCAGGAGGCAGAGGCAGGAGAACTGCTGGGAGTTCATGGCCAGTCTGGGCTATATAGTGAGCTCCAGGCTGATCTGGGCTACAGAATAAGAACCTGTCTCAAAACATCAATGCTGAGCTAAGTATGATGGTATATCCTTGTAATCTCAGAACTCTGGAGGCTGAGGTAGGAGGATCTCCATGAGTTCAAGGTCAGTTTGGGCTGTATAGTGAATTATAAGCTGTGTTTGCTTAAAGAAACCCTATCTAGACAAAGAAGGGCAGTAAGGAAGGAAGAAAGGGAGGAAGGGAGGGAGGGAGGAAGGGAGGGAGGGAAGGAGGGAGGGAGGGAGGAAGTTACTTGGAGTCTTTTTTGTTTTAATATGTTGCTAGTATTTTACATGTGCAAGCTTGCTCTTCACTGCCACTTTTTTGTTATTTTAAAAACATACCCTTGCTGAGTGTGGTATGCACACCTTTAATGCCAGCAGTCACTGAGGCACAGGCTGGCAAATCTCTGTTGAGTTCAAGGCCAGCCTGGTTTATATAGTGAGTACTAAGCTAGCCTGGGCCATGTAGTGAAACATGTCTCAAATACACACACACACACACACACACACACACACACACACGCACCAGAACAAAACAAAATAAAACAAAAACTAGAAAACAACCACAACGAAACAAAACACAATCTGCATTGAACTCCTAGGCTCAAGGGACCCTCCTGACTCCGCGTCCTGCACATCTGGGACCACCAAGCAGGTGGTCCTGCATCCAGCTTCACAGCCACCTTTCGAAGCAGATCTATAGCACTTCCATTTTATTGATGAGCAAACCAAGGGAAATATCTCAGTTGGTAAAGTCCTTGCTGAACAATCATGAGGGGCTGAGTCTGAACTCCCAGAACCCACGAAAAAAGCCAGGTCTGGGGACGTGTGCCTGTAATCTTTCCATCCCAGGGCTGGTGGGGGGAATCAAGATTTCCGAGGGCTAACTGGCCAGCCAGTCTAGCCAGTTGTTGCGCTCCTGGTCCAGCGGGACACACTTACAAGTTCACATGCACATTAAAAAAGCTAAAGAATTTAGATCAATTGCTAGAGATTTTAAAAGTAGTAGACTGGGGAGCCAGTATTCAAACACAAGAGGCGGAGAATGTCTCTTACTTGCGAGCATGCTTGCCTAGCACTCAGGAATCCCTGGTTTTGATCCCTAGCGCCACATACAACTGGGAATGGTGCTTACTTCTGTAATCTCAAAAACAACAAAACATACAGACATAAAAGCTCCATGTTTAAATGTTTGCTACTAGAGACATTAAACTGATCACAGTGCATTATAAAGAATGAGGTGAGGCTGTAAGGATGTTTAATTTACTTCTTAATTGAATTTTCGTGAGTTCTATCCCATGTATTTACGTCATCCCTCCTATCCGCACTCCCTTACTACCTCCTGCCCAATTCCATGAACTCCTCTGTCTCTCCTCTGCATGTATATTAAGGCCTAGAGAGTCTAATTCGTGTCCTCAAATGCACTGGAGCCTCGTCAGCATATGAAGAGTCTCACCCATAAATGACACCGAATCTCGCTTCCCAGCAGCCATCCACCCATAGTTCCTTAGGTTGGATTGGGATTTCTTACCCACTTCCCCATGTCTATACTGGGATTTTGTCTGGCTTGAGCTTGCATGGGATCTGTGTGTGCTGTCGTCACTGCTGAGAGTTCATACAAGTAACTGACCAGCCGACCGGAAAACTGTTTCCCTGTGGCCACCCATGTCCTCTGACTCTTACAAATCTTTCCACTGCAATGACCCCGGAGCCTTGGGAGGCAGAAGTTTGATACAGGTGTTCTTTTCAGGATAACCACACTGCAGTCCCTTGTTGTCTGCATGTTGACCAATGTTTGGGTTTCTGTGTTAATTACAATCTGCTGTGCAAGGAAGTTTCTCTGCTAGAGTTGAGAGATGCATTAGTCAAGGCAGGTCTGGGAACATGCCCAAATCTGAGGATCCACAGGGTCCTAACAGAGCAAAGATGATGGGTGAAAGGAGGTGTGGGAAAGAGGACTTTATCTGGTGTTGTTGTTGTTGTTGAGACAGAGTCTTACCATGTAGCACTTGCTGGTCTAAAACTCACTATGTAGACCAGGTTGGCCTTGAACTTTTGGTGATTCCCAGCCTCTGTCTCCTGAATGCTGGGATTACAGGCATGCACCACAACACCCAACCTGCCTCCTCCTGCCCAAGAAACTACTGTTTCTTGCTACAGGTCTGTGTCCTCCCCTAGTTGCCTCCCCATTCATAGCAGCCAGCATGTTCTGCCAACCTGAAATCTGGTGTCCTTCACCCCATTCTTAGGTACTTTCAAGGCTTTTCTGTCCTGAGTCAGGTCTGAGCTCCTTAACTCAGCTCAGCAGGCTGCTGCGGTCTGAAACTCGTCCATGCCTTCAGCCTGTTGGACTGTCTCCTGCCTTTACCTTTCTCCCTCTGCTCCTTCACAGCCAGCTTCCCACTGACAATGCTCGGCATGGGCAGCGACATGCTGGTCCCAGTCCCACTTTTCACCTGCTTCTTTTCCTTATCAGCTTCTCCACAGCTCCAAGGTAGAATGGAGGAAGAGGTGAGGAGTCTTCTCAATTCAGCTCTGTTTTGTTTCAGTGCCGCGGATCCGACCAGGACTTCATGTGCTCAGCCACTGAGCTACACTCTCGGTGGACACTGTGAACATTGGGAGCACTCCGGAGGCTGAAGGAGGAGATTGCTTGAGTCCAGCAGTTCAAGGCCAACCTAGGTAACACAGCAAGACCTTATGTGAATGGATGGATAGATATAGATTGGTAGCTAGCTAGATAGATGATAGATAGGTAGATGGGTATAAATATGAGGATCACTGTCTGCTGTATAAGGAAGCTTCTCTACTAAGAGTTGAGAAATACATTAATCTTAATAGGTATTTCCCTAGTTTTGGGAAGTTTCCTTCTGTGATTTTATTAAAAAATATTTTCTGTGCCTTTGACCTGGGTTTCTTCATCTGTACCTGTGACTCTTAAGCTTGGTCTTTCTTCTTTTGTTCGTATCCCCAACTAGCCTGGAACTCACTGTGTGGACCAGGCTGACCTTGATCTCACAAAGATCTGCCTGCTTCTGCTTCCCCTGTCCTGGGACTGCCTGCCTCTGCCTTCCGTGTGCTGGAACTAAAGGTGCGGCTCACCATGCCTGGCTCAGGTTGATCTTTTTATGTAGTTCCAGAGGTTGTTTCATATTCCATTCTTTTTTTTTTCTTTTTTTTTTTTTTTTTAATTTTGCTTTTGACAGGGTCTCCCTAGTCCCAGCCTGCCTGGAAATCATTATGTGGACTGGGCTGGAGATCACCTACCTCTGCCTTCTGAGGCCTAGGTGCTATTCCATTGGGTTTGTGTGTGTGTGTGTGTGTGTGTGTGTGTGTGCATGTGTGTGTGTGTGTTATGTGCTGTTTTGGTATCGGGTTTTCCTTTTTTTTTTGAGACAGGGTCTCCCTGTAGCTTCAGCTGGCCTGGAACTCACTACGTAGACCAGGCTGACCTCAAGCTCTAGAGGTCTGCCTGCCTCTGCCTCCTGAGTCCTGGGACTAAAAGTGTGCACACCACACCCAGCCATTCCTGGGTTATTTATTTATTCATTCATTCATTCATTTATTTTTATTTTATATGTATGAGTGAGTGCATTGCCTGCATGTATGTAAGCACACCTGTGTCATGCCATGCCCATGGAGATCAGAAGAAGGTGTTGGATCTCCTGGAGTTGGAGTTATGGATGGTTGTTAACTTCTGGGAATCAAACCCGAGTCCTTTGCAAGAGCAGTCAGTGCTCTTAACTGCTGAGCAGCTCTCCAGTCCTCCTGGGTTATTTCAGATCTCACGTTTTCTTTGACTGACTGATCTGTTTTCTCAAGCTTGTCTTCAGGATCTCATATCTCTGTCCATTTCCTCCACTTTCTTTCTCTTCTTTCCTCTAAGCTTTTTGTTTGAGTTCCTGAATTTTTCTTTTCAAGTTTCATTTCGGTATGACTTTTCTTCAGAGATTCTCTCTCTAGGCTGAATTTTAGTTTTGACTATTTCATTAAACGGTTTGAGTTTTTGTGGTCTTCATTCAGTGTTTTTACTCATATACTTCTTGAGTTCCTTGAATATATTTACAATTGCTATTTTGAAATTGCCATCTAGTGCAGCTGAGAGGTTTCCATTCCCAGAAAACACTGTCAGGAGGGTGCCAGTTTCTGGAGGAGACATTATGTTGTTTATAGTTTTTATTTTTTGTTCTTGAGACAAGGTCTCCCTGTAATCACAGTTGGTCTGGAACTCGCTATGTTGAGTAGACTGGCCTTGTCATTCTCACAGAGATGTGCCTGCCTCTGCCTCCCAAGTTCTGGGATTAAAGGCGTGTACTACCACTTTGGGCTCGTTTGTCTTTTTCTGATTAGACCTAGGCATCTGGACTTGCGTTGATGGCTATGTCTCTTTGTATGAGTAGGTGATTTTGCTGTTTCCCCAACTTGTTAGGTTACAGCCCCATTGAGCAATGCTTGGTGTTCAGTTTAGGGGCCACTTTATGTGCATATGGGGTATAAGAAGTGGTCTCAGTTCAGCTCGTGCGCTACTTCTGGGTTGAGGTTCTATGATTTGTTCCTCACAGTCCTAGAACAGCAGGGTGGGCTAAGTGGTTGCTAGGTGAACAGGTTGACTGTTTAGTCATGCTGGGAGAGCAGAAAAGTCTGGACAAGCAAGGATCCTAGTGACTAGAAAGCAGGCGTGAGAGCTGAGATGGCAGGGAGTGGAGAGGAATGAGAAAAAGAACTCACCAGGGCAGGTCTGGGGGTGATAGGATCCTAGCCACTGAGCAGCAAGGACTTTCTTTTAATAATTAATTAATTAATTAATTAACTAAGTTTATTTTATGTATGTGAGTGTTATGCCTGCATGTGTAATTCCAGCTATTCAGGAGGTGGAGACAGGAGGATTGAAAGTTTGAGGCTAACCTGAGCTACATAGCAAGATAATGTCTCAAAATAAAAAATTAAAAAACAAACAAAGCAAGAAGTAGTATAAACAGCCCAGAACAGAACCCAGACTCTGGAGCCAGGTGGGGAAAATGGTCAGGAACTTACCACCACGCAGAAATTCAGGGCATCCAGGCAGAAAGAACATCAGATATCAAGAAGATGCATGAATGGTCCTCAGATCATGAAACGCCTATAGGGCCTAAGGACAGGGCTCGGAGGATCAGAGAAAAGATGGAAGCTTCTCTCTCTTCACCCAGATTGAATTTGTGAACAGTCATCGTAGTCTCTCCTGTTCCAAAACTTCCCATCCTCTTGCTTCTTTTTCTTTGTTCCATTCACTTGGTAAAAACACAGACTTGGCCAGTTGGGTATACTGGCTCTCTCCTGTCATCCTGGCATTTGGAAGGCACAGGCGGGAAGAACAAAAGTTTCAGGCTAGTTTGAACAGTTTAGGAAGACTGACTGAAAAATAAAAGAAAGTTTCTAAAAAAAAAGGAAAGGAGAAAAGTAGGAAGGGAAGAAAGAAGAAAGAGGAAGAGGGGAGGGGAGGCGGAGGGGAGGAGAGAGAAGGGAGGAGAGGAGAAGGGAGGGGAGGGGGAGAGGGTTTGAACCCCAGCATTACATAAACAGGATGTAGTGACCCTTTCCTGTAATTTCAGCATTTTGGAGGTGGAGGCATGAGGATCAGAAGTTCAAGGTTATCTTTAACTATGTAGAGAGTTCTAAACCAGTCTGGACTAGAGACTCATCTCAAAATCAAAACAAATAGTCCCTCATCCCCACAATTTTCTTTGTTCTTTTGGGGGGGGGTTGTTGTTGTTGTTTTTGTTTTTGTTTGTTTTTGAGAGAAGGTTTATATAGACCAGGTTGGGCTAACTTGGTATACATACAGCTAAGGGTGGCCTTGAACTCCTGATTCTTCTGTCTCTGTCTTCCTAGTGGTAGGGTTATAGATGTGTGCCACTGTGACTGGGTGTTTCCATTTTTCACAGACAGGGTCTCATTATGCAGCCCAAGACGGCTTTGAACTCGCCATCTTCCTGCCTCTACCTCCTGAGTGCTGGGATCACAGGCGTGTGCCGCTGCCCAGGCTGCACTCTCCCTTTCACCCAGTGTCTCAATGCACACGGCTGGTTTCTGCCACCAGCATTGTACTGACAGTGCCCATGTCCACATCAGTAATGACCTTCACGATGTTTCAGTTCACAGTCAGTTTTCAGCATCTGCAGTACATGTGCACCGTGCTCACATCCTCCTCTTTGCCCTGCTTTCGGGGAGCACTGTTTCTCAGACTCCTTTTCTGGTTCTTCCATAATAAATGAAAATCTCTTCTTTCTAGCTGCTTAAGATAAAAACTCCAGAGTCATCACTGACCAAGTCATCTACAGCCACCATCACCACACTAGCCTCTTACCTTCATTGCACTTGCAGCTCTAGTCCTGCAGTCACACCCATCTTCTCCTCCAAGCCCGCTGCCCCCCCCCATCCCATGCGGAAGAGAAGCTGAACTCCTGTGGGTGGCACCTGAGGCCCAGTGCCCTCTGACTCACTTTCTGACTACTCTTTGCTGTGCTTTCCTCGCAGTCTTTGTCATTGCTGCAGAGCAGATGCCACCCAGGGCTGAGGTTCTGCTTTCTACACAAGTCCTCCCCAGATCCAAATGCTTTAGTCTCTCACCTCCTTTGGGTCAATGTTAAGTATTGTTTCCTCTTTGAAGTCCCCTGATCTACCTGATTGATTAAAATTGGAAGCTGGACCTGATGGCACAGGCCTACAATCCCGGTTACTCAGAAGCTGAAGCAGAAGGTCGCAAGTTCAAGGCCTACCTGGGCAACATAATGAAATATTGTCTTAAACTAAAAAGTACAAAAATAAAGCACTGAGGACATAGCTCAGTGGTAGGGTGCTTACCCAGCATGTATGAGGCTCTGAGTTCAATCCTCAGTACTGAAAAACTAAATTGTAGTCTTTCAGGACTCTGACTTTCTGTGTCATTTCCCTCATAGTATTAATTGTGGCCAGATACATATTTATTTACTTAATTAATTAATTTATGTATGTTTATTTTATGTGTGATTTTTGCCTGCATGTATGTAAGTGCACCCATGTCCTGTGGAGGCCACTGGAAAGGGTCAGATCCCCTGGAACTGGAATTATGAATGGTTGTTAGCTGCCATGTGGGTCCTGGGAATCAAACCTGGGTCCTCTGGAAGTGCAGTCAGTGCTCTTAACCAAGAGCCATCTCTCCAGCCCTTATTTTGTTTTATTTTGTGCTTTGAAACAGAGTCTGGCAAACCTTGAACTCAAGATCCTCCCACCTCAGTCTCCCCAGTGGTAGGATACGGGGATGTGCCTCCGTGCCTAGCTTCAAGCCATGTGTTGAACTTAACTTTTGTTAATTGTCTTCTGCCCCAGTGCCCTGTAAACTCCAGGAAGGCCTGGCATCTTGCCTATTTTTGTTCACAATGTCTATGCTGTAGAAGGTATTCACTAAATAATTTATTTGTAAATTTTTAAAAAGTTTTTATTTTTTCAGTCAGCATATGACATGCTAGACATCATTATGAAATAATCAAACAACGTGTCTCTCCTCCCCTCCCCTCGCCCTCACCCCGGGCAGGCCCTGCTCCCCCTCCGTAACCCCCGTCCCAGGGTCCTTTTACGCGCCCTCCTTCTTCATCTAATTACCATATCTCATTCTCCTTTCTAGATGTTTAGACTTTATTTACAACTGTGCACACATGCATACACATGCACACACACGCGCACACACACTATAGGCTAGGATTCAAATATGGGAGAACTTCTTTTTAAACAAGAATCTCACTAGGTAGCCTTGGCTGACCTGGAACTCATTGTGTAGATCAACTGGGGTTAAACATAGAGTTCTGCCTGCCTGTGATCCTAAATGCTGGGATAAAAGATGTGTGCTACCTCACCTGGCTATTTTAAAATTTTTCTTTAATATTTTCTTTCTTTCTTTCTTTCTTTCTTTCTTTCTTTCTTTCTTTCTTTCTTCTTTCTTTTTTTCTTTCTGTCAGGGTCTCCTATAGCCTCCAGCTGTCCTGGTACTCGATATTTACACCTGACTGGCCTAGATCTCATAGGGATCCGCTTGCCTCCACCTCCTGAATGCTGGGTAATCCAGCATGTGCCACCACACCCAGATTAGTTTTTAGTTTCTTGAGACCCCATTTTGTGTAGTTTGGGCTGACTTTTAATTTACTGGGTAGCTGAGGATAGCCTTGAACTCCTGATCTTCCTGCTTCCACCTCCCAGGTGCTGAGCTTGTAGATATTTGCCACCCAGCCTGGCTTAAAATAGTTTGTTGAATTAATGAATATGCTTACTTCCTACATAAAGAAAGCAGTGGCCATTAATGATTACCTTTGAACCCCTCAGTGGTGACCTCTAGCAAGACTGGGGACTTTTAGCTCTAATCAGTGGGTGAAGGTTGACTTCTTACTGTGATGAATTTGCCTTTGTTGTCCACAAGGATGGGCTAGGTACACTGTGAATCAGCTCTTACTGGCCTTCCCTTCAGAAGACTAACAAACAGGCTTGTGAGGAACTGGGTGTGAAAAAATATAGGAGAAGAAGATGTGTCGCCCCATGGCTCAGAGTAACTGGCAGCCTGCTTGTACTGAAGCCACAGGATGGAGGGGAAGTAGCTTCCTTCAGCTTTCCCGACTCTCCAATGTGGATAGTGAAGACTGAATGAGAGAGGGCTGGGGATGAAGCTCAGTGGTGGAGCACTTGCCCAGCATCCAAAGTCCCATGTTCTATCCCCAATGCTAGACTCTGAGGATTGACTAAGATTATCCACGGAAAGGCCTAGAAAGCACATAGTGAGCACTTTAAAGGTAGGTGTGTGTGTGTGTGTGTGTGTGTGTGTGTGTGTGTGTGTGTGTGGTGTGGTGTGCCTAGCACGTATGCCACCTCATGTTCCATCTCTAACACTAAAGGGAAAAAAAGCAGAGAGGGGGCCAGAGAACTTCTTCTCCGTCCTTAATTAGGAGGAGGGCGCAGGGTGTGGTACTCAGGGCCAGGACTAAAGACCCTGGCAAACTCTTGATTCCATACTTTCTCCACAGCATTTTTCAGGTTTTCACTATCCATAGCTTCTTCCCTGAGCTCTTTCCTTGGCCTTAGGGGATGTGCTGGAGAGAGACCCCAGACCCAGACCCTGACTCTCCACCCATTCCGGTTGGGATCAGAGTGATCTCAACCCTGCAGTGCAGGCTGGGCAGGTTTCCTTGCAAGTCTTTGCTTCTCCCCGGGGATCTAGATTACCTCACCCTGGAGGCACAGCCAATGGTTAACCAGCCTCATTGCAGAGGAGCTCTGAGGCCTGGCCTGGAGCATAGACCCACAGGGCAGTGAACAGATCAGACCCGAGTGGGCTGGAGTAGATGGCACCCCATCGCATCCTGGGCTCCATACCTTCTAATCTGAATTACTACACAAGAGTATGGAGAACACTTCAGTCCGCAGTATAAATAAGCTAGGTGTGGTCGACCATGTCTATAATCCCAGCACTTGAGAGGTCAAGGGTCAGGAGGTCAAGGTCATCCTTGACTATATAGCAAATTCAAGGCCAGCCTAGGCTACATGAGACTATCTCAAAAACAAAGAAAACAAGCCAAGAAACAAAAAGCATAGTATGAATAAATATACATATGACCTGGAGGCTTCTTGATGGCAAACTGGGTTTCTTCCCGTACTTTGCTTTGTTTTTTTTTTTTTTTTTTTTTGGTCATTTTTGAGACAGGGTCCCCTTGTAGCCCCAGCAGGCCTAGAACCTGCTATGTAGACCAGGCTGGCCTTGAACTCATAGAGATCCATCTGCCTTTGCCTCCCAAGTGCTAGGATTAAAGGTATGCACCACCATGCCTGGCACCCACTTTGGTTTTCTGAAACAGGGTCTCACTATGTAGCTTTAACTGGGTTAGAACTCTCAAAGATCTGCCTGACTCTGTCTCCCATGTGCTGGAATTAAAGGTGTATGTCACCATTTCTGGATCTATTTTTGTTGTTCTTTTTGTTTTGTTTTGTTTAATGCAAGCTTCTAAAGTTGTTCAAAAATATGTACTTCCATTGGGTGTGGTGCACACCTTTGATTCCAGTACTCAAGAGGCAGAGGCACATGGATCTCTGTGAGTTTGAGGCTAGCTGTGCGTTCAGGTAAGCTAGGACTACACAGTGAAACTCTGTCTCAAAAAAAGGATACTTTCATCACTGCCAGACATAGTGGTACATGTTTGTTCCCCCAGCACACTGGATGCAGGCAGGAGGATCAAAAGTTCAAGGCCTGTCTCTGCCATATGGGTTAGAGGCGAGCCTGAGCTACATGAGACCCGGGTGGGCTGGAGTAGATGGCACCCCATCCCACCCTGAGCTCCCTACCTTCTTATCTGAATTACCACACAAGAGAATGGGAAACACTTCAGTCTACAGTATGAATAAGCTAGATGTGGTCGACCATGTCTATAATCCCAGCATTTGGGAAGTAGATGCAGAAGGATCTACACCTTTAACCAAAAAATAGCACACCTTTAACTATAGCGTTTGAGAGGCAGAGGCCGCTGGATCTCTGTGACTTTGAGGTCAGCCTGGGCTATATAGGCCAGCCAGGGATACTCTTCTCAAAACAACAACAAACAAAACAAAAACAAAGTATTCTTTTTTCAACCATAAATTTGAACTTATTTAACTTACACAGTGAGTTCCAAGTCAGTCAAAACTATACAGCAAGACTCTATCTCTAAGTAAATAAGTAAATATATATATACACACATATATATAAACTCACACACATATATGCACACACTCACACACACACACACACACACACACACACACACACACACACACATATATAGTCAGAGCACTTGCTGCTCTTGCAGGGACCACAATTAAATTCCCAGCACCCAGGTCAGGTGGCTCACAACTGGTGTAATCTCCAGTTCCAAGAGAGTCTATGCCATCTTCTGGCCTCCGGGGACATTTGCATTCACATGGCACACACACATAGACCCATACATACATACACAAAAATAAAACAAAATAATTCTTTTAAAAAAATCAAATAAACAACAAAGAGGGTCAGAAGTGACAGTGCACAGCTATAATCCAAATTCTCTAGGACTAACTGGAGTTTGAGGCTAGCATCCTGGGCTGCAGGATAACACTACTTCTCAAAAAGAAAAAAACAACAACCAATATAAGCATATAAATATCCATGAAGCCAGGATTGGTGGTGCACACCTTTAATTCTAGCAGAGGTAGGAGGGTTTCTGTGAGACCAAGGCCAGCTTGGTCTACATAGCAAGTTCCAGACCAGCTGGGGCTACGGGGACACCTTATCTTAACAAAACAAAACAAAACAAAACAACAAAAAATCCAAAAATAGGAGAGGTGTGCGCGTGCACACCTTTAATACCGGGACTTGGGAGGCAGAAGCAGGAGGATGTCTCTTGATTCAAGGCCAGCTTCGTCTACACAGGGAATTCTAGGCCAGTGAAGTCTAAACAGTGAGACTCTGTCTCAAAAAAACAAAACCAAACCAACAAACAACAACAAAAACATGCCCCAAGATAATGGTTTTGAGCATATTCCTTTTCCAGGTTCACCAACCCACTTCCATTTTCAGGAGTGCCTTTCTTAATAAATTGATTTCTATTCAAAATAAATAAGAGGGGCTGGGGATGCAGCTCGGTTTGTGCTAATTTACCATGCAAGGTGCCCTAGGTTTGAGTGCCAGCGTTGCACAGAACCGGGTATAGTGGAACAACCCCGAGATCTCTGCACTTAGGAGGTAAGAAGAAGCAAGAGGATCAGAAGTTCAAGGTTGTCCTTGGCTACCTAGCAAGCTCGAAGCCAGTCTGGGATAGAAATCCTGTTACAAAACAAACAAAAAAAAAAAACAAATACACTTATACACACATACACAAAACCAAAAAGGAATGTATGTGCTCCTTGGAAGAAATCTCCCTTCCTGATATTTCTGGCTCATGGGGCAGGAGACCATGTGCTATATCAGGTCAGTTTAGATCTTGAGTTCAGAGTCTAGGATCGCCACCAGGACCCAGATTCTCAGACAAGAACTGACCACCCTCTCTCCACTTTGCGAACACCTTCATTTCAGCCCCAAGAGCCCTGGTCTCTGGGGATTTCCCAACTCAGTCTTCTGTCTGCTCAGATCCTGCCCTGTGTGTTATTAGCTCACCTGTTGACTCAGAGCCTTGAGAACATTTAGTCATAGGTTGCCACTAGGTCTCCAGGACAGATGTGTGCCAGCAGCAGTCCGAAGTCCCTTGGATGCTTTGCTTGGGTATTGCCCAAACAGGTGCAAGGAAATGGCACCAGAAGGTTTAGTGTGGTCCTTTCCACAGGCATAGCCCATGGCAACGCCATCTTGCATTGGCCCACCAGGCATGCACAGTGTGGAAAGTAGGACAGTGCCCAGGACAGGGGAGTAAAATGACTCTAAAGAGCTTAGTGACATCTGTTCACTCTGGGCAAGGAGCTTCCACTCTGGCCCCTTGCCACTCCTCACTGCCTCTGCGTCCACTGTTCCCAGCATGTGTCCCACATTTTGGCAGATCAAGAGATTGGTTTGTCCGTGGACAGTCAGTGTGGGAGAAGGGCTCTTCCCCTTCTGGTCACCCTGGCCATTGCTGCCTCTTAGACTGTTACTCATTTTAATGTCTCCTCTTTAAATAGGCTCCTTTTTACATTCGAAGTGATACGAAAGGAGAAGTATTACATGATTCCACCTGGAACAGACAAAGTCATGGAGACAGGAAGGTGGTGGTTCTAGAGACAGGGAAGTGGGCAGTTGTAATTACTGGTTAACGGACAATTTCAAGATGGGATCATGAGAAATTCCAAAGGGGGTGAGTAGTGATTGCTGCATGACAGTGTGACTGTGTTACTACCACAGAACTGTGTATATGAACATGGCTAAAACAGTAATGTCTGCACATATTTTGCTACCATTTTTTTTTTTTTGGTCTTTTTAGACAGGGTCTTCCTGTAACCCCAGCTGGCCTAGAATTCACTATGTAGACCAAGCTGGCTTTGATCTCACAGAGATCCACCTGCCTCTGCCTCACCGGTTGCTAGGATTAAAGGCATGCCCCATCACACTCGGCTTACTACAATGTTTTTAAAAGTTGGGCTTGGAAAGATGACTTAGTGGGTAAAAGTGAACATGAAGACCAGAGTTTGAATCCCCAGCACCCACATAAAAATTTGGCCATAAGCCCGGTGTGACGGTGCACATCTCTAATTGCAGCACTCAGGAGCACTCATAGAGCTGGAGCTCTATGAGATGAAGTGAGGTGAAGGCTATCCTGGTGTACTAGCAACTCCAGGCCAACTGGGCTTACAGGGAGACTCTGTCTCCAAAACACCAAAAAAATAAATTAAATAAATAAATAAAAATAAAAGGAAAAGAAAAAAAGCAGCACATGTCTGTATATGTGCCTATAATCTCAGAGCTATGGGGAATAGACATAGGAGAACTGTAGGAGCTTGCTGTCTTCCAGTCTAGCTCTGGGTTCAGTGAGAGATGCTGTCTCTAAAGGAAAAGGCGTAGAAAGATACAGCAGAACACCCAGCCTCTAACCTCTGTACATTAGGCATGGCACTATAGGTCTATAATCCCAGCACTTGGGAGGCCAAGGCGGGAAGTTCTTGAGTTCAGGCCAGCCAGGTTCTATATAGTGAGGCTCTGTCTCAAACAAGCAAGCAAGCAAGCAAGCAAGCAAACAGATAAACAAAAACACAGGTGATAAAAATAATATTTTTAATCCCAGAACTCAGGAGGCAGAGGCAGGTAGATCTCCATAGCAAATTCCAGGCCAGTCAGAGATACACAGTGAGACCTTGTCTCAAAAAACAAAACAAAACAAAAAACCCCCAAAACAAAAAACCAAATCAAAGCAAAACATTCTGTTGTGCAGCCTGGAAAAATTTAATTAGAAATAGATTGAGAGTCCCAGCTGAGTGTGTAACCCCAGCTACTCAGAAGGTTGAGCAGGGGGATGCTTGAGCCAACCAGTCGGAAGGCTAGTCTGGGCAACACAGCAGAATACCATCTTATAAGTAAAAAAGAAATTAATTTTAAAAACCTCCCCTCTTTACTGAAATATAATTCAAGAGGAATCTTTGTATTTCAGTCTTATCAAGGATTTGGTAAGCTACCTGTAATTTTTTTCTAAATTTATTTTTGTGGGTATTCATTTATGTATTTAAACATGGGCTCACTGTGTGGGTAGGCTGGTTTCCAGCTCACAGTCCTCCTGCCTTTGCTGCTGGGGCTGAGCTTACAGGTGCTCTCCACTACACCTAGCTTTCATTTTCCTACTACATGATCCAGGCAGGTGTAGTGGTTCATGCCTATAATACCAGTACTTGGAAGATAGAAGCAGGAGGATCAGGAGTTCAAGGCCAGCTTCAGGTATGTAGGGAGTTCAAGGCCAGCTTCAGGTATGTAGGGAGTTCAAGGCCAGCTCTGGGTTATAAGATTCTGTTTCAAAAAACAACAGGAACCACAAATCAGTTCCTTATCTACTCTTTTTGAGTTTTGGTGGTTTCCTGGTTTTTGTTTAGCCAAACTGGTCTGAAGCTGAGGATGACCTCAAACTCTTTGTCTCTGCCTCCTGAGCACTGGGATTAGAGGCATGTCAACCACTCCAGGTTAGAGATCCAACTAGGAACTTTGTGCATGCTAGGCAAGTGCTCTACCAACTGAGCTCCATCCACTCTATGATTGTTTTAGATGTGTTTGTCCACATTATCACCTAAGCCTACCCTGTGAATGACCTTGAACTACCAATAGTACCCTTGTTCCAAACTGGTCAACCTTTCGGACTGTGGAAGTCAGTAGACCTCAAGAATTGCCTTATGGGAACTGTGTGACCTTGACAAGTGGCTGAACTTCTCTGAGTTTGTTTCCTTAGCTGAAAAATGATGGTACTAAACCTGAAAAGGTAAACTGCCGCAGCGCATCAAAGGCACATGGGATAGCAAGGCCGTCACTGCCATTACAGCCGGTCCCTCCTCCAGGAAGCCTTCCCCGACATCCTCCCTCACTGGTTCATGGGGGGCTCAGTGTTCCACTGTGCTCCCTAATTTCCAGGGAATGACTCTATAGAATCATTGTACCCCATATCAGGAAGGGGTGAGGCACTGGGTGGCTGCTGACAGGGATGTCTATTCTGGGGACACTAGGGTGGCCAGTAGTAGCTCTGGGAGATGGGCAGGAGACAGCTCCGTGACTGCCATAGCATGGCAAGGGCATACGGTGAGCGACACAGGTTCAGGGGCTGAAAGACCGTTGGTGCCAGTGATTGTTCACCTCATCTTAGGGTCGGGCTACCCCATCCAAGGGCAATGGGGAGAGGACAACCTTTTCCAACAAGCACAAGCTAGATCCAGACCCAGCAACCACATTTGCCCACCATCGGTGCCCACCACTGTCCCTTCAGTGTCCAGAAGGATTCGGGAGGCTCCCCAGGGCCCCATGTCCTATGTCACCTTTGAGTGGACATATGTTTTCAGGGAGAAATGAAGTGTGTGTGTGTGTGTGTGTGTGTGTGTGTGGCGCAGGTGCATATGTGTGTACAGGTATACATGCATGTGCATATGTGTGGAATCCAACCTGACACATCCCCTTTATTTGGGGGGGATTTTTTTTTGAGACAAGGTGTCCCTGTAACCCCAGTTGACCTGGAACAGGCTGGTCTTCATCTCACAGACATCTGCCTGCCCCTGACTGTAGAGTGCTGAGATTAAAGGTGTGCACTACCACACACACTTTATCCACTTTTTGGGGGGTTGGTGAGGGACAGGGTCTCTTACTTGCCTGGAACTCACCAGCCAGTGATTCCTCACTAGGATTCTGCCTGTCTCTGCATCTGTAGCACTGGGATTACAGTGCACACTACCCTGTCCTGCATCTTTACTTGGATTCTAGAGATCAAACTCAAGCTCATGCTTTCAAAGCAGTATTTTTCAAGCTGAGCTATCTACTCAGCTCAACAATAACAATTGTAACATTCTACCTGGATTTTACTACTTATAAAATATCTTTACTCTTTTTTGTTGTTGCTTTTTTTAGACAGGGTCTTATAGACCAGGCTGGCCTCCAATTAATTTGCTATGTAGGATGACCAAGGATGACCTTGAACTTCTGATCCTACTGCTTCTTCCTCCTCAGCGCTGGGATTACAGGCTTGTGCTACCATGCCTAGTTTAGGAAGTTCTGGGATCAAACCCTGCCTTGGGCATGCTAGGCAAGTTCTCTGAGCTGCATGCCCAGCCCCACCAACTTGGCTCTTCATAGGAAAATGTGGAGACAGTCTAAGCAAGTATTATTCCTACTTTACAATAAGAGAACAAAAAACTAATATCTCAGTGAAATGAGTGAGACAAGAAAAACACACACTGTGCAAGGTTCACTTCCACGAGGGACTAAGAGTAGCTGAACTCCCAGAGACAGAGAGTAGAAAGGTGTTTGCTAGGGGCTGAGTGTGAAGGGCAGAATGGCAGTTATTGTTTAACAGACACAGTTTCAGTTTGAGATGATGAAAAGTTGTAGAAGTAGATGGTGGTGACGGAGTCACAATAGTATCACTGTACTTAATGCCACTGAACTATATACACTTGAACTTTGTTAAAATGATATTTATGTCCACTTTACCACAATTTAAAGCCAAGAGCAAACATTCAACGGTAACGCAGTATCTAGCCCTGTCACCAACATCTTCTTACATTGCAAAGTTCTGACTCCCCAGTGCTCCAGCCTGTCCTCCTAGCAGAGTGAGCACCAAAACTAACAGGCTGAGCTACAGGGTATAGCCCAGCGGTAGAGTGCTTGCCTAACATGCACAAGATCTTGGGTTGGATCACCAGTACATAGCAAAAAACGTTTAGGAAGGCATTCGCCAAGTGTGTCAGTTTACATCTGTCCTCCTAGCCCTTGGGAACCAGAAGCAGACAAATTGGTACCACTTTGAGGTCAACTTGGGTTACTTAGTGAGTTCCAGGTCACCAATCTGGGCTACAGACTAAGACCCTGTCTCAAAACACATACCCACACGAGCCAGAAGTGATAGTGCACGCCTTCAATTCCAGCTCTTGGGAGGCTGAGGCAGATAGATCTCTGTGAGTTTGAGGCCAATCTGTTCTACGTATCGAGTTCCAGGCCAGACAGGGAGACCCTGTCTCAAAAATAACAACAAAAAGACACACACACACACACACACACACACACACACACACCCCACATCCACAGACCCACAGGATGGGACAGCTTTCTGGAGCCCAGTCCTCCTCGCTCAGAGCTCTGGGCTTCCCTTCCACTGGGCCTGTGCCAATGGCAGACTTTGCATGGTCTCTGCCTGGCCTAGAATTCTCCTCCCCCGGACTTCAAGCTTTTATCCTGCCCTAGAACATCCTCCCGCTTTCTCAGCACTGCTTGAACTCTAAGTCACAAGATTTGTGTATGTAACTTGGCTAATGTCTGTGCCTCCCCAGCAACAGAGGGTGAGGGAGGCTCAGGTTCGGCACTTTCCGTCCCTCCCTGACATAACCCAGGCTCTAGAAGGGTGGCTGGAGTCTGGTAAATGACCGAGAAACATTTGTTATATGCCTGGAAGTTTTTGAATTTCCATAGCCAAAGTACTTGCAGCCTCCTGAACAGACAAACCCTGAGAGGCAGGTGGCACATTTTCACTCCAGATCCTGACTGGCTGAGGCCCTTCCACAGGTCTTGGACCTGCTGTCTTCTACCTCCTCAGACACCCTGAAGGGGAAAATGAAACCTAAGTGCTCTGTCCCTCTGTGAAGTCACGTGACAGACTCTAGCCAATGACAGCATTTGAAGCTCTCCAGTTGAGTCCTGGCCCTGGGCTGAGCAGGTTGGGTGTTGGCTATGACCACAGGACCAGGACCATGGCTGGGAGGTAGGGCAACGAGGCCAACAGGTGACAGGGAGTGGTGGAGTCTTAGAGGGCAAATGGGGACAGCTTTTGGCACTGTGCACTGGCTCTTGGTGAAGCTCTTGGCACTGTGCCCAGGCTCTTGGTGAGCAGGTCCCAGGATACCAGCGCCCCCCACACTGCCCCCTGCAGCGTAATATGAACAGACTCTGAGCCCAGTAAGGTACAAACAAAAGACTTGTCGCCTTTGTCCTCCTCCTGCCCCTTGTCCTCTGTTTACATCCTTCCTTCCCGTAAATGAGTTGGGCACTGGGCCCTGCTGGCTCAGAGCCAGACACACCTGCAGGGCAGGTTGGGTTGAGCTCTTGCGGGTAGAGAGTGGGTGGCAGCACTGGCAGGTGGTTCAGGCCCTTGGGGTGCAAGCTGTTCCTTCCCGTGGCAACCAGGCCTTGCCTGCTGCCTTGAGCCAGGAATTCCTAGCCCACTCCAATGTGATGGAGCGCCTCCCGGGGGCTCCCTTCTCTAGGGAGGGCAGGACATCACGTGCCAATGAACAAGTAATGGGAGAACCAATGGCTCTTTGTCCTCAGTGGACATTTGCTAGAAGGGAACTGAGGCCTAGAGGAAGACAGAGCTGGCAATCAGATCCCTACGCGTAGTTGTCTGGACCCTTGAACTGACACCTGACAGTGCCCTGCTGCTCCCCAGAGAGGGGCCGGGCCGGCAGCTGGGTTCTGTCCGGCCTGACAGTCAAGGCATCCTGGGGGAGAGGGATGGGGCCTTTCCCTCTCCGGGCTTTACTCCTAGGCTGGGTGGGGAAACACAGTGAGAGTAAGCCCTGTGGGGTTTCTGGAAGAGACCAGGAAAGAAAGGCTGAGGGGAAAGGATATAGAGGAGCAGGGGCAGAGCTTCTGCTCTAGAGAAGTGCTGGCGTCTGCCCCCAGGACATTTGCAGTTCCCCAAGTTACTTCAGGAGGGTCTTAGTAATCTAGCAAGATCAGGAGGCATGGGGAAGGTGTGACTCAGTCTGGGAAAGAAGTTTTTGTCTCCACTAGAGGATTAACTGACCAGGTTCACGTAAGATTGTTTTCCACCTGTCTCTTCTCTGTCACTCTCAACAATGATGACGAGTTATTCCATCACCAAGTATGGACTGACTGTCTACCATATGCCCAGCCCTGGGCTGGGTGTTCAGATCATGACTGTCTGAGCTCACTGGTGACTACCAGTCCATGGCATCCATCTCAGCCAGGGCACCCAGGCCTGCCCCATTTCTACCCGCATCACACCCTGCTTCCTCTCCTTCATGTCTCCATCCTGACCTCTTCACATCTTCAGCTCCTGAGGACTGGTGCTCAGCATACAGGCTCAGCTCTGAGACCCCCTGAAGGCCTCCTTTAAGGGATCCTTTTGAGCAAGTGCGAGGTACCAAGTTCTCCTAGCTGAGGAGCGCTGGTTTAGCTCACCCAATCACAATGCTCCTGAGATGCCTCTTGGAGGCCCAGTAGTTGCTGCTCCAACCCTGAATGTCCTGGACACACAACTTTACTTCTTCCTTTCCACAGACTAAATGGGTCCTGGTGGGTTTCCTTGACGTGTGTCTGGAAAGGACGTCTCTTCCTGCTTTCTTTTATTTATTTTTATTTTATGTGTATGCCTATTTCACTTGCCTGTATGTGTGCCAGGTGCCAAAAGAGCCAGAAAAGAGAGCTGGATTCCCTGGAACTGGCATTGCAGATGGTTGTGAGGTACCATGTGGTTGCTGGGACCTAAACTCAAATCCTCTGGAAAAGCAACACGTGCTCTTAACCACTGAGCCATATCTCCAGCCCTCTGTTGTTTCCTTTATGGGGAGGCCAGGTCCTGGGCAGCTTGGATCAGTGGTTTCTTAGGCAACCTAAGAGAAGGGTTTCTACCCACAAGGAGTACCTGGGTAGCACTCCCACGTCATATGGCCTACTGTCCATTGAGGATCTTTGTTCCCTCAGTCTGTCTCTCAGACCTAAACGGCACTGTTCAGGATCCTCCATCCATGGCCCACTGCCTACAGCTGCTTCCCCTGAGCCTGCATCTCCAGCACTGGGAAAGCTGCTGTCTCTCTAGCCTCCTGGGTTAAACCTCTTCCCTCACTTCTGCTGAATTCACAGTCCAGAGCAACTGGGGCTCCTCTTCTCTGCCTCAGCCTGTCCCTAGCGCCTTGAATACCCCAGTGGCCATCAGTGATGGAGTCAGCTGCAGGACTCCTGTAAGAAGCCCTCAGATGCCAACTGGCAAGCAGAGGACTGGGTGCAGGAGATGACAAGGCGAGATCCCTGCTTGGTCTACTTTGCTCTCTGCTACTGTGATAAACAGCACAACCAAAGACAACTTAGGGCAGGAAAGGGTTTGTCTCAGCTTATAGGTTGCAGTCCGTTGTAGAGGGGAACCAGGGCAGGACTCAAGCAGGAACCTGGAGGCAGAACTGAAGCAGAGACCACGGAGGAATGCTGCTTACTAGAGTGCTCACTGCCTTGTGCTCAGCCAGCTTTCTTATACAGACCAAGCCCATCTGCCTAGGTATGGCAATGCCCACAGTGGGCTAGGCCCACTACATTAATTAGCAATTAAGAAAATGCTTCAGAGATGGGTCTGATTGAGACAGCCCTGAATTTGAGACTCCCTCAGATAACTGAGCTGAAGTTGACAACCAAAGCAGACTAGGAGACTGCCTTCAAGCAGTTCAAGGTATATTAAGACAAGAGCACAAGATGCAGATTTCTCCTCTATCCTGTTTGCTCCTAGAGACCACAAATTAAACTGATATGAAAAATAGATTAACAGGAAGAAAGGCATGTTAACAGACATTCTATTTAATGGGTATCTAACATTTTGTGGGTATGAACACTACATAGAGAAGAAGTAGCTGTGCAGGGTGGTGTACGCCTTTAGTGCCGGCACTCGAGAGGTAGAGGCAGGTGGATCTCTGTGCGATAGAGGCCAACCTGCTCTACGTAGTGAGTTCCAGGCCATCTGGGGCTGCAGGGAGACCCTGTCTCAAAAAGACCAGAACAAAACAAGCAAAAAACGGAGAAAACAAAAGAAGTGAAAACCCATGCCTCCAATCCCAGACCTCAGGTGGCTGAGGCGGAAGTGCCTTGAGTTTGAGGCCAACCTGGGGTTCATAGCAAGATGGAAACCAGCCAGGGCTGTATAGCAAGACTTGTCTCAAAATAGATAGATAGATAGATAGATAGATAGATAGATAGATAGATAGATAGACAGACAGACAGGTAAAGGCTTTAGTCTCAGAGGCTTCTATCCATTTTAACAAAAGGCAATATGAGGGCCAGGCTTGGTGGGGCAAGCCTTTAATCTCAGCACTGAGGAGGCAGATCTTTTGAGGTTGAGGCCAGCCTGATTTACATAGCAAGTTCCAGGCCAGCTGGGCTACAGGGAGACCTGTCTCAAAAAACAAAACAACAATGGCAATATGGGGTTTAGGAAATTATTTATTTAATATTTTATCATTTTTATTTTATGTGCATTAGTGTATTGCCTGCAAAGATTAAGTGCTGTGCAATGCCCTTGGAGGTCAGAAGAGCGCCACGGATCTCCTAGAACTGGAGTGGGGGACAGTTGTTAGCCACTATGTGGTGCTGGAAATTGAACCTGGGTCTACTGCAAGAGCAGCTTGTGCCCTTAACCACTGGGCCATCTCTCCAGCCCCTGGGGTTTTGAAATTTAGATTAGTGATAGAATACTTGCCTAGCAAGTATAGGGTCCCAAGTTTGGTTCCTGGCACCCGGGGGGAGGGGTGGGAGAGGTTGAAAAAAAAGGCAGTATGGGCTGGGGATGTAGTTCAGTTAGTAGAGTTCTTGCCTAGTGTGACAAAGGCATGGGTTTAATCCCCAGTACCACATAATTGGGTGTAAGTCTAAGCTCTCAGGAGGTAGAGGCAGGAAACTCAAGGTCGTCCTTAGCTATATAGCAAGTTCAAGGCCAGCCTGGGGTGGATGTTTCAAAAATGTTTCAAAAAAAATTTTTTTTAAGGCAATAAACGTGATTAGACAAAGAAAATGGCTTTGGGCTCCTACAGGTGGGAAAGTACAAGAAGGTAAATATGTAGAGGAAATTAATGGCAGTCACGGTCTTTGCTGGGAAGGGCAGAGGATGTTGTTTGTTTGTTTGGGACAGGTCTTACTATGCAGCCCTGACTGGCCTGGAACTTCCTGTGTAAACCAGGACTGGTATCAAGCCTGCAGCTATCTTCCTGCCTCAGCCTCCTGAGAGCTAGGATTACAGCATAAACTACTATGCCCAGCTAACGAGAGGCTTCTAAAATTATTATTTTGGACAGTTCTGGAGATCAGACCACAGGGCCAGAGGCACGGGAGGTAAGCTCCTACTACTGATTTCCACCCCTCCGCTGATAAGGGATATTTAACAAGGTTTGTCTAAGCAAATCATCTCTAAATATAAAGGTACCATGCCACTTTTCCTATTGGTATAAGATAGGGAAATGCCTTACAAGGGATGAATAGCACTTATTTAAGGGGCTTACAGCTACCTGAAACTCTAGCTCCAGGAGATCTGATGCCCTCTGGTCTCTGCAGGCACATGCACTCGTATGTACATAGCCACAGACAGAGACATACACATAATCAAAAACTAAAATAAATCTTAGCTGGGAGTGGTGGTGCATGCCTTTAAGCCCAGCAGTCTGTGAGATCAAGGCCAGCCTGGTCTACAGCAAATTCCAGGCTAACTAGGGCTACAGGAAGACCCTGTCTCCAAAAAACCCAATAAAATAAAATATAATATAAGCCTTTTAAAAAGGGTTTTTTTTGGGGGGGAGGGTGTTTCTTTTTTAGAAATTTGTTTCAAATTTTAAGTGAATGACTGTATTCCTTGTATGTAAGTGCACCCGTGTGATACAATGCCTGCGGAGTTCAGAAGAGGGCACCTGACCCCCTGGAACTGGAGTTAGAATGGTTGTTAGCTGTCATGTGGGTGCTGGGAATCAAATCTGGGTTCTCTGCAAGAGCAGCCAGTGCTCTTAACCACTGAGCCATCTCTGCAGCCTGTATTTCTTGTTTTTTTGAGACTGGGTCTTGCTCTGTAGCTCCAGCTGGCCTCAGAGTCACTACGTAATGCAGGCTAGCCTCAAACTCCCAAGTGCTGGGATTACAGGTGTGAGTGGCCACTCCCAACTCCTCTTGTTCTTTCTGGAAAGGACTTCTAGAAAGGACGTTCCAGTTCTGCTTCCTGTCCTCTAGCTCTTTGGCACCACAACTTTACCTGATTCCAACCACTATTGCTCCATCTGTTTCCCCATGGGTCTCTCCTCCTCTTTCAGAATTTGTCATCTCAGAGTCAGCAGAAGGGATGGGAGGGACTAGGAAAGGTGGGGAAAACCACCATGTCTGCTTTGCATATGTTATCTCACCGGATTCCTGCAACAGCCCTTTGAGGTAGATACTATTGTAATCCCTTTTTGCTTGTGGAGAAACCTGAGAGTCAGTTACCCACCCAAGGTTGAATTGTGAGCACCCAGAGATGGAGCCTGGACATCAACCCAGGACTTCTAGAACATGTCAGACTTTGTGCCATGAAGGACCAGTTTGTTTTGGTTTTGCTCTGCTTTTTGTTCTTTGCTAATTGATTAACTAATTAATAGACAGCATCTTGCTTTGAAGCCTCAAAGATCCGAACTTTCTGTTTTTAATTTCTAGTCTAATAGTATAGTTGAGTATGGTGGCTCATGTCCCAGTACTTGGTAGGAAGAGGCAAGAGGATCGTGAATTGGAGGCCAGCCTAGGCTACATGACAAAATCAAAGTCAGCCTGGACTATACAACAAGATCCTGTCTCCAAAGCCAAACAAACAAACAAAAAAAATAAAACATAATAAAAATGAAAAGTCTAGACACAGTGTCCCAGCCCTGGGGAAGAAGTGGAGGAAAAGGCAGGAGACTTTGTGTGAGTTTGAGGCCAGGCTCTTCCACATTGTGAGTTCCAGGCCAACCAGGGGTTTCATAACTAGACCCTGTCTCAGAAAAAGACCAAAAAAGAGCCTGGGGAGATAGTTCATCAGTTAAAAGCACTGGCTGCTCTGGTACAGGACCTGAGTTTGGTTCCCAGCACTGTCACAGTGGCAAACAACTGTCTGTAACTCCAGTTCCAGGGAATCTGATGCCCTCTTCTGGCCTCATCAGATGTTGCATGACATGCGTGTACTTACATAAAGCAGACAAAAGACTCATACATATAGAAATATTTTTTTAATTAAAAAAATAAGGTGGCGAGCAGCTGAGAAGGACACCCAAGGTCGACCTGTGGTCTCTTCCTGTGTACATGCGAGTACATGGAGTAAGGCCCTGCTATATACACACACACACACACACACAAAGCCCAAAAGAAAAGGAAGGGACAAATTACAAACCCATTCTCATTGTTGCTACTGGGATAAATAGATACATATATTTTTCATCATTGTTATGAAAATCTGTAAACCTGAACTAGCATTGGTCTGTGGACCTTTTCACATACTGTCTGATTTCTGGTGATTCTTCCTCAGAGCAGCCGTCTGTTCAGAAGGGATCTTGATTTAGGCTGGTGAGCTGTGTACTCCACCCTGAACCACAGTGCGCAGCCCCATGCTGGAGAACAAAGGCTCAGAGGGAAAGCAGGAGCCAGGAGGGGTGTGCCCTGGCAACCCTGGGCTTTTAAGCTATGGACTTATTCCATTCTGGGTCATGAGGGGTGAAACCTAGATGGTCAGGATTTCTGTTAAAAAGCACCTTTTCCGCTTTGCTAATTATGGCACATCCTGGCAGCTTAACTCTCAGACCCTCCTGAAGTGAGCACCATCTTGGGATCAGCTAGTGCTAACACTTAAGGATCTGGAGAAACGTAGGACCTTGACTTCTTTGAGTCTTAGTTCATTTAGTGCAAAAATGGGAAACGTTTGATTTATCTAGAAATTGGGAAGGACCTCTGTAAGATATCCAGGCAGGCGGATCTCTGTAAGATAGAAGCTAACCTGGTCTACATAACGAGGTCCACAAAGCCAGTACTACAGAGAGACCTTGTCTCAATAAACAAACAGGAGCTAGAGAGATGGCTCCATGGTTCAGAGCACTCTTTGGTTTTGCAGAGGACCCAGGTTCAATTCCCAGCACACACATGATGGCTAACAACTGTCCTTAACACTTTTTGCTGTATTGGAGATAGAATTTGGGCTTCATGGAAGCAAGGCAAGCCTTTTACTACTGAATCACACCTAGTCTTATCACGATGCCTTCTTTTTTAAATTTTATTTTAGTTATTATTTTTGGGGTCTTTTGACAGAAGGTCTCTATGCATTTCCAGTTGGCCTGGATCCCACAGAGATCTGCCTGCCTTTGCCTTCTGTGTGCTGGGATTAAAGGTGTGTGCCTGACCAGATTTTATTTTTTATTTTTGTTGTGTGAGTTTATATGTCCCACATGCAGGATCCAGAGGAGCAGAAGAGGGTGTTGGAACCTCTGGAAATGGAGTAATAGAGGAGTAATAGATGGTTGTGAGCCACCATATGGGTGTTGGCAACTAAACCTGAGTCCTTTGCAAGCATAGCCAACTGAGAGACTCCAGGCCTTGATGAGGCCTTCTTGTCCTGTGGTATTAAAAAAATGTTTAAAAAGCCAAAAAGATGAGGCATGGTGGCCTCCTATAATCCCAGCACTCGGAAAGTTGAAGTGAAAGAATCTGAATTTCAAGGCCATCCTCAGCTCTATAGGAAGTTCTAGGCCAATTAGGCTAGTGATCATGTCTATTAATTAATTAATTTTTTAAAAGCTAGGCTTCATGTAATCCCAGCCCTGGGAGGCAGAGGCAGGAGTTCAAGGTTATCCATCCGTCTTTGGCTACATAGTAATTTCAAGGTCTAGGCTACATGAGACCCTATCTCAAAAAAGAAAAAAAAAAAAGAAGGCACCATGGCCTGTCTTCCCAGCACCATGTGGGAGAGAAACAGGAAGATCAGAAATTCAAGGCCAGCTTGGGCTACATTTGTGATACCCAGTCTCTGAATAAATAGATCAATTAAAATTCATTTTAAATAAAAAAGAAAATATTGCATATGAAAATGTTTTACATCCTAAAATGACCCAAATGTAGAAGGAAAACAGCTTCTTAACAATTTCAACGACTCTTTTGATCTGTTGAATTATTTCATTTTTTCTCCATTCGTTTTTTTGTTTGCTTTTAATATGTTATTTATTATTATTTTTTGTGTGTATGAGTGTTTGTCTGCATGTATGTAAGTGCTCTGGTGCCATGCAGTGCCTGCAGAGATCAGAAGAGTCCCCTGGAACTGGAATTAAGGACAGTAGTTAGCCATCATGTGTGTGCTGGGAATTGAACCTGGGTCCTCTGCAAAACCAAAGAGTGCTCTGAACCATGGAGCCATCTCTCTAGCTCCTGTTTGCTTATTGAGACAAGGTCTCTCTGTAGTGCCGGCTGGCCTGGACCTAGTTATGTAGACCAGGTTAGCTTCTATCTTACAGAGATCCGCCTGCTTCTGCTTCCCAATTTCTGGGTAAATTAAACGCATGTGCCACCACACCCAGCTTTATTTCTTTTTAAAAAAGATTTATATATTTATTTTGCAT
Source organism: Eospalax fontanierii (assembly GCA_035773235.1). Lineage (NCBI taxonomy): Eukaryota > Metazoa > Chordata > Mammalia > Rodentia > Spalacidae > Eospalax > Eospalax fontanierii. Next base: position 59,038,750 of record CM069535.1, read on the forward strand.
ATGTGTGTGCACCTGTGCCTGCATGAGTTTATGTGCACCATGGCATCAGATCCTTCTTGAACTGGAGTTTCAGGTAATTGTGAGCTGCCTGATGTGGGTGCTCAAACCAAACCCAAAACTTCTACAAGAGCAGGAGGCACTCTTAACCACTAAAAACCATCTTTCCAGCCACCACCACCCCCTTTATTTCTTAAATATTTATCCAAGAGTATGTGCTGTCCAAGTAAGTCCCACAGTTCGGGGCTGGAAAATACAAAGGTACCTAGCCCCTACCCTCTGGTGTCCTCATGGTCTTACATGGATTCTACATCAAAAGCCTCTAAGAAGAAGTGATTTCTTACAGGGGACTAGGTCACTCAGGGGCCCACAAAGTGGACAGCTGTGCACTTGTTAAAGGGTTGATGTAGTTCCAGTGTTATTATGGAGAGCCACTGTAGATGTAGGACTCAGAGAAGGAAAGTCAGTGAAGGCAGAGAGCGTCTACAGTGAGGCTGTTCATGTAGCATTTCCCATGAGTCTTTTGTGTATTAGAGTTGCCTGGACTGGACATGGCACTGAGTGATAACGCACTTGCCTAGCAAGTACAGCCCCAGTTCAATCTGCATCACTACAGAAAACAAAACAAAACAAACAAATAAATAATAAAAATCCTGAGTGCTTCTACAAGCCATACCACGCCCGTCACCACAGCCCTTCCTTAAGATGACTCTTTATAGAGCTGGCCCCTGGTGAGACTCTCTTAAGCTTAGCTCAGTTCCCATGATGTCATGGTGGTTGGGTTGAGTGTATCTGCAGTGTACACAGGGCACTGAAGTTCTGGCAGGACACTTACTGACAAATTACCAGTTTTCGTCTCTGGGGGGTGGGATTTAAAATGCCTTTTAATTCCTCTTCTTACTTGTTTGGCATTGATTGAATCATACAATAACATTTTTAAAAACAGTAGCTCTGGGCTGGGAATATAGGTCAGTTTGTAGACTGTGTGCCTAACGTGCACAAGCCTTGAGTCCTGTCCCAGCACCCCATAAGCTGGGCTTGCTGCCATGTACCTGTAACCCTAGCACTGGGGAGATGGAAGTAGGATGCACATCCGCGTTTCTGTAACCCTAGCACTGGGGACATGGAGGCAGGATGCACATGTAGCAAGTTCTAGGCTACACGGACCCTTTTCTCAAAAAAGGGGGCTGGGGCTTAATTGAGATCTAGTTCACATAGCATAAAATTCATATACCCAACCTCATTGGTTGTAGCTCAGGCTGGCCTGGAATTTGCTAGTGTAGCCAAGGATGACTTTACACTTCTCTGATCTGCCCCCACAGTGCTGAGATCACAAACGTACCACTGCACTTAGCTAAAATTCATTCGTTTAATTTTTTTCTTTTCGAGACAGGGTCTTTCTGTAGGCCCAGCTGGCTGGGAACTCATTATGTAGACCAGGCTGGCCTTGAACTCACAGAGATCCACCTACCTCTGCCTCCCAAGTGCTGGGATTAAAGGCACGGACCACCACCCCTGGCTTTAAAATTCACCCTTTTAAAGAGCACTAATTTGTTAGTTTTAGTGTCTTCACAGTTGTGAACAATCACCACTACTTAACTGAAAACATTTTCATCACTTTGAAAAGAAAGTCTGTACTTTGTGGCAGTTGCTACCCATATCTCCCTCTCCCTAGGCACTGCCACCCAAAAATCCATTTGCTCTTTCTATAGATTGGTCTATTCTGGACATTTCATATATGCGGAATTATACAATATATGGCCTTTGGTGATCAGTTTCATTCATTCAGTATAACGTGTTTAAAGTTCATATACATTGTTGCATACTTTTGTTGTTGTTGTATTTTGTAAGAAGGTCTCATATAGCCCAGGCTGGCCTGGAACTTGCTTTGGAGCCAAGGCCTTTTAAATGGTAGCAGGAACTGAACTCAAGGTTTTGTGCAAGCTGGGCAGCAGATATTTTACCACGTGAGCTATATCCTCAGGCTTGGGGTGTCATTTTTAAAAGAATGATAGTCATAGTTTAGGTCAAGGTATAAGTTTGCTTTTTCAGTTTGCTTTTGTTTATGTGGTTTTGTTTTTTTGTATGAGATCGGGCCTCACTTTACAGCCCAAGCTGCCATCAGACTCTGAACTTGTCTCAGCCTCTCGAGTGCTAGAATTACAGGTATGTGCCACTGTGTTTTTTGTTTACTTAAAAAAAATATTTTATTTATTGGGGCTGGAGAGATGGCTCAGCAGTGAGCATTGACTGCTCTTGAAGAGGACCTGGGTTCGATCCCAAGAGCCACATGGTAGCTAATAACCATTTGTTGTTCTAGTTTCAAGGGATCCTAGGCCCTCTTCTGACCTCTGAGGGAGGGCATTGCAGGACAAGGGTGCACTTACAGGCATGCAGGCAATACACTCATACACATAAAACATTTTTAAATATTAAAATTTTATTATTATTGTTATTTTATGTGCGTGAGTATATTACTTGCATACCTATATCCTCAGCTCTGAGAGTTAAAAAAAAATCAAAATAACAAAAGATTTTATCTGGACGGTAAAATTAAGGGTTTGCTGTGGAATGAACAGTGAGGCATAGGAAACTGAGGAAACTGCTATGAGGTCAAAAGAATTGCAGGGGGATGCTGATGCGGAGATGCCAGAAGCTCTGCTGTTGTCTGAGACCTTCTCCCCAGGCCTCGGTATCAGAATAGAGAAGGGCTGTCTAAGCCTAGTGCTCAGGCTAGGCTTAGGTGCACAGGCAAGTACAGACAAGCCTAGAGTGGCTTGGTAAGGCATGGTACCAAGGACCCTGGGACGTGGGGCTGCCCCATGCTTTCTGGTATCTAGGACAACGAAGACTGCGCCCGCCTTTGCTCTCCCAGAGATCTGGACTAGGCCAAGCAGTGTTCCTCAGCCACCCAAGCCACCTGGGGGGTGGGGCCAGGCCCTTCTGCCCAGCTCCCAGCCTCCTCCGTAACCATGGGTTCGCACGTTGGTGTAACCGGATCTGGCCTCATTTGTGTGTAGGCGGGTGTGGTCCTGTGGGCCTCTGGCCAGTGAAAGAAGCTCAACGTCAGTTCTGTCAGCTGTGCTGGGTGCCCGAGCTCTGCAAACAGACTGAAGTCACGAACCCTACAGAGTTCAGCTGGCTTGACATCCAAGTCCCAATTGTGACTGCACGGAGGAGGAGTGGCTGACCAGTGTCTCTGCTCTAGTCTGACTGCAGTTATCCTGGGAGATAGGCTCCCCAAGAGGACAGATGAAAAAGATTAGTGAGGAGGGCCCGGAGCCTCCTGGAAACATACCCTGGAGGAATGATGACAGGTGGGCACCAGGTGAAACTGCCTTTTCTGGTACCCGCAGTCCTGCCTTTGGCAAGGCAAATCTGTACTGCAGCGTTGTTCAACAAGGAGGGGCTGCTTGATTCAGGCTGAGCCCCAGTATACAAGTCCGCTGCAGGAGTAGAAGAGAAGGGAGCCCAGAGCTTCCGGTCTGCCTCTTTGGGGCAAGGGCAGGGCAGGCTTGCAGGAAACCCTGCTGCCTCTAGACACAAATAGAAAGGCTAAGTTTGCGTTCATTCAACAAATACCCTGTTTTTTTATGTATTTTGCAGGGTGGGACCGAACCAACCCTGGGCTCTTATGTTAGGCGGATGCTCTACAATTAAGGGTGCCGCACCTTGTCTTTTTATTCTATTTTTTAATTATTTGGAGCACTTCTTCATACTTATGGCAAAACCGCATTAGATATAAAGTCCTTAACCATTTTTATTTAGGGGCTAGAGATGGTTCAAAGCTTAAGAGCAATTGCTGCTATTTTACAGAGGACCTGGATTGGTTCCCATCACTCACATGGTGACTCATAACCCTCTGTTATCTCCTGGTGCCCTCTTCTGGCCTCAGAGGACACCAGGTACACACATGATACACATACATTCATGCAAACAAAGCACTCATCACATAAAATAAAATAAATAAAAATAAGCAACTAAAATTTTAATTTATCATTATTATTGCTTGTGCATGATGTGTGTGGGCGCATAAACCATGGCATGTGTGTGGTCAAAAGACAACTTTGTGAAGTTGCCTCTCTTCCTTTTATGTGAGTTCCAAGAACTGAATTCAAATTTCTAAGCTTGGGCAGCAAAAGCTTACCTGCTGAGCCATCTTTCTGGCCCTGAACCAGACACGGATTCCTGTCCTTGGGAGCTAAGAGTCTAGTTACATTCAGACCATGTCCTTGTATTGTTTCATCAGTACTGGTTGATATGCAGGCTTCTCCATCCAAAGTGATGAGGATTTATGTCATGGGCACCATTATGCATGGAGCACAGAGTACCATGGCTGATTGTATGGTACTGAGTACTCAAAGAAAATTTGATGCTGGGTGTGGTGGCACTTGCCTTTAATCCAAGCATGTGGGAAGCAGATCTCTGTGAGTTCAAGGCCAGCCTAGTCAACATATGGAGTTTCAGGTCAACTGAGGCTACAGGGAGACCCTGTCTCAAAAAGACCCTCCCCAAAAGAAGAAAATTTTGTTGAAGCAGCCAGGTATGGTGGCTTATGCCTATAATCCCAGCACTTGGAGGCAGAGGCAAGGGTTCAAATCCAGCTGGAAGATAGCCTGAACTATGAGACCCTATTTCAAAATAAGAAAGCGTGTTGAATGAAGAGATAAATGCATGATTGACAAATCAATATAGTCCGAACTAAGTGCCCTAAGTCACAGTTAGTGTCTTTACAACTCACAATTGAATCTCAGAGCCTGGAGCATAGCAAGCGGTGTTTCAATAAACATCAACTGAAAAAAAAAATTAGCAATGAATGAGTGAACGAGGCTTTGGGGCATCCAAAGACAGAAATAATTACGTCCTGGTGGAGAAAGGGGCAAAAAAATAGAAAGAGATCTCGGACCAGGTACACGGGGAGGTAAGGAAGGACTCCCAGATCAGCCTGGGCTACGTAGCAGGACCCTGTTGCAAAAAGAAGAAAAAAAGGGGGCTGGGGTCCTTGCCTAGGTACATGAAACCCTGGGCACAATCCCTGGCACTACATACAACCAGAGCTGGTGGAGCTGGAGGGAGAGCTCAGCAGTTAAGAGCATTGGAACCTCTGGCAAAGGACCCTGCTGGTTCAATTCCGAGCATCTACAGGGAAGCTGACAACCACTTATAACTACAGTTCCAGGAGCATTACAGGACACAGTGCACTTATATACATACAGGCAAGACACTCATGCACATAAAATAATAAATAAAATATTAAAGAAAAGCAGAGTTGGCAGTGCACGCTAGTAATCTCAGTTCTTAGCAGATGGAGGCAGAAGGTTCAAAGTCATTCTCATCTATGTATCAAGCCTAAGGACAGTCTGCCCTGTCTCAACAAACAACTAACCAACCAAACCAAAACAAAACAAAAATAAAAAATGAGGCTGGGGAAATGTTTTAACGGGTAAAGTGCTTGTTCTGCAAACACAAGGACCTGAGTTTGGAATCCCAAACACATTTGTGAAAAGATGGGTTTGACACCATATGTCTGAAGGCCTAGTGGCACAGGGGTTCTACCCAGCTAATCGAGTCAATCACTGAGCTCCAGGTTCAGTGAGAGATGCTGTCTCAAAGGATACGGTAGAAAGCATTGCGCTCTAACCTCCACAGATGCACATACATGTACGTGTACCTGCTCATATGTGCACACACACACATATCTACATACAAAATTTGAGCCCAAGTCAAGTATGGTGGTACACTAAGGATGCTGAGGAAGGAGGACACAGGCCAGTCTGCTACATAGTGAGTTTCAGGCAAGCCTAGGCTCTCTACATAGTCATATCCTGTGTAAAAAACAAAACACACCACCACAACAAGAACAAGAGCTGGAGATGTAGCTCACTGGGAGAGGTTTACCTAGCATGAAGAAGGCCCCATGTTTGATGCCCGACATCACCAAAAAATAAAGGTGCCAAGCATTGGGGTACACCCCCAGAATCCCAGCACTCAGGAGGCAGAGGCAGGAGAATCATCACAAGTTTGAGGTTAGCCTAATCTATATCACAAGTTTTAGGCTAGCCAGGACTACATAGTAAGACTCTGTGTCAAAAAAAACCCTCAAATTCCAAACCAAATCAGAGCCAGGTGTGGTGCCTTCAGTCCTAGCATTCGGGAGGCAGAGGCAGGAAGATCTCTGTGAAATCAAGGGTAGCCTGGTCTACATGGAAAGTTCCAGACCAGCTGGGGCTTCAGGGAGACGGTGTTTCAAAATCAAACAGATAAACAAAATAATAAATGAAAATGAAAATGAACAAAAACATCCCCCCACCCCCAAATGTTTTGTACCTATCACAAATCTGATCCTGGCTTCTGGAATTCTTTTGTTTGTTTTAGTTAGTTCGTTTGTTTGTTTAGAAAAGATCTCTTGTTCTCCTATAGCCCAGGCTGGCCTCTAAGTCCATGTATAGCTGAGAATGATCTTAAGCTTCTGATCTACCTCTCTCCACCTCCCAAGTCCAAGTGCTAGAATTACAAGAAGTACCATCACACCTGGATCGGAATTATTCTTTCCAGGGTTCCTTGTCATTGTGAAAAACCTTCACATACTTAAAACCAGGAAACTAGAAGTGGGAAATCTGTGCTGTAAGTGTTGGGAGGATGCTCTCACCAAGATGTGAGAGTAGTCGCTGGAAGGCAGGTTAAAAAATATTTATTTTTCTTATTTGTTAATTTTATTTTATGGGTTTGAGTTTATTACCTGCATATGTGTAATGCCAAGTCAGAAGAGGGCGTTGGATCACCTGGAACTGAAGTTACAGACAGACAGCTGTTAGCTGCCATGTGGGTGCTGGGAATTGAACCCCAGGTCCTCTGCAAAAGCAGTCAGTGGGTGCTCTTAACTGTTGAACCATCTCTCCTGTCCCTTCTTGCTTTATTTCAATGATGATTTTCTTACCTCTGTTCTCTCTCTCTCTCTCTCTGTTTTGTTTGGAGACAAAGTTTCATTATGGTATCCTCACTGGCCTAGAACTTGCTATGTAGACCAGGCTGGCCTCAAACTCACAGAGATCCTCCACCTCCCAGGTGTTGGGATTAAAGGCGTGCACAACACCTGGATGTTTCCTCCGTCTCATCTTTTTTTAATACTATATTTTATTTTAAAGTGTGTATGTGTGTGTGTGTGTGTGTGTGTGTGTGCATGTGTATGTGTTTGTACAAGTGAATGCAGTTGCCCATGTAGTCCAGAGGAGGGTGTGAGATCTCCTGGAGCTGGAGTTACAGAGGGTTGTGAGCTGCCCTGTGTGGATGCTGGGAACCTAACTCCAGTTCTCTGCAAGAACAGGAAGTGCTCCTAGCTGCTGAGTCATCTCTCCACTCTCATATTTTCTTTTAAACACACCCATTTTTCATAAATTTAGCTTTTGACTCTCTAAAATGGATAAATTTTCTCAGCCTATTTTCTTTTTAAAAAATATTTTATTATTTGTATTATATGTTTATGAATATACTGCCTGCATGTATGCAAATTGCACCCATGTCCTGTAATGCCTGTGGAGGTCAGCTGAGGGTGTTGGATCCTCTGGATCTGGAGTTACAGGTAGTTGCTAGGCATCATGTGGGTGCTGGGAACTGAACCTGGGTCCTCTACAAGAGCAGCCAGTGCGCTTAACCACTGAGCCATCTCTCCAGGCCCTTTATCCTTTTCTATTTCACTATCTTTTAGCCCTAATTTCTGGAAAATTTTTCAATGTTTGTTTCCTCTCTCTTTCTTTCCTTCCTTCCTTCCTTCCTTCCTTCCTTCCTTCCTTCCTTCCTTCCTCCCTCCCTCCCTCCCTCCCTCCCTCCCTCCCTCCCTCCCTCCCTCCCTCCCTTCCTTCCTTCCTTCCTTCCTTCCTTCCTTCCTTTGCCTCCCCAGTACTGGGATTACAGGCACATGCCACCACACTTGGTTTTTATGTGGCTATGGATCTGAACTCAAGTCCTCATCTTTCTTTGCATGGCAAATATTTTATCATCAACTGAGCAACTGAGCTAATCTCCCAAGACCCTAATTTTGTTTTAGATTTGTTTTTTTTTTTGTTGTTGGTGGTGATAGTGTCTTAGTTAGGACTGGCATAGTACTCAATATGTGACTGGTATGGTATTCAAGAAATAACCTAGACTGGCATTAAACTGGTGGCAATCTTCCTGCCTCAGCCTTCTAAGTGCGGGGATGGTAGGCATGAGTCACTCAGGTCATTTTATAAGCCCAGTCAAAACATTGCCTGGCTGGTTATATAGTCATCCAAAGGCGGGACTGGAGTTGGGAGAGCCACTTAGAAGATAATGCACTCACTTGCCTGCAGAATTAATTAATGCTAAGTTTTGCAAGAGGCCCCCGTTTCTATAGGCCTTTCTGTAAACTGAGTATGTGTCATGCTGTGAAGGGACAGCTAGCTTTTCCCAGAGCAAGTAATGAGAGGGAGAACAAATGGAAGGTGGTGGCACATACCTGTAGTCCAGAGCAGGGGAAGAAGAAAGGAGGGGCAGGAGTTCCAGGATCTGCGACACACATGACCTAGTCTAAAAATAAAGCCACAAAGTGAATATCTATATCACACTCCCTCCACCTATGACTCAGGGACCGTTTCAGAAGAGGAGATGGAAAGATCGTAAGGGTCAGAAATTGGGGAGGAGCTGACTCAAACAGTGTCTTCTGGACAAAACAGGATCACTCATGAACTCGGCAGCTGTGGTTGCCTGCACAAGATGAAGCCAATCAACCAGCACGGAGCGGGAGGGGCTCACAAGCCTCGGCCCCCTAGCAGGTGTTGATAGCTGCTGTGAGGAGAGTCAGTTTTCTTTAAGAGTATGACCCTTAGTAGGTCAACTTCGCTTCACTGGATGACATGGAGTATATGAGCAGCACAAACTGGAATGATAATTAAAAAAAAAAAATGAACAAGAAGATGAGGGTTGGGGAGGGTAGATCTGGGAGGAGTTGGGGAGGAGTGGGGGTGAACATGATCATTGTATGCATGATGAACATTGTATTCATGTATGAAATTCTCAAAAAGTCAATTAAAATACATTATACACACAAACAAAACAAACACTATTATACACACAAACATATATTACAAACAAAAAAAAAACCCCAAACCTGAAAATAGCAGGGTGTGGTGGCTCATGCCTATAACCCCAGCACTGGAGAGGCTGAACTGCAGTGAGCCTGATGCCAACCTAGCTACAAAGTTGGTTCCAAGCTAGCCTAGGCTACAGAGTGAGACCCTGTTTCAAAAAATCAAATGCATCCATTCCCGAAACAAAGAAAGTAGCCCCAGTGACATGCTTAGAAGCTATGCATCAGCACTTTGCCCTCCTTCTCTTCCTCTTCCTCCTCCTCCTCTTCCTCTTCCTTCTCATCTTATTCTTTTTTTGGTGGTGGTGCTAGGATAGAACCAAGAACCTTCCACATGCCATCCAAACACTCTACCACTGAGCCACCCGACCCTTTTTAATAAAGCAAAGTTAGAGTTTCTTTAGAAAAGAGGCTTTTTTTTTCTGTTTTAAATTTTCTTTCTTTTTATGTCTGTATGTATGTATGTATTTATTGTGGTGTGTGTGTAAACTGCCACAGCCCAAATGTGGAGGTCAGAGAACAACTTGTAGGAGACAGTTCTCTCCTTTGACCATGTGGGCTTCAGGGGTTGAATTCAGGTGGCCAGGTTTGGTGACAAGTGCCTTTTTACCACATGAGCCATCTCATTGGCCTAAGAAAAGGTTTTAACATAGACTTAAAGTTTGGTATTAGGGAAAAGAGAGAGATTTAGGACAAGAATGATATGCATCCCAGATATGGGTGCAGGCTTCTCCAGAGCATTCCTTTGGGTTTTGATGTTGTTTTAAGAGGTCTTATTATATAACCCAGGCTAGTCTCAAAGTCAGCTTATTGAGTGTTGACTTATGGGTGTCGGCACACTGTTCACACTGCACTGTCAGTTACTTCTCGCTTTCTCCACTGATGTTTTAGGATTTCCTATGTCAAAGAAGCACCCGGGGCCAGCTGTAAGAGATTCCCAATGATTAAAGCTGTGACAAACTGATCAACAAACTAAAGCTGCATAGGACTATAACCCAAACTATAAAATAAATAGTCATGCATTCATATTGGTAAAAATAGATGGTTGTTGGGCTGAGGATATAGCTCAGTTGATAGAGAGCTTGATTAGCATGCATGGGGTCCTGGGGTTTGATCGATAGCACCCCTCAAAACTGGGCATAATGATATATACCTGTAATCCCAGCACTTGGGAGACTGATGCAGGAGATTTGGGGTTTGAAACCAGCTTGGGGGTACAAAGTGACCAGCCTGGGTTATAGTCGGAGATACTGTCTTAAAATCCATAATAGATAGGGCTGGAGAGATGACTCAGCAGTTAAGAGCACTGGCTGCTCTTATAGAGGACTGGGGTTCCATCCCAGCACACATCTATAGCGGCTAACAGCCGGCTATACCTCCAGTTCCAGGGAATCTGATGCCCTCTTCTGACTCCCATGGGCACTGCACAACATGGGTGTACTTACACACATGCAGGTAATACATTCATACACGTAAAATAAAAAAGGATAATAATAATTTAAAAATTCATAATAAATAAATAAGCAACGCACTGGATGGTCAGTGCATGGGAACTCTACACTCTTAAATTTTTATGTAAATCTGAAATTATTACAAAATAAGGTTGTCATGGAAAAAAAGAAAAAGATAAGGTTGGGAATGTAGCTCAGCAGTAGAGCACTTGCTTAGCATGCATGAGGCCATGAGGCCCTGGGTTTGAGCTCCTGCCCCGCTCCCCAAAAGATAAACTTATATGACGCTCTTGTTTAACTCCTTCATGACGCCATCACATCTGCAGTGAATCCTACGTTCCTTAGCCTGTCCCACAGAGAACAACAAGCCAAAGTCACATTTTAGGCATCTCTCAACTCTTCCCCGGCCACTCTGGTAGAGGCCAGCTCTCCTTGAACAGGCCGCCCTGGGTCCCATTTTGGGGCTTTTCCCTGACCATTTCTCCAGCCTTCCAGGCTTTCTGTTCTCAGTTTGAATGTCTCCTCTGCAGGGGGGTCTCTGATCTCCTAATTTAGAAAAATCTCCAATTACTTGGAGATGCTCACTCATGACTCAGCCCTAGTAGGCCTGAGATATTTTCTTGGGTGTCTGGGGTTAAATATGCACCAGGAAACCAGGGCCTTGACTGTGTTGTTCAGGACAATCTCCAAAACCCAGAAAGCCTAGTGTATAATTCACTCAGTTAACTGAGTGTGATGGTGTATGCTTGTAATCACAGCACTGAGAAGGCTGAAGTAGTAGGACCGTCTCGAATTCAAAACCACCCTGGACTACATACTGATTTCCAGGCCAGCCATAGCTACAAAGCAAGACTAAAAACGCAAGCAAAGTTGGGTTTAGTGGCTCATGCCTTTAAATCTAGCACTGGGGAGATCTCTCTGTGAGATCGAGGCTAGCCCAGTAAGTTCTCAGCAGGCTGGGGCTATGGGGAAAACCTGTCTTAACAAAACAATAGAAAACAGAAAGTAAACAAAAGGCCCCAACTAATCAACCAACAAAAAAAAACAACAAACAAACAAAAAAAAAATCAAGCATGTAAACAATGAAAACTTTCATTAATATTTGTTGATAAGAAGCCAGGAGTGGTGGTTCATGCCTGTAATCCAAGTACTTGGGAGGCAGAGGCAGGAGGAAGGGGAACAGGAGCTGAAGACCAGCCTGTGCTACATGAGATCCTGTTTCAAATAAAGCAAAACCACACAACAGGTTGGAAATGGTGGTTCATAACTGCAATCCTACCCTTTGAGAGGCTGAGGTAGGAGAATTGCCACAAGTTTGAGGCCAGCCTGGGCTACAGGGAGACCCCTGTTTCAAACAAAACAAAACAATAACAACAAAAAAACCCAAACAAAGAAATCCAGGAGTGGTGGTACAGACCTATAATCCCAGCACTTTGGAGGTGGAGACAGGAGGATTGGGAGTTTGATATCACCTTCAGCTGCATGAGGAGTTAACAAACACATAAACAAACAAAACAAAACAAAACAAAACAAAACAGACACCAAGCATTGATGGCACATATGTTTAATACCAGTACTTGGGAGACAGAGGCAGGCAGATTTCTGTGAGTTTGAGGCCAGCTTGGTCTACAGAGAGTGTTCCAGGCCAGCTAGTCCTACACAGTGAGACCCTGTCTCAAGACAAAACAAAACAACATAGAAAAACAGCAAAAGTCAACAACAACAAAAATGAATAAAAATAGAATTTGCAGAAAATACTCAGATACAAATATTCCAGTGTCATGTCCTACAGGTCTGTTTCTGGTTTAGAAGATGTGGTCTCTAAATACCACTTGCTTAGATTGGCCATCACTTTCTACTGGTTGCTGCCCTGTCTTATCTGGCGATTTGGCCCGAATCAGTAGCTTTCAAATTGTGCTTCCCAAAGTTCTGGGCAGATATAGGCAAAATAGTTGTAGCCTAGTTTACCCTGGTCCCTGGCTCTAGGTTTTGCCTGTGAGTGTGTGTGCCTACGTATATGCCTCCTTCTCTCTCTCTCTCTCTCTCTTTCTCTCTGTATGTGTGTGTATGTTAGACTTTTTTGCAAACCTACATTTGGACAAGAGTTATAAGGCCTGTCATGGGGTTCTAGCACTTGGGAGACCGAGGCAGGAGAACTGTGATTCAAGGCTAGCCTGGCTTACATAGAGAGACTTTGTTTCAAAAGAAAAAAAAAAAAAAGAAGTGAAACATAGAATTACTATATAACCAGTAATTCTACTCAGGGTATATATCTAAGAGAAATGAAAACATGTCTAAAATGCAGACTTATATGCAAATGTTCACAGTAGTATTGTGTGTAATAGGAAGAATCCAGAAATAATCCAAAAATCTTTCACTTAGTGAATAAAACTATATATTAGAGTATTATGCAAGTAATTGACATATTGACACATGCTACAACATGTATAAACCTTGAAAGCATTTATTAAGTCAGAGGAAGCAGTCATAAAAGGTCATATATTAGAGACATAGCCCACTGGTAGAGGCCTATCTAGCATGAATAAGGCCTGGGTTCAATCCCAGAATTGCAAGGAGAAAAATGATGTGTTTTATGATTCCATTTATGTGAAATGCTTATAATCTGACAGATGTGTGGGAAATGACATCTCTCAGGAAAAGAACATAGAATGATGCAGGGAGGCAGGGAATAACTGAAGGGCGCAGTGGACAGCTGAAGGCCAGGTGAAGAGGTCAGATGGCCTCTGTGGTCCTATGCAAAGATGTTCTCTCCAGCTACAGTGGCAAGGCCAGAAAACTGAGGACCAAGCCTAGGCCTGAATAGTCAGAGCATCTGGACATCAAAACTGGTCTGATGGCCCAAGAGATGGCTCAGTGGGCAAAAGCACTTGCTGTACAGGTTTGACAGTCTGAGTTCAATCCCTGGATCCTAAGGTGGAAGGAGAGAACTAATACCTGAATTGTCCTCTGACCTTCACACATGTGCATATACACAAATGATGATGATGTTGATGAGGATGAGGATGAGGATGAGGATGATGAGGAGGAGGAGGGGGAGAAGGAGGATGATAATGATGATGATATTTAAAATTTATAAAGGGTGGTCAGATATTCAGCCAAGGCAGATCTGTTATACCAAAGTAAGAGCCCTGTTTAGAAAGGTTTGGGATCCTTACAAAGGGTAAAGACATCAATAAAGAGAGATGTCTAGGCTTCTATAGATTCTAGTACTTTAGCACCTCATGTGTGCTGACATGTCCAACTCTGGCTGCCTGCTTAAAAGCTAGTACAAGCATCTTCCCTCCCAGTCATTGCTGGCAGGCAAAGCAGGGGCCTCTCTTCAACAAGACTCCTCCTGCCCCATCAGGACCTGCCCATTATCTTCTCAGTCAGGCTTTAAGTTAGGCTACAAACTGAAAGCGAGTTGCTGGACCTAATTTCCCAGAGAAAAGGGATTATTCTCCATCTGAGCTACAAAAGTTAGTCAGCACTGCCAGTAGGGTCAGGGGAGTTTGGGATTAACTGGATTCTGAGCAGACTTGATCTAGGAGTCACAATATAAAATTGGAATTTATTGACTTTACTGAGCTTTCATGAGAGTGAGGACCCAGGAAGTGGTATAAACTTACTACAATGACGGATGGCTTCCAGGCATCCTGACCTGACAGTGTTACATGGATGGCTAATGGAACATGATGTCTGTAGGGACAGACAGAAGCACAACTGAATGTCCTGTGTTACCAGGAGAAATCAAGGGTTAGAGCTAGTTGAGCTAGTCCCCAGGGATCCCCAGCATTAGAGGACACCTAGCAAGAGCCACACAGACTCCTCATATTCAGGGCTGCTAGATACTAGATACTTGGCCATCTTGGGTCCAAGGCCAACAGGTTGGAAGTCACCATCTTATATGGGTAAAGTGACCTCAATCATCAGGAGGAGACCAGGCTGTTACCTCCCACAGGACAGGGAAAATTTCATGCGGGACCCTGGCAATCAGTGAAGATGCCTCCTGGAGTTCCTTTGCCCTAGTGTGGTGTTTGAGTAAGTACAGATCTCTTGCCTGAGGAAGGCGCTATGACTAAAGGGCCCTTGGGCCATTCTACCAGATGAAGCTTGGTGACCATTACACACCAGCTAGGAGTGGATACCAGAGACCTAGAATGGAACATCAGGGGCTGTGAAGATGACTCAGTGGGTCCACAAAAGCATGAGGACCTGAGCTTGATTCCCAGTAACCTGTGTAAAAAGCCAGGTCTGGTGGCCTCTTACATACTTGTAATCCCAGCACTGGGAAGGCAGGGGCAGGAGGAGAGTTCCTGGGGCTCACTAGATAGCTCTGCTATCTGGTCTAGCCAAATCGGTGAGACTCAGGTCCCGAGATCCTATCTCAAAAACAAAATGGATAGCTTCTGAGAAATGATACATGAGATTAATCCCTGGCCTCCACACGCACATGTACACATGGACATATACATGTATGTACATATACACACACACACACACACACACACACACATGAGGAACTACATGCATTTCCCCTGACTCCAACCTGGAAGCAAGGCTGAATGGACATGGAACAGAGAAACTGAACGACTGAAGGTAAGATGCCAACTGTGAGGCAGAACTTAACACCTGACTATGGAGAACAGGAACGTTATGGCTTCCATCTGTTATCTCCTCTAGGGTCTGTCCAGCTGCAGGGGATCACCTCACTGCGAACAGGCTCTCTTCTGCTGGCAGCCTGCACCTAGTAGCCAACCATAGTGTGGTACGAAGGTCTGGTACCTCAGTCCCACGTGGGGTGCTCACTTATAGACTCCCTACCAGGTCAGCTGAGGCTTTGTTGTGCCTGCATTAGCCGTCAGTCTATTGTGGGATGGTCATACAGAGGACTGGACACTGAGGCTGTCAACCAGGAAGCAGCATTTATTCACGCCAGCACTTGGCTCAATGGATTCATAGCCAAAGGCTCTGAGCTCTGAGCATAGCGAGGCATTGCCTTATATATACTTTTGTCAGTTTCCCTTTACCTTTTAGTCCCTTTCTCTCCCCTATATAGTACCATCCATTCTGATTGGGTGTTCTATGCTACTACAAGGTTGCAACGGGGTCATGCATGGGCACACAGACATTGATTGATTATGTCACATCACCTTTTCTTTGTTCTGGAAGGCCCTTGCCACATCCCCTCCCTGCCCCCTCAATGCTTGGCTCTTCTCAGGCAAAGAGCATCATTTTGGTTTAGGAGTTTGTACTTTATAATATCATTACATGTGCAGCCATCTTCAAATTTCCACCATTTGCCTGGGAGGTAGCTCCCATTTTCAGTTTTTTTTTTTTTTTTAATTTTTTATTGGGGATGAAAAGATGGCTCAGTGGTTAAGAACACAGTCAGCTCTTGAAGAGGAACTGGGTTCAATTCCCAGCACCCACATGGCAGATAACAATTGTATGTAACTCCAGTTCCAGGGGACTCTGGCATCCTCTTCTGACCTCCTCAGGCACTGCATGACATGGGTGCACTTACATACATGCAGGCAATACATTCATATTTATAAAATATATTTATTCTTTTTATTTTATGTATATGAGTGTATTGTCTGCATGTATGTAAGTGCACCTAGGTCATGCAATGCCCATGGAGGTCAGAAGAGGGTGTCAGATCTCTTGGAACTGGAGTTAGCTGCCGTGTGGGTACTGGGAAATGAACCTGGGTCCTTAGCAAGAGCAGTCAGTGTTCTTAAGCACTGAGCCATCTCCGCAGCCCTCACCCCTTTTCTTTATACGGAGCCCCGTGTATGTGGAGGGTGGTAAAAGTGTACTTCCAGTCTGTATATATTGATGCGTATCTTTGCTGCTAGCTGGGGATTAGGTCAGCATGATAAGTTCTGCCTTCTGTACTGAGGTTGCTTTCCACAGAAGTAGTGCCTCAGTGGTGGAATTTAGGGTCACCATAGAGTACTCATTAAGGCATTCTCCCTGTTCTACAAAATTGCTACCATTGTTCAACTACTCAGTGTCTGGATCTCTGGGAGACTGATCTGATCCAGTCATCTGAAACATACCTCATCCATAACTTCAATGAAGTCATGATCTGGCTGACCTGACCCAATAGGCAGTAGGGTCAAGGGGTTTAAGATCCACATTAATTTGAGGTGACTGCTAGGGTTTTCACATATCATTCCCTGGTAGTTGACCACCTGGGCCAGTACTGTCTCATGTACTCCCTTAATAATGTCAATACTAAGTGAGGTGCTTGGACCACTAATTCTCATCCTATAGTCAGTGTCAGCCTCTGACATTAAGAGGGCTGTGTCCACAAGTGCCTGTAGGCAGGATGACCAGCTTTAGGCAATGGAGTCAAGTTGCTTGGAGAGATATGCCACTGGACCCCATGACCCCAATATTTGGGTCAGGATCCCTACCACAATGCCTGTATGCTATGTACCTACAAGAAGAAAGGCTTGGACATGTCTGGAAGTCTTCAGCCAGGCACACTGGTGCTCACTTAACCTCTTCAAAGGCCTTTTGTTGTGCTCCTTCCCGTAGCAAAGGCTCTTGTTCTCTCCCCTTTGTGGCCTCATATAGGGATTTTGCCAAGAAACAGAAGCTAGGTATACAGAGTCTACAGAAGTCTGAAGCTCAAGGAACTCCCAGACTTGGCATTGGCTTGGAAGAACCAGGATTGAGCAGACAGCCTGTTTTCTTGACAGGTCTAGTTCACACTGCCCTTGGGACAGGTGAAACCTGAGGTATTTGACTTTTTCTCAGCAAATTTGGGCCTTTTTTCTTGAAACGTTGTAGCCAGCCTCCCATAGGAGGGTGAGAAGTATTGGTATCCTTCTGGATCCTTCTGTGTTCACTCAGTCAACAGTAGGCCATCCACATACCGGAGCCACATACAGCTATATCGGCCCACTAGGAAGGTGTTCGGTGAACGGCTAACACAGTATCAAAAATGGTTGGAGAAGTTTTTAATCCTTGAGGCAAACTAGTCCATGTCAACTGGCCTTTGTCTCTGCTCTCAGGAATTTCCTTACTGGAAGGTGAACACTGGTTGACTCTGAGGGGCCAGACAGATATAGAAGAAAGCATCCTTGAGGGCCCAACAGGTAAAGACAGCAGCTTCAGTGGAGTGGAGAGCCACAAGAGTATCGGGGTTAGGGACAACTAGGTGTTGGGTGTAGAGAAATGGTGGCCTGGTTTACTGCTCATAGATCCTCTTGTTTATTTTTTAATTTGTGAGGTTTGCTTTTTTTGAAACAGAATCACCTTGTAGCTCCAGCTAGCCTAGAACTCACTATGTAGAGCAGGCTGGTCCCAGTCACACAGATGGGTCTGTCCTTGCCTCTCAAGTGTTGGGATTAAGGTGTCTGTGTACTACCACACCTGGCTATTCATCAGTCCTGAACTAAATGATAATCACCTGTTCCGGTTTCCAGATTAGCAGTGTGTTCCAGGACAACTGACAGAGTCAGATGATTATATAGTTCAGAAGCCTCTCCAGGTGCTTCTGATCCCAATTTGTGCCTGGAGAGGGACAAAGTACTGGTTTGGGTGGGTGTTCCTAGCCTCTGGTTTTAGTTCTATTATTGAGGTTATATTTGGGGCCAATCCAAGAGGACTGTCTTCAGCGTTGGCACCCTGATCCCCGTTGCAGCCTTTCTATGACACTGTGAAGATGCTATTCTTCTCCCTGAGGAACCAAAAGAGTCATGATTTCTGCTTCAGATTGTCTTAAGGTCAGGGCTGCTTAGCTGTGAGGGTTAAAAGTCATTTCCCAGTAGTTCCTGACCCATTAAAGCCACAGGACAGTTGAGGAGGTATAAGAATTCAGGAATGACCTCATGGCTGCCTGCACTATATCACTGAGGCCATAGGAAGGGAGAGACAAGTTTGGGCTCCCACAACAATGGCTCATCTCTGCAATAGGGAGCCCAAGGGTTGGGTCACCACAGAATATTCTGCCCCAGTATCCATCATGAAGTCAATGGGCCAGCTCCCTACAGTCATTCAGACCAAAGTCTCCTGGGGGCCTAACAAAATGGAGCTTCATAGTCTCTCAAGGTGGCCAGACCAACAAAATCTTCCTCGGAGGCCTCATATGGTTGCTGCATTGGCTGATACTATCCTTGACTCACCTGACCTCTCTCTATCCATCTGGATGCTGGGCGATAATTTTCTGTTGAGGGCCAATCAACTCCGAATGAAGGTCAATCTATTTCACAGACAGTCCAGAGTTTTCTGGGAGTCAATGTAACATCATAATCTCCTGAACATTCCTTTTTGAAAATTTTTTATCATATACTCTAAGGGGGTGTACTAGATTGTTTCAGTTGTCAACTTGACATGCCTGGGTAGAAAGAATCTCAACTGAGAAATTGTCACCATTATATTGTCTGTGGGGCATTTTCTTGATTGTTGAGTGATGTGGGAGGACCCAGCCCACTGTGGGTGGTGCTACCCCTGAGCAAGTGGTCCTGTGTTGAATAAGAAAGCAGGCTGAGCACAGGCTGAGGGAAGCAAACCAATAAGCAGCATTCTTCCATGGTCTGGGCTTCAGCCCTTGCCTCTAGGTTCCAGCCCTGAGTTCCTACCGGACTGCCCTCAGTGATGAACTGTGACCTGGGAGATGTAAGGTAAAGTAAACCCTTTCCTCTCCAAGCTGGTTTTGGTAGATGCTTTTCTCACAGCAGATAGAAAGAAGTTAAAACGGGGATGTTTACTCTGCTTATCACCCATTCCTTACCCTAAAAGATGATACTCCCACACAGAGGAAGGGGAAGGGAGGGTGTGGGCAACTGCTTCATCGATCCCTTGTTGCTCTCCTCATGGAGGCATTTCAGGCACCTCTTAGAATGGATGGGACCATATAAACCTCAACACACAATCCTTCCGAAGAGGACCACCATAAACTATAGGAGGACTGACTGCTTTGGCTCCGGAGGTCAGGACTCCACTCTCTCTTTGGCCCCTGGTTAAGCTGAAACTCTCCGGTTGTGTCTCATTCACACACACTCACACACTGCCTCCAACCTATTGCCCAGCACCTTAGAGTTGCGATTTTGCCTCCTGTGAGACTATCTGGGCAACTCTGGAAGGGCATCAGCCCTCACAGGGGAAGGCTTACTAGAACAAATCCAGGTTCTCACCAGTCTGATGGGTGGTGCTTTCTTGCCTGGTTCCTGGGCCGCACTGGGTTTCTTTGTGCCCTCAGGATCCTTGTCTCAGTTCACCAGGAGGGCTAGTCCCTGTGGAATGATCAGTCTACTGGCACCAGGCAAGGTTGCCAGTCCTGGATTCCTAAGGCTCACACCCTGGCAACAAGAGAGGTCGAATCACCATCTGTGAGTCCTGGATACAACCCTCATCCTCCCAAGAAATGTTCCTACGGAGAATGGACACTGAGGATTTAGGACAGGAAGCAGTACTTATTTGTGCTGGCTCTGGGCTCAGAGGATTCTCATCCAAAGGCTGAGCACACAATTTTTGTCAGTCTCCTTTCACCATTTAGTCCCCTTATCTCCCCTATGGGAGCATAAATGCTGATTGGATGTTGTATGCTACCGGGTCGCAACAGGGTCATGGTGTGTGCACACAGACATAGACTGGTTATGCCACAACACCTTTTCTTTCTTCTGGAAGGCTCTTACCATGAACCTCTCTAACCAATCCTACTTCTTCTTCTTTTGGTCAAAGGAACCATCATGCACCCCAAACTCTGACTCAGTGTCTGTTCCTGCAGAATCTAGCCTCCAGCTGCCTGGGAGTCATGAGATACTCATCCGAGAGGATTCTGTTTTAAATTTATTTGTTAGGCTTTCATTTTGAGATAGAGACTAGCCTGTGTTTACTATGTAGCTAAAAATAACTTAAATCTTGATCCTCTAGCCTCTACTTCTCAAGTGCTAAGATTATAAGCATGGGTTACTTACCATACCCAGTTTTATGTGGGACTAATGGAGCCCAGAACTTCGTGTATGCTCAGCAAGCACTCTACTAACAGAGAAATGTCCCCAAATCTTTATCTTTTTTGAAGATCAAATGAGGTAGACCACTTGAAACCATGTACCACATATTCTAAGAGCCAATGAGTAGCTGGGCATCGTAGTTGGCACCTACACTCGGGAGGCTGAAGCAGTAGGATTGCCATGGGCTTGGGGCCAGCTGGAGCAAATAGTAAGGCTCTGTCTCAAACCACCACCATTAGCATTTATCGACAAACACTGGATGAATGCTGCCTCAGCTGTTATTTATTTATTGCTCTTCTGAGTGCAAGGTGCTTATATGCATCACCTGGAGGGATCTTTGTGACTGGTGTGCCTGAAAGAGTCCTGATTCTAGCCTGTTGTCTCTCTGCTTTCAGTGGTCCCTTCATTCTCAGAAGTATTTGAGGGTGGACAATCTTTTACTTGCCCCATCTAGCTTGACCTATTTTATTTTGTTGTTGTTTTGTTTTTGTTGAGACAGGATCTTCCTGAATGGCCTGGAACTCACTAGATAGACCAGATTGGCCTCAGTCTCAGAGATCTGCCTGCCTTTGCCTCCTGAGTGCTGGGATTGCAGGTGCCACCACATCCAACTAACATGATCTATTTGAATCATTATAATTCCGAGTGAAGGCAGAGCACATTGCTCAGTGGTGGAGCATTTGCCCAGCATGTACGAATCCCTGAGTCCCACACCCATCGCTGGAAAAACAAACAAATTCTAGCAGGTTTTTCTGTTACTTTCACTCCTGATTGGGTCCTCATAGAATATGCAATAATCTGTCTTGAAGAAGGAGGAGGAGGAGGAGAAGGAGGGGTTACTGGTGTATAGCTTGGAGGTGAATACTTGCCCAACATATATGAGGCCCTTGGGTTCAATCCTCAGCACCACAAAAAAAGAGATTTAAAAAAAATATTAACTGGGCTGAAGAGACAGTTAGGTGGTTAAGAGCACTGGCTGCTCTTGCAGAGGATCTGGGTTCGGTTCCTAGAACCCACATGGTGGCTAACAACGATCAGTAACTCCATCTAACATCTTCTGTTCTCTGTGGGCACTGCATGACACAGGTGCACTTACATAGAAGTAGGCAAAACACTGATAAACATGAAAAGAACAAATAAATAATTTTTTAAAAAGAAAGTATTATTTATGGAGTTGGAGAAATGACTCAGAAGTTAAGATCCAGAGGGCCCTGATTTAGCTCCCAGCACCCACAAGGGGGCTAACAACCATCCATAACTCCAGTTCCAGGAAATCCGATGCCTTCTTCTGGCCTCCACAAGCGTTACATATGTGGGGCCCTTGTATACATGTAGGTAAAACATTCATACACATAAAATGAAAATAAATTAAACTTTCAATCTATGATCTAACATCCCAACTTATAAATATCTGAAAACACTATTTGCCTTTACAGGTCATGAGGTGGTCCATCCATCCAGGTTCTAATGGAAGTTTGTCTTTAGCTTGCAAAGTCTCCTTAACTGGAGAGCAACTCCATAGAAGTCACAGAAGATTGTTGGGAAAGCCAGGAGCTCAGGAAGGACAGATGGTAGACGGAGTAGGGGTAGGGGAAGTATCCAGCCTGTACCAGAGCAGCCGTACCAGAGCCCAGCTGTTGGGCTGGCTGGTAGCTGGCCTGTGACAGTTGGCCCTGCCACACCAATATACACGGGCACTCCCAGGCAGCCCCAAGCTCCCTCTCAACTGTCTCTGCTCTTGCCAGCCTTCCTCTCCTCTCCTCCTCTCCTCTCTCTTCTCATTACGCCATTCTCTAAATCTAAGCAAACGTGTTTACTCTGAACCTTCCAGCTGCTCATCCATAGCTAGGACATCTTACCTGCAGCAAGCACGCCCCCGAGGCTCTGAGCAGTCGGATCCAGGGCTCCCAGGGGAGGCAACTATAAACGGTTCCAGAATAACCCAGCTACCATTTATTTGACATTTGCCAGCCTTTCCTCATCCTTTTCTTGTGGTGCTGAGGACTGAAGCTCGAGTACACACCAGGCAAGCACTCTGGCCACTAAGCTGGCATCTGTCACGCTCTTTCCATGAATTACCTGACTATATTCTTCCACATATGTACAGTTCTTCCCCCCACTCTACCAAGTGGAAACTGAGGCTGATGGGGTACCCCAGGTGTTCATCAGATGGTGTAGCCAGGATTCATACCTGAACTTGTCAGAGGGCCCAGATTGAACACTAGGCTACAGGAATATGTGGAGAGTCAGAGAAGAGGAAACGCAGAACTGCGTGGCAGAATGCACGATTAGCACACTCTAGGCCCTGGGTTCACCCCTAGCACCAGGGAGAAAAAGTGATTATGGCAGATCTCAGCGTCATATCCTCATTCACTGAACATTCACTGTGCACGAGTGTCTCTTGACACCTGGAAAATACTGGCCTCAAGCCAGGCGTGGTGATTAATGCCTATGATCCCAGCATTTGGGAGTCTGAGGCAGAGGGATTGCCAAGAGTTTAAGGAGAGCCTAGGCATACATAAGGAGTTCCAGACCAGTCTGAACTACAGTGAAGACCTTGTCTCAAAACAGCAAAAAACAAAAAGCCAGAATTGGCTCCAGCACCCTGCAGACACCCAGATTTGTAGATGCTCAAGTCCCATATATAAAGTAGTACCATGTTTGTGTGTAGTCTACATACATTGTCTCAGATACTTTGAATTACCTCTAGATTGCTCATAATACCTAATCTAACTTTTTTTTGGAAACAGGGCCTCCCTGTAGTCCCAGCAAGCCTTGATCTCACAGAGATTCACCTGCTCTGCCTCCTGAGTGGCTGGGACTAAAGGTGTGTGCTGCCAGCATACCTATCTATAATACCTAGTACAATGTAAATGATCCATAAATGGTTGTCTACAACACCAGAAAAAAAAATCTGTATATATTCAGCATAGACAAAACCATCGTAGATGACATAGATCTAACTATAATACACACAACACATCAGCTCTCACTCTCTCAGACAGAGTCTTACCATGGAGCACTTGCTGGTCTAAAATTCACTATGTAGACCAGGTTGGCATTGAACTTTTGGTGATTCCCAGCCTCTGTCTCCCGAATGCTGGGATTACAGGCATGCACCACAACACCCAACCTGCCTCCTCCTGCCCAAGAAACTACCGTTTCTTGCTACAGGTCTGTGTCCTCCCCTAGTTGCCTCCCCTCACTTCTACCCCAAGGTGTGGGGAGGACCTTGGCCCACCTATCTCAACCATGTGTAAACTAAGGCATCATCTGAGATGTCAACCTGCGGCCTCCTAGATTTTGTGTTTTGTAACAGGGCCTTGCTATGTAGTTTAGGCTCGCTCAGAACTCAAGATCCTTCTGTCTCAGCTCCCTGGTATTAGAATTACAGGGGTGTACCTCCATCCCAGATCTGAACTTTGAGGCCTGTGACAGTCTGAGTCCTGCTGGGGATGATCAAATGGGGGAAGTGGAGGGTGGTCTGTCCTGCAGAGGAACCTAGCCTCCCTCTTGTCCATCAGCTTTAAGTCCTGCGAGTGATGCAGCCTGGCAGAAATGCCTTCTCAGGACACTGAGAAAGTCAGCTCGGTCTGCTGCTCCGGGCCAGGTCTTTACTTCCACCGAAGGGCCCTGCCGCCTGGGATGTAGTAAGAGGTGGCCTAGCATCTGGGGCATGACTGGAGGTTCACTTAAGACTGATGCTAGGATGCCAGTCAGGAATGGTGGTATATACCTGTACTCCTATCACTCAGGAGCCTGAACCAGGAGGAGTAAGAGGTCCGAGGCAACTGGCCTACAGAATAGGACCCTGCCTTAAAAAAAAAAAAAAGACAAAAAACATCCAAATGGTTCAGGTGGCAGGAGGAGGCCTTACACCTGTACCTTAGTAGGTTGATGCAACCAGCAGACCCCCAGAACCCCAGGCTGGATAGCTCTGTCCTTAGCGGAGGTGGCTTCATGGAGATTCGGCTTGTCTCCAGCCCCTCCCTGGGCTGTGATGAGGGCCCAGGAGGCCTTGGTAAGTGCAGGGTGGGAAGACACCCAGGCCTTCTCCAGGCCAGGTGGGAGACCTGGCAGTGGGCTCCCAGCAGTGCGGAGAAGCTGTTATTCTAGAACCTGATAACAGCTTGGGCTGGGCGAGGCCGCTGATAAGAGGCAGCTGTTTGAAGTCCAGCATGATAACAGCTTCAGAACAAATCATAAAGGCCATGAGATGCCACGAAGCTGAGCAGGCCAGCCTTGCTGGCTCGCCCTTCACCAATTCTAGCACAGCACCCAACCACCAAATCAGATGCCCCGGCACTGGGAGGCAGCCCTCAGCTTCTCTCTTTTAACAGGCAGCCTATGCCTCCCTCAGTGTTGGCTGTCTGGGCCCATGAGGCTCGGCTTGTGTTTGTCTGAGACTCCTTTACCCAATCCCACTTCTCCCCAAAGGCATTTACACCGCATCGTGCATTTAACAAACAGTCTGTGAGTGTTCACTTGGTGCTAGACTCAGTTCTGGTCACCAGAGACACAGAGGGGAAACCATGCATTATGTCTGTTCTTATAGATCTCATGATCTGGGTGGCTGGTAAAAAACAATAAATGAACTATGAGAGGTGAGTGCAACTAAGGAAATGCCAAGGGGATGCAGTGGAGGGTAATTAGTAAGAGAAAGCTGGGTTGCTGTCTGGGAGTCAGAATGACCTTTCTAAGGAGATATGGTGGATAAGAATGAGCCAAGATAGAACCTTTCTGGGGAGGGGAGAATAAGTGCAAAGGTCCTGGGGTAAGAGTTGTGGGAGCTATCTGGAGGTCAAACAGCTTTGAGGTGGGTGAGAATGTTAGAAAATAAAGGTGGGAAAAAGTCAGATAAGGGTGCCTGAAAAAGCCTGGGTTTATTTAGAGATTTGGTTGGGCATGCAGCTTGGTGGTAGAGTAGTTGTCTACCATGCCTGAGGTCCTAGGTTTAATTGCAAGCACCATTTTAAAATGGTGCCAGGAGTGATAATGCACACTTTTAATCCCAGCACTTGGAAGGCAGGTGGCTTTCTGTAAATTCAAGGCTAGCCTGGTCTACATAGTGAGTTCTAGGCTAACCAGGACTATATAGTGAGATCCTATCTTAACAATAAGAACAGCAAAAGATGGTTAGAGAGGATTGAAGAAAAGGGAGCCACAAGAAGGCAAATCAGAAGGAATCTGATTTCTACTTTGAAAACTTCACTTTGACCCCTGGATGGAAGCCAGATCAAAAGGACAGGTGTAACACGCCACGAACACTTGTGTGGAAAGATGAACACAGACTCTGCCACTTACTGTGAGACTTCAACTTCTGGGTTTCACTTGTCTATGTTCTGACCTCACAGCTGTGAAGCAGGGCTCTGCTCAGCCTGTCTATTGGGTGCCTACTGCGCCCCAGTTCTGCTCTGACATGGGATGGCCCTGTGGGGTTCACTCTAGAGGGAGCCTGACACTAAGCCTGAAAGCTCACAAGGCGTACCCAGTACTATGTGGGGAATTGAAATAGGATTATTAGAAGGTGGCTGGGCATGGTCAGAGACCAGTTTGAAAAGGTCATATATCTAGCTTGCGACCCAGACAACATGGAGGGGCCTTCTGTAGTGACAGGCTCAAATGAGGAGGCAGAAGTTTAAAGGAAGCCCAGACATAGAACCTGCTTCCCAGAGCCTCTCCACAGGGAAGACTGAAGGCTCAGAGTAAATAAACTCCAGCCTGCAATGAGCACTCGGTACTTGTTGGAGGGCTTTTTGCTTTGTTTTGTTTTTTGAGAGTCTCTCTCTGTAGCTCAGGTTGGCCTTAGACTGACAATTCAATTGAATTAATGGGTACACCGAGAACCCAACAGGCCACCGATGTGGGGAAGGGATGGGAAGAGAGCAGGGTGTGCTTTGATGAAGGATCACCACAGAGGGGCTCTGGGTTAAGGCCATGTTTGAGTAGTTGTCTGGAGACAGTCTCAGGGAAGAGGAAAGCTTGTGTGGACAGCAGCTGAAGTCAGGGCTGGTACGAAGAACAGCAAGGAGACATGCACAGTGGAACACAGCACAGGATGAGGGCGGCGGGCGGCTTCTGCAGAGTGGACACGGTTTTGGGGCACAGCTTTTTTTTTTTTATAGCACTGTGGTCTTTCCTTTGCGGTTGGGGACTTATGGAGGGTTGGAATGCTGGCTGTAGGGAGGAGCATGTGCAGAAGCCTGTATCCATCCTGTTTTTTCCAACAAGACTCTTTTCCCCCAACGTGAGCAAAAGTTTTTCTTGGAAAGAAAAGAGGTTGAGGAAAAGAGAACTGCATTGGTACTGGGGATAGGACTGTCGGAGCCCCACAGTCTAATAAGGCCTTAGTTCATGCAGTCTGATATGCCGGCTGCCCTCAGCCGGTTAGATCCTCACATGATCATAGCCAGCATGGCTGAAGGTTGGCAGAAAGGTCCCCACAGCCTGCCTTCTTCCAGGACTGGCTTTCCTGTGTGCTGAGGCAGGCATGTCTCTGATGTTATCACCTATTGCTTGGACCCCTGAATTTATTCATGTTCCTGTCTCTCAGTTCTTATCCGTTCTATTTCTGCCTGAGTGTAAGCGTCCTCAGGGATGGACCAGTAACCAGACATTTGAACTCCTCCTGATCCATTTGAAAGGTCACATGAAGCCTGGTGGATGGCAGCCCACTGGCTGGGAGACAGTTCATAGGGGAAGTTGGAGTGAGGGGAGGGGGATGGGTGGATCCATACTCAGGACCCCAGCAGTCAATTACTAACCTCAGATGTGCCAGATTTGCAGAGGGAGTTCTCTATTTTGGACCTCTATTTTCCAGATGTAAAATAATGTAGATTGGGTAAGCTCAGTGCCATGTAAATTGTTTTGAAATGCCCCCAATAAACCCCTGGTGAATCCCTCCAAAACAATGCAAGGCCTCTTCTGGTTCTGATAACCAGATTTGATGCCAATTGTGGCACCAGCCAATGGAGCTCCAGCCTTGGGGAGAGGCTGACTTTCCTCTCCGTGTGAGCGGCTTAGGATTTGTTTTTGTTGGGTTCTACAATAGACATGTGGAATAGGTTTGTTTGTGGAGACAAAGAAGGAACCAGTATCTGGAGCTGCAAGCTCTCAGCCTTCAGGTCTAGAATCTTGGGGGTACAGGGATGAGAATGTGTAGCCAAGAAAGGAGGGCCCACATGGATGATGGGCCGTCCATTTGTTTCAAAGTAAGAGATGCAGTGGGCATTGAAGGCTGGAAAGTAGGTGGAGGAGAGGTGGAATCAGGGAGGTGGGAAGGGGTGAGAGTGCCCGGGCACAGGGCTGTGGAGCTGCGGGTGGAACAGGAGACCTAGTTCCTGTGTCTGAGCAGAGACTGAAGCCATGCCCAGATGGAGAGGAGAGGCCCCGTGAGCGAGTCTGGGTCGTGTCATCGTCACCCCCGCATCCTCCCCCCTATCTCCTACCCCCACTCCACCACCCCCGCCTTTGAGGATCTAGGAGAAGTAGAAGTAGGTGGCCCTGGGCCAAACCAGCCACCACCCTTTCTCACCAGTTAGTGCCTCTCTGCACGTTCACACCCACTGCAGTGCTGGCAGGCTCTGTAACATGAGCCCCGGGTGCCAGGAGGGGAGAGACCCACCCTGTCCTCTCCGGTCTCCCCCAGCTCCTGTGCACCCCAAGGCTCACACAGGCCCAGCCCATGCAGAAAGGGTGCAAGGATTAGGGGCCTATGACAGGTTGTCAGCGGCTCTTAGGACAGCTCCATAATCCCAGCACCCCGAGTTGCACTGCCCTTTGATCCAGCCTCTGAAAGCCTGATTATACGACCCAGCCCATGTTTCCATAGAGGGGAGAACAATTGTTTCCAGCCCAGACAAAGGACTCTCTGTACAGCCCTGGGACCCACACCCCAGGAGCCTCCAGGGGGAGGTTGGGCAACCCAGCCCGAGGCAGGGAGGGGGGCTGGGGCAGGGCAGTATTGGGCGAGGCAGCTGCATTACTCCCGCCAAGCCTGGGGGTGATGGGCAAAGGGCATTAGTGACGTCTACACTCCGCCCTAGGGGCATACCCAGGCTCCGAGTGGGAGTGGGGGCTCCCCTGTGAATTGGCCCAGCCTTGGACTTGAGATGCAGTCTTTATCCCTGTTAGGGCTGGCTTTGGGGTATCCTTTTGGTTCCCACTGTTTGGGGAAGGACTGGCTCCTCTGTGCCAGGTTTTCACACCTGAACAAACAGGTATGAGGTAGGGAGAGAGTGGAGGGAGAGGAGAGAAGGTTCAGGAGCAGCAATGAAGAAGGAGAAATGATGGGGAGGAGGCCACAGATGGGCAGCCTCGGTCCAGGTTGGAGCTGCCCTCGCTCATCTGGGCCCAGCCACCAACACCCTCAGACTTTGCCAAGCAAATGAGGCTGCTGCAGTTGAAAGAACGAGGGAGAGATGACTGGATTGGTGGCAGCACTTGTGCCCAACTTTGCTACACCCCTCATGTGTTTGTTAGTTAAATCAACCCCTGCCTCCTTGCAGCCTCTTCTATCCATGGGCCCTGACTGGCAGAAGGTCTGGGTTTGGCCTGATGCTCCTGCTCAGTCTGAGGCTGTAGTAAGCCAGGGAATCTTACTCGACTGACACTGGGGAATTCCGCAGGACCTAGAAATGCTAATTTAGGGAGAAGATAGTTTTGAAGGCTGGCTTCTTATACATTGCTAGTCAGGCTACTGATAGTACAGAGCCCAGGTTAGTACTCACCTTGGAGAGCAGTGGCCACTTCCACAGAATTGAGAACTGACTGGAATTTTGATTTAAAGTGGATCTTCTTAAACTGGCATGGCAACATCTGTAATCCCAGCACCTGGGAGCCTAAGACAGGAGGATGGTGGTGAGTCCAACCTGGGCTACATAGTAAGACCTTGTCTCTAAGTATAAATATACGAATACATAAATACATAAATAAAACCTTGGGTCTAAGGATGTGCCTTAGCTGGTAAAGTGCTTGTCTAGCATGAACAAAGCCTGGGATTCCAGTCTTAAAAGAATAAAACCAGGTGGCCTATAATCCCAGTGCTTGGGAGGTGGAGGCAGGAGTTCCAATTCATCTTCATCCACGTAATGAGTTTGAAGCCAGCCTGAGAAAATGAGACCCTGTTTCATAAATAAATAAGCAAATAAATAAAGGTCTGGTTTAGTGGTAGAGTGTTTGTCTTGTATGCATGAGGCTCTAGTTTCAACTCTCAGTCCTGGGAAAAATTTACAAAAAATCAACAAATAAGTAGCTGGAGAGATTGGCTTAGCAGTTAAGAGTACTGGCTGCTCTTCCCGAGAACTGGGTTCAGTTCTGAGCATCCACTTGGTAGCTAACAACTGTTTGTAACTCCAGTTCCAGGACATACAATGCTCTCTTTTGGCCTCTGTTATTGCATGACACTGGTGTACTTGCAGACATGCAGGCAGAGCACTTATACATATAAATAAAAATAAATTTTATGCCGTGTGGTGGTACACACCTTTAGTTCCAACGCTTGGGAAGCAGAGGCAGGCAGATATCTGTGAGTTCCAGGCCAGTTGGGGCCACAAGGAGACCTTGTCTCAAAAGACCAAAAATTTGTTAAATAATTAAAAAATATAACAATAATTACATTTATTATTATTATTAGTCATTTTGAGACAGGGTCTCTCTGTAGCCCAAACTGGCCTGGAACTCTCTACGTAGATAGATCAGGCTGGCCTAGATCTCACAAAGATCTGCCTGCCTCTGCCTCTCAAGTGCTGGGATTAAAGGCAAGCACCATTAAAGGCATGCCCAGCAAAAATAAATTTTAAAAAATGAGCAAATGGATAATAATGAAAGTGCCTTTCAGTTCAGTAGTGATTTCATTAGAATCAGATAAGAGCTCCCAAATGACAGCTATAGGATACAGTCATTTCTGGGGAGCCAGTGACCTTCATAGAAGATGACCTTTGAAGAAGTAAACCATCAGTATTCTTAGGTGGAGTCTGTGGAGTTTCTCAGGTGGGCAAGAATCTATGGAGTACCCAGTCATTCTGATGCAGGAGATAAAGTCTTGCAAATCTGTCTGCGTTGTGGGAGGTGTAAGTTCAGTGTGAGGGAAGGAGCTCTGTAGGGGCGCTGCTGGGGGCTCAGATTTGGGGGTGGCCACAGGTCTGTGATCTGCAGGACAGTGATCAGAATTGATGTTAGAGACAGAGAAGTTTTGAACTTGGAGAACTAGAGGAAGAGAACCTCCGGCTGACCCCAGGAGAGGCCAAGAGATAGGCTTGTGGGCTGGAAAACAGGCTCGCAGGTGCCAAACAGGTCCTTGCCTATGGAAACAGGCTGTGTTGACTTTGGCAGCCCTACCCTGAGCCTCCTCCTACCCCAGAAGGGTTTGAAACTGACACTGGGCCTTGCTGGGGGTTGGAGATGTTCCCAGGCCAGTCCTGCTTAGGCCAGCTGCAGCAGGCTGCTGCCTTGGCCTGCAGAACGGCTTGAGGAGCAAGATTGCTGCCGAAGGGGGCTGGCACCTGGTACCAGCAGGTAAAGGCTAGAACTGAGGCACATCAAGACTGAATGAGTGGCCACTTGATTTCAAATTGAAGACCCAGACAGAAGGCAGAGAGAGAGGAATGTCGGGAGAGACGACCGGGAGACGATGCATCCCACGGATGTCTCGCATGGTGCGCCTTCGAGGGGCTAAAATCTAGAGAAATGCTAACTAATCACCACGGATCATCTTCCAGAGAAAGAATCGAGCGTGGGTATCTTCCACAACTGGACTGACAGGAAGGAATTCAAAGTCAAGACCAGCTCTTCCTGTGCCACTTGGCAGCATCTTCTTGGACCAAGCAGGCAGCTCATTCCTGCCAACACCAAGAGTGAAGCTCAAATCACCTCGGACATGACTGAAGGGATAAGGTGACAGCCATCCCTGGAAAGAAGGAAAAGAGCAATAAGGAGAAGGACAGTCAGTCCAGAAAGATGGCAGAGACAGAGACTGGGAGGCCAGGAGGAGACGGAGAATGAATAGGTGTGTGCACACACATGGGTATGAAAGGTGTGCGTGCACGCACAGGTCTTTTTTTTAAGACAGTCTTACTGTACCGCCCTGGCTGGCCTGGAACTTGCTATGTAGACCAGGCTGACCTTGAACTCATGGAGATCCACCCACCTCTGCCTCCCAAGCGCTGGAATTAAAGGCATGCACCACCACAACCAACTCAGGCCTTAACATTTTTTTGTACAGGGTCTTTTTTATCTCAGGTTTGCCTTGAACTCCTGATCCTCCTGCCACACCTTCCTAGTGCTAGGGTTATAGAGTGCACCGTGCCCAGTTTTATGTGATATTGGGGATGGAACCCAAGCACTATACCAATTAACCTATATTCTCAGCCCAATATTTTTAAACTGTTTTTTGCCAAGTTGGTCTTTAAGTTGTGGTCTTCCTACTTCAGTCTTCCAAGTGCTGGGATTATGGCACATACCTCCGTACCCAGACGCAGTATTCCAAATTTTGAAAATATTTAAAAATAATTTTAAATTCATCTATTTATATCTATAACTTTTGATTTATTTTTATTTTATGTGTATGAGTGTTATACCTGCATGTATGTAAGTGCACCCATGCCATGAGTGCCTGCGGAGGACAGAAGAAGGCATTGGACCCCCTGGAACTGGAGTTACTGATGGTTGTTAGCCACCATGTGGGTGCTGGGAACCGAAACTGGGTCCTCTGCAAGAGCAGCCAGTGCTCTTACCCACTGAGCCATCTCTCCAGCCCCCCATATTTGGTGAAAGTAATTTTTATATTTCCTGTTCCTTTTCGGAAAGAGATCAGAAAGGTAGAATGGTGATCTAAGAGCACCAAGAAAGGGCAGAGAAGAGCAAAGACAGGTGTACTGGGGTTTTTCATGGCAAAGGCAGAAGGGGTATCGAATAGGAGGACAGGCTAGAGAAGCAGAAAGAGGACATGCTAGAAACAGGCCAAGACAGGTCCGTACTATTATCTGGACAAGCACCCTCCAGCTCATCACCATGGAAATGGTCAGCTGAGGGCTTTGTTCAGCTTCAGCAGCCCATGAGTAGTCCTTCAGCCAAGAAGGCAGGGAGGTGAGTGGGTCAGAGATGCTGGTGGGAGGGGAAAGGTGGGGCAGGGCCTTAGGGATCCCTAGTCAATTAGATTCCAGCAGCCCTGTTTGTTTCCTGTCTGGGGGTGGGTGCCTCTATTTTCAGTTGTCCTAGCTTGAGGGTAGTTGAATGCTAGGGTTTTATAGGAAGCCTAGAGCCATGTTTCTTGAGGCCAGGAGGGTGAAGGAGACCTGGAGGACTTGGCTGTAACCTGAGATTTCTCCAACCCTGGGTCCTGACCTGATCATCTCTTCCTCTAAGCCTCTGTCCACCTACCAGGGAATGTAATTATAATAACAGTAAAAACAATAGCAGCTGTTGTTTACTGAAAGCATACCTTGGGCCATACACCCAATCTGAATAACTTATTTTATGTCTAAAATCATAACAACTTTTTGTTGTTGTTATTCTTTGTTTTTTGTTTGTTTTTGATATTTTGAGGCAGGGTCTTTTATAGCTCAGACTGGTAGTGGCTTTGAACTTGCCATATAGCTAGGGAAACCCTGATCTCCTGGTCATCCTGCCTCTACTTCCCAAATGCTCAGATTTCACCGGTAGGTATGAGGTGTGTAGGTGTGCCACCACTAGCTAGATGGATATCTTAGCTAGATATTCTCTCCTTTTTTCATTCTTTTTCTTTATGTGTATGTGAGTATGATAAGAGTTTGTAGTTGTATGCATGTTCACACGTGTGTGGGTACATGTGTGTATATGCAGGTACATGTGAAGGCCTAACATTAGTTGATATTGGGAAATTTCCTCAATTGATCTTCCACCTTCTCTCTTTCTCTCTCTCTGTCTCTCCCTCCCTCCCCCGTCTCTCTCTCTCTGTGATAGGGTCTCCCTGCAGCCCTAGCTATATAGACCAGGCTGTCCTCCACCTCGCAGAGATCCTCCTCATAGGTGCTGAGACTAAAGGCATGTGCCACCACGCCCAACCAGGAGAAAAAAAAAAATCTTAATCCCTGTGCTAGGCATATGGAGCGCATCAGTAATACCAGCTGAAGCAGGGAACAAGGCAGAAGGATGGCCGGGGAGTTGGAGGCTAACCTTGGCAAAACAATGAGACCTGTTGCTAAGGAGGAAGGAAAAGAAAAAAACGGTGTAAGGGGAGGAAGTGTTCTCTGGGGTCCATCTCATATTTTTTCTGGAGCACAAGGCAGGGGTGAAATTGACCCTCAAGCATGCTGTGCAATCTCCTTCCGGCTGAGCACAGCTGGGACTGACTTTCTTAGACAGAGCCTCCTGCCGCCTCCAGACACAGGCAAATTTCACACACCTCTGAGTAGATGACGGAAGACAGGACCATCTGCACCCACCTGAGTTCCCGCCTCTGTGCACTCAGTGTGGCACCCTCAGTGTGGCACTCTCGGTGTGGCAGGGACCCTCTTCCCCTTCCCACAGCTTCATGGAGATATCATTTCTGTGCTCTAAAATCCACTCACTTTGCGTTTCAGTGAGTTTTGGCACTTACCTGAAGTTCTATACTCATCATACAATCAAGCCTGGAACATTTCTTTAACACATACTTATGAATTATTGTCGTTATGTATGTGTATCTGTGTGTGTTCCCCACAGTACATGTCAAGTCAGAGGACAACTTCATGGGTCAATTCCCGCCCTTAACTTTTAGGTGGGATCAGGGGATGGAACTCAGGTCACTAGGCTTGCACGGCAAGAGTCTTTATGCTCTGAGTATCCTCCAACCTTCTAGACTGGGGAGTTTCTGTCCTTCAAGTTTCCCAGAGCTGCTTTGAAATGAACCTGCTACTCACACCCCCAGATGAGGAGTCTTCTTTCTGACACTATTGTTTAGCTTTTGCTAGACTGTAAGTACAGTTACGCAATCTGGACTCTTTTGTGTCTGGTTGCTTTTACCCAGACTGAACCCAGGGCTTTATGCATGCCAAGCAAGCACTCTCTCATTGAACCGCATCTCTAGTCCTCCATTGTGTTTTATATACCATTAATTTATTCCTTGTTATTGCCAAATAGTGTTCTACTGCGTGACATATTATAGTATGTTGTACATTCAACTGTTGGTGGCCACATAAGTTGACTAAAATTTGGGTTCCAGGAACATTCCTACAAAAGTCTCTGCGGGCATGTCTACTCTCACCTCTCTCGGGCATGTGTTAGGAGTGACATTGCTCAGTTGTAGGTTAGGGCATGCTCAGAAGAAACTAACAAACTGTTTGTTGGTGTTTAATAAAGTTAAACATATACTCTTTCCTCTATTTTTACTCAGTGTACGAAGCTTTTGTATTATGACATCATATATATGTATACTCCACCAAAGTAAAATTTCACAAAGTTAAATATTATAAATTTCAAATACCCCTCAAAAATTTATTTATTTCCTTTTTTTGTTTTTCAGTGCTGGGAACTGAACCCAGGGCCTAAAACATGGTAGGCAAGTGCTCTACCACTGAACTTCCCCTCCCTTTGCCAGAGTGAGTACTTTTTCTTAAGAAGTCATTTTCATGGCAGAGATCACTCAGAGGTTAAGAGCACATACTGTACTTGCAGAGGACTTGGGTTTGGTTCTCAGAACTCACAAGGTGGCTTATAACTACCTGCAACTCCATTTCCATGGAATCTGACACCCTTGGACTCCTGTATACTTGCAGGCTTACACATATACACATAAATAAAAATTTAAAAAGAATCATACTGAGGGCTGGGGAGATGGCTAGTGCTATTCTAGTAGAGAACTGGAGTTAGGTTCCCAGTGTAAGGTTCTCGGTTCGAGAAACGCAGCAGACAAGAGACCAGAGAGTCTGTTGGGAGCTAACAGGACCCGGTTTATTAAGAGAAGACCAAATGGGACTAGCTTCTCCAAACTCGGAGTGGAGAAATGCTAGCCCCCCTGGGGTCTAGCCTCCTGGAAGAGATGGGGGAGACCAGCCCCCTCATCTTGGGGCTGGTGCTGGGGCTCCGGGGAACAGGGCTGGCGTGCCTGGTTCCAGATCAGATCGAGAGGGAGAGGGAGAGAGAGAGGGAGAGGGAGAGGGAGAGAGAGAGGGAGAGAGAGAGAGAGAGAGAGAGAGAGAGAGAGACCTGCTTTGGGTGGGTGAGAACAGCTAACTCTCTGGGAGAAGTTGTAAAAGTCAGTCCCCTTTTTGCAGGTATTGTGAATTCTGGTTGTTTGGCTGGAGTTGCCAAGGGATCTGCTGGGAGGAGGGAGGGTCCTTCAATCATATCTTACACTCAGCACCCCCCTATAATAAGTAACTCACAACCTCTTCCTGTGACTCCAGCTTTACAGGAAGACTTCTGGCTTCCTCAAGCAACTGCATTTATACACACACACACACACACACACACACACACACACACACACAAATTTAAAAAAATTCTTTAAAAGGGTATTTGGCTGGAGAGATGGCTCAGTTAAGAGTACTGGCTGTTCTTGCAGAGGACCTTAATTTGGTTCCTAGCACCCATATGGCAACTAACAACCTTCTATAACTCCAGTTCCAAGAGATCTGCCACCCTCTTCTGGATTCTAGGGGGCATTTGCACGCCTGTGGTATACTTATATACATGCTGGCAAAGCGCTCATAAAACAAAAAAATTTTAGAAAGAGACGGTCGCACTGGAGCCACGCATGGTGGTCGCACATGTCTATAAACTCAACACTTGGAGGCCAGGCAGGCGTGCCATGAGTTTGAGGCTACAGGCCTGCTAGTAAAACAACATGATCCTTTCTCAACTGCCAACCCCCTCAAAAAAAGGGGGAGAGAGAGAAAGAGTGAGTGAAAGGAATGTGACCCAGTGTTGGCTTAGCATGCACAAAACTTCAAACCCCAGCACGGCAAGAAAAATAAGTCAGATGCAAAACTGGGCAAACACTGTCCATGTCTGCCATCATAGGAGGCTACTTCTCCCTGTGCCTGAAATGCTCCTCCACCTCCTCCCTCCTGTCTGCCTCCTACTCACTGCAGGGCCGTCTCCTCTCTCCTGGCCTAAAATCCGAAGTCCTGTCTCTGCCTCGGCCACCTCGTCTGTGCTAGGGCACTGACTTGGCTCCTGTCGTGCTCGTAGCGTCCCTCTCCTCCAGCATCCCACCCAGTCACTGCCAGCATCGGCTGGCTTGTTGGCTTCTTCTCCGGAAGCATTGGGGTTGTTTCTTCTTTTCTGTATCCGCAGGGCCTAGCCTAGTGCCTGGCACCCTGCATAGCTGAATGAATGTTTGCCGAATAAGATACTGGCTAGAAGCTTCCTTAGGGTTTCTTCCAGACTTGTTGATGAGTCTCCATTCACAAAGTGGTTGCCATGGTTTTCCTCTCCCTCTCATTCTCCTCCACCTCATAGAAATGGGGGCTGGGAGAGCCAGCATAGCAGTGAATTGTCCTAGGAGGCCTGGTGGCAAAGGGTCACATGCTGGGAGGAGGAATTTGGAGTCTCCACACCTTTTGTTTCTTTGAGAACAGGTCTCCTCATACCTAGGCTAGAATCAAAAGAGTAACTCTGCGTGTCTTGGCGCCTGTAAAGCCCGGACACTCCGGGACTGGGACATCTAGCACTTCACCCTTGGGCTGACTTCACTGAGGTCCCCTGGAGTTTGGAAACATGACTGGATTGTATGGTAATTTCCTCCTCACTGCATGCTGGGCTACTGAATTCTTCTTTATACCTTGAGCACCTTTTGTAGGTTTGGCTTGTTAGTTAAATAGGCCTAGCGGCTCCATATTACTTGAAGGGGAACTTCAATGGTCCGGTACTGGCAGCCCCCAAACCTTCAGGGTGGCCTTTGTCTGGGACAGGCCTTTTGATTGCTGCCCCTTCTCTGCCCATCCTCCTCACAGTCCAGACTGTGTTCCAGAGACATCCCACAGCACAGCTAAGAGAAGGAAACAACCAAAAGGTCCAATAAGAGACCTCTGGCCTAGGGAGCCTGTGCTTCTCATCTAGGTTCTTAGGTCAAAGATGACTAGAAAAAATTTATTCTTCAAACACAGACATTTCAAGGAGCAAAAAGGGGGTGCCATTAGGGATATGGATAGGACAAGGGCATAAACCGCCCCTGTCCTGGGCACGCTGGGGTGTACAGTCAGTTCTGTCATAGCTATTGAACCCCTGAAACATTTTCCATCCAGAGTGCCCTGTGTTTCCGTGTATTCATTCCATAATTACTCTTTTACTTCACTGGAAATTCCAGATAGCATGCATGAGGTTCTTGGTCCAAGTGAAGAGACAATTCATGACAAAAGTGGGTAGAATGCAAGCACTGTCACGACCACGGATGAGACAGCATCTCACCCAGCCAGAGGAGGGGTGCTTTGCCTGCACTAAGAGCACGCTGGTCAGGGTCCAGTTCTCGGGGAGAGAAGCCTGGGTTAGGCTCTGAAGAAGTGGAGACAATTGGTAAAGAAGAAATGGCCAGTGCATAGCAGAGAGTTCCGGTCAGCAAGAAAAGAGGAGAGGGTGAGATGGTTCATCTTCTGGCGTGCTCCTCTGAGACCCCATCCTCGGTCTTCAGTCTGGAAAAACCCACATGATCCCCATCAGCCACCTTTGTTAGAGGTGTATGTCCTCTCTGGCTTTCAGGAAAACTGGTCGAATAAGTGAAAGCCAAGAAGAACGGAGCACTGCTTTTCCTGTAAAGCTTAGAGCTTAACCATTTTTATGCATTATTATTATTATTATTATTATTATTTAAAGATTTTTAAATTTAATTTTATGTGTATGACTGTTTGCCTGCATATATGTGTAAGTGTACTACATGTGTGTCTGGTGATCTTGAAGACCAGAAAAGGCTTTGGATTCCCTGGAATTGGAATTACAAATGGTTGTGAGTATCCTTGTGGGTATTGGGAACCAAACCTGGATCCTTTGCAAGATTAACCAGTGCTTTTAACTGTTGATCCATTTCTCTAGCCTATTATTATTATTATTATCATTTTGAGATTTATTATTTGAATTATGTGCATGCTTGTGTGTCTATATGTGGGTATGTGTACATGAGTTCAGGTGCCTGTGGAGGCTAGAAGAGGGTGTTGGGTTCTCTGGAGCTAGAGTTATAGGTGGTTGTGAGATGCCAGATGTGGGTGCTAGGAACTGAACCTGGGACCTCTAGAGGAAGAGCAGAAAGTACTCTTAACTACTAAGCCACCTCCCCAGACATTACTATTATCAATATTAACAGCAGTGCTGAGATTGAACCCAGCATCTCATGCATAGTAGACAAAAACTCTACCATTGAAGTACGTCTACAATGGTTTGTTTACTTTGAGAGAAGATCTCTTGTAGCTCAGGCTGGTCTCAAATTTGCTATGTACCTGAGGATGACCCTGAATTCCTGATCCTCTGGTCTTTACCTCCTAAGTGCTAGGATTATAGGCACGTACCACCATTTTGTTAGTTGGGTTTTTTTTTTTTTTTCAAATTTTATGTGTTTGAATGTATTGCCTGCATGTGTGTAAACCCATGTCAAGCAATGTCCGCAGAAGTCAGAAGGTGGCATCAGATCTCTAGAACTAAAGTTACCGATGGTTGTTAGCCACCATGTAGATGCTGGAAATTGAACCCAGGTTCTCTGCAAGAACAGTCAGTACTTTTAACCACTGAGCCATCTCTCGAGCCCCATGGTTGGGGGGCGGGTTGAGAAGTCCATATTGGCTTCAAATTTGCTTCTCCCTGCCTCTGACTCCCAAGTACAAGGACCATAGGTGTGTACCACTACATTTAACTCATCACTATTAATATCAGGGTTCTCTTCTATAGTATTTGTATTTTTCTCACAGATGTTGAGGGTTGAGGATGTAATTTAGCGAGTGGATGTTGCGCATATCCTGGGTTGGACCTCCAGTGTCATATGTGTACTTACACATTTTGTGAGCCAAAGCCAGGCATTGTGCCTGAGGGACATCCAGATCACTTCATTTAATCTACACAACAATTCCATGGAGTAAGTATTGTCAGTCCTGATTTACAGAAGACACTCAGGTCAGGCCTAGCCTAGATCTCACAGTTGATTGGTGAGGAACTAGGATGACCTGATACTGTGAATTCTTGACATTCCACCCTCTTAACCACAGTACGTGTAGTCAGTGAAAGCCTGACCTGGGTTATTCATAACTCGTCACCAGCAAAGAGCTGACTCAGTCACCCAGCGCAAGAGCTTTGGGGATCTTGGGACTCAGGGGGGTGGGAGGTGGGCAGCAGAGGGAGTTTCCGGAAGCTTGCAGTCAGTTGACCTGCTGATTGTGTTGTGCAGTTTCAGGGGCCAGAGTTGGATCCTTCCATCCCCTCTCAGGGTGGAACCCTTCACAGAACATGCAATCCAGTCCTGTGATGTCACACTACTGGGCAGGGTTTCCAGGGATTGGTGACAGCTGACATCAGGAGGCAGATCCGCCACACCCAGGAAATGCTGTGGCATGGCTGCATCTCAGCAATGACTGCCATTACAGATCTCTCTGGATTTGAACCCATGGATGGCTTAAGAGATTCAAAACCACTATGTTATGTGTCTCTAGACAAGGTATTTGTGCTCTCTGGGACATTTCTAGGGGTTAGCCTCTTACCTGAATACAACAAAGAAGGTGATGGAATGATTTCCAAATGATCCTTTCAGGAGTCCCAGGGGAAAGCAGTACGGGGCCCTGTCGGACTTGTTATGGCTCACCTTCCCACTTCCACCCCCTTTAGTCTCTGAGAGCTGCAGCACAAGTGACTCATCCTGCTCCCAGCACTCAGTTTCAGCCTCGCCCCGCCCGTGCCCTGGGCCTTCCATTTACTGTTTACTCCAGGGAGGGAGGAGCAGGTGCACCTGGTCACCTAACTCCAGCGGTTGGGGGGAGGGATATTGGGGACCTAGAGCTCTGCTGGTCCCCCTCCCACAAGTGATGCAGGGTCAGGACGTTTAGAGCTCTCATCAAGGTGACAGGCATGGGGGGCATGAAAAAGGCTCCGACTGGCCCCGCCAAGCTGCTCAGCAGCTGAGTCCACAGCCTCTGATCTCCTCCCCCACCTTCAGTCTCCCATGGTCACCAGTGGTTTCAGCCCTCAGTGGTTTCAGCCCCCGCACTCCAGCGGTACTGTGAACAGGCCTCCCCTCCCCTCAGCCAGAGGACACCTGGCACAGCTCAGCCAACCTCCAAAAGCAAAGGCACCCCAGACAGGGCAGTGGCCAGCAAGACTGCTGCTTACTCTGAGGAGGAATGCAGGACAGCTAGACTCACATAATCCCTGTGTTGAGAACTGACAGCCCGGAAGTGAGAGGTGATTGGGACACCAGCAGCCTTGGGCTGGGGCTCAGAACAAGCTACTCTAAAGTAGCTTAGCAGGCTGAGGACTTTGGCATCCCATCACTTTTTTCTCCCAAAGTGAGTCATAAAAATTAGAGTTCTTGGGGCTGGAGAGAGGGCTTAGTGTTTAAGAGAATGTACTACTCTTAAGAGGATCTCGGTTTGGCTCCCAGCACCCATGTCGGGCAGCCCACAGTTGCCTGTGACTTCAGGTCCAGGGGGTCTGACACCTTCTTCTGGCCTTCAAGGGCACCAGCACATACATAAACACACACACACACACACATACATGTGGCATACACTCATCCACATATCTACCTACACATAAATTTTTAAACATTAAAAAGAAGATAAAACTAGTTGGCCATGGTGGTGCATGCCTTTAATCCCAGCACTTGGGAGGCAGAGACAGTTGGATCTCTGTGAGTTCAAGGCCAGCCTGGTCACATAGTGAGTTCCAGGCCACCTGGGGTTACAGGGAGAACCTGTTTCAAAAGGATTGAAAAAACAACCCCCCAAAAAAACAAAACTAAAACTGATGGCAGAGAGGTTTAAAACATATGAGAGCCCGGCATGGTGGCTCAAGACTTTAATCCCACTGGGGAGGCAGAGGCAGGCAAATCTCTATAAGATCAAAGCCAGTCTGGTCTACATACTACATAGCGAGTTCCAGGCTAGCTGGGACTACAGGGAGTCTCAAAAAAGACTGTACACACACGCCCATATATAGGTATATATAAATATCAGAATTCTTCCCCAAGGTAGATTACAGAAGCTAGAAGCCTTCTCCCTCAAAGTTAGTCATAAACCTAAGAAAGACATTTTCTTCTCCTTTCTTCCTTCGAGACCCTCATTCTAAGGCATCCTGCTCCATGTCCAGGAAGAGGGTCAGCTGCAGAGAGGCAGGAAGAATATGAACAGACAGGCCTTTGCTGGGTGCCCTCAGTCTCTGTCCATCACTTCCCTTTGTCCACATGCATTTCTCCGCAGCTGTCTGCTCTCCATCACACCTAAGCAAAGAAAATCTTTCCTGGGCCTCTGGCTCTGCATTTCTGGTCTCCTGCTTATGTGAAGCTGTGGCTTCACGAGCATTGTGCTTTGCTCTTGCTAATCTCTTTTGTTACAGTTGTGTCACCTATCTCTGACCCTGAGATAGGTGGCGAAGTGTCACACCTTTCCCACCTATCAGCT
The DNA here is from genome assembly GCA_035773235.1 of Eospalax fontanierii. Lineage (NCBI taxonomy): Eukaryota > Metazoa > Chordata > Mammalia > Rodentia > Spalacidae > Eospalax > Eospalax fontanierii. Next base: position 59,080,820 of record CM069535.1, read on the forward strand.
TGGGACCGAGGAAAGAAGTTGGGGGAGGGAGACTTCTTAGGAAGACCAGGTGGTGACAGATATTGGACTGTGAGTATAGAAACTTGGCTTTGAGTCCTGGCTTGGCTACCATCTCCCTTTGGGATCTGAAGTATGCCCACAGGCATGTCTTGGTGCCTCAGTGTAACCATCTATACTATACAAGGAAGCGGCTCAGTCGGTTAAATCAAGGCTCTGTGGTTACCCAGGTGGGCCTTGCTGCCACACTGCCCAGTCTTCCCATAGCCTCACTTTCCCTAGGGAGGAAAGGAGAGACACTGTTGGGTCATGGAACATGGGAAGGGTTTGCAAATAACCCGGGAGCTCTACTCCAGATACCCAAGGGAGGCCTGCCTCTCCCTAGGCCAGGCTCTAGACTACAGAGCAGACAACACAGGCAGGCAGGTGGAAAATTCCCTCTGGCGCTCTGCCCAGGCACCCTGGATCACAACTGTGCCAGCCTGGGCAGGCAAGAGCCGGGAGTCCAGGGTACTGACAGATAGCCTGGCAGCTGCTTCAAGGCCTCTGTAGCTCAACTGCCCCCAACCGCCCAGACACAGAACTGTATTCTGCTCAGGTGGACAGATGGAGGAGTGTGGGGAGTGCGTGAGTATTTGTTGAAGTCTGGGGGTTTCTTAGGATTTGCTACCCTGAGCCAAGACTGTTGTGCCTATTCCTCCTGGAACCCTGGCGCAATGTTCCCTGAGACTCTGATGGATGATTGGAGGCTACAGCTGTTTCAGAGGTCAGATAGAAAGAGGACTTTGCTAAGTGCTTCAGGGACATATGTCCCTGCGTGTGCTTACTGGGTCCTGTGACCTTGGGCACTGCTACTCCCCTCAAGTCCTTGACTCGCCCATCCAAACACGGGGATAATGATCTGGCCCTACCCTCCTGGAAGGGCATGAGGCCCTGCTCATGCATGAAAACTGACTTCTTGTGTGTTCATGTGACTAAGCTTGGAGGCTGAACACTTCCCTTGGGTCTGAAGAGCCTCGGCAGAGTCCATTCCACCTGTCCGACCAGACACTCAGATCTCTGAGTTACCATGACATTATCTCCTGCCCATCTTTATGGAGGACTTTCCAAGGATCTGGAGCTCCTTTCTAGAATATTTACCCACAAACACTTGGATGTTGCCAGTCAGTTCAAGCTGGACTTCCAAAACTGAGGAAATTCCTTTCTGGCTTTGCCAGGTCACAGCCGGCTAACCCCTCAAGTTACTCCCTCAGAGAGTGCTATTCTTTTACTGGCCAAAGAGTTGGGATGTGATAAGGTCAAGGTGAACCCATACATTACTGGGAAAGCTACCCAAAGGGCACGTCCCACTGACCTGGAGTCAGCAGCCTGCAAGTGTCATTGCCAATTCAGGGAACATTGTCCGTCTGGGTTGGCAAGCAGGTGAAGGCCCTAAAGATAAGGCAGGGCATGAACCCGGCTCCATGACAGCCAATTAGCTCTGCTTAAGGAACCCAACCGTCGTGACTCACCCACAGCCAATCAGGAGGGCCAGCCAGGTACCTCTTTCAGTCAGACACACCTGTAACCTGCTAGCCATCTGTTGGACCACACCCCTGCCCCAATCATTCTAGAAAGAAATAAAAATCTATACAGCTGCGTGCACAGAGCTCTGTAACTCTAAGATGGAGGTAATTGCATGCTGTACATATTGAATCCAGACAGATACAACTGCATAAATATGCACCTGCACAACTGAAGACCTGTGCATGCAGTCCTAGTCCTGTTCCTTCCTGCCTCTGCCAAGGTCACCACCATCTCTATTTTCCACATCCTGAGTCAGACAGAAATGGGAAAAAGGGATAAGTTCACGATAACAAAATGGCTCCAGATGTCTCCGCAATGCTCAGCAGTAGCTTTCCATGAACTGTTAAGCCGGTAGTGGTCCAGACATTTCTTGAGTTTTCCCTCATTCTTTGCTAACAAACACATAAAGTAAGCAACATCAACTGGACATCTCCCACAGAGGCTGCTGTGGGAATGTTGGACTGGAAGAGCATTGAGAGCTCTCGCAGCAAAGGCTTGTGTTCCCTGTGCCGAGGAAGGCTCTGCTCATTGCTGTTGGCCAGTGTTTCTTGCCAAGGTTCCAAGTCAGATACTGGCTCCTGACTCCTTCCTGGAGGACCTCCTGGATGGGTGCCCCCAATTGTTGTTGGAGCCTCAAGCGTGACCAGATGAAGGCCTGGGAAAGGAGCACTGAACCATGCTTGTATTGAACTCGACTCCCTGCTGAAGACCTGTACATTGAACTGAGAGAAAATGTGAGATCAGAGATGCTAGAGACTAATGCTGTATGATACAGAGCACTTAAACTACTTGGAACTGAACCCTAGGCATTGGCAGAAGTCTAACTCACCCTCAAGAGGAATCCTGCTGAGAACAAAACTAACGTGTATGAAACACAAACTTTTTGTTTTAAAATATTATGTCTTGATTAACTGACTGTGCTAGGATGGGATTTGGGGTCTTGTGTAAGTGTTCTACCACTGAGTTACATCCCAGGCCTGAAGTACATACTCTGGTTAAGTCCGTGAGGGGACAGGGATTAAGGAGGCGTCTCTGCTTCTGCAGTTGTTCCCTGCAGACCCCCACAGCTTTGGTACTGAGCTAGACAGGAAGGTCCAGAGGGGTGACATGGGCTGGCACAGTGGCAAAGCATATCCCTAGGGTCCATCCCAAGCACCACAGGGTGGTGTGGGGCCAGCTTTCACCTCTACAACTTGGGATGGGCAGTGGTGAAAGAAGCTTTGCCTGTGGCTGGAGATCATTCTGGTCTTCTTCAGGTCAAGTTGCTCTCAGGATCTTGGATCGCCAACTTAGCCCTGCCTCTTCTAGGGAACAGAGGCTGGCCTGTGATTCCAAGGTGTGGCAGGACAGAGCTGGGGGTTGGTCTTTGTGTCTATCTTTAGTTTCCTTTGCATGCTGGGAATTTTCTCTGCCTTTCCCACAAGAAGGTGTGACGAGGGACCTTTGCCCCTTACCCCTCCCCTGAGACCTCACTGCCCTTCCCCACCCCCAATCTGGACTGATGGCTGAGGTGGGCATAGAGTACAGTCTTTGCTTTAGGGTGGCACATGAACCCGCAACCCCATTTTTGGTCCCTTGGATGCCTGAGCTGTTGGCAGCATGGTGAAGTCCCTCAGCAAGCTGAGTCAGAGCCACATTGCCAGCCTAGCTGGACAGGAGCCCAGAGGCCTCCCAGTAGGGGGAGTTCAGGGGTACCTGGGAACACCAGAGTTCAGGGTGTTCAGATAATGTTCTCAGTGTGATGAGGGAGATGAAGTGGGTATAATGTAGGAGAGACTGAAGTGAGAGAGGGGAGACTTCGGGGAGCTGACGTTTACTAAGAACTGGTTTTGATTGGGTGTGTAATAGACACCTAGAATCCCAGCACGGAGGAGGCTGAGGCAGAAAGATCTGGAGTTGAAAGCCAGCCTGGGATTCAATATAGACATATAGACATATGAGATACTATTTTACATTCCTTCCTCACCCTGGGGTGAGGGGTGGAGGACGTACCACTTGGTGAACTTTGTATCAAGAATGTGCTGCTTGTTATGTAACATAGTTGTTCAGGGCAATGTGATGGAGGTGCAAACGATTCAACATTTACAGTTTGAAAAAATGAAGCTCAGGCTGAGCGTGGTGACACATTTAGTCTCAGCACTCTGGAGGCAGAGGCAGGTGGATTTCTGTGAGTTCTAAATCATCTTTATCTACATAGCAAGTTCCAGGCCAGCCAGGGCTACACAGTACAAACCCTGAAAAATACGAAGTTTAAAGGAATAAGAAAGTTAGCCAAGGCTGCACAGCTGGGAAACCAGGAAATGCGTATTTGTATAATTCCAGTTTCACGCTGTGTCCAGAGTAGCCCACCAGTGGAGGACAGTACTGCGTGTCAGCTCAGGAGGACTTGGGAGTAGAAGTCCATTTTCTTTTGCATCAGCTCCCATCCTACCTGCCCTGAAGGCTGCCCAGGCAACTGCTGCCAGGGAAGGGTTAACTCCTCCTCTGGGCTGCATTCTTTTGTGCTGAGCACTGGGGCTGGCAACTCAAGTCAGGACATCAGGGCAAGAAAGCAGAAAGGACATGGCCAGGGCACCTGGCAATGAATAATCTCCTTGTCCTAACCCTGTTACGCAGTGGCTGTGTGGTGCTGGGTGAAAAGAGTGAGATGGCACCAGAGACCGAAGGCAGAGGGCTGGGGGTCGACATCCAGCTGGGAGACAGGCTGCAGATTCTTGTCTAGAACTTGCTTCATTCATCCCAGGTACCACTTCCACAGAAACTGGTGACTCTCCACAGCCCAGCTGCTGTCGCAGCCTGGGGCTTGTCTTGTGAGATGTTCAGGAAGCAGCGTTTATTCGTGCTGGCATAGCTCAGAAGAGTCCTATCCAAAGGCTAAGGCCTCAGCTCAGTGGGGCTTTGCCTTTTGTATTTTTTGCTAGTCTCCCCTTTCAGTCTCTTTGTCTCTCCTATATGGTAGCAAATATGTTGATTCGGGGTTGCATACAAGGTTGCGACAGGCTCACGCATGTGTCCATAGACATTGATTGATAATACCCTGCCTTTTCTTTGTTCTGGAAAGTCCTTACTGCAAACTCTCCACTGAGAAGTTTTTGTTTTGTTGTGTGCGTACTGGGGAGGGTATAAGGTTTTGTTTTGTTTTGTTTTGTGGTGAGAAGGTCTCACTGTAGCTGGGGCTGGCCTGGAATTCACTATATGGACCAATCTAGATTTGAACTTATGATCCTCCTACCTTTGCTTCACAAGTGCTGGAATTACAGTTGTTTGAAGCCATACCTGGCTTTTAAATTTTTATTTATTTATTTATTTTTTATATGTGTGAGTGTTTTGCATATATATTATGGCGCACTCATGAACACAATGTTCTTGAAAACTCAGAAGAGGGTTTCAGATCCCCTGGAACTGGAATTACAGACAGTTGTTAGCTGTCATATGGGTGCTGGGAACTGAATCCAGTCCTCTGTAAGAGCAGCCAGGGCACCTAATCACTGAGCCATCTCTCTGCTCTCCACCTGCCCAACCCCTTCGCTTTTTGTTTTGTTTTGTTTTTTTCAAGACGAGGTCTCATGTAACCTAGGTTGGCAGTGTGGCCTGGAACTTGGTATATATCTAAGGCTGACTTTGAACTCCTGGCTCCCACTTTCATCCCACTTTCATCTCCCAAGTGCCAGAGCTATGGCATGTGCCACCACACCCAGCTTATATAGAAAGATTACTTTTTTTTCTCCCAAGCACTGGGGATTGGACCTAGGACCTTGCACATACTGGGCAAGTGTTCTACCACTGAGCTATATATCTGCAGCTGTCTGGACTGAGATGTTTGTTTGTTTTGAGACATGTCTCCTTATAGCCTCGGCTAACCTAGAACGTATTACATAGACCAGGCTGGCCTCAAATTCACAGAAGTCTAGTCTGCCTGCCTCTGCCTCCTGAGTGTTAGGACTAAAGGTATGCACAACTATGCCTGGGTTTGAACCAAGATTTTTTATTACGGCACTCTCTACCTACCTCAGGGCTGCAGAATCAGGACCTAGGCTCCACAAGGCCCTTGAGCTGCCTGAGTACAAGAATCTCCATTTTCAAAGATGTAGAAACATGGGCTCAGGTCACTCTAGCCCTGGCTCAGCTGAGCTACATTCCCATCCTAGGAGCAAATACTTTTGAGTAGTTATATGTATGCCATATAATACACATTCAATAAACTTTTACTTTATATATTTTTAAAAACAGAGTCTCATGTCTCCTAGGCTGGTCTCGAACTTACTCTGTAGCTGAGAATGACCTTTAACTCCTGATCTTCCTGCTTCAGTCTCCTAAGTACTAGGATTACAAGCTTTTACCACCATACCTGGTTACCAGTTTATGCAGTGTAGGAATGGAGCCCGGGGCTTCATGCATGCTAGTCAAGCATTCTGCCATCCAAGCTATATCCCAGGCCCTCAATAAACCCCTTGCTTTTAAATTTTAAAAAAATTATATTTACTTATTAGTTTTAGTGTATGTGTGTGTGTGATATGCACACACCACGGTGCATTTATGGAGGTCAGAGGACAACTTGTGGGAGTTGGTCCTTCCCTTCACCATGTGGACTCTGGGAATCCAACTCAGTTTGTCAGGCTTGGTGGCAAGAGCTTTTACCTCTGAGTCATCTTGTTGTTAAACAAGTACTTGAATTACTCCCCTGCGATAGTATGGAAGTTTCTCATTAGGATGTGTGAATATTTATTTATTTATTTATTTATTTATCACTGGCCCAGGGATTTTATATAAAAGGGGCTACTCAGTTGGGTCCAGCCCTACAGTTATTCTGGATTAGGAGGGTCCTTAGTGGGGAGGCTTAACTAGAAGGTGGCCTATAGGAGAGCAGGAGAGGATCTTTCCAGTCCAGCTCTTGGCCCTGCTTGAAAACAGAAGTTAACTCTGAGTCCTGAGGCCAGCTGGGAGTAAGGGGGCCACTCTAAGGATGATCTTCTGTCGGTCAGAGTACTGGGCTTCTTTGTAACCAGCTATGCTGTGTCTCTTTGGCATTTTTGAGCCTTTCCTTACATTAGGACATTCCAGCCTTGCCTTAGCCCCAGCGCAGCATAGAGAGAAAAGACAGTGATGTGTGCAAGGAACATGGCAGTCAGGGAGAACCAGAGTGTGATCCCGGGAGGTAAGACATATCTTGAGGGGAACAATGTAATTACACTAAAATGATTTAGCCAAACAACACAACCTTAAGTGCTGCCACCCAAGTCTCACAGCTCTATAACTTTAAAAGCTCTGATTGGTTTGAACGTAATTGGTAACAATGACCTGGCATTTACTAAGCAACATCTAATGGAGCCCAATGGCTCTGTGAAGCTTGGTTCCACCAAGTTGGGGAAAATATCATACTTTGGGTTTTCCCTAAGCATAGGACATGAACAACTTCTCTGGAACGACTCTTCCAGCTCTAAGGAACAACCTACAGAATCAAATACTGTCCAAAGATTGATCATTAATACTTGCATCAAACAAGATCATGATCAAAAGGAGGAAATGTGAAAATAAAAGGGGAAACTATGATTAAAAAAAAAAAGAAGCATCCTGAGGCAAGAGCAGGGGACAGCTTAAACGTTTTTGCACTGCCCACCTTTGCAAAATATGTTCACTTTTATTGAAGAAAATCAGAAATGTCTTCTCATCACATCCTTATTGAAGGGGTTTTGGTATCAATTGATCAACAGGCTTTCTCTTGTAGTTTTCTTAAACATATATATGTATATGTGTATATATATATATATATATATATATATATATATATATTTTTTTTTTTTTTTTTTTACGTTTATTTACTTGTGTGTGTGGGCATATGAGGGTCAGAAGACAGCCACTGGGAGTTGGTTCTCTCTTTCTATCAAATGGGTTCCAGGGACTGAATTCAAGTTGTCAGGTTTTTAGGCAGTTGCCTTTACCAACTGAGCCATCTCACCAATGCACTTAAACATATTTTAACTATCTACTGAATGCCGCATACTGAGGACCCATGTTGGAAGACACGGATGGGCCTTGCTTACCAGATGTTGAGTGAGTCCATGGTCTGGGATGACCCAGGGCCACTGCACCCTCCTTCTGTGCCCTCCCTAAGGCTGTGCAGTGGAGACTCCCTATTTGAACATGATGAGAACACCTTGCAGGTTTCTGAACTCTCGTCCCCTGGCTGGCCTCAGGTCCCACCCTCACAGTTTGGGACTGCAGAACCAGATGAGGTACGAGAACGGGGCAGAGCACACACACTTCCCGGTGCTTTGATGAGTACTGACTTTCATTATCCTAGAAGTCTTACCTTTTACATTTTTATTTGATTTATTTTATGGTGTTTTTTGTTTTTTGTTTGTTTGTTTGCAAGCTGAGAATAGAACCCAGGGCTTTGTGCATACTAGGCAAGTTCTCCCTCTCAGAGAACCACACCCCAGCTCAAAGCCTTGCCGTCTATAATTGCCCATACTATGACCACATCTTACTGTGGCAGCATCTGTGAGACCCCAGACCCAGGACAGCAACCCTGCAGTCCGCGGAGGTGCATGTGGAGGGTGGGGAGAGTTCACGACCCCAATGTTCTTATCTTTCCCTTCATGCTTCATCACCATTTATGGTGTTATTGGTGATTCATTTTTTTCAATGTCCTTAATAAGAAGGTGAATTTATCTCTCTTTTTCTCTTTCTTTGATTATTTATTTACTTATTTTAGGTTTTTGAGACAGGGTCTCCTTGTAGCTCCAGCTGGCCTGGAACTCACTATGTAGACCAGGCTGGCCTCAGTCTCACAGAGATCTACCTGCCTCTGCCTCTCAAGTTCTGGGACTAAATGTGTGTGCCACCACACTTGGCTTGTTTTTGTAGATTTGTGTGTGTGAGTGCAGTGCCCCCCAGAGGCCAGAAGAGGATGTCGGATTCCCTAGAGCTGGAGTCACAGGTGATTGTGAATCACCTAACATGAATGCTGGCAACCAAGCTTAGGTCTACTCGGGTCCTCCAGAACAGCAGCAAGCACTGTTAACTGCTGAGGCATCTCTCCAGCCCTCCCACCCCACTTTCTTTTTGAGACAGAGTCTGTCTATGTAACCTTGGACTGGAATTTAATACATAGTCTAAGCTGGCTCAATTGGAGCAATCCTAGTCTTCTGAGTGCTGGGATTCTAGGCATGAATTGTCAAATCCAGTTCAGAGCCCAAAGGTGAATTTTACTTCACTCTATTTCTGAACATCTAAGATAATGCCTAACACACAGCGAGAGCTCAACAAATATTTGTAAAATGAACAACAGTAGCAACTTTTAGTAATCTATTTTTTGGTTTCTTTGAGTGTTTCTTTGGCTTTTTGTGACAGCATCCCATTCTGTAGCCTAGGATAGCTTTGAATTTGAGTGAATCCTGGGATGATAGGTGAGAATCTATGCCTAGTATTGTCCCCTGACTCTTTCTTTTTTAAATTTTAATTTAATTAAACATATTTTATTTATTATTTTTATTCTTGCGTCTGAGCGTATTGCCTACATGTATACAAGTGCACCCATGTTTTACAATGCCGGAGGAGGTCAGAAGAGGGCATCGGATGTCCTGAAACTGAAGTTATGGATGGTTGTTAGCTGCCATGTGGGTGTTGGAAATTGAACCTGGGCCCTTTGCAAGAGCAGCCAGTGCTCTTAACTACTAAGTTACCTCTCCATCCCAGCCTCTGACTCTTTTTTAAAAAGACCCTTATTAATTTATTCTTTTAAGATTCATTTATTTTTGTTTTGTGTATGAGTGTTTTGCCTGCATGTATGTAACACATGTACTAGTACCCTCAGAGCCCAGAGTAGGGCACCAAATTCCCTGAAACTGGAGTTACGGATGATTATGAACTGCCATGGGAGTGCTGGGAACTGAACCTGAGTCGTCTGTAAGAGCAACATGAGCTCTCAACTGCTGAGCCATCTCTCCAGCCTCTGACCCCTGACTCCAGAAGCATACTCTCCAGTAGTGGCTTTTGTCCTCCAGAGCCCAGAGGGTGGGTCAGACTATACCTCCACCAGCTCTAGACTGTGCCAGCTGCCCCCTATGGATGTCCTGTCCCTGGCAGAAGGGACTGTTTTATAATCTGCCCTCCTCGTCTCTGGCCATCTCCCACTTCTCTGCTTCAGTTTCCAAACCTGTAGAATGATGATAATGAATAGCACCTTCTTTACAGAGCTGCTGAGAGACAACGTGAATTCATGTTTGCCAGTGGCTAACAGTTACATAGTGCTTACCAGATGTCCGACATTGCCCCGGGCTTTTACACTGATGAAGTCATCACATCTCAGGAGCCTGTTACTGATCCACATTACAGAGGAGAAACTGAGGCACAGAGGCCAAACATTTGGCCAAAGTCACCTGCACAGCTTAGGCTAGTAAGTGGCTGCAAGCTCGGTACAGGCAGTTCGTGTGACACTGGGTGGAGAAGGCGGGTGCAGAGTGTTTGCACAGTAGAGCAAGGACTCTGGTTATTTTCCTGGATGAGAGGGCCTCACCTAGTTCATTGTTGGGACAGCCCCAACCTCTTTCCCATTCCCATCCACCTAAGTGCCAAGTCTGGGTCCAACATTGGGGAAACTCCCAGGAGGAAGCATGGGGAATTCCTGCGATCACAGGAGACTCAAGGAGAGACACATTCTCAAGGAACTAACTCTTCAGTGCCTGCTTGGGCTTCTTTGAACAAGTGCCACCTCCAGCTTGGTCCAGAGGCCAGAATCTTCTTGAAGCAAGGTTAGCTGAAGGGTGCTTTGAGGGTGGGAGACCCTTAGGAGGAGTGGTGAAATGCTGGACACAATACACCTGTCCTTTGGCCTCTGGAAATCCTCCATGCTCTCTCTTGGGATCACCTCAGCTGGCAGCTCGGAAAAGCTGTGGACTGGGTTTGCACCCTGTGGGATGGGCTAAGGCCAAGAGGGAACCAAGGCCTGGGACCAGCTTCAGCCTCCAACACTGAACATTTGGTTCCACCTAGTGGCCTCTCATGTTCCTACTGTCCTAATGAAGCCGGGGTGCCCTTTCAAGCATTCGAATGTGTGTGTGTGTGTGTGTGTGTGTGTGTGTGTGTGTGTTGGTGGGGTATATGTACACCCATGTGTGAATGTGCCTGTGTTTGAGGTGTCCTGCTCTATCACTCTCTCTCTTATTCCCGAGACAAAGTCTCTCATTAAAGAGACTAGGTTGACTCAAACAAGTCCCAGCAATCACTCTGTCCCCACCCTCACTCCCATCCCCAGCACCGGAGTCACAGGTATATGAAGTCGTGCCTGGCTTTTCACGTGGGTGTTGGGATTTGAACTCAGGTCCTCGTGCTTGCATAGCAAGCTCTCTTACCCACTGAGCTGGTCCCCTAGACCCTCAAGGTTTCTAGAGTACCTACCAAGTACAAGTACAATATGCTATGGGGCATATTTGTGAATATAAGAGAGCAGCAGAGAATTAACTTTACCTCACTGAACACTGTGCCTTTGAAGCTCTGAGGGCCCCACAGCAGAAATGTGACTTCTGAGTCCTTGGCCTTTGGACTTGACCTCTCTGGTCTTTAGCTTCCACTTGTGAAAAATAGGAGTCAGTGTAGATCATTTTTAGGATCAAATTCAATGTTAAAATTCTATAAAGTACATAAAGGAGTTTGTAATGGTTTTATCTTAGAGTTTGATAAAGCTTCCTTTGGACCTCAGCTGTCATTTAGTAGCTGTGTGTCCTTGAATAAGTGACTTTATCTCTCTGAGCTTGTGTAACAAAGACTGTTAGTTATCTTGACTATTAGTTATCTTGAGTGTTAAGGACAGAGTTTGACACTTGGTGAATGTTCAGTACAGATCATGATGACTCTGTTTACCCAAATAACCACACACAATGACAGTAGCCTAATGTCATGGGAGTTGACATGACAGAAAGACAAGAATGACTGCGGGTCAGGTCCTTGGGTCAGTTCTCCAGTGGGGATTAGGGAAGCCCAGTTCTGAGCATAGACTCAACATGTGATGTTCAGGGTGGGGCCTTGTTCCTTCCTTCAAACTTCTTGAGGACATGAGATTTGTGGGGTCCCAGCTTCCTTCCGTCACTGAGATAGCCTGGTGTGGTGATGAAGCTGAGCTCCTGGATGAAATGCCAGACTTCAGACAGTTCCCTAAGAATCATCAGAGTCTTCAGACAGCCCTCCGGCAGCTCCCCGAGACTTCAGCAGAGGGTGGCTACTCCTTTTCTTTGTCTCGTCCTCCTTCTCCTTTCCTCCTGGGACTCCTATTTTTACACAGCATGTTGGTCCTACGGGGTAGGATGGCAATGTTCCTAGTCAGCAAGTCTTCTGGGAAAGCTGCTTCCAGATTGGGGATCTTGGTGGGTGTGGCCATTAATGTTTGCCAACAGATTGTGCCAGTGGCTTCCAGCTGGCCCTGTCTCATGTCTCCCCTGGCCTTTCTTCTCATCTGCAGAAACTACCTTCCGGCCACTCCATCCCAGTGGCCCCTGGTGCATGGAGTTCCACCTATGGCGAGCAAAGCCTTGTGTCCTTCTCCCACCTCTGAACTGCATAGGTGGAGCCTTGAGTTTTCTCATGTTCTCTGCAGCCTGCGTCCCTCTGTCCTGCTGACTCTCTGGGAATCTTTGCATCTCCCTGCCTAGCACTCCACCTTTCTGTCCGGCAGGAGCTCAAGAGCACATTCTGGACCCCTAAAGAAACTCGGTCAAGTTATTGCTCCTCTACCCACCTTCGAGATACCGACTCATTCCTCGGTCTAGCATACACAGCCTTTCTGCTCCCTGCTCTGCTGATCTCTTGCCTCTACCTCAATGTCCCCTTCCATCTCCCCTGCACTCCAGCTTCCTGCATCCCCACCTCCTGCACAGGAATCTTGCCCACTTTCACATAACCCAGTTCTTGCAAGCACTGTTTCTTTTGCTGGGAACAGCTTTCCATCCTTCCCTTGGGAGTCTGTCAGGCAAGCTCTCAGGTAGTTTTCAGGATTCATTCAAAAGTCACCTTTCTTTGGAGACCTAGACTGCTCCAGGCTCCTCTGGCCTCCCCCTGCATTGTGATTCCCCCACCCCCTTCATAGCAACCATCACACTGGGTTGTAATTATTGATTTGAATATTTATTTCCCCTCTGAACTGAAAGCTCCTTGGAGGCTGTACTTTGGCATTTTCGAATATTGAAGATGTGTCTGGATCATAGTACGGTGTGTTTTTATTTTATTGCTTCAGTGCTGGGTATGAAGCCCAAGGTCTTAATGTGCTAGGCAAACATTACCAACTCCCACTCCCACACCATAGTGGGTTGTTTAGAGTTTTGGCTTGTTCCTGCTTTCCTTGGGGAATTTGTGTGGCCGGGAGGAAAGCAGTGGGCTCTTGCCAATTGAGACCAGCATTGAGTTCAAAGGTTCTGGAGTCAGATCCATGTTCTAATCCTGGCTCTGCCTTGTGTTAGCTATGAAGCTAGTAATTGACTCATGCAACCTCATATCTCAAATCTTGGAAATGGGTCACAATAGCATTTACCCACTGAGCGTAGGTAGGACTCAACTGAACGGCACACCTAAATGTCCAACAATTTCAGTAGTTGTAATTCAGTTTTGATTTTGACTTAACAAATTATTTGTTATTTTTATTTTCATGTATATGAGTGTACTGCCTGCACGTATATAAGTGCATCCATGTTGTACGATGCTCATGGAGTTAGAAGAGGGCACCAGATCCCCTGGAAACTGGAGTTACTGACAGTTGTTAGCTGCCATGTGAGTGCTGGAACCAAATCTGGGTCCTCTGCAAGAGCAGCCAGTACTCTTAACCACCGAGCCATCTCTCTACAGTTCCAGGCTTTTTTTTTTCTTTAAACAGAGTCTTGCTATGCAGCCCAAGCTGGCCTCAAACTCTTATTCTTCTACCTCAGCCTCCTAAGCTCTAGAATTTAGACATGAGCCACCATGACATTTCGTTTTGAATGTAGGCGCTGCCTTAGAATTGGGTAGAATCAGGAGACCTGTCACCCAGTTCCAGTCTGCCCCCACTTCCCTTGGCAAGCAAACTACATTTCTCTGATTCCAGCACCCAGAGCATGTTCCTCTGAGGGCTGGTCAGTCGGACCTGCTGTGGTCTTGGAGCTTGAGTAAGGGGTGTGGTAGATGATGCATTGTGTGAGGGCTCACAGACTGCTCAGTGTCCAGCAGAGGGCCCTGACCAGACCATGACCAGCAGGGCAGAAGGGAGGGCCAGTCAAGCCAGACGCCTGACTGGAGGCGGACCCAGCAACCAGCTGTCGCTCTTAATTCCGTCCAGCACTCGGGTCCTTTGCCCTCACCTGCTTTCTCTGGGGCAGCTACATCCTTCTTCTCCGGCCATGCTGTGGCTGTGGCCCCTGGCTCTCGCTCTTACTGTGGTGTTGGCTGTGGAGCCGAGCAGGGTCTCTGGGGCTGCCTTCTCACCCTTGGGTGGGCATAGAACCACCGTCCAGGAGCAGCAGAGCCGATCCCGAAGAGGCACCAAGGACGAGGGGCCCAAGGAGGTACAGCATTATGTGCCTGAGGAGTGGGCTGAGTACCCGCGTCCCATCCACCCTGCTGGCCTGCAGCCCACCAAGCCCTTGATGGCCACCAGCCCCCATCCAGACAAGGATGGGGCCACCTCAGATAGTGGGCAGGAGCCGAGGGGCAACCTGACTGGGACGCCAAGTCAGAGGCTGCAGATTCAGAACCCCTTGTATCCAGTGACAGAGAGTTCTTACGCTGCCTATGCCATCATGCTTCTGGCCCTGGTGGTGTTTGCTGTGGGCATTGTGGGCAATCTGGCTGTCATGTGCATCGTGTGGCACAGCTACTACTTGAAGAGTGCTTGGAACGCCATCCTCGCCAGCCTGGCCCTCTGGGATTTCCTGGTCCTTTTCTTCTGCCTCCCTGTTGTCATCTTCAATGAGATCACCAAGCAGAGGCTGCTGGGGGACGTTTCTTGCCGGGCTGTGCCTTTCATAGAGGTGAGTGTGCCCTTCTAGAGCCCAGCTGTGGGGCTTCAGTCCAGGGAAGGGGCTCAAATCTCTGCAGAGCTCCAGAGGGCAGATCTGAGGGTGCACAGAACGCCAGAGCCCCGGGTTCCCGCTCAGCTAGCTTTCCCCATGTCATCGGAAGGAAACAAACTGTCAGGGAGGGAGACAAACAAAATCAAGGTTTCTGGAAGCTCTCGGGAAAGCAAGTCAGGCCAGGCAGCCGGCAGGTGTGCAAGGACCCTGTACCCGCCCAGCCAGGGGTCCGGGTTCAGGAGCAACCTCGGGGCAGGTCCCACCCCTTCCTCTGCTCCCCTGCGACCTCTCTCCAGCGGTTCCACCTCTGTCTTTGGACTCTGCTTTCTCTGCATGAGCCTGCTGCCTGCCCTGCATGCATGGTCTCCGCTCCTCACTGTACCCTAACAACCTACCAGCGCCCGTAGGAGATCCCAGTTTCCTACCAGCAGCCCTAGATGGGGTCAGTGTCCACTTTTTGTGGGTGAGAACACCAGGACAGGCCCTTCTTCCTTTCCTGACTGAAATTATCATCACCTTCAAGGCCATGTCCATCAGTCATCTTTTAAGACTTCTCTCTGAAAGGCAAGACCTACTTCCTGGTACCAGAGCCTGTGGAAACACTGTCAGCTCTGTCACTGACATTTTGGGTGTACATAGACAGGTCTCTTTTCCCACTCATTTCTTTATCTAGCAAGCATGAGGGTAAACCAGATGGCCTTTCTAGAGGTTTTGTAATTCTAAAATAGAGCACTGAACCCTTCTGTCTGGGAACTTCCATGTTAAGTATATAGTTGTGAAAGGGCTACGTAGACCACAGAGAAACAGCTTCATCAGATCACTGCACATATCTGCCCATGTGCGTGCATTTATTTCAGATCTAGGAGAGCTGTTCTTATCTGTGGTAGCCCACAACAGTGCTGTTATTCTTGATTCCTGGCTTTTAATTTAAAAAATTTTTTTTGAGACAAGGTCTCACTCTATAGCTCAGACTGTTGTGGAACTCACAATATAGCTTGAGTTGGCCTCAAATTTACAGTGATTCTCCCGCCTCTGCTTCCCAAGGCAGGATTACAGTTGTGTACTGTTTTAATTTTGTTTTTGTGATTTGTTTTGTTGAGACAAGATCTCATGTAGTCCAGGCTGACTCACAATCAAACTCAGTCTTCCTGCCTCAGCCTCCTGAAGGTTGGATTATAGGTCTGTACCATCACTCTTGGCAGGAGCATCCTTTTAAATCTCGGCTACACTGGGGTAGGGAGAGATGTGGGGGATAATAAAAACCAATGACCATAGCCTCTCGTGAAAGCTAATGTTCCTCCATGGATCCACTGCACAAACTGGACCTGCCTCACTGCAGAAGAAATCAAATCAGGAATAGGCACTGGACACAAGTCCTATTCATTCCACCCCAACTTGCTGTGTGTTAGTGATGATTTCAGCATTGGACACTCTCTATGTCTCAGGGTTGAAATGATCCTTTCCTGTCCTCCTAATTCAGGGAGACCATCTATTGGTGGCCCAAAGGTCCTCAACTTAATGGGAGACCCCACAACTCAACGTGGCCTTTGTATCTTATTGTTGTTTTTATGGTTCGAGAAAGGGTCTAATTATATAGCCCTGGCTAGTCTGGAGTTCACTGTATAGACCAGGCAAGCCTCAGACTCACAGAGATCCATGTGCTTCTGCCTACCAAGGACCAGAAATAAAGGAGAGCACCACCACACCTATGTATCTTCAGTACTCACTACTTAGCCTGTGTATCTTCAGTACTCACTACTGAGGTGAGCTAAATGTTTAGGCATACAGCTTTGGTATCAGACAGATGATATTAGAAACTGGGCTTTGGTCATTCCTAGCCAAGTGACCTTAGTAAGTTATTTATCCTGCCTAAACCTCAGTGTTTTCATCTAGGATAACAGTAACTATCTGAATGAGTTGAGAATTAAACCTAGGGCTTCACATACACTAAGCATGTGCTCTATCACTGAAGTCATGATTCTTTTTGTTATTGTTGTTTTGAGACAGAGTCTTACACTGTAATCCTGGTCAACTTGTTAAATAGCTCAGGCTCAAACTACTGGCAATTCTCTTCAGCCTTTCAAGGACTGGCTGAGATTATAGGCATGTACTACCAAGTCTGGCAGATTATTTTTCTGTTTGGTAGTACTTGGGACTGAACCCAGGGCTTTCCACATTCTAGGCAAGCATCCTACAACTGAGCTATACCCCCAGACCCACTTTTTTTAGTACTGGGGACCAAACTCAAAGCCTTGTGGATGTTAGGTCAGTACTCTACTGTTACTAGTGAGTTATATCTCCAGTCTTCATTATATGTATTTTGAGACTGTGTTACTAAGTTGCTCAGGCTAGACTTATACTCATTCTGTAGCACAGGCTTTTCATCCTTTTGCCTCAACCGCCCAATTAGCTGTGGTGTTGTAGGCCTATATAATCACGCCCAGCAGCCAGTCCCAATTTTACTTTTAAAAAAAATTTATTTTACATATATGAGTGCATTGCCTACATGTGTGTAAGTTTGCCCATATTGTGCAATGCCTGTGGAGGTCAGAACTGGAGTCATGGACAGTTGTTAGCCGTCATGTGGATGCTGGGAATTGAACCCAAGTCCTCTGCAAGAGCAGCCGGTGCTCTTAGCTCTTAACCACTGAGCCATTTCTCCAGCCCAATTTTCTTTTTTTTTTTGGACAAGATCTCATGTAGCTTGAGCTGGCCTCAAACTCAGAGGATGACCTTAAACTCCTGATCCTCCTGTTCCAGAGTGCTAGGATTATAGGTGCATGCAGCGACATCTGGCTAGCCTCAGTTCTTGAAGGATTAAGATGGGTAATGTCCACAGAGTGCTTAGAATAATTCAGTCTATGGTGGTTTTATTTGGGCATGGCCTAAGGGAAGAGAGAAGGAAGCAGGCACACAGGAGCTCTTGCTTGCACGTGGCTGTAGGCCACTGATGCTGTTCAGAACTCTCCCGCAGGGAGGACCTCAGGATGGCCCCTGGGAAGCAGCAGGGAGTTTGGAATGAAACTTGGAATAGTTTCTGAGTTGTAGGAAAGATGGAGTGAAAATGGTGCTTTGCTGGAGGTGAAGACTGTCCTCTGCAGGCCTGGGCTCCGCTGCCAAGAAAAGGGGTTGGGGGTTCTCACAAAGGACACTTGGTGGCAGTTCAAATAAGCCATGGATTGTGTTCCCCCAGCCA
Organism: Eospalax fontanierii; assembly: GCA_035773235.1. Taxonomy (NCBI): domain Eukaryota; kingdom Metazoa; phylum Chordata; class Mammalia; order Rodentia; family Spalacidae; genus Eospalax; species Eospalax fontanierii. The sequence continues at coordinate 59,098,610 of CM069535.1, forward strand.
GAAAGGGGAAAACCTTAGGCAGGAGGGGGAGAGAGGCTGAGCATTGGCTTGGGGCTCTCCTTTCATGCTACTTGGCACCTACTCCCTTCCTCTGGCTTCTTCCTCTTGGCTCACAGGACGATTTTCCTGTGTTCTGCCGGATAAACAGTGTATAAGGACTGGGTGGTGGGCTCAGGACGCTCAGCAGGCCTGCTTCCTATCCTGCTGGGCGGCTTAGGATGGGACAGGCAGGGTGAGAAAAAGCGAGAGTAGGCTGCATTCCTGGCACCTTTGCACAATGACCTCACAGGAGAAAGTTCAGAATTCAGAAGCTGAAAAAAAACAATAAACAAACCAGAATTTCCTCCCTTCTTCCTTGTGTCCTCCCTCCCTCCCTCCTTCCCTTTCTTTTTTTTTTTTTTGTATTTTATATTTTATTGTTTTTATTTTATGTGTATGAGTGTATTGTCTGCATGGATGTAAGTGCACGCATGTCATGCTGTGCCCTCGGAGGTCAGGAGAGGACGTTGGATCCCCTGGAACTGGAGTTACAGATGATTGTTAGCCACTATATGGGTGGGAACTGAACTTGGGTCTTCTGCTAGAGCAGCCAATACTCTTAACTACTGAGCCATCTCTCCAGTCCCCTTCCTTCCTTTTCTTTCTCCTTCTCTTTTGAGAGAGTCTCATGTAACCCAGACTGTCCTTGAACTTACTCTGTAGCCAGGGATGGCCTTGAACTCATGATCTTCCTGCTTCTGCCTCTCACGTGCTAGGATTACAGGCACATGCACCATCACACCTAGGCTAATAATACCCAGTTTCTATGGTTTTTTTGGGGTCTTTTTGACACAGGGTCTCCCTCTAATCTCAGCTGGCCTGGAGCTCGCAATGTAGACCAGGCTGGCCTTGAACTCACAGAGATCCGCCTGCTTCTGCCTCCAGAATGGTGGGATTAAAGACTTGCGCCACCACACCCAGCCAGTTTCTGTCTTTATGTCTTTGTCTTGACTCTTCCTTAGTGGTTCTCAAGTGTCTGAGGGAACAACAGGGTCTGTGGAAGACAGGTTAAGCATACTCCAGGTTGGGAAATGGAAAGAGGCACTGAGGGATGTGTACTTCAGTTTTCCCATTCATTAGCTGTATGATTGTGGGCAAGTCACTTTCCATGCCTGAGCTTCCATTTCTTCTGTATGATAGTTGGTTGAAGTTGTAGTTATTTGTTTTAAATTTTTAAAACGTATATATTTTTACTTTATGTGTATGAGTGTTTCGTCTGTTTATATATAATAAGTGCACCCATGTCATGCAATACCCATGGGATCAAAAAAGGCTGTTGGATCCTCTGGAACTGGAGTTATAGGTGGTTGTTAGCTGCTATGTGAGTGCTGGGAATTGAACCTTTGTCCTCTACAAGAACACCAAATCCCCTTAATCACTGAGCCATCTCAGGAATACTAGGCTTACAGTTGTGACATCATACCATGTACTTGATGTAGGGTTGGTGATGTATAGAAAGTACCTAATGGATGGAAACTGCTTCACCACCAACAGCTGTTTACCACTGTCGTCATCCTCCGCCTGTGTTGTCATTCAGGGCCTGATTCAGCCTGAACCCAGTGCTTCTTTGTTTGCTGCTTTAAGTGCTCAAATGAGTGCTCCTATCTTCTTCCATATTCTTTCCACAGGTCTCCTCCTTGGGAGTCACAACTTTCAGCCTCTGTGCCCTGGGTATAGACCGCTTCCACGTGGCCACCAGCACCCTACCCAAGGTGAGGCCCATTGAGCGCTGCCAGTCAATCCTGGCCAAACTGGCTGTCATCTGGGTGGGCTCCATGATGCTAGCTGTGCCTGAGCTCCTCCTATGGCAGTTAGCACAGGAGCCTGCCTCCGCCATGGGCACTGTGGACTCATGTGTCATGAAACCTTCAACCAACCTGCCTGAGTCCCTTTATTCACTAGTGATGACCTACCAGAATGCCCGCATGTGGTGGTACTTCGGCTGCTACTTCTGCCTGCCCATCCTCTTCACTGTCACCTGTCAGCTGGTGACGTGGCGAGTGCGGGGCCCACCGGGCAGGAAACCTGAGTGCCGAGCAGGCAAGCACGAGCAGTGTGAGAGCCAGCTCAACAGCACCGTGGTGGGCCTGACTGTGGTCTACGCCTTCTGCACACTTCCTGAAAACGTCTGCAACATCGTGGTGGCCTACCTCTCCACCGAGCTCACACGCCAGACCCTGGATCTCCTGGGCCTCATCAATCAGTTCTCCACCTTCTTCAAGGGTGCCATCACCCCCGTACTCCTCCTGTGCATCTGCAGGCCACTGGGCCAGGCCTTTCTGGACTGCTGCTGCTGCTGCTGCTGCGAAGAGTGTGGTGGGACCTCAGAGGCCTCAGCCACTGACGGCTCGGAAAGCAAACTCAAGACCGAAGTGTCCTCCTCCATCTACTTCCACAAGCCCAGGGAGTCACCCCCACTCTTGCCCCTGGGCACGCCTTGCTGATTCGAGGCATGAGCAAGATGGGCATGGGAGCAAGGGTAGAGCAGGCGGTGGGAGTCGGGGTACCATCCCAACTCTTCCCCAATATGTCTTACTTTGCCTCCCCATCTTGCTGTTTGGAGATGGACTTGGCTCATTTTGTCTAAGTTTGGGCTTAGCAAAACCCCACTGGCAAGAAGGTCATTCTTGTATCCTGAGGGGGCCTGTCATTCCTGTCCTTCCCACTGGTGGGTGGCAATCTCTCTAGGTCCTTAGAGCTGCCCAGACTCTCAGTCCAGCCAGCAGAGAGCCAGGACTTGACCTGCTGTCTCTTCAGCCTTGGACCTGACTATAGTTTAGCTGAGCCCCTTTCCAAGCATCCCTTCCCTATCCCCATCTAGACCCTCTTCTGGAGCAGCGACTGCACAGGGATGAGCCCCACCAAGCTCGGTATCCTACTCTCTAGCTCCGGCTGTCTCAACTCCAGAAACCTCCTCCCTTCTTCCAGAGGATTCTCTCACCTCTGTTCTTTCTCTGAGGTATCCCTGATTGCCTTATCCATGTCCCCACTCCCACTCATGTTAGGTGCTCCTGTAGAAGGCCCTTCTGGAGAAACAATAAACTAGGTAGCACTACCCCTGTGCCCACTGCACTTTCTTGGGCTATGCCTGGCTGTGCCCAGACACCCACCTGACCCTTTCCCATGGCTGGTCAGTGTCCAAGGGAGGCCTTTGGCCTGGGCCTATGGTTACTGTCCTGCCTTGAGGGCCTCCAAGGATGTTATAGCTTTTGAGACAGAGAAAAGGAAGGGCTTGGGGAGTTAGGGACTAAATCCTTATTCAGAACTAAACCCAGCCAGCCCTGGGAAGCCAGCCCACTTGTCTCTGGAGCCCCCACCTCGGTTCACCCTTTCTCCACAAAGCCCCCATTTGAGGGAATCCAGAGGCCTTCCCTTCATGAGCCACGGGGCTTCCCAGCCTCCCTCACTCGAACAGTGGCTCTTGTTCAGTTTCTTAGAATGGACTGTTTGGTCCTTAGACAGCCCAGCTGCCTGTCCCTTGCCTGCCCCCGCCACCCCATCATACCACCTTCCCAGCAGACCCTGTAGCTCCTCCCACTGGTTGCTGTTCTTGAAGTCATTTTCTCCAGCTCTGCCCCTGAGGCCCTTCCGAAGGACTCCCTATTCCCACTGTCCCATGAGATGCTGGGATGTCAATCAGAAGTAAAGCACAGCCTGGCCCACCAGAGTATCTTCCCCATTGGCCCACTTTCTCTGGAACTATTCTCCTTTTGTTGTTTTGGTTATTTTGTTTATTTTGGGACAGGGTCTCATGGTATAGGCCTAGCTGGCCTAGAACTTACTATGTAGACCAGGCTGGCCTGGAACTCACAGAGATCTGCCTGCCTCAAGAGAGCTAGGACTAAAGGTATGGGCCACCTTGCCTTGCTTGGAACTACCTTCTTTTCCTGGAGCTCAGATCTCGATTCCATGGAGATTCTTGCTCATCAGGCCAACCTAGAAATCTCTACCAGCACAGGCCCCCAAGGGCATGGGGTCCTGAGTGGCCTCCATTCTTCTCTGCCCAGTCGCCCATACCCCTGAGCCTCAGCCTGCCCAGTGCCCAAGTCTCCCTCCCTACCACTAGGGATCTGAACAGCCTTGTTCTCACTCCTTGGCACCCACCCTCCTGGGCCAGTGATGCTAGCTAGCCAAGAGAGAGGGAGGCCGTTGCTAAGTGATTGCGCTGCCATGCGCATAGCCTTTGTGCTGGAGAATGACACCCACCCATTTCTCGGCAGACCTGTTGCTACAGTGACCAAAGCCTTCAGCTTTGTCTTGGGTGGGGGAGCAAGGAAGGTTTTGGAGAGGGGTAAAGGTGGATCTGTGGCTCTGAGCAGAGCAGGCAAAGGGTGCTTCCCTCCCTTCACCACTCCCTACTCCAACGCTGCATGCACCAATAGCTTCCTAAAGGGAGAAGGACAGGGGCTGTGTGAGCCAAGGTGAAGCCCAGGGCGGGAAGAGAGCTAAGGATGGAAGACTCAGGAGTAGTGGGGTGGGGGAGCAACCTCAGCTTCCTGTTTGAGGGCCTCTTCCACAAAGGACACACTCTGGCCCCCTCCTGCCCACTGGCCAGCTTGGAGCTGAAGGGGAAGAGATGGTGGCTCTCAGACCCTGTTACTGCTGCTGCCGCTCAGGCATGCCAGCGTGAACGGCTTGCAGAATCAGTCAGCAGGCCAGCCGGCCTTGGGAAGGAGCCACTGTCCCTCCAGCTTGGCCTAGCTAGGGAACAATGTGAGATTTGTTGCTCAGGGGTTCCAGGCTTTGGTCGGGGGCAGGGGAGTTGGCTCAAGGTTGGACAGTAAACTTGAGCTGGGATGTTCGGGAAAAGAGGCTGACAGCTACAGTAGAACAGTTCTCAGACCCCGAAACCAGGTGGTAGAGGAAAGATGGAGCTATCTCAGCTCTACACGTTACCCTAGATCCTGAGTATACCTACTTAATAACAGTCTCAGCCTCCCCATCTAAGAAACAAACAATCCCTCTATCACAGGGGCCTATGGTCATTAAACGAGGCAAGATGTGTCACATGCTGGGGCTGTAGCTCAGTGGAAGACGGCTCACCTAGCCTGTTCAAGGCTGTGGGTTCTACCTCCACCCCTACCAAGGGGGAGAGGGAGGTGTCAACCACCTGGCATGGGTCTCACACCTTGCCTTCGGGAATTCAAATCTCTGGCAGTACAGGCCTTGGCTGGCCTGGAACTCACTATGTAGACCAGGCTGGCTTCAAACTCACAGATATCTACATGCCTCTGCCTCCCGAGTACTGGGATTTATTAAAGGTGTTATTACCACAGCTAGCATGGCCAAGTATTCTTATCTCATTCAGTTTTGGCATCAGAGGACCCAGACACGATGGCTTATGTATACTGTACTCATGGTCTGTTTTCACATTCAAGCTAAACAACCTCTTTAGCCCCTATTAGGGGCTGCCTGCAGGCAGGCATTGTGGAGGGCAATGCTTTTGCAGGGACTGATAAACAGCTCTTTCATCAAAACTCATCTGGAGAACAGAGGACCTGAGAGGACACTCAGTCCTGAAGAACCCTGATGGATGAGATCACTGGTCTTCTCCTATGTTCAGGCATACCTTGCAGCCAGCAGGGCCAAGAGGCAAGGCCTGGGTTCACTATCATCTTCCTTAACTGGGGTGGGGGAGTGGGGGGGAGGGTGTCACATCTTACACTCTCTAGGGGTTTGAGAGTCCCTTAGAATCTTTTAGCTGGTGGCAAATTCCAACCAGTTTTCCCTCAACTTTTTTTTTTTTTTTGCCATGCAGGACATGTAACCCAAGGCCTGGCCTTGTGTGTGCTAGGCCAGTGTTCTGCTACTAAACTAAATGCCCAGTCTTTCTTTAAATTCCTCCAGCAGCAGGAACTCCCCCTCTAGGCTGGGTACTTCTCTCATGGCAGGGGAGTGGCCCCAGAAAGATGTTTTGGCACTTACGGAGTGCAGGGCCTGGCCCAAACCCTCTCATAAGCAGGGAGCAAATGTGGCTGCCTCTTCCTGCAGTGGGGGCGGGTGGGGACTGCAGGGAGAAGAGATGGGAAGATCTGCAGGAGAGGAGAGGAAGAGTTGTGGGGGACGAGGGTCCATGGGGTGGGCTTACTATAAAACTGGGTCAAGAGGGCCTCACAGTTAAGCAAGCAGGCCCCACAGGTGCCTAGGTTGCAGCTGTGGGCATCATAGTGGGCTCTAGCAACACGTGAGGTAGGAGTTCAATCAGTAAAGAGAGGGTGGAGCCCCTCCCAGAAAACCAGTAGCATAGACACCAACCATCACAGCTAAGGAGGCTCTGCAGGCCCAGGTTACCCCTAGAGGACATTTAACTGCTTCCCACTGGGGACTGGAAAGGGATGGAAGCAGAGTTCAGGTTCTGGCCCAATCTTGGTTTCAGGGAAGCAACTGAGCGTGGAAGTGGCTGTGGAATGAATGGCTATAAAGAAAGAGAAGTTCAGTTTCACATGTGAACAATCGGCCAGAGCCTGCCACCAAGACCTGGGTCTGGGCAGTTGCTCTAACAGACCTGCTTACTATCACTTGGCCGCTGCCAGCGTACATGACGTGAAGGGAATGAGAAACTCCAGAGTCCAGATACACATGTGGGAGGCTGCTTTGTGAGGGGCCATTGTGTTTCCAGTGTGGCACGTGTTCCCTGTGGCTGTCCCAGTATGAGGGAGGTGCTGGTGTCCCTGTGGGTCCACTGATCAGTCCATAACATCTGCAGAAAACAAATGGCACCACATGCACCCCCAACACAAAATTGGTAATTTATTGTCATTATTAGGAGGCCAAAAAAAAAATGTACAGTTACAAGAATCATTTTCCAAACAGAGGTTAAATATGAGCTGAAAAGTGTAAAAAAGGAAGAGGAACATCATCACTTTACAAATCATTAAATTAAACAAACAAAAAGACAAACCCAAAGAACCAACCCCACATGCTGAGTTCTCTCCGTGTGCAACTCTGCTAAATGAGAACAGAAAATGAGGTGGGCCATGGAGGTGGGGGCTCTGGGCAGAGGCAGGAGCTGGGGCCAGGAGCGGCGGGGGTAGGATGGCTGGGACGGTATGTACACTGGCTTCCTGCCCCTTAGGCCCGGTGGTCTCTGGTACCTGGTTGAACCTGGTGGTCCTCTCAGGGCTGGGGGCAGAAAGGCTCCTGCCAACCTGTGGTATTCAGGCCCTACACTGGGAGGCAGAAACACCGTACAGGACATCGAGACGGCTACCAGTGTTCAGGTTAGTACCTGCTACCAGCGTCGGCCTCCACCTTTCTAGATCTGGGCTCGCCCCAAGCCAGCCCCACTTGTCTTCCCTTCTCTCCAGAACGCCCCTCCCAGGTCCTGATTGGCCCCTGCAGCATCGAATGGTTGATTTTAGTCTTTGCTTAAATTAAAAAATTAAAATATATATACATATATATACTGTACACACAGGACAATAACAGTGTTGAAAGGGAAGTAGAGGAGTGAGACAGGAAAGTGAGGCGGGCAGGCTGCGGGGCCAGGGCCGGGTGAAAGGACAGGGAGAGAGAAGAGAGAGAGGTTAGGGGACCAGATGGGGGCCAATTTATTTTACAATAAAAACAGGAGTTCAAACCTCAGCAGAATGGGACTCTAGGAGCCCCAGAGGGCCCTCCCCACGCGGGGTGAGGAAGGGTAGGCTTAAGGGGGGGACAACAGGGTGGGCGGGGAGCTCGGCTTCAGGTTAGGTGACTGCGGTCCCTGGTCCGAGGGCGAGTAGCCACAGTCTCAGCTTCTCCGTGACTTTGAATGTTGAATAAGCCACTGTAGGGTGATGTCTGAGGAGAGACAAGAGCGAGTCATGAGACCTCCCCACGCCGGCCACAATGGCCGCGGACAGCTTAGGAGGTAGGAGCCATAAGTCCAGGCTCCCCAAGTTGTATCTGGGATCAAGCCTAGAGCTGCGCCTCCCTAAATAGCCCCAGTCTACTGGCAGGAAAGACACAAAGCCCCAGCAAGCAAACAGAAGGGGCCTGGAGCACCTGGTCCAACCCTATGATAATCTCAGAAGTGAGCAAGCGGGAGTGGGGGGCTGAAGATACACTAAAGAGGCAAGGCTGGGGTGATGCTCAGAACTGGGGCCCCTAGCTGCCTACTACACCCAAGGACTGAGGACAAGCTGCAGGGCAGGAACTTTCCCGAGTCCTGTGCTAAGACACCCGCAGCCTCTCCTCTCCCTTCCCGAACGCCGCTGGTGTACAGTGCCGGCAGCTTTCCAAACCCACACACCTATGTTGTCCTTCTCTTTGCAGGAGATGGAGTAGCAGCAGATCTCTCGGTCCTGGATAGCAGACAGATTCCTGGGGGGAGACCAGAGCGGAGTCTGCTGAGGCTGGGGCTTCCCGGGGACTGGGCCAGGGGAGGACAAGGTCTTTTTCTAGCTCAAGAGGGTGAGGCTCCCCGAAGGAAGGATGTGTTCTGCTGCCACCATGTGGTGAATACTGAGAACAGCAACAAGCCCAGCCCAGGAGTGTTGACAGCTGGGGAATTTGGGGGAACAGAAGCACACAAAGACAGGCTACCCAGCTCACATTTTCTCAATCAGCTCTTTCTCATCTAGGGCTCCTGGGAGGTCTCGCTTGTTACCCAGGACTAAGACCTATGGAGGAGGGAAGATGAGGAAGATTAGGTCAAGGACATCCCCACATGCTCTTTGCTCTTGCCCCCATCACTTCTGGCTAGTTCCCTCTCCCACCCGCTCCATCACTGGCTGACCGGGATGCCCTGCAGCTGTGGCTTGTCCAGCAGGTTGTGGAGCTCATTCTTGGAGGCCTCAATCTTCTCCTGGTCGGCGGCATCCACCATATACCTGGGGAAGGCAGGCGGAGACAGCATGTGGACACCATGAGCTGAGAGCAAGTGGGCAGAGTTGCTGCTGAGGGGTCAGAACACCTCTGGATCCAGCCGGGTCACCTCTGGAGCCATGGGCCACCCTGGGTTGGCTCAGAGAATGCTTTCCCAGTCCATGGGAGTAAAGCACTGCAGGCTTCTTGATCCTGTCTCTGTGGAAGTTGCTATGTGGCAAGGCTGAGGCGGGTAGGATTAGCTGTAAGACTAGCTCAAAGTGACCTACTTACATTTTCATGGAAAGCCTAGATAAGGCTAGAGTGGAAAAGCTAAGGAGACCTCTCCCCAAAAAGGCGGGGCAAGGTACTTGTTTCTTAAAAATCAGATTTAAGCAGAGTGTGGCGGTGCTTTTCATCCCAGCACCTGGGAAGCTGAGGCAGGCAAATCTCTGTGAATTCAAGGCCAGCCTGATCTATACAGTGAGTCCAGGCCAGCCAGGGCTACATAGTAAGATCTTGCCTCAAAAACTAAATAAACTAAACTAAAATAAGGAAAACTAAAGAATCTATTGACTGGCTGAACATACATGTTGAGTGTGTTTTTTTCTACCCTGTTTGTGGCACTAGAGTTGAACCCAAGGACTTGCACACATTAGGCAAGAGCTACATTCCCAGTCTGGATAAAATTAACAAGGGGAAGAATCATTTAAACCATTCAAAATTCAAGACATGGTGATGTGGGGTCAGAGACAGGGAGGCACTGAGAGGTGTTTCACATTCTGGCTCTAGGATTGGGTGGTGGGTCCAGGGTGTTTATTCACTAAAACAGCATGCAAAAATAAAGGCAGGCCCGTTCTGGACAGTGGGCATGAACGATATCTATGCACTCCGAACCAAGCCTGAAGTTCTTGCAGGTGGGAGGGCAGGGACACTACCAAGTCTACTCACACAATGGCGCTCACTCCTCTGCAGTAGCGCTCCCACATGCTGCGAAAACGGGGCTGTCCCCCGATGTCCCAGAGCTAAGTGAGAAGAGCGGAGGGAGAGGTGGTCTCAGGAGCGGGCAGACAACTGAAATGCACCTGTGCTCTCAAGCCTCCCTCTTGCCCCGTTCCCCCCAGGAAGGGGTCACCTCCTCTCTCCCATTCCTCTACCTCTCACACCTTCAACCCCCTCCTTGCAGCTCCCAACTAACAGGACCCAACTCTGCCCTCCCCTGGCTGGCTCTTCTCAGGGGCCTCCGTCACCCTCCCAACACGGGTGGTCCTCTGTAGCCCCTCACTCCTGCAGATCAGCCTCCTGCCCTCACCTTGATGGTCACATTCCCTTTGGTGATTTTGCGCATGTTGAAACCCACGGTGGGGATCATGTCCTCATTGAACTGTCCTGACTGGAAAGAAAAGCCAGAATTGGAAAAGATGTAAGCATCAACTGGATCCAGATGTGCCTCCCTGGTGGGCACAGACCAAGAGGCTGCAGGGTGACATATCAGTCAGTCTAGAGCAGCTCTCAGATTTTTCATGAGAGGGCTCACAATGTCCCCTGCTCTCAGGCAGGGTGGGTGATAACCAACCCAGGTGCCATCTATAACTGGAGTGCTACCTGAAAGCGGCCCATCTTCCATAAACAACTTCAAAATCTCTCAGTTTAGACTGGGAGAAAGTTCTTCTCAAGGCCTAACTATAGTTTTTGTTAACTGTGTTTATTTTCCAATGAGGTTAAGAGGGGAGAATAAATTACATTCCAGGAAAAGAACCTTGACACAAGAGGCATGTCAAGGAAAACAAACGTATTTTCAAACTAGTAGTAAACAGTTTACAAAGTTGAGGTGGAGGAGGTAAATTTGCCACTCCCCAAATGCAACACATACTAAACACATCAGGATTATTCATAATGTTGGCTTCTTTGTACTATACCCATTTGTTAGGATGGAAAATGTATATAGAGTATTCTCTATAACTCTACATATGTGTCTCACTACTAGGCCAAACGCTTCCTGAAGAGAGGCGAAAGGTGTGCAGGAGTAACAGCATTAGTGTTTGCTGAATACCTGGGAGTTGACAGGAATTCCATTTCCCGTGATTCCTTTCAAGTTCTAGTAATTTTCACTCCTTCCCTATACATTGTTACTGAAATCTCTGGATTGTTCTAAACAAGCCACAGGCTTCAGGTAAGGCCAGACCCAACTCTTCCCAGGCCACCTTCACATTCCCAGGTAGGAAGAGGAGAAGCAGGTTGAGGGCTGATGAGGGTAACCACGTGCTTTCACCACGTCCTTCCCTCCTACCAGAGGGTAGACTAACTTGCTTGAGTCCAGTACAGAGGCCAGGAGCTCTGAACAGCAGCCAAGGGGCAGGAGATGACCAGCTCTCACTCAGTGCCTGGAAGCCTCAGTTCAGTAGCCAAGGTCCTTACTGAATGAGTGTGGTGTGTCACTCACTCCCTTGTATCTGCAGGAATCGCCCAACGCCCAGTGACAAGGTACAGCAAGGATTCATCTGAGAGCCACAGCTGGGCTTTGGAGATCCCCTGAAACCTCTGTAAGTCATCCTTTGATAGCCACAGGGGTTGGTTCCAGGGCCCTCCAGGAGCACCAAAACCTGTAGATGCTCTAGTCTCTGCACAGTAATAGCAGAGTAAGTTATCACAGGGTGGCACCCTCCTGAAATCTCAGCACTCCAAGGTGAGCCTCCACTACAAAGTTTGAGGCCAGCCTGGGCTATATGAGACTATTTTAGTTCATTAGTATGTGTGTTGTGTGCATGAGTGCAGGTTCATCCATGTGTGTGAAGGTCAGAGGATAACTCTGGGGAGTCAGTTCTCTCTTGCTACCTTTGTGGGACCGGGAGATCAAAATTAGATTGTCATGCATGTGCACAAGTACCTCTACCTGATGGAGCAATCTTGCTGACTCTTACCATGGACTTTTAATCATCTCTGGGTTATTTATAACACAGTGGAAATGCCACATAGATAGTCATTATACTGTTCTTGGCGGGCCCCAAACTTGCAGCCAATCTCCCTGTCTCTCCCTCCCAAATACCACCATGCTCAGTACTCTAACAACAAAAGTAAAAACTATGTTCATGTTTAATGTACACAATGTTTTCTTTTGTCTTTGTAAATGAGGTTTTCCTATATTGCCCAGCCTAGCTTAGAGATAACTTTATGGCTATACCACCTTGAAAGTACCCGATCTTGTTTGATTTCAGAAGCTAAACAGGGTCTGGCCTCATTGGTACTTAGACGGGAGACAGTTCCTGCAGTCAAGTGATCCTCCTGCCTCAGTCTCCTGAACAACTGGGACTGTAGGTATACTGATGATGCACTTGGCGTTTCCCAAATATTCAGGCCCTTAGGTGGTTGAAAACAGATGCAGAACCTGCTTAGAAAGAAGACTGATGTAGGCTGTTCTGGGGAGAAGGCCCCCAACTCTCTCATGTATTTAAAAGGGTCAGGAGCCCCCAGAAGGTAGCATTCACCAAGGAGGGACTGTCCTGAGGATGGCTTTTCTTCAGGTTCCAGGGGAGAACTGAATGTGGGAAAATCACCCAAACCCTAGAAGCGTGGAGAGGCACTGGGATAGAGGTTGGACTCCATGCTCATCCCAGATGTTAACTATAACAGGAGGAAGTGTTCTCTGATCTCCAGGACTCGGGAATACAGCTCACAAAGTACCTGGGAAGGTTTTCATGCATCGTCAATCTTTGGGAACTAGAATCATATGCTCCCAAAGAAATGAGAGTTGAGTCTGACAGAATGTAACCCTGGTAAATTGTGATGTTAGGAGACTTCAGACATCCAGGTCTTCCAGCATCTGGACTTTCTGTTCAGCTGGAGCTAGGTTCATTCAGACTATGATTTGATTTCCCTGCTAATGACTCACGAATTCCACCAGTAAGGATGAAGTAGCCTTAAGTCATGTAGCTCAAACTCTTGTCTCACACCTGAACCCTCTGTAGCTCATTCCTTCTTTGTCTCTACCTCCCTGGAGCTGAGATTAGGGGTATGTGCCACCATGCTCAGTTTAAGGTGGTGCTGGGGATTGAACTCAAAAGCGTTGTGCACGTTAGGCAAGCACACTACCAACTAAGCTACATCCCTAACTCCTCCTCCTTTATTTTTTTTGAGATTAAGTAGCTCAGGCTGGCCTCCAACTCCTAATCCTCCTGCCTTAGCCCCTCCTCCGCCTGCCCTCCAGTAGCTGGGATTAAAGGTGTTTACCACTGTGCCAGGTTTCCATCTAGTCCTTCTTGAGTCAGCTCCAACTATCAGAAAATTCTTTTAAGTCAAAAATTCATCTGACTATAACTTCTATCCTTTGTTCTTTAGTCCTTTTGGGTATCTGCAGTGACAGCCTTTCATATTTTTGAACAATTGAAATGATCTTCTTGTTGGGTGTGGCAGCACATGTCTTTAGTCCTAACAATAAGGAAACTGAGGCAGGATCAAGAGTTTTGCAGGATCTAGAGTTTGGGACTGGCCCAAGTTAGACAGTAAGACTCTGTGTCACAGAAAAACAGAGAAAGAGAATGATCTTGCTTCTCTCGGGCAAAAACATCTCTCACTCTTCTAGCATTGCAACTTTTCCAGAACTCAGAGTTTTAGTTTCGTAGATGCACTGTAACACCTCTCTACATAATTTCTTTCCAGTTCACATTAACCTGCTGAGCAGCTGGGCTCAGTCAACTAAATTTCTATTCATAGCCAGATCTCATAGAGCAGGGAGAAAATCTAAGAGGAGGAGTGCCGAGACAAACAGAGACCAAGAGAGCTGGCAAAGGTGATTCAGAAAGCCAGTGGTGGGCATGGGCAGAGAGCCCAGGGGTCACAATTCTGCTTTCTGTGGTTGTATAGGTAGTGGTGGATTGCCTGTGGGGAGCGTTGGTGGTCTGAGAACACTGGTGTTACCCAGATGCAGTCCCTAGGAAGTGGTTCTACATGCAGGGTCTCTTTAGAGAAGCGAAATTTGGCCTGCTCTTTTAGTGATGAATGCATTATTCAAACGGAATATATGAACCGAGGAGGGGACATGCTGAACATCATAGTAACTCTTTTTTTGACCAAAATCTCTTTATATAGCCCAGGCTGGCCTCAAACTTGGGATACTCCTGCCTCAACATCCTGCATGCTAGGATTATAGGCATGTTCCATCATGGCTGGCTTCAAAGAAATGCTTGACCCTGGCAGAAGAATTTGAGAATTCCGTCTCCCTGATGTGTCATAGCCTTCCACTCTCTGGATTTGATGTTGGCCTTGAGGGGTGGATCCATGGCAAGGAATTAAACCCATGTGGGTATCTGTGGATCCCTGTTCGGATGCATAGCTTCCCCAGGGACAGGTGATACCTAGGCTGAACCCAAGCACTTGTTCATTCTCTTGAGAAATACCATGGACATCTCCCAGACCCAAATGCCCCAGACCTGCAGAGTCAGGTGGGAATCCAGGTGTTGGTTTCCTACTCTCACAGCCCAAGAGGCAACTCAACACCAAGTTTAACTAGGGGGGTTTCCGATCCTAGGGGCACAGCATGGCAGGCAGGAGGCCAGGGCCATTAGTTCAGAAAGGCATTATGCCTGAAGTCTCAGCAGAGGACCTGTGGGATGAGAAGCCAGGGGACACTGGTGGAGGAGTGGGCAGAGGGCAAGAGCCGAGCACATTTCAGGGAGAAAGCCCATGCACAATCACATGACCATGAAGTCTCGGTCTCTCCAGCTCTCCATTCACCCAATGTAGTAACGTATGGAAGGGGGTGGGCTCCCTGTTGAGATGTTGAGGCCTGTGGGGCCTCAAGGTTGGACAACGATACAGGCAAGTGGTGGTACCTAGGCTGGCTAGCCACATATCTTTGCAGACCTATCACATCAGCATTTTTTATCTGCTAATCTTGCTAACTCGAATTTCTTGGAAAATTCATCTCAGGGACTGGGGCTAGGTCCCAGGACAAAGTAGGCCCCTGTCCCAAGACTTCCTTGGTCCCACAAGCCCAGTCCTGCCTGGCTCTGAAATACAGGCCGCAGCCATAGTAATGGCTCAGCTCACACACCCAGGCAGCTCATCTTCCTCCTTTTTTAAAGAGAAATTTTAACTCCTTCCCCACCATCCCTCTGGCACAGAGAGAAGACTGCTACCGTACCCTCCTCGGTCCTGTCTTCTTAAAGCCCGGGAGCTGCTCTCTCCCATGTTCCCAGGTGGACAGCGCCCCGCTGGCCCATCCTCTCGGGTCCAGAGTGCCTCCTCCAGCAACTTCTGAGGCAGGCGGGTCTCCCAACTCCCTTTACGGTGCCATCCTCCCCGGACCCCGGCGACGCCGCATGTCCGGGACAGGTTCCGGGGAGGAGGAGTCTGGGCTTGAGCCAGGGTCTCATCTGACTCCCCTGCCCCTGGGGATACCTCCCCCCACCCAAATGGGATCTGGGCTTTCTCGTCCAGCAAGAAGGGATAGAGCCCTCGGGGTGGGGCTGGGCTTGTCCGGGCATCCTCACTAGCCGCTCCGGCCGCGCGTCCCGTGACCCTCCACCAGCGGAGCGGAAAGGCCCGGGCACTTTCGCCCCGTCATGCCCCCTTGTGCGCGAGCCCCGGGGCCCTGGCTCAGGCTGCAGGGTGTCCCTACTGCCAGGAGACCCCTGGGTGCCTCCAGCCCCGAGACACCAGCTGTCTTCAACACCCTGCACCCAGCCTTGCCACCCAGCTCAGGCCGCGCCACCCGCTCCTCCAAGAGCCGTGCTAGGCCCCAAGCGCCCGGAGCCGGCTCCTCCCCCGGCCGGCGCCCGGCGGTGCCCGGCCACGCCAGGCGGCGACCCCGAAAGCCCAGGGCGCGGCGCGCGGCCCTCATACCGCGATCACGTTGACGAAGGTGGTCTTGCCCGAGTACTGCAGCCCCACCAGCGTGAGCTCCATCTCCTCCTTCCAGAACAGGGCCTTGAACCAGTCCAGCAGCTTGTTGAACAAAGCGATCATGGTCGCTGCCGCCGGCCGCGCCCGGTGCCGGGTCCCCGCCGCCCTCGCTGCCCTCGCGCTGCGGCCCCGAGCGGCCCCTCCCCGCTGCGGCCCGGGTCCCGGCTCGGTGCGGGCGGAGGCTGGAGCTCGGCGGCGGACGGCTCTGCCCGCGGATCCGCTCGCCGATGGGTGTGGCCTCGGCGCCTCCCCGCCGCCGCCCTCCCGCGGGCCCGGCCGCGTCCTGCTCGCACCCGAGCGCGCGCTCCAGCCCTGCGCGCGGCCCGGGCCAGCGCCCGCGGGCGGGGCGGCGGGTGTCCGCAGCCTCCGGGAAGAGGATGACTGGCAGCTGGTGTGGCGGGGCGCTCCGGGAGGAGGCTGTAATTGTTTTCCCTCCTGCCCCTGCTTGCCCCGCCCTGACTGCACCCCTTTCTGTCTGAAAGGGTGGTCGCTCCGAGGTGGGAGACGTCCGGGTTAAGCCAGACTGAAGAACCGTGGGATAATCAGCTCTCCAGGAAAGGGAGGCAACGCAGAGTTTTGTTCCCTGAATCCTTGCCTCTGAGCATCCCTGGGTACCGAGTCCCATCTTCCAAAATGCCACGGAGAGTAACAGGATTTGGATCTTTTAATACTCCATCTTGTTTTGTTAACCAGTTTGCCCAGGGCACTTGTTTAGGAAGCCCAAAGTGAAATAATGTTTGAACTTGATGCTGATCTTTACCAGTGTTGCCACCATCTGGCAACAAGACAAAATCCTGGCAGGGCATTGATTCCCAGTGAACAACATCAGGGGCAAAGGAAAATGTGTGCTGTTTTGGTAGAAAGCAGTTGTTTTTTTGTTTTTTTTTTTGTTGTTGTTTTTTCTTCCAGAGCAGAACCGATAGTGGGTGATGGCAGGCCTTCCAAGATGTCCTCCCTAGCCCTTTGCAGAAACAAACCATAGGGCCTGTTCAGCCACAGGCTGACCACCCTAACAGGGCTGTAGTACCCTGGTCCGAGGATCTGAGGCAGGTGGGCCCCTTCTACAGTGATTCCCCCACCCCCCTTGCTCCTTGGGATTCAGTTTTCAAGTCTACTAAGGTCTGTTGTCCTAGCCAAAGATGAATAAACTGTTAACATAATAAACTGTATCTACTCAGTTTATTAAACTTAAATCTACTCAGATCCCAAATGGTCAATAACTGCCAGAGTAGAAGAATCACATCTTATGCCAGTCTATTGTTCTAGCTTTTAAGTACCATCTGTCTGGCCTCTGCCCTTTATACATTCTTCCATAGCACCTAAGGTACATGCTACGGTCTGATTTTTTAAAATTAATTTTAAAGTTAACATGAAAAGAAATAGGCTTATTTCATTGCTCTAAATTTCTGTGTCCTTTCCCCAAATTCATGTTGAAATCCTAATCCCTAAAGTGATGACCTTTGGAGGTTGGGCCTTTGGTATGTGATTGGATCATGAAGATGGGGCCTTCTTAAATAAGATTAGTGATTAGTACATATATATATATGTGTGTGTGTGTGTGTGTGTGTGTGTGTGTGT
The DNA here is from genome assembly GCA_035773235.1 of Eospalax fontanierii. Classification (NCBI taxonomy): domain Eukaryota; kingdom Metazoa; phylum Chordata; class Mammalia; order Rodentia; family Spalacidae; genus Eospalax; species Eospalax fontanierii. The sequence continues at coordinate 59,115,914 of CM069535.1, forward strand.
GTGTATGCAGAGAGAGAGAAAGAGAGAGAGAGAGAGAGACCAAGATCCAAGACTCAGAACCCATACCTCTCCTATCATAAAGTCACAAAGAGGAGACTGTTCTTTATAAGCTAAAAAGAGGTTTCTAACACAATCTACTGGCACCTTGATCGTGGGCTTCTCAGCCTTCAAACCATGAGAAACAAATTTCTGTTGTTTATAAGTCACCCAGTGTGTAGGGCTTTGTTATAGCAGCCTGAATGGGTCAGGTAATACCTCTGTGTCTCACTTCCTACATAAACTGCACTTTGTCTTGTGTCCTTGAAAGTTGTGGAAAAGAGTCTATCCCAGGGGCAAAGAGCTGCAGCCTGTTCCTGCTCCACTGAGCCTTACTCTGTTGCCAGAGAGAGCCCTAGAGACTTAAAAAAGATGGAAAGGACTAATCAGCCACCCAGGAAGTCTTTATTTTTTCTAGTTGGTTGCTTTTCCAGAGTTTGTACCCTCTGGAACAGGGTCGGGTGACAATGCGGGGAGGGTGCCCGTGGGGCTATGCAATTGCTCTCTTCCAGACTGGCTCTAAGCTCATGGCAGCATCGGGCCCTTAAGAGCTCGCTGCCTAGCTTGGGCAGCAGAGACTGTGGCACCTTTCGCGGGGCTTAGGAAAGTGGAGGTGCAGGTGCGCCAACCCCAGGGCTAAAGAAGCAGAATGCCTGTATAAGGCTAGGCAGAAGAATTAAGGATTCTAACATTAGCTGAAGCACTGCACTTGACTTTGTTGTTTTTCAGTTTCTTGGGCTTTGGGGTTGTTTTTGAGACAGGGTCTTATTTAGTCCAGGCTAGTCCAGAATTTCTGCCTCCAACTCCCAAGTGTTGGATCATAGTCTTGTGCCATCATGACAAGCAGCATTCCATTTTCTTCAGAAAGTTGCCAGTCACTTACCAGGACCAGCTCCTTGGGGTTTCTACAGAGGGCTAGTGCCAGCCACAGCAGATCTCGGGAGCTGGGGACCAGACAGCAGGAATGGTATCTCGCCTTCTGTTCCCATTAGCCAGTCCAAACTGGGTCAAGGAAAACTCCTAAGTTTTGTTTGACTTTCTGGGGTATAGAGTTGAACTCTGGGGTCCCCTGGGAATTGTGTTGATGCTAAGATGGTCACAGCACCCTGCTGAATGGAGTGGTGATACCTTAGCCTGTTTCTGGAAATAGTCAAGCTGTCTAGGTGTGCTCTGCAAACACAGGCTTAAGAAGGTGTGGAAGTCTGGTTCTAAAACCAGACTGAACCTTTGTCTCCTCTTCTCTCCTCTTTCTTTGGTGCTTCATGGGTACCCGGGGCATGGTCTGAAGTCATGGAAGCAGAGTTTGGAATGCTAGGCTTCCCTGAGGACGGGGGTGAGGGTAGTCGCAGGCAGTTACGAGGCAGACAGCCCTCCTGGTTTCTGAATGGTCCTGTACATTCACTCTTCCCAAGGTTTCAAGCAAGATTGCAATTTTTTTTTTTTTTAAGAAAAAAGAATCTCTCTATGTCATCCTGGCTGACCATGAAGTCAAAATGTAGTCAAGACTGACGTCAAACTTGTAGCAGTTCTCCTGCTTCTGCTCCCGAGTGCTAAGATTACAAGCATGCACAGGCTCTTCCAGAGATTTCAATTGCTAGTCCTGGTTACCTCTGCATCTCCTAGGACACATGTGGAGGCAGGGCCAATCAAAGTCCTGGTTCTCTTTCGAGGGGGTCGTCTAGCATTCACAGATATATCAGGGGAGCAGTTCATGTGGAATGTTGAAGATCTGACCAAGGGCAGACCAACTTTTCCCAGCTCTTGCATTTGGCTTGTACTTGATCAGGGCCTGGATGGAAGAGGGTCCTAGAATCACAGTCTTGCTAGCCCAGCAGCAGGAATCAACTGGAATGACTGTCTGGAACTTCTCTCCTTTTATGATGGCAACAGAGTATTGACCCTTTATATCACTGACAAGGACTGACAAGGGGAAAGCCCACAGAAAGCACTTTAGAGAAGACCAGCACCCCAGCTTTTTTCTCAGTCTGTTCCATGTGCCAGCACCTGTCTGTAAGTTCAGAGGAAGCAGCTTCTCTATAGTCTATTGGGGGCATCTGGGGAAGGCAGAGGAGTGGTCAGTGGTAAATACATGTGGCTTGGCCCCTTGTGCTTGCTGAAGCAGTTTCCTGGGACTGTAAGCATTCACTACTGAAGTACTCCTTTCCTGTGCCCATGCAGGGGTTCCTAGAGCACACAGCCGACTTCCCCAGACCCCCTAGCCCAGACCTGAGGAGAGGCTGACATCTGTGCTGGTTGGAGAGTCAGGAGTCAGGGGCTGGGCTCCTGGGGCAGCTGGGCTGCATACAGGGCCAAAGTATGGTGCAGGAACTGGTACTGCTCAGCAGTCTGGATCATGCCCCCTCTGCAAGCAGAAGCACACCATGAGGGAAGGTCAAGGACACCCTCCAGCGGTGTGGTCAGGCATTCCCCCTCATTGTCTTCTTAAGAAAGTCCTGACTCTCTCCTTCCCACATTTCTTCACTCACTGATGCTTGCTAAGGGGGAGGCACCCCATCTTGACACTTGGTCCTTCCTTATCCACGTAGCTCCCAAGCAAAACCAGATTTGATGGGGCCAAGAGTATTCTCAAGTTCACATTTTCCTCTTGTCAATAATCTTCAAACTAAAAACAGTATCCCTACATGTGAACAGCAGGTCCCATTTCTAAAACACGGTCTCAGAAGTTAATCCATTCCTCCCACCAACTGGGGAAAGAGCCATTTCCTCTCTTGATGATAAAGAATGGGAGCTAAAGAGATGGCTCAGCCCTTAGAGGACTGGCTGCTCTTGCAGAAGACCAGAGTTCAATTCCCGGCATCCACATGGCAGCTAATTGTCTATAACTCCAGCTCCAGGGGAATCCAACACCCTCTTCTGACTTCCGAGGGCATTTCATGACATGGGTGCACCTACCTACATGCAGGGAATATACTCATACACATTAAAAAAAAAAAAAAAAAAGAAGACGGAATGGGAGTTACGGGATTCTGGTGACAGCTCAGTAGCATTTGAACTCTGCTCCTCCAAGCTCAATGAATACCTACACATTACCGATAGCTCCCTCATATCTAGAACTGTACCTTTAAAAAAATCAAGACTGGATCACCTTATGTAGTTCACACTGGCCTTGAACTTGCTATGGACCCCCACACTAGTTTTGAATTTACATTTTTCTGCCTCAGCTTCCTGAAAGCTGGGATTACAGACAAATGCTATCATGCCTGGTCATGACTATATCTTATTTCTCAGTTTTCCCCTCAGTAAAGGATTCGGAAAAAAATTTCGCTTAAAGGTTGAGTGGTGGCACCCAAGCTAAAATTCCAGATAGAGAGTCTTGTCAGGGGCCTAGTTATTGGAAAATAGAAAGCTCTTAAAATAAAAGGTGTTTCTTGCCTTCCTGCAGGAGTGCCTGAAGTTGATGTGCCCAGCAGCCTAGAGCCACCAATGTCATTGCTAATTAGTGTGTCTAGGCCTGCTTCCCATGGACCCACCTGTCTAGGCGTAGTTGGCACACGATACCCAAAATGTCCACTTCCCCTCGGGCCTTCAGCTGTTGGCAGCCGATGCGGGTGGCAATGAAGCAGCCTGTCCGGCCGATCCCTGCACTGGAAGTAACCAGGGAGAAGATGAAGAAAACACAGGAGACTGGGAACAAGAAAGACAGGTGAGCAAAGGAGATGGGGCTTAAGCTCTAGACTATGGAGGGAGAATTGAGACAGACTCCTCTCTTCATGAGTCCTCTGGTGCCCCTGATTCTAGTCCCTGGCCAGTGCTGGAGGCGGATCAGAACGTATCTTGTCCTGGAGAAGCCTGTGCTTCTGATCACCCTCACTCTCAGCCTAGTTCAGATTATCTTTTGCCTTCTGGTTCCTGTGGCCTTTTTTTGGTCTTTTTGAGATAGGGCTTTAGCCCTTGAATTTACAGATCCATCTCCTATACCTCTTGAGTGCTGGAATTAAAGACATGTGCCACCACACCTGGCTAACTTTTTTTTTTAAACTTGTTTTTGAAATAAGATCTCATGGTCCAGGTTAGACTGGAATTTGCTCTGTAGCTCTAGCTGGCTTTGAACTCCTGATCCTCCTACCTCTACCTCCAAACGCTGAATTTACAGGTGTGCACTACCATGTCCAGCTCTTATTTTTGCCTTTTGAGACATAGTTTCATTCTGTAGCCCAGTATGGGCTTACCATGTAGGCCAAACTTACTGCAATCCTCCTGTCTCAGGCTCCTGAGAAATGGGATTGTAGGAAGGCCACTGTGCCTGGCCCTTTTCCCGGTTTTTTAAAAATACTTTTATTTATTTTAGTGCACGAGTGTGTGCGCGTGCGTGCACATGCCACTGTGTCCTTGTGGAGGTCAGAGGACAACTTGCAGGAGTTTGTTCTCTCCTTCTACTATGAGCCTGAACTCAGGTTGCCAGGCTTGGCGACTTGTTCCTTTAACGGCTGAGCCATCTTGCTGGCCTCCAGTTGTTAAGTGAAATCAGGCCTGGTTACATTTAGCCCACATTGACTTTAGCCATCTTCCTGCTTCAGCACTGAGTGTGCTCAGCACTAGGGGGCACCTGTCCCATCTCCTGTGCTCATTTTGATGATCCCTTTTTTGCTTACAGTCTAACAGTTTCTAACTGACAGTGCGTGCCTGTGTGCTGGCTGGCCCTTTGAGCCTTCCTTATCTAACCATGAACTTCCTCCCAGCTCCCACTCAGCTTCCACAGCTGCCCTTGGGCCTCTGTCTCCTCCCACCGGCCACTTCTCCTCGGCTGTATCACCTTGAGATTTCTTTCTTTTCTTCCCTGCATCCCTTTCTTGATTTCAAAATCCCCCTTTGGCAAGTCTAACGTGTGCCTGTAATTGAAGCCGCCAGTGACTCGCAGTGCTTGTGTGTGGATGGTCTGTAAGTGGGTCTAGGCATGCCGTCCCCGTGTGCGCTTTTGGCCTCTTTCCTTCTCTTCCTCCCCCTCCTCTTTCTCTTTTCCCCTCCCCACTCCCCCTGACATGGTCTCATATATAGCCCAAGCTGGTCTCAAACCCACTAGGTAGCTTTATCCTCTTGCCTCCACCTCCCAAGTGTGGAGATTACAGTAGTATACCACCATGCTTGGTCCCAAGCATTATTTTTAAATGGCAAACCTGGAGTATTCAATTCAACTCCCAGCATCAAAGCAAATGAATGATTGAATGAATAAACCAAACCAAACCAAATGACTGCGCTAAGTGTCTTAGTGAATCATACAAGGCCCTTTCCCCTTCATGTAGCCTTTACCTGCCTTTCAGACTTGCTTCCCATCAGTATTTCCATGCGTGGGTCCCAGGCTCATGCTCTGACCCTGCTTCTAGCAATGTACCAGTTTCTTCCCTGGGCATATGTTGTTCTTCTTCCCTAAACGCGCCCCCGCCCCTGACCTTTACTTGGTCAATGCCCCTGCAGATGTTAGAGCAGCTTGAATGTCTGTTCTCTTGGAGAGCCTTTTCTGGCCCACATCTGGGTTAGGTGACCTGATCCTGTACTTTGTTTTCATTTGGGTCCTGTCTAACTATATAGTCTTCTGTTCTTCCCACCAGGCTATAAACCTATCAGGGAAGAAACCAAACTGTTTTGTTCATATCTAATGCTGTGCCTGAAAATAGCAGTATACGTTTTCAATAAATCTATTACAGCATATGCTTATAATCCTAGCACTTGTGGAGACTGAGGTAGGAGGATTGCCTTGAGTTTGATGCCAGCCTGGGCTACATAGTGAGTTCAAGGCCAGCCTGGCTATAGAGAGAATCTATCTCAAGAAACAAGTAAACAAAAACAAACCCAACCCCCCAAGTAAACAAACAAAATTGCCCAATGAATAAATAACTCCTCCAAAGTGGAGGCCATGTTTATCTTCTCCCTAGCTGACTAGGACCTTCCATTCCTTTCTGGTTTGTTCCTGGGCTCTATAGGAAGGTGATAATAAGAACAGATCCCTTGAATGTAGGCTTGAGATTCCTGTCCAGGTAAGAGCTGGGCCTGTCTGGCGCTGTGCAGCTGGATGCCTTGCCAGGAAAGGCTGAGTGGGCAGGGGAGGTGAGCAAGGCTGTGAAAGGGAGGGTCCCCACCTGCAGTGAACCACAATGGGCCCAGAGTTGGCAGCCGTCTCTGGGCTCTCCACTTCAGCCACCAGGCGCAACAGGGGCCAGGCTGACTCCGGAGTCTGGTGGTCAGGCCAGGCTGAGAAGAGGATGTGCTTGACTGGCCGGTGTTCCTCTTGGTACTGCGGTAGAGTCAAGGTGTGGGGACCAGGGTGCGGGTAGGGGTGCTGCCCCACCTCTGGTGTGGCCAAGGGCTGAGTCACCTGGAGGGGCTGGTCATCAGCTCGAAGCAGGCAAGGCGAACTCTTCCTGCTGCCCCATAGTTGCCCTTCACCACAACCCACTCCAAACTTCAGGGAAGGAGAGGTGCTCTGGGACTGGAAGAGACCCAGACTTGGGTCTTGGCTCTGCCTCTAGCACATGACTGTGGGCAGATATCTTAACCTCATTTTCTCCTCTAGCAAGTGGGCATAGTGATCTTATTGGCTTACTTTCCAAGATGCTTAGGAAATAATGAATTGATAGAGAAATAATTTGAAAATGTAATAAAATACGTAATTACAGAAAGTCTTTCCTTTCTTCCTTCCCTCCAGATGGGGCTTTGCTATGTTGTGTGAGTCAATTCTCTCCTCTCATCATGTGGGTTCAAGATCAAACTCACGTCATCAGGCTTGGCAACAAGCACTTTTACCCACTGAGCCATCTTGCTGGTTCTTGGGGAGCATTTTCAAAGCATAGCTCTATGCATTGTGGCATGTCTTTTCTAACTCCTCTCACTTTAGCAGCATTCTCCTAGGTCTCTCCTCTCTTCTCCTGAGGCCTGTATATTTAGTATGGAGAGTGGATGCTTCCTGATGGTCCCTATTTGGTTTGCTTGCTCTTCTCTGTTAAACCAGGGGCATCCTGAGGGCACTACCCAAGTTTCTCTTTCTTTTATGATAGTCTTTCAGACATGGGATCAAGGTTTAGATAAGTAAATATGGTTCCTAGTAAAGGTAGATTCTGAGTTCCAGAGATGCTGGATTAGCATAGCCTCCTGTTAGCCCGGTCCAAGGAATGGTACCTGAATGATGAGCTGCCGCACAGTGTATTCTGGGTGCTCTTTCACATCCTGGACGTGGATCCGGAAGGGCCCATAGGTGTCCTCCTCTGTGGGCCAGTAGTGGACACATTTCTAGGAGGGAGAAAGCTGGGAGTCAGAGTGGGAAGGTCCATCAGTGGAGCAAGATTAGGGCAACAGAGAGGAGGCAGTGTCCCCTCTCTGCATTTCACCCCATGTCCTAGGTCAGTGACCTGAGCCTGGCTCTCCTGAACTTGGACTCTACAAACGAGATGTTCACCCCATCCCACATTTTGGCTGTTCTCTGGTATCAGATACCTTCCTGAGAGGTGTGAGCTGGGGCTGGTTGTACTGTAGCTCCCAGTGAGGCTTCTGGTCTGTTTTGCATGACTATATGTGTGTGGAGGGGTGGGATGCAGTCCTGTCTCGGTTCACCAAAGCCTGTGGCCCAGCTTCCTACCTCCTTGCCCTCCCGGAGCTGGGTGAGCATGACAATGAGGCACACTTCTTCTTGCCACACCATTTCCCAGAAGTCCACCACAGTGTTGGGCATGGGGCCCTGGGTGGCAATGTAGACCTTCTCCTGCCCATCATAGCCCTGGGGAGGTAAAGCACAGAGGGTGGAGATGCTGTGAGTTCAGACTCCACAGGTGCTGGGATGGGGCTAAAGCTACTGAACATGAATAGCTAGACACACTCGTGTGTGAACACACACATCAGAGGCCACATGCTGGAAAATACACGGGTTCCATAGTAAGGAGCATCCATAGTGAGAACACTGAATCCCTGTTCTGCTACTGCCTCGCTTTGTGACTAGAAGCAGCTTTTCTAGTCTCTATAAGTCTCAGTTTCCTAATCTGTACACTGGGCCTAATGATGTCTACCTTGCAGGAATGCAATGTGAATAACACTCAGTCCGTCAAGAGTCTATCACACAGCAAGCACGGTAGACGTGTTTGTCCCTTTTGTCTTCTGCTTTCTTCCAGCGCAAAATATCAAAACAGTGTTCATCATCTGTGAGTAAATATTTCACTTCCATGAATTACTTTTATATATTTGGTAGCAAAATCCATTACCCTCTGTTTTTCTCTCTTTCAGTATTCTCAGCTTCCTGTTCCTCAAGATGAGGGTGGAATGGAATGCAGCTCACTGTTTGGTTCCAGCTGGCAGGGGGAAGACCACCTTTCCACTCTGCTTTCTGGCTGACAACTTTTCTAAAAACCTCTGCACCCCTGACTATTGTCATCTCATACTTTGACCATGAGAGGGACCTGCTTGCATATCTACCCACCAAAAGGAGGTAAGAAGTTGGGGGAGAGTGCCCACCTTGTCTTGAGGGAGCTGTTAGCTGGACATAATCAAACTGTCTCCACAAAGGAGGTGCTGCTTAGAGACAGGTGGGAGGGGAGATGGTAGAGATAAAGACAATCTACCTGTGCAGAACTTTCTCATGCAGATTTCAGGAGCCACTAGCCTTTAGAAATCAGTGACTGGGCCCCGTAGGGCCAACTTTCCGCATGTTCGGAGGGTCGTCACAGAAAGGGTGACAAGGTGTGTGCCAACTTTCCGCATGTTCGGAGGGTCGTCACAGAAAGGGCGACAAGGTGTGTGCCAACTTTCCGCATGTTCGGAGGGTCGTCACAGAAAGGGCGACAAGGTGTGTGCCAACTTTCCGCATGTTCGGAGGGTTGTCACAGAAAGGGCGACAAGGTGTGTTGAGATATGGTGATCTCTTCAGGAACATTTTTAAAAGTAAAAATTATTTTTTTAATTAAAAACTGATTTTATGTGTATGAATGTTTTACCTACATGTATGTAAGAACACCACGTGCCTGCAATGTTTGTGGAAACCATCAGATCCCCTGAAACTGAAGTTATAGATGGTTGTTAGCCACCATGTGGGTGCTAGGAACTGAATCCAGGTCCGTTGGAGGAGTATCCAGTGTTGTTAATTGCTGAGCCATTTATCCAGCTCCTTGATTCATTATTTTATTTTATTTTATGGGTGTGGGTGTTTTGTGTGCATGTATGTAAGTGCACCATGTTTGTGAAATGTCTGTGGAGACCAGAAGAATCAGATTCCCTAAAACTGGAGTTATGGACAGTTGTTAGCCACCATGTTGATGTTAGGAACGCAACCCAGGTCCTCTGCAAGAGCAGCCAGTGCTCTTTAGCACTGAGCCGTCTCTCCAGCTCTTCAGAAATTTCTGACATCTGCTCTCTTCTAGGCTGATGTCTTCAGGGTGCCTCCAGCCTTACAGAACTATGATTGTAGGAGTTGGAGCAGGGAGGGTCACCAGGTCCTTGAGCACCAGTCACAGCTGGAATGTGGCATTTTCATTTTCCAACACTGCTTCACCCCCCACTGCTGCCAATAGTCGGACACTCACTCGGATGTAGTTAGCATTGATGTAGTCGCCATTCTCCTGCCTCTGTGCCCAGCCAAGACAGACACGGCTCTGAGGATCTAGGAGGTGAAGATCAATGAAAGTGAAAGGTCAGAAGGTGATCCATTAATACAGACTCTAACAGGGGCAGAGGAAAGAGTGTTCTCATATTCTTCCTCACAGTACTTTGTGGACAGTATATGTCCAACTGAATTAATTTATAGACAGATAATGTCATACCTTTGTATTAAAATATAAAATATTACAATATTTCATGAAATAGGGAGCCACAAAAATGTTTGGAGCAGGAAAGTGACATGACTTGGGAAGATTAACTGATTGATGATATGTAGGACAGACAAGAGAGCTGTAGAAACCAAAAAGGAAGTTATTGTAATATTTTAGCTCTGAGATCAGGGAGTGTATGGAGCAGATGTGCTGTGGTGGGAGAGCCTTTCCCTGACTGTGAATACAAACTTCAGATGAATACCTTGCCCAAGAGGTCACTCATGGCTATGTGACGCATATTGGTCTTTGCCTCCAAAGGTGTGGGGCTTTTCCAAATTAAGCTGGATCAGGGGTACAGGGGCTGACTTGTGAGGAAAGGAGAGGAGACTCTCACCCTCCTGTGCCACTTTTCCCCACTTCATTGGTGGTTGCAAGGCTAGTTAGAATTAGATCAAGGCCAAGGGCTCCTGGATCCCACGTGGACAAGTGCTCACAGAGCCCTGATCCAGTCAAGCCAGCAGAGAGCCTGGAGGTTCAGAACCCATGTGCTGGGCCTCAGGACTAGAAGTCACTTGAGTAGGCCCCAGGCCTCAACCCTGCCTCTGAAAAGGAGGAAGTACTAGGCCTGATTCTGTCAGCTTGAGTTCATGCCCACCACCCAGGTCCACAGTAAGCATCTGCAAATGTTATCTTGATGCTGCTGTGACTCCGGTCCCTTCTCTGGTCTGCTAGGGTGAAGCAGGTATTTCTCTCTTGAAAGACAATGTCTCAAGCACTGTTGTTCCTCCTTGACTGAGGTGTGTATTTTCTTCTTCTTCTTCTTCTTCTTCTTCTTCTTCTTCTTCTTCTTCTTCTTCTTCTTCTTCTTCTTTTTTTTTTTTTAAACAGAACTTCATGTAACCCAGGCTGGCCTAGAACTTGCTATGTAGCCGAGGCTAGTCTTGAACTCCTGATCCTCCTGCCTCCACCTCCAAGGGCTGGGATTTTAGGTGTGCACCATTATGCCTAAATTCAGAGTATGCATTTTGGCTGTGAAATTCTTCAGCTTCCAAGATCAGTGCCCCCTCCAACCCCACTGCCATCCTTACTTGGCAAGATGGTCTTGTAACGGTCTTTGGAGGCATGGCCAGGGATATCCAGGTCTTCAGGGTTGACAAAGTTGGAGGGGATCTTCTGGCAGGGGGTAGGAGTGAATTAATGGCTGGTCACTCTACCCGGCTTCTCTCCCCTCCCACCCTTTGCTGTCAGAGTTGGGCCTAGCCATTCCTTTGGGCATTGGCAAATATGCCTAGGTATGGCAGAAGAGCAGAGCAGAAGGGGACAACTTTCTCTCCTAAATTCTCATCTCTGAGGGTCTGAGAAAGGAGACAGACCCAAGGTGTTCATCATGGCACGCCTGGCTAGCTGGCTGCCTTGGATATAGAAGGTGACAGGAAGAGGGCCCCAAATTCTTACCAAGAATTCCTCTTCTAGCTGCTTGGGGCTGGGTGGCTGATGCTGCAGGACCCAGCGTGTAAGGGGATGTCCGGCTGTCCGCAGAAAGTGTAGGGTGACTTCTCGGGGTGTGTTCACTGAGCAGATGGGTTCCACGGTGCCCAGGGACCGAACATCCAGCATCAGAGCCACACTGGAGCCTCGCCTGCAAGCACAGTCAACCAGTGCCCAGTGAGTACCCCATGGAATCTGCTTTTCTTGTTAGAGGGCATGTCTGAGGAAGCCACTCTTTATCTTTCTCTTGATCTAGAGGCCCAAGGCACTCAAAGGCCAAGCCTTTGCTATATACCTCTGTCAGCCAGAACAGGACAGCCTGCAACTGCTCCTTCCAGCTGCTTACCTCTTCCTACTCCCAAGCTGGTACTGAGGTTGCAGCCTACACCCAGGGTCATGAAGAGCCCTTCATGACCCGGCCTTGCCCCAAAGACTGTTCAACACAACCTGAAACTTACACAGTAGGCCCAGGGATGACATAAAACTTGGTGTTTGCATACAAAAGACATGTAAAAACATGTAAATGAACATTATATTTCCTCTCCATGCTTTGTGGTCTCAAGTGTTAAGAGTGGGAAGTCTGGGCACAAGGAGGGAGAGAACTGAAGGCCACTAGGACTGGGAAAGCTCTCACCTCTCCTGTAGCCGCACATGCTTCTTAGCTGATGCTTTGACAGGTGGAGGCTCAGTCATGGCTGCCCCCAAAGACCAGATCAGTGACTGTGCTCTGAGGCGCCCCTCACATGCCTGGACCATGCTGGGGTGGGGTGCTGGGCCCAAGGGAGGCTCACTCAGCCATGAGGGCTGCCTGAAAGACAAGATCCCATAACTGCTGGTCTCTGGCTTGCTTTATTGATCAAAAAGAGGCACCTAAGCCAAGGCCAGTCATCTGCTTGGCTTTTACTGGGGTGTCTTCTCTTCCCTAGGAAGTGGGCTCATTTTCACCCTGTAAATATAGGAGCTCTTTGTTGGGACCCAGGATAGAGGACAGTCTGGAGTTAGAGTAGCAGGGAGATGAAGATGCTGTGGATGAAGATAGGAAAGAATCCAGAAGGAGGAAGAGAGGATATACCAAAATACACCGGGTTCTAAGCTGGAGTCCAAGTGAGACAAAGGAGCAGATATAACACATTGTCTACCGCACAGAAAGAGGGGAGAAAGCTCACACGACTGGCTCAAAGTCTATCCAGTGTCCTATCCAGAATGAGAAACTGAGGCCTTTAGTAGGTTTGGAGCCAGTGGGGACCCGGGCATGCCAGGCTGTTGGCTTCTAGTAGGGTCCTCTCCTAAAGGCTAGCAGCTCCATTCTGAGATAATTTGTGGCTTCTGGGGTCTCTGTCCAGGGTAGGCTGGGGGTGTTTCCTTCCTTCTCCTACCCATCCCCCAGTCTCCCGCCTCTGTAACTGTCACAGGAAATGGCCTCACCAAGCCCTTGAGCGACAGCGCATGGTGAGGCGACAGCTGGGGGAATAAGAGAGAGGACATAGGGGTATTGAAGACATCTCCTTTTGGGGGCAGTCCCTGTCCCCCTGAGCTAGGTCACAGGTGCCGAGGTGGTCGGGTTAGAGCTGCTAACCCACAGGGGCAGAGGCTTGGGGACGCTGTAGGCCCGTGCAGGTGTGGTGAGCTCTTCCACAGGAGGTGGAAGAGAGGTCCCTGTCATCTCTCCCACTTCATATTACGTATTGCTTCTCTACCCTCCAGCTGCAGAGACACCAGATGTGACACCACTCGTATCCTGGCCAGGCGTGGTATCCCCAAACTCACACTCCTTCACCCATCCTTGTAGATGCCTTGCCGTTTCCTCCACACACACCCCAGGGCCACAAGACGCCTATGCCCACTTCAAGTACTTACTGAAGTGTCTGTGTCCCGCAGGCTGCCTCTTCCTAGCTGTCTATCTGTCTGTCCGTCTGTCTTTGAGGGTTGAGAGGCTTCAGGAAGCCAGCTTCCTCCCTCTGCCCCTCCTGGCTTCCACCCACGCACACCCAGCTGCATGCTACCCTCCTGCGCCTTGCTGCAGCTGCCACCAGGGGTCAGGTGCCTCCTCCCTGTGCCCCCTAGAGCAGGCTGGTAATGTCTTGGCATCCTTGCCAGGTGACAAGGCCCTGCGGATGGACAAGGGATGGGCCTTCCTGACCACCTCGGGTTCCCTCCTTCGTCCTGCTTTTCTTTTCTTCTGAGTCCTTATCATCTCCCTCTACCCCTATCCCCCAGAAGTCACCACAGGGAACCCCAGATTGTTCCTGCTCAACCTAACCTTGGCCAGAGTCTTCTTTCTACTTCTCTGCTTCTGCTCCTGAAAGCCCTTGATGCTTCAGGCCTGGAAAACTCATAGCTAAGCCTAGGCAGAATCTTTCCTGAGTAGATGTATCACCGAGGTGCAGTGGGGGAAAGAAGACAGTTCTTGATCTGCACAGGAAGGAGGGTCCCAGAGCTAGGCAGAAAGGTCACGTCCAGGGCCTGGGCCTCTTGGCCTGCTACCAGAGAACCAGATAACAGAATCAAACTGGAGGAGAGTCTGCAAGTACTTCCCTAGGGGTCCCCCAGAATACTCCCTCAAGGCACCTCTTTGAACCCTGCATCTCATCAGAAGACTTACAGGCAGTTGAAGCCTGTGGCCTTCACAGGAGGGACCTCTTATATCCTCTTCACCACGGGGGCACTTGGATGCTTGGGACGTGGGGAGTGGCCTCCAAGTCCAAGCCTCCAGGTTCTTCCAGCCCTGCCTGGCTTTGGGAGGCCCCTCTCTGGCCGTCAGCCCAGCTGGTTCATACTTGCTTCGAGGTTCCTTTACCCTGAAACATTCCCAGCACCCTTCCCGGCCCCCAGTACGTGAGAACTGTATTCTCTGTCTTCCTCCCACTTCCCTGATTCAACTGTCAAACGGTGACACTAAAAAAGAAATGCAGTGCAAGAGGCACAGAGGAAGCAACCCCAAGAGGTGTATGTGGAGGTGGGGCAGGGTGGCCTTCTTCTGGCCCACGGGGAGAAGATGAAGACCGGGATCACCCTTGGAGGTGTGGAGGCTTTGGGCACCTGACCCTCCTTGGCTTTGGGCACCTGACCCTCCTTGGCTTTGGGCACCTGACCCTCCTTGGCTTTGGGCACCTGACCCTCCTTGGCTTTGGGCACCTGACCCTCCTTGGCTTTGGGCACCTGACCCTCCTTGGCAGTAGCAGGTCTGGGGCTGGGTCTCTGAGATTCCTGACTGGCTGATTCTGGCCTTCTCTTCTCTATAGCCTGTTCTCTGAGGAGCAGATGGACTGTCCTGAGGAGGGAGCCCAGGAGAGCTGGGGAGCGGTTGGCCCTGGTGCCAAGATGAAGTGGAAGAAACAGGAGCCTGGGAATTCCTGCATATCTGTGGACAGTGATTGGAACTGGCCTCTGCTGTGATTATCCTAAAGGGGTGAGTGTTCTTACTGGCAGGTAGGGGAGACCCTTGACTCGAGGAAGGGGCCAGAATGGAGTGGAAAGAGGGCCACCAGCTCTGGGCCAGCTGTTGATTGTGATCAAGAGCAGGAAGTGAGGATACCACAGGGTGGGAAGAAGGAAGTAGGCAAAGCCCTCCCCCACGGACCTGCCCAGTGCCCCTAGATTTTCCCAATGTGAGCCTGCTGACTATGAGCGCACCTCTTGCCCTTTACAGGTGTGGGCCTAGAGGGTTCAAGAGGGCTGAGTTCTTGGGCAGAGATTAAGGAAGCTGGAAACTAGAAGATGGAGAGGTAGTTGATGAGATGAGGGTAACACCAGGGATGAAGCAAGCCCTGGTGGCTCTCCGAGGTCTCTCTAGGTGGCTCCTTGCCTCCTGCCCCCTCTCCTTCTCTCATCCTGTTCAAGAATGCCTGTCTATCAAGAAGTCTGTGGCCAGAGCCTCCACCACAAGTCTCAGTTGGGCCAAGACACATGTCCTTGCCCTACATCCTCTCCCTGCTGCCTCTGGAGTGGACTTGACCTTATCTAGGCTGCTGGGAGTCTCCTGGAAGTGACTCCCTTCTCCTCCAGAGCCTTCCCACACCTGGGTGCAGGGACTGTCCCACTAGCAAACTTGTGTCATTCACGTTACTGACTTGTCTTCCTGGGTGGGATTGAGGTTGGAAGCCAGAAGGGCCTGGCTAATGAGCAAACTAATGCTTGGTGGCTGTGTGACCTTGGACCAGTCTTGGACTCCCCAGCAGCATGCTTCCTCCCATCAGAAGATAATAGGGAAAATAACTCCTTGTCAGGAAATGGAGTGATGTCTGTGGAGTGCTTTGCCCACAGCCAAGTGCTTAGAACCACAGGCATGAGAAACAGGAGAAACTGACTAGGGGTGTGAGCCAGGGAGCCCCACATGCAGCTGAGGCTTACCTCACTCTAGGCCACCCCTCCCCTCCTTCTTTTCTTTGGGGAAGATTTACCCTAGCAGTGGGGAGACTCTGGAAGGAGTCTCTCTCAGCAGCCCAGAGTGGGCAGAGTCCCTCACTCCAGAGAAGGCGGAGCGTGGTGTCCCTAGATGCCAGCCCCAGCTGGGAGGGGCTGTTGCAGGGCAAGGACATTTGTCTTGTCCCATCTGAGTCTCATCTGAGGCTGGTCTGTTCTCTCTCTCTCTCTCTCCCTACTCTCTTCCTCCCTTTCCTTTAGTCCGGTCTTCCTCTGATCATTGCCAGTCCGGTGGGTTATGAGCTACAGTTCCTTGTTCCTAGTACCCCTGCCATTTTCAGCAGCCCTTGTTCCCTGCAGCACTTGGAGAACAGAATATTCATGCTAGATAGCTATCAGCCCCCAGAGGTAAAGGCCTATACATTAACAAGACTTTTGGATAAGGGTGGAAGTTGGTGGAACAGATAGGTCCCTGGGTCTGGCACCTTCTACCTTTCTGCCCCAGTCCCCCTCAAATACTGGGCCTGCCTCAGCAGCTAGTCTTCCCTGACTCTGCAAGCCCAGGCTTGTTTCTGGCAGTGTGGGGGGGACAGAGCTCACCAAGAAGGAGGTAGGGATACATCTGAAAAGACAGGATGAGTTGAGTGGAAAAGTTAGGCCATGGTTAGGCCTTGGTCAGTCAGCATTAAGGCTGAGGCGGGGGGGGGAGCGGGGGGACTTCAGCATGTCCCAGGCTGCACCTTTGTGACAGCCATCCTGGGTGTCACCTCCACCCTGCCCTAGTTTTTCTCCTGCTACCTTTTGGATGACTGCAGGTAACAGGATTGTCTCATACCCCTCAGCACTGACAGAGAGGACCAATAACTCAAGCTAGCTCAGCATGAGGGATCTGTAAGGTTTAGTTCAGTGACAGACCCCACAGAAACAAGCGAGAGACTCCAGCAGAGGAGTTAACAGGACCAGTTTATTAAGGGGCATGGGGCCTCCAAACTCAGGAGTGGAGGGACTGGCACCTGCTTGCTCTTTGGTAGGGCTTTTAAAGGGAGGAAGACAAGTGGTTACGACAACCGATGTCAGGAGGAGGTAGTTAACAAAAACCAGCTGATAATTGGTATCAGGAAGCTTATCTATCAGTGTTAAAGAGCAGCAGTAAAAACTGTCAGTCCTCTTCGAAGATGCTTGTGAATTCTGGAAGTTTAGCTGGAGGTGCCAAGGTGTCTATCAGTCCCCCTTCTGCAGATGGCAGAATCCTGGAACTGCTGGGGTGTTTCTCTTCAGTGACATCTTACACTCCAGCCTTTAGTGTCATAGGGGTAAGGGGTGGCATTCGCCTCTATTTCCTGCTGACCTTTGGATGATGATGGGGGGGATGACACAGGAAGCTGGAGTGGGTCATGCTGGTCAGTCCTTATCATGGTGTTCATATTCCCATACAGCTGGCTGGGAGGAGTGGCTGGATACTCAGATGAGGGTTCAATGCTTAACCCAACTGCAGTGATCTTTTGCAAGTAGGCACAGCTGGAGTTATGAAGATGGCAGTTATTTGGCTCAGAAGAATGCTGTGCAGCATCATCTTACTAAAAGAACATGAAATGTAAATTACACACATAAGATAATATCATGATTTAATATTATCCATGCATATACTACACTTTATAAGTTTCCAAGTAAGCTTACAGAAAACACAAAAATCATAGTTTAGAGAGTGGTCTACCAAAACCTCGCTCTCAGTCCTGAGGGAGTGTAAATACCAGGCAGAGAGAAGCAACTGGGACATAGCAATACATTATCAAATTGAAGTTTAGAATCTCCTCAGCTTCATTACTGATTGAAGAATTTTAGGGAGAGGGAGCTCTCTATCTTTTCCTATGGACTGAGAACTGAACTACACATTTGTATTAGTTTGTATTAATGACTTTTCTAGAATTTCATTAGTTACTTTCGCTGTAGACAGAATTCACAACCATCTGGGAAAAGGGACTGACTGACATCAGTTTTTACTGCAGCTCCTTAACACTGATAGATAAGCTTCCTGACACCAATTATCGGCTGGTTTTTGTGAACTACCTCCTCTTGACCACTTGGCTTCCTAGTCCCTCCACTTCCGAGTTTAGAGGCTAGCCCCTTGCTCCTTAATAAACTGGTCCTCATTTGTTTCTGTGGGCTCTTTCACCAAACCAAACCATATAGGAATCAGGGCCAGTCATCCAAGAGTGCCAGGGAAAAGGCCTGTTTTCTGCCTGCTTCCAAACTCAGGGCCTTTTCAGGATAACTTCAGGCCAAAGGAGAGTCCCTCACTTTCTCCCAGGCCTAGGGCCAGAGAAACAGACACCTCTCTCACCAGGGGCCCTCTATCTCCTTCCCACTTGATTGTCCCTGAATCTGCTTATATGTCAAATACATATGAGGATGTGGTGGCCCTTGTGTACGTACATGCACACACAGTTCCCACACTCAGCCTAACACCAACTGCCCCCTCTAGCCCATCACTAACTTCCTTCAACCTTCTTTCTCAGTGGAAGCTCAGCCTTCCCAGGTGACCTTCCCCAGGCTGTGGGAGGAGGAGTGGGCGACTTGTCCTCTTCTGCCTGGTGATTATCTTCCTCCAGCGTGGGGGATGCCCAAGGCCTGGTTTCAGGCTGAGGGAGAGAGAGGAGGAGCCAGAAGAGCTGCGTGGGACAGCTGCAGGGAGAGACCAGGCCAGTTCATACTTGGGAACTGGGATGTCAGAACCTGCCCCCAGCCTTCCTCTGCCTTCTGGCCAGCTCACTCCATAAGGAACTGGTAAGCCTGAGACCTTGGGAGGACCCTAGGAGTTCTTTGGGGAGAGGATGTGGGTTTGTCTGTGGGGGTGGCTGTTGGGGAAGAGTACACTTTTGCTGAATGGAGAAGCTTGACCTTGGGTGGGGGTTGATTCTTGTCTCTCAGAACCTTTCTCACATTCTCTGGAGCCCCTCTCCCATTTCCAAGGCTGTCCCAATAGGGTGTGTGTGGAGGTGGCAGCTGGGCCTTCTATGACCAAGTGCCTTCTCAAGACTGGCTCCATAGGACTAACTCTGGAGCTTGTGCTGTTCCCACAGGCCTCTTTTGCAGGGACGCAGGAACCCTCCCTTTTCCACACACTCCTTGGTATGTCTCCTCTGCTCAGATTCTGAATTAAGATGCTTTCATCTCTGCCCTTTGTGGCTGCTCATGGAGACTGTTAGGAGAAATTGAGTGAAATGTGCCCAGGTGAGACGCGGGGGACCAGCATAGAGTCTTGCCCTTACCTCTTGGTCAGACCAGGGCCTGAAACCTCCTGTTTCACATGAATTTCCCTGGTTGCTAGCTCCCCTCCTTGCCTCTTTCAGAAGTTCCATGTGCGTGACACACACACACACACACACACACACACACACACACACACACGCACGCACGCACACAGAGTCTGGAAAATATGATGAGTCTGCAGTGCTGAGTTTCCAGGACCCCATCCAGGCTGGTGGGAGGCTCTGAGGGTTACAGCTGGGTGGGGCAAGGGGGTGGAGAGAGCAGCCCCTGGCACTGGGCAGAGGGAGGAGATAGGCAAAGCTGGTTTCTGGTGCAGGCTTGTGCTTCCTGCTGAAGCAGGCTAGGGAGGAGTCTGCCCCTGCTCAGAAGCTGTCTTGGTATTCAGAGTCTGTACCTGTTTTCTGCACAGCCCTCCCACCCACCCCCTGAGTGTGCTAGTTCCGGGTTTCCTTCCCAGAACCTAGAGGGTAGACTCTACTCCTTCCCTGCTCACAGCTGACTTGGCGTGGGAGCACCTGGGTGAGCTGCACCAGGTGAGCAGCTGGCTCTTGGTGGGCACAGCAGCCTGAGTTCCTGTGTTCTAGGCCAGACTCATCTGGGCCTCTTTAGTGCTTGTGGAGACTGGGAGAGGGAGCCAGGTGGACTGCTGGCCTAGCTAGAAGTAGGGAGAGATAAGCAAAGTCCCTAGGGATGTGAATTACATCTAGAAGCTTCCAAGTAGAGAGGACTAGGACCTGGGAATGGGAGCACCCTTTGCCATCTTTGTTCTATGGAGTCAGAAGCCCCAGGTTCAAGTCCAACTTCTTTCCATACACATGTGGGGCCTCAGGCTGGACTGTTTGGATTCAACTGGGCTTCAACACCTGGGCTGTGAGAAACGTGAAAGAGGAGTTACAAAGGCCAGTTTTAGATCCAAGCACTGTGCTTCTGTGCCTCTGGCTACTAGAGCATGGTTAGGCAAAGGGGACACACATTCAGCTGGCTCATCCCCGAGTGACCAGCCCCCCAACTCCAGCACAAACACTGTCTATCGGAAGACGCTTGGAAGGAAATCAAAAGACACCCAGCCCTCTTTCAGGGTCAGAGTGTGGGGGAGTTAGCCACAATGAACTCCTCTCTGTGTCCATTTGCAAGGCCATCATGATTCTCCGTTTTCCGCAAGGCCATAAGGCATCTTTCTCCCTGGAGAGTCAACTGCTGAAATCCAGGGGAGAGGCAGAGGGAGGAGGTGGGCCTGTGGACCACCTGAGAGTTGAAGTTCCCTTCCAGTTTCAGGGCCAGAGCCTTCTCCTATCTCCTCTCTCGCTGCCTTGCCCGGGTCAGGCTGGTTTGGGGTCAGGGTCTGGGCTGAGAGCTGTCTGCTGCCTGAGGCCTCCTTGAAACTCTCACCCTTCCACCATTGCCAGCAGGGCGAGGGGACTGTGAGGGGCCGGCTCCTGCTGCTGCTGCCTTCCTATTTCTCCTCTGCAGACTTCATCAGGATGAGGCCCCTGATTCTGTTTGCTGCCCTCCTCCGGCTCCAGGGCTTTTTGGCTGAGGTAAGGTGGTCAGGGGTTGGGTATGGGAAGGTGGTGTGGGTGGGCCTGCTCTCTAAGGCACGTCCAGGCTTCCTACCTCTTTGCGGGGTTCCACAGCTGGTCTGCATTAGGGGAGAAGAGAAGCTGCTCCCTTCCCATCCAGGCCAGCACGGAGGCCAGGAGAGCAGTTTGCTCCAGTCTGCCCGGCTGCCAGCTGCCGGCTACCTCTTGCCACCCGGACAGTGGCATGCGTCCAGGAAATGCCCCTTCAGTGTTGTGTAGGGGTGAGACCTGCAGGGAATTGTCTCTCTGGTCTGGATCTTCCCCCACCGGCTTTTCCGGAGGTCTGGGCCTCAGAGGCCCCTGCCCATCTGCTCGCCCTGCCCTTCTCCTTTCTACAGGAAGATGCATGTCCCTCCCTGGAAGGGAGCCCAGACGTGGAGGGTGGAGGTAGGTGTCTTCAGAGAGGCCTCTAGGAGGTGGGCAGTGTGTATGGGGGTGTGGGGCTAATTTCTCCACCAGATTTTGCCTCCCTCTGGTCCTTGGGCTTGCCTTCTCTTCTTCAGGCCAGCGGGGTACTGGGGAACACACGACCCTGTCCCCCCAGGCCAAGCCCTGAGTGTGAGCATCAGCAGCCACGGGAGGCCTACCAGCCTGTTTCTAAGTTGGGCAGCTGCAGAACCAGGTGGACTCAACCATGCCCTCCGCCTCACAAGACTGGGCTCCCCAGAAGGGCAGCAGCAGCTCCAGGCTCTCACCAATGAGTCTAGTTTTGAGTTCCATGGCCTGGTGCCAGGGACTCACTACCAGCTGGAAGTGACTGTCCTAAGACCCTGCGGGCAGAATGACACCATAAGCCTCACTGCCCGAACTGGTATGAAGCCTGCAGGCTGAGGGGGAGGGGACTTACTTGGGGGTTGGAGCAGGAGGTGGCTGCTCTAGAGGGCTGGCAGGGGGCAGAGAAGCCAAAGGAGACAGCTCCAAAGAAGGCAAGGCCTTTGGCACAGATCTTGGTGTTTCTTTCTGTCTTTGAACAGCCCCGTCAGTGGTCCGTGGACTGCAGCTGCACAGCTCTGGGAGCCCAGCCAGCCTGGAGGCCTCATGGAGTGATGGCCCTGGAGAGCAGGACAGCTACCAACTTCTCCTCTACCACCTGGAATCCCAAGCACTGGTATATAACATCTCCGTGTCCCCAGGCAACCTGTCTTACAGTTTTGGTGACCTCTTGCCAGGCAGTCAGTACGTTTTGGAGGTTATCACTTGGGCTGGAAATCTCCACGCAAAGACTAGCATCCACCAGTGGACAGGTAAGGCAGACAGATGGGCGTGGCTCCAGGTGGCAGCCAGTCTGGGGGAAGTGGGAGTGAGGTTGGGTCCAGAGCCTCATAGCCAGCATATCCGAGTGTTACTCACTTTCTGGGATTCCCTGTGCCGTATCTGGTACCAGCATCTTTTTCCAGGACCCCTGGTCAAGCATGGCTTTTCTCTGTTCATGCTTTCTGCAGACCCTGTGCCTCCGGATCACCTAAGGCTACGTGCCTTGAATACCAGTAGCCTGCAAGCTTCCTGGAATGGCTCCGAGGGGAGCACCTGGCTCTACCTGGTGCTCACAGACCTCCTAGGGGGCACCAACCTGACTGCAGAGGTCAGACGAGGGGTCTCAAGTCACGTATTCGTCCACTTGTCACCGGGTACACCTTACGAACTGATGCTTACGGCTGCTGCTGGGCCCCGTCAGGTTGTGGGACCTAACGCCACTGAATGGACCTGTAAGTGGGGACATAGCTGAGGCTGATACATTCTCCTCTGACTAACAGTAAGGAGCAGGGCTCCCCTGAGGGTGTGACTTCTGATTGGCTTGTGGCAGGCAACGGCCAGAGAGGATACTAATGGTAGTAACAGTTATGAGTTGTACCCTTTCCTGGTGGGCTCTAAGCCTGGCACTTTCTGGATATGGTGTCACTGAATCCTCCAAACAGTTTGACGAAGGCCTTGTTGCTTTATGCTACTGTAGAAGACACAGAGAGCCTGAACTCAAGGTCACACTATATAAATGTGACACTTTGCTTCTGCTGCCATGGTATCATTTTTTTCCCTCTAGGGAACCGTTGTGCTGTGCCCAAGTTCTGAGTTTTATTTCTGTGACCTGTTGGTTGTGAGTCTCTGGGCAAATTGTTTACCTTCTCTGTGTTTTAGTTAGGATTAAGGTTTTGAAGATTAGGTGGGAGGTACTTAAAATTTTTGGTTTTGATTTATTTTTATTTTATGTGTATGAGTATTTTGCCTCCAGCATGTATGTTAGTGCACCCATGTCATGCAAAGCCCACAGAGGCCAGAAGAGGGTGTTGGATCCCCTGGAACTGGAGTTATGGACTGTTGTTAGCACCATGTGGGTGCTGGGAATCAAACTTGGGTCCTCGGGAAGAGCAGCTAGTGCTCCCAACCATCTCCAGAGATGCTTTTTTGTAGAGTCCTTCAGGAAGGCACAAATGTGAGCACTTGTGGTCTTATTTCTGTCACTGTTTTCCATGGACAGTTGGTAGCTGTCAGGTCTTGACATTCATTTTGAGTGTGGCAAATGGTGGTAATAACTAAATAGGATGCTGGCAGGTACGTGTAGAAAACTGTTGGTACGCAGAGTAGGCTTTTCTTACTCACTGCATTTACCCCTTTCTTCTCAGATCCCGCTGCCCCATCTGACCTGCTGCTGGCTCCCTTGCCTCCTGAGCTCTGGGCAAGCTGGAAGACAGGGCCGGGATCCTGGGATGGCTATGTGCTGAGGTTAAGTGGACCAGTGGAGAAGAACACTACTCTGGGCCCCGAGGAATGCAATGCAGTATTCCCAGGGCCTCTGCCTGTTGGACATTATGCTGTGGAGCTGAAGGTTCTGGCTGGGCCCTATACTGCCTGGACGGAGGCCAGTGCCTGGCTGGATGGTGAGTCTGGCTGGGATAGAGGGTCAGGCTGGAACCCTGTGTAGGGTATCTGTCTGCAGGCAGAGATGACAGAGTTCTTACTCTTGGGACTTATCTCTTCTCAGGGTCTGCTGCATGGCCCAGGCAGGTCCCTGGTGCCAGACTGTGGCTGAATGGAGTGGAAGCTTCTAAGCAGCCTGGGAGGCAGGCATTGCTTTATGCGGATGGTGCCCCAGACCTCCTAGGAAACATCTCTATGCCTTTTGGTGCTACGCACATCACCTTCTGTGGCCTGGTGCCTGGTGCCCACTACCGGGTGGTTATTGTCTCGTCCTTGGGAGATATCACTCAGAAGCTTACAGGCCACACAAGTGAGTGCCAGCATCTGGGCCTGGGACTGGAAGATTTTGTCTTGGGGAGGGAAATCAGAGTAAAGGAGAGGCTCAAGAGAACTTGACAGAGGGTATCACAGGCTAGTGACATGGTCCCTTGACAAATCACCCCTCTTCAGGTCCCTTGGCACCACAGTCACTGCAGGTCATCAGCAGAAGGAGTCCAACTAACCTGACCGCTGGCTGGACCCGAGCACCAGGGCAGCAGGAAGGCTACAAAGTCACCTGGCATCAGGATGGCATCCAGAGGTCCCCTGGAAGCCTTGTTGACTTGGGCCCTGATAGTTCCAGCCTGACCCTGAAGGGTCTGGTACCTGGCTCCTGCTACACCATATCAGCATGGGCCTGGTCAGGGAACCTAAGCTCTAACCCACGGAAGATCCACAGCTGTACCCGTGAGTTCCTGACGTGCCTCTGGGAGACCAACCCCAACCCTGAGTAGAGGTTCTAAGAACATGCCTTGGCCCTCCCTGAGCTCCAGTGTCCCTCATTGTTAAAAGGGGTGCTGCTGTGTGACTGGGCCAAGGTCATGTGACTCCAGATCCCAGGCTTTGAGGGTGGAGGGGCACTTCCTGGGCCCCAGACAACTACCTGTCAACCCACATATGAGTTTTCAAGCTCCTTGGCTGTGGGGGTTAGGAAGGCCCCGTTACTCCTGGGATGCTAGTTTATCTCTGACTCCTGGAGGAAGGTAGTAGGGGCAGAATTGGTGAGGAACTTGGTCTTTGTTTCCGGGGATAACTAGTACACCTGCTTTAGAGTCTAGTCATGGGATAACCTGCTCCCCTGAACGACCCTGAATTCTTAAGCTCTGAAGCCAAGGATGGGAGGGGATAGGTGTAATCTTTGGGGGCAGGTGTTTAGATTACTTTCTCTTTCTGTTTGTACCACCCCCAACTTGCTCTCCCTGAAGCCCCCCTTGCTCCCACCCTTGTAAATGTGATCAGTGAAGCCCCCACCCGGCTTCGAGCATCCTGGGCTCATGCTTCTGGGGGCCGGAGCAGCTACCAAGTGACCCTGTACCAGGCGGGTGCCCGGAAAGCCACTTGTACCACAGGACCCAAGATGGACAGTACAAGCTTTCCGGCTCTGACTCCTGGCACTAAGTACGAGGTGGAAGTCATCTCATGGGCTGGGTCCCTTCACACTGCAGCAGCCAATGTCTCTGCTTGGACATGTGAGTCGAGTGTGGGAGGAGACTCTGGGTTCCCTCCTCCATAACATATTAACTCTGCTTTAGCCCCAGTTCTCACCTCCACACAGGAAGACCTTGAATGAAGTCAGTCAGTCCCAGCACCGTGTAAACGGTTCTCAGGACCAGGATCAGGAAGCTGGCTCACCTGCTGTCTTCTCTCTACAGCCCCACTTACGCCCAATGAGTTGCTTGT
The DNA here is from genome assembly GCA_035773235.1 of Eospalax fontanierii. Lineage (NCBI taxonomy): Eukaryota > Metazoa > Chordata > Mammalia > Rodentia > Spalacidae > Eospalax > Eospalax fontanierii. The sequence continues at coordinate 59,141,025 of CM069535.1, forward strand.
GTCGATGCAGGCGGGCAGTGCCATGGTCGACCTGGCTTGGCCCAGCGGCACCTTGGGGCAGGGGACATGCCATGCCCGACTCTCAGATACTGGGCGCCTCTCATGGGAGCAACCCCTGATGCTAGGCCAAGCCCACTTTGTGCTGAAGGACCTCACACCAGGGTGCACCTTCTTGCTGTCTGTGCAGTGCCAGGCAGGGCCACTCCAGGCTTTTACTCACCCTGTGGTGCTGTCTGTGGGTAAGTTTTACTGTCTGGAGGGGAGGTGATATGCCTGGGAGGCTGGTCCACCCATGCTGAGCCTCCTCCTCCTCCTCTTGTTCATCCCTGCCCTGGTTTATGCCTTGTATGCCCCTCCAGCTGGGCATTGATGTCCAAAAGATAAGCTGTTGTCCATGAGGCTGATGCCCTTTCCATGGACATAAATGCTGGCCCTGTGTACCTACTTGGGTATCGAGAACCCCTGGCTCAATGGCATCCTTTTGGGGGAACATTGACACCCATGTAATGTGAGCCTTTTGTTCCCTCAGAGCCTGGCCCTGTAGAAGATGTGCTGTGCCAGCCCGAGGCCACCCACCTGGCCCTGAACTGGACGATGCCTGCTGGAGATGTGAGCACATGTCTGGTGGTGGCAGAGCGGCTGGTGGTAGGAGGCAATGCTCTCCTTGTGTTCCGGGCCAACACTTCAGAGGACACGTTCCTGTTGCACAATCTGATGCCCGCCACGTCCTACCGTCTTAGCCTCGCGGCACTGGGCAGGAATAGCCTGTGGAGCCGGGCGGTTACTCTGCTGTGCACCACTTCTGCTGCGGGTAGGCGCGTTACGTGGCTTCTGCTTGGCCGGCCTCCCTTCGTCACTGTCCCCGGGTGCTGTGGCTCTGTTGGGCCTGACTGTCTGGGGCTTTCTCTGCCCTCAAGCTCAGCCTTTCTTTTGGTCCTGATCTTGCATTAAACTATGCTTCTGAACCTCATGCTCTGGTACCTTAGCCTAGGAATCTTCCAGTCCTTATTTGTGTCCTTTAGCCACTTGTTGCCAGGTACCATGAAAGGTGCGGAGTTCAAGAAGGCATGGTCCCTGCTTTGGAAAGTTGATTGTTAGCAGTGGGTCAGGGCCTGCCTCAGTTTCCTCTTCTCTGTCCTTAGTCTGGCACCCCCCAAGGCTAGTCGAGGCCCCCCAGCTGGAACTGGAGTCGGGGATGGGTGTGACAATCACACGAGGCATGTTTGGCAAGGATGATGGGCAGATCCAGTGGTACGGCATCATTGCCACCACCAACATGTCACGTGAGTCTTGGGCTAGGGGGGATGGGAAGAAGCTGGCTGTGGCTGGCACAGGGCAGTTGAGGAAGGTCTAGGGAGGGAGTCTGAGTAAAAAGCCAAGGCCAGGGCCAATCTGTAGCAGGAAGAGGCCCTAACTATTATTGAGGATAGAGCTAGTATTGGACTGTGAGTAGAGGTAAATACTAGAGACATGGGGTAGCCGCCTCTCCTGCTCACTTTGCTCTGCCTCTTCTCATTCTTCCCCAGTGGCTCGGCCTTCCCAGGAAGCCGCCAACCACACGTGGTATGACCACTACTATAGAGGACACGACTCCTATCTGGCTGTGCTGCTTCCCAACCCCTTCTACCCAGGGCCCTGGGCTGTGCCAAAATCCTGGACAGTGCCTGTGGGTATAGAAGACTGTGGCCATACCCAGGAGATATGCAATGGGCACCTCAGGCCGGGCTCCCAGTATAGGTAAGGGCTAAGGCAGGAAGGAAGGAGGCACTTGAAGTTCCACTTTGGGTCATTACACATTCTTTCAACAATGGACAGAGATGGATTCATAAACAGAAGGCGAGTGCTGGTCCACAGGCTTCGCAAAGGTATTTGGACTAGATTTCCTGGGACCAGCACAAAAAAGGGAGCACCACCCATCACATGGTTCTTTTGTCAAAAGGACTGGGGAATGGATTCTGTCTGGATTCTTAGGGAAGATCCACGTTTCTCTGAGTCCTATTTCTAGAAGTACCTCTTATGTTCAGAACAGGACAGAAAAGAGGGAAGAGAAGCTAGAAGTGGTCTTCCAAAGGTGGCAGGGAGCAGGCTGCCCAGCTTCTACACAAGGCAGGATAAAAGCTCTAGCTAGCTGAGAAGCCATTGCTGTGGCCTTGCTTCCTGGGAAGGGTTTAGCCTTACTCATCTGCCCCTGCTCCACATAAAGCCCTGCTCCTGTACAGGTTCAGCGTCGCAGCCTTTACCAGACTCGGCCTTCCTGAGACCACCATTTCCTTCTCAGCTTTCTCAGGTAGGACAGGCATCTGGCTAGGCTCCAGCCGAACCCTGGAAGGGAGAGGGGTGCTGGTGTCCTGCTTTGGAGGCACGTCTGTGGTAGAGGTGGCGGGGGCTGAGCTTAGACTCCCGGTAGTCAAGTGCTGCCTAGCAGAGTTGGGGATCAGGGACTTGATGAAGTGCACTGGACTTCAGAACTGGGATGGTGGCTTGGAGCAGCTGTGGGAGAGGCAGAGACACTGAGGAAGTCACTGCTGTGCACAGCCCCAGGCACCTTCCTGTGCACCCTCTGCAGCTGGCTACTCCCGGGCCACAAGTGCTTGAGAGCAGCTCTGTTCTGTAGAAACTCAAGGCGGGGTTCCAATATAGCGTAACTTAGAATTTCCTAGTAGCTATGTTGGAAGCTAAAGAGAAAGAGGTGGTTAGGCATGGTGGTGCACAGCTTTAATCCCAGCACTGGGGAGGCAGGGGCAGGCAGATTTCTGTGAGTTGGGATCTTACCCTGCAGCCCTTGGGAGGCAGAGGTAGGTGGATCTCTGTGAGTTTAAGGCCAGCCTGGTTGACATAGCAAGTTCAAGGCCATCTGGGGCTACAGGAAGACCCTGTCTCAAAAAAAGACCTCCTTCAAAAAAGTTACTGAGAGACTTGGGTAAAATGCTTGCCTAGCATGCACCAAGTCCTGAGTTGGATCCCTACCACCTTACAAAATGGGCACAGTGGACCACACCTGTAATCTTAATACTTGAAAGGTAGAGGCAGAAGAATCTGAAGTTCTGTGTCACCCCCAAATGTTTAGTAGGAGGATATTCTGGGATGCTTGAGACTCTGTCTAGAAGGAGGAGGGGGAGAGGCGACAAAGAAACAAGAACAAAACCAAAAACTATTGAGAACTTTCCCATCCTTTTTTTTTTCTGAGTCTTCAGCCTCTCCCGTGTACCCACACTGCTCATAGCTTAAGTTGATGCAGTCATGCTGCAGGTATCAAGAAACCTCTGTGGTTTCTGGTTACCCCAGAGTGTAGCACGGTTCTGGAAGGTACAGGAGGTAGGCCTTCATCCCCTTCCTATTGAGGGAGTCAAGAAAGAAGCAGAGTCTATAGAGTTTGGTCTGTCCTCAGTAACCCCAGGCAGCCATCTCTGGCCTCGGTTTGGCATTTGGCACTGCTGAGGGAATGAGGGACTACCCCTGCCTCTCGCCCCGGAGGGAACATGTCCAGGTATGGCCCCCAGGGTCAGCGGGACAGAGCTGCCATGTCCCGTCTCCTCTGCCTTCCACAGAGCCCCAGGCCAGTGTCTCCGCAGTGGGAGTGCCCCTGCCAGTTATGGTGGGCACTGTGGCCGGCTGCGTCCTCATTGTGTGTGCAGTGCTGGGCTTGCTGTGCTGGTGGCGCCTGAAGGGACCAAGGTGAGGGGAGGCACGTAGGACTGGGAAGCCCTGTGTGACCAGCCCTGACCCTGGCTCACCTCCAACTCCCTTCTCTACTGTCACAGGGCAGAGAAGGATGGCTTTTCCCATGAGCTGATGCTTTACAGCCTGCGGTGAGTGCATTAATCCGTGCTTTCCCAGAGGCACAGCAGCAGCATAGCCCTACTGTGCAAGGCTCTGGTGCCCCCTACTCTCTGGGACTGTACCAGATGGGCTCTAGTCTCTGTTAGATACCACACTCTCATGTTTTCTCAAAAGGCTTTTCAGCCACTCCCCCCCTAATGCGCCTCTCCCTTCTCTTCTACAAACTTGCTGTAGAAGTCAGCGTTCAGAGAGACAGGATAAAGAAGGAGGACAGTGGTCTAAAGAACTGGCTCATGTTGAGTGCGGTGGGTCACACCTGTAATCCCAACACTTAGGAGACTGAGGCAGGAGGATATCAAATTCCATGCCAGCCTGGGCAACAAGTAAAACACTATTCTAAATAATCAAAGAAGAAGCAAAAAGGTGAGGGAGGTCTTTGAGTCCAAAATCTGAGATAGGAAGCCAGAAGCTCAGGGAAGAGTCTAAAGGCATCTGCTTGTTATGTTAAGGCTTTTAACTGATTGGACAAGACTCACTTATATTAGGGAGCATTATTTTTACTTGTATTGCTTTTACTTTTAAAAGGCAAAACAGGGTTGGGGAGATGGCTCAGTAGGCAAAGCTTTGCAATCAACGAGAACTGAAGTTCAGATCCCCAGACCCTACATCAATGCCAAGTGTTCAGGAGGTGGAGACAGGGAATCTGTGGAGCAACCTGGCTAGCTAGAATAACCAAAATGGTGGGCTCTGGGCTCATTTGAGAGGAGACCCTGACTCAGTAAGGTGGAGAGTAATGGAAAAAGATGCCAGACATCAGTCTCACGAGACTACATGCATACACACACACACACACACACACACACACAAACACACACACACACAAATGGTGAAATATGATCTGAAGAGAAACAAGAGTATGCCAGCCAATTTTAAAAGTTAATTTCATCCACAATTATCTTCACAGAAACATCCAGAATAATGTTTGACAATATATATAAATTAAGCATCACACTCCTGTGTTCCAGTCCTTGCCAGGCAGCTCCCTGACAAACCACATGTATTGGAAAAAGGATAAAAATAGTATTTTATTGAAGAATGTATTATAAAAGGCAAAGTGCTACAAATTAAAAATACACTTTAAAAGGTGAAGTGAAACCTGGAAGAAACCACATAGATGGGATCAGGTCAGATCTCTTTTCCTCATATTGACTTCCTGTTGAATCAACTCTAAGTAGGCTGGGCTGTAGTCAGGGGAGAGCACTTGCCTAGCATGTGTGTGCCCTGGGTTTGATTCTTACTACCTCAGAAAAAAGGCAATTCACTGCATCCCAAAGCCAGCTGTGCATCCACACATAGCCCCTGCCTCCTCCCTTCTCTCTGCTTCCCCCCTCTACCTTCCCACACCATGTGTGGCGATCCTGCCGGGCCTTTGAGGAACTTGCTGAAACGCACACTGTTCCTTGCAGAGAGGATGGGGCAGCTGAGGGTCTGCATGACCAATGTTTTCCTCGCCTGTGGCCAGGATGTGTACAGTCAGATCTGCACCTGTGCCCCAGGGGAGGGAAGGGCAGGACTCTGCAGACTCAAAGCCGTGGACTTTCCTCTCTCCTGCCAGGCGGACTCACCGGCCCATCCCCATCCACAGCTTCCGGCAGAGCTATGAGGCCAAGAGTGCACATGCACACCAGGCTTTCTTTCAGGAGTTTGAGGTAAGACCTGTGCCACCCTGCACTCATCTGGGCGGGGCTGGACCTGCCTCCAACCTCCTCACTGCCTTTGCCCCTCCGCATGCTGTGGGGTGAGATGAGTTTGCCTCAGCAACCGGCATCTGCCTGGACTTCTGCAGGAGCTGAAGGAGGTAGGCAGGGAGCAGCCCAGACTGGAGGCTGAACACCCCGCCAACATCACCAAGAACCGGTACCCACATGTGCTACCCTGTAAGGGAGTGCTGGGAGCAGGAGGGGGGCGTGGGCGGAGGGCCAGGGCTTGGCCCTGAGGAAGGGCTGCATGTGCTGGCCCCGAATGCATAGCATTTACCCTCTGCAGATGACCACTCTAGGGTCAGGCTGACCCAGCTGGTGGGAGAGCCCCATTCTGACTACATCAACGCCAACTTCATCCCAGTAAGGGTCACTATGGGGCTATGGGACTGGGGTGTGCCTACTGGGGACATGGGCCAGTTGTCAGGACACTGTCCTGCCCTAGTTGTCAGAGTTGTTTGGAAAGGTCACCAGCTTGAGCTTCTTTAGGTTCATCTGGCAAGTATTTGGGGAGGTCTATTGTGTGTTAAGCTCTATGTGGGGCCCTAGGAAGCATAGCTGTGTTACCACATACATATCTGCAAAGAAGCCCATGGGTGCATGCGTGCGTGCATGCGTGCGTGTGTGTGTGTTGCCAGGAGAATGCAGAATCGAGTGTCAGGTGGTGTGAGGTAGGTTGGGAAGGGTCAGCTGGGACTGGATGAAAGCAGACCTTGATTGTTATGCTGAAGGCATTGGGAGTCCTGGAATGGGAGCACTGAGGGTGGGCAATATGGGCCAAGAAAGCGTTGAGAGTATGGAAAAAGAGCTCAGTTTTGGGACGGCCGCTCTGGGCATGGTGGCACATATCTGCAGTTCCAGCACATAGGAGGCTGAGGGCAGGAAGATTGAAAGTTTGAGGCCAGTCTGGGCTACATCATAGAAAAACACCATTTCAAGCAGAAAAAATGTTGCTCTGGGGCTGATAAGGAGGGTGGCTGGGTTGACTACTTCTGGAATGTCGGAATCTTGCTCGTGCCTGGACCATGGGTGATGGCATTGGCCCTGAAGTCACCCTCTGGGGTTGAGTTCTTGCTGTGCACATGAAATCTATGTGTTGGTTCATATGTAGGCATGCACACAGCATCCTTGTTCCCGTAGGTCACACGTGGTCATATCCACTGCTCGGTGGAGCCCAGGTGGCCAAGACACTGCCTGGTAACGTGCTCTCACCCTAACCCCACACTTTAGGGGTACACCCACCCGCAAGAGTTCATTGCCACCCAGGGGCCCCTTAAGAAGACACTGAAGGACTTCTGGCAGCTGGTGTGGGAGCAGCAGGTTCATGTCATCATCATGCTGACTGTGGGCATGGAGAATGGGCGGGTGAGTGCCCTGCAGCCTCCCAGAATGGCCACCAGGCAGCATACCTCCTCTCCGCAGAAATGACCCCCTTTTTACCTCCTATCTTGGGACAGACAGGGCATAGGTGGGGATTCCCTGGGTCACGGAGGATGGGGGTCAGGGGGAGGGACCAGGCTCATGAGTCCCTGTTCAGCTCCCCCTGGACTCTTGCTGTAAGTGCAGTAGGAGCAGAGGAAGCTTTCCTTCCATAAGCCCAGTGCCGCGTGTGTGCTGTGTGTGTGCAGAGTTGGCCTGGAGTAGGGAGAGGCTGCTTCTTTTGAAGTAGTATAGAAAAATCAGATGGGCCTAAGTCAGGCCATCCAGTTTTCCGAGGGTGCCAAAACTAACAGAACCCTAAGGATGTTATGAGGGGTCCAGGGAGAGGGCACTGGAGCCCAGCGAGTGGAGGGAAACTTCTGGAAGAGGTGGCCTGGGAACTGGGTAGAGGCAAAGACGAGAATTTCATCAGAATGGCAGGAACAACACAACAAAAAAATGGCTGGAGATGGTTGGGATTGAGAGTAGAGGCAATGGCAGGGTTTGATGCATGGCCATCTCTCTGCTCTCCAACCCTGACCCCTAGGTACTGTGTGAGCATTACTGGCCAGCCGACTCCACCCCTGTCACCCACGGTCACTTCACAATCCACCTTCTGGCAGAGGAGCCTGAGGATGAGTGGACCAAGAGGGAATTCCAACTGCAGCATGTGTGTGCCTGGGGGACAGGATCTTGGGAGGGCATTAGACCAGAGAGTCTCCTCTCCAGGGTCCCCTCACCTGCTTCCTGATATGATCCACAAACTCTTGTCCACTGGCCAGGGAAGGAGGTAGGGAATGGCTAGGGAGACGAGGAGGGCGAAGGGCTGAGCCAAGGTCATACCAAGATAAGGGCGAAGCACATCCCCGTACACCTGCTCACTCCAACTGCCCCAGTTATCACCTCAGGCTGTGACCTCCTGAGACAGGCAAGCACGGGACTGGAATGGCCACTCTACCTGGCCATCCTCTCGAGGCAGAGATAAACCAGGAGACTGGAGGAAGACCTAAGAGCTGGGCAGCACCAGACAAGGGCAGGGACAGGGGCTACATAGCTGACACCCTCAAGACACTCCCAATCTGAGATGTGGAGGCTTTACCGCTGCTCTCAGCGAGGTGGCGTGGGAAGTTTAGGGCTGAGTAAAGGACCCTGAGGTCATGAAGACAAGCAGCCTCCCACCCACTGTTCTCAGGGTGCCCAGCAAAAGCATCGGCAGGTGAAGCAGCTGCAGTTCACTACCTGGCCAGACCACGGTGTCCCAGAGTCACCCAGCTCCCTCCTCACCTTCGTGGAACTGGTGTGGGAGCAGGTGAGGGCCACCCAGGGCAAGGGGCCCATTCTGGTGCACTGCAGGTGAGGACAGGTGAGGTGGGGTGGTAGCCTCGGCCTGGACTGAGTAGGGGAGGGCTCTGGACTTCGAGGAGCAGCCCCTGCTCCCGCCCAGCTCTCCAGGGGACTGTCCCCACAGTGCGGGCGTGGGCCGGACAGGCACCTTTGTGGCTCTCTTACGGCTGCTGCAGCAGCTGGAGGAGGAGCAGGTGGTTGACGTGTTCAATGCTGTGTACGCACTCCGGCTGCACCGGCCCCTCATGATCCAGACACCGGTGAGGAACCACACACGGTGTAGCTTGAATCCAAAGGAGTGGGAGGGGGGAGACTGCCTCAAGGGACCAGGAAAAGCAATTCTTGGGTTCCTACGGAAGACCTTGGGGCGAGAGGCCCACCCAGGCTACCATCTTACCTGGACTTGCATTTTCCTTTCTGTGAAAGGGGAGAAGGACTGGCCCCCGCCACTCCTGACACTGTGGGGCAGCCAGGGAAGATTCCCCAAGGGCTCTCTAGTCCCCCCCGCCACATCCTTGCCTCACAGGTTGGGGCTATGACCATCTCCCTTCTGAACCAGGGCCATTTAGCAGGCCAGTGTTTTCTCCCTGCAGAGCCAGTACATCTTTCTGCACAACTGCCTGCTGAAGAAGATTCTGGAAGTATCCTCTGACCACTCAAAGTAAGTCATCTACCCTCCAGTCCTGGCAGGTGGGTGCTAGTGTCCTGTGCCTTTTCAATAGGCTTCTGGATCCTGTGTGTGGGTAGCGCAGAGCAGGACAGAAGCAGGAACTGACAACTAGGTACCATCTCCTCTATCTCCCAGCTCTGGCCCCATCTCAGTGATGAATTTTGCACAGGCTTGTGCCAAGAGGGCAGCCAATGCCAATGCTGGATTCTTAAAAGAGTACAAGGTATACTTTGGGCCAAAGGATGGGTGACAAGTGGGTACAGGTTTCCTCTGCCCAGCTCCAGGATTTCTGTTTCCTTCTCAGCTCCTGAAGCAGGCCATCAAGGACGAAGCTGGCACTTCGATGCCCCCTCCTAGCTACAAGCAGAACAGCACTGTCTTCTGTGAGTCTCTCTGTGAGTCTCACAGTGGCAGGTGGCACTGGAGACCTCTGGCAGCCCGACTCTCACCCTCACCATCTTCCCGCAGATGACCATTATCAGCCACAGTTTACTCTGGTGAAGGAGAGCCCTACTGAAAACATGCTGGAAGCCTGGCTCTTCCCTGTGAGATGATGTTTATCTTGTAGCCTGACTATTTGTGCTTCCCAGTCTGTGTCTGGATCTCTGGGGCTACTGGTACTGTGAAATGGGCAGGGGCCACCTTAATCCCTGGGAGCCAACAGGCTGTGCTCTACAGGGTGGGCCTTCTGGCCGTGACCATGTGGTGCTGACAGGCTCTGCGGGGCCAAAGGAGCTCTGGGAGCTGGTGTGGATGCATGGAGCCCATGTGATGGTCTCTCTGGGCCTGCCTGATGCCAAGGAGAAGGTGAGGAGTGGAGGGACAAGACGAGCGGCTTTTGGCATGGGATAGGGATATAGGAATGTGGGGTACCGTCAGGCCAGAGACTTAGGGAGCTAATGGAGAGGCCTGATTTGATTGCAGCCACAGAACTTCTGGCCAATGGAAATGCAGCCCATTGTCACAGACCTGGTGACCGTGCACAAAGTGGCTGAGAGCAATGCAGCCGGATGGCCCTGTACCCTCTTCAGAGTTATACACGTAGGTATTAGAATCATTGGACCTGGGGAGGGGGCTGTGTTGGGGGAAAGTCTTGTGCTGGCTTCCCTCTGCCACTCTCCTCAGTACTGATCTTTTCCTTGCTCCAGGGGGAGAGTGGGATGGAGAGACAAGTTCAACGCCTTCAGTTTCCCTGCTGGGAGTCTGGGTGTGAGCTGCCAGCTGCTACCTTACTGCCCTTTCTGGAGGCTGTGAGTCAGTGCTGTTCCCAGGGCAAGAGCAAGAAGCCGGGGACCCTGTTCAGCCACTCCAGGTGCTGTTGATAAACACCACCGAGTTCTGCTTGTGTTATAGGTCAAAAGGATGGTCTCCCAGGGCTCCTGTCTTCTCTGTACCTTGTTCTATGCCCAGGGATTTGGTAGGGGTCAAGCCTTATTGGTTGGCCAAGTACCCAGTGTTTTTTTTCTAGTCCCTGAACTCACATCTTTGGGCACCCCCCACTTCGTCCACCTGCACAAACCCCATCTAACTCTAGTTCAATTACAGCAAGAGTACAAACCAACTGGGCACCTTCCTCACCATGGAGCAGCTGCTACAGCAGGCAGGGACTGAGTGTACCGTGGATGTCTTTAATGTGGCCCTGAAGCAGTCACAGGCCTGTGGCCTCATGACCCCAACACTGGTGAGAGGCAAACAGGGTTCACCGTGGAAGGGATCTGCCCCAGCTATATCCTTTAGGCAGCACCGTCCAGGTTTCCACCAGGTGGCGCTGTGGACCATCATGCCTTACCCAGATGGAATAGGGGTTAGAAAAACCAAGGGGCCTTTCTCTGTCAGGTAGGGGCAGATAGGTGAGACGCCTTGTCCATGTCTACCTCCAGGAGCAGTATATCTACCTCTACAACTGTCTGAACAGTGCACTGCTGAACGGGCTGCCCTGATTTGGGGAGAGGTCTGTGCCTTGCCAGGCAGTGGTAACCCCAGGAAGTCCACCCAGGCCTGGCTTCTTTGGGACAGCAGCCTCTACTGCCTTATGCTGTGAAAAGGCAGAGTCAGGGAATAAAGACATTTGGTCAAGCCCATGGTTGTGTTCTCTTCTCCGTCCTCCCATCGCTGTGGCAGGGATGGGAGGTAGAGTCTGAATGTCAATGTTTTCTTCATTCACCGTGCTTCTCAGAAGTCACCTCTGCGTGTCTTCATGGCTGTCCATTCTGCAGCCTTTCTCAGAGCTCATCGACTTCTACCATGGCCTCAACTGGAGTCCTGGAGTCAGTGTTCTGGCTTCTTGGTTATCCCCTCCAGTCCTGTAGTGTTATCAGGAATGATGGAGATTGTGAGTTCTGGATGTAGAAGGGTGGAAGGAATCTTGGCTGCCTCATGTTTCTGGTGTGCACTCCGAGGAGAGAGGGCAAAACTGGAAGGGTCCCAAATTGGTCTAGCTCTGCCCTGGGACTTGGCTCAGCGAAAAATCAGGAGACCAGAAAAATCAAGACACATGTTGGAATCAGTACTAATCCAGTGTAGCCTAATTAAAGAGCAGAATGTTCACACTAGCTTTAGCCACCATTTCACAGGCTCCACAACATCCTAGGGAGGTGAAAGCAGATTCTGGGATTGGAGCCTTAAGGTGGCTGAGCGGCACCATCAACACCGAGCCTCCAGGTGGCGCCAATCCACCAATTTGCTGGCAAATTCTGACAACCTGTGTGCAGAGCCGCAGCCCTTCCACATCCCTGGGTCCTGAGATTAGGGGTCAAGGTGGTCCCCCAGGTCTCAAACCTGACAGTTTACATGAGTAAACTCTCGTGGTGGGATCCGCACCAACTTCTTTGGTGTTAGGGCATGGCCCCAGTGAGAGGCTCCTTCCCACCGCTGGCTGCCTCTCCTACCAAGTTGCATCGAAAGACCCGCAGCTTGACCCCTCCCCAAACCTCATCTCGAGATCTCTCGTCCTGGACTGGGTGAGAAGGGATAACCCGAGCTCCAGATTGAGGCTGTGCCTGTCAGCCATGTGACCTTGAACAGGTATCTCTCTGGTCTCCCTTCCCTCCAGTGTAAAATGTGGTAGTGGGGCTGGAGCCTGCGGAACTCCGAGGACTTCTTCCTGACAGTCTCCTATGGGTCCCCTGAGGCCCTGTGACTGTTTCCAAAGTCAAGAGAAGCTCGACTCCACTGGCCTTGGGTTTGGGGTGCCCTTCCAAACAAGGGCAGGTCTCTTGACTGCTGAACTGTCCCCGTTTTGTGTTTCTTTGCTTTCTCCCCTCCCCCCCCACCCCCTGGATGAAATTCCTGCCAGCTGGGAAGCAAGGAGGGAAAGGGAGCGAGCCACAGCGTAGAAAGTTTCCTTGACTCCTCCCCCCCTGTGTCTCCCTGCCTTGCCAAGCCCAGCCTGTGAAACTGAATAACGAAGATCACTCAACAATGCCTGCCCCTCTCTGACTGCGCCGTCCTGCTGCCTCCGCCGCCGCGCCCAAGCCAAGCGGAGCGGGGCGGTCCCCACCGTCGGCGCAGCCCGCAGGCCCGCACGGGACCTGGAGGCGAGCCGCGCGCTCACCGTGCAGCGCGCGCCCGTGCAGCGGCCAGGTGCCCCGCAGCCCGGCGCCGAGATGCCCAGCCCGCAGCGGCTCCGGGCACTGTGGCTTTGCATCGCGCTGTGCGCGTCTGCGTGCACTGGCAACGACCCGCAGCCTGGCCCGCAGCGAGCTGCCTGCCCGGCTCCCTGCCACTGCCAGGAGGACGGCATCATGCTGTCAACCGACTGCTCTGAGCTCGGGCTCTCGGTGGTGCCAGGGGACCTGGACTCCCTGACGGCTTACCTGTGAGTACTCACCTGCTGCTCTCCCGAGGGCCGCCTGGGACACCTGCCGGTTTGGTGTCTTGAGGCATGCGCATCCCAGGAGGACTCCTTCCAAGTTTAAAGACTGCAGGGCTGGGGAGCGGAGGAAGAGTCAGAAAACAAGGACTAGGCAAGCAGCGAGCCTGGGCCTCCCCGCTTCCTTCCTCAGGTGCCTCCCTCCCCCCACCCCTCTGCTGTGGGGTCAATGTGGGAGCCCAGGTCTGGCAAGGTGGTGTCTGACCCCTGAGCAGGAGGAATGGGGTGGAGGGTGGCAGCCTCTTCTCATCCTGGCAGAACAGTACCCAGGAGGGTAGCAGAAGGCAAAAGTGACTGCTGGGATGGTGAAGTGACAGCATCACACCAGGGGATGGGATAAAGACAGGTTCGGCCACCACAGGGAGTAGGGCTGCTGCACATAGGCACGAGGCTTTGGTGAGGGGGCCTTGCCTACTCTCCTCTCTGTAGAAAGGGGCACTGCCAGCTCCATTACCTCATGTGGAGGTCTCCTGGCCCCTCCCCAGGCCTCCCTGAAGTCATGTCCCAGGAGGCTGTGTTAGAGACACTAATTTGTGGGCAGGCTCAGAAGCTGAAAACCGGAGAACCATTTTTAGAGTCTGAGTTGGGGTGAGATGGCTGTGAAGGGGACCCTGTTGGGGGTAGCTGTCTTAGGAGCTTCCACTCAAACCCAGAGGGCAAGAGGCTGTGGCTGCAACACCTGGACAGGACAGGGGTGTTGGGAGCACATTTTAGACACCTGCTTCCCACCACTGTTCTGGGGAGAGGAAGCCCTGGCCTCACCTACCTTCCCTCAGAGGAAGGAAAGCAGGTGGGAAAGTCCTTCAGCCCTGAGAGGGGCCCTCATGGCCACGGGGTCCCAGAACTGCTGAGTACTCAGGAAAGGCAGCTGGGCTACTCTTACAGGGCTCCACAGGAGTGTGTGGAACTCAGTGGGACCAAGGTGCTCTGAGGAAGCAGTGTCCTGGTGAGTGCCGAGGGTCCTGAACCAGAGCCCCCGTGGAGTTCTCCCATCTCGGTGCCCCCCTTTGGGATACCTTCCTCTATTCCAAAAGACATAGCTGTAGGCCAGAGCAGCATCAGTATTCCAGAAGGGGAAACTGAGTCCTGTGAAGCCCAGGGGTGATGGCAGAGGCCAGCTCGGCTAAAAAGAGTTTGGAGATGTCTGTTGAGCTCGCCTCTGGGGAAGCAGAAGACAGACCTCTTGCCTGTGTGAAATGGGCAGGATATAGTGCCTTCCAGAAGCTGATGGGCCAGGTCACCTTTTCCACACGCAGAATTTCCTAATCTGGTCTGTGCTCCTTTTTCCAGTAGGACTTGGGAAAGGAGGTAGAGTTACTCTGGGGATCCCAGGGTTCTTTCCATGCTGACAAGATTTTGACACAGTTTCCTCTGAGACGTGAGATATTTGGGCTAAGAGAGTTGGAAGTTTCTGACCTGTCCCTGAATCTTCCTAAAGGTTGAAGCAGCCCTTTTCTCCCAAGGCTTAGAGGAGTTTCTGGGGGTGGGAGAAGTGATGGATGCGTCCGGGTCTGAGGACAATCTGGGGCATTTCACAGTGAAATCTGCATTATTAGAAGGAGGTGAAGAAGACTGTGTCCCCTCTTGATTGTATAGGGGTCCCATGTGGGTGAAGGAGGCGGAGCTTTTGTTGTCTGCAGGTGGCTCAGAGGTGGAACATTCCTTTTTGGCTCTCAGGAGAGTTGCAAAGCATTTTCTTCATTGTTACTTTGTGTGTGCAGGTACATGTACACATGTACACACAAATGTATGTATGGAAACTAGGAGCTGCCTCAGGTGTCATTCTTCAGACGTCATAGTGGCTCTTCCTAACCTGGAGCTCATGGAGCAGTCTATGCTGGCTGACCAGGGAGGCCCAGGCATCTGCCCATCTGCTTCTCTAATGCTGGGGTTACAGGTGCACGCCACGATGGCCAACTCCTTTACATGAGTTCTGGGGATAGAACTGAGGCTCTCATATTTAGGCAGCAAGCACTCTATTGTTCTGAGTTATCTCCCCAGTCCTACAAAAGCATTTAATGTAGAGAGAGGGTAAGGACCTTGAGATGGAACCAGGCCAGGGATATTTGGGGTTCTTTCTCTTCTCAGCAGGCATAGAACATGTTTGTGGGCTTTGGCAGACACCCTTACAAATCCCTTGACCATTTCTTGGAACAAATTACTTGATACCTGCTTGCCATCCTGGATTGGTGGGGTTCTCCCCTAGCCTGTACCTGTCATGAAGTGGTTGCCTCCACCTCACTCTATCCGAGTTCCAGGGAAAAACAGGAGCTTTTTTTTTTTTTTTTTTTTTTTAATGGTTGTTTCTTTGATACTCAAATCCAGAAGGAAGGCTACTCCAGGACCCAAACTGTTTGATTAGTTTGGGGGCAGACTTCACTATACCCAGTCCTTCAAGTTCTAGAAGGGCTCCTCCCACACCGTCATCTCAGGGATATCGGTGAAATTCGCTGGGCGAGGCCTCTTATGGGAAGGGACTGAGCAGAAGGTAGCCCTGTCAGCTCTGGGGCACTGCAGTCTGATGGTGATGTGAAGTCCTGGTGCTCCTTGTTCTGCCCCATCACAAAGGCACCCAGGAATACACATGCAGCCAGTATTTGTTGGGCAAATGAACCCAGAATAGGAGAGTCTGTTAGGTACATGGAGTCACGCTTTTGCCACTGAAGCTGAGCAGCACAATGTGTGGGAAGGGTGTCTGGCTCAGGTAGCTCATACAGTGTCGGCTATCCTTAAGCACCCACTTCTTTGACTCAGGGCTGCCAGGGCTTCTGCTCCAGGCAAACTCTGTGCCAGGCTGTCCACTGCTATCTGGGGAATTCACTGCTTTCTAGACTGCCCATGATAACCATTTGGCTTGGCCTAGGTAAACCTGGTCTAGTTTATTGGAACCTCTGTGACTTGGTTTTCCCATCTGTAAGTGAAGATAATACCTGATTCAAAGGGTCCCTGCAGATTCTCTGGGGTAATGCCTGTGGACGGTTTGTGTGGCAAGTGAAAGGAGCTCAGTTAAGTGTTTGCAGTGTTGTCATTAGGCAACCAGAGCCAGGAGGTATTAGTCTTGGAGGGCTTCCTGGAGGAGGAAGTCCTGGAGCTCACACAGGAAGGAGAGAAACACCATTCTGTGAAAAGTGTGGGTCAACTCTGTGAATATGTTGAGGGTTATGGTAGGAAAGAACACTGCCAAATAGACAGATCCACCTTAGTCCCTTCTCCCATATACCCAACTGCTACAGTTTTAAGACTTCAGGTTAGGGAAGGAGAGTGATGGAGGGGAGACCCAGTCTGCTCTCAACTCCTCCCAGATGGGCTTCTGCAGAGCTATCTGATGAGGAAGCAGAGAACCATGTGGCCTCAGTTGGAGAGCACTGACCCTGGGGATTGTGTGTGTGGTGGTTTTACTGTCAGCTCTCTTCCTTACCTTGGAGGCTCTTTCCTTGGCCTCTCTGCTTTTCTAGCCTGCACCCTTCAGTTCTGAACTTGAGGTGTGTGAGTATTAATCCTCAGTGTCTCTGTGGTTGGAAGACCGCAGGTAAGTCCTACATCTGACTAAAAAGCAGAAAATGAGAGGCAAAGAAACCCAGAGTCCTGGGGAAGAGAGAAAGCTCCCTTGGAGAGGGCTTGGCAGGGGCTGGGGAATCGGGAAGGAGGGGGAGAACCCACGCAGCACCCACACCAGAGCAGAGGCGACAGCGAGGGAGGGGTGGAGCGATTCCAGGAAGTGGGGTCTCCTGGGCCCTCCCTTGCTGCCAGAGCCTGGGGGGTTGCTGGAGGAGCGTGACTGTGTGGGGGAGCTGACACCCCAGTTCAAAGGAAAGGCAGGAAACAGCCCTAGGCAAAAGAAAAAGGAAAGCTCTGGGGTCTGGCAGCAGCGGGCAAGGGGCGCGGCCGGGTGGGGCACTGGCGGAGGAGAAGAAAGCCTGGCTTACAGGGAGTTGGCCCCCAGCCCGCCCTGCGCCATCACCTTCCCCCTCCCGTGGATTCTCACCCTAGTGGTCTCGCCTCCTGCCGCAGCCTGCTTCCTGCACTGACCCAGGCCCACAGGAGGCAACGATGATGAGTAGGCGTTGACCTGGGTGCCTCTGGGTATTGGTAGGCTCCTAGGCTCTGGAGACTGACATGGGTAAGCCTGACGTGGCATGAGTTTTTTCAATTTCTTAAACTAAAATGGAAACAGTATTTGTATCTACCTAAAAAGGTGAGGAGGAGGAGGAGGGAAGGAGTCAAAGGAAGCAAAGGAATGGCGCTTATAAGTCGGGCACACGGGAGGCAGAAGCAGGTGAGTCTCCGAGTTCAAGGCTAGCCTGGTCTTCATAGTGAGTTCCAGGCCAGCTGGGGCTACAGGGAGACCCTGTCTCAAAAAAAGACCCCCACCCGCAAAAAACAAAAACACTGTATAGTTCTGGTTTTTAGTTTAGTTTTGTTTTTCTAATTCAATGCTTTCAACTACAGTTTCCCATGAGACTCAGAAATGGGGAGGCATGGTTGGGATCTCAGAGCGTATTCTGGAGCTCTTTAGAAGGCTCCTTCTTCACACTGCCCTCCTTTCTCACTAGGAAAGCCCCCTCCCAGACCTTCCCGGAAATGGCCTTCCAAGGAGCCAGGCTGCTCCCGGGCTCTGTGCTAGGTTGGTGGAGGAAGTGAACCTGTGAACCGAGACACCTGGAAGAGCTGCAAACAGGCCTGCTGCCTGATGGGAGGCTCTCCAAAGAGGAGCAGTCTGGGCCTGGGTTAGGCTGCTTGGAGAGCCTGGCTTCTCCCCAGAAATGGAATGAATCTTCTTGAGTATAGACTACTGTGGGGTGTTGGGGCACAGGCTTGGTTTCTGCCCTGGAAGGAGTCTGGAGATCCTCTCCTGAACCCATCCCTGTTGTGCTGTGTGACCTTAGGCTAGTAACTGGTTCTGTTGGGAGCAGGGCCAAGGACAAGGAGTCCTCCTGGGGCTTTGGTCACCTTGGGAAGGTAGAAGAGTAGGAGGTGGGGGAAAACTGCCAACCCCCTCCCCCAAGTGGAAATAACTTCTATTAGCCAAACTGAAATGGACTTGTTGACTTAGGGGCTCTCAGAATTGTGGGAACCCCTTCATGATAATTAAGCCACGGGCAAAAAAGGAAAAGGGGGTCCTCAATTTCTAACAACAATTTGCGTCTCTCCTGCTGCCCTTCAGACATGGGAGAACAGGTCCCAGGAGAAGAAAAACACACAAGAGGCCAAACTTGGGCAGTGAGCAGAGAGTTATTTTGGAAGCAGGGAAAGGACATGGTGGGGGGAAGCTCAGGGCTTGGCACCACGCCCCCCGGAGCCATGCCAGAGCAGGCCACGGCGGGCTGGCAGCGGGCAGGTGGGGGCTGGGCTGGCTGCTCAAAGACAAGGTACCGCCAGAGGAGAGCTTTCCTTTGTGTGCCTTCCCAGCCCTATCTTGGCTCGCAGGATCTTTCTCCTCCAGAGACCTCAAAGGGACACTTGTGCCTTGCATCTGGATCGGAGCCCCCTCTGGTTAATGGAAATGTGACCATGGACACACTGTGGGCCTGGCTTTCTGCTGCTCTTGGATGCAGTGGGGATGTCTTCCTGGTTACAGTTTTCATTCTCTCAGCTGTGACCTTCTTACAGAAAGACATGAACTCATCAGGAAGGTTCTTGGTTGGGGACGTCAGGAGGGCTCCTGATGGGCCCAGAGAGCCTTACCTAGGAGCGTGCGATCATCTTGGTTTCTCTCTGTTAATTAACCGCAATAACATCTGGCACTTCCTGGTTAATTGCCAGATGGCAAGAGCTGCCTTCAAACACTACCTGAAACACCTCATATAAACCCTGTGAGGGAGGGACCAGAGTTAGGCCCATCTTACAGGTGAGGAAACTGAAGGCTTTAGAGAGTAAGATCACCAGCTAGCTGGTAATTACTGATGCTGGGGTTTGGGCCCAAAAAGTCTTCCTAACTGCTATGGATGGTGCTTTATGGCTAACCTTGAGCATGTTAAAACTTTAGGCCAAGCAGCCTCTCAAAGTCTGTTTCAGCCTCCCAAAGCCTGTTTCTAGTCTCCTGTCTTTCTGGGGGAAAAATCAGTGGTTTGTTCCAATCCCTCTTATCCGTCAGCAGCGATTTCTGGGGACTCATCTATGTGGGCTACTTGAAAGGGAAGTGTTGACGAAGCATAGAACTAAGAGACTGTGCTTAGGGAGGGTGAAATCAAGCCCCAGAGTAGACGTTACTGTCAGTGTTGTTGATCTAATGTCTTCTGGGTCCTCTGTGAAGCAGTCAGGAGGATGGTGATGATCAGGGGAAATGGGCTAGCATACATGAAAAGTGAACTTCATTGTGCCAGATCATCTTGGGCGTATCCTTGGAGGAGCAGCAGTGAGGTCCACACGTACACAAAAGAGAGAAAAGCCTGGTGTGGCCAGAGAAAGCCTGGAGAAGGAGGAGAAAGTTGAGACTTGACCAAAAGCATTCTACCTACAAGTAGTGGTAAAGACTGCAGGAGATGAGAACACAAGAATGCCTTGAAGCAGGGGAGAGTGTCTAATCAAACTGGGGCTTCTTGCTGTTTTGATTCTGTTTTGTTTTTGAAGGAAGGTCTTGCTTGTAGTTCAGGCTGGTCTCAAATTCATAAACTTCTTCCTTTAGCCCCTGAGAGCTGGGATTATACGGGTTCTTCACTGGACCTGGCACATATTAGAGCTTTTGTCTATCTCAGCGGCCGTTTCGGCATCACCCCTTGGGGCGGGAGGTTCCAGGGCAGGACTTTCTGCCTCTTCCTGTTTAGGACACACATACAAAACAAAATAAATCCAAGGTGTTCATCAGCTGGGATGAATCAACTGGGAAGCTCAGGCCACAGGCAACCACAAACTCCAGGCAACATCTGGCTACTCTGAGTACTGTGGAGGCCCCATCTCAGAACACCTGGAATCACTGCTATAGGAAAGAGCTCCTTCCTCCTTTCTCCCTTCCTTTCTTGGTGTTTAGGGACTATACCCAGGGTGTTATATCCTAGGCAAATGATCAACCACTGGACTATATCTCAGCCTTGTTAAACAGGATCTCAGCATATAGCTTAGGCTAACTTCAAACTCCTGATCCTCCCACAGTAGCCTCCCGAGTGTATGGCCCTCCACACTTGGTCCATCAGTGTGCTTCTTCTGTCAGCTTGTTTCTGTAGTTTCAAAATGAATACAGTTGTACCAAACTCTGAGGCAGATATTTGTAATTTGGCACAAGTGTTTGTCACATAGCATGTGACTGACTAGTAGATGGGAGCTATTGCTATTAGCCATTCTGATCTTCCCTTGGGAGAGACACGAACCAGGTGTGAAGAGGTCCTTTGGCTCATCTGTTTCCCTCCACCTGCCTAGGACTTCAGTGAGGGTGATAGCAGAGGGTGGGCTCCCCTACCCTCTCTCCCTGCCTCTGTCTCTTTCCTTTTGTCCTTAGAGGTGTTGGAAAAAGTAGAGAGTGTCCAGGCTGAAGCGGGCTGGCAGGAAGTGCTGAGTGTCCCCACTGCACCAGTGTCAGGGATTTGGATTTGGTCCTCAGGCCCAAGGCCAAGACAATGGTCTAATGCAGGGGAAAGAGGGAAGAGCAATGGGAGAAGAATCCTTGTCACCAGCTCGGATCCCAACACAGTACAGGGCTGGGCTCTCTGCAAGGTGGAAGAGGGTTTCCTTTTTTGAGGGGCTAAAGAGGAAATTCCGAGAAGTGGGCCCTAGTACACCAAGGTTGGTTACAAATCCAGTGTGGTTTGGGATTTGAATTGTAACCCACCTGAGTTATCACTGACTCCTGGGAACCAATCCAAAAGCAGCTACTACTGGAAGGTTTTTAACACCTCCTAGAGGAGAGGAGGAGGTCTCACCAGGTTGACACAGCCTGGGGTTCCTTCTCCGGGTCTGCAGGCCTCTCTAGTTTGCTTTCTGTTTCTGTGGGTAGTGCAGGTCAGGAAGGCAGGTGGATGACATGTGGATTCTGATGACACCTCCACCCTAATTCATGCAGCACCCCGCATTTCCCCTGTAATGGCCAATGATGAAGCCCCTTGCGCTCACAGGCTGTCTCAGGGAGCAAACCCCCTTGCTCTTCATTTACTTGCCAGACACCAGTAGTGTGTTTGCTTTCTGCGAGGCACCTTGCAGAGTACTTTGCATGAGCTTCCAGTGTGAGGACTGGACCATTCCTGTCTCCTCTTCAGATGAGGGGAGACGCAAGCAGAGGGAGAAAACCAAAATGGAATAGGGGAGTCCCTGTGTCCTCTGCCCTGCAGGCTCAGAGTGGGGGTGACAAGACAAGCACAAATGACACAATAACACCTGGTGGGTGAGACACACAGGAGGCAGGGCCAGGGAACTACATGACGCAGGCAGACAGGGCGGAGCAGGGACAGCTCTGCTGAGCGGACTAACTGATGCTGGATGCAGAGCCCGTGGCGGGGCAGCTGTGGTGTATGAGAAAAACCACAGGCCCAGGAATGGAAGACCTATGCTAAGATAAGCCTCTCCCTGATGAATTGTGGGAAGCCAGATCTTGCCTGGGGGAAGTGCTTAGTGCACAGGGGATGTGATTTTTGGTTTTTGTGAAAACCAGAAATTTTACAAACCCTCTGTCTGTGTGGGGGTATGTCCACCTTCATGTCTGTCTGACAGGGCTTTCTGCCTTTTCATATTCAGAACCTCACTGCATCAGAGAAAGAGGGAGACTCTTAAGGCCTGGCCATCCTCTCTTGCCACTCTGGGAGCCTCCTACAGGAAGGGCCTGTGCTCTTAGTTTCTTTTCCTCAGGATCCTGTCACGCTTCCCCCTTCCTTCGTGCTTGCAGGCTCATCTCGGGGTCTCTTCCTGCAGGGGTCGCTCTGCATAGGACCATAGACAGCGCAGGTGTATGGATTTAGTCATTACTCCCTCCCCGCCAGCTCCAGATCTGGGGCAGTACAGGGGTGGGGGTGTTTGAGGATGGGGAGGCTGGATCAAGTGTCCAGGGATTGTAAGAGTTGAGGCAGGAAGGGGCCGTAAACTAATCCCTTGCTTTTGTAGTGGACAGAGCAGATTAGGAGGCTGGGAGGAGACAAGAAAGGAAGGGGACTATTGTCTAAGACAATAATGCAAGAGAACTGGGACAAGACTTGGGCTCCCACCTATTTACCTGAGAACAGACAGAAGCTCAGGACTCAAGAGAATTAGAGGTGGGAGTCAGCCTACCTCTGAGACCACCCTGGACTGCAGCCCTCCAACATGACTGACTACCTGGCTGCTGTGCCTGTGAGCAAGTGACTTGTCCCAATCCCCTTAGCCCAAATCCCTTCATAGACTTGCCACCTACACAGATGAACATGATCCCTTGCTTCAAAGGTGACTTTTGTTATTGCTCTGCTCGTGACATATTAAAGTTAATGATTTTGAAATGAAGGGATCTACATTTTTATTTTGTACTGGTTTCTGCAAATTATGTCTCCTGCTCTCCACTTAGCCTATCGGAGCTTCATGCTCTGGTTTATAGCATGAGGTGATTGTTGTCTTGGCCCATTTCCTACCCCAAGTAGTCACAGATTCTGACCCTGTATTTTCATCCTCAGCTCGACTAGGAACTGTCTGGACAGACAGTACTATACAGACAGGAGTGTCTATTATACAGTGATCTCCTTATGGATCAGTGTGCCTCTTCTGTCAGCTTGTTTCTGTAGTTTGGATACAGTCCAAGACCTCCCTATCCCTCCCCAGTCTTAAGACCTCAGATAGTACCAAGCCCTATATACTCTGTTTTCTTCTCTACATGCCTATGATGCATCTTGATTTATCAATTAAGCATGGTAAGATAGAAAAATTGCAACAATATAACACAGGTGCCTGTGGCTTGTAACATGCCAGACACATTGCTGTTTTCACAACCAGGATGGTGACCCCTTGGGTCTGATGGTTGGGAGCAAGGTATATCTTTCTGTGGGATGCCACAAGGTAGAAGGGTGAGCCACTATCCAGATGAGCCCAAGGGTTCTGGGCGCTAGAGAGAGAGCATCCTTGGACTAAGTGTGAAATCTACCAGGGGCCAGGTGTGAGGCAGGCACAAGGCACACCTGAGACCAGGTGCTTCTGACTGAGACAGGTGTTGGGCTTGAATGGGCATACTTTAGCATATCAGCATTGTGCATGGCAAGCTTCATTCCAGTGCCTAGAGTGCAGCTGAGTGGTTAAAGGCACCAAGCTTGCAGTCACTCTATGTGGGTTCAGATCCTGCCTCTGCCTTTTATCAATACTTGGGGAAAGACTCTTTGTCCCTTAGTTTCCTCCTCCCAAATGGAATTACTAATGATACCCACCCCATGGGGAATGTTGTAACGGCTGCTTGAGTTAATGGATGGAAAGTGATGATACATTATAATATCCAGTTAGTGGGTATTAGTGATTATTATATATATTTTAAGTGAAAAAAATTAAAGTGTAATAAGTTATTTTGGTGGTGCTGGGAAAATGGTTCAGCAGTTAACAGTACTGGTTGCTCTTACAGTGGACTCAGGTTTGATACGCAGCACTCACATAGTAGCTAACAAGCATCTGTAACTCCAGTTCCAGGAGATCTGATGTCTAGAGGGAAACCCTGCCTCAAAAACCCCAAACAAACCAAAAAGTAAAAAATACAAAAGCCCCAAACAAGCAAGCAAGCAAAAAAAGTTCTTTTGACAGTGCAGGTGGGCACATTCATGGGATTTTTTACAGTATATTGTTTTAATTGCTCTATTTTATTGTTAGTTACCATTGATGGTATCTACCATGCTTAAGTGATAAATCAAGATTCATTATAGAGGAGAAAACAGAGTATAAGGTTTGGTACTATCTGAGGTCTTAGGCGGGGTCTTAGGCATCTACGGGAGGGGTCTTGCAATATATCCATCTTGGGTAAGAGGAAACACTGTATGATTGTCTCAGTCCTGTCTTTCCTGACAGACCCTCATCCAACTGGAAGGGAACACACTTAGCAAGGCACTGCATGAACTTCCAACCTGGGAAAACCCTCTTCCCCGGCTGCCCAGCCCTGCTGACCACCCTTCTCTCTACCCAGCCCTCTCCTGCTGTAGCCTTTCTTTGTGGTACTGAGGGATGAGGGGTTAATAGCCCCCTCCTCTTGTGTTGTATACAGCCCCTCTGACCTTACCTGTCTGTAGCTTCAGGTTTGCTCTTTATTAAGCAGACTTGGAATCAGAGGCCTTGGCTGGAATCTGTATTTCCCATCTACTCGCCAGGTGCCTTGGCCAAGTCCTTTGATCTCCTTGGGCCTGTTTCCTTTGGGGAGATAGCTCCTTACCCCAAGATAGCACAGAGACAAAGAAGGATGCATAGAAAGTGGGGAGAGCTGGTGTGAGTGAGCAATGGGAAGGGCCTGGGTGGGAGAGAAGCGCTCCCCTGGCCTCAGTACTTGCAATGTTCACTTCCTGAGACTTGAGATCCTAGGACTAGGACAAGGCATGACCATTGCCATCACTTCCAGGGCTGTGTTCCCAGCCCAAACAAGGCTTCTTGTTAAGTATGTGCAGCCAGCAGGAAGAGGTGTGTGTATACATGTACGTGTGCTCCCTCACCTCCGTGCTCAGGTACCCAGGGCACCTACGCTGCTTCTACCTGCCCTGTCAGCATGAGAGTGTAAGGGCCCAGGGCCCCTGCTGGTAATGGAGTTGGAACTGGGAAATATCTGGCCAGCCCTCAGATGTCCAGTGCTGATAGATGGACAGATGGTCCTGGAATCTCAGAGGGTGAGGAGTGAGTAGAAAGTGTAGTGAGAGAGGAAGGTTTAGAAGCTCTGGAGCTGAACCCAAGGAGCCGTCCTGATGTCTTACTCTGGCCCTCTGCACACCAGGCCTAGCTGAAACTTCCAAATGAGAGGATGGGTCATTCAACATTCCTTTACCATACACACACACTTGCTTTGGTGTTCGACCTCAGGAATATGCTGGGAAGTTCTTTCTAGCGTCCCTCCTCCTTCCTGTTATAATGACCCTCAGTTCCTTTCCTATTTTAGCCTAGGCAGCAGCTACCCCCTGCTGTTATCTCCATAGACCTCAGTGAGGTAGACTGCGTGTCCAGAAGCCCTTGGAGACCACACATGCAGCTCTGCATCCCTAAGGCCCTTCCTGTGGCTGAGGAGGTTAAGGGTCTCTCTCTTTCTATACAAGACACTGTTCACATCCCTATAGACCCCTGCTTCAGTGCTCAGATTGCTGCAGGCACAGGTGATGCCCTTACTCAAGTGGCCTCAGCACATGGGAAGGGACAGAGCTGGTGAGTGGAACAGGGACAGGGTCTCAGCCTCTGTCTGTCCCTGGCTGAGGTGTCTCTGGCTAGGCACCTCATTTAGCCCAGGTCACAAGCAATACACTATTAGGTCAATTCTTGGGAAAAAATATCTAAGGAGGATTGAAAAAACATTTGGCAATACCTTGAAAAGCAGGTCTAAAGTCAAAGGAGATGAAGAAGTAATAAATCTAAAATTAGAGTGACTTTTAAGAACATTATGTAATTAAGAACAAGGCTGGGGAGAGAGATGGAAAATGCCAGGATATAACCCATTCCATGTACAGTCAGGTTGGAAAACCCTAGATGTCACCTGTAAGTTTTTCTTCTTTTATTTCTGTTTTGCCTTTAAACAGGCTATTACTATGATTCCAGTGATCTTTCTGTTTCAGCCTTCCAAGTGCTGGGATTGCAGATGTATATACATACATAGCTGTGTATATGTGTATGGGTGCATCCAATGTACATGTGTACACAGAAGCCAGAGGTCAAGCTCAAGTGCTATTCCTCAGGAGCCATTCACCTTGTCTTTGAGATAGTCTCTCACTGGGACCTGGGGCTTGCCAATTCCGCTAGCTTGGCTGTCCAGCAAGCTCCAGGGATCCACGTGTCTCTGCCTCTTCAGAGCTGAGATTGTGTGTGCCGTCATACATGGCTTGCTTGCTTCCTTCCTTTTTGAAAATGTGGGTGCTAAGGATTAAACTTGTATCTTTATACTTGCAAAGCAAGCACTTGACCAATGGAATTATCTTCCCAGCCCTACAGTCTGTATTTTAAAGTTTGCCTAGCAGTGGTCCTTGGAATAGTCTGTCAGTTGAACCTTTGATTAGCTAGCTCCTCCACCTCCCAGAGATCTCCTCCTAATTGCTTGTGCAGTAAGGAAGAGCAATGTGGACATTACTGTTGAGTTACTACAAGACCATGGTCAAAAAATGGGCTTAGATTAGAAGCCTACAGATCTGAGAGTCTCTGGACATGGTCAGGAAAACAACAACCTCATTTGAGATATATAAGACTGCCTGAGATAGAGCTACAGAAAACTGCCCCCCTACTCTAGAGAGGGCTCCCTCTGCACCCTCTGCTGCCCCAAACTCCCCACTTGGGCTTTCTCTTTCCCCTCTTTCTCTTTCTGTCTCTGGTATACTTTCTATTTTTTAAACTAGGCCCAGAGTCCCAGGAAAACAGAGCCCACCAGTGCTCCTACCGGATCCTCAGTGCAGGTACCAACCTCCTGCACAGGGTGTTCAGAAGCCCTTGGAGGGGTAAATAAGTGGAAGACTGAATACACGGAGAGCTGGATGCCAGGAGGTGTAGTGCAGAAACCACCCCGTGCTGGAGCAGATGGACTTTCCGGAGAGACAGGGTGGGGAGCAAGGGAGCCCTCTCCAGACAGGTGGTGGCACTAACCTGGCTCCACTGTGGCCAGGAGCCCAAGGTGTGGCATCCGACCCAGACGGCTGCGGTGAGGACAGAGCCGCAGTGGGGAGCCTCTTAAGCTGCCAGCCAGCCAGCTCATGGCCAGGCTTGGGTTTCATTAGAGTGAGACATCTGTTCTATAAACCCTTTCACTCAGAAGCATTTGCCTTTCCTATTCATTCTCTTTATTTTTTATGTTTAAAAGAAAACTCCTTTTGAAAATTTCCACCCATTTCTAAACAAGCTAAGATGAACAAAGATACATGCCTGCCCCTAGGCTAGATTGGGCAGAAAGGGCTCCAGGAAGTCGAAGAGGAGGGTGCTTGAGTCCCCAGGGTGTGCCTGGCATCTGTGTAGGCTCTGAGGACCCAGGATGAGTGAGCTGAATTCTATGTTTAGAGAGACCCCAGGCTGGCAGGTCAGAAAGCTCCACCCTGACATTAAACACTAGGAGGGAGTGTGCACAGGTTGGTCATGGGGATATCTAGGTGCCTAGAATGGGTCATCAGAAGGGAAGACTGACAGTGCCTTACAAAGAATACTCTAGGGAGCTGGGTCTGATGCCAACGAGCCCAGGGAGGGAAGTCTGGGAATACTAAAAGCCCTTCGTGATGCCAGCAAATCTTAAGTGTTTATTAAGCATTTATTATGTGCCAGAGTCTGTGCAAGGTGCAAAGGATACACAGAAGAGTAAGATGAAAAGGAGACACCAGAATAAATCCTGATTTTCAATTCAGTGATTTAATAGCTAAGAAGTACTCACAAGGTGCCACAGAATCAAGCAGGCACCCTTAGCCTAAAGTTCACAGAAGCCTTTTATTTATCTTGTTAAGATTTATTTTTATTTTTATATATGTGTATGGGTATACCTGTCTGTACGCCACAGTGTGCAGATTCCTGTGGAGGCCAGAAGAGGGTGTTCTGGAGCTGGAGTTAGAGGTGGTTGTGAGCCGCTGGATGTGAGCTAGGAGCTGAACTTGGGTCCTTGGGAAGAACAGAAAACAGTAATTGCTGAGTCATTTCTTTAGCCCCTCATGGAAGACTCTGAGAAAGAGCTTAGAAAGAAGTTTTTGCTTTTAGGCTTTTTTTGTTGTTGTTGTCTTTGTTGTTGTGTGTATGTGTGTTAATGTACATGCATATGTGTATATGGGTGCATGTGCACATGTGTGCTTGTGTGTGTAATGGCCAGAGGTCAGTGTAGGGTGTCTTCCTCAATCTCTCTCCACCTTTTTTTGACCAATTGCGCTCTCCCCCTGGTTGTTTTTGTTTTTTGAGATAGGATCTCACATAGCCCTGATGACCTCAAACTCACTGTTTAGACAAAGAAGACGGTGAACTTCTGAGTCTCCTGCCTCTACCTCCCAGTTCTGGGATTACAGATAAGTGCCACCATGTTTGACTCAAAGGCAGTTTTTAAAAAGATTAATTTTATTATTTTGACTTATATGTGTGGGTTTCTGTGGGTGCACGTGACCGCTAGTGCCCTCAGAGGCCAGAAGTGTCCGATTCCCTAGGAGCAGGAGTTAAAGGCAGTCATGAGCCACCCAACATTCGTGCTGGGAATTGAACTTGGGCTTCTGTAAGAGGCACTAAGGAGGTATAGTGAGGAGGGTGAGCAGAGGGCGAAGCAGCAGGATCCGAGAGTGAGAAGAGAGGGCGAGGACTGATGCACACCGAGACCCTTCTGACTGCCCCCGGTCACTCAACCACCTCTTCAGAGCCCCCACAAGTTTTCAAAACTACCTTTTAGTAGGGAGATATAGCTCACTGGTAGGTGCTTGCCTAGCATGTGCATAAACCATGGGTCATGGGTTCCATCCCAAGCACTACCAAAAAAAAAACCAAAAAACCAACCAAACAAAAAAAACTCCAAACCCCAAAACATCCTAACTTTAAAAATAAAAGTTTCAGGCTGAGTGTCGTGGTGCATGCCTTTAATCCCAATTCTCCAGAGGCAGAGGCAGACATATCTCTGTGAGTTCAAGGCCAGCCTGGTCTACATAGCTAGTTCCAGGCCAACTGGGGATAGAGGGAAGACCCTGTCTCAAAAGGACCAAAAAAAAAAAAAAACCCAAAAAACAAAACTTATAGGGTCTCATTATGTAGCCCCAGCTGGCCTGGAACTCACTATGTGAAACTTGCTGGCCTCAAATGCAGAGAAATCCACCTACCTCTGCCTCCAGAGTGCTGGGGTTAAAGGCATATGACACCACCCTCAGTCAGCATCCTTGCTTTTAAGTACAATTTGCATCACAGAAAAGAGAACATAGTGAAAGCAGAGACCTTGATGAATTTTCACATTGGAATATGCTATGGAATGAGCTCTCAGAGAAGCAGGCTGTCATCAACTCTGTGGAAGCCCTCTAATGTGTGTCCTTTTCTAGTCACTACGTACTCTCAAGGGCACCCAGGATGGTGATTTCAATGCTGGCCTTAAGCTTCATGGAGAGGGGGTTGAGTCTGGCCTCTTTCCCTGATGCGTGTGATCCCTGCCTATGGCTGCTTGTCATGGTTTGCTCATCCTTGCTGTGTGTAGTATTCACATGGGTGAATATGGAACACTTTGGCCATCCTACAGTGGATGGTGTCGAGCACTTCCCAGTTTGGGGGTGTTACGAATATTGCTGCTAAGGGCTATTCTGTATAATGGGTGCACAAATGCATTCTGTTGGTTAAATGCCCAGGATGGGAGTTGCTGGGTCAGAGTAGATCCAGGGTGAGTCTTAAGAGGTGGAGTGACTGCTGAAAGTGGAAAGTGTAAGATGGGTCACTTGCTTGGTCTGAGGCACCAAAAGGGGGTGGTGAGGGGGTGGCGAGTAGAGGGGGAAAGCAATAGGCACCCAGAGTAAAAAGAGGGATCAGTGTGCACTGGGACCCTTCCAACTGCTCCCGGTTCCTTCTGTTAAGTTTCCGGTGGCTGCCGTGTCAAAGTGCCACAGACCTAGTGGTTTAAAACAGAGGCTGTTTTCTCCCAGTTCTGGAGCCAGAAGCCCTGAATGAAGATGTGGACAGGGCTACTCCCTATGGCAGCCCTGGAGGAGAATCCATCACGTGTCTCTTTTGGGGGTAGGTGGGGGTTCTGCTTTTCTTGTGGCCACATCACTACAACCACCTTCTTTTCTGTGTATGAGATCTGTGTTTTAAGGTCAAGTGTCATTAGAGTTCACGCTCTCCAGGAGAGTCCAGGATGGGCCTCTCATTTCAAATCTATCACTTCACTATATCTACAAAGACCCATTTTCCAAGTAGGGTCATAGTCATGGCTTCCAGGTAGCCACACCACTGGCAGAGGTGGGGGACTACTTAGCCACCTCACTAGCCCCCCATTGCCCTCCCACACACCCAGTTCACTTTTCTCCTCCCTCACAAGCTCTCAGCCAGGCCATCTGCTGATGGAGAATTATGCTTTCAGGCCTAGCATCTTCCAAGAAGCCCTCTCCTAGTATCCCTTGCCTCTCAGGTTCTTGAGAGTCTCCTAGTACTAGTGTTCTGGGCTTTGTCCAGAGGTGCCTGCGGATCTGAATTCCCCTCAGACCCAAGGTTCCCAAGGGCCTAGGATGGTTGGTTCTCCCTCCTTTTTACACCTACGCCCACACACTTCCTGTGTGTTCAGCAAGGGATTTACATGCAAGGGCACAGAGAACAAGGACCGTGACCCAGGCACCTTTCCAGCAGGGTCTGGTCCAGCGGAGGCACTGAGCCATGTGGTAGCACCCAGAGCCAGACCTTCCTTTCTCACAGCCCCTTCTTCCCCAGACCACCCTCAACCCCCGGCCAACTCAGACAGACTAGGTTTACCTTGTCTAAGGACTTGTGTGGTTCCACACATAGCATAGAGGAAGAAAGGAGGGAGGGGCAGGGAGGGAGGGCGCACAGCCCTTTGCCTCTCCTTGGAGGAGGCTGGCAGACAGGAATGCCTTTGGCTGGGAGACCCTGGCCAGAGATCAGAAGATCAAAGACGATCAGGGGCAAGGGAGGTGGCACCACTTGGAAGGAGAAAGAGAGAGAGAGAGAGAGAGAGAGAGAGTGAGTACAGCTGGAGCCTCCTAAGGGCAGGGCTGACCCAGAACACCCTCCCCTGCCAGTTCTGCACACTTGGCTCTTGCCTCTCCTTGATCGAATCTCTGGGGGTGACTATTCTTGAGGGGAGGGAGGCCTCCAGTGGGTAAAGCTGATGCCTTGATACCATGAATTCTGCTACGTAAACCCCATAAAACCCCATAGCAAATCCTTTATGAGGGACTATTATACGACATTTCCTAGATCCAGAAACTGAGGCACACAGAAGAAAAGTAGCCTGACTACCATCAAACCATTGTTCAGTGTTGAGGCCGAGCCACAGTGTGGGTGCCTGACAAGGGAGTGCTCCACAGTGCAAGGTGGAGAGCTCCAGTCCAGCTGCGGCTTGAGCCAGTGGGACTGGGGTCTGGAAGGACTTCTTGCTGGGCAGAAGCGTTGACTCTAGATCTTGGGTGTAGTCTTTCTACACTTCTGATGAACGACACAGGTAGAATTGAGGAAAAGGGTAGATTAGTGGGGCGCTGTTTAGAGGGAAGGACATGCGGACAGAGGTAACAGAACCCAAGCTGCTCAGCGTGGACCAGAGGGGCAAGTGCAGGGAGAGGAGCAGGAGAGGGCGGGTACCAGGAGGGTGTGCGGGGGAGGGAGTGCCGCAAGAGCGATGTGAGTAGGTGGGCCTGGGGCGGGGCCTCCTGAAAGTTCCTCATAAGGTTCTGGAGAAGGGAGACCCAGAAGCCTACGGGACGGGTGGGGCCCTCCTGGCTGCTCCGGCTGTGTGCTTCTATGTGTGTGTGTGTGTGGGCGGGGGGGGGGGGTTGTTCCAAGTCTTCATTTCCTTCTTTAAGGTGGGAGCAATGCCCATTCTCTGGCCTATGGAAAGTGGGTCCAATTGAAGGAGACCAGGGAGGTGCCAGCGCTGTGAGCAGTGGGAAGGATGGAGGGCCAGCAGAGACAGCTGTCACTCACAGCTTCAAACTCCTCCTCCTGACTGATTTTGGATGTGGTGGGAAGGAATCTTAGGAGAAAGTGCCCGCATCACCCCGGATTATTGCTTCCCTGCCTCCCCTCCCACATTGACAGCGCTGGCACCTCCGAGATCCTGGAAGAGGAGGTCAGGGGTAGGCTCGGGCCCACATATGAGTCCACATATGTCTGGATGGGGTGGAGGCCTCTCTCCAGTCTTCCACCCAGACACACCCAGCCTGTGTCCCCTGGAATAAAGGCCTCAGGACCATAGCTTCAGCTAAACAAACAGGCCGGAGCTGGAGCTGTACAGGACTCCACCTCTAATCCGGAGCAGCAGCCCTCCTGCTCAGGGCCCCCAGCCTCCCTGGAAGGGCTGGGGTGCTGGGATTCCCGGGCAGTTCTTCCTGCAGTGCTGTCTGGGCCGCGCTGGTGTCTATTATTTTCTCTAAGGGGTTCCGGTGCGGAGGTGCAGATTTCCCACTCATGCCCTGAGCCTCCGCACGCAGACCTGATGCCATTGCCGCTGATGCTAGAGATCAGAATAACGGCGGGCATGCATGACTCAGTGGGCAATTCCCCAGGTGCACAGCCAGTTGTTTGCTTTTGCTGGTTTTGTTTCCCTCCTACATCAGGTCTTTACCTTTGTATGTAACTCACTCCTCTGGCTGTGTAGAAAATCCTCTTGAAGGGCTGGAGAGATGGCTCAGTGGTTAAGAGCATTTTCCGCTCTTCCTGTGGACCTGTAACACTAGCTACAGGAGATCTGATATCTGATGCCATCTTCTAGCCTCTCAGAGAGCAACTATGTGTGTGTGCACGCACGCACACACACACACACATACACATACACACACAGGCACACAAATATATATATATAAATAAATTGATCTTTTTGAGACAGGGTCTCCCTGTAGCCTCAGCTGGCCTGGAACTTGCTATGTAGACCAGGCTGGCCTTAAACTCACAGAGATTGCCTGCCTCTGCCTCTCAAGTGCTAGGATTAAAGGCATGTGCCACCATACCCAACTTACAAATAAAATTTTTTTTTAAAGAAAAGAAAAATGGCTCTTGGAGCTGGCATGTGTGTGCTAAGAGCAGTTAATTGGACCTGTGGTGGAACTCCCAGACTATTTAGAAAAAGCAACCACAGGAATAGATGGGCCATCAGAGGCTAGGAGATGGCAGTTTTTAATAGAGAACAAGATTGTGTGGCTTTACCATGGGGACTGAAGCCTCAGGGACCAGAGTCAAAAGGCCAGAGGGATTAGTGTGAGGAGGTCCTATGACACTCAAATCTCAGTCCTATTGTTTGTCTGTCAGGCATCGATTGTCCATTCTGTTGTTGTCTTTAGTGAACTTGATTGTTTGAAGACAGAGAGCACACATTGTTGAACTTTGTGGTTTCATCACTGAGCACAGTGTCCATATGATTCAGGCACTTTAAAAATGCTTATTGAGTGGACACATAGCAGTATGATTAAATTCACTTGAACAGGGTTCAGTGAGTAGTGAGGCTCTCAGGGTAACATTTGTTGGTTTACCATGTCCTAGGCCTTTCCTAAGCTCTTCATAGAGAAAGATAAGGCACAGACGGGTGAAATAACTACCCGAAGTCATACAGCCAGAAACAGGTAGAGTTGGGAAACAAACCCTGGTCAGTCTGACTGCAGGAGCAGTGCCATTGTCCCATGGAATGCCCTGTGATGATGGACTGCTCTAGATCTGGCATGGAAAAGGAGCCAAGAAGAAGCACGCAGAAGCTCTGTGCAGTCCTTGAGCCACGCTTTGTTCCGGAGAACTGTCACTTGAGTCTAAGCACAGTCAGAGGCAGCTCCCTCAGCCCCTCTAAGGGTCACAGCGAAGGGCCAGGGGGCAGAAGCCACCCCGTGCCCCTGACTTTCTGTGGTGCTTCTGGGATTTGAGGGATTTGAGCCTCCGCAGGTGGACCTGGCTGAGCAGCTTCACGCAGCAGAGCAGGAGCAGCTCAGCCTTGCACGGGCCTGGCTTTTCCCAAAGACTTTCTGTGGCAGTGCTGGGGTTGGGGCCGGCTAAGATCCCCTTCTCCGCACTGTTTTTGCATGTCCGGGCCCTTAGCTTGCTGCTGCCGTCACATGACTTTTCTCTCTCCCTCACTCTTTCTCTCTGATGGAATATCACTGTGTAACCCAGGCTGGCCTAAAACTCCCAATCCTCTTACCTCAGACTGCTGAGTGTTGGGATTAGAGGAGTGCGCTATTATGCCTGGCAGGTAAAACCCCGTAAGAAAAAGGGGAGGCTGGACATTGTGGTGCACCAAACCTCAGTTTCCCATATCTAGTATTTTGAGAGGGAGGTATCTTTCCCTGTCTTTTCTGTCCTTGGCCTCCTGTCTCTGACATCAGACTTTGAGGAGGCCCACATAGGTGCTGGTGATGTGACCATCTCCATATTCCATGGTCTTTTAACCCACAACTACAAACAAAGTCCTGCATGGTTTTTTCCTTCCCTGTCTCACCTGACATTCAGGAATGTCTCCTTCTGCTGCCTTTATTCCAGCCTCACCTGCCCACACTCTGGTACAGTCTGACTTGCACAAAGGCTGCCTTTTCCTGGCAGCCACCCAGGAGCCCCTTCACAAATACCCCAACCCCTGCTGCCCCTCAGCCTCTTCCTTCTGCTCCCCACCCCTCTGGTTTCCCCATCATGACCCCTCCTGCCACTCCAGGCAGGCTGGGAGACATTCTATGACTAAAGAGGGAGCCAAGAAATGACAAAACAAAGCAAAGAGCCCTTTATTTAAAAACACAGCATTGTTCTCACATAGGATTTTGTGCAAAGCCCAAGAGAACGGTCTGTGCTGTTATGTGGACTGAGAGATACACTTCCCCAAATGGAAGCAACTTCCTTGTTTGGAAATTTATGAAAACTGCAAAAGGCCAAAGAACTTTGCATCACTCTGTGAGTTTGGGATTTCAAAGTAGATAGCTGGTGTTTAAGTTCTCCCTGATAGGAGGCATCATCTCAAGAAATGAATAGAGGAGGCTGCACTGGAAAACTCAAGGTATTTCTGGTTTTTCAGTAGACCTCTTTGGGGCACTGAAGCAACTTGTGTGTGACCTTAGGCAGCGCTGGCCCTTTCTGGACCTGTTGTTAAATGGGAGGAGTTGTGAACACATAGGATATATTTTTTAGTTTTAATTATTTTATTTTTTTCTTTATTTATTGTGGTGCTAGGGATGGATCCCAGTTCCTTGCGCATCCCAGGCTAGTGCTCCACCTCCCTTTGTGGTGGGAGCTCCCCCCAATCCCCGTGCTCCACTAGCACACACTGAGCTTTCCGACCTGTTCTATCTGACCCCTGTCAATTCCCACACTGTCCCCCAGCTCAACCTTTCTCAGGGAAGGGCGACACTGAGGGGTGTTAGGAAGCCTTTGGAGTCCTATCCAGAGATTGAGAGAAGGTTCAGGAGACACTTGATATCCCACTGTGGGTTCCAGAGGGTGCTAAAGTGCCAGAAAATTTACAGTCTTCCATCCCCTGTCTCTCCTCCCACTCCCGCTTGTCCTCCTCCTCTCCTCGAACAGTCTCCCTTCCGCTTCAGTAGCACACTTATCTGAAATGCTTGCTGAGCACCACTATCTGCCAGGTGCCTCAACAAGCCTGGAGGATCACCAATTAAATCCTTGCCTTGAAGAAATATGTAGTGAGGCTGGGTATGTTTGTACCCACCTCTAATTCAAGTACTCAAGTGTCTGCGGCAGGAGGATTGCCAGCTCAAGGCCAATGTAGACCACATAAAAAAACCCTGTCTCAAAAAAAAAATGTGAGACCAGATAAATAGCTAAGCAGCTAAGGGCACTGGCTGCTCTTGTAGAGGACCCACCTTCAGCTCCCAGCACACCCATGGTGGCTAACATCCACCCAAAACTCCAAGAATTTGATGCTTTCTTCTGTTCTCTGTGGGCATTGCACACACATGATGCATTTACATACATGTAGGCAAAACACATAAAATATAAATACTCAAAAATTTAAAAAGGAAAAAGTATGTAATCAGATGTGTCATTATACATTAATAATTATAATTCAGTTAGATAATTATGATACTAATAAAAGGCATATGTGTTGAATACTGTTTTTTATTTGTTAACATATATTTCATATTACAACTCTTGTCAGTGAGTACTAAAATGATTACTCCATTTTACAGGTGAGAAAATGAAAGCTTAGAGACAGGAAGTGACAGGACCAGGGTCACATGGTCAATATATGCACTGGGCCATACTGAAGCCAGGTACAGTGCTCAGCACACGATAAGTGCTCAATGACCCTCACTGAGTGACTGTGCACAAAATACCACTGGGACTTGGGACCTTCATGGCCCAGTTCTGCCTTGGAGGCCAGGAGAGGCCTCTCAGAGGAGGCGGCCATGGGGAACAGCTATGACTTGGGATAGGTGTATCTCTTACCACCCTTTTCCTGAGGGCAGAGGCTGTCTCTGTCTCTGTCTCTGTCTCTGTCTCTGTCTCTCTCTCATACACACAGCATAGCTAGTGTAGTGAGACTATGTTAATTAGTCTGATTGTGGTCATTATTTCACAATGCAAATGTGTATCAAATCAGCAAGTTGCACACCACAAATATAAACAATGAAAATAATACAACAGAACTAACTGTGGAGATGGACAACCTGACTCCTTAGCTCAGGTAATGGAAAAAGGGCCCTATGTGACGGGCCTCTTCTCTAGTGTGGGGTATCCTCCCAGGTTTACCTCAGCAGAACCCACAGCTAGTCTGTCACTGGTTCTTCCTCCCCCAAAAAACCTCAAACAGAAGGCCTTGTGGGCTCTTGGGCCTCAGCCAGATCATCTTGGGGAGCATCTCCAGGTCCCCGCCCCTCCATCATGGTTCTACTGTGCGGGGTCCCTCAGTTCCCTAGCATCCCCCCTCTGATCAAACCTGTTACCTGTCTCTATGGTGACACCCCCTCACCCAGCTTCCTTGGTGGTCTGGTTGCCTCACAGTGAAGCTTTGAGAACATTTTCCTAATGTGAAGCCAGAAGCTTCCACTCCCCATGCCCAGGGCTGCCCCTCAAATCTTGCCCCACCCTTCCCTCCTGAAGCCTCTCCCATTGGCAGCCTCACCCTCCACCCTACCCCACTGTGCCATGTCCAGCTGAGAGGACACATGGCCTCTCTGGGTATCACAAGGCCTACTGGGAAGAAGGACTGAGGGTGAGACTGTCAGCCGTCCTCCCCATCCTCTTGCCTGTCAGTGACAGCAGCAGTTGTGGACCTGGCACAAATGAAAATCTGATGTCTCTGTCCAAAATTACTAAAAATTTTCAGAATGGCAACAGCCAAGTTAATAGTAAGCACAGGCCCTTCAGAGTGTGGGGTTCTATGCAAATTCCCAGGCCATACACCCTGAACTCAGCCCTGGAGAGCTATGTGCATGTGGTATGTGTATGGTATATCTATGTTTCATATGTTGTGTGTGTGTATAGTGTGGTATATATGTGCTGTGAGGCATGTGGTGTATGTTGTATGTATATGTGGGGTGTGTATGGTGTGTGTGGTACGTGTTTGTGATGTGTGGTAGGTGTTATATGGTATATGGTATGTGTTGTGAGGGGTGTGTGTAGTGTATGTGTGGTGTGGTGTATGTGTGGTGTGGTGTGTAGTGTGGTAAGTGATGCTATGTGGTATATGTGTTGTGTATGTGTGTTCATAGGATGACAGTGTTAGAGCAGAGTTTGTGTTTAAACGAGGGTGTTCAGTTCAGCCACAGATTAGTTAGATCCCCAAACAGAACAACTGGACCCTACCTTCTACCTGGGCTGAGACAGACTGGAAGGGCAATCAGAGGCCAGGAGAAGGCGTCACCCTTCTTCACATTTAGACAGTCAAGTTTTCCCAGCTGAAAGGAAGACCTGCAGAAGCTACTTGTTCTCTCCAAAGAGCTTCTGCCTTCATGGTAGTAGGCTTGCCAGGAAACTGCATCTTGAACAGCTAGAGCTCCAACATGCACAGCGCTGATGGGCACACATACCCTCCTTGTGACAGCACTACAAGACAACAGAAGCACAGCTAGATGCTCACTAGCTCAGAACATGACCCCTCCTTGTACATACAGATCCACATGGCCAGTGCAGCCACCACCAAACCCCAGGCACCCAGCGGTCGGGGTCACTTCAGTTTCCCGCACATCCAGGCGTGACCCAGCATCAGAGCTGTGTCCTGTGGGCTCATCAGCTGATCCTAGGACAGTCACAGGCCAGATCTGCCGACTTGATAGGACAACTTATGTGGGGCTGGGAGTGTTTGCCTATCACCTCCTCTGTCCCCGAGAGGGGCCCAGAGCCTCTCTCCAGGAGCCTTAGCCATATCTAAGCCCCGTGGCATTGGCACAGAGGAGTTGGACTTTGAATTCTCTACTTGGCCTCCCTCTTTCTGCCCTCCATTCTTCTGCCTTCTCCTTCGCCTGGCACCGGGCTCACACCTTTCCCTTTCGTGAGAGAGCCAGGCTGAACAGGACACCCCCACTGGACCATTTGAAATCCACCCTCTGGTCCCACCCGGCCCTCCACTGAGCTTGCAGCTGGGCTGGGTGCTTGTCTGGGGCAGGATGTGAGGGCAGGCGGTAGGGTGCAGCCCCCTCCTCCCCAGGGGAGAACAATGAGGCCACTTGCCCCGGGTGGTGAGGTGGAGGGAGTGGGTGGGGGCTATGGAGCTGCATCAGAGACTCTCAGCTCGGCCCCTGGGGGGACAGCTGAGTGATGAAGCCTGAGTCACATGCCCCACTTGCTCCTTGAACTCCCGCTCCGGTGCCTGTCTGGACACATCCAGAAATGCACAGGGTAAATATTTAGAGGTAATCGTTTTTGAGGCACCTCACATCTCTCTCCTAATACTGAGGATGAGCCAGTCCTGAGACACGAGGGAGCGGAATCTAGGCAGACTCAGGATCATACGTAACCTGGGCCTCCATGGACAACACTTCAGAGCCTGGGCATCCTGAGGAGTGAGTCCAGGCTACCATCTTGCTCCTGCCTTCACCTGTGATCATCAGTGTGCCAGCTGCTGCCTCTGCTGAGCCTACTCCAGTCCTACAGGCCTGCAAACAGCCCCTCCATTTCCATAGGGCAGTGGGGAGGGAACAAAGACAAGAGCCAGCCCACGATGGGCATGCCAGTTCCTTGGCTGTACCCTGCACGGAATGTCTTCCTTCTTCAGAGGACATGGAGTCTGGAGCCCGAGCTTTATCAAAGATAAAACGTTTGAGACTAAACAGTCTTTTTATAGCCTGGAGCTGGGCTCCCCCAGCACATGCTCCCCTTCATTCCCAGCCTGCTTTTCTGAGAATGCTCAGGAAGCAAACGCGTTCGTTTCTGGGGCCCATGGAAGCTAGGATGTTTTGAGAGTGAACTGTACTCTTAGGGAAATGAAGCTGCCAGAAGGGTTGTTATGCTCAGGGATGTTGTGACCTACCTTGGTACCCCCAGGAACAGCACTTTGGGGCAAGAATCGGCTGGTAGGAGTTTGAGATAGAATGGAGCCCAAATATGTCAGACATGTGTTTGCAGCCTCAGACTTCACTGCTCATTCAGGCACAAACAAGAAAATGCTCATGATGGGCAGGACCTACAAATCTAGGCACCAGCTCTCTGTTTACCTCTAGGCCTATAGGGCTGAGATTCTTGCACATAGGACCCCGAGGGAAAGTTGGAAGGAAGAAGGCAAATTATTGTGTATGAACCCTTCATCAGGCACTCTGTAAACATTACCTCACTTAATCCTCACAGGGACCTTACCAGTTTGGTGTTAATCATTCTGTTTTTATGGTTGAGGAAACTGAGGGTCATAGTGGTCAAGAGCTCAAGGACTGATGGGTAACTAGAGGAGAGATTTGCCCTCAGGATCTTTACCCTCCAAAACTCAATCATCTTTCCTTTTGTTTTCTTGAATGTAAAATGGCAGCTCCCCTGGGATTATTATGAGGATTAAATGAGATTATTTGGATAAAGGCTAGTCAGTGCTGAGTACAAGGTACGTCTTCAGTGACATCAGTGTAATTATTGTGATGGTTTGTGTGCAAGGTATCTTAGGGAACAGTGACACAAACCCCCACAAGGTCTCTCAGATAACATGGGCAACAGAATGATTTAGACAGTGAGTTCACAGACAGCCCAGATCTGCCCATCCAGTTACTTCAGAGTTTGTTACTTCAGAGTTTGTGCATCTTCTGAGATGTGCCAAGAGGCCAAGAAAAACAAGGGACTAGAGAAGCAAAGCAGAGAGGAAAAACGCTGGCAGAGATATCAGTGGGCAGCAGAGCCCACTATTATGGGATGGAACAGGATAACACACAGCTGGGCGCAGGCGGGTGTGCACCTGGGTGCAG
The DNA here is from genome assembly GCA_035773235.1 of Eospalax fontanierii. Classification (NCBI taxonomy): domain Eukaryota; kingdom Metazoa; phylum Chordata; class Mammalia; order Rodentia; family Spalacidae; genus Eospalax; species Eospalax fontanierii. Next base: position 59,180,925 of record CM069535.1, read on the forward strand.
GAACATTGGGGGAGCCGCTGCGTGCATAGTGACTCTGGTCTGTCTTCCCTGAATGAATGAGGCGCTCTGCGCTAACGCCCCTTGCATTCCTTATCTGAAATTCTGTGCCCTTTTTCCTAGTTCTTCTTTTGATAGGGAGGCCAGTTTCCTGGCTAACCATGGCTTGACTCAGGAGACCCTCCCAAAGGGGACAGTGGGAGACTGGACAGAGTGGTCCTACTTTTGCTACCGCAGTACTTGTGGCTACTGTTGCCAGACTGGCTGTGGGCGGGATGACATGGGGATGATGTGGAACTGTGGGAAGTCTTGCAGCTGTACGTGAGGGCTGGAGTTAGACAGTGTGGATGCTACAGGGGGCACTCACAGCCCCCTTTCCGTTTTATCTCCACACAGAGACCTCAGCATGAACAATCTCACGGAGCTTCAGCCTGGTCTCTTCCGCCACCTGCGCTTCCTGGAAGAGCTGTGAGTTCATGGTCCCAGGGGTGGGAGGTGGAGCTCTGGTTACCTGCTGTGACCAGAGGGCTCCCCCAGAGCAGGGTGGATGTCAAGGGAAAGAAAGGGGCTTGGCAGACCAGGGTTTAGTTGAGACCTGGCACATGGGTGAATACCAGAGTGGCAGTGTCTTGAGACATGGTGCCAGAGGTCTGAAGTCTAACTAGAACTCTTCAGCTTCTCCTTGCATTCCTACTTAAAAAAAAAAATACAGGGTCTCAGTGCGCAGCTCAGATTGGGCTGCAATCCGCTGTGTAGCTCAGACTGGTCCTCGCTGTCATTCTGCCTCAGCTTCCTGAGGGTTGGGATTACAGGCATGCGCCACCATACTTGACTTAGCCTTCCCTCTTGATGGCTCCTTTCCCTGGAGCTCACCTCTGAGCTGCTGCCATCCCCTCTACCCAGGCTGTCTGCGGGAGGGAAGGGATGCTCTGTGTGGGTGGTACTTGCAGCAGACAGGGATGACCTCCTGGTAGAGGAAACCAATTCTCAAAGACAGCAGAGGCCCTTCCAAGGTGGATGGGGCACAGCTTGGATGGGAATGCCAAAGAGAGCCAAGGCCAAGGCATTTCATAAGGTCGGCTTTCCTTCCCCCACTCTCTGAGAAGGGGCTGGACCTGTTTTAAAGGCCCCACCTAAAGGAGCAGTCTACCACCTTGGAGACCAAGCTTGGAGTTCTCAAGTATCAGGTTGCTTTTTAAACAACAACTGTCAAATAAAGAGACTCTTAGAGATAACTTTCCCCTCAATGCTGAAGGCTGAACCAGAGACCCGTGCGTGCTGGCTCTGCCACCCAGTACATCCTTGGCATTTGATAATAGTTTTAAACACCAGCTTCTAAGCTGGGCCTGGTGGACACACCTATTATTCTAGCACTAGAGAGGCCGAGACATGAAGATTGGGAGTTCCAGGTCATCCCAGACTACCTAGTGAGACCCTATCTCAAAACAAAATTAACTCTTGGTTTCCTCATCTGAAATTTGGGGCATAATACAGATGGAGCATTCGCAACCCCAAAATCTGAAATCTGAATTTTTAAAAGTTTAAAAAATTCATTTATTTTTAAAATAATCCCCTTGAAGCTGGTCAGAAGAGGGCATGAAATCCCCCAGAACTGGAGTTAACAGATGGTTGTTAGCCACCATGTTCTGGGTCCTTTGCAAGAACATCCAGTGCTCTTAACTGGTGAGCCATCTCTCCAGCCCCTTAATTTTTTTTAAAGACAAGGACGGTCTCAGTATATAGCCCACGCTGATCTATAATTCTCTATATAGGTAAGACTGACTTTGAATTCACAATCTTCCTGCCTCAGGTGTGTAAGGATTTAAAATCTGAAACTTGAGGCTAAAGAGATGACTCAGCAGTTAAGAGCACAAGCTACTCTTGCAGAGGACCCAGGTTTTGTTCCCTGCAATCACATAAAATGACCAACAGCCATCCATAACTCCAGTTCCAGTAGTCTGATGCCCTCTTTTGGCCTCCTCAGGCATTGCACACACAGACTGTACTTACATCTAGGCAAAACACTCATACACATGAAATAAAAATAAGTAACATTTGAAAAGCTGAAACTTCTTTTATTTATTTATTTATTTTTTGTTTTGGGTTTTGTGTGTTTGTTTGGTTTTGAGCAGAGTCTCTCTGTAGCCCCAGCTGGCCTGGAACCAACTATGTAGAGCAGGATTTGATCTCATAGAGACCTATTCTCCTGCCTCTGCCTCTGCCTCCCAGGTGCTAGGATTAAAGGCCTGTGCCACTTTGTCAGGCAAAAAAATCTGAAACTTTTTGAGCACTGATAGGATACTTTAGTGGACAGCTTGCACACGACCTCGTGTGACAGGTTTGAATCAAAACACAGAAACTCTAAAGTTACTGTAGGAGTCAAGGATTGTAGCTCTGTGGTGGCATGCATACTTATTATGCTTGAAGTACTGGACTCCATCTCCAGCACTCCCAAGACCCCAAACAATAAATTATTACATAAAATTACCTTCAGGCTCTGTGTTTATAAAACAGGTCAATTTGGGACTGGTGAGTTGGCTCAGTTGATAAAAGTACTTACCACCAAGCCTGATGACCTGACTTTGATCCCCAGGAATCACATGATGAAAGAAAGGAGCAAACTATCTTCAGCAAGTTATCCTCTGACATTCACATGTACATCGTGACACATGTACACATGCACACATGCATGCATACACTAAATAAATATAAAATGATAAGGAAAAAACAAGTGAATTTTGAACTTAAACTTGGGCCCTACTCCCTAAAATAGATCTCATTATATAGATGCAAATATTTGGAAATATGAAAGAATCTGAATCCCAAACACTCCTGGTCCTAAGCACTTCAAATACAGGCTGCTTACTATATCCTCTACTTCACATGATTACTTCAAAACCTGAAGCAATGCCTGGGAAGCATACAGTGAACCTCAGAGCTCAGTAAAGGGCTTGTGTTGACACCCTCCCTCCTCCTCCACGCCTTCCTTGGGTTACCTGCCAACACCGCTGACCTGTGTCTCTGATTTGCAGGCGACTCTCTGGGAACCATATCTCATACATCCCCGGACAAGCGTTCTCTGGCCTCTACAGCCTGAAAATCCTGTAAGTAGAGGCCCTTCGTTAAGATGGTGGTCAGCGGGAGCTCTGTCATTTGAATCTGGCTTCTCAATTGATCCGCTTCTCATTTCCTTGTCCCCTCTTTTCATTTCACTTGGTATTTCTATTTGCTTTCCCCTCGTCTGATTTGTAGACAAAGATTAAAAGGGGCCCAAAGTGCTGGCGCCCTTCAGGAGGGAGTGGCTTAGTGTGTGAATGATGATCATTGTGGGACTCAGTTCAGAGTAGTTTTTTTGTTGTGTTTTTTACATTTATGATTTATTTGTGTGTGTGTGTATTGCACATGTGTGGCGGTCAAAGGACAACTTTGGGGAGCCAATTTTCTCCTATCACCAAGTGGTTCCCGGGGCTAGAACTTGGGTTCTCAGGCTTGCCTGCAGGTGCGTTCACCCACTGAGCCATCTTACCAGCCCTCCATTTTAATTTTTAAGAGTTTTTATTTATTTTGATTTTAGGTCTATGAGTGTTTTGCTTGCATGTATGCTAGCACACATGTGAATACAGTGTCTGTGGAGACCAGAAGAGGGTATCAGATCTCTTGAACTGGAATTGCAGTCAGTTGTCAGCCACTGTGTAGGTTCTGGGAACTGAATCTAGATCCTCTGCAAATGTACTCAGCGCTCTTCACCACTAAGTCATTTAAGTTCTGAGAGCTGGAGATACGTGCAGTTCAGGTGGTAGGGTGCTTGCCTGGCATGCATGAGGCTCTGGGTTAAATTCCCAGCACTGTGTAAACCAGGTGTGGTGGAGCATACCTGTAATTTTGGAACGAAGGAGGTGAAGGTGGGAGGATCAGAGGATGACATAGCTCGGTCTGTACAGTGTCTGCTTTGTAAGCATGAAGACCTAAGTTAAATCCCCGGTACCCTCTTAAAAAGCCAGATATTATGGCTTGTGTTTGTAACCCCAGTGTTTAGGAGGTTGAGACAGGTAGATGCCCCTGCCTCTGCCTCTTGAATGCTAAGATAAGGCTAGCCAACCTAGCCTAATCAGCAAACCCCAGGTCCAGTGAGAGACTTTGTCTCAAATAAATATCCAGGTAGTTGGCTCCTGAAGAACATCCTGAGATTGACTTCTAGTCTCCATGTGCATGAGCAACCACACACACACACACACACACATACACACTCACATTTGTGCAAGCATGAACATGCACAGGCATACACAAAAGATGTACAAGGTCATCTTCAGCTACATAATCTGAAAAAAAGAAAACAAAATTGAAAAGAAAGTCTTTTTAAAAAATAATACTTTAAAATATTTGTTTATGGGGCTGGAGAGATGGCTCAGTGGTTAAAAGCACTGGCGACTCTTGTAGAAAACCCAGGTCTGGTTTCCAGCACCAACAGGGCTGCTAACAACCATGCATAACTTCAATTGCAGTAGAGCTGATGTCCTCTTCTGACCTCTGCAGGTATTGCATGACACAGGAACAGTTACATAATACAGGCAATATATTCATACACATTTGAGACAGTGTCTCACTATATAGCCCCGAGTAGCCTGGAATTCACTATATAGACAAGGCTGGCTTTGAACTCACAGAAAACCACCTGCTTCTGCCTTCCAGGTGCTAAGATTAGAAAGTGAGTACCACCACACCCCATGCAAGACAATGGGTTTTATTATGATTTGGGGGGGGTATTTAAATTATTTTAATGTCTTACTAAAGGGCTATCCCAAGACACTGGCAGGTGGGCTTGCTAGGTTAGTAGCATTCCCTGGACTTTTCCGCACATATGTATCATTGCACTTTGCTGATATCCACCTTCCCTACAACCCTTCCTTTAGTTCTTTGCTGAAATGACTTTTTTTTTTTTTTTGAGACAGGATCTTTCTATATAGACTGGAGTGACCTGGAACTCAGTATGTAAACCAGGTTGCCCTCAAATTTGTACTGATCCCCCTGCCTCTGCCTCCTGAGTACTAGGATTGGAAGCATGTGCTGCCTTTTGATTTTTTTTTATTTTTATTGAGACTGGGTTTTGCTATGTAACCCAAACTTGAATTTGGAATTCTTCTCCTGTCTTAGAGTCTCAAGTGCTTGGATTAGAAGTCTTTGCTTGGCATATGTGGTGGTTTGGGTTCCTTCCTTCCTTCCTTCCTTCCTTTTTCTCCTTGAGGCTCAACCCTAGTCTCTACCTCCAGCCCTGAGCTCTCACTCTCACTGTGAAGGAATCTCCTTCTACAAAGCTGGTTGCTTTCTCCAGCCCCTTCACCCCTTCTCAGGAGCAAAAGGACATGAGGGTTGGAGAGGCCTGGGTTCTCTCACTTAGTTCTCCTTGCCTTTGAGTTGGCAGCCATTGTAGGGAAGGATAGGCTGAGGCACTATCTCCTCCTCCAATCCATGATGTACCCTATCCCAGGTAGTCTGTCTTCCAAGAAGAGTGCAGACGGGAGGAGACAGGGGGAGGTGAATACAGAGTCTGATGACAGGTGGGAGTTTCACAAAGAGAATGCACCATCCCAGGGACTGGTGTGGAAGGAAGATGAGCATTTGTGGGGCTGACCCCAAGGTGGTGAGCCCCTCCCTAGTTCTGCTCTTCAGCCCTGACTACACTTGCAACTTTTCTTTGTACAGTTGAGCACGTTGCCAGCTGTACCAGAGCATCTGGCTGAGGGGAGGAGAAGGCCTGAAATTCAGCTCTGAGCCCTGGTTTGGAGCAGTGTCTGCCCCAAAGCAGGTTTCTTGTTTCCTCAGAGTGGCTCTTAGGTTGGCAGTGACCCTTGCCCTGGAGCCCTGTGCTTCCAGATGCACATCTGTCTATGTCTAAGCACTTTTGGCCTACAGCTCGTCTCTCTCCATCTGCCTCTAAGTCTCTAAGGCTTCTTCCTCTTCCTCACTCCACCTTGCTATAGCTCCCCAGTGTCCATGTGTCCCCTTCCTCCCTTCTGCCTCAGCCAGCTCACTTCCTCTCCGTCTCTATTCCCAGATTCTCAGTTCTTCCGGGCCCTCGTCTTGTTCCCTATAAACCTCGCTTCCCCCAGGTTGGGGGTGGGGAGGCATCTCGAACCCACTGCGCAGTGCAGGCGCCCTGCTTGGTGGCATGTCTGTACCCAGTGACAGGCTCAGACCTGCAGCCGGATTAGAGAACAGTGTTCTGTTTGCTGGGCTTTCAGAAGATGTGAGACTCACGTCCCTAACGATCCTAAGACTCCAGCTTAGAGATGAGCCTCCTCTTTCTTCTCTGCCTGCATTAGGCAATAAATCAAAGCCCAGGGGAAACCACAGCCTGCCCGCCCCTTTCTACCAGTGGCGCCTGGGCCTAGTGAGCAGGTCAGCCAGAAGCTATGGGTGGGACCCAGGACGGTGGGGGGGCTGCTCACCCCCACTCTGCCAGTACCCCAGTTTTGCTCCATCATCAAAGACCACCAATTCTAAAGCCTTCGTATCTACACTCTGTCTGCAGAGTACCTCTGTGAGCTGGGGACTCCATTTTCTTCCTCCAGATCTTCAGACTAGGAGAATCCATGTGTAGCTTGGGTATGAAATGCATTCCAACTCCTGAGGCCACTTTCCCTTGCTGCAGGCACTTCGGTTGCTTGATTCTCAGACCTAAAAAAAAAAAGGGTAGTAGATACCACCTTCAGCCCCACAGCTTCTTTTTGTACAAGGAAACCTGAGCCTTCTGTGTCTAGACCCTTCTCAAGGCTGTGCCTTCCTTCCTCTGAGGCCCGGCTGTCCCAAGGGGAAGGAGGGACAATGAAGGACTACAGGATGCTCTGCATCCTTGTCTTGGAGGCAAAGTGAAGTCTGGGGGATTCTCTCACTGCCCCTTTCCTAAGGGACTGTGGTAGACCCTTCCCCCCACCCCCATGGTTACTTCCCCATGCCTGCCTGGCCCTCATCATTGCAGATTCTCCAAGTCCTTAATCCCACCAGCTCTGAACAGGTGCCCATCAAGAAAGTCATCAAGAAGGGAAGACCTAGGCTTCCACTCAGATCTGTCCTAGGGGGCTGTGAAGGCCCAGATGCTAGACTCCCCACAGCTCACTGCAGAGCCGCACCAAGGGGCACTACACTCCTGTTGCCTCAGACACATGACACAGTGCCTAGAGCTTTGACCGCACTGCCCCACGTCCCTTCGAAAGGCATAGGGCAGCTGTGGACAGAGCTCCTGGATCTTGGCCCCAGCCAAAGAGTATGTGTGTATCTGTCTGTCTACCTGTCCCAGTCCACCTTCCCTCAACAGGCTTCTTTCCCCAGAGCTGCCTTTCCAGAAATTGAGCAAGGTTCAGCCTTGGCCTTCCCCATCCTTTTCAAACCAGCCAGGGCCTGCGGCCACCCTGATTGAGATCAATTTAGCCTCGTCTAGAATGACTTCTGCTGAGCTTCTACTGCGTCTCACCAGGCCCAGATCTGAGTAACAGGGGTGGAGGTTTAAGAGCTTGCCTCCACTCCTTACCTTTAGGATCCCGGGCAGGAAGTTTCCCCGGAGGCCCTGCTCCTGATCGGAGACCGCAGCCTAGAGTTTATGACTGAGGATTCCAGGCTAGTGCCCTCTTAGTAAAGATTAAAACTCTAGAGGAACATTTTTGTGCTTCTCAGCTTGGCCTGTCTAACCTAAAGCCTCGCTGGGGGCACAGAGGAGCATGAGGGAGTTAGTATCTCAGGCCTAGCCCAAGGCAGTGTCAAGGGTAGCCTTTGCCACTCTGTGGAGCCATCTCAGATTGATATTGACTGTGAATCCTCTCCATCTGACTGGACTGTGGTCATATCTGGGCCAGGGTTGGGCTATCTCCTTGACAAATTAAATGGAACTGGTATGAGAGGGACTCATGTTGCTTGGGAACACTGAGCTCTCCTAGGGTGACTCTCCAGAGTAGGCTATGAGGAGCCCAGGGAGATCCTCTGAACTGTTGTTCTTCAGCAGGATGCCGAGCGCTATCCTCCCAAGGGACTGGATGACAGGAAGTAGACTCATGGGCAGTAGAGAGATTTAAGGCCACACTCAAGAGCTCGCCAGAAGGGGCATCAAGGAAGATGTTTAGATTTCCTCTCTCTGAGACCCAGTTTTTTTACTTTTAAAATGAGGGATTTGTAATTAAGTTCTCCATGCTTTTAACTGCAGAATTAAAACCAAAACCTGAACACTGGTCAGGGAGAGTAGCGAATGAATGCCTGTATTCCCAGCACTTGTGGGGCTGAGGTGGACCATCATTTGAGTTTAAGGTTAGTTTGGGCTACATATTAAGACCCTGCCTCAAAAAAATGCAAAAACAAACCAAGAGCTGGGAGATGTAGCTCAGTGACAGAGTACTTGTCTAGACCGTGCACAAAGCCCTGGGTTTGATCCTCAGTCTGGCAAAAACACAAAATTCACCTTATAAAAAACACAATCTGAACACACAAAACTGATAAAGAAGGACCTCTCACAAGGATGCAGAGGATGGGTGGGCCCTAGATCTTGTCTCACCCATCTACCCCAGTAACCCCAAGGCACTTCCCAGATTCAAAGGAAGGACACTTGGAAAGTGCTATGGGAGTATTTCTCTGCTGTGGCACTTGTGGTCCTGCCTGCAAATGCCCCTCTGACCAGAGAGATAGTCCTCTGAGTATTCTCCTTGTGCATGGAGGTAGTACCAAAGACCAGACTTCCAGTGGATGTATGACTGTACATTGGACTCACCCTAGAGCCTGAACATTAATAAGGCATCATATTCCCAACCAAGGATTCTGCCTCAGAGGCTTAAGTGGACTGCCCTGAGGCCTGGGCATTGCCCAGGTGATTCTGAGATGCAGCTAAGGCTGACAATGCTGAGTTGAATACACTCTACTTCAGCAGGCATGGCCAGGGCCAGAAAAAAAAGAAAATGTGGGTACAAAAGCACTGGTCTGGAGTAGGACTTAGACCCCGGTCTTAATGCTGCCATTAATGTGCTCTGTAACTCAAGGCATGTCACCTCCCCTTTCTCAGCCTCCATCATCTCATCCTGGAAAATAAAGAGTTATTTCCTTCTGATAGACTTTCCACCCCTTATGACCCAACTATGCTTCTACACAAGTAGCAATGGATGGGAAACGAGGCTGGAACAGCAAGGGAAGCAGCAGGCCCAGTGCCAATGACCGTACTGACCTCCAGCTTGCTGCGTATTGATTCAGGGAAGAAAGGACTTTCTGATGACTACCCTGTCTGGTCTGGCTTCAGTTGCTGGGAGACTGGAAGAAAGGAAAGCTGAGCGCCCTGCAGAGGTGCTCCAGAATCTGGGCTGGGGTGGTATAACACAGAGACCTTAAAGATCTTTCTAGGGTCCATGCGATAGCTCAGTGGGTAAAGGCCCCTGTCACTAAGACCTGTGTTCAGCCTCCGGGACTCACATGGTGGATGTAGAGAGCCTACAACTTGTCTTCTGACTTCCATATATGTGCCATTGCGCAGAGTCTGTCTCTCTCCCTCCCTCTCTCCCTCCCTCTCTCCTTCCTTCCCTCCTCCCTCTCACACATACACACACAAAGTAAATAAATAAATAATGTAAGAAAAAAAATCTTTCTAAATCTTGCTGTCTATGACATCGCAGAAGGAAGGATGTGGGCAGGAGATGAAGTCAGTAGAGATGCACTGAGGTGCTCCTTGGCAGTACAGCTCCCCTGTGTTTTGGTATCCTCAGAGGGGAGAAATCAGCTGTGACCCCCACCTTACCGAACCATAGTTTCTCCTGTGTCCTTGCTCCAAGCATGTTTCAGCCTCTGAGTGAGAATCCTGAGAGTAGAGCAGTCCATGGAGATCAGGCACTGTTCACTTAGAAGTCGGCAGGGCTGGAAGGACAGAAGTACCTGTATAGCAGATCAGAAGCTCTCTTTGTGCATGCTCTTCATCCCCTGTCCTCAGGGAGCTCCAGAGCTACTCCTGTGGAGCATCTTCAGGTCTTGTGTCTAGGCCCCAGTTCCAGGAAGGCAGCTTAGTCAGATGATGGTTTCCCCTGACTGGCTTGTTAATTCTTTCTATACTGTTGTACGAGATTGCATTACTGTACTCTACCACTGAGGAAAGGGTGGTTGTGTGTGTGTGTGTGTGTGTGTGTGTGTGTGTGTGTGTGTATGTGTGTGTGTGTGTGTTACTAGGACTCAAACCCAAGGTCTCACGCATGCTCAGCAAGAGCTTTCCACTGAGCTACATCATCTTCAGATATCTTATTATCATAATCATCATCATGGCTTACATCACTAGAGATGGAACCCGGGACTTTGAGCACACTATGCAAGTGCTCTGTTGTGGAGCTTTATTTCCAGCCCTTCTGAGGGAAGTTTTATGTATCTTCTGGAAGTCTCTTCCCTTGAAAGAGGAGGAAATTTAGGCCCAGGGAGGGAAAGTGACTTCCTTAAGTCAACCAGCAAGTGGTGGAACTGAGACCAGAAAGTGACATGAATAATTAATGATAAAGGGTGCTATGAGCTTTTTCTGTCTATAAGACATTGCAATAAAAGTGAGTGCTTTACAGGGACCATACAACCAATGCAAAAGGACAATGCCATGGTCATCAATTCATGGATGAGGACCTGGAGGTTAAAGCACTTTGCACATTGTCATGCAGCTGGGCAAGGTGGAGATCCAGCCTGTGTGGCTTCAAACACAGGACTCTGTACTTTTAAGTAAGTTGAGGAGACCCAAGTTTAAATTCCATCCACGAAGCAAATCATTGTCATTAGAAAGTTTCCCTTGGTATTGTGCCAGCCTGTACTGAGGGGCAGAAGGCCAGGAGTACTATGCAAAGGTACTGGGCCCACTAGCTGCTCAGAGCCCTGGACTTTGCTCCATCTGCAGCCTGGCTATTCTTTCTTCAGCTTTGCTTCATAAGATGCTCCTCTAGCTCACCACCCCATGCCTGTCCTGCCCCTGCAATGCTCTGCTGCACTCTGTTCTCTAGCTAGGACTCCTTTGCATCTAGAAGAAGAGGTCAGGAGAGAGAGCAGGTGTTATTGGCCAGGATGGTCACACACAGGAGGCTGCTTCTTGGACTCCCCAGCTTTTTCTGGCCCTTGCTATTCCCTGCCTTGTGAGAGATTCTGTGTAGTGCGACATGTTCAGACTGGATTCCAAGACCCTGGGGTCGGAACTCAGTCCCGTGACCTACTCATGACCTCAACATAACAATGACCCTATGAGGTGGGGCTGTAACCAGACTGAGTCAGGTGGATGCTTGTGAAGCCCTAAGAGCCATGTTTGACCCATTAACTGTAACTGTTACTAAACTCAAAGGTCAGAAAATGGACCAGTTTTCCTGAGGCCTGGTATCACCTGAGTGATCTGGGAAAGGTGCTTAGCCTCTCAAAGTCTCAGCCTCCTGCTGCTCTGATCAGTGGGTTGGTTATTCACTATGCAAAGGAAGTCTGAAGTCCTTGGTGTAGACAATATACCAGGCACACAGTAGGTGCTCACTGGGTGATCACTCTCTCCTGCCTCTTGGGAGCCTGACTGGCTGTTGAGGTAGATCTACAAAGAGATCTTCTTATCAACTCCCTGCCTAGTCCCAAGTTTGCCCTCCTCTCATTGCTGGATCTAGAGTCAAGATAAGAAAGTTACTGGACAGGGAAGAAAGCTGTCAGTAAAGTGCGAGGATCTGAGTTCAGTCCCTAGAACCCACGGTTAAAAAAAAAAAGCCGGGTGCAGTGGCATACACTTGAACATGTAACTCCAGCTCTGGGGAGGTAGAGATCCCTGGGCTTTCTGGCTAGCCAGACTAGCCTACTAGATGATCTCTAGGCCAGTGGGAGGCCTTGTCTCAAAAAACAAGGTGGGCAGCTCCTAAGGAATGACAACTGCAATTCTGTCCTCTGACCTCTACTATATGTACACCCACATACATGAACACACACACACACACACATACGCAGAGAGAGAGAAAGAGAGAGAGAGAGAGAGAGAGAGAGATTGCCCAACACCTGCTATTCAAGAGCTTCTCACCCATGTTCTGTGCATCCCTTAGAACTAGGCAAGTATGACTGTGGCTCAGGGCCCCTGCCTCAAGGGGTTTCCTGGACTCTGAGCTGCCCTGCCTAGCTTACTTTGAGGGCCTGTATGATGTCTAGAGTCCCCTGCGGCCAGCAGTGCTCCCACCTCCCCCCAACATGCCCACTTCTCTGTTGCTCCTTGTCTCTGTGCTCTCTGACCCCTGCCCTGCACATGTAGGTTTCTAGGAGCATTCATGGTTTGTCTGTGGTGCCCCCTGGGTTTTGTGGCTGTTTTAGGTGGGTAGCCTGGGAAACAGACTGTTCCCACTGGTTGGTAATGCCACTTTTTTGTGTGTGCTTATGTGAGATTAGGCTACAAGAGTAGGCTGATGATCTGAATGCTTCAAATTGCTTCTGTAGAGAAGAACTCCAAAAAACACATTTGCCAGATGCCCTGATGCCTAGAGACAGCCTTCAGTCTTGCCTTCAGCCACATTCTTCTCTTCCACAAAGAAGCCCCTAGCATCTCAGCTGAATGGACAGGGAGACTGAGGCCTGAGGAGGAAAACCTAAACACTTCCTGGTTAGAATGTCATCTCTTTTTCTTGCCTTTTGAGATACTTTCCCACTGTAGCCCAGGTTGCCCTGGAACTTATTGTGTATTTCAGACTGGCCTTGAACTTCCTGCCTCTGCCTCTCAGGTTCCAGATTAAAAGCCTATGCCTCCACTTTGCACTCTCCCTTTTCTTTGTCATCCTCCTTCCTACTGCTGTGTTGCAAACCCTCTTAAGAAACCTTCTCTTCCACACTGGGCCCTCGTCCCGGGTGTCTCTCAACAATTACCATTCCCCACTAATAGGGCAGAAGGCTGCACAGCACACTCTGGGCTTCGATTCGGGAGGAGAGGGAGGAGTTCCCTCTCAGCCCCACCCCAGTGCCCAGTGGTCCTTACAGTCCTCTCTCTCCCCTTCAGGATGCTGCAGAACAACCAGCTCCAAGGGATCCCAGCAGAGGCATTGTGGGAGCTGCCCAGTCTGCAGTCACTGTGAGTCACTGAATGCTTACCTTCCTTGATCTGGGACACAGCCCAGGCCCTGCTTCAGCTCCCCCTCCTCCTGCAGTCCACCCCATGGTCCAGACTGTGCTCTTGGTTTCTTCAGGATGCTTTGATGTCGTCAGCATGCGTCTGTTGCACTTGTGTTTTGGGACTGTGGGAATGGGACCTCCCTAGGTAGGCCACCGCAGCAGCAGTCCCGAGGCCACTGGCATTCTGCCATGGGAGCTGGGGTGTGGGGTGGAGACTGTTGTCCCAAAGAAGCACCATGAAGGGGCTGTCCCCTCCCCTTCTCTGGCTCTTGCCCTGGGGTTGAGTAGGAGGAGGGGAGCCAGGTTCAAAAACCTACTTGGGTGGGTGGAGGACTGTGATTCTGGACTCTGGGCCACCCAGGTTAGGGCCTGTCCTCCCGGGAGCCCTGCAGTTCCTCTTTTGCCCAGAAGGGGCATCATAGCAGCAGGACTAAGCCTAATGGTGGAAGTGGGAACATGTTCTGGGTTGAGGGAAACTAGCCTGCCCTAGTATTGGGTTGTATGCACAGGGCTGGGAGTATCGTAGTTACTTCACACCAGTTTGCAGAACCCTAATGAATTTTTGGATCCATCTATATCCATTCAATGGGTGAAAATTTATTTTGGGAAACTCAAAGTTGGAAGAGGACTCAGGGATGATGTTTAGCCTAGGAGGAATTGTGGTGTGTGTAGTGAGTGCATAGGACAAGGCTTGTGGTGTGAGTCCCTGACTGTGAGTCCTGCTGTGGTCCTGCCGGTGTGTGCATGTGGCAGTCAGACAGCCTGAACCTGTCTCAGCTGTCCTTGACAGGAGAAGGAGGGAGGTAGGGAAGGTGGCTTTTCTCCTTATTTTTTCCTTAAGTAGAGGCGCCAAGGCCAGCTGGGCACAGCTACCATCGTTAGGGGCTTCCTCTTATCCAGCTACCTACACATCTCTATGCCCCTCTAGTTGTCTGAATGGCCTCGGTAAAAGACCCTGCTCTTCCCCTTCTCCTGTTCGCTCATCATTCTGCCCTCTATCCCAGTGTCTCTAGGCCTCTAGCCCCAGCAGCCTCTCCCTCCAGCCAGCCTCATGCTGGACAGGGTAGGCAGGCAGTGTGCCCCTGGAGGCTCAGGTCAGGAGATGAAAGCCAGGAAAGCCTGTGTTTGCTGTCTTGTGGGCAGACTAAACATTTGCTTAGGGCACCAGCAAAGAGCTAGGAGAGCCAAAAATAAGAGGTGGTGGATGGGAGGCGGGGGTTGACGTTTTAACCAAAGCATCAAAGAAGACTTCATAGGAGAAAATTGGACTTATTTTGAAGCTAAATCACTCATTAAAAAAAAAAAAAAGATTGTGAATAATACCATTTGCCGAAGGTTTCTGAAGATCTTGCTTTCAAGCCAGGCCTCGTGCTTTTAGTTAGACAGGCAGTTTCCTTCACACACTCTGGGAAGTGGGCAGCCCCCTGACTCGGAGGACTGCAGCATGAGCATCTAGCCCAGCCCCACTGTGCTCCTCTACTTGTGTGGACGAAGTCAGTGACTGAAGCAGATGGGTGGGTCTTCCCTCTTGAAATCCAATGAGAACACTAGCCTTCCAGACAAGCGTGGCTTCAGATCCTCCTCTTATTCGGACTATGTACCTCAATTGCTCTATCTTCAAGATGGGGTTCATGATCTTCATTGCCTAACTCCCAGGACTGTCCTGAAGGGGTCATGTAGAATCCACTTGAGAGGGATGGACCAACAGCAGGCTCCACACAGCAGTGATATGTGGTGGTGTTGCTGAGACAGAGCTCATCTAACTGGCTATCGAGTCCATTCATTTCACAAATATTTTCAAGGCTGTACTAAGGCAGCAAAATCTGTGTTAGACCTCGAAGGATTGGGAAATGTCAATCATGTGAAGAGGTAGAGCAGTGTATGATAGACAGAGGGAACAGAGGATGCACTGCTAGGTAAGGAGGGAGGAAATGGAGTGAGCACTAGGGAGTTTGACTAAACTATGTAAGATGTGTGTGTGTGTGTGTGTGTGTGTGTGTGTGTGTGTTAGGAGACGGGTAGGAAGGGCAGTGATGGAGAAAGACCTGGAATTAGCAAGTGATGATACTTGACACATGGCAGTGACCTTGCTAAATATTTGGCCTCTGTGGATTGGATTAGAGAGGCGCATAGAAGGACTTTGATCAGGACATCGACGTGAGCTTGTGTTTTTGAAAAACCCCTTTTGGTAGTACTGATGGGGGGCAAGAGCCAAGGAAGAGCCTGCTGAGCATGACGGTGGCCAGAGGGCATGCAGGGGTGGTGGAGGGCGAAGTCGGTGCTCTGGAAACTTCAGGGCTCTGGAGGAAGACACCCTGAAGTTTATGGTTCCTCCGCTTGCTGCCTGGAAGACTTGGGCAGATTACTCAGCCTCCATCTTCTTCTCCCTCATCAGTACAGCAGAGACAGTGCTGGTGTCCGCTGGCCCCAAGGCCATGGTATGAGTTGAGTTTAAGGTGGAGACTTGGAGCAGCGCATTTGTTGTCGTTGCCATAGTTATCAGCAGCAGGTGGATGTAGGAGAGAAGTCATATCAGTACCAAGCTCTCTGGTTTTCACATTGAAGTAGAAGGAGAATCTAGTTTCCAAGAGCATGGCATCTGGTGGAGTGCATGCAGAACAAGCTGAACAAATGCTAAACACAAACTGGCCTTGGGGTGGTCAAGGTGACAAGCATCCCAGACAAAGTGAAGGTTGCTCATTCTGCCTCTACAGTATTCGTGTGCAGATGTGTGTATACAGGTGTGTGTGTGTGTGTGTAAAGAGGAAGTACCTAAGGACTCTGAATGGCAGGTGTTACATCATGAGCTTTTGGAAAGTGGGGAACTGAAGAAAGATCACCTCAGGGATGGAGAGATGGCTCAGAAATTAAGAGCACTGATTGTTCTTGCAGAAAACCCAGGTTTGAATCCCAGCACCCACACGGTGGCTAACAACCGGTTGTAACTCTAGTTCCAGGAGATCTGATGTCCTCTTCTGTCCTCCATGGGCATTGCACAACACGGGTGCACGTACACACATGCAAACACAACACTCATACACATAAAATAAAAATAATAAACAAATAAAATTTTAAAAAGAAAGATTACCTGAGACATCAAAGGGAGGTGCTCCCTACAAGAATAAGTCCTTGCCATGTTAGATAGCAACAGCAAAACCAGGCTTGGGTTTCCAGGATGAAAGCACAAGAAGTAGAGACCAGTATTCACAGACCTGTGTACCAGCTGCAAATATTACATCCACTATGTGGGTTCTTCCTCATTACCCTTCTTAATAACCGCCTTCAGGACTGTTCTTGTAGAGGACCAGAGTTTAGTTCCCAGCACCCACATGGCAGCTAACAACTGTCTATAACCCCAGTTCCAGGGGATTTGACACCATCTTCTGACCTCCGTGGATATCACATGACATGAGTGCACTTACATATATGCAGGCAGCTCATTCATACACATAGAATAAAAACAAAACCCAAAACAACTGCCCTCAGCTATCAGATGAGAAGACCTGCAAACAACAAGGTTTATCCAGGGTCTGAGCTATTGAGAGGCAGGCAGGTCAACCTCAGCTGTTGGGCTCTAATGGCTGCAAAGCAGTTCTTCCTTTGATGGTCGTCATTCAGAGGCTCTCCTGCTACCCAGGGCAGGAACAAATGGAGATGTCCTGCTTCTTATTGAAAGTCATTGGATCAGGTGGCACATCTTGTCCATGCTTCCCCACCTCGTGGACTGTCCTCCCCAGAACAGGCCAGGTACATAGAGGGGCTCCTGTCCCCAAATACCTCTAGACAGGATCATCCTTCCACTTACTGCAAACCCTGTGGTCTGTCCTACCCTCTACCAACTAGTATCAGACTCAGTGAACAGGAACTTGGGATGGAGGAGCCCAGAGTGGGCTGGGGCAGGAAAGGGGGCAGCCAGCATACATTCCAGGGTCCAGGTACCAAGTCAGACATGGCTCACAAGCTATTTGACTTGGCACCTGAGCTGGCAGCACCCTGCTCTGAAGCATCCCCCCCCTTCTTCCTTGCACACATTTACTTCCTCCCTGACCAACGTGGGAGGGAAGGGTGGCCATGCCAGACATATCACACCAGGCATGAAGCCAGGCGAAAAGAAACCACGGGAAGCCAGCAAAATCTGGGGGAAAATAGAAACTGGGTGGGGATGAGGCAGGGCCCTGGGGAGAGCCCATGGAAAAGCAGATCCAAGGCTCTCCAGAGTTGGCACTAGTCTGGTCTGGTCTGGTCTGGTCTGGTCAGCTCTGGCAGAAGTCAGAAAGCACAGTTGCAAGAATAGAGGGACATAAAAACAGCTCTGTTTTGGACATGGTAGGGGGAATGCAAAAATCACTAAGGACAGCCACGTGAAACTGGCTGACACAGAGTGCAGCAAAGGATGTGACTCAGAGCAGCACCAGGCCCCAACTGAAACCCTAGGAGACCCACCACAGGCCCAGGGGTCCAGCCAGACATCTAGAACACAGTGGCCACTTGCTGTGGAGGGGAAGGGACAAGGACCCCGGGGAACAGGGGTGTGTGCATGAGGATGTGGTTCCGTGGGGATGGGGAGGTCACTGGGCTCTGGGGCAATGAGCGAGGGGTGGCTCACTTAGACTGGCTATTATGATAATTTTGAACGCCCTACCAGGTAGCTTCTGTTATGACCATTTTATAGATGAGGCAACAAAGACAAGAGAAGTGAAATAACTTGCTTGAGGTCAAACAAGTAGGATAGAATAGAGGTGGAATTTGGGGTTGGTTCCTCAGAACCATACTCAAACCTGTCATTTAATACCTCTTCATTATTCTGATACCTTACAATCCAGGGATTTGGGTTCAAGTCCTGGGCTTCATCCCTAGCTGTCAGGCGAGTAAGCTCTCCTCTCTAAGCCTAATTTTCTCCATTTCTAAAACAGGAAGGTCAAATGGAATGATTGAAAACCAGGTTTCCAAGAGATTACCCTGCCATACAGACACAAGAACTTTCTGATGGGGTTCGTGACTCTGTTCTGGAATGGCCGATGACTCCTGTGACTTGTTCACATCAGGCCTTAGTGTCACCTGTGCTACTACTGTGTCCCCAGCCCCTTCCCTCACCCCTGTCTCCTTCCAGTCTCCTAGGAATACAGCAGAGTTGGACAGGGAGAAAGAAGACCTGAGTGTGATCAGGAGGACAAGAAAGAGAGGGGTTTCTGAGAAAGGTAAAGCAGGTGGTCCTTTCTCCATACTGTGACCCACCTCAAAAGGACACTGCACCCCAGACTAATAATGCCCAGTGCCAGGCTAATAAGAGCAGTATGCAGATGGCATTAGGTGTGTGTCAGTCACTTATACCCATCATTTCAGTCTTCCCAATACTCCTGTGGGACCCGTACCAATGGGGATCTCCCCACCCCTACGCCACAGAGGAGCATCACAGGCATAGAGAGGTGATGTTATTACAGCAGAGCTAGCATTAGAACTCAGGTTGGCCCCATGTGGAGATGACTCACACACCTGCTTCACCTGTGCCACCAAAACTAAGTCTGAGGGGCTAAGTAAGTCTCCAGCTCTGGAGACTAGGTGTTTCTAGGGCAACTGCTCCCAGAGCTGTTGAGCTCTTCTAGGAATACCCAATGATCCTATATCAAATTGTTTCTGTCTCTATCTGGGACTTCTAGAGTTGAGCCTAGATTGGGGAGGACAGGGTGGTGCTGATTGCCTGAAGAGCTAGGGGCTGCCTAAACGATGGCATTAGCTTTGCTGCTGAGAACTCTCAGCCTTGGAGGGAACCCTAAAGGCTCAATAAGAGAAGGCCTGCTGCACCTAACAGCCATGCTTTTAAAGAGCGTACAGAAACTCCAAGGGTCAATATGCAATCAGCTGTGGTAGCTGCAATGGCAGCCACACTCACTGCCCAGCTCACAGACAGGCCAAGAACAAAGACCCAGCTGGGCCTGGGATGGGACATTCCCTCCAGAGGGCACTCTCTGATCTCCTGAGAGCTGAGGGAAGGATGAGGACATTACAGGGAACCAAGGAAAGTGTCTTTGGGGAAGGGACCAAGGGTGGAGAATGGGAAAACCTAGTCATGGACAGAACTTAGTACCAGTTCTCCAGGAGTTGGCCCTGACCACCAGCATTGAATCACCTGGGAACCTGTTAGAGATGCACATTCTCAACCCTGTGGTGCGTGCCTGTGAGACCAACATTCTGGGGGTGGAGGCAGGAGGGTCCTGGAGTCAGAGAGCAGCCTAGGTTACATTACCTGTCTCAAAAAGAGGGGGAGGGGAAGAGAAGTGCACACTCCCAGGCCCTAGTCCAGTTCCACTGGCTCGAGTCTGTAGCCCCTGCTGTCTGCTTAACCGAGTCGCCCAGTGATGCTGACCCGCTGAGGATGAAGGAGCGATATGGGAGAAAGGAAAAAAGGAAAAAGCTTCCTTTTTTGGGCTGCCTTAATACACTACCACAGCACTGTGCCTTAAACAAAATCTCCATGGCCATAGTCCTCCAGGCAGAAGTGGAAGCCAAGGTATCAGCAGGCTACAGGTCCCCAGAGATGCTCTCCCTGCCTCTTCCAGCTTCCAGCAGCTGCCAGCATCCCTATGGCTGCATCACTCCGGTGTCTACCTTCCATTTTCTCATGGCCTTTTCCTCGATTTCTGTCATTCTGTCACCACCCACGGGGATAATTGTCACTGGATTTGAGGCCCACCAGGATAACTTAATGATTTAATCTCAAGAGCTTTTCTTTTATTGCATCTGCACATTTCTTCCAAACAAGATCCCACATACTAGTTCTGGGTGTTAGGACATGAATGCATCACTTGGGGTCACCAGCCACCTGCCTGCAAGGGAAGTTGTGAATGGGAGGACAAAAGATGAGTCTGGAGCCTGCTGAGGGTAAGTCAGGTGGCATGGCACACCTCTACAATCCCAGCACTCTGGAGGTAGAGCAGGAGGATCAGGAATTCAAGGGCAGCCTTGGCTACATAGTGAAGTCCAGGCTGGCCTGAGCTACATGAGGAAAAAAAAACAATAACAGAAACAAAAGCAAAATAGCTGAAGTCAAGTGAAGAGGAGGTAAACAACGAGGGGAGATCAGGAACCCTTGAGCAATTTGCACCTGCAGGAACGTGGTAGAAGGAAACTTGGAGTTTGCCAGTAAGAGGGCAACAAGGTTCTGAGGATTTGTGTGCCATGGTCCAGGATCCCAGCCTGAAGCTGCTCAGTCTGCCACGGAGAAGTCCCCATCCCCAAAGCTGGTCCCCAAACCTGCTGGTGATCTGGTGAGTTCTGTCAGCACCCCAACTTGCCTGCCAGCTAGGGAAGGCCCTGGGGCCCAGCTGTGGCAGGGGCCCAGCAAGGGGTCCCCAGGGACATGCAGGGTTGCAATGGCCTCCCTTGGGAGCCTATTTTGGGCAACATGATTATATGCTACCTTGTTTGGATCTTCCCGAGGTTCCGGGAGTTGATTATTACATGTGTCTGGGCCGAGACTGCTCTGAGGTGGGCAGGCCAGCAGCATCTGCAGCCCAGAAGCCCTTTCAGTCCAGGAGGGTCCCAACATGGGCCATTTGGCTTCTGAGAGACACTAAGATAGTGTTTGTGGTGGGCTGGGCTCTGGGACCTGCTGGTGATTCTTTAGCTATAAATTGCTAGTCTGGAACAGATTTGGCCCTAACTAGGCCACCCAGGAGCAACATGGGGTGCCTGTTGGATGAGAAACACTGCAGTCTAGACTCAGGATCTCCTCAGTTCTCTTGCAGGCCTTTCTTGGCCATGTATAGTGCTGGAGACTTCTTAAACTAGACATCCTCTCACCGAGCTGCTCCTAAAGCCAGGTAGAGCTCCGGCAGGCCTGAGGGAGCTGAGAGGCCAGAGTACCCAGGGTCTGAGCCTGGGAGCTCCAACTGGGTTTGGACTCAAGTGTGCTTCCAAGCAGACACTGAAGGTGAGACAGCCCCTCTCCTACGGGTTTCTCCTCTGACGAGGGCTCACAACCTTTCCTAAGCAGCCACGGCTGTGGTAGAGCCCTAGCCTGGATTCTGGGAATGTCTGGGGAAAAGAGGCGACTCCACGGTGGCGGATGTTCCTTTTTCCTTCCCTCTTTCCTCCCTCCCTGTCTCGGTCCCCTTACCCACTCTTCCCAGCTTTGCAGAGTGCCTGTAGTACCCAGCACAGAAGACACTGAGTTCACCAACGGGAGCTCTGCCTCTTAGCAGCTCATGACTTGCTGTGGAAATGTCAGATCCACCCAGATCCCTGTCTTCCTTTCTACCACACATACTGCTGGAGCTAAACTCCTGAGATGGGGAGGTCACTGTAAGAGAACAAGGTGCAAAGCTCGTGTATAGAAGGGGGCTGACCGAAAGGCTGACACCCAGGTGAAATCCAGTGTGTGTGATGATGCGAACCGGGAGCTCATGGTTGCTGGGTGCTTACTGTGTTTGCAGGGCTCTCTGTGCAGCAAATACAGTCTCATTTGTTCTTTACAATACATCTCCAAGGAGGGTGCTATGATTCCCATTTTATGAATGAGCAAATGGAAATTTAGAGAGCTTCTCAAAGATGGTTCATCTGAATTCTGAGCCCAATTTACATATTTTTTTGTTTGTTTTGAGACAGGGTCTCACTCTTCAGCCAGGCTGAGCTCAAATTCACGATTCTCTTGCCTCTGCCTACCGAGTGCTGGAATTACAGGCCTGCACTCCTAGGCCTGCCCCAGGCACACTCTTAGCAGGACTCTAGGCTCACAGGATGGCAGCTCAGAGGGACCCTGAGACTCTCTGCCTCCAAACATCAGAGAAGCTTACAAAGTGCAGATCCCTATGCACCTCCTTCCCAGATCTCCTGAACAGGAATCCTGAAACTGGGGCCCAGGAATCTGGGTTTTAGAAGACTCCTCCCTGGTGATGGATACAGAGCACATTTGGGGCAGACTGTGCACAGCCTTGATGTTCAGTGTGTCTCATGAACCTGCCGCATAAGCAGCCCCCTGGAGCATGTTAGACGCATAGAATCTCAAGCTCCACCCAGAACTCCTGATTCAGAATTTGCGTTTGAACAAGATCTACTCCTTTACCCTTCAATTTGATCTCAGAATCATGTTCTTCTGCTCAGAGCTTAAGGGTGTACCCTGAACTTTAGAGGAGTATCCTGCCTTCCCTCCCAGTCTAGTTAAGATGGACAGCAGTCATTCACCAGCTGTTGACGCCCCATTGCTCTTAGATCCAAAGGGCTTTCTGCACAAAGTCCCCAGCCCTTTAGAAATCCCCATTCATTCCCCAGAAGCCACATATACACATGCACTGGAAATACAAGGTTTCAATTGATTTCCTAGAGTCAGTAAGGAGTACTAGAGAACCTCTTGGGGAGGATGCAGTTGGAGAGAAAAGAGATCTTGTGAAGAACTGTCAGTAACCCCAGTAGAGGTTGGGGAAGGTAACTTCTTTGTGAAGGTACTTCAGGGTCACAATCTCCTCACTTGTCCTAGGGGCAGGAGGAAGTATATCACTATCTCCCGATCTCCTGGAGCTCACATTTTTCCAGGCTCCTTCTACACTAAGGCCTTAGAGCAGTCAGAAGAGGAATTGAGAGAAGGCTCAGGAGGAACTAGGAGAGGCAGCACCCTATAACCAGGAACTGGCTGTCTACTCTCGCCCTTCAGGCGTCCTGGTGAAAGAAGATGAATCAGGAGCCAGGGAAGAGTGAGCTTTAGAGCGAGTCTGTGAATAATTTCCCATCCATTTAGGTGCTTTAAGAACTCTAGTGGCTGTTGGCCACTTACTGAGTGTGGACGTTTACACACCAGAGAAGGCAAAGAATGGCCTGAGTTCTTGCCCTGACCCAAGCAAAGCTATGTGGGTAGAGGCTGTGGGTCTGAGACCACAGGGCCTTAGAACCCCAGAGCAGGAAGTGTTCTATGGCTCTTTTTCAAATGAGGAGATCATGCCACAGAGATGGCTGAGTACTCTGAGTAGCACCCAGGAATCAGTGGAGGAGCCTAGTAAGACCTACTTTTTCCCCTCAGAAAGGGGATGAGCTATTTATGAGTCTGTGTGACTATTCAAACCAGATGACTCTAAGATCAGTTGCTCTGGAATGTGACCCCATCCGGAGGACTCTCGCCAAGATGGCTTCCTTCCCCTCACCAGTCCTAACACCTGTTTCAGAGCCAGTTCTTTTCCGTACCCTCGAGTAAACAGCTCCAGAAGGCTGTATCAAAGAACTCTGGACCCTTGGACAAGGTCTGGGCTGGGAAGACGAGGCATAGGAGCCCATGGTGTTTGCGAGGCGAGCTTCCATGGGCCACTGCGTCAAAAGGATGCAGTGCCAAGGATGGACCCTGACAGTCCATGATAGGAAGTCTCTGCTGTCCCCTAGGTCAGCAGTCTCTTTCTTGGGGGGATGGACACTGTGGTACACAGCTCTCTCCAGCCTCCTCATGTCTCCTAGAAGAAATGAATTATTTATCCAGAGTTTCAGGGTGGCCTGCCTTTTTGTTGCCTTTTGAGTGGGGAACATGACTGCGTTCTGGGGCTGGAGGCAATGTGATCGCAGTTCTATCCTTATCAGAGCAAAGTCACTGCCATTGGGGCAAGACTGGTGGAGGAGGAGATGCGGAGGAGAGTGTGAGGGACTCTCTTTGAGCATCTTCCATGTGGCAAATAACTGACGAGACCCTCATTCAACAGCACGTCTGCCTGTCTACCCTCCGAGGCCTCTCTGCACAGCCTTCCAGGTGCACCAGCTCTTCTCCACTTACAGTGGACTGCCTGTGTGACTTCTGTTCCCCTGTGGCCTCAGTGGCCCTCCTGGCCCATCAGAGGGGAAGAACCTTTCGGTTCACACTCTCCACTCCTAGCTGGAGCTCTGGCCTGCTAGCACTCCCTTTTTCCTCTCTCCCTTTGGCTGCTACAAAAACTCACTTTCCCATTCTCTCTGTCCCTGGCTATGCCTCCATTTTCTGTGCAGGCCCCTCTTCTTGCCCCATCCTCTAAGAGGCATATTCTTTGGAATCTGTCCTCGGAGTCTCCCTGGCAGTCCCCTGTCTGTCCCTGGGCTCTGTGATCATCTGGATGTCAGTGGTTCCCAGGCCTACTTCTGCTATCAAGACTGGTTCACTGAATCATTCAGTTGAATCTCTACTTGGTGGCCACAACAGTGCCTCACACTGACTGTTTCCTGAAGTAAGCCCATCATCTCCCCTACTTCATGTTGCCTTTCTATATTATCTGCCCCAGGGAAGCACACTACTCATTAACTTCCCTAATTCGGAAACTGAGTGTCATCTTTGACTCCAGCACCATTTCTGCATCTGATGCACTGGGTTCTGGTGACAGTCCATCTCAAGTGCTCTGGAACAAACCCTCTTCTCTCCACTTCTCTTGCCTGCCAGAGCCTCCTAGCTGGCCCCTTGCTGCTATTCTGAACTTGCTTCCCCAATGCAGCCAGGCACAAATCTGACCAAGTCTCTCCTCTTAAAATTCTTCAGTGTCAACCTGAAGACAAAGCTCACTCTGCTATGACCTGCCCCGTTACCCCACACAGGGCTCAGTTCCCATGGCACTGTCTCAGACTCACTCCTGTCCCTGCTTTTGACTGCTGCTCTGCTTGGGACACCGACCTCCTGTTGCTCCTTCTCATTCCCCTCACCTGCTCATCCTTTAGGCCAGCTTAGATGCCTCATCCTGTGGAGGCCTTTGCTGGTTCCCAGGTTCATGCTGGTATCCTGAGATACATACAGCCACCTGGGACACATTGCTTTCTTGTCTCAGTGTGTTACCTTCTGACCAGTCTTCTAAGTTCCATTCAGGTGGAGGCTGTGTGCCTTCTATTATTATTACTAAGGTTTTGAGGCAGAGTCTCACTATGTAGCCCAGGCTGGACTCAAATTCATACCCCTCCTGCCTCCATCTCCTGAGTGCAAGGATTATAGCGTACCTGCTTTTTTTCTTTTTTGTTTTAATTCAGATTCCCCACACCGAAGCTGTGCATGGCACATGGCAAGTACTAAGTGATCTTCCAGAGATGCTGTGTTCCTCACTCACCAGGCAACAAAGGCAGGATACCCCCAAAATGCCTCTGATGAAAGAGTTCATTTGGGGGAGGAGCTTAAGGAGCCAAGCTGCCCTTTTCTTGGGGTGGAGACAGTATAAATGTCAGGTTAGCCATTAGCCCAGTGGCAGCAACTTGGAAGACCTAGGTCTTAAATTTCAACTTAGATGTGTCTGGCTCCTGAAGCCACACTCTCTACCACAACTTACTTGCTCACCCTTCCTACACCCCACTTTTTGAAATTTTTCCTTAGACCTCAGGATAGGTGGGTGGTTCTGAGGAAGAATCGGGGAGCCAGGGTACTTAGCCAGGGTACTCTTCCTGTCTTCCTTCACTTTCTGGGGAGGTGGGCTAGCAGACAGGAGTAAGCAGGAAAGCACCATTTTGAGTTGAGCAGGATACAGGTCACAAAGCAAGTAGAGCACTTACAGGGAGCCTGGGCCCTGTTCTGTGCCACATAGGACCCACCCTCTGACAGTGTGTTGTGACAGTTGCACATTAGAACATGTATCGCTTAAATAAAACAATAAGCTTGCTAGTTTTTGAAAAACCCATGCTGTGTCCCTCAAAACCAAGAATATTGTTATTTGGAGTTACCTGCTACTTGAGGCTAATCTATGTTCCTGCAGACCCTCAGCTTTCATGGGGAACAGACATCTTCCTATAATAAAGAGGCGGGGGTTGGTGGAACTCCGGTGAAGGCTGACTACTTGGGGTGTTAATTTCCGGAGTTCTGGTTTGGAGTGGGGGTGGGGAGGAAGGAAGAGGAAGCCTCTGGATCCCTTCAGCTAGGGAGCTAGGAGGCACTATTCCCCAGATGGGATGCTACCCCCAGCCCAGTCCCCTTTCCTTCCTGTTCTGTCAGCTGCAGTTGACAGGAATGAAGCTGCTCAGCCTCCTCAGGGAACCACCAGGCCTTCTGGGCCAAGACAGCTGTCTGGGCCCCCAGCCCCAGCTCCAGCCTGCTCCCCTGGTCCCCATTAACCTGCTTGTCAGCTGTACATTTGCTAACCTGGGGGTCTGAAGGGCCTTAGACTGAAACTCCCTAAGAACATCTGGAGTGTGGGGTGTGGGGGATCCCACCTGGAGGGGAGCGGAGTGGGAAGAGGGAGAAGAAAAGGAGACAGAACTGGAGAGAAAGAGAGCTAAGGAGGAGCAGCTTGGTGAGCGGATCGGGCCTGACAGGAGAACTGGAAGGGGTTCTTGCTTCTGTCCTTTGTCAGGTGGAAGGGACCGGAAGGGGTGTGGTGAAAGATGTCCCCAAGGCTCCCATGTGCCGTTTAGATGATCTTGCCCCTCTGATTGGCAGGCACCTGAAGAAGCCCTGACTACTCTAGAGCAAACCTTCTTTTGAGTTACTTTTAATTTCACCTTGGTGCCCTATTCTCTGCTCTCCACTCCCGCGAAGCCGTCTGTCCCCTCTCCTCCAGCTTCTTAATCCCCTTCTCCTCTACCTCCAAGCCTTGGACTGAATTTTGCTCAGGCTAGGATGCTTTCTGCCAAGCCTTGCCTCTCTCCTTTCTGTCATGACAGTACCTACCCGCTCCACAAACTCCCCCAGGATGGCTCCACCTGACTCTGGGCCTGCTGGACACACGGAGAACATTAAGTACCAGGGCCAGGGAATCTGTCTTTATAACTTTTTCTACCCACTTAGTCTTGACTTTTGCATCCATAGGGTGAATGATGGCTCTGGGCTTTGTGATGAAGCCAAGTACTTCTATCGATGATAGAGTACTGAGCACAGGATTGTTCTGTGTTCCAGCCAACACCAGCTGAGCCAAATGTCCTGCTGGACCTTGGGCCTGCCACAGCTGCCTGCTGCCAGAGGATGGAAAAGAACCTCATCTGTGTTCAAATTAAGGGGAGGGATGGCAGCACGGCACAGACAGTCGTACTTCAGGGATTAGCTAGAGATCTGGATTCAGCCTTGGGAGTCTGAGGTACCAAAAGGGAACATTTTATCAAATCCACAAAGTTTTGAGAAAGGGCTTCATGCCCAGACCAGGGGATCCTGGCCCATCGCTCTCCCTAGTAAAAGCTGATAAGTATGCTGACTCTGATTGTACCTGAGTTGCTTTGTTGTCTTGAAAAGAGAGGGAGGAAGGACTGACCTTGGGAGTGTTGACCAAGTATGAGTACCGTGCAGCCTGATGCCTGGGTTTCTCCCCATCCCTTTGCTCAGGTCTTCACTATCCAAAAGACCCTGTCCAGCCAGGCTTGTGTGCTAGGGCCCAGGCAACTCTACTTTCAGTGGAAAGAATGCTGTAGGATTTTATAGGGTCTTCTCTGAAAACAGGTTTTCTTTGGAAATGGCTCTGCCATTTTCTAGAATAGAATCACAGATTAGCTTAACATTCTGAACTTCAGCTTTGTAATCTGCAACCTGGAGTAATGAAGAAGTCTCTCTGCTTGTTTTTGAGACAATGCCTCTCTGTAGCCCCAGCTGGCCTAGGACTTTCTATGTAGACCAGGCTGGCTTGGATCTCACAGACATCCATCTGCCTCTGCCTCCTCTTTACTCCTGCTAGGAGTAAAGGCATGCACCACCACATTCAGCAATAAAGAAGTCATTCTGAAGGCTCGTGAGATGATGTTTACTGAGACTGAGCAGCATACCCGGCATGTCTTAAGTGCATAGTAAGGAGCGATCCTATGTTAGGATTACTGCTGCCCTCATCCTCAGCACTGTCTCACACAGTGCCATTATTTTCCACTGGTGATGGGGCCTATGGCAGGATGATTTGGTAACTCAGAGAACCTCTGATTGTGGGGAGTCAGACAGATTGTGATCCTTCAAGCCAGATTTGACTGTAAAACTATATTACTCGGGGTTAGGTCTTTCCCCAGACCCTGAGCTCACAGCAGTTCCTTCTGGGATCAGTCACCCCTGTGGTGAATATGTTTCTATTATTTCTCCCGTTACTTTTTCATTGGACAGATCCACGTTGAACGCTTTCACTGTGATGCACCTGCTTCCAGTGAGAAGCAGTCCATGCCAGGAGAGAGTGGTACGTGAGAGGAATCTGGTATGTAGTGGATGGAGAGAGCTAGCGTTTTCTGGCTACCAGCTTTGTGGCAGGTCCTGTGCTGGTTTTTAAATGGAAACAGGAGTAGAAAGTGGACAGCTTTTGCTAGGAAAGGAAGAACTGCTTAGGCTACGGGGCAAGACATGGCGGAGCAGCATCCAGAGAATGGTAGCTTGGTTCCAAGCAGACCTAGCTGGCCTTTTGTACTTATAGCACTTGCTTCAGAAAGAATGTGTGGAGATTTGTCTACACAGAGATAGTCTTAATGGCTAGCCGAGGACCATAAGGCAGTAGAAGCCACTTCATGATTTTCGACAGAAACAGATGGATCTGAGAGAACACACCGGAGTAGCTGTCCACAGCACACCCTCTTGCCCACAAGAGGCTCTGTTGGGGGTCATGAGTGAGCTTACTTCAGAGACCACTGTGAGACAGGGCTTAGACCACAGCAGTGGTCATGTGGTCAGGTCGGGGGGACGTGGCCTTGAGATTTCAGTGCCAGAACCAGAAAATGGACGGGCAGGAGATGCAGGGAGAGATGTAAGGTAGGTGAGGTGAAGCAGGCCAATCTGTCTGCACCGCACACCCCCAGGCTGGCTTCTAGAGCCCTCTGCTGCAGCCTGCAGGCTCCGTGAAACACTCCCTTGCTGGTCCCCTCGCCTCAGCACTCCAACAGTCTGGGACTTAATTATACACTGACGCACTTTGTTTTTAAAAAAAACATGTTTATTTTTGTTCTGACTCATTGTAGAAAATTTAGAAAATACAAAAAATAAGAAGAAAATAAAAAATCACCCACAATTCTACCACCCAAACACAAACACAGATGCGCACTGTATGTAATATTCTAATGCCTTATGTTGGGTCTGGTTTACTGT
Source organism: Eospalax fontanierii (assembly GCA_035773235.1). Lineage (NCBI taxonomy): Eukaryota > Metazoa > Chordata > Mammalia > Rodentia > Spalacidae > Eospalax > Eospalax fontanierii. Next base: position 59,209,960 of record CM069535.1, read on the forward strand.
GTCTTCAGAATTACAATAATATTTACCAATAGCTTAAGAATTTTAACTTCAAGTCCTTAAAAATATTGTGATCAGAGTCACATAACATGAAATTCACCCCTGTTTGATTCCAAACATTTTATTGCTCTTCAAAGGAAACTTTACTCCTTGGCAACCACGCCCCCCTCCACCTGACAACTAATCTTCTTGGCTATAGATTGTCCTGTTCTGGATGTTTCATACAAATGGAATTGTATAGTATGTAGCTTATCCTTCTTTGGCCTAGAATGCTTTCAAGGTTCATGCCTTTTTTTTTTTAGATTTATTTTTTAGTCTTTAAAAAAATGTGTTTGTTTATTATTTATTTTAAGACAAAGTCTCTCTATGTAGCCTTGGCTGGCCTGGAACCCCCTATATAGACTAGGCTACCCTTGAACTGACAGCGATCTGCCTGCTTTATCTCTGGAGTGCCTGGATAAAAAATGTGCACTACCGTGCCTGGCTAGATTAATTAATTAATTAATTTTGTGAGGTTTTGTTGTTTTTTGTTGTTGTTGTTTGTTTGAGAGAGTGTCTCCCTGTAGCTTCAGCGGGCCTGGAACTCTCTGTGTAGACCAGGCTGTCCTGATTCTCACAGAGATCTGCCTCCTGAGTGATAGAATTAAAGGCATATGCCACCACACCCAGCTTTATTTTTATTTTTAATCACATGTATGTGTCTGTGTCTGTGTGTGGTTATGAGCACATGAGTGTGGATGCCTGTGGAGGCCAAAAGAGGGCATCAGATCCCGGGAGGCAAAGTCACAGGTGCTAGGAATGAACTCTGGTCCTCTAAAAGAGCAGTATGAGCTTTAATTGTGGAGCCATCTTTCTAACCCTACATCTGTGTTTTGAAATCATGGATTATGTACTTGTTTTGAGACAGGGTCTCACTATGTAACCTAGACTGACCTCAAACTCAAGAGCCTCCTGCCTCTGCCTCCTAACTGGTGCACATTCTTTTTTATAGGTAAGTAACATTTTATTATACAGGTAAATTATACTTTGATTTACCTATTTATCTGTTGATGGATTGTTTCCTGTGTTTTATTTCATTGTTTTGTCTTTTGAGACTAGGTATCTCTGTAGCTTGATATGTGGAGCAGGCTCGCCTTGATCTCACAGAGATCTATCTGCCTCTTCTGCCTTCCAAATGCTAGGATTAAAGGAGTGTACCACCACACTTGGCCTACTTTTGGCATTCTTTAGTTTCTACTCACATTGTTTTATAGTTTTCACAGTATAGACTTTGCACTTTTTTTTCCTGTGGTGCTGGGAATTGAACCCAGGGCTTTGTGCACGTTAGGCAAGTACTCCACCACTAAGCTGCATCTCTGGCTTGTAGGTTTTTTACTTTTTTCTTAAATGTATTTCTAGGCAGTTTGTCCTTGTTAATGCTGTTGTAAGTAGATCTGTATTCTGCTTCTGGAGGGTAGCTAGAAACACAGCCAGTTTGTGCGAGTTGACTGCATCCTGCATCGTTGCTATGCTTGTTTTGGGCTGGTATTTTCTTTGTGGATTTTAATTAGATGTTTCCATCTTGATAGATATTTTGAGGCTTGATAGGGGAAGCCATGTCCATCTCTCTGTTATTTTGTCACCTTTCATTTTGTGATAGGAACTTTAGTTTTATTTCTTCAGAGTGCCCACATTCCCTGCCAAAAAATGTGCTGTGGAAGTTTTAATTGGAATTACATTGTCTATTCATTGAATTGTAGTTGTTTCACATACTCAGAAAATTTAGTCTACTCCCACAGGATTTATTATTTTTCTTAATCCAAAACATGCTTCTATATCATGGTAATCTTTTTGCAGTTTTATTCTTTCATTAAGGCCCTATGTATTTCTTTCTAGAACTACTTCGTGATGTTTATTGGGCTTTGTTGCTCATAAGCTTTTCTGGTGCCACTAATGTAAAAGGGACGTTTTTAGCACTGTGTTTTCAGCTCATTGCTGCAGCTTAGGAAAAGGTGTACCAGCTTATTTTCTGTTGCTGTAATGAAATATTTGAACCCAGGTAATTGGTAAAGAAACGTGTGGGGGTTTGGGGAGCTACTTGGAATCAAACCTAGGGCATCTGTGTTCTAGGCAGGTGTTCTGGTGTTCTACCATTGAGCTATATCCCCAGTCCAAGCACAGGAACAGCGTGGTACTGGCAGCTTCTCAACTCTGGTTAGAACCTTCTGGCTACATCACAATCTGGTAGCTGACATCATGACGGGAACACATACAAGAGGGAGCAATCACGTGGGGGGAGATCACATGGTGAAGAAAGAAGCAAGAGAGATTCTGGGCTCAGGCACACACTTCTTACAACAAACCATTCTCAAGGGAACTAACCAAGGCCCACAGGAACTGTATTAATCCTTTCCAAGTGTGGTGCCAGCAATGACCTGATTACCTTCCATCCAGCTGTACGTTTAACCTTTCTGCCATCTTTCAACATCACCAGACTGGGAACTAAGCTTTCAGCCTTCGAATGTTTGGGGGCATATTCAAACTGTGTTCAAACCCGATCAAGTGTGATCAAACCCATGTGTTTGATCACTTTATTTAATTATCATATCAACTTTAGGGGTATTTAGCCATTGCTTTTTCTTAGATTTATAGATACAGAGTTTGTAGATATCTAATATTATTTGTAAATAAAAGCATACCTCTCATATCTGTTTCTGGCCCTATGTGTTAGAACTTGCAGAATAATTGATAGTTATGGCAATGAACGTATTTGCCTTGTTCCATGTGTTGAAAGAAAAATCCGCCATATTTTCTCAAAGAAAAATGGTGAATAACCTCTAACATGAATAGTCTCTATGGTGTGGGTAAACTAGTCTTCTATTTATTTTTCTTTCTTCTTTCTTTTCTTTTTTGTTTTGTTTTTTCAGACAGGGTCTCACTTTGTAAACATTGCTAACCTGGAACTCACTGTGTGGCCCAGGCTTGCCTCAAACTCATGGCAGTTGCCTTCTTCAACCTCTCAAGAACTGGAACTACAAATGTGTGCCATCCTACCCAGTTTATGTGGGCATCGAAGCCAAGGTTTCATGTATGCTAGTTAGGCAAGCGCTCTACCAGCTAAGCGACATCCTGAGCCAATTGTAATAGATAATTTTTATAACATCTTACTGATAGTGTTATATTATGAGCCAGTAAAATATTCATAAATAATAATAGGCTGATAGCTTGTTCTGTGTTTCTTTAATAATTTTACTAATTAGGCTAAGCTGAGTCAATGGAGGATCATTCCAGCCTTTCCTGTCCTTGAAATGGTTTATAAATTTATTGATTTATTTAATTTTATGTGTATGAGTGTTATGAGTGCATGTGTGTAAGTGCATCTGTGTCATGCAGTGCCTACAGAGGACAGAAGAGGGTGTTGAATCCCCTGGAAGTGGAGTTAGACATTTGTTAGCTGCCATGTAGGTGCTGGGATTCAAATCTGGGTCTTCTGCAAGAACAACCAGTGCTCTTAACCACTGAGCCATTCTCTAGCCCATCCATGAAACAGTTCATAAAGTAAGAGACTATGTTTTTCATTTGAAAGTTTAAAAAAGTTTAATGATAAACTGCCTGGTTCCAGAATCTTTGCCTGGGAAGAAAATTCTTTGGTAGTGTTTCTAATTTCTTCTTTTATCACTTATTTTTTGGCATTGTATTTTCTTGAAAATTACTCAGCTCATTAAGATTTCAGTTTGTGCTAATACATTGATCCTGAGGAAATCACTGTAATTCTGAAAACACAAATGACCAGCTGTTTTGCTTCCATCGCAGTTTGTACTTTCTTCGTGGTCTTCCCACACTCTCTCCTGCCCTCTTCTCCATCTGCTACTCTGTCACTCAAATTTGAACCACCTTGGCTTCTCAAACTTTGAAACTGTCTCCTCAACTGGTGTGTACATGAGTTCTGTATGAGTTTCCTCCCTTCGTATAGAGGCTTGGAAGGTCTCTCCAGGCAGCAGGGCAACAGAACATCCATCCACTCCCCTCAAGAATCACTGTTCAATGCTGCCTATGGCTTGGGGTTTCTCAATTGAGGCAGAAAGTTGGGTCCAGTTCTTTTTGTTGTTGTTGACAGGGTCTCCCTAGTCCTAGCTGGCCTGGATGTCATGATGTGAACCAGGACAGCCTCGATTTTCCAATGAGCAGCCTGCCTCTGCCTCCTAAGAGCTGGCTAAAAGAAAGGCACACGCCACCAGGCCCAGCGGGCTCAGTTCTTTTTATTTTATTCTGCCTGGAAATAGGAATTATGACGTCCTCAGTTTTGAGGCTGGTGATACAACTCCATGGTAGAATACTTTCCTAACAGGCTCGGGGTCCTGGGTTTGATCCTCTGCACTGAGGGAAAAAAGGTCCTCATTCCTGAGTTTTTACATTTTAGTTTCTCTCTTGACTGCTTGTTCTACATTTTTAGTGATTTTTCTTAAGCCAAGAACAATACATGATTGTTATAGTTTCTAGTCCCTTATGATGTAAGGCTTACATGATTAAAAATGTATTTGTGGGACCTGGGAAGATACTTAAGTTGATAAAGTGTTTGTAGTGCAAACATGAAGACCCTAGTTTGATCCCTGGAACCCATGTAAAAAAATCCAGGTGTGATAGCATGCTGGTAATCCTAGTGCTGGGGAGGTGAAACAGGCGGATCCCTGGGACTTCCTGGTTGGCTAACTTAGCCAACTTGCCAAGCACCAAGACAGTCTCTACCCTGTGGCTGCTACCTGAGGAAGGTCACCTGAGGTTGGCTTCTGACCTCGAAACGCATGCACCTTGTGTGAACTTCACAAGTAATTGTCCAACTAACTAGATATAAAATTCTTGGATCAAAATCTAATTTTCTCAAAAATCCTATAATATATGATATAGTTTTCTTTTCCTTCTGGCACTTAGTGTGTCAGAGAATTCTGAGGCCCTTATCATTTCATTCCTTTGAGGACAGCTACATTTTTCCTTTTAGATTTTTTTTTACATTTATTTGTGTGTGTGTGTGTGTGTGTGTACATGTACATGGGTGGAGGTCAGAGGACAACTTTTGGGAGTAATTCTCTCCTGAGAATCGAACTCAGGTCATCAGGCTTGGTGGAAAGCACCTTGACCTACTGAGCCATTCATCAGCTCCCCTTCCTAACCCTCACAAATGAGGAATTTGTCAGATTGTGTTCAGGTGTGAATCTTTTACTGTGAATCTTTTTTCTAGGATCCAAGTTTTCTTGGAATACAATAAAGGTTTGAAATCCGTAGTTTCTTTTCAGTTTCATTGTTTTTGTCCTTTTATGGTGATCGTGTGCTTCTGTTTCATGTTCTTTAGTCGAATCCTTTGAAATACCTGCAGTTCTCAGGTTCAGATACAGTTCTCTTTCCTGTCTACCTCATCTCCATCGCTTTCATCTCTATGTCCTTTTATTCTGAATTCAAGGGACCGTTTCATGTTCGCCCTCCCTGTGCTCGCTCAGGGTTCTGAAGCGCTAGGTTTATTCTTTGTCACTTACAATGTGAATTTGAATGCTGCTCTTTCAACTTTCCGTGCGAGCTTCTCATTTCCCACCTGGTTCCATCCGTTTCCTTTTGTCTTTGAAATGTCCCTTTATCTTTTCCTATTTTATTTTGTTCTTCTGACTCAGTTTTTTTCTTCTTATTGGTTTTTGCTCCTATTTCACAGAGCTCGTAATTCCTCATACCTTATTGAGGATGTGCTGTACTCTCTACCTCCTGCCCCTTAGGTAGTAACAAATCACTTTCAGAGATGTGGTCTTCTGTTATGTTTTAAATTTATAAACTACTTCATTTGTTATTTTTATTTTATGTGTATGAGTTACTTGTATACGTGTACTCATGTATGCCTGCATGTGTGTAAGTGCACCCATGTTGTGCAATGCCCATGGAGATCAGAAGAGGGTGTCCAATCCCTGGAACTGGAGTTACAGACAGTTGTTAGCTGCCATGTGGATCCTGGAATTCGAACCCAGGTCCTCTACGAGAGCATCCAGTGCTCTTTACTGCTGAGCCGTCTCTCTAGCCCCGATCTCTGGGTTTTTAAGATATTATCACCTCTTCTTTGTGTTTTTTTTTTTTTTTTTTTCAGAATTAAAAAATGTTGGGTTTTGGTTATTTTCTCCTCATTTAGTTATATTTTTAGTTTTTAGTTATGGTAAAACACACATAAAAATTACTCTCATAACTTTTCAAAAATTGCTTTTAATTATGTGTATGTGTATACATGGGTTTGTGCATGTGTGCACAGAGACCAGAAGAAAGCATTGGAGTTACAAGTGGTTGTGAGCCACCGTATGGGTGCCAAGAACCCAACTAGAGTTCTCTGCAAGAGCACTGCGTACTCTTAACTGCTGAGCCATATCTCCAGCCCCCTTAACTTTTTTGGTGTATAGTTTTAATGTATAGTGAGATGGCTCAGTGGGTAAAGGGGCTTGCCACGAAGGCTGACAACCTGAATTGAATCCTCACAACCCACATGATAAAACGAGAGAGCAGACTCCTACAAATTGTCCTCTGACTTCCTTATGTATACCACGGCACACTCGTGTACAAATAAATAAGTAAACAAATAAATGTAATTTAAAATTGAAAAGAATGTCCTTCCATTTTAAGGCTGAATAATATTATCATTATGCATCCAGAGCTAATTTTCCCTCCCATTCACTCACCTATTGATGGATACTGGGTATAGACAGTATCTGTCTGTTGACTGCTGTACATAATACTGCTGTGAACACAAGTGTACAAATACCTTTCTGAGTTCCTGCTTTTTTCTTAGCTCTTATTGAAGAGAAAACCCCTTATCTAGACATAGTTTTGTCACTATAGAAGTGACATGTGAATTTCCCATGGTTTCATTTGCTCTCCCTTCTGTGATAGTTCAGCCAGCTCTTTAGATGCACAGCTGGAAAGGAGGATTGTGTATACAATTCTCAGGCCAGTTTTTAGCATTTATCAGATATGCATCTGTCACAGCTTTGATGTTCTGTGGTGGACTCCCTCACCCAGTGATTGGTTATCTGATTCTCCTCACTAAGGTCTACATGAAAATCTACACTCTGGTTTGCTATGCAGGATGAACATTATACTTAGCGGAGGAAGTTGTAAACAATACCTAGCTTAGATTACACCCCTCACCAATAGACTCAGAGTCTGCAGGGTGTAGTCCTAGGTAGTATAACTCTGGAAAGCTCCCGGGGTAATGATACAGAGGAGACAGTGTGAAGGAAAACCACTGCTTTGCAGGGTATGGTGATACATGCCTGTAATCCCAGCAATTCAGAAGCCTGAGATGAGAAAATTGTGAAGTTGTGGCCAGCCTGGACTATATTATGAAAGAGAGAGAGAAGGAGAATGAGAGAGAAACAGGAGAGACTCTCAAGATACAAGATTACCAAGGCGACTGTCTCCTGTCTGCTGTAGGACAGCCTTGTGTAAATTCAAAGAAGCCCTGTCCAGACCCATCTTCATCCTGCTGCATTATTTTCAGAAAGTGAAAGTCCCTGAGTGAATATGGACATCTGGGTTGGTGTGATGGAGTGGATGGCACACTGGCAGATTTATGAAGGGGCGTGACTGCCCATTTTCCTGGATTCTGACTCGGCATAGACATCTGGGGCAGGAGAAGATGCATTCCCATCTTCTGTCTATGTGGGATGAACTGTTCGGCTTCACAAGACAAAGCAGAGAAAACTAGTTATCTGCCCCAGTTCCGCTGTTCTGCTGACCTCTGGGTGTGCAGAGATGTCAGATTCTGGGTTCATACTACTTTTGACCCAGGTTTCATTATATTTATATTTATATATATATATATATATATATATATATATATATATATATATATATATGTAGAGAGAGAGAGAGAGAGAGAGAATTGATAAGTATTTTAATGAGAATGTGACTACAATTTTCCCCATTTTAATGGATACAACTTGAACTCATACATGCTTAATTTGTTTGCTTCATTTCCTTTCTGGGCTGGAGGAGAGAAGGACTATGGCCAGATTCCCTGTGTGCTGACCTCAGAGGGTCCTTAGGGTCAGTTAGTCTGGACTGAGGAGAGGCTGATTGCAGGAGGGAATGGTACCGGCTGAGCCAGCTTCGGAGGCTCTAGAAAGACACTTGAAGCAAAGCTTTGAGGAAATGAGGGCGAAGCGTGGTTTAAATAGGCAGCAGCTCTTTGAAACCACAGCGATGAATACGCATGGATGCTGGAATGGGGACACACGGGCATGTGTGCAGCCGAAGTGGAGATGGGAGGACCTTCTGAGAAGTGAGGTTGATGAGTCAACTCAGGGACAGGATCTAGAGGGCCAAGTCGAAGAGTTTGGAGGAGACAGGAAGCCATAGATGATTCTGAGCAAGGAAAAGCAGGATCAACATGGCAGCAGTTCTCTAGTCTGAGTGAGTGAGTGGATGATGTGATGGGTGGGTGGAGAAACAAGAGGGTGAGAAGAAAGACAGGTGTAACTTCTCCAGGTCTCATACTGGTGCACCGGGAGGGAGGGACTAGAACCCTGACTCGTGAAGCCAGAACTGATGTGGATTTTCTCCCTTTCTTACTCTCCCTCTTCTCCCTTTAGAATTGTTAATATGTGGTTTGCTTTCATTCCCCTTCATGCCTACACTACAGAGTCTTCTAATAGTATCTTTAAAAAACACTGGGCTGTCACTCCTACTCCTTAAATTCTGATGTCATTGCCCCCCTGTCTGGAGAGGCAAGTTGGGAAAACCCTCACCTACCTTCTCCTCCACTAACCACAGCTGACTTTGCCAAGGGCAGGCACCAGGCCCAAGCAACCACAGGACCCAGCTCCCAAACACATCTCAGACAGCCAGGCAGGTCTTCAGAAACCAGCCTGCTGTCTGGAATCCAATGGTTGGAGAGTGGGGGATAGATGAGATAGTTTTTGTAGTCCCCACCCCCTGATTCCGGGATTGTCACCCACAATGCTGGACTTCTGCCCAGATCTGTAGATCCGTGTCTTGGTGGGGGGAGCTCATGAAGGCTACAGTCGCCTCCTGACTCCCTCCTGGAGGGCATGCAATTATTTTTATATATTGCTGCTGAATAGAACACAAGGAATGGCTTAGAGGAATGCTCAGGTATCAGCCTTTGATGTACATAGAGGAAACGGCTTCTCTGCCTCCTGGGGCTCTTGCATACCCATCAATTCTCCTGACAGATGGAGGGGAAGGGTGGCTTGGGCATTATCATGGCCTGGAGAACCAGTTGGAATTGCCTTCATGTTAATATCCCACTTTTGATCTATCGGAAGGCTGACAGTGAGAGGAGAGGGATCTTACCAAGTGACATAAATCAGAACTGATGAAACCCCATTCCTCCAGCAATCTCAGACTTTCTCTGTGGAGGAGGGAGAGGAAGGGACCTCTAGCCCCAAGCCTCCTTGTTCCTCCAGTCACAGTGGGAACACTTATCAGTTCAAGGCTTATTCCATCTTCACTCACCCCACTCCCTACTGGGGAGCTTATGTTCTTAGCCCAAGCTCCTGGTGGCTTAGGTGGCTTCCTCTCTGTTCCTCACAATGCCTGTCCCTGTGGAACCCCATCCCCTAGTCTGGGGACTCTTCTGGATGGATGTGCTCTCTGTGAGGGCAGAGATTAGGTTTCAGATGTGGAGGGTCATAGCTCAGACCCATGGGAAAGGATCCATGTGTTGGATAGTGCTGAGAAATGACCTTAGAACCAAGTTTTTCCAAGGATCCAGCTAGCCACAGGAACTGAGATAAAGGAGCACTAGACTCAAAGAATAGTGGGCTCGTAGCCACCACCTTCTTGGCTCTGTCACCCTTTCACTCCAACACTTTAGCTAAGTCACTTGGTCCTTTAGGGCTTCCTGGTTGAATGGGGTCTCTTTCAGTTCTCATTCCCATGACTCTCATCTCTTCTTAAAAAGCAGTCTTCTGAATAGTGCCAGTAGTTCTCGTAACTTCCTTTTTTCCATTGCTAATGATGGAACCCAGGGACTTGTGCATACTAGGCAAGTGCTTGACCACTAGGTGATTTTCAGTATTTAGCCCCGTACTTATAACTTGACCAATAAAAGCACAGACTTGGGATTAGGAGAATAGAGATGTGGGTGGTAGAACACTTGCCTAGTACTCATAAGGCCCTGGGTTCAATCCCTAGGACCCATCCAATCCATTATGGAAAAGTCTGGGAAAGAGGTGACTTCCTTCCTTCCTCCAGGGGTTTTCTAGTCTAATGGAACAGGAAATAATTAAAATAGGCTCTAAGGTAAAGACATTTGGAGGTCCGAAGTTGGCCTTTACTTTCTTCCGCCTTGACTGACATCCTTCCCAGCTCCCCACCTCTCTCTGGCTTATAGCTCTCTGCATTGTAAATCTGTGTCTCATTTTCAGAAGCTCCCCTCAAAAACTTGTTCTCCACTAAAAGGTTACTAAATAATATTTTCCAGATTTTTAAAGACAATAGCATGCAAATTCTACACTGTAAAAAAAAGGAATACTGTCCAAATGGTAGGATTTCTGTCATCTTGAGATGCTTATGGGGTGTGGGGTGGAGTTAGCTGCTTAAGGCTTGGCATCACATCATATGCTTGTAAACTAACCTACTCAACAAAGCCCCCTGTCTTGGACCCGGGGACAAGGTACAGAAGGATTTGTCCAAAGAAAGTTGGACTTCTTATAGGATACAGTCCCAAGAATCCTTAAAGTTCACCCTGTCCAGGTAAAGAAACCGAGCCCAGGGAGAAGAAATTATGCTGAAAGTCCCAGAGCTTCATGGCTCAGAGGAACAAGACCTCCAGCAGCCTCAACCAGAGCTGTTTCCCCAGTCTCAGCTTTCCATACAGTTAAAGTTCAGGTACACCAGGCCCTGAGAGCTAGCGTATTCTCTCCTCCCAGTTGCCTCTCCATCTTCCTTAAGCCCCTCTCTATTCCTCTACCAGCAGCTTCTGCTCCTGCACACACAACTGATTGTTTCTCTTCTCCCACAGTGACCTTTGTCCAGACATCTGTAATCCTCCCAGTTGCCAGGCATGCTCGCTCCGCTTTCCACCCAGAGGAAGTTCAGTTGTCCTCAAAGCTCTGTATGAATGTCACTCACTCACTCACTTCTGGGAAGTCTCTCCTATTTCCACTGTCCTAATGATCACAACTATCACTTCGACCTCTCAACTTCCTGTCTGGCACACAAGCATACAAGCACAGCCTCATGATTGGTTATTTGTTCATCTTTGTTAATGTACTATGAGTTGCTGAAGCACAAGAATCGAATCTCATCTGTCATTGCATCCCTGATGTCTCACACAGAACCTGGCTAATTTCTCAGAGCTGTCCAATATGACGGCCACGGGCTTCAGGTGTCAATGAAAATGAAATAAAACAAAAATTTGATTCTTCAGTAATGTGATTCACATTTGAAGTATTCAACAGCTGCCTGTGTCTCAGGGCTATTGTGTTGGGCAGCACCATTCCTCTTGTCACAGAATATTCTAGTGAGCATTTTTGTCCCAGACACCAGGGACTTGCAGCCACCAGAATGGAGAGAGGAGAATATAGGGAATCCTCTGTTGCTCAGACCACAAGTGCAGTGGTATCTGCCAGAGAGAAGGAGCTCAAAGGGGAACTTCCTAGAGCAGGGTGTGGAGTTCTATCATATGTGATCTAGGCTTGGTTACTATTTCTAGAACAGACACACTACCTGGTTTTTATTTGGAATACAAATCCTAGTGACATCCCTGAGGGCCTGTGCTAAGATTGCTCTCCTTAGCTGAGACACGAGGTAGGGCCTTTCTGAGCAAGTTGTGTGTAAGGGAAGACTTATCAGTGACTTGGACTGCTCGGTGGTCTCTTGCAGGTAAAGGGCTGTAGTTTAGGATTACCTACCTCTTCCCTCTTTCCTTGGACAGAGATAAGAGACACTTACCGAGGACACGCTGTGCTTCACTATCTCCCTGCCCCTACAAGTCCCTAAGCTTAGTCAGGCGGTAAAGCAGCCTCAGGACTCCTGCACAGCAAAGCTCTGGAGTTGCCAGCAGGTGCCATTTTCCCATCATTTGCAGCTAAAGAATATGGATGTGTACAGCCTGGAGACCTAATACTGCTTTCCTTGGTGCCCTCTGCCTCCTTGACATACGTCTACTCCTGTCCTGACCTTTGTCCCAAGAACCTTTCCTCCTCGTACAGAGACAGCTGTGACTTGTACTCGTGAAGCAGCTGCCCACTGCCCCCTCCCCTGCCCCACGCTCCCCACGCAGAGCCAGCACTGTGCCCTCGGTGATCTTCCTCCAGTACAGTTCGCCTTGCCATCTGCTGTCATTGTCCCTTTTGCCCTTTCCCGATTCAATCACCTCGTCTCCAGCCTCGTCTCACACGTGTGCAAACTCTCATTCACATTGAGTGCCTTTCCTGCTCTGGGTGTTTCCTCCTGAGGAAACACTGTTTCTTGCTACCTCATGTGCTCTTTCTCTAAGACCTTGCCTCCAGAGAACTCTTAATTCTGCCTTTGGAACTGGCTCAAATGCTACCTCCTCTGTGAGGCCTTCTTGGATTTCTCATAGGCAAAAAGGGTGGCTCCCAGCTCTGGCTGCAAGAGTGTTTTCTATAAATTAGATCAAAGAACATGTAGCTGTGGGTTTAAAGCCAGAGGCTTTGGAGTAAGACCAATGGCTTCCCCTCCCTGAGCCTCCTTTTCTGCATGCAAAGGGCTGGGGTGATGATTAAGGAGGATAGTATATGCAAATGCTCAGTACACCTGCCAGCCAGGTAGTTCTCACTCTGCGTTACCCAAGGGTAATAGAGTAAACAGTCTAAGAACTTCTTGGGGGGAGGAGTATTGAGGAAACTATGTGTTATTCAAATTTGTTTCCCAGAACTGAGCACAATGCTGGCATCATAAGACTGTTGTGTTTAATCCACCGGTTGATACCGACTGTAATGAGGCAACTGCATTTCAGGCAACTTGATAGGCAGCAGGTGACACCCCATGACAGCAGACCTTTATTGAGGGTCTTGTGACAGCATAACAGCCTTGGAGTGGTGTAGTGTATATGAAGGCAAAGACACTTGAGTCCAGGGTGTAGTCTGCTCAGTGTCCAGGTAGACAAGTCCTTTGCCAAGCAGGGCCAGGGAGCCCCACCCTCACCATAAGAGCTCCGTGGCCTTTGCCAGAGACTGGCAACTGGCATGGCGGACAGTGCTGGGGCAGAGCCAGGGGCCCTGCTGCCTGTAGAGGCCTGGGGCCCCTCCTTGCTGCTCTGCAGGTGCCAGCATGCTTCTGCTGGAACCCTCACCCTCCCTGGCAGGCCTTGGTCAGAGCTGCTGCTTCCTTCAGGCAACCAACGATTCCCTTATGGAATATTTTCTCTACAGAATAACCATTTCCATAGTGGCTGCCTCTCTCTCTCTCTCTCTCTCTCTCTCTCTCTCTCTCTCTCTCTCTCTCTCTCTTCTCTCTTGGTGTCCTCCCCTTAAACCCTCCCTACTCCAGCCTCATCAGAGCCTGGGGCCCTCACTCCCTTCCCCTCTTTTCCACTTTCCCAATATTCCACGGAAGTCCATCTGCACCTCTTCTGAGCTGGAGGAAAGATTTTGAGGTGAAAACCCAGGCCTGGGTTTTGCCCAGAGCAAGCGACAGCCATTCATCAAACGAACCCTCCTTGTCCTCAGTGTCTTCTCCATCATCTTCCTTCTTTTGCAGTTAGGAAAAGAGAACAGAAAAGGCCTGGCCCACGGTTTCTGGGAGTTTTGAGTGAAGGAGCAACCTCTGTAGCAGGACAAGTCTGGCCTTAGAAGGCCTTTTACCAGACTTAATGCTGTTATTGCCCTCATAGTCCAGGCTGGCCTGGAATTCACTCTATAGACCAGCCTGGCCCAATATTTTCTATCCTCTTAAATCTACCTCCCAAGTACTGAGATTACAGACAGGTGTGAGCCACTGTTCCCAGAATCATCTTGAAATTCTTAATGACTGGTGAACAAGATTGTTATGGTTTCATTCTATGTTAGTTCTTGAAAGGGAGTGAAAGGTCTTGAAAGGAGAGGGGAGCAGCCGAACCGAAGTGAGATTTGCACAGAGCATCTCTGCCAGTCTCAGCAGCCCGAGTCTGACCGCTAGATGGATGCTGCCTCTGTGATGGAACCTTGGTTTCCTTTCTTTCTGCAAAACCTTAGAGGCTGATGAAAGCAGCATTCAAAGTTCTAGGACTGGCTAAAGGTGCCATCTTTGGATGAAGGGGCCATGTCACAAGAAGGTCTTAAAGTTCATTTCTCGGTAGTTGGATGGGAAGCAGAGTGCCTCCCTCGAAGTGTTCTAAGCTTGTGGAGCCTCCTTTGTATCTATCACCTTTCCTCCTGAATTCTGGTTTTTAGCCACTCCGCTCTGGGGGACCCCTGCTCTATACGTATTACATCCTTTCAGACCACGTAACTCGATGGAGAGGAGACCTAAGACTTAACTGACCCAAGCAGGACAGAAGAGACTGACCCCAGCCCTGGGTTCCTTGCTGTCCCCATGGTCTCCCCTGGGGCACACTAGCCTTTATAGTCAAAGTCAGTCTGGATTGAGAAAGCAAATACAATGTTTTGGGTGCCAAGGTCAGTGCTCCAAATGCACTGTCCCTTTTCAAAGAATCCCTTGTGATTCTATAGATCAGCCAATGGCCTGTAGAGGAAAAGGTTCCAGAAAGGGTCTGTTACATTAATCTAGTCTCTGTGTCTGTAAACAGCCTCTGGTTTCCAAGTAGAATTAGCTTTCCTACAGCCGAGAGATGCACCTCTGCCCGCTTATCACTTCTGCTTGTTGCTTTTTAGTTTTTTTGAGGTGGGTTCCCATGTAGCCCAAGCTGACCTTGACCTTGCAAGGAGCAGCAAACTTCTCTATGAAAGGTGAAAGGGCAAATATTTCAGACTCGGAGTCATATAATACTCGTCCAAATCTGCTTGACTTGTGTGCATCATAGTACAAAACAGTTCATAGACTATGTTAGTATACAAAGTGGCCTGCGTTGAGGTGGAATATCATTATGTAGCCAAGAATGACCTTGACCTTCTGATCTTCCTGCCTCCACTTTCTGAACACTGGGATTACAGTGGTATACACCACTAGTTTTCTGTGGTGTTGGGGATTGAACCCTGGGCTTTGTACATGCTAGATAAGTATGCTACAAGCTGAACTTCATCTCTAATCCCTCTCATCACTTTAGGGAAACCTAACTAGTAAAGTGGAAAGAAACCCTGAATTTGACCTCCAGCCCTGATAGTCTACTTGGCATTCTCCTTGATCTCTCAAAATATCGGGTTCCTGGTATGACACAAGGCCAACAATCTCCCTTAGGCCCCCATATTATGTGGTTCTGAGTTTACGCAACTGGTCTGGGTCACCCTCCATGGGTGGCTCCTGCTGTCTAGTCTGAAATTCTGCTACACACAACTTACTCCCCTCCAGGTCCATTTCTCACTTTGGTCAAGCGGGACTTCCTGTCCACCTCTTCCTGGAAGGTCCTGGACTTTGCCTCAGCCCTAGGCTGGGGAGTACCAGGAGCAGTTTGGCCCTGGAGGAGTTAGTTAAGCTGTTTCCCCAAAGCCTAGGCAAGCCCCAACTGGCCCGCCAGGGCCCAGCTAATCTGCCCTATCACCGCAGGGAAGAATTCTCATCGGGAAGCAATGGAGGGACCAGGCCCACGTGGGAGAGAGGAGCACTGTTGATTTTATTCCAGAGCTTAATTGGTATAATTGCTTTCTTCCTCCTGCCAAACCAGAGCCGGGGTTGGCTCTCCCACCTGCGGGTGTGGAGCTGCTCAGAAAGTTCTCTTTATCCCCAGAGGTGGGTTCTGCTGGCTGTACAGGAGGTTTCTCAGTCCTTCCACTCCCGGATGACAGGGAAACCAAGGACCACTTAGCCCAGAGGACTGGCTCAAAGGGGCTGGAAAGGTTCTGCAGAAAGCATCTCATCCCATCAGAAGTGGAGGAAAGAGAGTGGGAAGGGTTTTTCTGCAGTGGCGTGCTGACCCTTGCAGGTCTCTAAGAGGCAGAGAATCCTGGGAGTGTTGTCAGAGGAAAGAGAAGGGAGAGATCAGAGTCAGGGTTGCTTCTGCCTCCTGCCGCCCCTTCCACGCCTGCCTGGACTCCTTGGGAGTCACTCAAAAGTGTATTGTCCTTATAGCCAAAGCCTCCAAGTCCTACAATTGCCAAGTGCCCTGTTCCTCCCTGGGATCCCCAGGAACTCTCTAGACAAGCTCTTCATTAGAGAAGGAGAAAGAAAAAGGGAACAACCAAGGGAAACTGTGCCACAGGCTAAGAGGAAGGAATGTGTGACTGGATCTAGCCCAACCCCACACGGCATACATACAGGATCAGAACTGCCAGGTAAAATACAAATCTTGCAGAGGACTGCTTTTAATAAAAAGTTATTCCTCCTTTATCTGATATTTATATTTTACCAGACATTGTTCTAAATATTGCACAGGGCATATTTATGGTAAAAGTTTTTATTCATATGAATTTAGAATTTAAGCAAATAACATATGTGATATTATTTTTTTTGAAATATGGTCTCACTATGAAGGACCAATCTGGCCTTGAACTCACTATGTAGCCCAGGCTAGCCTTGAACTCTTGATCCTCCTGCCTCAGCTTCTGAGTATTGGGATTTCAGAAGTGTATCATCATTCCCGGCTGTCAGCATGTACTTTAACTCATTACACCCAACAGCACTTCCCTGGGTCTGTCCCATCATGCAGTGCAGCTGGCGTGAGTAAAGTATATGGATTCCCCGAACCCAAAACACAAATACAGGCCTGACTGATTTATTCCATATTCTTTTTAGTTAGATAAATTTCAAATATTTTTATTTATTTTTCTTATTTTATGTGTATGAGTGTATTTCCTACATGTATGTAAGTGCACCTGTGTCATACAATGCCCAAGGAAGTCAGAAAAGGGCATTAAATTCCCTAGAACTTGAGTTAGGGCAGTTCTTAGCCTCCATGTGGGTGCTGGGAACCAAACTCAGGTTCTCTGTAAGAGCAGCCAGTGTTTGTAACCACTGAATCATCTCTCCAGTCCCTTAATTAAAAATTTTTAAAATAATATTTTTATCGATTCTTTGAAAACTTCATTCAATGTATTTTTGTCATATTCAGACGCCTCCCATCTCCTCTTAGAGCTCCCCACCTCCCTTCTCCACATTTTATGTCCTCTATTCTTTTAAGGCCCATTGAGTCCCATTTCTGATTCCCAAAGGCTTTTAGGTGTGGGTCTATCCCCTGGAGCATGTTCAAACAACCAGGCATCACATCTTTACAGAAAAGTGACTCTCCCAGCAACTGTTGCCAACAGTTCCTCAGCTAGGCCTGTATCTTTGTGCCTGCTTCCCCATTCCATGGTGAGGTTTTGTCTGACTTGGGCTTGCACAGGTCTTGTGCATACTGTCAAAACTGCTGGGGGTTCATTTGTGGTGCGGTACTTTGTGTCTAGAAAACAGTTTCCAGGATAGTCATTCCACCACCTCTGACTCTCACAGTCTTTCTGGCCTCTCTTCCGCATTGTTCCCTGAGCCTTTGAGGGGAGGATTTGATACAGTTGTCCATTTAGGCTGAGTACTCCACAGTCTCTTAGTCTTTGCACGTTGACCAGTTGAGAGTTTCTCTGTTAATCATCATCTGCTGCAAAAAGAAGCTTCTCTGGGGAGAGCTGAGGTATGCACTAATCTGTAGGTATAACAATAAGTCATAAAGAGTTTATACTATGTCCATTTAGCAGAATAATAGTAAAAGATTCTCCTCTCTGGCCTGTGACCATAGGTTCTTGGCTCAGTAATAGTGCTAGGTATGGGCTCCACCTTGTAAAGCCAGCCTTAGATCCCATCAGAAAACGGTTGGCTACTCCCATAACATTTGTGTCATCGTTGTACCCGCAGGCACATCTCGCCAGACCAGTCATTATTGTAGCTCTCAGAGTTCACAGCTGGGTAAGATTAATGATTTCTTTTCTCTTCTGGTAGAGTGAATAACATCTTCTAGCACTATGAAAGCTAGGCAGTTGAGATGACGCTTCAACGTCAGTACCAGCTTAATTTCTCCATATTGCATACCTCACGCACATAGTGTTTTCAGCTAGAGGGTCTTTCTGTGAAGTTCTGGAGGGTAATCAAGAGAAATGGAAATTTCATTATTGTTTGAGGACCTATGAGACCTCCTGACCAACAACTCTAAGCAAGGGAGCCCCTTCCTGCCATTGGGCCTTCTAGTTGCTAGCCGGAGTGTCTGGTGGGAGTGTTGTCTCCCTGTTACAGGGTAACTTCATTTAAAATTCTTGGTTTTTTTTTTTTGTTTGTTTTAAAGATAGAGTCTCCCTGTAGCCCCAGCTAGCCTGGAAGTAGTTATGTAGGCCAGGCTGGCCTTGAACTCACAGAGATCTGCCAGCCTCTGCTTCCCAAGTGCTGGGATTAAAGGCATGCTCCACCACACCCATTTTAAAATTCTTTTTACATATGTGTATGTACATATTTTAGGAAACTTCTACAGTAGTTTCCATAAGACTTTTTGAAAAGGTCTTTAGCATTAGTTATCTCTCCCCATACTCCATCCTTTATCCTGTCTTCCACATTCTTATCCCTCCTTCTTTACTTGCTAATTTGTTTGATTTTTCTCCGTTGGCATGTCCCTGTCCCCAGCTGTCAGGAACAGGGCCACAGATACCTGCTTTCTTTAGGCCCAGAGCACCTCTTCATTCTAGGAGATGTGTGAGCTGTGGAGTCATCCTGGTTCCCTGCCTGAGCAGAGGGCCTGGGCAGCTCATGCAGCCTGGCCTTCTTGCAAGGCTGAGAAAAGAAAGCCCTGTCCTGAATGGTGCTGAAACGTACTGGACTCAGGAAATCTTTAAATGCTGTATAACCAGCCTAATAGTAATCACCCTTCCCAAGTTCTCCTGCCTGTGAGTTGCATAAAATGCAGGAGATGAACTGATCAGGACTATAGGTTACAGGTGGGAACATGTAATGCATATATGTAGGCAGGCATAGGTATTCACATATATGCACTCATATAGAAGTGACTTCTTGGGGCTGACAAGATGGCTCTGCAGGTAAGGGCACTTGCTGCCAAGCCTGACAAACTGAGTTCACTCTCGAGACCCACATGGTGGAAGGAGAGAACCAGCTCCTGCAAATTGTTTCTGACTTCCATATGTGCTCCCACATACATACATATGTACATACACATATACATATAAAATAAGCAAATAAAAACTATTTTAAAATTTTATTTATTTTTATTTTGTGTGTAGTAGTGTTTTCTGCACACATATGTAAGTTCATGTATGTAAGTACACCTATGCATGTAATGCCCAAGGAGGCCAGAAGAGGGTATTGGATCTTGGGGAGCTGGAATTACAGGCAGTGAGCCAGCATGTGGGTGCTGGAAACTGAACCTGGGTCCTCATGAAGAGCAACCAGTGCTTTAACCCAGTACGTCATCTCTCCATCCTGTAAAACAATTTTTTAAAGAAGTGAATTCCATCCTTCCTAAGCTCACAGAATAAAAGATTTTCTCCTCTTGCCCAATCTTGTCCCACTTCCTGTTTCCCAGTACACATCCCCCAGAATGAAAAACTTCTTCAGTAGATGAGTAGGTTGTCACCTCCTTTGTGTACCTGACTACCAGCATCACATAAACGGGAAGGCACATGATGTGAGTGTCAGTAAACCTAGGTTCAAATCTCAGTTCTTTGGCTTGCTAGAGTGAACTTGGGCAGCCTAATCTATAAAATGGGCCTAATAAGAGTCACCTTGTGATACTGTTGAGAAGACACATGTTACCTGCTTGTACCTAGCACTGTGGCTGGAATATGACAAGCACTCATAAATTGAAACAGTGTCATGGCTGTCACTGTAGCCTTGCTCCCAGACTCAGGGATGGCAGGATCACCCTTTGGGGAAGTCAAGCTTACAGTTCTGTACACTTACCTGTTAGGAAAGCAGTTGTAGAGGACAAAGTTCAGGTTTGTCAGAGGCTAGGCCCCAGACCCCCAGGCGCAGCATCTAGACAAGTTGCGGGGCCTGACCTCAAAAGGGTATCAGGAATCGGGGCCCACTGCCTCCCATCCACACCAGCCTGTCTGAGACTCCCCACCCGTGACTCCCTGCTTCCTGCTCCTCCTGGTCTAAATCCCTTCTTTCCTTAAGGAGACTTTCTCAAAAGTAACTTCTGTGTAGACCTAAGCAGAACTCAGGGCTAAAGAAGTGTCTTCCTGTAGTCTCAGAGGAGGTGAGATGCTGTCCCCGCTGAGAGCCTCCTCAGGCAGGAGGAGAGTTGGGGCATCTCCTGGAGCAGGAGGAAGATGTGGGGAAGAGAGTGCTAATTGTGGTCAGGTGGTCTCCTCCATCTCCCTAGGATGCTTGGTCAGGCCATCAGTTAGAGCTTACAGGCAGGGCATTTGGAGGACATTTACTCATTAATTCAGAAATGCCAAGTGCTGTTGGGTGGGTGTGATAGTTGAACTGTAATTTCAGCATCAGAAAGCTGAAGCAGGGGATTCCCAGAACAAACTGACTTGTGAGACTAGCAAGATCTGGGTTTAACTGAGAGATCCAGCTTCAAAAACTAAGATAGAGGGGCCAGTCAGACGGCTTAGTAGGTAAAGGTGCCTGGTGATTAGGTTTGATCCTCAAAACCTATGTGATGGAAGGAGAGAATGATTCCCTCAAGTTGTCCTCTGACCTATACACACGCTGTGGCACACCTAGGTGTGAAGGCACACACAAATAAATAATAGATGAATAAATGTAATTTTAAATTAAATAAATAAAAATAAGGTGAAGGATCAAGCAATCAAAGAAGATTCCTGACATCAACCTCAGACCTGCACAGTCACACACATGCATGTGTGTATTCATGCAATGCACCCCTACACACACACACACACAGAGAGAAAGGAAAACATGTCAAGTGCCATCTGTCAACCAGGCATTGTGCTAGGTGTTGGGAATTCTGAGCACAGTGTCTGCTATTGTCAGAATTAGGAGGAGGAGGAGGAGGAGGAGGAGGAGGAGGAGGAGGAGGAGGAAGAGGAGGAGGAGGAAGAGGAAGAGGAGGAGGAGGAAGAGGAAGAGGAGGAAGGAGAGGGGGAGGAGGAGGAGGGGGAGGAGGGGGAGGAGGAGGAGGGGGAGGAGGGGAAGGAGGGGGAGGAAGAGGAGGGGGAGGGGGAGGAGGGGGAGGAGGAGGAGGAGGAGGAGGAAGAGGAGGAGGAGGAAGAGGAAGAGGAGGAGGAGGAAGAGGAAGAGGAGGAAGGAGAGGGGGAGGAGGAGGAGGGGAAGGAGGGGGAGGAGGAGGAGGGGGAGGAGGGGAGGGAGGAGGAGGGGGAGGAGGGGGAGGAGGAGGAGGGAGAGGAGGGGGAGGGAGGAGGAGGGGGAGGGGGGGAGGAGGGGGAGGGGGAGGAGGGGGAGGAGGGGGAGGGGGAGGAGGGGGAGGGGGAGGAGGGGGAGGAAGAGGAGGAGGAAGAGGAAGAGGAGGAGGAGGAAGAGGAAGGAGAGGGGGAGGAGGAGGAGGGGAGGAGGGGGAGGAGGAGGGGGAGGAGGGGGAGGAAGAGGGGGGAGAGGGAGGAGGGGGGAGGGGGAGGAGGGGGAGGGGGAGGAGGGGGAGGAGGAGGAGGAGGAGGAGGAGGAGGAAGAGGAGGAGGAGGAAGAGGAGGAGGAGGAGGAGGAAGCAGTAGCAGTCCTCATCTTCTGGAGTAACTGACGATTGCATCTACTAAGAACAGATTTCTCAGGGCCAGCTGAGCACTGATCACAGCAGGAAATGTCCTTCTGTCTCCTCATCCAGTCTTGGACAGTATACCAGAGCACCAGAGCCTCTGAAGCCTGGGCCCAGTGTTTTACAACTGTGTTCATGAATGTGTTTATGGATCATTGTATTACCTGGGAGTCAAGTTAGAACTCAGGTTCTGATTTAGTAAGTCTAGGCTGGAGCCTAAGATTCTGCATTTCTCACAAGCTCCAAGGCAATGCTGAGGCTGATGGCTCATGTTCCACAGATGCCGTGGGGTAGAAACCAGGCGGAAGATCATATGGCCACTGCTGTTCTGGTGGGCATAGGATGTTGGGGACTGCATGACTGAGCTCAGTAATATAACCTTTGGTCTGCTTGGTGGGGTGGCCAGGGACTGTTGCTAGGTGGTGGGGAGCTACTGAGAGCATTTCAGGTTAGTGTAGAGATCAGTAAGGAACATCAGCAGTGACTGTGGAGTATGCCAGAGACATGTCATTGTGTTAAGGATATAAGATTTGGCATTGCACTACCTGGGTTTAAGTCCCAACTCTACCAGATGTTTAGTGATTTACCTCTTCTATATCTCAGTTTTTTGATTTGCAAAATGTCATCCTTCAAGGTTAAAATAAATAGCTCGATCCATGAAATCCTCTTAGAACACAGAAAGTACATACCCAGTAGTGGAGCCTTCTAACTTTCTACAGAGCTGAGATTCAAACAGGGCTGCAGGGGCTGCTCACCATGGGCTGTGTTTCACCAAGGCAGCCCCCTAACATCTGGTTTTGCCTTCTGAAGGTCTGCTGGAACACTGAAAGGAACAGGCCCTTTGGAAGAATATGCCTGACTGGTGGGCTGCCTGGAGGTACTTACGAAGCCCAGAGAGAGTCTCAGTGTCCTATGTCACTCTCTAGAATCAGTTTTCTGGGTAGGGAGGAGATAGGAACAGGATGACACTGTCTGTAGTTTCCTGTAGGAGCCCAGGCACACTGGAAGTGGAGCTGAGGTGAGGGACACCTGGCAGTCAGGAAGGAAGCAAAAAATCGGGGCTTAAAAGACCTCCAGAGCTTCTGAATAACTTTTTTGTGCTAAGAGCCTGCCAGGCCATCCCTGTGCTGTGACCTGGGACATGAGCAACAGGGATCTCCGTTAGAGGAGGAGCGCTGGAAGACTGACCCTAGAGTGGTCGGATTCATTTCTCAGATTCTAGAGAACACGGCGGTCGCAGTGAACACACTGTGTAAAGCACCTGCCTCTTTGCTAGTGTTCTGCCTCTGATATTACCCTTCTCCACTACTCAGTGATCTCAGGGGGTCAGCCTTCCCTCCCTCTCTCCTCCCTCCCTCATTCCCTCTTTCCTTTTTTTCTTTTCTTTCCCCTTTCTTTTTTTGAGATTTTTGGAAGGGAGATTGTTTGTGACACAAAGTCTCATATAGCCCAGGCTAGCTTCCAATTCACCATATAACCAAGAATGACCTTAATCTCCAGATCCTCCTGCCTCTACTTCCCAAGTGCTAGGATTACAGGTGTGTGCCACCGTGTTTGGCTTTTTCTTTCTTTTTAAAATTAGTATGTTGATTAGTATAGTACAATCAGCATTACTATAATATTAATTAGTATTAGTATAATAAAAATTAGTATATACATTAATTGTGAAAACAATGGGTTCTATTGTGATTCTAAAGCAAAAATCTAATGATGTTCTTCCTTGGTTTAAAGCCTTTCTGTGGCTTCCCATTTCTTCTAACACAGTATTGTTTGTGAGGCCCCACAAACCTCACCAAGGACCTCTTTCATCTTTCCGCCTCCAGGAAGCCCTGCTGGCCTGCTTTTGGGTCCCTTACGATGCCTCACTTGCTATTTCCTCTATGCTGTTTGCTCTGCTTCTAAAGCTCCCTCTTCCCCACCAGACTGATGCTGCTTTGTTACCAGGTCCCCATGACCCTGTCACATTTTCCTGGTGGCCTTCCCTGACGTTCTGAATGGGGTGTCACAGTGCAACACAGTAACTATCGATCTAACTTTCCCAATGATTGTAAGCTCCATGAGGAAGAACAGAGATGCTGTCTTCTTGGTAGCTGGCGTTTCTGTACTATGACCCTTGGTAGAGAGCTTGTGAGGGCTTTCCGCCTGAGTACCTTCCTCCTCAAGACTCCAAGCAGCTTCTCCTGAAGTGCTTCCCACACCTGTTTGTGCCTAGAAATACCCAGGACATCTTTAGAGATGGGTTCCTAGCCATCCCAGTACTTCTGAGCTCTACTAGGAAGGAGCAAGTCTGTATTTTCTTAAAACTCCGAA